>OY997270.1:283107631-284348186 GCA_963921465.1 Triticum timopheevii | reverse complement strand
ATGATATCACGCACTAACCATTTTTTGTAGTAGTAGTATATATGGGTGTTAACTAAAGTTGAAACAAAAGGAAGCTTACGGTTGTGTATATATCGACATTCTTTAAGTACAAATCTGAACTGAAATAAGTTAAAAGGAACCGGAGAACCAGTGGAAGTTGTGATTTGTGCATGTCCAGTAGATTCTTGGAGAAAAAGAGAGGGAAAGATCGGACATATTTGCAGCCAGTGATGAGTGGGTTACACAAGGGCAGTTGCTGCCTGGATTCCATCGACACAGGGGTGCTGCTCCCTCCATTTAACCATTACCTTACGAAGTTAGCGGTTTAGGGGGTACAATTATTTAGCAATATAAATATTGAGGCAGGGACATGCGTGGTACAATTATATGCCCAATGGGAAGGCTACAAGACAACGCATTATTGCCTCCTAATCAGCATACGAAGTGTTGCAGGTTTAGTGGGAGCTCCATACAGTTTTTGTGCATACTTGTTTTTTTGGGACAAAAGAAATCAACATGACTTTTGCAGTAAGCAAAGAATACAAAAGAGGCCGGCCGGGCCGGTATACAGGTCAGTGTATCCCGTGATATAGAAATGAGCTTAGCTGTTGCAAACTTTTTGGAGCCGTTTGGCTTGAAGCTTTCTCCCTCCTTTGTTTTACTTCACATGTAAGATATGCTCGGATCTTGCCTGCCCACTTTGCAACAGGCTCCAAAGCAGCTTTTGGTCAAAAGAAAAAAAAACTAGACGGAAACTAGTAGCATCTTCATAGTAAGTCTTACCGCGTTTCGTAAAGGCCATTGTTTAGATTAAGCAAAAATGACAAACTTTATTTTCGATAAAATTTTCAATCTGTTCATCAATTGTCAAGGTAGTAAAAAGCACTAGAAGTAAAAAAATAAAATTAAATCTAGGTCCATAGACCACCTAACGACGAATACAAGCACTAGAGCGAGTCAAAGCCGTGCCCCGTCATCGCCCCTCCCTCATTGGAGCTGGGAAAATCTTGTTGTAGTAGACAGTTAGAAAATCTTCATGCTAAGGCGTCATAGGACCAACACATCAAGACAGCAACCATCGCCGATGAAGATAATCGTAGATCAAAAGGATTCAACATACAGACACACGGACGTAGACAAACAAAGACCGGATCCAAGCGAATATACCAAAGGAAAATGCCGAATTAATCCCAAAAGATCCGTCGGAGACACACCTCCACGCGCCCTCCGACGATACTAGAAGCATCGGGGTGACGGGCTAGGCGGGGAGAACATTAGTACACCTTCAGGAAGCGCCACCACCATGCCTTCCTAAGCATGGCGCAAACCGGAACAAAACTAAAAAGCACCTAAAAATGAAGTCCTCCCGCCTCCATGGTCCTAGGACCACAAGAGACGAGGCGGACCAAAGGTGACGCGGACAAGAGGCATGGAAAACCCTAGCGGAGCGCCTTTGGTTCGCACAAGTGAAGGGGTACGAAAAAAGGTCAAACTTAAAAAAGAAATTAGAATAAATATGCTTAAAAATAGGTGGACACCTAAAATTATAAAGGTACTTCAAAATTATAATTTTGATCATATCAATTTTTAGATCTTACAAATATATTGTATGCAAATAAAATGATCAAAGTTGTAATTTTTGAAGCTCGGTGATCAAAACAGTAAAAGCAACTCTAACTGATTTCCTAAAATAACCCGCCCTAGAAAAGCTGTCAAAATAGAGAAGTCGTGTGCTTCAGTACATCCTTATTTATATTAATAGTGGAGATTAAAACATACCCCTTCACATGAAAGGGTATGATGGTCAACGAGTTAATTAATTAATTGTCATACGTGATATTAATCTAGCTTAGTAAAAAACTAAGAATATTTCATGTAGCACAGACTCTGATACCACTTTTGTGAGCGGAAATTCCGCTAGCACAAAATAAAATAAAAATCTACCGCGCAATCAAGATCATAATGTTGGAGAATGGAGATAGATCACGGGATCAAATTTTACAATTAGATGCGTAGTCACGACAACACAAAATTAGAGTTGGTGATGTGTGTAGACAGCCAACCGAGTCATCTCCTTCTGCGTAGCCGATCTCCCACAAACTGTTTCACGGATCCCTCGAACTGTGCCTCTTAGTTCCTTCGAACAATTCGTTAGAGCGCTTCCGGTGCAATGCCTCCAAGGTATCCACACATACATGGAGCAGCGTCGGGCGGCACGCGACATATGGGCCTGGGGAGTGGCGGCGATGACTATCGTGTGTCGAAGACGATTAACTCTAAGCCTTACGGCCCACTCTTCTTTATATAGACCTCCCTAATGGACTTCTACACCAGAGGACCACTAGTGATCTAATCCCATGTAATGCAGATCCTAATTTGAATCTGGCTGCAGCGTGATACGTCTCCAACATATGTATTTTTTTATTGTTCCATGCTATTATAATATCAATTTTGGATGTTTTATATGCAATTACATATCATTTTTGGAACTAACCTATTAACCTAGTGCCCAGTGCCAGTTGTTGTTGTTTTTGCTTGTTTTTGGCTTTTCAGAATATCAATATCAAACGGAGTCCAAACGAAGAAAAAACTTTGGATTATTTTTTCTGTACTAGAAGGGACCTTAGAAGTTTCGGGAGAAGACCAGATGAGCCACGAGGAAGCGACAAGCTCAGAGGGCGCATGCCCCAGGCTTGTGGGCTCCTCGTGGCACCTCCTGACCTAATTCCACTTATATAAATTCTCAAATATTCCCAATACATCAAAGAGCCACCCGAAATACTTTCACCCCCGCCACAAGTCTTTGTTCTTTCCAGATCCCATCTGGAGGCCTTCTCCGGTACTTTGCGGGAGGGCGAATGGATCATGGAGGGCCTTTACTTCAACCTTATTGCCCTTCCGATGATGCGTGAGTAATTTACCACAGACCTACGGGTCCATAGCTAGTAGCTAGATGGCTTCTTCTTCTTCTTCTTCTCTCTCTCTCTCTCTCTCTCTCTCTCTCTCTCTCTCTCCCTCCCTCCCTCCCTCCCTCCCTCCCTCCCTCCCTCCCTCTCTCTCTCTCTCTCTCTCTCTCTCTCTGATCTTCAATGCAATGTTCTGGGAGATCTATTCAATATAATTCTTTTTTGCAGTGTGTTTGTTGGGATCCAATGAATTGTGGGTTTATGATCAGATTATTCATGAGAAATATTTGAGTTTTTTTTCGAATTATATGTATGATTGTTATAGCTTTGTATTTCTCTCCGATCAACTAGATTGATTTATCTTGCAATGGCAGAGGTGCTTTGGGATGGGTTCAATCTTGCGGTGCTCCATCCCAGTGACAAAGTAGGGGAAATGACACATATTTGTATTGTTGCCATTAAGGATAAAATGATGGGGTTTATTCATATTGTTTGGATTTACTTTGTCTACATCATGTGATCTTAGTTAAGGCGTTGCTCTGCTTTTATGACTTAATACCCTAGATGCATGCTGAATAGCGGTCGATGGGGTGGAGTAATAGTAGTAGATGCAGGCAGGAGTCAGTCTACTTGTCTTGGACTGATTCCTATATACATGATCATTGCCTTGAATATCGTCATAACTATGCTCTTTTCTATGAATTCCCAATAGTAATTTGTTTACTCAACATATGCTTTTTGTTCAAGAGAGAAGACTCTAATGAAAACTATGGCCCCCGGGTCTATCTTTATCATATATAAAGTCCAAAAACACCTTGCTGCAATTTTATTACCATTATTTTATTTTGTGTTTTTATTCTATCTATCTACCACTCAAGATTTTATCCTTGCAAATAGCCACCGAGGGGATTGACAACCCCTTGTTTGCGTTGGATGCAAGTATTTGCTTTTGTATGTGCAGGTATTGTTAATGCGGTTTTGCGTACTTCTCCTACTGGATTTATAACCTTGGTTCTTAACCAAGGGAAATAGTTATCCTTACTGTACTACTTCATCCCCCCCTCTTCGAGGAAAACTCAACGCAGCTCACAAGTAGCACAGTGCGACCCTCTAGGTTGGTGTACACATGGACATAACTCGGGTCGACAGCTGGTAGCGGCTCCTAGAAGAACGTGCAACTTACCATGAGTGTGTAAATTTGTTTGACGAATATTGGCAATGTCTCATACACATTATTATTTCGCCTCACAATATATGTTGTCAATCTCAAGGCACGTACTTGTCACCCTTGTTGGTAGCTCGCATCTCTTCTCAAAACCATGATACATATTCCCGAACTAGGTTAATACTCTACCCATGTTCATGACCGTGATTCACAAATCTGATCACTCGAGGGGCCCAAAGAACATCTCTTTGAATCGGAGGGGTAAATCCCATGTTGGTCAACCGCGACATGTTTCACGATTCACCGGAAAGCTACTTCTATAAGTACTCAGTTACAAAGTAGCATTTGATAGACCCTAAGTGAGTTGGTCCTCATTCTGAGAATATCCGGGGCCTCAAGTTTGACATGGCATATACATTATACCTAAGATTAACATATGACAATATCTTGTTGCCTCTCAAAGTGGATCTGCCCAACTCTTTATTACCTATCCCATAGTTCATACGACAAAGTTACCATCTCTATGCCCATTAGAACAATCATCATATCTACGTTATCTATATAGTTAGCCCCACATCAAGGAATTCTCTCACTTCTCCATGAGCCGCACCATCCAAATTAATTTAGCCCTTGAATATACTAGATCAATCAACCATATCTGTCTGATCTACACAATGAGAGTTGTTGCACCTACCATAGGTAGTAACTGATGCATGCATGCAGTAACTGCCGCCTATGAGTGTTTTAATCAAGAAAAAAACTGACACATGCATGCACCTTATAGCCTCATACTCGAGTGCTCTATATGAAAGAAAAGTGAGTCATGCTGCAGGTTTATTCTGCTTTCCTCCAACTTTGAACTTATAGATAGAGATATGTATTTATTTGTAAAGTACTCATAAGCAAATTATCTTACTATAAGAGAAACTGTAAAGACATTAGCTAGATGATTAAATTACCACAATATTTATTTCATACAAAATCCCGTCACAACGCGCGGGGCATCATCTCATAATATATAGTCTCACAAATAAGTCACATACTTATTAATACATATCATTGATGATGTGAAGGAAAATACAAATAATTTGTGAATACATAAGAAAATAACACATCACATGATTGCCTCTAGGGCATATTCCCAACAATACTCGAGTCGGCGATGAATTTATTGTTCTATAAATATTTGAAAAAATAATTAGCAACAATACTTAGTGCTAGTTCTTTTGGGAAATTCTCCCAGAATTGACCCCCTCCCCAGCTTCTCCCAGAACTGCCACTCCATTTTTTTACAATTCCTACCTTAACTACCTAGGAATTGTAAAAAAAGGGAGTGGCAATTCTGGGAGAAGCTGGGGAGGGGGTCAATTCTTGGAGAATTGCCCAAAAGAACTGGCCCTTAGTACTGTCATTCCACTAACCACAACATAATCACCCTAACACTATACATTTCACTAAGACTAACTGTTATAGAATAACAACTATACTTACACACTAACAATTTCACTAAAAATAAGACTAACCTTTACAATAACCCTAGTAATAAAACCTAACACTAAGTATTGCCACATTACCTAGTAATTTACACGGTAGCAAGCGTGTGGTGTGTCTGTTTCGGGGAAGGGCGGGTACCGACGTCTTGGCTAGTTGGTAGGGGCGACAAAGACGACCCATTGTGACGTCAGGCCTTCGCACAACATTGACACAGATGTCGCAATAGCGTGGGGGAAGACCAATGATGACAGGGAGGTGCAATAGTGTTAGAGGTCCACATCATGACGATGGGGATGGCACAACGACGTCGTGGAAGCGCGACGCCGTGAGGAAGGACTGAAGACGACGGTAGGCGCGACATCATCGGGGAGTACGTCGATAGAGGTGTGATAGTACGATGTCACTGTTGGTCCTTTAGTCTGGAGGAGCAACGCGGGAAATTTGGAGCCAAGAGTTTTAGAGGGGAACGACCCGTATTAAGGTTGATTCATCACTGACCCGCCAACCGTGTGGGGGTTTGGTGCTAAGGTGTCCCGTGTTATCACTGACTCGCTATATCATCACACTCGTTAGTGTTGTATATCCATCATTTTTTCAACCATCTTATCTTGTGTTTAATGATGTATTTCAAGGATTATGTATTTTGCTATGCTATCTAGGACCATACGGTAGATGTTTGAACATATTATGTTTTGTTTTTTTCAATTTTAGTAGGTTTTGTATGCACAAATCTTCTACTTCTTACTTTCTTAGGGAAGACTTCAGTATCGTCTAGTGGTGTAAGAACTCCAAGCACGTGTTTTTCATCAAATAATTTTTATTTTATAGTGGTACGTTCCCACTATTATATTAAGAGGCTATTGAGCTTTTCAACATTGTCAAGTTAATAAAGACACATAAATAACTAAATAATCATAACTTTGCTTGAACATCACTAACCTGTTGTGTATAAGGCAAGCCAATGATAATGCATGTACTATTATTACCGTTGGACTTCTTCTGCCAGACAGTCAGTGATGATGATTAATGATGTAGTATTTTTAGTTGGGTGTACTAGTTTTGAGCATTTTGATTAAGTGTCATGCATAGCTATATGTTTTCCCTATTTCTTATATGTTGTGTACCTACAAAACTATTACTGCGTATGGAATACTTGATTAATCGTCTCGAGGGGTATGAAGGTTTTTCCAATGTTCTTTCTTAAAGTGCAATCCTCTTCACAAGTGGGTTTTAGTGATATGGACAATATGATTTGAAAGACTAATCTTGTGCACTAAGTATTTAAAAGATGGAATTGTCAATGAGGTTGAAGCAATGGTGCCTTTGGACCCCTAATTATCAAGGATAAAATATGGTGGTATACTCAAGCATTCACAAGTATTTTATGTTCTCTTGAGTATGGAATACCGCACTATTAAGAGGGGTGCTCAACGGAAGTAAGGTGGAACTCAACTCTCCTATATTGTTTTCCTCAATAAACAGTACCCAACTCATATCCTATAACAAATGCGACCACCATATAGCCCAAGAAAAGCTCCAAATACACACCATATGATTCCACATACACAGGCCAGAGGTTCACTCTAGAACTTCCGAAACCACAATCTGCAATGCCCAAAATCTAACATATACCACGGAGTGAGTTCTAGAGTTGAATAAAGGCTCTGTTAGCTCTATGTTCTACCTCGGAGTAAGCTCCAGAGGTAGTGCCGGAATTCGGATGGTCCAGGTTATGACTCCAAAACTTCCAGAGCTCCTTTCGGAAGGTTCCTGACGCCTCCGAACGACTACATTTGGGAGTGGGGCTATTTAAGCCCACTCCATCTTCCCCAAGAGGTATCCGTCCATTAACTTCTGAGTTGTTCATGTTCTCTCTCTCTCTTGCTCCATTCCTCAAAAGCTAGAAAAGCACAATTCCTCCACACCCCTCCATTAGAAGACATCATACCTATGAGGGAAAAGATAGAGGAACTCTCAATCTACATTTCCACCAAAGGAAATTGAGTTACCCTTTGATTTCATTTAGTATTTTTACTCTTGGGGGTTGGAGACTCCTAGGTGGTTAGGAGGTCTTCGGTGAGGAATCAACTTGTGATTTACCCCAGAAAGTTTGTACAGGTTTGGTGGCCACCTCAAGGTTTACCACTAGTGGTTGAGAATCACATTGATTGTGATATCTCTAGAGAATAGAGTGAGCCTTCGTGGTGTTGATGTGCCTTCGTGGTAAAACCCATCCCTCAAACGATGAGTAATTTCTCTTCAAGGAAGTGAATATCGGGATACATCCTCGTCTTTGGAGTTTCATTATCCCTAACCCTAACTCCTTACTTGTGGTCACTTTATTTCATTGTCCTTACTTTTTGGTATCTCATATTGTGTTATTTAGTTTCTACTTATTTGTTATCATCTTTGCTAGAAACAGTAGTAGAAAAATGGTCAAATATGAGAAACATTAGTACCTATTTGCATATGAGCCGGCACTAATGTGTCCATTAGTGCCGGTTCAAATGACTAGGCGGGAGGAGATCTTTAGTACCGGTTCGTTGCGAATCTTTAGTACAGGTTCGTGCCATGAACCGGTACAAAAGATGCTGGTGCCCGGCCAGCACCTTTAGTACCGGTTCGTGGCACGAACCGGTACTAAAGAGGTTGTGGCAGGACTATTTTTAGTCCCACCTCGCTCCCCTAGCAAGAATTTGACCACCTTAAATATTTTACTTCTCAAACTATCACAAGCATTTGGTCTTCATTGAACTCTATGTGTAGGATTTGTGGCTGCAATAGGAGTCTTCGCCGGTTCCTAAATCAGTGGTAGATTCCTATTGACAATTTAGATTCTATACAAAAAGATCATTGATAATCAATGTATTTTTTATATGTACTTCTCTGTAGTAGTAGCGCGATTTGGGTGAAAGGTGGTACTGATCAATGTTTTTTTTTTGCGTTCAGATGCACAATTTAAATATGTTACTTCTCAAACTATCACAAGCATTTGGTCTTCATTGAACTCTATGTGTATAATTTGTGGATTCAATATGAGCCTTCACCGGTTTCGGACGAGAACTCATCAGTTACATGGGCACTTCATTTTTTAAACTTATTTGAACTCCGGACTTTTTTTGAGCCGACATTATGTAGCATTCGAAGCGACGTCATCAATTTCCAACACGTTCTGACATCATTTGCTGTTATTCAGTCACCGATTTGTTTAGATCAGAGCTAAATGACCGTGAAAATGAAAATCACTACAAAACAAACTCTGAAAATATTGAAGGTATCATCATTTCACCCGTATAGCATGTGCAAAAGAGTGGAGAGGTCACGGCAAAAACTGGATGAACTTCGTGTACAAACTGGACAACCTCTTTTGGAGTATCAGGGTTTCGGATGAGAACTCATCAGTTACACGGGCACTTCTGTTTTTCAGTCATTTACCAATTTGTTTAGAGAGCTAAATGACCGTGAAACAGTAAATCACAGCAAAACGAACTCTGAAAAAGCAGAAAAGAAAAAACTATATAAAAAATTACTCAAAAAATAAATAGCAGAAAATAAATAATGCAGAAAAGAAAAAACTATATAAAGCAAAAATATTCACAAAGAAACTAAATACAGCAAAAAAAACTACTCAAAAATAAATAGAAGAAAAAAAAATAAAGCAGAAAATAAAAAACTATATAAAAAATTACTCAAAAATAAATAGAAGAAAATAAATAATGCAGAAAAGAAAAAATTATATAAAGCAAAAATATTCACAAAGAAACTAAATACAGCAAAAAAACTACTCAGAAATAAATAGAAGAAAAAAATAAAGCAGAAAAGAAAAACTATATAAAAAATTACTCAAAAATAAATAAAAGAAAATAAATAATGCAGAAAAGAAAAATATTATATAAAAAATTGTTGGGGCACTGCCCGGTGGGCCTGCCAGACCTAGGGTGTGCAAATTCAGGCCCAAGAGGGCCAACAGGGTCACAGGGCAGCGCGCCGTAGTTAGGCCCAGAAGCCTGCTATATAGAGGAGTTCGAAAGGGCAGCCGCGGCTGGGTTTATAAACCAGTGCGGCTGCCCTTCGCTCGGCGAGGTGGGACTAAAAATAGCGCACTGTGGGTGGGAGCGCACGACCATTAGTACCGGTTGGTGGCTCCAACCGGTACTAATGCGTTGCCCTTTAGTACCGGTTGGAGCCACCAACCGGTACTAAAGGCCCTCGTTTCCCGCCGCTTGGGCTGACCAAAATTGTCCTTTAGTGCCGGTTGGTGGCTCCAACCGGTACTAAAGGGCTCTCCTATATATACTACACTTACGAAAAATCAGTTATCATCGACCACTTCGTTCCACTTCTCTCGCGCGACATCGATCTCTAGCCGACGCCGACGCCGCCGCGCCGCCGTGCCGTACCCCGCCGCCCTCGATCGCTGCCCCCGCCGCACGTCGTCGCCGTCCCCGCCGCCCTCGCCGCCCCCGCCGCCCGTCGTCGTCGTCCCCGTCGTCATCGCCGCGCGCCCCCGTCGCCCGTCGTCGTCGCCGCCCCCGCCGCCCGTCTCGTCGCCGTCCCCGCCACCCTCGCCGCCCCCGCCGCCCGTCGTCGCCGCCCCCGCCGCCCGTACGCCCCCGTCGTCCCTGTACACACACACACACACACACACACACACTACACATACACACACACACACACACACACTACACGTACACACATGTACGTACACATACACACACACACACATATCTTTTTACTTATTTTCTGTTTTCTATTGTTTAAATGAATTAATTAATATAACTGGTTTATTTTTAGAATGTTAGAAATGTTAATGTTAGATGAATTAGAACTAGTTTAATTATTTTTAGTAAGAAAATTTATGTATATGAGATTATTTGAACTAGTTGAATTAATAGAACTAGTTTATTTTTAGTAAGAAAATTTATGTATATGAGATTATTTGAACTAGTTGAATTAATAGAACTAGTTTATTTTTAGTAAGAAAATTTAGGTATATGAGATTATTTGAACTAGTTGAATTAATAGAACTAGTTTATTTTTAGTAAGAAATTTTGGTATATGAGATTATTTGAACTAGTTGAATTAATATAACTAGTTTGTTTTTAGAAATGCTTAGTGAACTAGTTGAATTAATAGAACTAGTTTATTTTTAGTAAGAAAATTTATAGGTATATGAGATTATTTGAACTAATTAAAATTTAGGTATATGAGATTATTTGAATTAATATAACTAGTTTATTTTTAGTAAATGCTTAGTTGAACTAGTTGAATTAATATAACTAGTTTATTTTTAGTAAATGCTTAGTTGAACTAGTTGAATTAATAGAACTAGTTTATTTTTAGCAAGAAAATTTAGGTATATGAGATTATTTGAACTAATTAAAATTTAGGTATATGAGATTATTTTAATTAATATAACTAGTTTATTTTTAGCAAGAAAATTTAGGTATATGAGATTTTTTGAACTAATTAAAATTTAGGTATATGAGATTATTTGAATTAATATAACTAGTTTATTTTTAGTAAATGCTTAGTTGAATTAATAGAATTAGTAAGTGTTTAATGTTTCGCCTATATGAACATAGGAAATGTCGTCTGACGACAGAAAAAATTTCATTATGTGCGAATACTGTGAAGACCAGCGCGGCCAGTGCGACAAAAATTTCCTTGTTGATGATAGGCGATTCAGTATCAAGCTGGATGAGACATTCGAATTTGATACAGTAAGTCACAACGACAAGTCTGTTTTCGTAATTAAGCATGACTTATATATGCATCATTTGCCTGACTTATAATTTTTAATTTTCACTATTTTACTAGCGCATCCCCTGCCATGCAAGAATTTTTGTCTTGGATAAGATAGGTTTCAATGATATGGAAACTATGGAGGTAAAGAGAGTTTACCTGAAAACTGAGTATGGTTATACTTTCAACGTCAAAGTATACAATGCACACACGTACACCTATTTTGAATGCAAAACTTGGCAAGCACTATGCAAGGCTTATGCATTTGAGCCTGGTATGGTTATCACCTTTGATATTCGTCCGGAAGATGATATTGAAGGTAATAGAGACATATGGGTTGATGTGCAGACGCCTCCAGTTCTACCATTATGTGAGTTCTTCTCAACTATATTTTTGTCTTTTATATTGCTTATTCAAAAATAATTAATAACTAATTTCTATTGACAGCTTATTTTCATTCAAGCAAACATGTCCGGCGCTTGGTAGACAGGACCCACTACTGTCCCGGAGCTGAACTAAACTGCGAGGAGATAAGTCATTATGTTTCGTGGCTTGAGGATCTTCATACTGTTAAGACAAATTTTCTTCCTGCACTTAGAAATGTTAGTACTCAAAACGTGCGACCAATAGTGATGGTATTGAACTACGATCACATCTATTTAGGAATGATAGTAAGATTTTTACTATTTGTCCTCAGTGCATCTTTTGCATACATAGTTTTTTTTGCTAAACTTTCATTGCTAAGTATATTAATTAAGTCCTATACGATGTTCTTCAACAGGGACTCCCGATGACAGTTGTGCCTCAGAGGATCGAGACTAAAGGTCGCATGTCAATTGTTAGCTTACGGCCAAGATATCCTGCATTGCACATGAATGCATTCAGGATTTCTAGAAGCGATGAATGCTTAATAGTGAAAGATTGGAGGAAAATTATTAACGATCGCAGAGAAGTACTAGGGGGCAGCAATGAGAAGCGCAGCCCACGATTAGGAGACAGGTTCATCTGCATGCTCCAGTATGATGAATCAGGAGAGCTATACATGTTCTATGCTATTTTACCTGAGAGAGAGTAGCATGAGTGATTTAGCTAGTTCACGCTCTTAGTACTTGTCCTTTCATGTCCGTGTTCTTCGTTCTGAACTTAATCTCAAAGAGTGATTTGCTTTTGTGGTGTTATATATGAACGCTTATAATATCATGACAATCATGTTGAACTCGATGATATTTTTGCTTCTGGTACAAGTGAATGTTTCTTCTTTAAGCTACTGTCGGTGGTGATAAGATAGCGGTAATGACTATGATGATTAAATAGTGATAATGACGACTACGATGATTTTTAGCTAGCTAGCTAGAGTAAATATACTCATGTTGATGATATGATGCAAGAGTTTTTATATTAATATGATGATGATGATGAGTTATTATATCATTTAATGAAAGAAACCACATATTAGTTTCAGCTGGATGGATCCTACCTAAGTGATCAAGTATATATATTATACTTGATCACCTAATTAGGTGATCAAGTATAATATGGATATGGCATATACTCGATCACTTAGCTAGCTAGATCCAAATACATCTAGTCAAAACTAATCCGCGGTACTTTCACCTAATGATTTAACAACTCATTATAATGTAAAACAATCACTAAATTAAATTGAAAGCACAAAATTAAAGGAAAATTTTTAAAAACACACCCAAACATTTAGTATCGGTTGGTGTTACCAACCGGTACTAAAGCCCTACGCGCACCCGGGCCTGGCTCGTGCCACGTGTTTGCACTTTAGCGCCGGTTCGTGACAAACCGGTACTAAAGGGGGGGAGACCTTTAGTCCCCACTCTTTAGTGCCGGTTGGCGAACCGGCACTAAAGGCCGTCACGAACCGGCACTAAAGGCCGGTTCTGCACTAGTGAAACATGACTCAGCTTAGCAATTATTAGGCCCATATTTATATTCCGCATTTGCCGAAAATTGCTAATAATTAATTCAAATTTGTAATTTTACATATTTCCCCCCTCTAGATCCATCTCCATCCTTTCACTTTCATTCATAAAAAGTCTCATAATAAAATATAATCATTTGAATACACGATATCAATTATAAAATACAATGCATATTAAATCAATCCGATCAATGCATACATGATTATTACAACTCTTTTTTACATGGTCATTACTACTCTTCAATAAGAGTATGATGAACAATAGATTTCCTTTTTCAAGTATACACATCTCCTTCGTTGTGAGAGCTTCTTACCCCTGGACACCCATATTGGGTCTTCTTTAATTTGTTGACCCTCTCTTGTATATTAGCATCACCTTCAGGGTCGTTAAATTGGTCATAATATTCTACACCACCGAGTCCAAGAATACTCCTTTTTGACAATTTTAACAATTAACTACTAATACGTGAATGTTATCTTTGCATATGAGATGACACATATGCTACTTAGACTACTTAGTAGTTTATCTTAATTATTTTAGTACATTCTAGTGTTTTACATGTGATTAAAATATACCATGTTAATGCTCTCTCATTTTTTATGTATATTTTTTGGTCAGAGCATGCATATATTCCTCGTATATGCATGTGGTATATAATTTGACATAATCTTGTATTCAGATCCACATCCGCACCACATCCGGCCAGCTTTCAAATCCAAAATATAATTTGGAATACGATACATTATGAGCATTATCTGTTCGAGACGATCGGTTTCACCCCTAACTCAATGTACGAGTAAAGTACATGCGTTACTATGTTACCGCATGAAGTACAAGTTTGTTACTGCAAGAAGTGCAAGTTTCTATTGTTAGAAATACAAGTAGTGCTCGATTACCTTTCATCCAAACCTATCAAAGTTGGATTTAATTTAAAAGATATTGATCCAAACAACACAACAACAAGAATGGTTCACAATTGGACACTTGGTTCAAGAGATATTTTAATTTAAAATTTGGATGTTGAGAAAGAAATAAAAAGGCACGGGCATCCTCCCATCCGGTAAGAAAACAATCCATCAAAACTTATAACCCATAGCGCACAAGTGTTGCACTACTTATCACCATTGGAGGCAATTGAAAATAATCTTTGCAAGGAGTAACCCTAACTAGTGATTACCATAAGAGATTAATAGACACTAAAAAGCTAGAAGCAGGCCCTGAAGGGACACCATTCGCAACCGCACCCACCCATAGGTCAAAGTTTCATCATTATTACTATCCTACACAAATCCTTTACCTATAACTATTCACTATCCTTGGCAAGTCAATTACACCAAAGCGTTTCCGGGGGCAAATTCCTTAAGAATTTATAAATGTACTGGTTGTGAACTATGTGTTCCTGTATCTCCCCAAAACTATATCTGCAAACGCTAGACGCTTGTGATCTAAGGTATCCATGTCTTTAATTTTTTTTAAATGCATGTTTTTTGTGTGTGGGATATGCATGCTTATGTGTGTGTTATTGGAATGTTACCTTGTTGACTTTGTGCTCGGTGGTTGCTTTATTTATAAAGCCGGGCGAAAGCCTTTTTGGTATGCATGTTTATTTCGGTCATGGTTGTTATAGTAAGCATGGATACACGTCACGTCCATCCACCAAAACCATGAAAAGGGGCTTAACTGCAACGATCATGGGAGTGGCTGCCACAGCAGGAGAAGCAACAAGTTGGGGTCGTGCTGTGGAAAATGTGGACTCAATTCGTTTAGTTACTCTGGCGCATATTTGGGAACGGATACATGGTGTGTTGGCCGTTACATGCCCACCATGCACCAGCGTTCTTTAGACGGATTAACATGTATTATTACCATAGTTGGAAAGCAAAAGGCAATCAAGACTAATCAGCAGCTATTCCTCAACGTTAGTGTTGCGGCCACTAGAGGAACCAACTGACATTAATTTGCAACGTCGGATTGATGACAAATTCACCCGGTACAAATTTGATCAAGCACGCAGGAAAGAGGATCACATGTAAAATTTACACATTCCGTTCGGAATTACTTGTCACAAAATTGATGTATCTACACTAAAATACATCTAGATACATTCATTTCTTGGACGCGTAATTCCGAAACGGAAGAAGTATATATCTAAGAAAACATATCAAATACTACCTCTATAACTAAGAGCATCTGCAGCCGCCCCCCCCCCCCCCCCCCGGCGGCAAAAAAAGCCGGCTGGGGGCGAACCGGCGCTAGTTTGGCGCTTGGGGGCGACTCCGTCCCCAGTCGTCGCCCATCAGGTCGCTGCGAGTTCGGCGAAATTACGTACAACTTGTGCAAACTCGGCGATCTGGTACGAACTCGGCGAAATTTCACTACAATTTGTAAAAAAAGTAAAACATGCAAATTACACCAAACTACGCTAGCCAAACTGCGCTAGCCACTACGCCGCGTCCACCGCCCGCCATCTACATACCGAGAAGCCTGTAGAAGCGGGTGTAGTCGCCGTCGTCGTCGTCGTCATCGTCATCGTCGCGCACCCCGCCGGAGCCAACCCCGTCCCTGCTGCACCCCTGCCCCTTGTCGCCGACGCGCTGCGGGGCATTGGACGGCCCGGCCTCGCTCTCCTCGTCGCTGTTGAGGACGATGGTGCCGCCCTCCTCGCGGCCGCGTCGCCGGGCCTGGAGCTCCGCGTACGCCTGGCGCTGGCAGCGCACCTGCTCGCGGACGTAGTTCTCCTTCGCCCATTTTAGGGCGGCCTCGTCGTCGGTGGCCACCATGTCGACGTGCTCCGGCTTCACGGGGAGCAGGCCCGGCTCGGGTTTCGGCCGGACCAGGCGAAGGAAGCGCGGGGAGGGGCGGGTGCAGCGCCGTTGTGGTGTCTCCTCCGGCTCTGGCTTGACGGGACGGAGAGACGGCGAGCCGGAGGAGCGAGCGAGCCGGAGGACGTCGGCTCCATTCGCCGCGGCGGCGAGAGAAGGACGACCGCGCCGGGTACTCGAGGCGCGGCACGTTGCCGGTCTCGATGTGGTCGAGGACGGCCTCGAGGGTGCGGCTGGGGACGCCCCACCACTCGCGCCGTCCTTCGATGTTGAGGCAGCCGCGGGGAATGATGCCGTTGACGGAGGCGATCTGTTCCTCGCAGCGGCGCTCGAAGTACATCGTCCACAGCGTTTCGCTGTCGGGTGCGTACCTCGGCTCGTTCCGCTGTTCCTCCGACAGGGAAGAGCGGATGCGGGCGATCTCCGCCCGCCGTGGCGCCCCTTCGAGCACCGGTGGCGCCGGGACACCACCGGCGCTCAGCCTCCACGCCCCCGACACGCGCATGTCTGAGGGCGCCGGGTACTCGGCCTCGTAGAGGAGGTGTGCCTCCGGCTCTTGGAGGTGGCGGCGGCCGAAGCCGTTCGCCGTCGCGTTGTCGCCTGGAAACCTCTCGGCCATCTTTGCTCCTTGGCAGGAAGGGAGGAGAGGGCTGTTTTTGCGAGGCGGATGTAGGGGGAGGTTGTGGCGTTCACCGGCGGGGAGGGGTCGCCTTTTATAGCCCCAGCGGGGCGGCGGGGAGGCTGCATGGCGGGCGACGCGTGGCTGGAGTGGGCGGTACACGCGTCAGCGGCGCCTTCACTGCGCCGCCCGTGGGGCATAAGTGGAGCATCAATGGAGGTTGATCGGCGCGGCAGCGCGGAAGCCTTGGCTAGCCTTGGCATCGATTCCCACGGGAAGCGAGGCGACGATGGCGATGAAGCGGCGTCTCGCTGACTCGGCGGGCCCCGCCCCCGTTCGCGCCAAAATCGCTCGCCCTAGCGCGCCGGATTCGTCCTGAGTCCGCTGGCGCTAATTTCAGCCCAAACCGACGAAAAAGGGCTCCTGGGGGTGCGACTGGGCCGTTTTTTGGGTGCCGGCGCGAAGAAATTGCCTGGGGGGGGGGGGGGGGCGTGTTGGGTGCTCGGTAAGAGTTTTTTTTTGCAGTCTATCGACCAACATGGACAAAAATGCCGCCATGAAACTGGCACAAACTAAGATACCGGTAAAAGGCATTAGCCAATCCCAGGAATGGTGGGTAGAAGTTATGAGTTCAACACTCCATTAGCCCATAAGCCATAAGCATCAAGAAAAGTCTTAGACATCTACAATCGGACCTCTCAAACCCGACTCAAACGCCCGGGTAGGCAGGCTGGTCACTGCACAGTCACAATTTTTTGACCCTGACGGGCCTCTCAAACGGTCGGGCTGACCGGCACCCCCCATATCCAGCCCAAATATGGGACAGATATGGGCCTGCCATGTTGGCCTAACGAAGGGCCCCACATGAAAACGCCCGGAAACCCGGCGGTCCGACGGACACATCGTCCATCGCCGCAGTGTGAACGCCGTGTGGCGTCGCTCTGGCTCGCCGTCCAAGACAAAATCCGGCTATTTAAGCCGGCCGGCGTCCCGCAACCCTAACTCACCCCTCCCCCTCTTCGTGCCGCCAATTCGAGCCCATCCATCTCCTCCCTCTTCCGCTCCGGCGCTCTGCCCACGCTCCGGCACTCCGGCATGGTCCGAAGCAAGATCACCTACTATGCCATGCTGATGCCGATGCACCTCTACGAGATCCAGCAGCAGATTCGGGCAAGGGAAGCCGTGCGTGTCGCCTGCATCACTGCTGGGCTGCTGCTAGACTCGCCGGCGCCGGAGGAGGAGGAGGAGCAGTCAGGGGAGGAGGAGGAGGAGGAGATGGCTTTGATGGAGGTGGAGGAGGCGGAGGAGCCGGACCAGCAGGTGCCGCCCTTCAACATGGAGCAGGCGGAGGCAGAGTTCGCCGTCGCCCAGTTCGTCAAGATGGCGGAGTAGCTGGCCATCCTGGAGTCCATCCAGGATGAGGCCTATGTGGAGGCCAACCGGGCGTTCCTCCGACAGGAGCAGGTGGAGTCCGACACGCTCTTTGTCAAGCTCGACGCGGAGATAGAGTCGGAGGAGGCCGGAGCGGAGCAGCCGGAGGCGCCGGAGGAGCCAGAGCTGCAGCTGCCGCCCATGCTGCCGGAGCCGGCATGGAGATCGTCGTGATCTCCGATGAGGAGTAGGTAGGATCGGCGTAGTACGTAGGTTCTACTTCCTTTTGCATGGCCTTGTATGGATATAAGGATCAAGTATGAGATGTCCAGATACAACAAGTGACATTTGAGGTGTGCCCGGTCACTACCCGCGGACGCGCCTGGACGCGTCCGCTGGCGTTTGAGGTGCCGGATTTGCCATATGTGACTGTAGATGCTCTTAGGGCACGTTTCTTCATAGAATTTTTTTTCACCATCTTGAGTTTTTCGAGTGTAACTTAATATGACAATATGGCAGGTCTTGACTCAAGACCTAATCGATTATGTTGAGAAAAATACTACTGCGATGTGCAATCATTGTGGGCACATGACCAACCACTAGAATTTTTTACGAAAAAGGTTGAATGCCATATATTACATACAATTAACCCTAACAAGAATAACAATTTATAGTCAAGTCCTCGAAGAAATCAGTGTTGTATTCCTTCTGCATGGCACACCGTGATCAAATCTTATTGCTGCCTCTTGGCTTCCATCTCAACGCAACAATCCTGTCAATTAATATCCAGAGCTTGAAGAAGCATTAGTTGATAAGTCATTGATGTTGTCAGGGGGATCATCCCCGGGTAGGCTCGGGAGTACATTGATGCTACATTTTGAGATAATAAAAGCGCCCTTTATCGAAAAAGGCTCGGGAGTACAAGCCAACTTTTCAAAACATCGGGACGACCCACGTCCCTCAGTCCGGCTGGCCCTCCAGCCGGCTTCTCTCCCTAGAGGCCGGCTGGTCATGGCGCCACGTCCGGTCTGGCTCGCAGCAGCACACAGCCGGCGGGGTTAGCGCCTGTCCGATCCTGCTATGTGATAAGACATCGCCCACGTCTTGGAGAGCGTGGCTATAGTGCCACCGGTACCGCTGACCGGGGCGACCGACGTCACCGCAGCCTGACACTGTGGAGGCACAGTGCCAACCACTATTTGATTCCACGGCCTCCTGGCTACAATGATGTGCAACCGATAGGCCCCACTGAAGGCCGTAGATGCTGGCAACAGGGCCTGCCCCTCTTTCTTTTTCATTTGTAACCTGTGAAGTCCAACTATAAGGCCTACCAGGAGCCCCCTAGGAGGGGGCGGCTCATATCACACACTCCCACACAGACCCGAGGCAGAGAGGAGAGCTAGCTCCTTCTTCCTCCTCCACCCAAAATAGCTCTAGAAGCAACCTTGTAACCCTTTGTGATCTTAATAGTGATCCTGTAGGAGTAGGGTATTACCTCCCTCAGAGGATCCTGAACGTGGGTACGATTTTTGTTTCTTGCATTGTTCGTGCCCAATCTTGCATCCGGAACCCACCAGCGCTCATCGGCCCAAACCACTCTCGATAAGCCATCCCATGGTATCTGTCGTGAGAACACCACGACAGTTGGCGCCCACCATGGGGCCGCATGCGGCGTCGGCCGGAGTTACGTTCCGGACAAGACCGTTCACTTCCTCCGGCGACCACATCGTGCACGGCTTAGTCAGCAAGCCTGGTGCATCCGTCGGCGTTAGCTACGGCGCGGCGCTCGGCGTGGACGCCACCTTCCCTATCGGCGGCTCCGTTGTTCCCTTCAGCGAGCGGCGCGTCTACGTCTCGCTCATCCCGACGAGTACCCTAGCGAGGAGCTCACCTTCTCCGACCCGCCTCCATCCGGTGGCTGCGGCATCTCTGACGATGTCGTGGACCTCTGAGTTCGCCTAGAGGTGCTGACCACCGGCTCCAGCCACACCTCCGGTCACAACAAGGATCCGTCTGTGGCGGCTGCGGCCCGCCCCAACCGGGTGAACCCCCTGTGCGCGGCTGTGCACAACATGCGCACCCCCATCTAGCCTGGTGCCGACCCAACTGCTGCCGCGACCGAGCTCAAGGAGATCTGCAAGCGATTGCTTGCTGAGGCAACTAAGCTCGTTGTTGTACAACGCCAGATGGAGTATGTGCAACGCGAGTATAACACCACCCATGGCTTCACTATGGCTGCCGATGAGCCCAGCCGGCTCGGGGATGTGTGACGCCGTCGTGGACGAGCCATCGACGAGATGATGGGCGCAAACCGGCCCATTTACAGCACCCCCGTCAAGAACATGAGGGCCACGCAGGAGACTGCGGCCGAACTAGAGCACTTGGAGGGCGAGGAGCTGCTGTAGCAGTAGCGCGTCCGCGACCTCACCACCACTACAAATCAGCAGCAGGCCCAATGGGACCCGGCCGAGCCGGCCGCATCCAACTCGATGCCCCCCTTTTCAGATGGATAACCGGCAACCCTGGCCAATGCTGCGGGCGTCCTCTTCGCATGGTGCTAGCCGCGGGAGTTGGCACAGAGGCAGCCGGGGCAGGCGCAACCGTGACGTGCCGGCCGTGAACAACCGGTCGGTTAAGCTAGCTGGTAAGGACTGCCCCACGCCGGCACGACAGCTCCCACCAGCGTGGCGGGGCCAGCTGGCCTCCGTCGGGCCGACTGCACGTCCTGCGATAACCGACCGGTTGGGGCCTCAACAGCCCAAGACGAGCATAATGCCCACCACCACATCGCTCTGGAGGAGGAGAGCTCTCTCGCCTCGGCCTACTTCGGGCTGCACATCCATGACGAGCCCTTTCCTAAGGGTTTCACGCTGGCTCGCGACACCCACAAGTACAATGGGGTCACCAAGCCGGAAGACTAGCTGATCAACGGCACCACGGCCGTCGACATCGCCTACGCCAACAAGCGCGTGGCAGTGCAATATGTGCCCCTCATGCTGCTTAGCTCGGCCCGGACGTGGCTGAACAGTCTGCAGGACAACATGATCAATGCTTGGCTAGACTTTGAGAAGGCGTGCGTGCGCAACTTCACTAACACCTACAAGCACCCTGGCTGCCAGCACCAGTTCTCCAGGTGCATCCAAGGGCTGGACGAGTCCCTCTTCGACTAGCTCATGCGGTGGACGGAGCTGCACAACTCCTGCAAAGGGGTCCACGAGGTACAAGTGATCCAGTACTTCATTGAAGGGTACCGAGACTGCACCATGCTCAAGCATAAGCTCATGCACTCTAAGCCAGCAACCATGGCGGAGCTCGTGGCCATGGCGAGAAAGCACGCCACGGCCGACTCTGTGATGTGGGTGCTGATCCAGCTTGATGCATCCGGCAAGGTGATCCAGGTCAAGCCGACTGGAGACGGCGACTGCGGCTCCTCAAAGCGACAGCAGAACGACAACAACAACAAGCGGAAAGGTGAGCAGCCGAACCCCCACTATGATAGCTCGCAAGTCGTAGCCGTCGAGGAAGAGCAACCAGCATTAGCAAACCAGCAAGGGCACATGGCAACCTAAGTTCACTTTTGAGCAGATGCTTGACATGTCGTGTAAGCACCACAATGGCATGATGCTGTCTACGCACATGACCTGGCAGTGCAACTGTACTCAACGCATAATGCGGGGAGAGGCCCTTCCGCCTCCGCCTGCTCCAGCAGACAACAATGTCTATGACGACTTCCCACGCAGGTCGTTGCGTACTTCGTCTTCAGCAGCAAGCATGACAACAAGCACTTTCCGCGCAAGCACGGGCATGAGGTGAATGCCATTGTTGTCCCTGTTCCTTAGTTCATGCACATTGGTCCGAAAGGCCCATCACCTGGAGCCGCGAGGACCACCCAGCTCTGATGCCCATGCCGGGTGGCTACGCCCTCATCCTCAACCCGACCTTCGCCTTGAAGAGGCTCACTTGCCATTTCTCGCGAGTGCTAATCGACGACGGCAACAACATCCTTTATCGCAACACCATGCTCAAATTGGGGATCAAGGAGACCAAGCTTCAGCCCAGCCAGACGGTGTTCCACAACATCGTGTCGAGACACTCCTGCTCCCCCATCGGCAAGATCCAACTGGATGTCCTATTCGACACCAAGGACCACTTTTGTCACAAGCTGATCTGGTTCGAGGTGGTCGACCTGGACAGCCCCTACCAGGCGCTCTTGGGCCAGCCCATGCTGGCCAAATTCATGGCGGTGCCCCACTATGCCTACCTGAAGCTAAAGATGCTGGGACCCAAGGGCATAATCACCATTGCCAGCGACTACAAGAAGTCCCTTGAGTGCACTACAGCCGGCTCTCGGCTGGCCGAGTCCCTGGTCATCGCTGAAGAGAAGCGCCGGCTTGACCAGCTCGTGCCCTTGGCAAGTAAGTAGTCGGCCATGCCGACTCCGACCAAGCAGCCGGCTAATGAGGCAATGTTCTAGCCATCCAAGGATACCAAGCAGATCTCACTGGACCCGACCAACCCAGACTAGTGCGTTATCGTGGGCATCCGCCTCAACAGCAAATAGGAAAGGAATCTTGTCGACTTCCTCTATGAGAATTGGGATATCTTCGCATGTTCCACCAAAGACGTGCCGGGTGTCCCAAGGGAGTTCGCCGAGCACCACCTACATGTCTAGCCGGATGCCAGGCCGGTTAAGTAACCGCTCCGCCATTTATCTGAGGAGAAGCGAAGAACCATTGGTGAAGAAATTGCCCGGCTTCTTGTAGTTGGCTTCATCATGGAGGTTTTCCATCCAAAGTTGCTAGCCAACACAGTCCTCATGCTCAAGAAGAATGAATCTTGGCGCATGTGTGTCGAGTACACCAAACTGAACAAGGCCTGGCCCAAGGATCCGTTGCTCTGCCCCGTATTGATCAAGTGCTCGATCCCACGACCGGTTGACCTCTTGTCCTTCCTGGATGGCTACTCTGACTACCACCAGATCAAGCTGGACTCGGCCGACTGGCTCAAGACGTCCTTCATCACCCCTTTCGGGGCATATTGCTACATCACCATGTCATTCGGCCTGAATAATGTTGGCGCCACCTTCCAGCGCTGCATGCAAAAGTGACTCCTCCGGTAGATCGGCCAAAACATGCACATGTACATGGATGACATCATGGTCAAGACCAAGCGGCACCTCACCCTCTTGGAGGATCTCAGGGAGACGTTTGTCAACCTACGCAAGTTCTAGATCAAGCTAAACTTGGAGAAGTGTGTGTTCAGTGTGCCAGCCGGCCAGATCCTCGGTTTCCTTGTCTTGGAGCATTCAAATCGAGGCAAACCTCAATAAGATCAAGGCCATCAAGAAGATGCGCAAGCCGGCTCGCCTGCGAGACGTCCAGAAGTTTGTCGGCTGCCTGGCCTCTCTCAGCTGGTTAGTCAGCCGGTTGGGGAGAGGGCCTTGCCCCTGTACCAGCTGATGAAGAAGACGCCCGAGTTTGAGTGGACGACGCAAGCGGATGAGGCCTTCCACGACCTAAAGCGCATGCTCTCCACCACACCATCCTGGTCACGCTGGTTGAGAAGGAGCCCATGTTGATGTACATTGCAGCCACCACTCGCGTTGTCAGTGTGGTTGTTGGTGGCGGAGTGCCCTGAGGAGGGAAAGGCGCAGCTGATCCAGCAGCCTGTGTACTACCAGAGCGAGGTGGCATCCCTCTCCAAGTAGAACTACCCCCACTACCAGAAGTTGTGCCATGGCATGTACGTGGCCGCGAAGAAGCTGTAGCGATACTTCAGGGAGCACTCCATCACAGTGGTGAGCACAACCCTGCTCTCTGTGATCATCGGCATCCGGGATGCCACCGACTGAGATGCCAAGTGGGCCATCGAGCTGGCTGCCCAGACCATTCTCTATGAGCCCTACACGACCATTGAGTCCCAGGCGTTGGCCGATTTCCTCGTCGACTGGGTAGAAACCTAGTACCTGCTGTCACCTCCGGACTCGACGTATTGGCGGATGCCCTTCGATGGCTCGAAGATGTGCTCCATATTGGGAGCCGACATAACCCCGTCCTCCCCCAAGGGTAACTGGTTGAAGTACACATTGCAGGCCCACTTCGCTGCGTCCAACAATGTGGAGGAGTACGAGGCCCTCGTCCATTGCCTCTGGCTAGCCAAGGAGATCGACATCCGGGGCATCGTCTACTTCGACGATTCTGACCTGGTGGTGTTGTAGGTCTCTAGCGAGTGGGACGCCAGCCAACATGGACAGTTACCGCTTCCCGGTCCAACAGATGTGTGGCTGTTTCGAGGGCTACGAGTTCCACCAGGTCCCTTGAGTCGACAACATGGCGGTTGACACACTGGCCAAGATTGGTTCCACCCGGCAAGCTATCCCACCCGGTGTCTCCCTCGAGCACCTGCACAAGCCCTCCATCAATGCCTCTCCCAACTCAGAGTCCATCTTCACCCCGACCGACCCGGGGGCTGCTTCCCCTGTCCCAGGAGCTGTCGTCCTGACGGTGGTGGAGGCACCATTCTGGGCACAGCCAATTCTCACTTATCTCGTGAGTGGTGAGATCCCTACGGATGAAGTCGCGGCCCGGCAAGTGCAGTGTCGGGCTCCAGCCTACACCATCATCAAGCGCGAGCTCGTCAAGCGCAACACAACCGGCATGTTCCAGTGCCGTGTTGAGCTAGATAAAGGGATCGAGATGCTGAGAGATATCCACCAGGGCAAGTGTGGCCACCACGCCTTCTCAAGGGCCATCGTGGCCAAGGCTTTCCGCCATGGCTTTTACTGGGCGACTGCTCTGGAGGACGCCAAGTGACTGGTCCTCAATTGCAACGGCTGTTAGCGCTTCAACTTGAAGAGCCACTAGCCGCCTACAACCCTCAAGACTATGCCCATCACGTGACCCTTTGCTGTCTGGGGCCTCGACATGGTGGGGCCATCCAAGACTACTAGAGGCGGCATGACGCATCTCCTGGTCGCTATTGACAAGTTTACCAAGTGGATTGAGGCCAAGCCGATCAAGAAACTGGATAGCCCGACAACCATCATGTTCATCAAAGACATCACTGTCCGCTACAACGTCCCCCACATCATCATCACCGACAATGGCACCAATTTCTCCAAGGACATTCTGGCTAGCTTTTGTGCCGGCCAGGGGGTCCGGCTGGTCCTGTAGTTCGTTGCCCACCCGAAGTCAAATGGCCAGGCGGAAAGGGCCAACAACATCAAGACTTGGCTCATCGAGCCGCTGGAGCGCTTGGCTAGCTGCTGGATCGACGAGCTGCTGGCTGTGCTCTGGAGACACAGGACCATGCCCCCTTTCTTCCTCGTGTATGGTGCTAAGGCCTTCATCCCAACTTACATCGAGTCCAACTCGCCACGAGTCACCCTGTACAATGAGGCTGAAGCAAAGGAGGCGCGGGAGGACAGTGTCAACCTACTCGAGGAGGTGCATGAGCTGGCCCTGAGCCGGTTAGCAATCTACCAGCAGATCCTGTGCCGCTACCACAACAATAAGATTCGTCCCCTCGCATTCCGCGGGGGCGACCTGGTGCTTCGGCTGGTCCAGCGGATAGCCGGCTAGTGTCGGGGTTACGATCCTGACAATGAGTACTAGGGGTACGAAATAGGGGCAAAGCCTAACTACGACGCAAGTGTAACACTCGGTGTTTACTAGTTCGGCCCCTCTCGGAGGAGGTAACAACCCAACGTCTCATGCCTTGAGGCTTGTTTTCTTTTGGGGGTATGATTACAAAGAGTGCTTAACCCCTGCTCTGGAGTAGGTGGACAACTTATATAGGGTGCATCGCAGTCTCCATCACCCCCACGTCGCCGGGGTGATTAATGTCCATAACTACGGGAGTTACAGGTGTAAATAGTCACAACTACAGCAGTTACAGGTAATGGTAGCTATGACTCTACTTAAAGTTCGACTTAAGACTACTCAACCATTACATATCCCACGTTATATCTCCACCTCCCTTGTCTGAGTGGTGGTGGTAATGCCGTCTGGAAGGTAAGCATACGAGTGCTCTCGGTGTGTCAAAGTGGACTTCCTGTTATACGCATCCGGATGCCCATATGTTCCAGAGACCTACGGATACATCCATTTTGCATCATGTTTACCTTCTATTATTTATGTTGTTTTATTGCATAATAATGATTTTTGGAGTAATTCTAATGCCTTTTCTCTCATAATATGCAAGGTACACACAAAGGGGGAGAATTCTGGCAGCTGGAAACCTCGACCTGAAAAAGCTACGTCAGGCTACCTATTCCGCACAACTCCAAATGAGCTGAAACTTTACGAGGAATTTTTATGGAATAAATAAGAATTTTTGGAGTCAATAAGTACCAAAGGGGGCCCACCATGTGGGCACAACCCACTTGGGCGCGCTAGGGAGCCCAGGCGCGCCCTGGTGGGTTGTGCTTACCCAGGCCCACCTTCGGTGCCCCTCTTCTGGTACATAAGTCATTTTGACCTAGAGAAAACAAGGGGATGACTTTCGTGACGAAGCGCCGCCGTCTCGAGGCGGAACCTGGGCAGGAGCACTTTTGCCCTCCGGCGAAGCGATTTCGCTGGGGGAACTTCCCTCACAGAGGGGAAAATCATCATCATCATCATCACCAACAACTCTCCCATCTTGGGGAGGGCTATCTTCATCAACATCTTCAACAACACCATCTCATCTCAAACCTTAGTTCATCTCTTGTGTTCAATCTTTGTACAAGAACTATAGATTGGTGCTTGTGGGTGACTAGTAGTGTTGATTATATCTTGTAGTTGATTACTATATGGTTTATTTGGTGGAAGATTATATGTTCAGATCCATTATGCTATTTAATACCCCTCTGATCTTGATCACGATTATCATTTGTGAGTAGTTACTTTTGTTCTTGAGGTCACGGGAGAAATCATGTTGCATGTAATCATGTGAACTTGATATGTGTTTGATATTTTGATGATATGTATGTTGTAATTCCCTTAATGGTGTCATGTTGATGTAGGGTAGAACCCTAGGTGCCCAATCTTTCACGATTGGACGGAATCCTATGAAGAACACGACGAACACGAGGGGAAACATGAGAGAAATCACTCAACCAACAAGATCCGGTCACACATATGCTAGATCCTCGAAACACAAAGAGTGATACACAATTCAAAGTCAACAAAGGACGATAGGAAAGGTCTTCTCCGTGAGGAGGTCTTGAAGGGTTTCCCATGATGGGGTCTTGAATCTGCTTGGGGGATCTTCTCCGAAGAGGTCGTGAACTCCGATGGAGAAGTAACCAAGTGGATGAGCAAAGCTCTATCTCAAATACGAGCTAAACCAATGCTGACCCTAATACAAAGCTAGGGGACAAGTATATATAGTCCAAGGGGTAAGTGTGAGATACATGGGGTGAAACCCCTTTCACTGCATGCAGGGAGGGCGGTTGAACTGC
The DNA here is from genome assembly GCA_963921465.1 of Triticum timopheevii. NCBI lineage: Eukaryota > Viridiplantae > Streptophyta > Magnoliopsida > Poales > Poaceae > Triticum > Triticum timopheevii. Next base: position 284,320,673 of record OY997270.1, on the reverse strand, counting down.
TGGGAGCTCAGGTGCTGGTTCCTGGAGGTGTTCACGGAAGGGGGTAGTAGTTGTACCGGTGTTTGGAGCGGTTGTACCGGTCTTCCGGCTATTACGGGGATAAATTGGTGATGTACCGGCCTTGCACCGCTCGATTACAGAAGCTGGACCGGTAGTTGGGCGGTAGTCGAGCGGTTGTTGGGCGGTACATGGGCAGTTGTACCGGTCCTTCTGGGCTGGGCAGATTGTCTTCATGCTCTCGATGTCCATCTTGCATCGCAACTTCTCCTTGGTTGCTTCCTTGGTACCTAAGCACACAAAGCATCTCCATTTGAGGTAGTAGCCATGTCTCAAGTGGGTCAAAGGGGAGTTCAACAAGGAGAGAGTTAACCTCGTTTTTGATAGCTCTCGTACAGGCTCTTGTCATTGGTCCAAGTGGTGTCGTGGGAGACGAAGGTAGGTGAGGGAGTCCTGGATTATGGGGTCCTCAAGGGGCCGACCTATGTCATATGGGCCGGACTGATGGGCCGTGAAGATACAAGATAGAAGGCCTTCCCCCGTGTCCGTATGGGACTCTCCTTTGCGTGGATGACAAGCTTGGCATTCAGATGTGTAGTTCCCTTCATTTGTAAACCGACTTTGTACAACCATGGTCCCCTCTGGTGTCTATATAAACCAGATGGTTTAGTCCATAGAGGCACTCACAATCATACAGGCTAGACATCTAGGGTTTAGCCATCACGATCTCGAGGTAGATAAACTCTTGTAAACCCCTATACTCATCAAAGTCAACCAGGAAGTAGGGTATTACCACTGTTAAGAGGGCCCGAACCTGGGTAAACATCGTGTCCTTTGCCTCCTGTTACCTTCGATCCTTAGACGCACAGTTTGGGACCCCCTACCAGAGATCTGCTGGTTTTGACACAAACATTGGTGCTTTCATTGAGGGTTCCTCTGTGCCGTCGACAGAAGGGTTGATGGATCGCCTTGTCATCAAGAACAACATTAGTTCCATAGGAGCCCTAGCTTTAGGGCAAACCCTCCGACTTGGCAGCTTCACCATGGGCGCTCGTTTGGCCGTTAAGCCAGATGCAGCCCAACCCGTGGCCAAAAATTGTCTCCGCGTCGGCCCTGAATACTCCGATAAGATGTATCCGGTAGATGTATCGGCCTTAAACGAACTGCTAGATTGCATCGCCGCCCTGGGGGTCATGACCGACTATGATTGGATTGGGCTTAAACCCGATCAGAGACAAATCAAATCTCCACCGATCAGCCATCAGGTGGCAATTGTGGAGGAACAGGCTGATAATAACTCTTCTCCTACGTCGAGAACAAAGTATGTTTGGATTCCCGAGCCTTGAGAGCCAGACGCCCATCTTTGTGAGGATACTTCTCGTCCTCCGAACATAGAATCAGGCGTTGAGCCTAAAAACTCACCATACGCCCCGGTTCCCGGGCTTGTAACCTCGGAAAATCTTCAGAATCCGGACTTCATAGTGGGTCAGGGTTCGGATTTAAGCCCGCCCACCCACCACAAGCAATATTCCCCAAGCAACTCCAGTCCTCCAGACATATGCGACTTAATGTATGTGCGGCAGCAGCCTCGAGAAATAGTCCACCACTTTTGGGCCAGATTCCTCCTTGTTAAAAACAAGATCAAAGATTCCCGCGACGACGACGCGGTCTCGGTATTTTGCAACAATTGTACGGATGAGGGAATCCTTAATGCCCTCAACCGCCGTCGTGTACTGCACTTTGCAGATTTGGTACACATAGTACAGAAGTACTGCGCAATGGAAAGCGCCCGGAAAACCTAGACAGCCCGCTGGGAATCACAGGCCTTTAGGCCACCTCCCGGATGGGCAAAAAGGATGCACCCACGCGGAGCACCTAATCATCATCCCATGGATAAGAAAATCAAGCCCTTTTCGGGGCACAGAACGGTCCTCAAGAAATGGCTCGACAAGCCCTGTCAGATTCGTATGACGCCGAACGCCGAACCAATGCATAGCCTCCGAGAATGTTGGATAAGATAAGGGACAAAAAAAGAAAGAAACAAACGTATTCAATAAGCAAGAGGAGAGAGAGGGATTCGAACCCTCGATAGTTCCTAGAACTATACCGGTTTTCAAGACCAGAGCTATCAACCACTCAGCCATCTCTCCACAGCCTAATCCTTATTTTACTCCTATAAATAGAACATAGCCATATAAAAAATAAAAAGATTTATTAGCCTCTCTAAGAGCGGCGAGGGTATCCTCACCAACAACACCCCAAAGAACTACTCCTCGGAGGACAACGATCTCAAAGTATTCACGGTCTTCGAGACCTTTTCATCGGCGCAAAGGGCACTCCGCGACCTTGCTGAAGTCTGCCAAGTGGCAGCAGTAAGTCCTTGGAATGATACAGCGATCACTTTCAACGCCGAAGATGAACAAAGACCCCGCTCAGTCTGGGCACCAGCCGCTTTGGTCCTAAACCCAATCGTGGACGGCTTTTGGCTCACTAAAGTGCTAATGGACGGCGGCAACAGACTAAACCTCATCTACGAAGACATGCTCAATAAAATGCAAATGAACAAGAGTCGCATTGAGCAAAGTAACACAACCTTTCGAGGTATTATCCCCAGTCGGGAAGCAAGATGCTCGGGAAAAATCAAACTCAACATGGTATGCAGCACACCGGATAACTATAGGTCTGAGGAGTTACTCTTCCATGTGGCACCCTTCAACAGAGGGTATCACGCCCTGCTGGGGCAAGATGCATTCAGACGCTTCCAAGCCGTACCCCATTACGGGTACATGAAGCTCAAAATGCCAGGGCCCAATGGAGTTATCACGATCACCAGTGATCCGGACATAGCACTCCACGCCAAAAACAAAACCGCCTCTCTGGCCCTCAAGGCCTTATCCGAGGCCCTCGCGGCTGAAGAATTAACCACCCTACGTTCCACAGTGGATAGGAATGACGTAATGCTCGATAAGAGACCCAAATCCACTTCCTTCAAGCCAGCAGGCGAAAATGTCAAATTTCAAGTCCACCCGATGGACCCCAAGAAAACAACTCCCATTGGGGCACAGCTGGATCCGACGATCGACACCACATTACGCGCATTCCAGCGTGAGAACTGGGACATTTTTTCCTGGCACCCTTCGGATATGCCAGGTATCCCATCAAGACTGGCCGAGCATAGTCTCAATATACTGAAAGGATACAAACCAGTCAAGCAAACTCTGCGCCGATTTTCCGAACCCAAATGACATGCTTTGGGGGAGGAGCTAGCCAAGCTACTCGAAGCCGGGTTTATCAGAGAGATCAAACATCCAGACTGGCTAGCAAACCTGGTCATGGTACTGAAGAAGGATAAATCCTGGCACCCGTGTGTCGATTTCAAAGACCTTTATAAGGCTTTCCCTAAGGACCCCTTCCCACTACCTCGAATTGACCAGATTATTGATGCAACCGCAGGACACGATTCCCTGTGCTTCCTCGACGCATACTCCAGATCAAATTAAGATGAAAGAATCCGACCAAGCTGCAACGGCATTCATCACTCCGTACGGGCCCTTCTGTTTCAACACTATGCCTTTCGGGCTCAAGAACACCGGCGCAACCTACCAACGCATGATTCAAACATGCCTGAAAAAGAAAATCAACAAAATTGTGGAGGCATATGTAGATGACGTAGTCATCAAAACCAAGCATGTCAAATCATTGGTGGATGACTTACACCTTACATTCGACAACCTCCGAGTATATGACATACGGCTCAATCCGAAAGAATGCGTTTTCGGCGTTCCAGCCGGAAAACTGCTTGGGTTCATTGTCTCCAATAGAGGAATCAAAGCAAACCTCGCTGAAATCTGGGCCCTGTCACAGTTGGCAACACCAACAGACCTCAAGCAGGTCCAAAAAGCTTTAAGCCGTTTTATCTCCAGACTAGGGGAAAAGGCGTTGCCATTATATCGCCTGCTCTGCCGCACTGACCACTTCGTGTGGACGAACACTGCCACAACCAGACTGGAAGAAATAAAAGCTCTGTTAGCAAGTAACCCAATCCTGGCAGCACCAAACGTCGGCGAACTGATGCTGCTCTACATATCCGCAACTCACCAGGTGGTGAGTGCGGTGCTTGTCATTGAACGAGATGAAGTGGGACATAAATTCCCACTTCAAATACCAGTATATTACGTATCGAAGGTCCTTACACCATGCAAATCCCGATACCAGCATTATCAAAAGATAGCATATGCAATCTTTATGGCATCCCGCAAGCTGTGGCACTACTTTCAAGAATGCTCGATCACGGTGGCTTCCGAAGTACCACTTAATGATATTATAAACAACCGAGACACCACCGGCCGGATTGCCAAATGGGCCATTTGTAACGCCCCGGATCTGATGCGCCAGCTGTCCGCCAGTTATTCGCCGTCGTTGCCATGTCATTTGCTTGAGTGTTGCATTTTATCATGTCATCATGTGCATTTCATTTTGCATACGTGTCCGTTTCATGCATCTGAGCATTTTCCCCGTTGTCCGTTTTGCAATCTGGCACTCCTATGTCCTCCGGCGTTCCCCTTTTGTCTCTCGTTGTGAGCGGGTATTAAACGTTCTCGGAATGGACCGAGTCTTGCCAAGCGGCCTTGGTATAGCACCGGTAGACCGCCTATCAAGTTTCGTGCCATTTGGAGGTCGTTTGATACTCCAACGGTTAACCGGGTAACCGTAAAGGCCTCTTTTGTTTGCAGCCCAACACCCCCTCCAAAGTGGCCCAAAACCCATCTAACTCCCCTCCATGCTCTCGGTCGTTCGATCACGATCGCCTGGCCGAAAACCGCTCCTCATTTGGACTCTCCTAGCTCCCTCTACCTATAAAAACGTCTTCCCCTCTCCATTTTCGGATCATTTTCCCCCCGAAACCCTAGCCCCGCTCCTCTCCGCCGCCGGACATGTCCGCGTTGCGCCGGACATGTCCGCCGTCGCCGTCCGCAGCCCATCCCGAGCCGCCACATTGCCAGCGCCGCGCCCCTCCTCTCTCTCTCCGCGCCAGCCCGCCAGGCTCGCGCGGGGCCCTCCCGGCCCGCGTGCCCCGCCGCCCGATCCCGCGCGCCTCCGCGCCCTCCGCCCGCCGATCCGCCGCCTGGCGACCGCGGCCGCCGCCCCGACGCTGCCGCGCCCTCCGGCGACCCCCGCCGCCTGCTCGGAGTAGCTGCCCTCCGGCGCCGCCTCCTCACGCCGCCTTGCTCCTCCCTCGTTCGCGCCGCCGCCTCCCTGTGCGCCGACCGCCGCGCCACCGCTCGACGCCGCGCTTCGCTCGCCGGCGACCTCCAGCCGCAGCTCCACGCCGCCGCCTCGCCGGAGGCCAGGCCTTTGCCGCCCGTCACCCACGGCACCTCGTCCGGTGCCGCCCCTCGCCGGCCCCGCGCCTCCCCGTCGTCCCCGTCGTCGCCGGAGTTCGCCCTCGCCGGAGCTCCGGCCGGATCCGAGGGAGTGGATCAGATCCACCACTCCCTCCATCCAAACGCGCCTCCAACCCCCCTGGATCCCTCCGTCCCGCACCGCGTCATCCCGTTGACTTTTCGGAGGGTAAAATTCCACTAAGTCCCCGAATCTGTGCCATTATCATGCCATGTTCATCGCATTGTATCTCTGCATCCGTAGCTCAGTTTTGCACATGTAATATGTCAAATTGTTCGCCTCAACGAGTACTTTATTTCATTCCATTGCATAATTTTCATTTGAGCTCATCTTGATGCCCGAAATGCTGTTGGAAGAGTGCATGTTGATGTTAATCTGCTGGAACTGTTATAACTTGCTCATTTGTCATTTTTGCCATGTTTGATGTGTGCATCCTATGAGGTTGATGTCTACATGTGTTTTGATCTATGCCATGCCATCTTTCCAGGGGTGATACCCATGTATTTTTGTGAGTTGTGTGCTGAGTGCATCAAGCTTGCTAAGGTGGGTACTTGCTGTTGCTGTTTTGCTAGACAGATTCTGTTATATTTTGTTGCTATGTAAACATGTAGCTACTAATCATTCTATGCATAATCTGGAGATGTTCTATAAACATGTTTTGATCTACATGTCTTGCTCTATCCATTCATGCCATTGGTTGCAATTATAGCTTGCTGTAGGTTGTTGTAATCTTGCTCCAAACTTGCTAAATAATGTTGCTGTCAACCTGTTAACATGAAGTTCAATGTTTCCATGATTGTTTGCTAGTGATCCATGCACCCTATGAACTTGTCCTTGCCATGCTTAGCTTCACAAACATGCCTTCTTACTGTTGGTTTCCTTGCCATGCCATGTATTGCTCTGTGATGAGTGGTTCAAGCTCACTAACATGCCTACTTATTGTTGTTCCTGCCATGTATGAATCTGTAATATAACTTGCCATGTTTATATGGGTGCCATCATATTTTCTATGCCTTTTTGGCTCATGTTCAGTAAGGGTATTTTGATCTATGCAATTAGTAGATTCATGCCATGCCTTTGTTTGCCATGATATGTTCCTGTAACATGTTGTTTGATAGCTCTAAACATTGCAACCTGATGTTATTTCTGCTAAAGTCTGAAACTGTTATTATTTGCAATCTTACCATGTGTGTTCGAGCATGTTCTAGTGATTTATGGAGATAGCTCAGTGTTCATGTTTTGTTATGCTTTACCTGTACTTCATGCCCATGCCTTTTGTTATTACGTTGGGATGCTGTAGCATATTGTTTTCATGCTTGTAAGATGCCTAGTTGCTGTTATGGACAGATTGTTGCTATAACTTGTATAGTGTGTATGTGTTGCACCGTTGCTCCGTTTTGAGTGTGCTCTATATGAAAATTGCTTGTTTTAGCATGTAGCTTCATATTATCATGTTGCATCCATGTTTTGAGGTGTTTTCTTGATGTTTGGGTGCATTTTGCATCAATGCCATGTTTAACTTGTTTTGCTCATATCTTCTAGGCCGTAGCTCCGAATCTAATGAACTTTATATGTAACTTGACTAGAATTTCGTGTAGATCATCTTGGTGATATTTAACTTGCTGTTTAACAACTTGAACATAAGGTTTATTCAGTTCTGGAACAATTTCGAAATTTGCATATGAGGACTTACCGGAATTGTTATATGTTGTTTCCGGCCTCATTTAAACGTGCTTTGATGTGTTGTTCTTGTTTGCATCATCTCTTGTCATGAGTAGCTTCATGTAGCCTTTTCATGCATCATACTTATTTGTGCATCATGCCTTGTTCATGTGTGGTGTGTTTACCATGTTGTGTGTTTCTTCTCGATAGTTCCCGTTTCGTTGCGATCGTGAGGATGCGTTCGTCTACGTGTGGTGCGTCTTCGTGGCTTCATCTTCTTCATGGACTCGTTCTTCTTCCTTGCGGGATTTCAGGCAAGATGACCGCTACCCTGGATCTCACTACTATCATTGCTATGCTAGTTGCTTCGTTCTATCGCTTTGCTGCGTTACCTATCTTTTGCTCCTCAAGCCTCCCAAACTGCCATGAACCTCTAACCTTTGACACCCTTCCTAGCAAACCGTTGCTTGGCTATGTTACCGCTTTGCTTAGCCCCTCTCATAGCGTTGCTAGCTGCAGGTGAAGTTGAAGATTTCTCCATGGTGGACAGGGTTATGTTGGGATATCACAATATCTCTTATATTATTAATGCATCTATATATTTGGTAAAGGGTGGAAGGCTCGGCCTTATGCCTGGTGTTTTGTTCCACTCTTGCCACCCTAGTTTCCGTCATACCGGTTTATGTTCCCGGATTTTGCATTCCTAACGCGGTCGGGTGATTTATGGGACCCCCCTGACAGTTCGCTTTGAATAAAACTCCTCCAGCAAGGCCCAACCTTGGTTTTACCATTTGCCTCACCACCACCTACTTTTCCCTTGGGAGTAATTAACCCAAGGGTCATCTCTATTTTAGCCCCCCCGGGCCAATGCTTGTCTAAGTGTTGGTCCAAACTGAGCGATGTCCGGCGCCCCCTGGGCAACCAGGGTCTATGCCAACCCGTCGTCTTGCTCATCCGGTGTGCCCTGAGAACGAGATATGTGCAGCTCCTATCGGGTTTGTCGGCACAGCAGGCGGTCTTGCTGGTCTTGTTTTACCATTGTCGAAATGTCTTGTAAACCGGGATTCCGAGACTGATCGGGTCTTCCTGGGAGAAGGTCTATTCCTTCGTTGATCGCGAGAGCTTGTCATGGGCTAAGTTGGGACACCCCTGCAGGGTATAAACTTTCGAGAGCCGTGCCCGCGGTTATGTGGCAGATGGGAATTTGTTAATGTCCGGTTGTAGATAACTTGACACCTGATCCGAACTAAAATGCATCAACCGCGTGTGTAGCCGTGATGGTCTCTTCTCGGTGGAGTCCGGGAAGTGAACACAGTTTCTGTGTTATGTTTGACGTAAGTAGGTGTTCAGGATCACCTCTTGATCATTGCTAGCTTCACGACCGTTCCGCTTGCTCTCTTCTCGCTCTCATTTGCGTATGTTAGCCACCATATATGCTTAGTCGCTGCTGCAACCTCACCACTTTACCCCTTCCTTTCCCATTAAGCTTTGCTAGTCTTGATACCCATGGTAATGGGATTGCTGAGTCCTCGTGGCTCACAGATTACTACAACAACAGTTGCAGGTACAGGTTATGCGATGATCATGACGCGAGAGCGATGCTTGCTTGCGTTGAGTTCTTCTTCTACTTCTTCTTCGATCAGGGGATAGGTTCCAGGTCGGCAGCCTGGGCTAGCAGGGTGGATGTCGTTCGAGTTTCTGTTTGTGTTTCATCCGTAGTCGGATGTTGTTCTTGTATGTTGTATTGTTGTATTCGTGTGGCATTGTATGCCTTATGTATGTATCCCCATCTATTATGTAATGTTGATGTAATGATATCCACCTTGCAAAAGCGTTTCAATATGCGGGTCTATCCTTGGTGGGACCTTCGAGTTCCTCTTGGATAGGGTCGCATATTGGGCGTGACACCATTGAGCTCTTACCATTTGAAATAATTTACAAGCCACGCCAAGCTATTAAATCTCAGGTGTTGGCTGACTTCGTCGCTGAATGGATAGAGGCCGAACTCCCTAAAGAGTACGACACATTCCAACTGGGTGATGCACTTCGACGGCTCTAAAATGCTAGCCGGATTGGGGGCTGGTGTCGTCTTGACATCCCCCACAGGAGACACAGTCCATTACGTGCTCCAAATACTATATACAAACTCTAACAATGCAGCTGAATACGAGGCCCTATTGCACGGTCTCCGGCTGGCCGTCTCCATGGGCATACAATGACTTGAAGTGCGCAGGGATTCAAACCTCGCAATATCTCAGATAAACGGAGACTTCGACGCAAAAGATTTGGAGATGGCGGCCTACCGCAACGCCGTACTCAAAGTATTAGCTCCGTTTGAAGGGCTGGAGTTTCATCATGTGGCTCGAGAGAGTAATCATGCTGCGGACATTCTTGCCCGCATGGGTGCCAACGGGACCCCGTCCCACCTAACACCTTAGTGGAGAGTCTCTTTAAGCCATCCGTAGTGTGGCAGGACGATAGCGGCAACACCTTTCTGGAGCCGATCATACCCCCAGATTCCGAACACAGTTCCGATATCATCGGGGGTTCGGGCACCGAAATAACACCATCGGCCCATGAAATCATGGCTGTAATTGCCCTGTGGACTGAACCTTTCCTCGCCTACCTTACTAGGAATGAGCTCCTCGATGAACAGACGGAGGCCCTTCGTATTGTTCGACGCTCGAAGTCCTACAAAATCCATGAGGGGGAACTGTACAAGAAAAGTACCACCGGAGTACTTCAAAGATGTATCTCTGAAAAATAAGGACGACAGATCTTGGCTAAAATACACGCCGGTCTTGGTGGCCATCACGCCACAGCTCGGGCCCTTGTAAGTAAGGCCTTTCGTACGAGTTTCTTTTGGCCCACGGCCCGAGCAGACGCATAGGACCTCGTACAACACTGTGTTGGATGCCAGCTTTTCGCCAATCAAAGCCATATGCCGCCCACTGCCTTACGGACAATTCCCATTACTTGGCCTTTTGCAGTCTGGGGGCTAGACATGGTCGGACCCCTTAAAGGGGGAAGCCATAAGAAGAAATATTTACTGGTTATGGTCAACAAGTTCACTAAGTGGATAGAAGCCAAACCAGTTAAAACGGCCGAAGATGGACTGGTTATAGACTTCATATCCGGTGTTGTACACCATTATGGTGTCCCGCATAGTATCATTACTGATAATGGTTCTAACTTTACGGCCGATGAGGTGAATACCTGGTGCAATAATTTGGGCATCAAGCTCGATTACGCCTCCATATATCACCCTCAAACAAACGGTCAGGTCGAACAGGCTAACGGCTTGATAATGAGCGGCATCAAACCTAGACTAGTGCGATCTCTGCGAGAATCAGACAAGCACTGGGTTGAAGAACTCGATTTTGTACTCTGGGGGCTGCGTACCACGCCCAATCGCACGATTGGATATACACCTTTTTTCATGGTATACGGCGCTGAGGCAGTTTTGCCTTGCGACATTATTCATGACTCACCCCGAGTGCGCATGTATGAAGAGAGAGAGGCCGAGCTCGATCGGCAGGACGAGCTGGACGGCCTGGAAGAGGACCGCGATGTCGCGAAGGCCCGTTCTGCATTTTACCAACAACAAGCTCGGCGATATCAAAGCCGGGAAGTGCAGGCAAAGACTTATAATGTCGGTGAACTCGTTCTATGCCTACCAGAGAAGAAAAAGGACAAGCTCAAGCCCAAATGGGAGGGCCCTTCATTATAGATGAAGTTCTCACTAGAGGAGCCTATCGCCTCCGCAACGCTTTGGATAATCATTTGGAACCAAACCCATGCAACGCTGCTTGGCTCCAAAGATTGTACTCCTAAGTTCACACTTATACCCTTTTTCTTCGTCCTTTCTTTTCTCCCTCTCACCTGTTTTCTCTTTTTCGTTTTTGTTCAACTTCTAGCCAGTGTTCAGATAAACCGCACACCTGAGGGGCATACATCATTAAATGTACATACCCCATAATACCTAGGGGATTCTTTTCACATAATCTTATTATGATTATTATTTTTCGAGCGTCAAGCTCACCGTACATATGTGTTGTCTACTCATATGTGTCTTGTCTTCGCCATTATATGCACCTTTATGACTTAAGTTTTTGCCAAGCTGGGTTGCCTGGCTCCTGTGCTTATGCCCTATGTTCCCGCTTGTTCGGCTAGGGCATAAAGCGAGCACCTCTGTGATTGTTACAGCCAGGTTATCCGGACGTGTACCTCAGACGGGTGAAGCCGAAAGCTAGCATTCTTAAGGGAATAATTGGTTGGCGGACAAGAGACGAACTGCCCTCGCTGCAATATATGCCCCAAAATTATAACGTTTACTGTGATTTTTAGCATCACATCTTATTCATGCACAAAAGCGCATGCTGGCTCAGGGAAAGGAACCCTTAATGAAACTATTCTCTCTGGAAGATGTTTCTTATGCTCAAATGTAATATAACATAACTCCCTGAATACAACTTGTCTGTTTAAGCAACTATGACCGGACTGCCTAGTTTCCGAACATACCTTGGTGTTTACCGATGATATAATATCCGGAAACACTCCAAACCTCGGGTTCTGGAGGTCGAAGCAGAAAGTCTGCCATGACAATCGTTTTACAATTTGGCTGGAGATAAGTTTGTTGATAAAGTACACTGCTACTTGGACTCAAAAACTTCTTCCTCTAGACCCTCTAGCAGGTTGTCTAGTTTACAATCCCATTGAGAAAACTTAGCAGCTATTTTCACTTGGTCATACACTAAGATAACAGGAATTTCTTTTCCATTTAGTCCCCGAGGCCTGACCCGGGCCATATGATTCGAATCAAGTCTGGTATACCGCGTTTTCACCATGGCCCAGTCCTCTGATACGTCTCCAACGTATCTATAATTTTTTATTGTTCCATGCTATTATATTATCCATCTAGGATATTTTATATTCATTTATATGCTATTTTATATGATTTTTGGGACTAACCTATTAACCTAGAGCCTAGTGCCAGTTTCCGTTTTCCTTGTTTTTGAGTTTTACAGAAAAGGAATACCAAATGGAGTCCAATTGACGTGCCAATTTTTGATGATTTTTTATGGACCAAAAGAAGCCCCCAGAGTAAAAGAGTTGGGCTAGAAGAGTCTTGGGCTGCCCACGAGGGTGGGGGGCGTGCCCACCCCCCTGGGCGCGCCCCTATCTCATGGACGGCTCGGAGACCCCCCTGCCATGAGACCTACGCCAAAAATTCCTATAAATACAAAAACCTCCAGAAAATAACCTAGATCAGGAGTTCCGCCGCCGCAACCCTCTGTAGCCACCAAAAACTAACCGGAACCCTGTTCCGGCACCTTGCCGGAGGAGGGATCCCTCACTGGTGGCCATCTTCATCATCCCGGCACTCTCCATGACGAGGAGGGGGTATTTCACCCTCGGGGCTGAGGGTATGTACCAGTAGCTATGTGTTTGATCTCTCTCTCTCTCTCTCTCTCTCTCTCTCTCTCTCTCTCTCTCTCGTGTTCTTGATTTGGCACGACCTTGATGTATCACGAGCTTTGCGATTATAGTTGGATCTTGTGATGTTTCTCCCCCACTACTCTCTTGTAATGGTTTGAGTTTTCCCTTTGAAGTTATCTTATCGGATTGAGTCTTTAAGGATTTGAGAACACTTGATGTATGTCTTGCATGTGCTTATCTGTGGTGAAAATGGGATATTCACGTGATCTACTTGACGTATGTTTTGGTGATAAACTTGCGGGTTCAGTGACCTTGTGAACTTATGCATAGGGGTTGGCACACGTTTTTGTCTTGACTCTCCGGTTGAAAGTTTGGGGCACTCTTTGAAGTTCTTTGTGTTGGTTGAATAGATGAAACTGAGATTGTGTGATGCATATCGTATAATCATACCCACGGATACTTGAGGTCACATTGGAGTATCTAGGTGTCATTAGGGTTTTGGTTGATTTGTATCTTAAGGTGTTATTCTAGTATGAACTCTATGTTAGATCGAACGGAAAGAATAGCTTCGTGTTATTTTACTACGGACTCTTGAATAGATCGATCAGAAAGGATAACTTTGAGGTGGTTTCGTACCCTACAATAATCTCTTCGTTTGTTCTCCTCTATTAGTGACTTTGGAGTGACTCTTTGTTGCATGTTGAGGGATAGTTATATGATCCAATTATGTTATTATTGTTGAGAGAACTTGCACTAGTGAAAGTATGAACCTTAGGCCTTGTTTCCTAGCATTGCAACACCATTTGTGCTCACTTTTATCATTAGTTACCTTGCTGTTTTTATAATTTCAGATTACAAAAACCTATATCTACCATCCATATTGCACTTGTATCACCATCTCTTCGCCGAACTAGTGCACCTATACAATTTACCATTGTATTGGGTGTGTTGGGGACACAAGAGACTCTTTGTTATTTGTTTGCAGGGTTGTTTGAGAGAGACCATCTTCATCCTATGGCTCCCACGGATTGATAAACCTTAGGTCATCCACTTGAGGGAAATTTGCTACTGTCCTACAAACCTCTGCACTTGGAGGCCCAACAACGTCTACAAGAAGAAGGTTGCATAGTAGACATCTAGCTCTTTTCTGGCGCCGTTGCCGGGAAGGTTAGTGCTTGAAGGTATATTTGTAGATCTTGCAATCAAATCTTTTAGTTTCTTGTTTTATCACTAGTTTAGTTTATAAAATAAAACTACAAAAAAATGGAATTAAGGTTGCCTCATATGCTTCATCTTTTTAATGTCTTTTGTGAAAATGATGGGAAGGAAAATTGTGCTCAAGTACTAGAAGAAGAATTACATAGAATGCTTGGCATAAAATATGTGAATGATGAGCATGATATCAATGTTGTTATTATGAATTCTTTGAATACCCATGATGCTAATGATATGCAAATCCACAAGCTTGGGGATGCTATGTTTGATGAAGATGATATGTTTAGTCCCCCAAGTTTTGATGAGAATATTTATTATGATGAAAGCATGCCTCCTATTTATGATGATTATATTGATGAAAGTGGGTTTGGAAGAGTGTCAACTTTAGGAAGTAATGATCCCACTATTTTGGAGGATGTTGAATATTATTGTGATAATTATGAAAGTGGATTTGCAGAGGTCATGACTTTATTTAGTGATGAATCCACTATTTCGAAAGAGGTTCCAATTGATTATGAGAACAAAGTTGCTATCTATGATGATTATTGTGATGACTTGTATGCTATTAAGAATAATGATAACCATGAAACTTGTCATCATGATTTTAGTTTTCAATTGGATTATGCCTCACATGATAATTATTTTGTTGAGTTTGCTCCGACTACTATTCATGAGAAGAAATTTGCTTATGTGGAGAGTAGTAAATTTTCTATGCTTGTAGATCATGAAAATAATGCTTTATGTGATGGTTATATTGTTGAATTAATTCATGATGCTACTGAAAATTATTATGAGGCAGGAATATATTCTTATAGGAATTGCAATAATATAAAGTTTCCTCTCTATGTCCTTAAAGTTTTGAAGTTATGCTTGTTTAGCCTTCCTATGCTAGTTGATTATTGTTCCCATAAATGGTTTGCTCACAAAATCTCTATGCATACGAAGTGGGTTAGAATTAAATGTGCTAGTCACATTCTTCATGATGCTCTCTTTATGTTTCAATTCTTATCTTTTATGTGAGCATCATTGAAACCATCGTGCCTAGCTAGGGGTGTTAAACGTTAGTGCTTGTTGAGAGGCAACCCAATTTTATTTTTGTTCTTTGCTTTTTGCTACTGTGTAGTAATAAATAATTCATATAGCCTCTGTTTCGATGTGGCTTTATGTTTTAGTTAGTGTTTGTTCCAAGTAGAACCTTTGGGAAGACTTGGGTGAAGTCTATGCGATCTTGCTGTAAAAAACAGAAACTTTTGCGCTCACGAGATTAGCTGCAATTGTTTACTGGAGAGTGTTTTTAGGTTGATTCTTTTTGAATATGATTAATAGACAAATTCCTCAGGTCCACCAATTTAGTTCAGAATTTTTGGAGTTACATAAGTATTCTAATGATATAGATTACTACAGACTGTTCTGTTTTTGAAAGATTCTGTTTTCTATGTGTTGTTTGCTTATTTTGATGAATCTATGAGTAGTATCGGAGGGTATGAACCAAAGAGAAGTTGGAATACAGTAGATATTACCCCAATATGAATTTAGAATGAGTTAAAACAGTACCTAAGTGGTGATTTATTTTCTTATACTAACGGAGCTTACGAGTTTTCTATTGAGTTTTGTGTTGTGAAGTTTTCAAGTTTTGGGTAAAGATTTGATGGACTATGGAATAAGGAGTGGCAAGAGCCTAAGCTTGGGGAATCCCAAGGCACCCCAAGGTAATATTCAAGGACAACCAAGATCCTAAGCTTGGGGATGCCCCGGATGGCATCCCCTCTTTCGTCTTCGTTCATCGGTAACTTTACTTGGAGCTATATTTTTATTCACGACATGATATGTGTTTTGCTTGGAGCGTCATTTTGTTTTATTTTTTTTTGCTTTCTGTTTGAATAATATCCCAAGATCTGAAATTCTTAAATTTAAGAGAGTCTTCACATAGTTGTATAATTATTCGACTACTCATTGATCTTCACATATATCTTTCGGAGTAGTTTGTCATTTGCTCTAGTGCCTCACTTATATCATTTTAGAGCACGGTGGTGATTTTATTTTGAAGAAATAGATGAACTCTAATTATCCACTTATATTATTTTGAGAGTCTTAAACAGCATGGTAATTTGCTTTGGTTATAAAATTAGTCCTAATATGATGGGCATCCAAGAAGGATATAATAAAAACTTTCATATAAAGTGCATTGAATACTATGAGAAGTTTGATACTTGATGATTGTTTTGAGATGTGAGGATGGTAATATTAGGGTCATGCTAGTTGAGTAGTTGTGAATTTGAGGAATACTTTTGTTAAAAGTTTGTGATTCCCGTAGCATGCACGTATGGTGAACCGTTATGTGATGAAGTTGGAGCATGATTTATTTATTGATTGTCTTCCTTATGTGTGGAGGTCGGGATCGTGCGATGGTTAACTCCTACCAACCCTTCCACTAGGAGCATGTGTGTAGTACTTTGTTTTGATAACTTTTAGATTTTTGCAATAAGTATGTGAGTTCTTCATGACTAATGTTGAGTCCATGGATTATACGCACTCTCACCCTTCCACCATTGCTAGCCTCTCTTGTGCCGTGCAACTTTCGCCGGTATCATACACCCACCATATACCTTCCTCAAAACAGCCACCATACCTACCTATTATGGCATTTCCATAGCCATTCCGAGATATATTGCCATGCAACTTTCCACCGTTACGTTTATTATGACACGCTCCACCATTGTCATATTGCTTTGTATGATCATGTAGTTGACATCGTATTTGTGGCAAAGACACCATTCATAATTCTTTCATACATGTCACTCTTGATTCATTATCCCGGTACACCGCTGGAGGCATCCACATAGAGTCATATTTTGTTCTAAGAATATTGAGTTGTAAGTACATAAAAGTGTGATGATCTTCATTATTAGAGCATTGTCCCATGTGAGGAAAGGATGATGGAAGCAATGATTCCCTCACAAGTTGGAATGAGTCTCCGGACTTTATGAAAAATAAAAGAGGCCAAAGAAGCCCAAAAAAAGAGGCCAAAGAAGCCCACCAAAAAAAGAAAAACAAATGAGAGAAAAGGAGAGAAGGGACAATGTTACTATCCTTTTACCATACTTGTGCTTCAAAGTAGCACCATGATCTTCATGATAGAGAGTCTCCTATGTTGTCACCTTCATATACTAGTGGGTATTTTTCTTTATAGAACTTGGCTTGTATATTCCAATGATGGGCTTCCTCAAAATGCCTTAGGTCTTCATGAGCAAGCAAGTTGGATGCACACCAACTTAGTTTCTTTTGTTGAGATTTCATACATTTATAGCTCTGGTGCATCCGTTGCACGGCAATCCCTACTCACTCACATTGATATCTATTAATGGGCATCTCCATAGCCCGTTGATATGCCTAGTTAATGTGAGACTATCATCTTATTTTTGTCTTCTCCACAACCATCACTCTATTCCGCCTATAGTGCTATGTCCATGGCTCATGCTCATGTATTGTGTGAAAGTTGAAAAAGTTTGAAAATTCTGAAGTATGAAACAATTGCTTGTCTAAAACCGGGGTTGTGCATGATTTGAATATTTTGTGTGACGAAGATGGAGCATAGCCAAACTATATGATTTTGTAGGGATGAACTTTCTTTGGCCATGTTATTTTCAGAAGACATGATTACTTTGTTAGTATGCTTGAAGTATTATTATTTTTATGTCAATATTAAACTTTTGTTTTGAATCTTATGGATCTGAATATTCTTGCCACAATAAAGAGAATTACATGGATAAATACGTTAGGTAGCATTCCACATCAAAAATTCTGTTTTTACCATTTACCTACTCGACGACGAGCAGGAATTAAGCTTGGGAATGCTTGATACGTCTCCAACGTATCTATAATTTTTGATTGTTCCATGCTATTATATTATCCATCTAGGATGTTTTATATGCATTTATATGCTATTTTATATGATTTTTGGGACTAACCTATTAACCTAGAGCCCAGTGTCAGTTTCTGTTTTGTCCTTGTTTTTCAGTTTTACAGAAAAGGAATACCAAATGGAGTCCAATTGACGTGCCAATTTTTGATGATTTTTTATGGACCAAAAGAAGCCCCCAGAGTAAAAGAGTTGGGCCGGAAGAGTCCTGGGCTGCCCACGAGGGTGGGGGGCGCGCCCACCCCCCTGGGCGCGCCCCCTATCTCGTGGATGGCTCAGAGACCCCCCCCCCCCTGACGTGAGACCTATGCCAAAATTCCTATAAATACAGAAACCTCCAGAAAATAACCTAGATCAGGAGTCCCGCCGCTGCAAGCCTCTGTAGCCACCAAAAACCAATCGGGTCCCTGTTCCAGCACCCTGCCAGAGGGGGGATCCCTCACCGATGGCTATCTTCATCATCACGGCGCTCTAAATGACGAGGAGGGAGTAGTTCACCCTCGGGGCTGAGGGTATGTACTAGTAGCTATCTGTTTGATCTCTCTCTCTCTCTCTCTCGCGCGTTCTTGATTTGGCACGATCTTGATGTATCGCGAGCTTTGCTATTATAGTTGGATCTTATGATGTTTCTCCCCCTCTACTCTCTTGTAATGGATTGAGTTTTCCCTTTGAAGTTATCTTATCGGATTGAGTCTTTAAGGATTTGAGAACACTTGATGTATGTCTTGCATGTGCTTATTTGTGGTGACAATGTATATTCACATGATCTACTTGACGTATGTTTTGGTGATCAACTTGCGGGTTCAGTGACCTTGTGAACTTATGAATAGGGGTTGGCACACGTTTTCATCTTGACTCTCCGGTAGAAACTTTGGGGCACTCTTTGAAGTTCTTTGTGTTGGTTGAATAGATGAAATCTGAGATTGTGTGATGCATATCGTATAATCATACCCACAGATACTTGAGGTGATATTGGAGTATCTAGGTGACATTAGGGTTTTGGTTGATTTGTATCTTAAGGTGTTATTCTACTATGAACTCTATGCTAGATCAAACGGAAAGAATAGCTTCATGTTATTTTACTACGGACTCTTGAATAGATCGATCAGAAAGGATAACTTTGAGGTGGTTTCGTACCCTACAATGATCTCTTCGTTTGTTCTCCGTTATTAGTGACTTTGGAGTGACTCTTTGTTGCATGTTGAGGGATAGTTATATGATCCAGTTATGTTATTATTGTTGAGAGAACTTGCACTAGTGAAAGTATGAACCTTATGCCTTGTTTCCTAGCATTGCAATACCGTTTGTGCTCAGTTTTATCATTAGTTACCTTGCTGTTTTTATAATTTCAGATTACAAAAACCTATATCTACCATCCATATTGCACCTGTATCACCATCCCTTCGCCGAACTAGTGCACCTATAAAATTTACCATTGTATTGGGTGTGTTGGGGACACAAGAGACTCTTTGTTATTTGGTTGCAAGGTTGTTTGAGAGAGACCATCTTCATCCTATGCCTCCCACGGATTGATAAACCTTAGGTCATCCACTTGAGGGAAATTTGCTACTGTCCTACAAACCTCTGCACTTGGAGGCCCAACAACGTCTACAAGAAGAAGGTTGCATAGTAGACATCAGCCTCTCGGGCGCTTTCCCGGCATGCTGATATCTTCCATAGTTCCAAATGGCGACGAGCTCCCTTGAATAAATTCACGAGCTCCTCCAAGCTTCCTGGAGGCGGATCGCCATAAAGCCTTAGCCATGTTCCTCAATGCTTTCCGAGATCGCTTGTGCACTTTGGATAGCTCTTGTAGCAGGTCGCCTTGGATTCCAGACACTTCTCCCTCGGGATGTCCGGTTAGCACACCTACAGAAACAAACTTATAGAATTTTCAAATAGGAGTCCGTGGGAAAGTCAGGTTAAAGAGCATACTGAATATGCCGCCTTTCAGCTTCCTGTTCTCCTTCAAAGCATCCGATAGTTGGGATCTTAAATCCTTCAGTTCTTCGGCTTGCTTGATATTTGCATCCTGTAGTTTGTTCTTCTCATTAATGGTCCGTGTCAATACACATTGACCAGCGGCTTCTTGCCCTTTGGCATGTTGTTTGTCCACTTGAGCAGCCCTTAGCCTCTCCTCCAGCTGATCTGTTGACCCTATCAACGAAACGATGCATAGTTAAGTAACATCGTTATAGGCACAGAATCTTATTTCCGGGCTACTGTTGCACTTACCATCAGGTGCCTTCTTGGATTTCTTCAAAATTTTCCAATTCGACGGTGGCAACAGTTAGCTTGGTTCGGCATTCTTCTAGCTCCTTTGATAATGTGTTATTTTAATCCGTGAGTACCTGACAATGTAACGACCCTTAAATCAGTTGGGCTAACTGCTTCAAGACTCGAGGGCTACTGGTATATGATTACTGAATCTACACAACTAGTACTTATTACCCGCATATCCTTTGAAAGCTGGTGAGTGGCTCCAGAAAGTCCATCCCGGGCAGCTCGGATGTAAGCATCCGTTGAGCTGAGAGAGTTGAATGCCTCTTCGGTGAAATTCGGGTCACGCATAGCCGCTCTCCGTAGCCGATGATATATCAGACTCTCCACCTCGGAGTTCATGACGGATACATTATACGAATCCTCTGGGAGATGACAATCTGGCATTGCTCCCGCGTCCCCTCCAGTCCTTGTGGCAGGGTCCAGGGCCGGATTAGTCTGTGCATAGCCGGCCATGTTTACGGATACTGCCCGACGTACATTCCTCCTGCAATATGGCACAACAGGAAATGTCACCATCCGATCTATCCACTCAGTGCGTGTTAAAGGATTATACCTCTTTGGCGAAGGAGAGGGCCCGGCTGTATTGTCATTTGCCTTTCTTTTCAGAGACGTGCCCTGTGCAGGCGTCATCTTCTTAGAGGACGCCTTTGCTGCAGTACGACAGTGCGAGTGTCGCCCCTTGGGAGCACGATGTAGTGCGGTGGGTGAGTCGCAAGGGGAAAACTCTTTTTGAGGAGATGTCTCCTGGGTACTTACATGGGAGGAGGGGAGAAGGCCGGGGTAATCGGCTATAATAGCCACTTCCGTGCCATCGTAGCTCGTCTGATAAAAGACTCCATCCTTAAATTCTTTAAATATATCCGGATCCTCTTCAAATCCAGGACCAAGGTCTCGATTATGGTCCTCCAGCTGCGGAGCGGGGCTGTAGATCCCCGCGACGACCTTTCTCCATTCCTGAAGGTAGCCGGATTAAGTTCGACTAAAGGCATAGTTAAGGAAAAGGACAGAGTAAAGCCTATGATCAAAGACTCAACCAATCAATGGGGTTATACATGGAGAAGCCTTCTCGGCACTTCAGGCGAGCGAAGTCTTCCTTTTCCCCTTTGAAAAGGTCAGCCAACATGGCGGCCAAAGCGGCAAAATTGGCCGGGCCCTTGCGCCCATAGCATGATGTGTCGTCCCCCCCCATTGTAATGCCACATGGGAAGCCCTCTGGATTGGAGCGGCTGAACGCATCGCATTATTGAAATCACCATTACCTCGACTATAGATAGTCTGGAGTGGACGAGTATTCTGATGTTGTTCACTAGCCTCTTATTGTCCGCACTGTCTTCTTCTTCATAGCTTCGGGGACGCCAACTGGCACGCTTCTTTAAAGGAGCGGTGGAAAATTCGGGAAGACCTTGCCGGATTGGGTCTGGGAGGACAACATCTTCGATGTAGAACCACTCTGAGGGCCACTCTTCGGATGCCTTCTTCGGAGTGCCGGACGGGTATCCTGTTCCGGCTATACGCCAACTTCGGCACCACCCACCTCGAATATGGATCCCTTTTGGGAGCGGGGGACGAGGCAGAAATATTTCCTCCATAACTCAAAATGGGCCTCACAGCCTAGGAACAGCTCACAAAGAGCAACAAAGCCCGTGATGTGTAGGATGGAGCCCGGCGTGAGGTTGTGCAGTTGGAGACCGTAATACTCCAGAAGACCTCTGAGGAAAGGGTGGATTGGAAACCCCACGCCCCTCAGCATGAAGGAAATAAAGCACACCCGCTCCACTTTATTGGGATTGGGGGAAGTTCTCCGCCAGGGCTTCGCCGTTGATGGAAGTTAATCCCGCCCGAACATGGACTAGATCCGATGGAGGGAGGTATCCCTGCGTCTGAAGCTTGGTCATCTAGGCGTGGGGCACCGAGCAGCTCTCCTAGTCGCCTTGTTGGGCCATAGGGGTGCGAGGAAGAACTAGGAGCGTTAGCCATGTTTGGTTGGTTTCCTATGGCAAGCTCTAAGGATTTTTGCCTGGTGAGGAATGGCATCTGAGATTCAATCTCTTTAAATAAGCGCCTTCCCTACGTGGTCGAGGGGTTACCCGTAAAAATACTTAGACCATTCGTATTTATGTGACACATGGAAGCCGAGGCGACGACGACACATAAGCTGAAGAGTATAATATTTAAATGTAAAGGCCGACTATATGGAGTACAATGGGGAACTCACCTTGCAAAGCCGAAGACATGAAGCCGGATATAACATCGTCATTGAAGGCAAGTTCGGGGGCTACTGAGGGAGTCCTGGATTATGGGGTCCTCAAGGGGTCGGCATATGTGATATGGGTTGGACTGGTGGGCCGTGAAGATACAAGATAGAAGGCCTTCCCCCATGTCCGGATGGGACTCTCCTTTGCATGGATGACAAGCTTGGCATCTGGATGTGTAGTTTCCTTCATCTGTAAACCGACTTTGTACAACCCAAATCCCCTCTGGTGTCTATATAAGCCGGAGGGTTTAATTCGTAGAGGCAATCACAATCATACATGCTAGACATCTAGGGTTTAGCCATCATGATCTCGAGGTAGGTCAACTCTTGTAAACCCCTATACTCATCAAAGTCAATCAAGCAGGAAGTAGGGTATTACCTCCGTTAACAGGGCCCGAACCTGGGTAAACATCGTGTTCCCTGCCTCCTGCTACCTTTGATCCTTAGGCACACAGTTCGGGACCCCCCTACCCGAGATCTGCCGGTTTTGACACCGACAGTAGGTCCATGGGGATGACCGTAGGATGCTCGACATCACATGTGAATATCGACTACATGACACTTCACCATATTTGGGCCTAAGGGAATGCATTGTGGAGTAGTTTTTAGATGATGGGCTGCGAGAGTGACAGAAGCTTAAACTCTAGTTTATGCGCTATTCCGTAAGGGACCGATTGGATCCAAAGTTTTAATGCTATGGTTAGAATTTATTCTTAATACTTTTCTCGTAGTTGTGGACGCTTGCGAGGGGGTTAATCATAAGTAGGAGGTTTGTTCAAGTAAGAACAACACCTAAGCACCGGTCCACCCACATACCAAATTATCAAAGTAGCGAACACGAATTAAGCCAACATGATGAAAGCGACTAGATGAAATTCCCGTGTACCCTCAAGAACACTTTGCTTATCATAAGAGACCGTTTTGGCCTGTCCTTTGCCTCAAAAGGATTGGGCTACCTTGCTGCACTTTTGTTACTACTACCGATACTTGCTCGTTACAAATTATCTTGCTATCAAACTACTCTGCTACTTACAATTTCAACACTTGCAGACATTACCTTGCTGAAAACCACTTGTCATTTCCTTCTGCTCCTTGTTGGGTTTGACACTCTTACTTATCTAAAAGGCTACAATTGACCCCATATACTTGTGAGTCATCAAGGCTATTTTTTGGCACTGTTTCCGGGGAGTGAAGCGCTTTTGGTAAGTGGAAATTGGTAAGGAAACATTATTACTACGTGCTGAAATTTATTGTCGCTTGCTACTATGGAAAACAATCCTTTGAGGGTTTTTTTCGAGGTATCTTCACGTCGACGGGAACCACAATTAGTTGCCCCTCAACCTATTGCACCTACTAAAAATATTGAATATGAAATTCCTTCGGGTATGGTAGAACAACTGCTAGTTAATCCTAATGTAGGAGATGGAACCGAACATCCTGATATGCACTTGATATATGTGGATGAAATTTGTGGATTGTTTAAGCTTGCAGGTTTTCCCGGAGATGATGCTAAGAAGAAGTTTTTCCCTTTATCTTTGAAGGGAAAAGCATTGACATGGTATAGGCTATGCGATGATATTGGATCTTGGAACTGGAATCGGTTGAAATTGGAATTCCATCAAAAAAAATATCCTATGCATCTAGTTCGTCGTGATCGGAATTATATATATAATTTTTAGCCTCGTGAAGGAGAAAGTATCGCTCTAGCTTGGGGGAGGCTCAAGTCAATGTTTTATTCATGCCCCAATCATGAGCTCTCAAGAGATATTATTATTCAGAATTTTTATCCTCGGCTTTCTCGTAATAATCAATCCATGCTCGATACTTCTTGTACTAGTTCTTTTATGAAGAATACTATTGAATTCCGGTGGGATCTTTTAGAAAGAATTAAACGCAACTCTGAAGATTGGGAACTCGACGTAGGTAAAGAGTCAGGTATTGAACCTAAGTTTGATTGTGTTAAATCTTTTATGAATACCAATGGTTTTCAAAAGTGTAGCACTAAATATGGACTTGACTCTAAGATAGTAGCTTCCTTTTGTGAATCTTTTTCTACTCATGTTGATCTCCCTAAGGAGAAGTGGTTTAAATATCACCCACCTATTAAACAATAAATTAAAGAACCAGTAAAAGCTAAAAAAAACTATCATTTACAATGTTGATCCAGTTGTTCCCACTTCTTATATTGAAAACCCCCCTTTCCCTATTAGGATGAAGGAACATGCTAAAGTTTCAACTGTGGTCAACAAAACTTATATTAGAACACCCACACCAACTGAAGAAATCAGATTTGAACCTAGTCTTGCTATGGTTAAGGATCTCTTGGTCGATAATATTGATGGGCATGTTATTTACTTCTGTGATGAAGCTGCTAGAATTGCCAAACCCGATGAAAAAGATAAACATAGACTAGTTGTTGGCATGTCTGTTTTCTCAGTCAAGATAGGAGATCACTGTTATCATGGTTTATGTGTTATAGGTGCTAGCATGAGTGCTATTCCTTTTTCCTTATATGAAGAAATTAAGAATGAAATAGCACCTGCTGAAATAGAAGACAAACCTGTTAAACTTGCCAATAGAGATACTATATCACCAATTGGGATTCTTAGAGATGCTAAAGTCTTGTATGGGAAAATAAAATACCCTACTGATTTTCTTGTTCTTGGTTCCCCACAAGATGACTTTTGTCCCATTATCATTGGTAGACCTTTCTTAACACCATCAATGCTAGGATAGATTGTGAGAAACAAAATGTTGGTGTTAGCTTTGGTGATGAATCTCATGAATTTAATTTTTCCAAGTTTATTAGAAAACCTCATAAGAAAGATTTGCCTAGTAAGGATGAAATTATTGGTTTGCTTCTATTGTTGTACCTCCTACTGATCCTTTGGAACAATATTTGCTATACCATGAAAATGATTTGCATATGCGTGAAAGAAATGAAATAGATAGACTCTTGTTCGAACAACAACCTCTGGTTAAACACAATCTACCTATTGAAACTCTAGGAGGTCCTCCTCCACCTAAAGGTGATCCTGTGTTTGAATTAAAACAATTGCCGGACACTTCAAAATATGGTTATCTTGATGAGAAAAAGATATATCCTATTATTATTAGTGCTAAACTTTCAGAACATGAAGAATAAAGAGTACTGAAAGTTCTAAGGAAGCACCGAGCTGCTATTGAATGTACGTACTCTTGATGATCTTAAGGGCATTAGTCGCACTCTATGTCAGCACAAGATTAATATGGAACCTGATGCTAAACCCATTGTTGATCACCAACGTCGGTTAAATCCGAAGATGAAACAAGTGGTAAGAACGGAAATATTGAAACTTCTGGAAGCAGGTATAATTTATCCTATAGCTGATAGTAGATGGGTAAGTCCTGTTCATTGTGTCCCTAAGAAGGGAGGTATAACGGTTGTTCCTAATGATAAGAATGAACTTATTCCACAAAGAATTATCATAGGCTATAGAACGGTAATTGATTATAGAAAATTAAGCAAAGCAACTAGAAAAGATCATTACCCTCTGCTACAAAGACTATCTAAGCACACACATTTTTGCATCCTTGATGGATATTCCGGTTTTTCACAAATACCTGTTTCACAACCTGATCAAGAAAAGACCACATTTACTTGTCCTTTTGGAACTTATGCTTATAGACGTATGCCCTTTGGCCTATGTAATGCACCTGCTACCTTTCAAAGATGTATGACTGCTATATTATCTAATTTGTTTCTGAAAAGATTGTTGAGGTTTTCATGGATGACTTTTCTATTAATGGGAAGTCTTTTGATGATTTTTTAAGCAATCCTGATCGAGTTTTGCAGAGATGTGAACAAACAAATCTTGTGTTGAATTGGGAGAAGTGTCACTTTTTGGTTAACAAAGGTATTGTTTTGGGCCATAAAATTTCTGAAAGAGGCATTGAGCTGGACAAAGCCAAGGTTGATGCGATTGAGAAAATGCCATGTCCTAAAGATATCAAAGGTATTTGTAGTTTCCTTGGTCATGCTGGTTTCTATAGGAGGTTTATCAAAGACTTTTCTAAAATTTCTAGGCCTCTTACAAATCTTTTGAAAAAGGATATTCCTTTTGTGTTTGATGATGATTGTGTGGAAGCCTTCAAAACACTCAAGAAAGCCTTAATTTCTGCACCTGTTTGTTCAAGCACCCGATTGGAACTTGCCTTTTGAGTTTATATGTGATGCTAGTGATTATGCTGTTGGTGTTGTTCTAGGATAAAAAGTTGACAAGAAATTAAATTTTATCCATTATGCTAGTAAAACTCTAGACAGTGCTTAACGAGATTATGCTACTACTGAAAAAGAATTCTTAGCAGTGGTGTTTGCTTGTGATAAATTTAGATCCTACATTGTTGATTCTAAAGTGACCATTCACACCGATCATGCTGCTATAAAATATCGTATGGAAAAGAAAGATGCTAAACCTAGACTCATTAGGTGGGTTCTTCTGCTACAAGAATTTGATTTGCATATCACTGATAGAAAAGGAGCAGAGAACCCCATAGCTGATAACTTGTCTAGGCTTGAAAATATTCTTGATGACCCACAACCTATTAATGATAGCTTTCCTGATGAACAGTTAGCTGCAATAAATGTTTCTAATACTACACCTTGGTATGCTGACTATGCTAATTATATTGTTGCTTAATACATACCAACAAAAGAAAATTTTCTTCTATGATTTAAGACAATACTTTTGGGATGACCCACATCTTTATAAACAAGGAGTAGATGGTAGTATTAGACGTTGTGTACCTGAGCATGAACAGGAACAAATCCTATGGAAATGTCACTCCGAAGCTTATGGAGGACATCACACGGGACAAAGAACCACTCATAAGGTATTGCAATCTGGTTTTTATTGGCCTACTCTCTTCAAGGATGCTTGTAAGTTCGTCTTATCTTGTGATGAATGCCAAAGAATAGGTAATATTGGTAAGCATCAAGAAATGCCTATGAACTATTCACTTGTTGTTAAACCATTTGATGTTTGGGGATTTCATTTCATGGGACCTTTTCCTTCCTCTAATGGGTATACTCATATTTTGGTTGCTGTTGATTATGTTACTAAGTGGGTAGAATCTATTCCAACCAGTATTGCTTATCACAACACCTCTTTTAAAATTCTTAAGGAAGTTATTTTACCAAGGTTTGGAGTCCCTAGATATTTAATGACCGATGGTGGTTCACACTTTATTCATGGTGCTTTTCGTAAAATGCTTGCTAGGTATGATGTTAACCATAGAATTACATCACCTTATCATCCTTAGTCTAGTGGTCAAGTTGAACTTGGCAATAGAGAAATAAAATTAATTTGACAAAAGACTATCAGTAGGTCCCGGAAGAATTGGTCTAAGAAACTAGATGATGCACTTTGGGCTTATAGAACATCATATAAAAACCCTATTTGTATGTCTCCTTATAAAATGGTTTATGGAAAAGCTTGTCATTTGCCTCTTGAGTTAGAACATAAAGCATATTGAAAGCAATATTATCCAAACTATGACACCGGAAGAACACATAAAAATACCTTTCAGAACACTCTAGAATCGTGAAAAATGGGAGGTACGTGATACGGTAAGTAAACTTACTCCGAAAAATCCGCAAAAAATAATTTTTGTCAGTTTTGGAATATTTAAAAAATTAGGAAAATAAGAAACTACCAGGAAAGTGACCCTGGTTGGCACAAGACACCAGGGCGCGCCTGGCTTGCCAGGTGCTCCTAGGTGGGTTGTGCCCACCTCAGGTACTTTCCAGACTCCGTTTTTATTCCGTTTTGCTTGTCCCCGAAGATAAAAAATCTTTATATACCCCCCGAACCTGTTTTCCCAACAGATCTGAAATTATGTCGTCTCAAGATTCTGAGAAGGAGAACCCGGTTCCTTATCAGCCTTTTGATTAAAATATTTTCAAGGACACCTATCCCTACATATGGTTTTCTAATGAAGAAGATGAAGATGAAACAGTCCCTTCTTGCTTCCTAAAGGAAAGCAAGGAAGCATTATGCAAGAGGATACTAAAGCTCGAGGAGGATAACGATGAGTTGAGGATAGATAATTTCTACCTCTGAAAGAAGTTAGAGAAAAAGGACAAGATCGCTACTACTTCATCACCACGACCTCCTTCTTCATCACCAAAAGAAAATTGACTATCGGGTATGGGCACTCCCCTTGGCTTTCGTCAAGCTTGGGGGAGGTGCCCCGGTATCGTATCATCTCCGCTATCTTTTGCCTTTACTTTTCTTAGTTTGATCCATAGTTATCTTTTGCTTTAGATGAATGAAAGTTAGTTCGCTCCTTTCTTTTTAAGAGTTTGCTTAGTGATCTATCTTTGTAATTGTGTGCGAGATATATAATAAAGTTTAGTTCGAGTTTTGCTTCTTTTACTTTCATGTTTCAATAAAAGAAATGAAATAAACGAAAAAGATCATATGCTAATCTTATGGTAAGTGATGACATTACACAAGGAAAAGTATAAGTAGTAAATCTTATTGTAGATTGACAAACATAGCATTGGTCAATGATGCAACTCATGAAAGAATTAATAAGGGAAGAGAAGATTAACTTGCAAATACACTATCCTGGAAATCTTTTGTGATTGTGAGCACCCATCAAAATATTATATGCCAAAATTGTTGACGTTGGACAAGGAAGACAGCGTAATGATTTTTGTTTGTTCATATTCACATAGAAGCTATATTGTCATAGATCCTTCAACATGTGGTGCTTGCCCCTATCTTTGCTAGCCAAAAAATCCGCACTAAGTAGAGATACTACTTGTGCATCCAAAACCCTTAAACCCAAATCTTATTTTGAGAGTCCGCCAAACCTACCTATGGATTGAATAAGATCCTTCAAGTAAGTTTTCATCGGTGCAACAAGGCAATAAAAATTGCTTCTAAAAGTGTGACATCATTTAGTGTAAGGGAAAATTGAGCATTGTACGAACTTGTGATGGCGAAGAATGAAAGCGACAGATTGCATAATAAAAGTTGCCATCATAAGGGGCAATATAACGTGATGTTCTCTTGCACTAAGTGGATGAACACACAAACAAAAAGCGCATGGAAACCTCTGCTTCCCTTTGTGAAGGGCCTATCTTTTACTTTTATGTATTTACTTTCATGCAAGAGTCAACGTTTTTCTCTCTATTCCTTTTTATTTCCTCCTTTGGCAAGCATCATGTGGCGAGGAAAGATCTAGGCACCTATATCCAGTTGAAATGGGTAGCATGAGTTATTATTTTTGACATCACCCTTGAGGTGAATACATTGGGAGGCGAAACTATAAGCCCCTATCTTCCTATGTGTCCGGTTGAAATGTTTCCTCATGTGTACGCGGTGAGTGTTAGCAATCATAGAAGATTAAATGATGGTTCAGTATGTGAACTTGCTAAAAGGCTCCGATACGTGACCCTTCTTGAAAAGATGATGAATTGTAGTTGCAAAGTTGATTGAGAACACAGTTTTTTGGTTTCCAATAGAGTTTATACTTTATACTTCGATGTTGTGATGAATTGTTACTCATTCATGAGAAGTCTATGATAAAAGTTCTATGTTAAAATTTGTTGCTGTTATAACAAGTTACATGATGCTACTATGTCCGTATTTTTGTTTTTATCGACACCTCCCTCTCTCTAAGCATGTGGACATGTTTTTCGATTTCGGTTTTTCGCATGAGGACAAGCGAGGTCTAAGCTTGGGGGGGTTGATACGTCCATTTTGCATCATGTTACCTACTGTTATTTAAGTTGTTTTATTGCATAATAATGCTTTTTTGAGTAATTCTAATGCCTTTTCTCTCATAATATTCAAGGTACACACAAAGGGGGAGAATTCTGGCAGCTGGAAATCTGGACCTGAAAAAGCTACGTCTGGTTACCTATTCTGCACATCTCCAAATGAGCTGAAACGTTACAAGGAATTTTTAAGAATTTTTGGAGTCAATAAGTACCAGAGGGGGCCCACCAGGTGGGCACAACCCACCTAGGCACGCTAGGGAGCCCAGGCGAGCCGTGGTGGGTTGTGCTCACCCAGGCCCACCTTCGGTGCCCCTCTTCTAGTACATAAGTCATTTTGAACAAGAAAAACAAGGGAGGAATTTCGGGATGAAGCGCCGCCGTCTCGAGGCGGAACCTGGGCAGGAGCACTTTTGCCCTCCGGCGGAGCGATTCCGCCGGGGGAACTTAGCTCCTGGAGGCGGAAATCATCGTCATCATCATCACCAACAACTCTCCCATCTTGGGGAGGGCTATCTTCATCAACATCTTCAACAACACCATCTCATCTCAAACGCTAGTTCATCTCTTGTGTTCAATCTTTGTACCGGAACTATAGATTGGTGCTTGTCGATGACTAGTAGTGTTGATTACATCTTGTAGTTGATTACTATATGGTTTATTTGGTGGAAGATTATATGTTCAGATCCATTAAGCTATTTAATACCCCTCTGATCTTGAGCATGATTATCATTTGTGAGTAGTTACTTTTGTTCTTGAGGTCACGGGAGAAATCTTGTTGCAAGTAATCATGTGAACTTGATATGTGTTCGATATTTTGATGATATGTATGTTATGATTCCCTTAGTGGTGTCATGTGAACGTCGACAACATGACACTTCACCATATTTGGGCCTAAGGGAATGCATTGTGGAGTAGTTATTAGATTATGGGTTGCGAGAGTGACAGAAGCTTAAACCCCAGTTTATGCGCTATTCCGTAAGGGGCCGATTGGATCCAAAAGTTTAATGTTTTGGTTAGAATTTATTCTTAATACTTTTCTCGTAGTTGCGGATGCTTGCAAGAGGGTTAATCATAAGTCGGAGGTTTGTTCAAGTAAGAACAGCACCTAAGCACCAGTCCTCCCACATATCAAATTATCAAAGTAGCAAACACGAATTAAGCCAACATGATGAAAGTGACTAGATTAAATTCCCGTGTATCCTTGAGAACACTTTAGTGATCATAAGAGACCATTTTGGCCTATCCTTTCCCTCAAAAGGATTGGGCTACCTTGCTGCAATTTTGGTACTACTACCGTAACTTGCTCGTTACAAATTATCTTGCTATCAAACTACTCTGCTACTTACAATTTCAGCACTTGCAGAAATTACCTTGCTGAAAACCACTTGTCATTTCCTTCTGCTCCTCGTTGGGTTCAACACTCTTACTTATCGAAAAGGCTACAATTGACCCCGTATACTTGTGGGTCATCAGCTACCAATGATGCTGTAGGGCGCTAGGTGGGTCCCAGATGACAGGTCCTTGACCCTACCTGTAGTAGGTTGACAACAGTTTTCGAGGGCAGAGTATTCAACCAAAATTTATTGATTCGACACAAGGGGAGCCAAAGAATATTCGCAAGTATTAGCAGTTGAGTTATCAATTCAATCACACCTGAAAAACTTAATATCTACATTAAAGTATTTAGTAGCAAAGTAGTATGATAGTAACGATAACAGTAGCAGTAGTAGCAATAGAAATTTCGTAGTGATTGTAACAGTAGCAACAACAAAAGTAACTTAGCAAAGATCAATATGTGAAAATCTCATAGGCATTGGATCAGCGATGGATAATTGTGTTGGATAATATTCATCATGTAGTAGTTATAACCTAGGGTGACACAGTAGCTCCAATTCATCAATTTAATGTATTCATATATTCCGTATATAGTCATACTTGCTTACGGAAAAGAACTTGCATGACATCTTTTGTCCTACCCTCTCGTGGCAGTGGGATCCATAAGGAAACAAAGGGATATTAAGGCCCCCTATTAATAGAGAACCGAAACAAAGCATTAGCACTTAGTGAAAATACATGAACTTCTCAAACTATGGTAATCACTAGAGAGAATCCCAATTATTGTCACCTCTGGGTATGCAGATCATAACTCATAATAGGTGTCTATAACCTGCAAGATAGGATCAAGAACACGCATATATTCATGAAAACATAATAGGTTTAGATCTGAAATCACGGCACTCGGGCCCTAGTGACAAGCATTAATCATAGCAAAGTCATAGCAACATCAATCTCAGAACATAGTGGATACTAGGGATCAATCCCTAAAAGAACTAACTCAACTACATGATAAATCTCATCCAACCCATCACCGTCCAACAGGCCTACGAAGGAATTACTCACTCCCGGCGGTGAGCATCACGAAATGGTGATGGAGGAAGGTTGATGATGACGACGTCGACGGGTTCCACCCTCCAAAGCCCCAAATGAACTCCAGATCTGCCCTCCCAATGAAGAACAAGAGGTGGCGGCGACTCCGTATCAGAAAACGCGCTGAATCCTTCTCTTTGATTTTTTTTCTCGGAAAATAGGTATATATGGAGTCGGAGTTAGGTGTAGTGACCTGACCCGAATGGGTCAAGTCTCTGTGCTTACGTGTCATCCCTGGATCGGTATGCTGACACACACAATACTCGAGGATTTATAACAGAGGTAAATCACATGTATAAAATAACGTAAAAACTATTACCTCAATCCAAAATAGCGGAAGTAACAAGGTTGTGGATTCCCATCAACACCAATGGCAAAGTTGAGTATAGGAAATCGTAACCCTGACGTATCACTTACTCATCGTAAGATCCTGCAACATGAGACGTTGCAGCCACAGAGGGTTAGTACATTGAATATACTAGCAAATTCACACCATAGAGCAATGATGTAATAAAGGCTATCACTATATGCATATTTGGCTGGTGGAAAGCTCTATGGTTACAATTTTGCATAAAGCCAATTTTTCCCTACTGCAAAGGAATAAATTTATTTAACTATCATGGTGGTTGTTAAACATTGAGAATGGTTGACAGCATCCTCAATCCCAATTAAAAGTACTCATTAACCCAACAATATTAAATTAGAGTAACATGTTGAGATTCACATGATATCCAAGTACTAGATACTCAAAACGTCCATAACCGGGGACACGGCTAACCATGATTAGTTTATACACTCTGCAGAGGTTTGCGCACTTTTCCCCACAAGACTCGATCGCCTCCGTTGGATTTCTCGCACTACATGATGTTTGAGAAATGGATGACCGAGACATAGTCCTGGAGTAACCAGGTGCCTCAATCCACCCAGATGTGTGTTTAAGTTGCCACCTTAAATAAACCATTAATTAACAATCTCACATCTATCATGGAAATTCACTCACCCAATCCACGTCTACTAGCATAGCATGGCATAATAAGCAAACGTAAAAGTAACTCCCAAGGGTTTGAAAATAAAATAGGTAATAGGTGCTACCTCAATCTACTTCTCAAAACCCACAATTTAATTCAGATCCTAATCATGCAATTGTTTGGAGGATTGAACTAATGCATAAAACTGGGTATGAGAAAAGGTATGATCAAAGTGTGAACTTGCCTGCAATGTTGATGAAGATGATTCGCACTCAAAACTCTTGATAGTTCTACTCGTCACACTCCGGTCAATCTATCGTGAGCAAGCAATAGTAACCACACATAAGCAATCACTCAAAAGATCGGAAAGAACGAAGAGTACGATTCGGAAAACATCAAAACCAAGCGAATAACTCTTGCAGCATAAAACAATTTCTAACAGTACCAAAACTATGTGTATTTGGCCTTATTAGAAAGTTTAGTTCAAGAGATTCGATTTGCAAAAAGAATCAACTCAAACGGAGTTATAAAACTCAAGTTACAATCAAACAAAGTTTAAATACAAATCTATTTGAAATTCAAATTTTAAACTTTCAAAAATATGTTTAAGTTGTTTTACTGGATAGAGGGGATCATAACGAAGAAGTGGGCATTGGTTTCGTTGGATTTGGACAAACGAGTAAAAAGATGTGGTCGTTTGAAAACCAGGGGCTAATCTGTAAAATAAAACCTAGCGAATAGGTCCCTGGCAGAAAACTAAAATAAAAGAAAAAGACTAATAGTGAACGTTCGTTACCGATCCCTAACGAACGAAAATCGTTCGCTACCAAACCCTATCTAACGAACGCTCGCAGAATAAGTTGACCTAAAAAAAATAAACCATTTAAGAAAAACCGAATTAAATCTAAACCCTAAAAAACCGGACCGGGAGGTTTTGTACCGGTTCAGTTCGACGGCGGCGGATGGCAGCGGCGGCTCCGGCGTCGAGGCGAACGACGGCAGCGGCGGCTTCGGCCTCGGGCTGCGGGGTTCGGCGCGACGGCTCCAAGCGGCGGCGGGGAAGGCGCGGGCGGCGAGGGGCGAGGCGGCGCGGGGCGGCGCTCCGAGCGGCGGCGGCGGTGGTTAACAACGGCGGCGGCGGTGGCAACTGATGGCGGTGGCGGCGGATCTGGCGAGGGGCGGCGGCGGCGGCGAAAACGGGATCCAGCGGGTCCCGGGGCGCGCTTTATAGGAGGGGGAGGGGGCTCCGAGGCGTGGAGGAGGGGGCAAGGCGGCGCAGAGTCCGAAGGCGGCACGGACGTCGAGGCGGCGGCGCTCGGGACTTCGTCCCGAGCTCGGGGACGAGCAGCGCGGCGCGCTGGGCTGGGTCGTGGCCTGGCCCGGTTTGGCTGGGCCGGCCCAGTCGGCGGAGAGAGAGATTTTTTTTAAATACAGACAGGCAACAAAAAAAACCAAAAATCTAAAAAAAAATGATATATAGGCATATTATATATCAAAATTTTCAGAAAATTATTTTCCACAAGATGAACATTATTCTAGCATTAAATAAAATCTACAAAAATTTAAATAAATCAAATAGTGCTACTGCTCTAATAAAATCCAGTAAAAATCATTTTAAAAATTCCAAAATTTATTCAAATTTATTTCTCTCCAATTTTCTGATGTAGGGAATCATGTTACCCTATTTTCCATATATTTTATTTTTGGAGAAAAATAATTTGAATAAAACTTAATAACTCGAAATTGGAAATAAATTCAAAAGAACTTTGAATTTAATTCTTTGAAACTCCCAACTCATATTTCATATGTTTTGAAGAAGTCATTTTATCTTCGTTCTTGAAAATCATTCAGTTTCATAAAGTTTCTGGGTTGGAAATATTTTCCAAATGAAATTCAAATATTTTCAACACCCCTTGTCATTTAAATAAATGGAAGAAGTCATGTCATCTTCTCTCCAGGGGTTTGTGGTGAAAAGAATTTGAATTCACGAAGATCATAAAAGCAAAAATGAAAGTTTGGGAAAGTCCTTTTATTCTCTCTCATTTAACTTTCAAAAAGTTTCAAATTTCACTCATTCTCAATCAATCAAACAATCAATCAAAACTATCTATTTATTATAACATTCCAAAATTTAGAATTTTGGGATGTTACAAACCTACCACCCTTAAAATGAATCTCGTCCTCGAGATTCGGAGAGGCTAGCAAGAAATAGGTTGGGTTCGGGGGTCTTCAAAAATCCATTGGTCGTCTCCGGGGTCTCGGGTGCTACCACCCTTAGAAGCATGGCTACGGTTCCATCAAAACTCATATACTCCATCCTTATTGTTGACAGTGTCGGTCTTCTCAGATCTCCAGTATAATTCCTTCTCTGGGCTCTTCCGGTAGTGGCATAACCTTTTTCTTAATTCTTGTATCCATTTCTTCCTGGTAAGGTTATTCCGAGACTGGGTCTTCTTAACTGACGGGTCTGGCGCCAATACTAAATAGATATCGATATCTCATGGTGGTCAACAATTTATGGTTTCTCCTGCAGAAAATCGGTCTGGGTTGAACCTCACTGTACATCCTACGTTTGGCAACAACTGCCTTGTACAAGGAAAAAAATACTTAAGCCATTCTAATGTTCAAACAAGGTTTTGATCGTCGTCGCTCTACTATAGGTAAGTCACTCAGATTTACCATCCCACATAGCAAGGCGAATAATAAGAGTAAGTCGGTATGGTGATCAATCCATCCCGCACCCAAATCATTACCTTGTAATACGGTTTAGCGAATCTCGCATTCTAACACTCGGTCATCCTCACAAGCATTGCAGAATTTCTCTTGTCAACGAACTAAGTTCGGGTAAATCCATTGATTCTGCAAGCCAAACAAACATCTATCATTCCTTAACAACTCTCAGGTTTTGCGTTGCTCCTATAAAATCGTCGGTGGGTAAAGGCATATCCTCTTCCAAGGGTTTTCCTTCAGCAAGAGTGTGCCTGCTTCTTGGCAGGTCCTGGGGCCTGTGGGTTATGGCCCATCTCATCACTTGTAGTCCTTGAACTTATCATCGAGCAACTGATCATTATTCCAACTTCCAACTTCCTAGTATTCTTAAATCCATCCAATTGTACTGTCTTCCTTCCTTCTATTTGCACCAAACTAGGACATGATTACTCAAACTCATCATGGAATTTCCATTGATCCATATTTCCAACATCATACCTCCTTTATATCCAATAGTAATTCATCTCTTCATCCTTGTGGGATATCCCACATACCGAGATAAAACTCATACTTGTTTTAGTCCGAAATCCACTCCGTGGAATATCATTATCCTTTCCAGGGTCAAATCTCCTCACAGGGGAATATTGGCCATCTCTGCATGGCACTTCTTCAACTGGGAAATGTGAAACATCATGAACTCCTGACAGTCCTTCGAGTGACTCCAACTTTGTTGGCCACTTCTCCCATACAATCCAAACTCGGTATGGTCCTACAAAATCTCGGGGCTAACTTTCCCTTAACTCCAAATAGTTTAACTCCTCACAGAGGGGACACACGAAGACATGCTCTGTCTCCAATTTCATGGACTACCTCCTTGCGTTTTTGAGTCTGCATAACTCTTCTGCCTGGACTGAGCTACCTTCAGTCTATCTTGAATCGACTTAACATTCTCTTCTGACTCCTTGATCATATTTGGTCCAAACAACTGACGGTCTCCAACTTCATCCCACATCAACGGTGTCTGGCTCCTTCTCCCATACAAAGCTTTAAAAGGGCCATCTTCAAACTGGCTTGGTAACTGTTGTTGTATGAGAACTCCACGTAAGGTAGATTATCATCACTACTAGATCCACAATCTAGCGCACACGCTCTCAACATGTCCTCCAGAATCTGATTGACTCTCTCGGTCTATCCATCTGTCTGCGGATGAAAGGCTGTACTGAACTCTAGCCTAGTACCCAAAGTGTGGCGCAGCTGATTCCAAAACTTTGAGGTAAACCGTGTTCCTCTATCTGATACGATGGTCCTCGGAACTCCATGCAGACATACGATCCTGGTCAAATATATCTTGGCCAACTTCGCAATTGTATAGGTGGTTTTCACTGGGATAAAGTGAGCCACTTTGGTCAAGCGAATCAACTACTACCCAGATAGAATCATATCCCAATCGGGTTCTGGGAAATCCAGTAATGAAATCCATGCCTAGTTTATCCCACTTCCATTCGGGTATAGGCAATGGCTATAGTAATCCTGCTGGCTTCTGATGCTCTGCTTTTACTCTCTCTGGCATACATCACCTACGAATACATACTCCGCAATATCCTTCTTCATACCAGTCCACCAGAAACACTCCTTAAAATCCAAATACATCTTGGTGTTTCCAGGGCGAATCGAGTGTGGTGAGTCATGAGCCTCTTGAAGTATTTACTTCCTGATCCTTGCATTATTGGGAACATATACACAGTCCTCGAACCATAAGATTTCGTGCTCATCCTTACGAAAACCTTTGGCCTTTCCTATGCTCATCCTCTCTTTTATCTCAGCAATCTCTTTGTCATACTTCTGAGTTTCACGAATCTTTCCCAACAATGTAGAATGAACTTCCATTGCTGCAACAAAACCTTTGGGAACAATCTCCAACTGAAGTTCCCTGAAAATTTCTCGGCTAACTCCTTTGGTAATCCTCCGCTTATGAGGGTATTTGTCCTTGTTTTCTTTATGGTTGTGTCCTATTTCTCCACAAAGCTTGTATGTACAAGGTTTCTTCATATCATTTCCATAAGGCTTCAAATTCGGGGACACAAGCCGAGACTTTAGCAAAGTCAACTTAAATTGCTTCCAAGTGGTTACTCCTTTCCATCCATTGATGGTTTGGTACGTCCTCCACTAAGTAGCAGCACCTCCTTCAAGGCACTGAAGAGCATGCTGGGTCATATCCTTTCTGGCTATAGGGTCACTCTCCATATGATCCTCCATGTTCTGAATCCATTCGTCCATCTCCAATTGACTCATCGGTCCAGAAAATATAAGCTCATCTCCATTCATCCTCTATTGGGTCCATGGGTTTGGGGTGGGATAAGAGAGGTCGAGAGGGATGCACACAGTACAAACAAAAGTTTTTAAAAATACAGATTTTATTGTGGCTGTCGGAAAAACATCAAACAAATGACAGCACACAAACGTCGCATATAACGTAGGTATATAACAGGGGTTTGGTCTTCTAAAGGTCAATAAATCTTCAAAGTCATCAAACTCTTCAAGTCTTGGTCATGTCTCTGATGGCTTCTTCTGATCATGCTTGTCCTTCTCAAGTTCCTATGCCAGATCATCTCTGTGGACGCGAAGTTTCTCCTGACGTCCTTTAATATTCTGGAGTTGCGTTCCAAACTTCTGGGTTTCAACATCATTGGTATGAATCATGTACTACTGTTCTTCAGTTCCTGACGAATCTCCGGTTTCTCGAGGTTTTGCTCCTCCAGTTTGTCTACTTCAGCTTCTGGTTCCTGAGTTCTTCATGAATTGCCTACTTGTCAAATATGACTTCCTAAAGTCCATCTTAAAATCCTTGATGTAATACTCCAGATCCTAGTGATACATCAGCTAAGGTTAAAGCTGCATTCTTTGTTGACAGATCCTCCATCAGTCTTCTACCATCCAATCCTTCCGTGCATATGCATGCTTAACTCAGCGTGGTGACAATAGCATAGGCGACGATAACATCATGAATGTTCATGTTTCTGCTCTTGTCATTTCCATTAGCTATCATGCCATAGTTGATATCTCCTGTCTTCAACAGTTGTAGTTTCCATTATTATAATGTATAGTAAAATCCTCTTCATTCCAAGGTTGTCTTAGTTGTCTGATATCTTGTACTCCTTGGAGTGGTCTCATCAGCCGAATCTTCATGTGGTCAAAAGGGAAAGGGGTATGGTCTCACTAAAAGGGAATATTTGAATAAGCTCAGATGAGAAGAGAGGTAAAAGATTCTTTTGAAAAGAAAGTTGTAGAGAAAAATCTTTCCTATGGGCTTGCCAGTTTCTAGGGTCACGTCCTACAGTCAACATGTGCTCTGATACCATCTTGTAGCGACCCGACCCGAATGGGTCAAGTCTCTGTGCTTACATGTCATCCCTGGATCGGTATGCTGACACACATAGTACTCGAGGATTTATAACAGAGGTAAATCACAAGTATAAATTAACGTAAAAACTATTACCTCAATCCAAAATAGCGGAAGTAACAAGGTTGTGGATTCCCATCAACACCAATGGCAAAGTTGAGTATAGGAAATCGTAACCCTGACGTATCACTTACTCGTCGTAAGATCCTGCAACATGAGACGTTGCAGCCACAGAGGGTCAGTACATTGAATGTACTGGCAAATTCACACCATAGAGCAATGATGTAATAAAGGCTATCACTATATGCATATTTGGCTGGTGGAAAGCTCTATGGTTACAATTTTGCATAAAGCCAATTTTTCCCTACTGCAAAGAAATACATTTACTTAACTATCATGGTGGTTGTTAAACATTGAGAATGGTTGACAGCATCCTCAATCCCAATTAAAAGTACTCATTAACCCAACAATATTAAATTAGAGTAACATGTTGAGATTCACATGATATCCAACTACTAGATACTCAAAACGTCCATAACCGGGGACACGGCTAACCATGATTAGTTTATACACTCTGCAGAGGTTTGTGCACTTTTCCCCACAAGACTCGATCGCCTCCGTTGGATTTCTCGCACTACATGATGTTTGAGAAATGGATGACCGAGACATAGTCATTCGGAAGCGCTAGCACCTTACATAGGGTAGACCGGTACACCTACTTTCCCCTACATCTGCTAGTCTACCCGTAAGAGTTCGCACGACTTAATCAACTATGCCAGAGCCCATAATGGCTTGTGGCTGCACACGTAAGTTTCTAGTTTGAATAATCTCATGATCCCTTTGAGCCTGGGTGGCGGTACAAAGAAAAACAGGCAAGTCCTGGAGACCCAGGTGCCTAGACAGGCAAGTCCTGGAGTAACCAGGTGCCTCAATCCACCCAGATGTGTGTTTAAGTTGCCACCTTAAATAAACCATTAATTAACAATCTCACATCTGTCATGGAAATTCACTCACCCAATCCACGTCTACTAGCATAGCATGGCATAATAAGCAAACGTAGAAGTAACTCCCAAGGGTTTGAAAATAAAACAGGTAATAGGTGCTACCTCAATCTACTTCCCAAAACCCACAATTTAATTTAGATCCTAATCATGCAATTGTTTGGAGGATTAAACTAATGCATAAAACTGGGTATGAGAAAAGGTATGATCAAAGTGTGAACTTGCCTACAATGTTGATGAAGATGATTTGCACTCAAAACTCTTGATAGTTCTACTCGTCACACTCCGGTCAATCTATCGTGAGCAAGCAATAGTAACCACACATAAGCAATCACTCAAAAGATCGGAAAGAACGAAGAGTACGATTCGGAAAACATCAAAACCAAGCGAATAACTCTTGCAGCATAAAACAATTTCTAACAGTACCAAAACTATGTGTATTTGGCCTTATCAGAAAGTTTAGTTCAAGAGATTCGATTTGCAAAAAGAATCAACTCAAACGGAGTTATAAAACTCTAGTTACAATCAAACAAAATTTAAATACAAATCTATTTGAAATTCAAATTTTAAACTTTCAAAAATATGTTTAAGTTGTCTTACTGGATAGAGGGGATCATAACGAAAAAGTGGGCGTTGGTTTCGTTGGATTTGGACAAAACGAGTAAAAAGATGTGGTCGTTTGAAAACCAGGGGCTAATCTATAAAATTAAACCTAGCGAATAGGTCCCTGGCAGAAAACTAAAATAAAAGAAAAAGACTAAATAGTGCACGTTCATTACCGATCGCTAAGGAACGAAAATTGTTCGCTACCGAACCCTATCTAATGAACGCTCGCAGAATAAATTAACCTAAAAAAACCGTTTAAGAAAAACCAAAGTAAATCTTAACCCTAAAAAAACGGACCTGGCGGTTTTGTACCGGTTCAGGTCGACGGCGGCGGATGGCAGCGGCGGCTCCGGCGCCGAGGCGAACGACGGCAGCGGCGGCTTCGGCCTCGGGTGGCGGGGTTCAGCGCTGCGGCTCCAAGCGGCGGCGGGGAAGGCGCGGGCGGCGAGGGCCGAGGCGGCGCGGGGCGGCGCTCCGAGCGGCGGCGGCGGTGGTTGACAACGGCGGCGGCGGTGGCAACTGATGGCGGCGGCGGCGGATCTGGCGAGGGGCGGTGGCGGCGGCGAAAACGGGATCCAGCGGGTCCCAGGGCGCGCTTTATAGGAGGGGGAGGGGGCTCCGAGGCGTGGAGGAGGGGGCAAGGTGGCGCGGAGTCCGGAGGCGGCACGGACGTCGAGGCGGCGGCTCTCGGGACTTCGTCCCGAGCTCGGGGACGAGCAGCGCGGCCTGCTGGGCTGGGTCGTGGCCTGGCCCGGTTTGGCTGGGCCGACCCAGTCGGCGGAGAGAGAGATTTTTTTAAATATAGACAGGCAACAAAAAAACACAAATACTAAAAAAATGATATATAGGCATATTATATATCAAAATTTTCAGAAAATTATTTTCCACAATATGAACATTATTCTAGCATCAAATAAAATCTACAAAAATTTAAATAAATCAAATAGTGCTACTGCTCTAATAAAATCCAGTAAAAATCATTTTAAAAATTCCAAAATTTCTTCAAATTTATTTCTCTCCGATTTCCTGATGTAGGGAATTATGTTACCCTATTTTCCATATATTTTATTTTTGGAGAAAAATAATTTGAATAAAACTCAATAACTCCAAATTGAAAATAAATTCAAAAGAACTTTGAATTTAATTCTTTGAAACTCCCAACTCATATTTCATATGTTTTGAAGAAGTCATTTTATCTTCGCTCGTGAAAATCATTGAGTTGCATAAAGTTTCTGGGTTGGAAATATTTTCCAAATGAAATTCAAATATTTTCAACACCCCTTGTCATTTAAATAAATGGAAGAAGTCATGTCATCTTCTCTCCAGGGGTTTGTGGTGAAAAGAATTTGAATTCACGAAGATCATAAAAGCAAAAATGAAAGTTGGGGAAAGTCCTTTTATTCCCTCTCATTTAACTTTCAAAAAGTTTCAAATTTCACTCATTCAATCAATCAATCAAACAATCAATCAAAACTATCTATTTATTATAACATTCCAAAATTTAGAATTTTGGGATGTTACATTAGGGTTGCTGGAGGTCCAGGGGGCACACAAGCTCGCTGGGCGCCCTGGTGGGGGGTGGGTGCGCCCCCTGAGCTTGTGGCTCCTGGGTGGGCCCCCTCTGGTATATTTTTCCACCAATATTTTTTATATATTCCACAAAAATTCTCCGTAAATTTTCAGTTCAACCTGAGAACTTTGATTTCTGCACAAAAACAATACCATGGTAATTCTGATAAAAACTGCGTCAGTATGGGTTAGTTTCATTCAAACCATGCAAATTAGAGTCCAAAACAAGAGCAGAAGTGTTTGGAAAAGTAGATACAATTGAGGGATATCATAGGTGACCTCGTCATTATCCCCCGAATCGGTTGAGGATTCGTAGACCAAACTGACTGAGCTTTTCGGTTAAGTCTGAGTGCTTCGAGGGCACTCGGAATATGTTTCTGAATAGTAGCTCGCTGCGCTTTAGAAAAAACACGACATATTTCGGACTAAGGGTTTCCCGAGTGACCGGGTGTTGTTGATTGTCGAGTAAAACTTGGTGGCATTCATATGTCTCTCTGGAGAGATAGACTTGTGGTCCGAGTGTGGACATGCCATAAAACTCGAGTGGCGACGTCGGCGCATGGTCTAACTCTCTTGGGAGACGCCATTCCCTATCCCGAGGAACGGCAGGGTAGGCCATCTCGAACCCCAAGTTTACGAGTCATGCGCCTTGGGTCCTAGTGAAAGGGCCAAGTTAACCCACAGAGGGGCATCAAGCTCGTCTCATAGCAATCCTGAAGTTAACTTCATGCACCCGGGTGTTTTGCGTGTCGAGTGTACGGGTCCCCACGTAGGGTGGTTAGTCGGACTGACAAATGTCCTTTAGGAACGGGACAGTGGGCAATTAATTGAATTGTTTTGCCGCAAAAATCACCGGATTTGAAATTGTGTGCGCGCGCGCAGAAGCGGTATCTCACGCCCAATATGCGACCCTATCCTAAAGGAACTCGAAGGTCCCACCAAGGATAGAAGCACATATTGGAGACACTTTTGCAAGGTGGATATCATTACATCATACCATTACATAATAGTTGGGGATACATACAAGAGGCATACAATGCCACATGAATACAACAACATCATACATAAGAGCAACATTCGACTATGGATGAAATACAAACAGAAATTCAAACAACATCCACCCTGCTAGCCCAGGCTACCGACCAGGAACCTATCCCCTGAACGACGAAGTAGAAGAAGAACTCAAAACAAGCAAGCATCGCTCTCACGTCATGATCATCACATTACTTGTACCTGCAACTGTTGTTGTAGTAATCTTTGAGCCACGAGGACTCAGCAATCCCATTA
This sequence comes from Triticum timopheevii, assembly GCA_963921465.1. Taxonomy (NCBI): domain Eukaryota; kingdom Viridiplantae; phylum Streptophyta; class Magnoliopsida; order Poales; family Poaceae; genus Triticum; species Triticum timopheevii. The sequence goes on along the minus strand of OY997270.1, from coordinate 284,276,763 downwards.
CCATGGGTATCAAGACAAGCAAAGCTTAAAGGGTATGGAAAGGTTAAGTGGTGAGGTTGCAGCAGCAACTAAGCATATATGATGGCTAACATACGCAAATAAGAGCGAGAAGAGAAGCAGCGCAACGGTCGAGAAGCTAGAAGTGATCAAGAAGTGATCCTGAAACTACTTACGTTCATACATAACCCAAACCGTGTTCACTTCCCGGACTCCGCGAAAAGAGACCATCACGGCTACACACGTAGTTGATGCATTTTAAATCGAATCTGGTGTCAAGTTCTCTACAATCGGATATTAACAAATTCCCATCTGCCACATAACCGTGGGCACGGCTTTCGAACGTTTAAACCCTGCAGGAGTGTCCCAACGTAGCCCATTATAAGCTCTCATGACCAACGAAGGATATTCCTTCTCCCGGGAAGACCCGATCAGTCTCGGAATCCCGGTTACAACACATTTCGGCAATGGTAAAACAAGACCAGCAAGACCACCCGGATGTGCCGACAAATCTCGATAGGAGTTGCACATATCTCGTTCTCAGGGCACACCGAATGAACACTACGTACAGCTAAAACCAACCCTCAAGTTTCCCCGAGGTGGCGCTGCAAGTGGCTCTAGTTTGGACCAACACTTAGAGAAGCACTGGCCCGGGGGGGGGGGGGGGGGTTAAAATAAAGATGACCCTCGGGTTAATTACTCGCAAGGGAAAGGTAATAGGTTGTTAGGCAAATCTAAAACCAAGGTTGGGCCTTGCTGGAGGAGTTTTATTCAAAGCGAAATGTCAAGGGGTTCCCATACACCCGGCCGTGTAAGGAACGCAAAATCAAGGAACCTAACACCGATATGATGGAAACTAAGGCGTCAAGAGTGGAACAAAACACGAGGCATAAGGCCGAGCCTTCCACCCTTTACCAAGTATACAGATGCATTAATTAAAATAAAAGATATTGTGATATCCCAACATAATCCTGTCCAACGTGGAGCAATCTTCAACTTCACCTGCAACTAACAATGCTATAAGAGGGGCTGAGCAAAGCGGTAACATAGCCAAATAACGGTTTGCTAGTAAGGGTGCAAAGGTTAGAGGCTGACATGGCAATTTGGGAGGCTTGATAAACAAAAGATAGGTAGCGCAGCATAGCGATAGAACGAAGCAGCTAGCATGGCAATGATAGTAGTGAGATCCAGGGTAACGGTCATCTTGCCTGAAATCCCGCTAGGAAGAAGAACAAGTCCATGAAGAAGACGAACGGATGAAGCCGAACCAAGCGTAGACGAACGAATACTCACGATCGCAACAAAACAGGAACTATCGAGAAGAAGCACAATCGGAAAGAAGCAAACAACATGGTAAACACACAACACATAAACATGACATGATGCACAACCAAACATGATGCATGACAAGGCTATATGATGCTACCCATGGCAAGAGATGATGCATACAAAAGCAACACATCAAAGCAAGTTAAAATGAGGCCGGAAATAACATATAACAAATCTGGTAAGTCCTCATATGCAACTTTCGAAATTGGTTCAGATATGAATAAACCTTATGTTCAATTTGTTAAATAACAAGTTAAGATGCACCAAGATGTTCTAGACGAAATTCTAGTCAAGTTACATATAAATTTCATTAAATTCGGAGCTACGGCCTAGAGGATATGAGCAAAACAAGTTAAACATGGCATTGATGCAAAATGCATTCCAACATCAAGCAAACACTCTCAAAACTAGGATTCAACATGACATGATGCATCTACATGCAATTCGAAGCAAGTTTCAACAGAGCATGCTCAAAACGGAGCAACGGTGCCACGCATACACTCCAAACAAGATATAACAACAATCTGCCCAAAACAGCAAGTAGGCACTTTGCAATCATCAAAACAACATGCTACATGAATCAAATGAGCATAAACTTGACATGCACTTCATTTATAGATAACATACTTTAAATATCATTAAGTTTAAGGTTCATAGGCATCAATATTAAACCAATATGATCAATGCAAAATACAACTTTATAACACAGCAACATATGCATGAACAAAGTTAATATGATGGCAAGTTGAGAGCAAGAAAGAGACACGCTACAGCAAGTAAACATATCAACAAAGGGCATGTAATCAAAGTACACATAACAAAGAACAAATAACATCATGTCATCATAAAAATATGTCTCATGGATTAGTTGGAACCAACATGACAAGATTGAATGTTGAAACAGTTTCAGCAAGTGTAAAACAGCAACATTATGATAGCATGTTTGCAAGCATGAAACATAGATATATGACATCCAAAATTAGCAAACATGGAATGTGAACAAAGTACTCATAGCATACTACAATTCATGTAATTGGAGCATCTCCAGAAGAGGCATGTATCACTCAATACCAAGCTCACAACAAGGCATCATGAAGTTAACAGAAATCTGGAACAGCATATAGGCAAATTCGTGGCAATGAAAACATATGCTACAGGAGATATATAAGGCATCAAAAGGCATGGCATGATAGAGCATAACAAAGACAACAAAATATGTCAACTAAGCATCTCCAGATTATGCATGGATTAATTGGTAGCATCATGTAAACATGGCAACATGATATGACAGACTCAGCAATGAGAGAACATTAACAGCAAGTAGCCCACTTCACAAGCTTTATTCACTCACTACAGGGCATATAAAAATACATGGATTTCACCCCTGTAAATATGGCATGAAAATTCTTCTAAAACATGTATACATCATGCTCATAGGATGCACACACAAAATGCAACAAAAATGACAAATCAGCAAGTTACAGCAGTTTTCAGCAGTTAACAACAACATGCACTTTTGCAACAGGGACTAATATATCAAGATGCACCCTAACATGAATTCAAAGCACACAAACATGTAGAGAATGAAGTGCAGAACATGTGCATATCAATATCATCATCATAGGATAAACAGAGACAAAGTTGTGGCACTCACAAAAGGCATACATGATGTTAACAATCAGCAGATTACAGCAGTTCATATCACATAGCAATTTTGCAACAAGGATTAAGGCGTCAAGATGAACATGAACATGAATGCAAACTAGACCATCATGAAGAGCACTCTGAGATGAACATATTGACATACTATACACACAAATCGGAGCATCAAGCATAAAGTTATGAACCCACAAACATGCACACATGATAAAGCAGATCTGAGGACTTGGCAGTTTTTAGAAGAAAAAAAAACAATCGAGCGCTGAAAAGCTATCCGACGCACTGAGCAGAATAGAGGGGTTCTCACCAAGTGGGCTCAGCCCAGGTCATGGAGCGGGCTGGGGAGGTCGGCATGCTGGGCTGGCGGCCTGGCGCTGCTGGGCCGGGGCCCACGCGGGCGCTGGAAGCGCCGTGCTCCTCGATCGAGGATGAGGCCAGCGGCGCTGCTGGCCTCCGGCGGGGCAAGGCGGCGGGGATCGGCCGGACGAGGCCAGATCCGGTGTGGGGGAGCGCGGATCCTGCGAGAAGAACGGCAGCCATGGCCGCGGGTGAGAGAGGGAAGGTGAGACAGGGAGGAAGGAGGAGACGGCGAGGGCGGCGTCCTGGGATCCGACGGACGGTGGGGCGACGGAGGCGCACTCCGGCGAAGAGGTACAGGCGGAGGGGTCGAGGCGCGAGAGGACGGCGGCGGGGCAACTACCTGCAGGATAGAGAGACACGCCGGTGAGGGAGAGAGAGAGAAAGGAAGGGAAGGAGAAGAAGGGAGTGAGCAGCAAGACTCATCTGCAGCGGCAGAGCTCTCCCGGCAGGGTCCGGCGACCGGCGGCGGCTGGCCGATGACGGGGAGGAGGCGCGGAGGAGCTCGGGCGCGGGTGAGCTCCTCCCTGGAGCGGGCCCAGGAAGGTTTCGGGCCCAGATGGGCTTCGAGGGCCTCCTACAGTCCTGGGTGGGCCGACGGCGGAGCGAAGGAGGCAGGGGAACGCGGGAGGCGACTCAGGGGCGATGTGGCCAGCTCCGGTTGGCTGCGCGCGACAGCTGGCGGCGGCGCGGCCTATGGGACGATGCCAAGTGGCAGAGAGGAGGTGGCCGGCGCCGGATTACGAGGAGAAGGTGGGAGGTGGCGGCGGCTGATGATTAGGGGCACGGAATTCGAGGAGGAAGGTTAGGGGTGACAAAATGGCAAGGAGGGCTGCTATTTATAGAAAGAGGGGTTAGGGTTGGGGGTCTGAGACCGTTTCGGAGCCGTTCGATCTCCATCGGACGGTCCGGAGCGGAGGGGTAGGGTAGGCAGGCCTTGGGGCTGTGTAGAGGAGTAGGGCTGAGACGAGAGGGAAAAAGTGCAGCCCGACACGGGTTTCCGGAGACCGAAAACGTCTGACGAATAAACCGGCAAGGGTGACGCTACGGATGACGGTTGGGCTATCAAACGGACTCCGAATGCGACGAAATTTGACAGGCGGTCTACCTACACTTTAATAAGACTGCACGCCAACTTTTATGCCACTCATAAAATAATATTTCGGAGGTGCCACGGGTGCGTGCGAGTGTGAAAGGGCTCGGAACGGTCGACAGAGAGAACTGGGAGGACCCGAACGGATACAAGTTTTGAAAAACATGCAGATGAAATGCAGATGATGACATGGCAAAATGCAACACGCAAGCAAATGACATGGCAACGACGGCAAATAATTGGAAGACACCTGGCGCATCGAATTCGGGGCATTACATGGTAACATCGTGGGCTAGTGGGGAAAGTGGGGACACGATGCCTTGGTTTTTACCCCCGAAATCTACCACGTGCCACTGTTTCTCTGTGCGTGCTGCCGTCGCAGGCACCGTCAATCCAGGGATCTGCAGCTAGATCTACGGCGCGATTTTTACCAAAGGCATAAATGATTTGAGGCTAGGGTTATTTCTTTAGACCCCCCCTTTCCTCCTCGACTCCCCCGCTTCCCTTCTCCACCCGACCGCTCCCTACCAACAGAGCACTCGAGGCCATGGCGAAGGACTCCATGGCGAAAGTAGAGAAGGCGAAGAAGGCCGGGAAGGTCACGTCCTCAAGCTCGGGCACTTCGGCCGGTGGCACATCAGGGGATTGGATCCCTTCGCGCATCTCGGAAAAACGGCTATAGGAGCTCTTCGTGGAGGGGCTCATTCCGGCGTAGGATGGAGGCGTCCGAAGGTGGTGAGGTCGAGCCGACGCATCAGGAGGACGAGCGCGTTCTCATGGTGACATACATCGAACGAGGTTTCGCGATGCCTCCTTCTCCCGAGCCTTTTTGGACTATTTTGGGGCGCAACTCCACCATCTCCCTCCAAACGCTGTTGTCTATCTCTCAGCTTTCATTTCTCTTTGCGAAAATTTTCTTGGTTGCCACCCGCACTGGGTCTTTTCAAACATATCTTGACATGTTCGGTCGATGACCGTGAAGAAGGATTCGCCGACTGCTGCGAAGACCCACGTCACCCAGCTATGCGGAGGTCTGGGGATCCAGCTTAGGGGCGGCAGTGCCTTCCCGACTCCAACAAGGGGTGGAAGGGGTGTTCGTATTACTGCAGGGATGTCCCTGGAGCCAACAACCAGTCGAGTTTTTCTCTGTACTCAGCAGAGAGGGTGAGGGATCCCGAGTCCCTCACATTGTCGAAGGAGGAGAAAATGAAGGTGGGCATTCTGGCCAGTGCCTTGGTTGGGGTCATGAACATCGGTGTCAACGGGATGGATTTGCTGGAAACATTTCCCAGTCGGTGGATCCAACCGCTATAGGCCAGGGTGCATCCTATGTGGATGTATGAGGGCTCGAGTGACCCCACTCGAGTGAAACTGGAGGAGCTCACCAAGAAGGACGTGGGCACCAAGATCAGAGCCATCACTTGTGCTCGGAATAACCCATGGGGGGCAGGAGGGTGCCCCCATACGCCAAGGACATGCCGGAGATTGAGGTACACTTTTCTATGATCAGTCGAACCATTCATAGGTTATTTTCTTGCGCATCCGACTTCCGTTTTGTGGCGTCTTTGTTTCCCTCGAGTTTCTAGCAGTTGATCTCCTACAAACCGGTGGTCAACCGGTCGCCCGAGGACATGACGGGTGATACAGAGCGCCAGTACTCGGAGGAGGACGATGATGATGACGAGGAGAGCGACAAGGACGAGAGCACCAAGGAGGGGAGGAGGCCGAGTCTTCGCCGTCATCCGAGGGCCCCAAGGAGCCCGCCTCCAAGGCGCTGCACGACCCAAGTGGCAAGTGGGAGGAGCTCAGCAGCTCGAAGCGCGGGCGTGCTGAAGCGGAGAGCTCCGCCGAGAAGCAGCCCAAACATCCTGATACGTCTCCAACGTATCTATAATTTTTGATTGTTCCATGCTATTATAGTATCAATCTTGGATGTTTTATATGCATTTATAAATATCAGTTTTTGGAACTAACCCATTAAACTAGTCCCGAGTGCTAGTTGCTATTTTTTGCTTGTTTTTGGCTTTTCAGGAAATTAATATCAAACTAGTCCCGACAAACTTTTGGATTATTTTTTCTGGACCATAAGATACCCTAGAAGGTTCGGGAGAAGACCTCAAGAGTCACGAGGGAGCGAGAAGCTTGAGAGGCGCGCCCAAGGGAGGTGCCACAGGCTTGTGGGCCCCTCTTGGCACCTCTTGACAAAATCTCGCCTGTATCAGTTCTCAAATATTCACCTGACTTCAGAGAGCCGCCCGAAATACTTTTTCTAATGCCACAAGTTTCTGTTCTTGTGAGATCCCATCTAGAGACCTTCTCTGGTACTTTGTCGGAGGGGGAATCAGCCGTGGAGGGGCTCTACATCAACCTTGCTGCCCTTCTGATGATGTGTGAGTAGTTTACCACGGGCCTACTGGTCCATAGCTAGTAGCTAGATGGCTTCTTTTCTCTCTTTGATCTTCAATACAATGTTCTCCTCGATGTTCTTGGAAATCTATTCAATGTAATGACTTTTTGCGGTGTGTTTGTTGGGATCTGATGGATTGTGAGTTTATGATTAGATTATCCACGAATATTATTTGAGTCTTCTCTAAACTCTTCTATGCATGTTTATTATAGCTTTGTATTTCTCTCCGATATATCGATTTGGTTTGGCCAACTAGATTAATTTTTCTTGCAATGGGAGAGGTTCTTTGTGATGGATTTGATCTTGTGGTGCTCAATCCCAGTGACAGAAGGGGACATGAGACGTATTTGTATCATTGAAGGGTAAAATGATGGGGTTTATTCATGCGTGAGTTTATTCTGTTCTCTATGAACTTAATAATCTAGATGAATGCTGGACAGCGGTCAATGTGTGGAGTAATAGTAGTAGATGCAGGCAGGAGTCGGTCTACTTGTCTTGGACGTGATGCCTATATACATGATCATTGCCTTGGATATCGTCATGATTATTTGCCTTTCTATCAATTGCCAAACAGTAATTTATTTACCCACCCTATGTTATTTTGAAGAGAGAAGCCTCTAGTGAAAACTATGGCCCCCAGGTCTACTTTTTATCATATAACAATATCCCAAAAATAACTTGCTGTAATTTTATTTACTTTTTTTTTATTTTGTGTTCTATCTATCTATCGAGCTACCACTACAAAATTTGATTTTGCAAATAACCGCCGAGGGATTGACAACCCCTTGTTCGTGTTGGGTGCAAGGATTTCTTATTTTGTGTGCATGTACTGCCAACAAGGTGTTGCGTGGTTCTCCTATTGGATTGACAACCTTGGTTCTTAACTAAGGGAAATACTTATCTCTTATGTACTGCACCATCCTCTCCTCTTTGTGGAAATCCCAACGCAACTCACAAGTAGCAGGAAGAATTACTAGCGCCGTTGTCGGGGAGACATCATCAACACCTTTCAAGTACCTACGCATAAACTTTCATCTCCTTGCAATTACATTATTTGTCATTTGCCTCTTGTTTTCATCTCCCCCACTTCTAAAACGTTTTCACAAAAATAGAAACATATTTTCCATTTGCTTTTTTGCTTGTTTACTTGCTTGAAGTTGCTATCATGGATGATTTTGGTATGGAAAAAAGTGAGGATGGTAAAACTCCCAAGATTGAAACTCCGACCAACTTAGATCCTAAAACTTTTTTGATGGGACATGGGAATATTAAAGGGAAAAAATGTTATCCAAGAATTATATGCGTCTTTGCTTTGTTTTCTTTTTAGTTTGTCACAATCATCTTTGCTGGACGCACCTTTTTGAGAGGGACACACATTATTCATGATTTGTTAGAATACTCTCTATGTGCTTCACTTATATCTTTTGAGCTAGGTAGTTGCTCTAGTACTTCACTTATATCTTTTAGAGCACGGCAGTGTTTATATTTTAAAGAAATAGTTCCACTCTCGTGCTTCACTTATATATTTTTGAGAGTTGATAATAGTAATGGCAATTAGTATGGTTATGATTTTGGTACTAATATGATAGGTATTCAAGAGGGACATAATAAAAAATTTCATGTAGATCACTGAATATGATTAGTTTGATTCCTTGCAATAGTTTTGTGATATAAAGGTGGTAATATGTGGGTTGTGCTAGTGAGTAAGTGTGGTTTAGTTATAATATTGGTGTTAAGGTTTGTGATTCCCAAAGCATGCACATACTAAGAAGTTTTAGCATGATTTATTATTGATTTTATTCCTTATGAGTGGCAGACGGGGACGAGCGATGGTCTTTTCCTACGGATCTATCCCCCTAGGGGCATGTGTAGTAGTACTTTGCTTTAAGGGCTAGTAAACTTTTGCAGTAAGTATGTGAGTTCTTTATGACTAATGTGAGTCCATGGATTATACACACTCTCACATTTCCGCAATTTGCTAGCCTCTTCGGTATCGTGCATTGCCCTTTATCACCTTGAGATGTGGTGCAAACTTCGCCGGTGTATCCAAACCTCGTGATATGATACACTCTATTACACATAATCCTCCTTATATCTTCCTCAAAACATCCACCATATCTACCTATTATAGAATTTCCATAGCCATTCCGAGATATATTGCCATGCAACTTCCACCGTTTTGTTTTATTATGACACACACCACCATTGTCATATTGCTTTGCATGATCATATTGCTGACATAGTATTTGTGGCTCAGCCACCGTTCATCATTTTTTATACATGTTGCGCTAGATCATTGCACATCCCGGTACACCACCAGAGGCATTCATATAGAGTCATATTTTATTCTAGTATCGAGTTGCAAGTAAATAGAAGTGTGATGATCATCATATTTATTATTAGAGCATTGTCCCAAGTGTTGAAATAAATAAAAAATAAAAAAGAGGCCAAAAGAGCCCAAAAAAGAGAGGCCAAAAAGAGCCCAATAAAAAAAGAGAAACAAATGAGAGAAAAAGAGAGAAGGGGCAATGTTACTATCCATTCCACACTTGTGCTTCAAAGTAGCACCATGTTTTTCATATAGAGAGTCTTCGATGATTTATTTTCATATGAATAGTGGGAATTGTTCATTATAAAACTTGGATTGTATACTCCAATGATGGGCTTCCTCAAATGCCCGAGGTCTTCATGAGCAACCAAGTTGGATACACACCTAGCCAGTTTTATTTTTGAGCTTTCATACACTTATAGCTCTTAGTGCATCTTTTGCATGGCAATCCCTACCCCTTGCATTGACATCAATTGATGGGCATCTCCATAGCCCGTTGATTACCCTCGTTAATGTGAGACTTACATCTTTTTTGTCTTCTCCATACAACCTCCAACACCATACTCTATTCCACTCATAGTGCTATATCCATGGCTTGTGCTCATATATTGCGTGAGAGTTGAAAAAACATAAGCGCGTTAAAAAGTATGAACCAAATGCTCGACTTGTCATCGGGGTTGTGCATAATAAATACATTATGTTAAGAAGATGGAGCATGAAAAGGCTATATGTGTAGGGATAACGTTCTTTAACATTTGTTTGTTGGTATGCCTTATTATTGTTGTTTTTATGTAAAATATAGACTATTGCTTTGAATCACTTGGATCTTAATATTCATGCCACAAAGAGAAATTACATGATGAACATTATAGGTAGCATTCCACAACAAAGATTCTGTTTTTATCATTTACCTACTCAAGGACGAGCAGGAATTAAGATTGGGGTGCTTCACACGTCTCCAACGTATCTATAATTTTTATTGTTCCATGCTATTATAGTATCAATCTTGGATGTTTTATAGGCGAAGTATCAGGTGAAAATGGCTTTTCAGTGAAAATCTGAAAATTTCTATCCAATACTGTTGGATGGATGGCGGACGTCCTGGATTAAAAGTGGGACTACTAAGCATCCCACTTAAACGCTAATTAGCACATAACCCCCTCTCTCTCTATTAATCATCAGGGGAAAAAGGGCTTGACCTTCCTAGATCAGATCGTCTTCTCATTGTCTTGACCGCCGCCGCGATGCGCCTTCCATCGGCATATAGAACCTGCCCTCGGCTATCCGCGATCGGCCCTCCGGCGGCGCGGCGCTCTCCCTGCATGGCCTTGGCTCAGGCTCTTTCACCGCGACCGCAACTGCCCCTACCACTACACGACGGTGGCTGCTCCTCGCACATCGGCGAGGGTGGCTCGTCGCCTCGCGACGGCGACAGGCGGCTTGGCCACTGCCCCACGAACTAGTGAGTCGGCGGCCGCAGCTCCTCCGAGACACGACAATGATTCAGCGGCCGCATCTTCGCCCATACATGACGGTGGCTCGGCGGCTGCTGCCCCTTGCTCGATGGCCGCAAGACATCCCTACGATGGCTTCACAGCAGTGGTGATGCCCCCAAACGACGGCGATGACGACTAGCTGAATTAGGCAGCCAAAGTTCTGTACTCCCATTTTGCAGCAGAATTCTTGCTTTGTAGTATGAATTCAGAAATTGAATCTGAATGTTGCATTTTTCTGCTGATGGAACTTGTAAGCTTGCTTATGTACTGTAGTCCGAATTCAGAAGTTGTATCCGTTTAAAAACCACACCGTGAGCTCTCTTGCAATGTTTGGTGTATCTCAATGATTGACAACACAGAAACATTCCAAGTTCTCTGCTAACATTATCTTTGGTGAGCTCTTTTGCAGTCACCCAATGTGAATTAGAGTAGTATCTTGTATCACAGAAAGTCCAAGTTCTCTACTCCCAGTTATCATTGTTGTACTAGATGTGGAATGGGTACATCTTATAAAGACAATATTCAAGGCATGCCCAGGGCACAAAATTGGTACCAATTTCAGTTTATTCATGCCAACAGAAATAACTAGACACTTCTCACAAGAACTATAATATTCACATACTCAAATAAAAGTGGTACAACTCCTGGAATAAGTATAATCTTCATTCTTGGAATAGTCTAAGGCATGTCAGACAACATAATTGTGGGGAGTAGCGGTCACAAGTGCTCCAGGGAGTGAGTCATGGCTACCGGAGGATGAGCCACGTCCAATGGAGGGCGACCCACAGACCACGAAGGCCCCGTCTCTATGTATGGAAGAGAATTCATGGGTAGAGACGCGGCCATCAGAGGGAGGGTCGTCGTCCGCAGAGGGCCACTCCCTATGCATGGAAGGCCCGCTTCGACGGGAGGAGGGCCGGTCACGGAAGGCTGAGGCTAGGGGCTATGCGCTGGTGGAAGGTGCATGGCGGCGGCGCTCAAGACGATGAAGACGATCTGATCCAGGAATTAACGAGAGGGTCAAGCTCTTTTCCCCTGATGATTAATAGAGAGGGCGTTATGTGCTAATTAGTGTTTCAGTGGGATACTTAGCAGTCCCACCTTTAATCCAGGACGTCCGCCATCCATCTAACAGTGTTGGATAGAAATTTCCAGATTTTCACTGAAAAGCCATTTTCACCTGATACTTCACCTGTTTTATATGCAATTATATATCATATTTTGGACTAATCCGTTAACCTAGTGCCCAAGGCCAGTTGCTATTTTTTTTTGCTTGTTTTGGGTTTGTCAGGAAATCAATATCAAATAGAGTCCAAATAGAGAAAAAACTTTGGATTGATTTTTTCTGGACCAGAAGAGACCCTAGAAGGTTCAGGAGAAGACCTAAAGAGTCACGAGGGAGCGACAAGCCCTGGAGGCACGCCACAGGGGGGAGCCCCAGGCTTGTGGGCCCCTCGTGGCACCTCTTGACCTAATTCCGCCTCTGTAAATTCTCAAATATTCCCCTGACATTAGAGAGCCACCCGAAATACTTTTTCTGCCACCGCAAGCTTTTATTCTCGTGAGATCCCATCTGGAGGCATTCTCCGATACTCTGTCAGAGGGGGAATCGACCATGGAGGGGCTCTACACCAACCTTGCTACCTTTCGATGATGTACGAGTAGTTTACCACAGACCTATGGGGCCATAGCTAGTAGCTTGATGGCTTCTTTTCTCTCTTTGATCTTCAATACAATGTTCTCCTCGATGTTCTTGGAGATCTATTCGATGTAATGAATTTTTGTGATGTGTTTGTTGGGATCCGATGAATTGTGAGTTTATGATCAGATTATCCATGAATATTATTTAAGTCTTCTCTGAATTCTTTTATGCATGATTATTATAGCTTGGTATTTCTCTCCGATCTATTGATTTGGTTTGGCCAACTAGATTGATTTTTCTTGCAATGGGAGAGGTGCTTTGTGATGGATTCGATCTTGCGGTGCTCAATCCCAGTGACAGAAGGGGACATGACATGTATCTATATCATTTCCATTATGGGTAAAACGATGGGTTTTATTCATGCGTGCACTACAAAAAAAAGACACATCCATGACATTTTGGGCTGAACGAATTTTTTCTGTCATACTTATGACACTTCTATGACGATAATTGTGACAAAACCTGGTATCATCATAGATGTGGTGGGCTCCTACTTCTATGACAAAAAATCATGACAGAAAATGGGCTTTCTGTCCTAGGCGGGCCGGAGATGCAGCTGCATGACATTCTTTGGGCCGTGCATGACGGAAAAAACTGTGGTAGAAGCAAGGGTCAAGGAAAATATCAGGGAGTTCCCGATTATGGTGGGTGGTTGGGGGCCGAGCGATGCGTGTTTCTCTCGTACACGTACGCACATGGGTGCGAGGCGTTGGGCTCTAACTGAACCCGAGCGAGGCATTCGCCTACTGAACCCGAGCGATTGCACTGTAGGCTACGCATTACTGAACCCGATCGAGCAATTCCTTCGTTCGCTACTGCTGTTAACTGAAGCAGACCGAACCTCCTGCCTCCTTCCCTTGATGAACATTGAGCGTTGTTGGGGGGTTGGATGAACAGTTCCCGGTGGGGGTTGGATGAACAGGACCCCGTGGTGTTGCCACTGGATGAACATGACCCTGATCAATCGAGTCGGTTGGGCGTGGATGAACAGGACCCCGTGGAGGGCTGGATGAATAGGACCTCGTGGAGGGCAGGTTGAACAGTAGCCAGTGGAGGGCTAGATGAACAGTAGCCCGTGGAGGGGTGGTTGAACAGGACCCCGTGGAGAGGGCTGGTTGAACAGTAGCCGGTGGAGGAGCGCGCGGTGGAGGCTGGATGAACAGGAGCCCGTGGATGAACAGTCGCATGTGGAGGCTGGAGCAGGTCGACGGTGGATGAACAGTAGCCCGTGGAGGCTAGAGGAGGTCGACAGTGGAGATGAACAGTATCCCGTGGAGTCCTGTTTTGCGGTACGCCACACCCCTCCCGATGAATAGGACCCCCGTTTCGACCGTAGCGCTCCAAAACAAGTCCGTTTCCTCCGTTTTGCGGTACGCCACACCCCTCCCGATCAATAGGACCCCATTTCGACCGTAAGACGTCCAACAGAATCCATTTCCTCCGTTTTACGGTACGCCAGACCTCTCCCGATGAACAGGATCCCGTTTCGACCGTGGCCGGTCGAACACAAGGCCGTTTCCTCCGTTCTATGGTACGCCAGGCCTCATTTCCATCGGATGGTCCGTCCAAGCCGATTGGCTCCCGATGAACACGACGACGCATTCCGTTTCGACCCTGCCAGTTGGCTCCCATGAACACGACGACGACGCAGTTTCTCCATTCCGACCCCGCCATACACGAGCCCTGGCCGTACGTATGCGTGAGTAGGCGTTCGAGACCCCGCCCGTATGTATGTATGTGGCCGTATTTACTTTTTTGCACCCTGGCCGTTGTACGCACGTGTGCACGCCTCTACTACGACACATGAGCGCCTCTACTATGACACGTGCGCGCCTCTACATCGACCAGTATGTATGTACACGTTCGCGACCAGAATGACAATACTACCTACGCTTTGACCATGTGGGTCCCGAGTGTCAGGCACTTCCTTGCATGCGAAGATGTAGCTGGTGGGTCCCAGCAGTCAGGCGGGCGAATTATTTTTCTTTCCATAATATGGACGCACTTCCTTGCGTGCGAAGATGTAGCTGGTGGGTCCCAGCAGTCAGGGGGAAACATTTTTTTTTGAAATACAGTGGCCCATCCGATGGGTCCCTGCTGTCAGGTGGAGGAATAATTATTTTGCGCATAATAAGGAGGCACTTCCTTGCGGCTGTCGTGGACCCAGCTGTCAGCCTCTCCACGTACAGTACTCTTCTGATGGAAGTCGTTCCTTGACCATGTTGACCACGCCGCGCCGAGAGCACCGGGGCGATGGATGACGGCAAGTCCTAGGAAGGGGTCGACACGGAGCCGAGAAAGACGCGGCAGTGGATGCCCACGCGGAGAGGAGTACGAGGGTTCACTGGTTCGGTTGTGGTGTGAGGCTGCCATTGCCGCAGAATAACAGGGGGTGTGAGTGAGTAGAGGGATGGCCTGGCCAGCGGTGGGAGTAGTAGGGGGCGGTGAGGCCTCCGCGGCATCACAGCCGGCCACGAGAGGCAGGAGCACGCGGCACGACCGGCACTGGTTTGGGCGGCTGCAGCAAGAAGACCAGAGGTTGAAGAAGCACTACAGCCGTTGGATGGACATCATACGGTCACTGGAGCTAGAATCGTTCATATTGACTAAGTTGACAAAGCCCTCCATCCCCATCAACTTAGTAGGCCCACAAGTCAGTCTCCCATATGGTGGGCCCCGGCTAGCAGGGGGTATTCATTTTTTGTGCATAATAAGGAGGCACTTCCTTGCATGCGAAGATATAGCTGGTGGGTGCTACCTCTTGAGCACTGCGTTGGATTTCCCCGAAGAGGAGAGGATGATGCAGCAAAGTAGCGTAAGTATTTCCCTCAGTTTTTGAGAACCAAGGTATCAATCCAGTAGGAGACCACGCACAAGTCCCTCGTACCTGCACAAAACGATAGCTCCTCGCAACCAGCGCGATTAGAGGTTGTCAATCCCTTCACTGTCACTTACGAGAGTGAGATCTGATAGAGATGATAAATAATATTTTTGGTATTTTGGTATATAGATGCAAAGTGAAAAGTAAAAGGCAAAGTAAAAACAAAGCAAGTAATAAAGTAATGGAGATTGATATGATGAGAATAGACCCGGGGGCCATAGGTTTCACTAGTGGCTTCTCTCAAGAGCATAGATATTCTGCGGTGGGTGAACAAATTACTATTGAGCAATTGACAGAATTGAGCATAGCTATGAGTATATCTAGGTATGATCATGTATATAGGCATCACGTCCAAGACAAGTAGATCGAAACGATTCTGCATCTACTACTATTACTCCACTCATCGACCGCTATCCAGCATGCATCTAGAGTATTAAGTTAAAAATAGAGTAACGCCTTAAGCAAGATGACATGATGTAGAGGGATAAATTCATGCAATATGATAAAAACCCCATCTTGTTATCCTCGATGGCAACAATACAATACGTGCCTTGCTGCCCCTTCTGTCACTGGGAAAGGACACCGCAAGATTGAACCAGAAGCTAAACATTCTCCCATTGCAAGAACTACCAATCTAGTTGACCAAACCAAACGGATAATTCGAAGAGACTTGCAAAGATAACTCAATCATACATAAAAGAATTCAGAGAAGATTCAAATATTATTCATAGATAAGCTGGATCATAAACCCACAATTCATCGGTCTCAACAAACACACTGCAAAAAGAAGATTGCATCGAATAGATCTCCACGAGAGAGGGGGAGAACATTGTATTGAGATTCAAAAAGAGAGAAGAAGCCATCTAGCTACTAGCTATGGACCCGAAGGTCTGAAGTAAACTACTCACACTTCATCGGAGGGGCTATGGTGTTGATGTAGAAGCCCTCCATGGTGGATGCCCCCTCCGCGGAGCTCCGGAACAGGCCCCAAGATGGCATCTCGTGGATAGAAAAGGTTGCAGCGGTGGAATTAGGTTTTTGGCTCCTGTTCTGATCATTTGGGGATATGTAGGTATATATAGGAGGAAGGAGTACGTCGGTGGAGCAACAGGGGGGTCACGAGGCAGGGGAGCGCGCCCTAGGGTGGGGCACCCTCTTGACCGCCTCTGTTACTTCTTGGAGTAGGGTCCAAGTCTCCTGGATCACATTCGGTGAGAAAATCACGTTCCCGAAGGTTTCATTCCGTTTGGACTCCGTTTGATATTCCGTTTCTTCGAAACACTGAAATAGGCAAAAAAAACAACAATTTTGGGCTGGGCCTCCGGTTAATAGGTTAGTACCAAAAATAATATAAAAGTGGAAAATAAAGCCCAATATAGTCCAAAACAGTAGATAAAGTAGCATGGAGCAATCAAAAATTATAGATACGTTGGAGACATATCAGGCATCCCCAAGCTTAATTCCTGCTCGTCCTTGAGTAGGTAAATGATAAAAAGAGAATTTTTTATGCGGAGTGATACTTTGGCATAATTTCAATGTAAATCTTCTTAATTGTGGTATGAATATTCAGATCCGAAAGATTCAAGACAAAAATTCATATTGACATAAAAATAATAATACTTCAAGCATACTAACTAAGCAATTATGTCTTCTCAAAATAACATGGCCAAAGAAAGTTATCCCTACAAAATCATATAGTCTGGCTATGCTCCATCTTCCCCACACAAAATATTTAAATCATGCACAACCCCAATGACAAGCCAAGCAATTGTTTCATACTTATGACATTCTCAAAACTTTTTCAATCTTCACGCAATACATGAGCGTGAGCCATGGATATAGCACTATATGTGGAGTAGAATGGTAGTTGTGGAGAAGACAAAAAGAGGGAAGATAGTCTCACATCAACTAGGCGTATCAACGAGCTATGGAGATGCCCATCAGTAGATATCAATGTGAGTGAGTAGGGATTGCCATGCAACGGATGCACTAGAGCTATAAGTATATGAAAGCTCAACAAAAGAAACTAAGTGGGTGTGCATCCAACTCGCTTGCTCACGAAGACCTAGGCATTTGAGGAAGCCCATCATTGGAATATACAAGCCAAGTTCTATAATGAAAAATTCTCAGTAGTATATGAAAGTGACAAAATGAGAGACTCTCTATCATGAAGATCTTGGTGCTACTTTGAAGCACAAGTGTGCTAAAAGGATAGTAACATTGTCCCTTCTCTCTTTTTCTCTCATAATTTTTTTTATTTGGGCCTTTTCTCTTTTTTTATGGCCTCTTTTTTTCGTCCGGATTCTCATCCCGACTTGTGGGGGAATCATGGTCTCCATCATCCTTTCCACACTTGGGACAATGCTCTAAAAAATGATGATCATCACACTTTTATTTTTCTTACAACTCAACAATTACAACTCGATTCTTAGAACAAGGTATGACTCTATATGAATGCCTCCGGTGGTGTACCGGGATATGCAATGAATCAAGAGTGACATGTATGAAAGAATTATGAACGGTGGCTCTGCCACAAATACGATGTCAACTACATGATCATGCTAGCAATATGACAATGATGGAGCGTGTCATAATAAACGGAACGGTGGAAAGTTGCATGGCAATATATCTCGGAATGGCTATGGAAATGCCATGATAGGTAGGTATGGTGGCTTTTTTGAGGAAGATATATGGTGGGTGTATGACACCGGCGAAAAGTGTGCGGTATTAGAGAGGCTAGCAATGGTGGAAGGATGGGAAAAAGTGCGTATAATCCATGGACTCAACATTAGTCATAAAGAACTCATATACTTATTGCAAAAATCTAGAAGTTATCAAAGCAAAGTATTACGTGCATGCTCCTAGGGGGATAGATTGGTAGGAAAAGGCCATCGCTCGTCCCCGACCGCCACTCATAAGGAGGACAATCAATAAATAAATCATGCTCCGAGTTCATCACATAACGGTTCACCATAGGTGCATGCTACAGGAATCACAAACTTCAACACAAGTATTCTTTAAATTCACAACTACTCAACTAGCATGACTCTAATATCACCATATTCATATCTCAAAACAATTATCAAGCATCAAACTTATCTTAGTATTCAACGCACTCAAAAGAAAGTTTCACATATCTTGAATACCAAGTATATTAACATTAAGCAAATTACCATGCTATTAACGACTCTCAAAATAATCTAAGTGAAGCATGAGCGATCAATATTTTCTTTAAAACAAATCCACCACCGTGCTCTAAAAGATCTAAGTGAAGCACTAGAGCAAAAATTATCACGCTCAAAAGATATAAGTGAAGCACTATGAGCAAAACTAGCAAGCTCAAAAGATATAAGTGAAGCACATAGAGTATTCTAGCAAATTCCAATTTGTGTATGGCTCTCTCAAAAGGTGTGTACAGCAAGGATGATTGTGGTAAACTAAGAAGCAAAGACGCAAATAATACAAGACGCTCCAAGCAAAAGACATATCATGTGGTGAATAAAAATATAGCTCCAAGTAAATTACCGATGGAAGTAGACGAAAGAGGGGATGCCTTCCGGGGCATCCCCAAGCTTTGACTTTTTGGTGTCCTTGGATTATATTGGGGGTGCCATGGGCATCCCCAAGCTTAGGCTCTTGCCACTTCTTGTTCCATAATCCATCAAAAGAATTCACCCAAAACTTGAAAACTTCACAACACAAAACTCAATAGAAATCTCGTGAGCTCCGTTAGAGAAAGAAAACAAAAGACTGCTTTAAGGTACTGTAATGAACTCATTATTTATTTATATTGGTGTTAAACCTACTGTATTCCAACTTCTCTATGGATTATAAACTATTTTGCTAGCCATAGATTCATCAAAATAAGCAAACAACACACGCAAAACAGAATCTGTCAAAAACAGAACAGTCTGTAGCAATCTGTAACTAACGCAAACTTCTGGAACTCTAAAACTCTTACCAAAATAGGAAGTCCTGTAAAATTTGTCTATTGAACAGCAGCAAAAAGAATCAACGCAAAATCGTGTTTCTGTGATTTAACAAAATTATATTCGTGCGCACAAAGTTTCTGTTTTCCAGCAGAATCAAATTAACTATCATCGTAGGTTATCCTATAGGTTATACTTGGCACAAACACTAATTAAAAGATAAAACCACATCCAAGCAGAGGCTAGATGGATTATTTATTCCTAAACAGAAGCAAAAACAAAAAAAAACAAAAAAAAAATTGGGTTGCCTCTCAACAAGCGCTATCGTTTAACGCCCCTAGCTAGGCATAAAAGCAAGGATAGATCTAGGTATTGCCATCTTTGGTAGGCAATCCATAAGTGGCTCTCATGATAGATTCATATGGTAGTTTTATTTTCTTTTTAGGGAAGTGTTCCATGCCCTTCTTTAAGGGAAACTGGAATCTAATATTCCCTTCCTTCATATCAATAATTGCACCAATCGTTCTAAGGAAAGATCTACCAACAATAATAGGATATGAAGGATTGCAATCTATATCAAGAACGATAAAATCTATGGGCACATAATTCCTATTTGCAACAATAAGAACATCATTAATTCTTCCCATAGGCTTTTCTATAGTGGAATCCGCAAGATGCAAGTTTAGAGAGCAATCATCAAAGTCACGGAAATCTAGCAAATCACACAAAGTTTTGGGAATAGTAGAGACACTAGCACCCAAATCACACAAAGCATGAAAATCATAATTTTTAATTTTAATTTTAATAGTAGGTTCCCACTCATCATAGAGTTTTCTAGGGATAGAAACTTTCAGCTCAAGTTTTTCTTCATAAGATTGCATGAAGGCATCAACAATGTGTTCGGTAAAGGCCTTATTTGACTATAAGCATGAGGAGAATCTAGCACGGATTGCAACAAGGAAATACAATCAATTAAAGAGAAATTTTCATAATTAAATTCCTTGAGATCCAAAATAGTGGTTTTAGCAAAATCTAGGTTTTTATTTCTTTCAATCCCACTTTCATCAATTTCATCATCAAGATCTAGAAACTCCGAATTCTTAGAACGCCTTCTAGGTAAAGGAAGATCATATTCAGTTTCATCAAGATTCATATTGCAAAACAAAGATTTAATGGGGAACACATCAATAACTTTTAGATCTTCATCTTGATTTTCATAGGAATTGGAAGAACATGCATTAATAAAGACATCTTTGGAGGCACGCATCCTAGTGGTTCTTTCTTTGCACTCATCAATGGAAATTCTCATGGCTTTGAGAGACTCATTGATATCATGCTTAGGAGGAATAGATCTAAGCTTTAAAGAATCAATTTCAAGAGAAATTCTATCAACGTTCCTAGCCAAATCATCAACTTTAAGCAATTTCTCTTCAAGGAAAGCATTAAAATTATTTTGTGAATTCATAAACTCTTTAACACTACTCTCAAATTAAGAGGGCATCTTATTAAAATTTCCATAAGAGTTGTCGTAGGAATTTCCATAATTATTAGAAGGATTACGAGGATAAGGCCTAGGATTAAAATTCCCTCTATACCCGTTGTTTCCAAAACTATTCCTACCAACAAAATTTACATCCATAGATTCATTATTATTCTCAATCAAAGTAGACAAGGGCATATCATTGGGATCAAGAGAAGTATTTTTAGTAGCTAACATCTTCATAAGTTCATCCACCTTTTCACTCAAAACATTAATTTCTTCTATAGCATGCACTTTTTTACTAGAAGATCTTTCGTGTGCCATTGAGAATAATTAGCCATAATATTATCAAGCAATTTTGTAGCATCTCCTAATGTAAGATCCATAAACGTGCCTCCCGCGGCCGAATATAAAAGATTTCTAGAAGCAAAATTCAATCCGGCATAAAAAATTTGTATGATCATCCATAAATTCAAACCATGAGTAGGCCAATTGCGAAGCATCAATTTCATTCTTTCCCAAGATTGGGCAACATGCTCATGATCAAGTTGTTTAAAATTCATAATATCGTTCCTAAGAGTGATGATCTTAGCAGGAGGAAAATACTGAGAGATAAAAGCATCTTTGCACTTGTTCCAAGAATCAATACTATTTTTAGGCAAAGATGAAAACCAAACTTTAGCATGATCTCTAAGTGAAAACGGAAATAACTTCAATTTGACAATATTGTTATCCGTATCTTTCTTCTTTTGCATATCACGCAAATCAACAAAATTGTTTAGATGAGTAGCGGCATCTTCACTAGTAGCATGGAGCAATCAAAAATTATAGATACGTTGGAGACGTATCAGTGGGTCCGACCTGTCAGCAGGGGGAACATTTTTTCGCAAAATACAGAGACCCTTCCGGTGGTTCCCAGCTGGCAGGTGGAGGAATCATTATTTTGCACGTAATAAGGAGGCATTTCCTTGCGTGCGGCCGTGGACCCAGCTGTCAGCCTCTCCAGACACAGTCTACTTCCGATGGATGTCATTCGTTGACCACTCCGCGCCGAGCGCATCCAAGGTCGTGGACGACGGCGAGACCCTGGACAACAATGAGCCGGAGATGGGAAGATGCGGGAGTAGAGTCGCAGCGGAGAGGTGTACGAGGGTTAACTCTGGTGCGGTGTGGTTCGGTAGTCGGTGGAGAAGAACATGAGGTGTGGAGGGGTGGAGGGATGGCCTGGCCAACGGTGGGGTAGCGCTTCACAGTGAAGCGTGCTAAGCAGAGCTGCTAGCAGCAGGAGGCAGGAGCACGTGGTCCCGGCGACGCTGGAGGAAGAAGACGAGGAATTGAAGATGGATGCCGGTCGTTGGATGTAAATCCAACGGCTAACGATGTCAGAATCATTTGTTGACTAAGTTGACAACAACTTGCGTTGGCTTCGACCTATTGGCCCACATTTCAGCCTCAAAAAATATGGCACGTATTCAACCCATTTTTTAGAATTTACAGTCAATTTGATCTCTTTTTTTAGAATTATAGTCGATTAGCTGGGCTGGGTGAAAAAATAATGTAGCGTCCATGCATCCCATTTATTTTTTTCCTAAAAAATTATAGGTCATTTGCACTTTCTCGAAATACATGATTTTGCTGGGCTAATTCTAATTATAACGTCGGGTTGGGCGCAACAATGTTATCAAAAAATAAACAGGGGCTGAGCATTTTGTTACAAATATATTTAAATAATAAGTGATTTATTATTACATTGGTCCTTAAATATTACCAAGCTTTTGTACACAATCTTAATAAGATGCGGGATATTGTTTTCTTACATATGTAAGTATCTGTTAAATATATGATGACAATAACAATAATATATAATAACATATAAAATAATTTAAATATATATAATATAGTTAGAAGGGAAACATAAGTTGGACCAGGTGTTCCTGTTCTTATATAGAAAAATATAACAGACCTCTGCGTTTTCTTCAACAAAAAAACACATAAATTGGGCTGCCGATGTTTTAGGAAAAATAAAACCTCGGATGGGAGGTCCATAGGCCGGTCAATACATGACGGCCCTCAAGAAAATACAAACGGCATGTCGTGGGCTGTGCATGTTAAAAAAAAGCCTAGACGGGGCAGCCCAAAACCCAGCTGATACTTGCTGCCCAAGTGATAATAAATGATACCTGCCAGCTCCCCGGCTTCGTTGTGAATTTATCTCCTATAGTAACTACGTTGAAGCACCTAAAAATGTAGCTATGTTGACAAACCCGTGGGCCCCAACGTCAGTATAGCATTAGGAGGAATTATTGTTTCGATGAGGCACTTGCTTGCGTACGGCCATGTTGATCAACACCTTTCCACGTACAGTCCTCTCCAGATTCCTCTCGTTTGTTCAACATGTTCATAACGGCACACAGCGGCGCCGCGGCGAGCGCACAAAGGCGCAGGAGGAGATCGGACCACCTGAGGAAGCGCCTTATTTGTAACGAAAGTACTGAACTAGCCCAGTGGCCAAGTGACACTACTCGACAGCTATTCCGCCCGGGTTTGATTCCACTTGATGCAGGGAAAATATCTCCAAATTTTTTGCCTCTGCCATTATTGACATGTTGTCATCTACGCAGACCACGTCCAACACTTGCCAAAACTTCGTCCCTCGTTTTCTCTGTTTTTTGCACACTCGACATTGTGTCGGCATTTTGAAAATAGCATATCTTTTTGACTGTGCATCATATGAAGATGTGCTATGCATGAATGTTGATCAACATGATGTTAACTGGCTGGCAGTTCCATTTTCAACCATGAATAAAACTTCCAACATGATGTTAACCCTATTTGAAAAGGTCATGTTAATATAAATGTTCTGCCTCTGAAAGTTGCAGTTTCTTATCTGAAACTGAACTTGCAGTTTCTTATCTGAAACTGAAACTTGCAATCTCTTCTCTGAGAATCACATTGTTTGCACTTTTATACTCCTATGAAACATATTTTTAACTACTAAAAATAGATCTCTAGAATTCATAAAATACTTCATATGCTCAATACTGCAAATATGAAATTCAAAAGACATATATATATCTGAAAGTACTCTCAAAATACACAACACAAAACACAATTCACAACCTGCAAATACTGACAACCCTAAGCTCCTCCTGAAAATTCACAACCTGCCCGACTATTGGGCTGGGGGGCAGTCCCCTCCTATTCCTCAGCGGCAGACAGCCGCCCCGTGAGACGATGTGAACCGCGAGGGAGAGGATGGCAGGGAAGCGTCGTCGGGCCAACTGCTTTTCTCCTCTTGCAGTTGGGTTCGGTCGACGAAGACTCCACCGGCTCGCTCTGGCCCGACACCCTCACAAACAACACCCTGTAGATGCTCGATCCTTCAATCTCTGGTGGATGCTCCATCTAGGATCGATACTCCCACCACCGCTCCCTCACGATCAGATTCGGTGAATCTCTTTGCTCCATGGCCCATAGGAGCAGCTCTATGTACCACCGCGCGACTCCCTCCGGGAGTATCGCCGCCTTTTCGCTCTGTTGCAGATATTTGGCCATGGATGTCGCCGTCGCTGCTAGTTGGTCCTCGTTGTCAAACCAAGACTGTATCTCCAACATCCTAGCTAGCTTCACAGGGTCGCCATCTGCGATCCTCATGTATCGGTTGCACTCCTCCATTGATCTACTTCTCCACAGCACCTTCACTCGCTGGCAGTGGTTTTTGAATGGAAGGGGAGAGGAGGAGCGCTGGTTTTGGATTAGAACAGGAGAGGAGCGACGCTGGTTTTGGATTGGAACAGGAGAGAAGGGGCGGTGGTTTTGAAATGGAAGAGGAGAGGAGCGGCGCTGGATTTAGATTGGAACAGGAGAGGAGTGATACGTCTCCAACGTATCTATAATTTTTTATTGTTCCATGCTATTATATTACCCCTTTTGGATGTTTATGGGCTTTATTTTACACATTTATATCATTTTTGGGACTAACCTACTAACTGGAGGCCCAGCCCGAATTGCTGTTTTTTTTGCCTATTTCAGTATTTCGAAGAAAAGGAATATCAAACGGAGTCCAAACGGATCGGGAGCGTGACTTTTGGAACAAACATGATCCAGAGGACTTGGAGTGCAAGTCAAGAAGCAGCCGAGGCGGCCACGAGACAGGAGGGGGCGCCCCCTATCTCGTGGGCCCCTCGGGCGGCCACCGACGTACTTCGTCCTCCTATATAAGCCTACGTACCCCTAAAACATCCGGGGAGCCAACAAAACACAACTTCCACCACCGTAACCTTCTGTATCCGCGAGATTCCATCTTGGAGCCTTCACCAGCGCTCCGCCGGAGGGAGAATCAACCACGGAGGCTTCTACATCAACACCATAGCCCCTCCGATGAGTTGTGAGTAGTTTACCATAGACCTTCGGGTCCATAGTTATTAGCTAGATGGCTTCTTCTCTCTTTTTGGATATCAATACAAATTTCTCCCCCTCTCTTGTGGAGATCTATTCAATGTAAACTCTTTTGCAGAGTGTTTGTCGAGATCCGATGAATTGTGGGTTTATGATCAAGTTTATCTATGAGCAATATTTGAATTTCCTCTGAATTCTTTTATGTATGACTGAGTTATGTTTGCAAGTCTCTTCGAATTATCAGTTTGGTTTGGCCTACTAGATTGATCTTTCTTGCCATGGGAGAAGTGCTTAGCTTTGGGTTCAATCTTGCGGTGTCCTTACCCAGTGACAGAAAGGGTTGCAAGGCACGTATTGTATTGTTGCCATCGAGGATAAAAAGATGGGGTTTATATCATATTGCATGAGTTTATCCCTCTACATCATGTCATCTTGCTTAATGCGTTACTCTGTTTTTTATGAACTTAATACTCTAGATGCAGGCAGCAGTCGGTCGATGTGTGGAGTAATAGTAGTAGATGCAGGCAGGAGTCGGTCTACTTGTTGCGGACGTGATGCCTATATACATGATCATGCCTAGATAATCTCATAATTATTCGCTTTTCTATGAATTGCTCGACAGTAATTTGTTCACCCACTGTAATACTTATGCTATCTTGAGAGAAGCCACTAGTGAAACCTATGGCCCCCGATTCTATCTTTTATCATATAAGCTTTCAATCTACTTTTATTTGCATCTTTACTTTTTGCATCTATATTATAAAATACCAAATATATATTTATCTTATCATATTATCTCTATCAGATCTCACTTTCGCAAGTGGCCGTGAAGGGATTGACAACCCCTTTATTGCGTTGGTTGCGAGTTCTTTGTTCGTTTGTGTAGGTGCGTGGGACTTTTGAGGAGCCTCCTACTGGATTGATACCTTGGTTCTCAAAAACTGAGGGAAATACTTACGCTACTATTGCTGCATCACCCTTTCCTCTTCAAGGAAAACCAACGCAAGCTCAAGACGTAGCAAGAAGGATTTCTGGCGCCGTTGCCGGGGAGGTCTTCACTGAAGTCAAGACATACCAAGTACCCTTCACAAACCCATATCCCTAACATTTACATTATTTGCCATTTGCCTCTCGTTTTCCTCTCCCCCACTTCACCCTTGCCGTTTTATTCGCCCTCTCTTTCCCAATCTCCTCCTCTCTCTTTCACTTGCCTTTTTCTGTTTGCTCGTGTGTTAGATCATTTACCTTGTCGTTATGGCTAGCTCAGTCTTTATCCCTTCATCTCCCGATTTTGAAGTTCTTCACTTCAAGAAAAGACAAGGAGAACATTTAAAAGATGCTTGGTTTAGGATGTTAGAATCCTATCGTAGTTGCGCTTTATAAGGAGTTTTCAAGATTTTAATTTGCAATTTTTATGTTGGGTTAACCTTGCCCCATAAACACTCCTTGATTGTGCCGCAAAAGGGGAATTTATTAAAATTGATCCTAGTTCTGCTTATGAAATTATAGAGGGAATAGTAGGAGTACTTCCTCGACAAAACGGATCACCCTTCTCTCTTGAAGGAGCCCAAATTTTAGAGAAATTACTTGAATTGCAAAAACTTGTTGAACCTTTTAAGAATATTGTTGGGAGTATCAACCGCATGAATAATTTGATCACACTTTACAATAAGCGGTTGGATGCCTTAGATCGAAGGATCTCTGAGCATGAAGGGAAACGCAAAGAGTCTCCCGGACTTGAGCATAACTCCATTAAAAACATGAGTGCCAAAGATGGCACTACTTAGATCTATCTTCGCTTTTATGCCTAGCTAGGGGCATTAAACGATAGCGCTAGTTGGGAGGCAACCCAATTTTATTTGTGTTTTTTGTTTTTGTTCTTGTTTAGTAATAAATTTTGCATCTACCTTCTGTTTAGATGTGTTTTTATGTTTTAATTAGTGTTTGTGCCAAGTAGAACCTATAGGATAACCTATGATGATAGTTGATTTGATTCTGCTGAAAAACAGAAACTTTGCACGCACGAATTTAGTTTTGTTAAATCACAGAAACGTGCTTTTGCGTTGATTCTTCTTGCTGCTGATCAATAGACAAATTGTCCAGGACTTTCTATTTTTGTAGGATTGTTAGACTTTTCCGTCTGCTACAATACACATGGGCCTCTGACGGTCAAAGGCCTTTGACTGGACGGAAGGGCATTTCTGAGTAGTGACTTAACGGCAGAGGGGCAAATTTGAGCATGCTTTGAATTAGGGGCAAATCTGAGTAGGTGGTTCGAGTTAGGGGCAGAAATGCAAATGGCCCTAAAATAGTTTATAAACCATAGAGAAGTTGGAATATAGTAGGTTTAACACCAAAATAAATAAAGAATGAGTTCATTACAGTACCTTATGTGGTGATTTTGTTTTCTTTCACTAACGGAGCTTATAAGATTTCCTGTTGAGTTTTGTGTTGTGAAGTTTTCAAGTTTTGGGTAGAGCTTTTATGGACTATGGAATAAGGAGTGGCAAGAGCCTAAGCTTGGGGATGCCCATGGCACCCCAAGATATTCAAGGATAGCCAAAAGCCTAAGCTTGGTGATGCCCAGGGAAGGCATCCCCTCTTTCGTCTTCGTTCATTAGTAACTTTACTTGGAGCTACATTTTTATTCGCCACATGATATGTGTTTTTCTTGGAGCGTCATGTATTATATTAGTCTTTGCATTTTAGTTTACCACAATCATCCTTGTTGTACACACCTTTTGGGAGAAGCCCACTTTATTAGAATTTGCTAGAATACTCTATGTGCTTCAGTTATATCTTTTGAGCTTGATAGTTTTTGCTCTAGTGCTTCACTTATACCTTTTAGAGCACGGCGGTGGATTAATTTTGAAAAAATTGCTAGTCTCTCATGCTTCACTTATATTATTTTGAGAGTCTTTTAGAACAGCATGATATTTGCTATGGTTACAAATTTGGTCCTAGAATGATGAGCATCCAAGTTGGGTATAATAAAAAATATCATAGGAAGTAAATTGGATGCTATGATCAATTTGATGCTTCATAATTGTTTTGAGATATAAAGGTAGTAATGTTAGGGTCATGATAGTTGGTAATTATGAAATTGAGAAATACTTTTGTTGAAGTTGGCAAGTGTCGTAGCATGCACGTATGGTAAAAGTTGTGTGACAAATTTGTTGCATGAGGTGCTCTTTTGATTGTCTTCCTTATGAGTGGCAGTCGGGGACGAGCGATGGTCTTTTCCTACCAATCTATCCCTCTTGGGGCATGCATAGTAGTACTTTGCTTCAAGGGCTAAGTAGACTTTTGCAATAACTATATGAGTTCTTTATGACTAATGTGAGTCCATGGATATACACACACTCATCCTTCCACTTTGCTAGCCTCTATTATTACCGCGCAACTTTCGCCGATATCATGAACCCTTTATTTACCTTCCTCAAAACAGCCACCATACCTACCTATTATGGCATTTCCATAGCCATTCCGAGATATATTGCCATGCAACTTTCCACCGTTCCGTTTATTATGACACGTTCCATCATTGTCATATTGCTCTTTGCATGATCATGTAGTTGACATCGTATTTCTGGCAAGGCCACCTTCAAAATTTTCATACATGTCGCTCTTGATTCATTGCATATCCCGGTACACCGCCGAAGGCATCCATATAGAGTCATATCTTGTTCTAGCTTTGAGTTGTAATTCTTGAGTTGTAAATCAATAAAAGTGTGATGATCTTCATTATTAGAGCATTGTCTCAGTGAGGAAAGGATGATGAAGACTATGATTCCCCCACAAGTCAGGATGAGACTTCGGACTTTACAAAAATAAAAAAAGGAAAAAAAAGGAAAAGGCCAAAAAAAGGCCAAAGAAAAAAAAGGAAAAAAAGAGAAAAGAAAAAAAAGGAAAAGAAAAAAAATAAAATGAGAGAAAAAGAGAGAAGGGGCAATGCTACTATCTCTTTTTCCACACTTGTGCTTCAAAGTAGCACCGTGATCTTCATGATAGAGAGTCTCCTATGTTGTCACTTTCATATACTAAGTGGGAATTTTTCATTATGGAACTTGGCTTGTATATTCCAATGATGGGCTTCCTCAAAATGCCCTAGGTCTTCGTGAGCAAGCGAGTTGGATGCACACCGACTTAGTTTCTTTTGTTGAGCTCTCATATATTTATAGCTCTAGTGCATCCGTTGCATGGCAATCCCTACTCACTCACATTGATATCTATTGATGGGCATCTCCATAGCCCGTTGATACGCCTACTTGATATGAGACTATCTCCTCCCTCTTTTTGTCCTCACAACCACCATCTTTTACCACCTTAGTGCTATGTCCATGGCTTACGCTGATGTATTGTGTAAGAGTTGAAAAAAGCTGAAGCGCATTAAAAAGTATGAAACAATTGCTCGGCTCGTCATCGGGGTTGTGCATGATGGGAGTATTTTGTGTAATGAAAATGAAGCATGGCCTAACTATATGATTTTTGTAGGGATAAGCTTTCTTTGGCTATGCTATTTTGATAGGACATGATTATTTGTTAGTATGCTTTGAAGCATTATTATTTTTATGTTTTATAAGCTTTTATCTTGAATCATTTGGATCTCAACATTCATGCCACAATAAATAAAATTACATTGAGAAATATGCTAGGTATCATTCCACATCAAAAATTCGGTTTTTATCATTTACCTACTCGAGGACGAGCAGGAATTAAGCTTGGGGATGCTTCATACGTATCCAACGTATCTATAATTTTTGATTGCTCCATGCTATTATATTACCCCTTTTGGATGTTTATGGGCTTTATTTTACACATTTATATCATTTTTGGGACCAACCTACTAACCGGAGGCCCAGCCCGTATTGCTGTTTTTTTGCCTATTTTAGTATTTCGAAGAAAAGGAATATCAAACGGAGTCCAAACGGAATGAAACCTTCGGGAGCGTGATTTTTGGAACAAACGTGATCCAGAGGACTTGGAGTGCAAGTCAAGAAGCAGCCGAGGCGGCCACGACAGGAGGGGGCGCCCCTATCTCGTGGGCCCCTCGGGCGGCCACCGACGTACTTCTTCCTCCTATATAAGCCTACGTACCCCGAAAATATCCGGGGAGCCAACAAAACACAACTTCCACCACCGTAACCTTCTGTATCCGCGAGATTCCATCTTGGAGCCTTCGCAGCGCTCCGCCGGAGGGAGAATCAACCACGGAGGCTTCTACATAAACACCATAGCCCCTCCGATGAGTTGTGAGTAGTTTACCACAGACCTTCGGGTCCATAGTTATTAGCTAGATGGCTTCTTATCTCTTTTTGGATCTCAATACAATGTTATCCCCCTCTCTTGTGGATATCTATTCGTTGTAAACTCTTTTTGCAGTGTGTTTGTCGAGATCCGATGAATTGTGAGTTTATGATCAAGTTTATCTATGAGAAATATTTGAATCTCCTCTGAATTCTTTTATGTATGATTGAGTTATCTTTGCAAGTCTCTTTGAATTATCAGTTTGGTTTGGCCTACTAGATTGATCTTTCTTGCCATGGGAGAAGTGCTTAGCTTTGGGTTCAATCTTGTGGTGTCCTTACCCAGTGACAAAAAGGGTTGCAAGGCACGGATTGTATTGTTGCCATCAAGGATAAAAAGATGGGGGTTATATCATATTGCATGAGTTTATCCCTCTACATCTTGTCATCTTGCTTAATGCGTTACTCTGTTTTTTATGAACTTAATACTCTAGATGCAGGCAGCAGTCGGTCGATGTGTGGAGTAATAGTAGTAGATGCAGGCAGGAGTCAGTCTACTTGTTGCGGACGTGATGCCTATATACATGATCATGCCTAGATAATCTCATAATTATTCGCTTTTCTATCAATTGCTCGACAGTGATTTGTTCACCCACCGTAATACTTATGCTATCTTGAGAGAAGCCACTAGTGAAACCTATGGCCCCCGGGTCTATCTTTTATCATCTAAGCTTTCAATCTACTTTTATTTGCATCTTTACTTTTTGCATCTATATTATAAAATACCAAAAATATATTTATCTTATCATATTATCTCTATCAGATCTCACTTTCGCAAGTGGCCATGAAGGGATTGACAACCCCTTTATTGCGTTGGTTGCGAGTTCTTTGTTCGTTTGTGTAGGTGCGTGGGACTTTTGAGGAGCCTCCTACTGGATTGATACCTTGGTTTGCAAAAACTGGGGGAAATACTTATGATACTATTGCTGCATCACCCTTTCCTCTTCATGGAAAACCAACGCAAGCTCAAGGCGTAGCAAGGAGCAGCGGTGGTTTAAGAGGAGAAGAGCGGAAGAGCGGCGCTGGTCTTGGAAGTATTTTTTTTGTTTTGCGTATTTTGGGTCAAAGTTTGACCACGTACTGTATTTGGCAAGCAAATTGTGAATGCATGTCACCAAAAATTGTATCGTTTGGTTTGTATCTGAATGTACTTTCAAACAATATTATTTTTGCAACGTATAAGATATATTTTATTTGTGAAAATCATGGTCAATTATGACCCAGAATAAAAGGGAAACTAGTTAATGTGGGGTCGCTTTCTTAATTGAAGGGTAAATTGATTTTGGTTTTGATCCATTCACAGCGCCGACCCTCTCGTCCAATCCTAAATCGTTGCCGCACGCTCCTCTCCCTCTTCTCCATTGCAAAACCACCTCCTCTCCTCTCCATCATATCCATTCCAAAATCAGTGTCTCGCCTCTCCCTCTTCTCCATTGCAAAACCACCCCCTCTCCTCTCCATCATCTCCATTCCAAAACCACCGTCTCGCCTCTCCCTCTTCTCTATTGCAAGACCACCATCTCTCCTCCCATCTTCCAAAGCTAGCACCGGACCACTCAGAAGGACATATATGGAGAGGATGCAGCAGCGAATCAGGCAGATCGCTGGCAGCGACCAGGCAAACTTAGCCAGGTTGAAGGAGATCCTTACTTGGTGTGACAACGAGTGGGAGATTGCGAGGACGTCGAGGGCCATGTGGAAATGTATGCGAAAGAGCGAGATGACGGCGATGAGGACGACGATGTACTCCTCGGCGGCAGTCACACCGCAGTCCTTCGAGTTCATCGAGTATCTCCTTTGGGTGATGAAGTAGATAGATTCGCCCAAGGCGAAAGTCAGGCGGAGGTGGTGGGCGTACAGGTCGAAGGTCGAGCACCCAGAGGACAACGAATCGATCGAGTACGGTGTATCGTTCATGAGGGTGCAGAGCCAGCCGGAGCCACAGGAGTATTCGTTCTCCCACCGCAAGAGGAGGCCGGATGGCGCGGCGTCGCTTCCCTGCCGGTCTCCAGGCTTCCCTCGATGCTCGCCTCATTTCAACAATTGTGGTAGGGTTTAAGGTAAGCTTCGCATTAACCTAATCTTCCATCTGCTCATGCTTACAATCAGTGTGCCAGCTAATGAAAATCATGCTTACAATCAGTATCCGAGTACTATGCCAATAACCCTAAAATAGCTCTGGACCTTTGGGTCAAAGTTGTGACACTGTGTACAAATAAAGAAAAATAGATTGGTGCTTCTTTTAGAAAAGAGTACTCCCTAGAAAACTGCCAATATAAGCTACTAGTATTTGGTTAGAGGATTTGCTACCGAGAAAGATCCGTCCACAAAGAGCGCCACACATCCCACTGGTGGTGGTGGATGCCAATGCATGCATGGAGCATGGTTGGTGTCGATAATTTTTACTTCGCACACCTCGCACTCTGCATATATGCCGGTTCCATCCGTACATTTGTGCAGCTCCACCAAAATGCAGCTGAATAACCCTGTTTGCACAGATAATGAAAAAGCATGATTACATTATATTGGCACTAGTTGATGAAACATACACTAATAAATAGAAGAAAATATTGTGATAGTATCATAGTATGCCATGCTGCGAGGGTGAGATGGGCCCTGCGACGCCTCATACGGTACGCCTCATACTGGAAATCGACCCAAGTCTCCCCGATACACCTTCTGCCAATGATGAACATGAGTGTACAATGGTAGTACTAGGAGGGGCCTTGAGACATTCCAATCTCTATTTTTGTGCAGATCAACTAAAATTAAGCACCCCAATTTGCAGAAATGCTTAAACATTAACAATGGGACTAGTTGATGAAACATATACTAACAAAGAGAAGCACTTTCTTTATCTACATTGGAAACAAAATGATAGAGAGGACACTCGCTCTATTTTAACTGTATTATTACTTCATTTTATCAGTGACACTAGGGTCGAGCAGGTGGCAAAAGAGGTGTACCTTGCGTCGAAAGGATGGAGGCCGGGGGTGCTTAGACTGGGATGCTGAAACTGGCTCTTTCAGTCCCTATCTTCCCCCCTGATGTTTCTGTGGTAGCATTTGGGTTGTAATCCAAACTTGGTCGAGCTGGTGCTGCATCCCCCTACCTGCCTAGCTTATGTAGCAAACTTGTCTCCTGCTAGTACTCGGTCCGTTTTAGTAGTAGTTGCATAACTGCCACTGAGATGTTGTC
The DNA here is from genome assembly GCA_963921465.1 of Triticum timopheevii. Lineage (NCBI taxonomy): Eukaryota > Viridiplantae > Streptophyta > Magnoliopsida > Poales > Poaceae > Triticum > Triticum timopheevii. The sequence goes on along the minus strand of OY997270.1, from coordinate 284,243,202 downwards.
CGATAATGGTTCTCTATGGTTGGGTTTCTTTAATGAAATTGGAGGAAACCCCCTCTTTCGATATATAAAAAAATTAGTGGCACTAGCGGTGCCAAAACAATGCCTCAAATTAATAGTGCCACTAGATTAAGGTGCAAAATAATAACATTACTGCTTTATCATGGCAGTGCCAAAACAGTAGCACAAAAGCAGACTCAACATGCAGGATCTTTGGCAAACTGTCAGACCAAAAAGGAACATACCTCGTGATGGGAACCATATCTGCAGTCAACGCCATCGTAGAAGGGATGACACCAGTCACCAACATGGATGATTCAATTCATGGGACCTTTTGGTGCAGCTCACCTAAAATGAAGCAATGTCCCATGAGCTAGCAGCTACTTCTTTTTTAAGAAAAGGGCTCCAGCCCCGGTTCCATTTCCATCAGAGAACGAAACCCGCAGAGCTTCTTCTTCATTAGTTGCAATAAAATTGAGCAACATCAAGGTTGGTTGTGAAGCTCCTGGAATGTTCAACTATAATTTGGATATCGTTTGTGCGGTTCAACTAAGATCAAGCATGAAATGTATATCTCCGTTTGCACAAAAAGGGTGGAAAGGAGGGTGACTAACAAGTGACGAAACATGCATCAAATGAAAAGAAGCAATTTCTAAAGCAGCATCATTGCTAGATATTAGTGTGGGCATTAGGATTAACTATGACATCCGTTAAATACGACATAACTTTAATGGTGCCATTACTTCATTTCACCACCAACATTACATTAACAGCTGCTACAGAGTCAGTATTTGGGCACAGGAGAGTAGGCGGACCGGGATAGTTGCATTTCTAATGAAAAGAAGCAACTTATCTTAATGGGAAATTTAGCAGGACATGAAAAAAAGTGCCATTGATTCATATTACTGGAGGCATTACATTTAAAACAACATTGGTTTAACGTGTCCTTACTTTTAACAGTGCCACTGCTACATTTTACCAGTGGAATTACATAAGAGTGGCTCGGGGCAACAAACATCAGAATTGGATATCTGGGTTGGTCCCATTTTTGTTCGGTATAACCACCTTATACTGTGTGAGGCTAGCAAATCTAGTGCTGGACTTACTCTGTTGACTTGTCGCCCAGTCCCCACTTTCTTTTCTTCTTCAACCAATGATCGGGTTTATATTGAGTTTGTACTGAGTTTACCTTTATTTCCCTATTAGACCTAGAGACCAATTGGATAGCCGGTCTCTGCTACTTTTCGCCCTCATTATTTCCTCTTTCGACCAAGTCCTAGATTCAGGTAACAAATCTTCCCCCACCTCTACCCCCTTTCTTCCTTGTTTGAACCAAGTAGTACTAGATTCGAGTGCATGAACTAGTTTTACCTCTTAACCATAAAAATTTTGGTGGTTTTCGAACAGCCGATCGATCCTATCTACGAGGGGGGCTGAGAAAAAGTAAAAGATAAAAATGCAGCGATGTCAGGAGCTCAGGAAGTAGAGCAAGGCCAGTTTCGAAGGAAGTTATACCTGAGGGTCGCCGGGATGTCGCTAGGTGAGCGGCGGGAGGCCGGATCTGCCCACACTATGACAGCAAGGAAGAAGGGGTCGGGCCCTCCCTAGCCAGTGGTGCTTCAGAGAGAACGGGAAGGCATGCTGATCGGGACGCGCTGGCAGTGGGTAAGAGCCGTCGCTAAGGACGACTGCGTGAATTTTGCACCTTCTCACCTTCCACGGTGGAGAGGATTCGGCTGGATCTGTGACCAACGGTGAGCAGAGAGAGAGAGTGTGGCCACCGCTGTCGTGTTTAGTCTGGAGAGGACATGACAGTGTGAAGAGAGAAACACTAGCAAGCAAGCGTGGAGGCTCCTGCCTATGTAGTGGAGTACTAGTTTTCTTTTGTCTACCGGAGTCGGCTTGACCTCGTTAATGACTGTCGAGAAGTCTTCATGCACGTGCCCCGGAGGCGCAGTTGTCGTCATTTTGATCTAAAGCACCGGATTATAACATATAACATGAAAAAATGCCACATGACAAGAAATCATAACCTCACTGTCCAAACGAGACAACATGAATCCCGACGAACAAACTAGATGAGGATCAAAGCGCAAATTAAAGATAAACTCGTAGAAAAGGGGTCCATCGATAGATGTCCTAATTAACATAGCCAACTTGACCTAGATGGCAGCCGAGTAGTCTTCGTGCATGTGCCCCCAATGAGTAGCCCCTTGGAGGAACTCAGTTGTCACTGTTTAACCTTTGCAGTGATCCGAAACACATGACACCTAATTTTGCGAGATGACAAGAAACCTTTTTTAGGTTTCTCACCAGAACTACAAGCCCATACAACACAGCCTGCACGATATGTAGACAATAGCCAATCCAGGCGTGTTTGCTAGAGTCTGGTCACATGCATGGACGAACTGATCTTCCATGTCTTGCAGGGATCATCCAGGCACCAACGTCTGTACAACACTTCTCTAGTATTATCGCTCATCTCTCTCTTCTATTAACTCACTCGACTTTCGGGGCCGGGGAGTGTGCCTATGGTCAGTTCTCAATTGCGGTCCCACATGTGTGTGTAAATGCAATATGACGCGCGTTCCATTCGGAGAGCGACGTGCCAGACCGACTGACTGTTTGGGGTGTGACACGAACGGGACGGGCGTGCTGTATACTCCATACATGTGTATCACCGTTTTCTTGAGGCTTTGCTCCATGGAGCAATCCATGGATACAAAATTAGTCTACTATACTTATTTAAAAGTTGAGGGTGGGGCTTTTCCTGCGCGGTAGGCGGGGCAGTTCCGCCTAGTCGGTTCGATAGAGACGCGAGAAGATGAGGGAGTAGGCTGCTGCAAACGTAGGGCTGTGTGATTTGACAGCGAGTTACTACTGGATAGGTGGGGGCTGTGATTTGACTTGCCATTATCATTTTAACTGCGGCACTACGACCGGCGCGAGTCTCCCGATTCCTGACCATCTCCATACAGGTGCCTCTCCCAATGCTCCACCAAGTAGAGGCTGGCTCTTGCATGAGAGCCCACTCCTCCACTTTTTCCTTGCCTCTTTCCTCCACATATGTAAAAATGCCATGCACAGCGGGCTTATAACACACTATTGTACTTACTTGCTCCTACATGTGCTAAGCCTGCCACATAGGCATAAAGTCTGATGTGGCAAGTTAATTAAGAAGAGAGAGACTAGTTTGGTGACCCAAGGAAAAAACGGTGCTAAGCACGTGTACCTAGGTGAAAAGACAATTTTGAGTCTATAGCTAATTAAATGAAGCAAACTTAGCAACAAAAAACTAGGCACCTATGCATTGGGGACTTGATTTCTAAGTCATTTAATGCCCTTAGCACCTTATCTAAGCACCATTCCATTGGAAGAGGTCACTCCTTGGCAAATGCAATAAATACTACGAAGAAAGAGATAGAGAGAAGTAAAAAAATACACTTATAGCCAACCTTAGAGCTAACCTTGTTGTAGTTTGAGTGACTAAGTGATGACTATGTATGACATGCCAACATCAGATAGCCTAACGCACCGTGTTAAATCTCTAAGGGTGCGACCGCGCGAGCGAGGCGATGGTCGTGGTAGGCGCAACCATGATACGGGCTGCTGGCAGCTCTTGGATCTGACATCGAACGGTCGCATGCTAAGTTGCTGAAAATTTGCAGAATAACCCTCCAGGATAGGATATTCACCCATAGGTCTAGAATCACACCATGCGACCGTTCGATCTCAGATCCAAGGGCCCTTGGAAACCCGTACAATGAGAGAATGGAAAGCTTCGTATCACCTATAATTTTCTCGACGCTTGACATGACATCGAAAGCCATTTAATTGGGCGTCGAGTAGACATGACATCTAATTGGGCCCCCATAGTACTGTGCATGAATCCATTTATCCACCAGGCAAGCCATTACCCTGCCGTTCGCATGCCCCACTCAACATTTTTACAATCGAAAAACCATTGGAAGTTCGCTACTCGTCCCCAGACGTCCTTTAACATTACGGCAGTTCGCTCCTAGTCGCCCCATCCTTTCATATTACGGCAGTTCCACTAATCCTAACCCTCCTCCAAAATCGATCGCGTCCCAAATCTCCATGGTCAGTGGTGAGTACAAGGTTAGAACCATCACCGGTGATGAGTTCGACGTCATCTACACCTGTTCTTCCGCGACGGTGAAAGGATGCCTTGCTCGCTTCAGACGCATGTTCGAAAACTCAAATGATGAGTGGGTCGCTGGGCTAGATGTTGAGTACACCACAACCCTGGACAAAGAGAAGAATCTAAAGAAGGAAGAGAAGATGATGCCCGCCGTGATCCAGGTTTGCATGCATGACTTATGCTTGGTCTACCACATATGCCATGCCGACGTTGAGTGCGAGGGATTTAAGAACTTCCTCAAGGGCGACCTAGTCAAATTCGTTACTGTAGACTTTACGAATGACAAAACAGTCATGGGTCGGATAGGCCTCATTGTAGGCAACCCCTTTGACCTCCAGAAGAATGGGCTGGTGCCCTCCCGTGATCAACCTTCAATGCTGACCCTAGAAGGAGCCATGGTTCATCCTTCGTACGGTAAACTGAAGAAACCTCCACACATGTTTCATCGTGCATGGTAGTGGAATGTACTAGATATAGACCAGATCCACTACACTTCAATGGATGGCTACCTTTGTTTCAATATCTACAAGGGTTGGATGAAGAGCAAGAGCCAAGTGTGCAGCTCAAGCAAAGAAGTATCAGCCAACAGGAAGAGGGACAAGGATGAAGTCGAGGACGTGGACGAGGACTCCGAGTAAGGTGGCAGTATCGTTGCTCATGGTGGTTCTAATGCAGTGTCTGCCGGATTAGTTGCTTAGTTTAATTTCAGCTGTGCTTATTTTTATTTGAGGGGTGTGTTGTGCTGAACCCCCAACAGAACTATGTTATGTTTCTTCTCATTATATTTCTTACAGTTCATCTTTTAGTTGGTATAGTACTACCACTCGTTTCTTCACATTATATACGTACAATATATATGGCCAACATCATATAGCCAGCAGTTTAGTTGTCAAAGAATTTCAGGGTGCTTAGTTTTGTCAAAGAATTTCAGGGAGCTTAATTTTAATTGAGGGGTGTGTTGTGCTGGACACCATTATTGTGACTCAAATCTCTTTTGCCATGTTATAATGACATAAATATCGATGGACCAACATGCCAGCTCTCCCTCTATCTCACTACAGTAAAATAAAAGTGTCGGGCCTACTTGATCCCAACAGCGTTCTTATTTTCCTGTAAAATTATTAGCTTGGTTACTCCTGACAAGCGGGGCCACACTTATCATTGTGAGAATCGACTTATTTTTGTCATGTAACATGGTCAACGGATTTGACGTGAAAATAACAATGTCTAATGGCATTTTTGAGCAAACATCTAACTTAACAATGGCATTTTTGAGATATCTAATGGCATTTTTGAGCAGGCAACTCACAGATCGATGGCATTTTTGAGTAGTTGTAAGTTCTAATGGCAAAACTGAGTAGTGATACACAACTAGTGGCATAAATAATAAGAACCAAAGAATTAAATAGGTATGCTAATTTCTTTAATAGAATTTAGCACCCCATTTAAGCACGTACTAGCTTTTTTAATAGTACTATATGCATAATTTGGCGACGAGCGCTCTCTATATGTACCACCTTTTTTCTTTAATTTCATCTTGTTAGTTTTGCTCCATGGCGCAATCCATCGATACTACTATTGTACAAAAGTATACATTTTTTAAAGGCTAGAGGGCGGGGCAGTCTAGCTTGGTCGGTTTCACGAGAGGCGAGGGCCTTTATGATTTGATGGCTCATTACTGCTGGAAGGTGGAGCCTTGTGATTTGACTACTCGTATAAATGTGTCGAAAACCTGAGGAGGAACAAAGAACTGTGCGGTATACTCAAGTTTTCCACTGGAGTAGTACTACGACAGAGGAGCACGAAACACGTCAGCCGAGTGCCATATGGCGATAAAAAATTATCTAATTTGCTATTCATCTCATTGTTAGCATTGTTCTATTCATGCCTCGCAGAGAAGGTGACACGTGTGGCAAAACACCCGAAGAAAAAGAAGAAACATAGGAGCAAAAGAAGAAGGAAGATTATCACCCCCAAAAAAAAGAAGGAAGACGCACACAAAAGTCTGGGGCACTACTCTCACTACATGAAGGGTTGTTGGCCATGGAGTCGTAACTGCTTCTCCATCGCCTCCACGACCTCCATATCCTTGCGCGTCTCCTCCGCCATCTTATTCATTATGTCCATTACGCGGGATTTCTCAACGCGAGCCTTCATCATCTGTTCCATGGCCGCATTACGCACCTTGACAGCAGCCGGGTGCCTGATGCGGAGCTACGCCAACTCCTCCTTCTGTTCCATGACGAGGGCCTACAGCATCTTCATCGAGGAACTACTATTCTCATGCAGGTTCTTCCAGTCGGCGTTCTTCTCCTTCAGCAGGTCGAGCTCATGGCAGAGCTTCGCCTTGTCCTCCTGAAGTTGCAGGATTTCGCCGGTCGCCTTCTTCTCTGTGGCAATGCTCTTCTTCAGCAGCATCACCAAGCCGGCAGTCAACTCCCCCTGCTCACTGAGCTCAGCGGGCATGTCATCGAGGTTCTCCTTCAGCAGCTCCACCAAGCTGTGGATGAACTCCTTCTGCTTATTGAGGTGATTATTTAGCTAATCGGGCATGTCGTCGAGGGATAACGACACTAGCGCCGCCAGCTCGGCATGTTCGCCTCCACGGCTAGGGCACTCCTGGGAGCCATCGCCTGCCCGTGAGAGATCTTTCGAGGTATTTGGGTGGCGGCGAGCCCTCTTTTTTTCCGCAGCCTTGGTTGCCGCTCCCTTGTTACGAGTAGTTCTCGACCTAGAGCTCTGCACACCGGCCATGGCAAGGACGGACGAAGAAGAAAGACTTATGAGGAGGAAGGTAGAGTAATTTTCGGTTAGGTAGTTCCCCTTTTTATAACTGAAGTACTAGCACTAGTACTAAAACCTGCATAGTGGGAACACGTTCAGGTTTGGTACGTACTAGTAGGTGTGAGCAGGCTTGCACTTAATTGTAGCACTAGTACTTTCGAATGTGATGGGAACAAGGTAAAGATTAATTGATGGTTTTGGTTTCGAGGCCCAAAACGGCTCCCGATGAGTTTAGTGGAACATAATTTCAAGTACTCCCTCCATCTCAGTTTACAAGGCTTGCACGTGTATCTAGGTCATCAATGTAACTTACTAAAACAAATTGTTTAACATAAAAAAATCTCATTAAAAAATAGAATATTTGAAGTTTTTAATGATATATTTTTCATAAATTATGCCTCTTATTAAGTTGGTCAAATTAACGACCTAGGTACACATGCAAAACTTGTAAACTGAGATAGAGGGAGTACTACACTGCTCAAATGTAGTCGCACAAGTCAGTGATGTAACTGGTCGTACATGTCAGACCAAGCCGATGCGTGTCCCTTCGGTGAGACGCGGGTCCGACTGACCGTCTGTTGGTGCGACTGATCGTAAAGTATTATGCGATGGGGACTTCTGGTTGTGGCTTCGGTTGATTGTCACGGCCAAGCATTCTAAAACTAGTGATAAATCAATTACCATCTTTTTCCAAACGACCAAGTATTTTCACAGGAATACAATACATATAGATGGAGTGATTTTCAAGGTTGCAAACCGACATGGCGTTGCAAGTTCACTGGATCGCTGGCGGGGAAGGAGGGCAACTCAACTATGATGCATGCCCAGCGGCGCCGCCACAACTGGTCCCGGAATTTGGCTTCTCCTACCGCCCATTTGAACAGTTGCAGCGGCTGCTCATGCCAATGCGCAAGCATTCACATTCTTTCCTCCACATTCGACTCCGTGAATATGATCTCTGCCATTAGTCCTAGCTCGAATTTAATGCGACACTGCCAAATGCTGACATCCCTCTGCATCTCTCCCCTGATATCGACTTGCACCTCCGCCTTGTGTTGCGCCAGGCGCAGCTCCTTGGAACTTCTCTCCAATCTATGCGATGCTTCCTTGATCCAATTTTCCCTTGCTGCCGACCACCTGAAACGCAGCCCTGGCATGTCCTCTGGCACTACCGATATGTGATTCCATAGCAATGGATCCCCTCTAAAACACATGTGGGTTTCGCTCAAAGGCGGCAGTGTTGCGGGCCGCAATGAGAGGGAAGCCCGCGGGATCCTGGGATCTATGGGAATATACATGGCGGGATCCGGTGGGCGAGGCGGGGAGGCGAGCCTAGGTGTTGGGAGAGCCCTACAAGGCTAAGATAAAGATAGTACTACTCCACTCCGTCCATATTTTAATACAAAGGCCACCAATAGTAGCCCTGGCAACAATTGATCATGTTGTCTGCGTCCTGGTTTATTGGCCCCTTTTTTTGTGCCATTTTTTATAACATGCATAAATATTATGTTACTTACAAATATGGTCAAAAATTGGCACAAAATACCAAGGAGACCAATGGAAGTACTAGCAACCCATGATTTAACTACTCGCATGCATGCAGTGGAGTAGTAATGTCTTTCTTCCGCCCTCACGTCCACTCAATCTGCATGTGCTATATTAATTGACCATCAATGAAGTGAAGGACTTTGCACGTGTCAAATTATCACATGGGGGTGGATCTTCGTACAAAAATGCGTCCGCCCGTGTACCCGCGTGTGCATGCGAGGGAATGAGTGCGTGCGTGGCGTGCGTGCCATCTTCGCTTCGTGCATGTACCGCCAATGTGGCTCAGAGAGGACGAGTACATTCTTCTGGAAACAGCAGCACGTCACTGTGATCAATCCACACAAGGAGGTCGCGACAACGCCTCCACATGCAGGGGCGGACCCAGGAAAAAAGTTGAGAGGGGGCAATTTTTTTTAGCCATATTGGTGAACCAACAAGGAAAAAGATTCCACATAAACGAAAACATGGGCGTAATCACTTCATTCTAGGCACGGGATTAAAAGTCATTGAAAAGTGAGAGAAAACTAACCATTTGAGACGAATTGAATTATGTCAATATGACAATATCATGTTCTAAAGTTGCATAAGAGAACATCGACACATTGTTGTGAGAATCAAACCTTCGACCTGAAAGAAAAAACATCATTAAATCGAGGGACAATGAAAACATTGAAGAGGGACGATACTAAAAATTAGAAAAGGAGCTTTACACATTACCTTTTGTTTCAGCCCACGACAATCTCTCACCGCATGAAAACAATAACTATCACTTCATTACTAAGTTTTTTCATCAATACTTTTTTGACAAAGCGGATAAGGCTATGGTTCATAAAATCATCAAGTACTTCTTATATGCTCATCCTCATGCTGATTGCGATTGTAATCTACAGTCCTCTTCTTTTTAGATGTATCCCTAAGAAGCTTGTCCAAATCAACTATTTCATGCATTTTGGAAGTTATTGATTTTGGAAAACACATCTTGATTAGCTTCCCTGCAACTTAGAGTGCCAAAAATTAAAATGTTAAATGAATTATCAAATTAGGAAGCAGAAATATATTATGTGGAGTAGCCATTGATTGTAAGTACAAATTGCATACTAAATTTATATGTTATTACAGAAAATAATGTTTGAACTAACCTAATCACCTAAATTGATAGATTATACACATAAATTAATGATTTCTAACACATAAATTACAAAAGAACAAAAACCTTGGGAAAAGAAAACCCTAGACAATTTATATGACTTACCTTAAGGTCAATTAGAATTAGGGTATCGGGGAATTGCGGTCCCTATTTGGCGATGGAGTTGTGCTGCCGCAAGGCCACGATGATGCTAGGGACCGTAGGAGATTGCCGGCGCCGGCGACCGCGCGACGGCGTGAGAGGCGAAGTCAGGGCTTCCGTCTCGTGGGTGGCTGCACGCGTGAGGTGCGCGTCTAGGTTTAATCTTGCGATTGAGTTAGGCTTTTTTTATGGGATCGATTGAGAGTTATGGAACGTGTGTAATGCGTACATGCGTTGGGCCCTAGGCTACAATGACGCATACACATGAATTGCTTCTTTGTAGTACTGCTTCTTTAGAGTTGGGCTTTTAGAAATATACAACGGATATAGATTGGGCTGAGTGGGGGCAGGCTATTTGGCTGAGTGGGGGCACATGGCGTAGCACGTTGACCTGTTATGAGCCGATGGAAAAATCAAGTGGGGGCAGCTGCCCCCATAGCCATCAACGTAGGTCCGCCCCTGTCCACATGTGCCACGTGGCTTCATGAACTGTAAGAGAGACACTATGTGGCATGCCATTGGAATTCTAATTTACGTGCTTTGCTCATACTCGAAGTACTAGTAAGGTACACGTGCATTGCACGCATCATATTTGGCAACCAATTTATGAATAAATACCACACTATAGCATGTAAGCTCGGAGTCATATATGCCTGATGTGGACCTTCGTTTAATTCTTATAGTTCATCTCTTCAAAATCAATTAGTTTTTATAAAAAAAAGCTAGGGCCTCTTTGATTCGTAGGATTTCCAAAACGCGGGAATAGGAAAAACATGGGATTAGAATCCTCCAGAATTCCTTTGAGAATCCTTTGGATCAAATAAGCCTTTAATCTATTTTATGATTCTTGGAATTGTGCGTTGTAAAGCATAAAGTAAAAACAAATAATGGCAATTCAACTAGAAACAAGTTTGGGCAGTTATGATACGGAAGATTCTAGAACAAAGGAGAAGCACTTGTGTTTTGAGGTTTGTGCATTATGCTTAAGTTCAACCATGGAGTCAGCTAGATTGTACATGTGGCAAAATCCGGTGGGGGGATAGAAAATGGTGCGAGGGGCCAAGTGGAGGGAGACTATGAAGGAGTGCACAAGTGCGAGATTGATATTTAAAGAGAGGGGGCGAGAACGTGCGCTATTGCGCGAAGTGGCGGAGCCATGAAAAATAAATGAGCTAGGGGGCCAAGCATTGCTAATCCTTTACGAGTCGGGCCAATTCATCAACTTAAACCATTTTACCAACAATTTTCTAATGATCACATTCATATTAGCCTCGATATATAGTGATGTTAGGGGGGCAGGGCCCTTGCTGCCCCTGTCTTCACCACTGTGCGCGCGTCTGAGAGATGAAGCGGAAGGCATGGATGATAAGAGGGGGACGTTGGATATATAATTAATGTGTGTGTATTAGCTATGTAATCCTATATAGAGATGTATAGATTGATCGATGTGGACGTGGGAAAGAGGGTGAGACCTCACTAGATATATAGATTGATTAGTTTGTGTGGAAAACTGTGAAAGACCTAGCTATATATACACACACATTGAGGAACATCAATCGTTGCGCATGCACGTGAGAGATAAAGAATGCCCGATATGATGGAGAGGGGGAGGTGTGTGTGTGCCTGCATGGGAGACCAACTTGAAGAAAAAGATTGCATGTGTGCGATGGATAATGCCGACTGGTAGTGTGTGTGCATGCATGCACGAGAGAAAGTTAGTGGTACAATTATAAAGAGAAGACGACTATGTGGGTGTAAAAGACTAGGTGAGGTCATAATCAATGTAAAGTTGAATTCAAATATTTGAATAAGAGATCATGATGTTTGAAACCCATGCATGCATGAATATGACGGAGATATGTGCGGTGTGGTTTGGAAACGAGCATGTTGTACTGTATACACATTGAGCAAGGTCAGACTGATTTGAATTTGAGGTACCGATGGCAGACATCGTTTGGCCACATTGCATCTGTGTATGGACACGCTATTCTAATTGGAGATGATGGGTGGCTTTCGCATCACATATCTATATCTATACCCCTATATATATTATATTTTATACTTTTTGTATAGTGTGTGGATAACTTTAACTTTGAAAGATGGTCGTTGGATGAGGCCAATCCGATGGTGCAGAGATGGCAAATTTGAGCACTACTGGCCGTTGGATATCATCTAGATTCCACTAGATTTTGCCACATGTACAATCTAGAAGACTCCATGGTTGAACTTAAGCATAATGCACAATCCTTAAAACACAAGCAATTCTTCTTTGTTCTAGAATCTTCCATATGAGAATTGCTCAAATGTTTTTCTACATGATTTGCCATTTTTTTTACTTTATGCCTTACAACACACAATTCCATGAATCTTACAAATAGATTAGCTTTCTTATAAAAACTAGATGATTTTGAATGAAATGAACTATAAGAATTAAACGAACATCTACATCATGCATATATGACTCAAAGCTTACATGCTATAATGTGGTATTTATTCATAATTTGGTTGCCAAATCTCATGCGTGCAATGCACCTGTACATTACTAGTCTAAATGGTGTTTGTGTGTGTGTTGTGCGTGTTAAACACATTGTACGTAGTATATCATACATGGTTTAGATTCGGAACATCTAGCTAGAGCATGCATGTACTTTGATTTGAATTCAACATAAAATGGATACATATATTTGAATTTGAGATCGTATGTACATGTAGTTCGTATTTATATAGGAATTTACTTCTTCTATATTCATGTCATGTGTTGTGAAGATAATATTTAGATGGTTGAATAACTAACCCGAGTACAATCCAATTCAAACAGGAAAAATGTACTTAAATTTAGTGCATATGCTAGACAACACACATTGTTTTTTTATTGTTGAGGGAAGTGCAAATTGTTTTGGTAATGTACACATTATGTTTGTTGTCCCGATTTTTTAAATTTTTTTTGTTGTATTTGAATGCATTTCTAGTAATATAGTAAAATGGGACATGGCTCTCTCTAGTAATGAGGTGCGAATTGTCTTTTTTTGGGTACACGTTAAGCTTGTTCCCGCGAAATTTCAAGCCGCGCCTTGTTATGCCGAAATTTCAAGCTAGCGTCTCTGTCTATCATGGTGCGAAACTCCCGCCTCTTCAACCTGCGCCTTGTTACCCTGAAATATTTAAGATATATCTTTGTCTCGTTGTGCTCCGACAACTCCCACCATCTCATCCCGCGCCTTGCTATTCCGAAATTACAACGCGCGTGAAAACTCCCACCTCGTGTGAAATCCCGACATGCAAAATGCCCGTGATACCCCTGAACCGAAAGTACCGCCTAGCTCAAATCGATGGGGACTCCCACATTTCGGACAAGCGCATCCCTAAGCCATGGTTTCCCACTCCCATCCATCCGCCCACCCATTCTTATACCGAGGCTGCGAAAACCCGCGAAGCCCCACACCCTCCTTCGTCCGCCACCCAGCCGGAGCCTCTTCCCTGATGACATCGTCCACAGCAACACCTCGACCTCCCTCATCCACCATACCAGATGAGGATCCGTCGTCGATCTCGTCGTCCCGCCAGTTCAGCCACCCCGTCCTCCACCTCCAAGGATCTGCCCTGACGTTCCCCTAGTCTTTCGCGCCACCTCCATTCCCACACCATCGTCTTCACCTGCACCACCGGAAGAGCAGCATCATCACCATTTCCTCGGATGAAGCTGTGGCCTAATCGGTGCCACCAAAGAGGTTGTACACTAATCGCTGCATTTTCTTCTTGATTCGATCTCATGGTGTTGCCGGCGCTTGGTCCCGAGCCGACACGGCGCGGCTCCATCCACGGTGGCATCACCGGCCACTTCCTCCACGACGTCGCTCCCTCGACGGCAATGTCCACATCAGTAGGAGCTGCTGCTGCTTTAGCTCTCGCTCGCGCTGTTGTTCTGCTCTTGCTCTCGGTCCCCTGCCTTGTCTACTCTTGCTATTACTCTTGCTCTTGCTCGTGCTGCTGCTCTAGCTCTTGCTCTTGCTTGCGATGTTGCTCCGATTTAGCTACACTTCAGTCGACTAAATCGACTTTTGGGTCAGTCGATTTTCTGGGGGTGGTGGGGGGGCTCGCCGGAGTTAAGGAAGAACTAGCCGTAGCGGGGAGGGGGGCTCACCGGAGAGGTACCCGACTATCTATCATAGGGCTCAGGGTGGGGGCAGTGGTCACCGGCGGTGGTTTGGCGGTGGCGTGGGGATCGCCGGAGAAAAAGCTCGGCACGGGGGGGCCTAGAGGGATGGCCGGGGCGGCGAGGGGCGGCTGTTTTGCCGGTGGTGGCTGGCGGCTCAGGGGGTGGAGGTTGAAGATGAACTGCAGGCCCTTGATTTCGTATCCAACGGCTGGAAAATCGACTGACCAGAGATGAAAAAGCCAGTTGACTGACGTGCAGCTACAGGAACAACTGCCCCGTCTCTTGCACGCATTGTTGTTGTTGCTGCTACTGCTTTTCTGCTACTAGTTCATTCAGTTTCGACTGTAAAATTCAGTCTCGACAGCAAATTCAGTTTTAACAGCAAATTCAGTTTCGACAGTTAAGTTCAGTTTCGACAGTTAAGTTCAGAGATGAGCGGCTGATATATTTTACATCTATCACTTTGTGGTTATGTATTTTACGTCATCTATGGGAGATGCTATTAGAATTCCACTCAGGTTAACGTTGTCTCTCTTGTCCTGCTTTAGCCTCGGCGCCGTACAACTTACTGGAGGTTCCCCAACGACGAAACCCTCCATCACAGCGGAGTAGTACCCCGGGCTCCATCTCTAGACGCCTAAGATCTTCTTCCCCTCCTCCGACAGCCAAGTCAGCTGGAGCATCCTCACCGACCAACCCAATCACACTGAGATAGACATGGCTTCGCCAAAGAGGTTGTACACTTGTTGCATCTCTTTTTTACTCTACATGTTATATATATTGTCCACTGAGCACACGTAGTAACGTCAAATACGATTATTTTATCCTACTATATGACAAGCAGTGAGGTACCAAGCAACTCAGCTATCTGTGACGGACTCTCTTGAACGCCATCATTACTTATCTCTTCGCGTTTGAGTTGTGCATTTGTCGATGGGCCTGGGACTTGAGCTAGTAGGGCAGTGGCCTGGGTCCAAAGTAAGAGAAGTAGCACAAAAACATCTTTTTAGTGTAGGCTTTTCCTTGATCAAGCCTGCCTACTAGAATTGCCAGTGCTTGAAAGGAAAAGTGAAGGAAAAACATAGGAGTTGGAAAGTTTCCTATGGTACTACTATTCATAAATTTGGTTCAAAGGAATGGAGCAAAGGAAAACTGTAGGATTTGTTCCTTTAGTGTCTCCTTGAAAGAAAAATTGTAGGAATTTTAATTTCCACTTGTCCTCCTTTTCAAATTCCTATTCATGAAGCACAAGACTAAGAGATAGTAGCATAATAGCATTATAACCATACATTTCTTGTGGTTTGACTCAATATCACCATGCTTCTTTGCATCATGTGATCTTCCAATTCTTGTGAATCAAACACCCAGATTGGAAGATATCCTGTGTTTTTAAATTCTCTGTTTTGCACGTGCATTACTATCCTATTCATGTCTATTTCCTATCCCTGCATTGTTAGAATCCTCAAATTCAAACAAGCCCTTACACAATTACTTCTGTTACAGATATGTGTCAAAGAAAACCTTGTGTGGTTTGTCCTTCTCTTGTTGTGTTGTGTTCCGCCCCAGCTCAGCTGCTCCAACGACGGAAGGGTTCACCATAGCAGGGATCTGCTATCCAGACTGTCTTTCGCCGCCTCAAATCTTCTTCCCCGTTGCCGGCATTCACGACAACTGCATTGCCATCATCAACTGAGCAGATGACCTTGAGGACTACACGGGTCCACAAGAGAGGTCGCACTCTTCCTTGTGTGCTTACGTTATACATCGCTTAATATGATGACATGCTACTTTATCATCGTATTCACCTATTAGACTCCGAGTCAGGTCCAAAATAATGCTGAAACTTGGGTTTTTAAATGGTTGTGGGGTACATATTGGGGCAACAATCACAACTATATCTGTCTACTATCTGGTTAATCTCGGATGTCTACTATGAGTTTCTTGTTGGGTGCAAACAAACATTAAAGGAGCCATTATCTGTATTTTTTAACTAAAGCTATTATCTTCCTGCTATCATTGGTTTTGGGTCTATCCATAGTTTGCTACCATCACTCTGGATTTGTGCATACACTCCTTACATAATCTCACTATGTTTTATTCCTATGCATGTCAGTTATTGTACACAATGGAACTGAACATGTAGAGCAAAAGAGACGAGCCTTGCGTGGCAATATAATTTCATGCAGACGTCGCTCCATGGTGGGCACAAAGGCAGCCCCCCCCTCCACCCATTTCAGATCGTAATCAAGAGGAAGATAACTGTTCTGAGGGGGATTCGGAAGGAGAAGACCACTCCTATTTACCCCTGAGGTATTCGCCCTAACTTGGCATGCTGATGTTGGTAATATCATGCATATGGAGCCTTGCATTACTTATTTATACATCAAATATGTCATCTGCTTAGTTTACACATGCTTTGTGTCAGTGACATCTGTTTAGTTTCTTTACCATATGTGTGAATCATACAATGCCATCTTGTTTAGCCAGGCATCATATATGTGAATTTTGCAATGCCACCTTGGTTAGCCAGTCATCTTATATGTGAATTATATCATGCCATCATTTTTTATTACATGTTAAATTTGTCAACAATTTTAGTACATTCAATTAATCTTCCTGTGCATCAGCCATTCGGCACGCTCATGGAAAAATCTGGAGTGGAAACAAGGTCTTCAGAGCAGACAATGCTATCTGACGAAGCGCATGTCTTGCTGGTTACGGATAGCTCCTTAGAGGAGGATTCAGAGACAGATGACCAGTCCTATCCCCCCCCCCCCCGAGGTGCATGCTCTAACTTGGCAGGGTTATGTTGCTCATATCGTGCGTATGGTATTTTGCATTGCTATGTCATTTGCTTAGTTTAGACATGCTTTGTGTGAATGCCACCTGTTTAGTGTCTAATTACTATATATGTGAATTATGCAATGCCATCTTGTTACAAGACATTATATATGTGAATTATGCAATGCTATCTTGTTACAAGGCATTATATATGTGAATTATGCAATGCCATGTTGTTTAGCCAAGAGTCATATATGTGAATTATATCGTGCTTGTATTTCTCATTGCATTTGTCGACAATGTTTGTACATTCAACCGCTCTTCCTGTGCATCAGCCATTTGAATTGGTGATGGAGAAATCTGGAGTAAAAACAAGGTCTCCAGAGCAGACAATGCTACCTGCTAAAGCAAATATCTTGCTGGTTATAGTAGCTCTTTAGAGGAGGATTCAGAGGCAGATGACCATTCCTATTATCCCCCTGAGGTGTATGCTCAAACTTGGCAGGGTTATATTACTCATATCATGCATATGTTGTATTGCAATGCTTATTTTTTACATCATATACACAATATTGAATGCCATCTCCTTAGTTGACACATCATATATGTGATTGCCCTCTGCTCACTTGCTTAGAATATAAATAATATATTTGAATTATACCATGCCATGATGTTTACATAGACAGCATGTATATAAATTATGGCATGCCAACCCATTTTCTAAAGACATAATATAGTTATATCATCTCATCCTGTTTACATAGTCAACATATTTTAAATTATGTCATTCTATCCGTGAATTATATCATGCCATCATGTTTCCATCGACGGCATGTTTGTGATTTATGGCATGCCAACCACTTTAATAGACACATCATATAGTTATATCATGTCATCCTGTTTACATAGTCATCATATTTTGAAGTATGTCATTCTATCATGTTTAGTTAGCCATCATACATGTGAAATTGTGTCATGCTATCATGTTTAATTAGCCATCATATATGTGAAATTATGTCCTTATTCTGTTTGGTTAGACAACATAAATTGAATTATTTCATGCCCTCTTTTCTTCCCTACTATCCATTGCACCTGTCTATCTTACAATGTCTGTACATTCAATTACTTTTCTTGTTTATCAGCCATTTCAATTGGAGGGGGTGATGGCAGTATCTGTGGGAGTAAAAACACGGTCTTCAGAAAAGATCGTGCTACCTGTCGATGTAGATAGAACCGTGGTTGTACTTGCCCAAAACTAGCCCCACCACACATAACCCGGACTCACGCAGATTGTACCCCTACCTAGTTGGACAAAGAACCAGCTACACCCCTTCTAACCCCAACCCCAGCAGATAGTAACCTAGTTCCAGTTGACACATCACCGTCTCCACCACATAGCACCCAAACACGAGCAGTTAGTAAGGCAACTGCAGTGCCCAAAGCACGAGGACCACCACTCCGAACCCCAAGTCAATGCTTAAAGCAGAAGAAGAATTGTTCTCAGGTCAGGTTTCGTAGCTATGGTTCATACTAATTTGCTCTTGCATCACTGTATTTACTCATACCAACTAATTTCAAATTTGAAGGATGCAATTGAAACTCCAATGGTGCAACAGGTATGTTTTAAACTTGTTTCTTTAACGTGTTTGCTGTTGTAACTTGCTCTATCTTGATTTCAGTTTCATTTGAATAAATAATTATGTTCTCATGCCATGCAGATTACATGTGTTGTTATTGCTGTGTAGTTTCCCATACTTATATTCTGTCTACGCTGCTTTGTCTTAAATAGATATGATTTGAACTGTATCTATCTTGATTTGGCAACATAAACTAGAATGATATAGACTATACAGTGACCATACTACATAGATATATGTTTGTTTCATGCTGTCATCCTGTCCACCTTACTACTGAACTGGTTTACCAAAATGAGTTTCATATACTACATTGTAAACCTATGATGTGTTTGTTTGTTTCTCTTTTAGAATGCGGATAAAATATTGAAGAAGAGTACCCCCGTTATGCAATGGTAAAGGAAGTAATGCAGATAAGGTTCAAGATAATGAGACATCCCTATTGGTCTCCAAGAAAGCTGATAAAAACTATATTGAAGACACTGAGACAACCCCAAAGTCCTATCTTGATGTAGTGTTCGAGTTACTGGCTACTATTGCTGGCACCAGCTCTTCGAACTCGCTGCCTGAATCAGTTCAGCTTCGTGAGTCTCAACTTCAAGTTGAAAGACATCGACCAGATGTTATGCGACAGGAAGCCGAAGGACTGAGGAAGTCCCTGCAGAATTTAGATGCATACATTCTGGTGCAACAGCAAGTGCTGGAGGATTTAAGCGCCAAACAAGAGAAAGTTAATAAGCTTGCTAAGCATCTTGCCAGCATTATGGGTACCCAGGATATTGTTTCTTGAGCTATTCTGAAGTGGTTTCAGTTCTGGACTTGTTTTGCTGTGACGTTTATTTGCACTGGTCGCCAACTTTGACAACCAGTGTATACGATATGTTGCTTTGTTCCCTATATTTGCACTGGTGGCGAACTTTGATGCCAAGTGGATGTAATATGTGTAATAGTTGTGATAGCCTAGCGGAAGTTGCTTGCTTATTTATTTTTTTGCTTGTCGTGAGTGCAGTTCTTTTTTCGCGGTTTGCTAGTGGCCGCAATAACCTAATTTTTAAAACTAGGCCACAATAACCATGGGCTACATATTTACTGTAGTGACACTGGGACTCCTACGTGCCGTAGAAACAATGGGCCTTCTACGGGCCATAGAAAAAATGGGTGTTCTACGGGGAGTAGATACAATGGGCCTTCTACGGGCCATAGACACAATGGGCCTTCTGCGGGCCGTATCATCAATGGGCCTTATACGGGCCGTATGATCGATTGGCCAAACATGGGGCAATAAAAGACCGCATTATGGCCGTAAACGGGCTAGAGTTAGAATCGTCCATTCATGGGCCGACCATAACGGGTCATCGTTATTAGGCCGTATTTGATGACGCTATGAAAACGGCCCAACATGTTAACGGGCCACAAATGGGATGACTATAACCATAGGCTGAATTTGGCCCACAAGCAGAAAATGACAGTAACGGGCCATAAGTAACCGAATGCTGGAAATGAGCCCAAGAATAAATGGGCCCTGAGAAGGCCAAAAAATAACCTGGGCTGGAAACGGCCCAATGGAATAATGGGACGTTAATGGGTATAAAGTGATCCACTGTTCATTACGGGCCAGTTTCACCACGGGCCGTTAATGGGCCAAGAGTTACAAAGGGCCTCATATGGGCCGGAAGACGTCATGGGCCATACATGGGGCGGAAGTTAAAATGGGCTGGAATCATATTGGACGGCCCAGATGACGCTACTGGGCCTAATTCGGATAGGTCATAACGGGCCCTAGGTTAGCGAGCTGTAACTGGGCTATATGCGAACAGGCCGTTAACAAGCTTTCCGTGGGCTGGCCCGCCACATTTTGACCAAGTCAAACGGACCGACCTTTTCACAGGAATGGGCCTCTATTGGGCTGTGCCACGTTTCGACATATCATAGGCGCCTTCGGTCCAATGAGTGGATGACATCCGTCCCAACAGTGAGCCGACACATGTTTCCTCCAGCCAATGATGATTTTACACATGGAAAATCCCCATTGGTCAGGGCTGTTAACGGGTTATCGGATCCAAAACCGGACCCGATAGCTTAACGGCGAGCCATTACGGTGGATGCCACATGTCGGTCACCTTTGACGAAAGCACTTCTATGACGCGTGAATTATCGTCATGGAAGTAGCCACTTCCATGATGATAATATTGGTAATGTCATGGAACACTTCTACGACAACACATGTATGACTATCTTGATTCTTTCATAAAATCGTCATGGATGTACATGCATGACAGAAAAGGTGACCTACTGTGACAAACACGTATCATCACGGAAGTGTATTTTTTTGTAGTTGTGAGTTTACTTTGTCTACATCATGTCATCTTGCTTAAGGCGTTACTCCGTTCTTTATGAACTTAATACTCTAGATGCCTGCTGGATAGCGGTCGATGTGTGGAGTAATAGTTGTAGATGTAGGAAGGAGTCAGTCTACTTTTCTCGGATGTGATGCCTATATACATGATCATTGCCTTGGATATCATCATGATTATTGGCCTTCCTATCAATTGCCCGACAGTAATTTGTTTACCCACCGTATGCTATTTTCAAGAGAGAAGCCACTAGTCAAAACTATGGCCCCCGGGTCTCCTTTTTATCATATATCAAATTCCTAAATATACCTTGCTGCAATTTTATATTTATTTTCTGTTCTATCTATCTATATACCACTACAAAATTTGATCTTGCAAATAACTGTCGAGGGATAGATAACCCCTTGTTCGCATTGGGTGCAAGGATTTGTTATTTTGGTGCAGGTACTGTTAACGAGGTGTTGCATGGCTCTCCTACTAGATTGTGACCTTGGTTTTGAATTAAGGGAAATAATTGTCTCTATTGTACGGCATCATCCTCTCCTCTTTGAAGAAGTCCCAACGCAGCTCACAAGTAGCACAGCCCAAGCTGATCTCCTCCAAGCCTTGCCAAGTTGATGTGCCCCAGATCAAGGTGACAGTGTTGATGGCATTGATGTAAGTGTTCTTGCCAAGTTTTCGTCAATTGTCATCTTGACTTGGCTCATGGCCAAGTGATATTGTGTTTTGCAGCAATGATATGTTAACGATGTCATTGGATCTAAGTGCCTCCAAGTAGGGTCAGGGTGAGACCGATGCGGCGGATGTTGCCACCTCCAAAGGTACGGCCACGCCGATTGATTTGGACTTCTGGATTTCCATCAGATTGACCTTTATTGATACATTACCTGTGTGTTTGTGCAGCACCGACTGAGATCATCCAGTTGGATGGCGATGATAAGGTTGACCCGCCCAACCTGGAGGCTAACAAGGGGGTGGCGACCAACGTCGATGTGGTCATGCAGGAGGCCTCTCCTCACTGAGTGCAGCGTGTTTAGCTTGCCAAAACCGCCACAAGGCCCGCTGGGCTGAATCCCCTGGCTCAGGGCAGCTCCCCGCCCATGACCACCATAGTACCGATGCCAAGGTCTGCGCCCGCACCACTGCCGGCCACCATCAGTGCCTACCCCCTATACCATGTCCCAGAAGATCAAGTGGGGGTGAGCAAGGAGGCTCTCATCTAGGTGAAGCTGATGTGTGAGCGGCTGAAGGATGCGTACGATGTTAGCGAGGCACTGCAGACCAACGTCCAAGTAAATACCATTGTGAGTATGATTTCCAGTCGAAGTTTCTGAATTTTGGTTTCTTCTTTGTGCTCCGAATGGACGATAGTATTCTTGACAATGGGTTTGCACGGGGCACACCCACTGGGTGTGTTCTTTCCAGTGGGGGCATGCTGAGTGCACACATTGGGTGTAGTCCCCGAGGTTGTCGTCGACTGGAAGCAGTCGGAGGGAGTCTTAGAACTTAAGTTCTGTCTGTATTACCGCTCAACTCGGATTTAGCTCGGTGTTTTTAGTGTTTTCGGTTCCAATGGGAAGCACTGAGTGCACCCACTGGGTGTACTCCCCGAGGCTGCCGTCAACTAGAAACAGTCAGTGGGAGCCTTACAGTTTTTGGCGTCTTTGCCCTGAGGCCAATTGCCAACCTTTTTTATGTTTTTGTGTTTTTTATAGTGGGGGCACGCTGAGTGCACCCACCGGGTATAGTCCCCAAGACTGCCTGCAATTGCGGGCAATCAATGGCAGTCTTCAGAACTGTATCTGTTATGTAGCACTCAGAGTGCATCACCGCACTCGGTTGACCGAGTGGGCCATCATTGTCCTCGATCTTCTTCATTGCCGACTTGGTGATCAGCTGAGTGAACTAGGACTAGTGTGTTGTTGTCCTCGATCTTCTTCATTGCTGACTCGATGGTCAGCCGAGTGTTTTAGGACTAGTGGGTCGTTGTCCTCGATCTTCTTCATTGCCGACTCGGTGGTCAGCTGAGTGATCTAGGACTAATAGGTTGTTGTCCTTAATCTTCTTCATTGCCGACTCGGTAGAAATCTGGCGCTTGAGGGTTTGATGTTGGTCTTGTCCACTTCTTCCAATTGATTGTCTTCTTATCTTGTAACAGAGGGCCTACAAGCTGGGATCTCACTACATCGCCTTGGAGAAGGAGGTGATATCACTTTGAGTGGATCTGTACACCGAGAAACATAAGAGTGCCCGACTGGAGAAGGAGAAGAAGACCATGGGAGGTTAGTTGTTTTCTCTGATTGGTCATGACATTTTGTCTCCTCCCTTGATATGAGTCAATTCGCTTCGACAAATGTTCATATCAAGAATGCCCAACTCATAAATAGGCTTAGGACTTCTATTTATTTGGACACCATGAAGCAGGCCCTAGAGGAGAAGGACAAGTAGTTGGCATTGGCGCAGAAGGAGGTCAGGACCAAAACTAGGACCTCCGAGGAGAAGCTCAAGTCAGTCTGCAAGTTGGAGGAGGAGATCAAGACCCTCAAGGCAGCTGCTGGTGCGGCAAAAGGTTGATACGTCTCCAACGTATCTGTAATTTATGAAGTATTCATGCCATGTTTACAACAATTCTATATGGTTTTGGTATGATTCGAATGGAACTAACCCGGACTGACTTTGTTTTCAGCAGAACTATCGTGGTGTTGTTTTGTGCAGAAATAAAAGTTCTCCAAATGCAACAGAACTTTTTGACGATTTTTTTGGAAGAAAAGAGGCACTAGAAGCTTCGTGGGAGGACCAGAAGGTGAAGGAGGTGAGCACAACATAGTGTCTTGTGGGCCCCTCGAAGTCCATCTCCATGTGAAAGCGACACCAAAAAATCCTATAAATATGGAAACCCCCAGAAATAACACTATGTATCCACAAAAAACCAATTTCGGCCCTGTTCTGGCACCCTACCGAAGGGGGAAATCATCACCGGAGGCCATCTTCATCATCTCGGCCTCCACCATGATGAGGAGGGAGTAGTCCACCCTCGGGTTGAGGGTTTGTACCGGCACCTATGTGTTTAATCTCTCTCTCTCTCTCTCTCTCTCTCTCTCTCTCTCTCTCTCTCTCGTGGTCTTCATTTGGCACGATCTTGATGTATCATGAGCTTTGTTAATATAGTCGAATCATATGGTGTTTTCCCCTCTCTATCTTTTTGTGATGAATTGAGTTTTCCTTTTGAGATTTCGTTATTATTGTATTGAATATTTTTATGGATTTGAGAACACTTGATGTATGTCTTGCTATGAATACCTGTGTTGACAATGGGATATCATATTGATTCACTTGATATGTGTTTTGGCACTCAACTCGCGGATTCCCGAGGTGAAATTGGGGTAATCTATGAATAGGGTTGATGCATGTTCTCGTCTTTGTTTCTCCAGTAGAAATCTTGGAGCACTCTTTGAGGTTCTTTGTGTTGGATTGAGTATTATGAATCTTGAATTGTTTGATACATATCATATAATCAACTCACGGATACTCGTGGTGACATTGGAGTGTGTAGGTGACATTAGAGTTTGTTGATGTGTATCATATGGTGTTATTTCTGTACGAACTCTTGGATGATCGATCGAAAAGGATAACTTGGTGTTATGTTAGTATGAACTCTTGGAAAGATTGACCGGAAAGAATAACTCTGAGGTGGTTTCGTACCCTACAAACAGTTTCTTCTTATGTTCTCCTATATATAGGAACTTTGGAGTGATTCTTCACCACACGTTGAGGGATTGTTATGTGATCCAATTATATTAGCATTGTTGAGAGATTGCACTAGCGAAAGTACAGACCCTAGGCCCCATTTTCGAGCATTGCAATAATGCTTGTGCTCACTTTTGTTACTTGCTACCTTGCTGTTTTTATTTATTCAGATTATAAAAATATATTTCTACCATCCATATTACACTTTTATCACCATCTCTTTGCCGAACTAGTGCACCTATACAATTTGCCATTGTATTGGGTGTGTTGGGGATACAAGAGACTCTTTGTTATTTGGTTGCAAGGTTGTTTGAGGGAGACCATCTTCATCCAACGCCTCCCATGTATTGATAAACCTTACATCATCCACTTGAGGGAAATTTACTACTGTCCTACAAAACTTTGCGCTTGGAGGCCCAACACGAGTATACAAGAAGAAGTTGTGTAGTAGATATCAAGCTCTTTTCTGGCGTCGTTGCCTGGGAGGTGAGTGATTGAAGGAATATCTTTAGATCTTGCAATTGAATCTTTTAGTTTCATCTTTTATCACTAGTTTGGTTTATAAAATAAAGCTAAAAATGGAATTGAGGCAGCCTCATATTGTTCATCTTTATCATGTCTTTCTTGAAAATGATGGAAAGGAAAGTTGTGCTCAGTTGATAGAAGAAGAATTCAATAAAATGTTTGGCATAAAATATTTCAATGATGAGCATGATTGCAATGTTGCTAGTATGAATCTTTGAATATCCATGATGCTAGTGATATGCAAAGCCATAATCTTGGGGATGCTATGTTTGATGAAGATGATCTTTTTTGTCCCCCAAGTTCTGATGGGAAAATTTATTGTGATGAAAGCATGCCTCCTATTTATGATGATTATATTTATGCAAGTAGGTTGGGAAGAGTGTCAACTTTAGGAAGTAATGATCCCACTATTTTGGAGGGTGTTGAATCTAATTGTAATAATTATGAAAATGGATTTGGAGAGGTCATTGAGGGAGTCCTGTACTAGGGGGTATCCGGGCAGCCGGACTGTGTACAACATCCGGACTATTGAAGCGTGAAGATACAAGACTCAAGAGTTCGGTCCGTGTCCGGATGGGACTCTCCTTTGCGTGGGAGGCAAGCTTGGCATCCGGATATTATATTTCCTTCCTTGTAATCGACTCCATGTAAACCCTAGCCCTCTCCGATGTCTATATAAACCGGAGAGGTTGGTCCTTAGAAGGCCGATCACAATTACAATCATACCATCATAGGCTAGCTCCTAGGGTTTAGCCTCTATGATCTCGTGGTAGATCTACTCTTGTACTACCCATATCATCAATATTAATCAAGCAGGAAGTAGGGTTTTACCTCCATCGAGAGGGCCCGAACCTGGGTAAACATCTGTGTCCCATGCTTCCTGTTACCATCAGCCTTGATGCATAGATCAGGACCCCCTACCCGAGATCCGCCGGTTTTGACACCGACATTGGTGCTTTCATTGAGAGTTCCTCTGTTTCGTCGCTGTCAGGCTTGATGGCTCCTTCGATCATCACCAACAACGCTGTCCAGGGCGAGACTTTCCTTCCCGGACAGATCTTCGTGTTCGGCGGCTTCGCACTGCGGGCCAATTCACTTGGCCACCTGGAGCAGATCGATAGCTATGCCCCCGGCCACCAGGTCAGGTTCGGGAACTTGAACTATACGGCGGATATTCGCGGGGACTAGATCTTCGATGGATTCGGGCCGGCGCCAGAAGCGCGGAACAGTCACGATGAGCACGGCTTGGACCTGCTGTCAGACGTTGCACGGGATATCACCCGGGCAGAAGCCTCAGATCTGAATCTGGGGCAGGTCGCGTTGCCTAAGGACGGAGGGCTGGACCCTGCCCTGCAGGCCATACCCTCGTCGGCGATGGAGCCGAACACAGGTCTCACCTCTGAGGGAGCCTGTGACTCCGGACCCCCGGGTTCATATCCGGATGTAGGTTCCAATCCGCGCGCCCCCGAGCCTGCCGATCCTGGTTGGGCTCCGGTGATGGAGTTCACCGCGGCGGACGTCTTTCAGCACTTTCCCTTTGGCGACATGCTGGACTTATTGAAGTCTCTCTCCTTGTCAGGAGACTCCGGGCCAAACTATGTCCATCTCGAGTGGGAAGCGGACAACGACGGAATTTGTTGCCCACCCACCACCCACTTCATTGCCACGATCGATGATCTAACCAACGTGCTCGACTTCGACTCCGAAGACATTGAGGGTATGGACGACGATGTAGGAGAATTACAGGAGCCACCGCTCGCCGGGCGGTGGACGGCCACCTCCTCATACGATATATATATGGTGGACACTCCGAAGGAAACAAATGGCGATGAGGCAACGGAGGATAACCCCTCGGAAAGAAAGAGCAAACATGGGCGCCGTCGGCGCCGCTCCAAGACCCGCCACAGCAATACCGGCCCCAGAGACAAAAATAATCCGGATGGCGCCGAAGAAGAATATGACCCTGACAAGCCCACCTTCGAGCAGGCCGAACAGGAAGATGAGCAGGTCAGCCTAGAAGAACAGGCGATAGACGTATACCCGGAGGAGGACAACTACATGCCCCCCCCCTCCAAAGAAGAGATTAGCCTCGGCGACGACGAATTCGGCGTGCCTGAGTATCCCATGGAGCAGGAGCGCTTCAAGCGTAGGCTTATAGCCACTGCGAGGAGCCTGAAGAAGAAGCAGCAGCAACTCAAAGCTGATCAAGATCTGCTCACAGATAGATGGACTAAAGTCCTGGCAGCCGAGGAATACAGACTCGAACGCCAAACGGCTGACCGGCCACCCCATTGCCGGGATAAAACGAGATATCAGCCTGGATACCAGCCTGCAACCCCACGCCGACACACTACGGCTCAGGGTAACAGGCAAGACCTGCAAGATATTCTGGAAAATAAAGCAGGACAGCCAAGATCGATTTACGGATCGCGGGGGCGCGCCCCAGCGCGCGATGATGATCGTCGCACCGGATACATCATCAACAAGTTCGGTCGGGCCGAACGCAGCAACCCAAACCAATCCGACCTGCGTAGCCACATAGCCTGGCACAGAGGCGCCGCACACCCCCTCTGCTTCACTGACGAAGTAATGGGTCATGAATTCCCAGAAGGGTTCAAACCCGTAAACATTGAATCGTATGATGGCACAACAGACCCCGCAGTATGGATTGAAGATTTCCTTATCCACATTCACATGGCCAGCGGAGATGATCTACATGCCATCAAGTATCTTCCCCTTAAGCTCAAAGGACCAGCCCGGCACTGGTTAAACAGCTTGCCAGCAAATTCCATTGGCAGTTGGGAAAACCTGGAAGATGCATTCCTTGATAACTTCCAGGGCACATATGTGCGACCACAAGACGCCGATGACCTGAGCCACATTACTCAACATCCCGGAGAGTCAGCCCGGAAATTCTGGACTCGGTTCCTTACTAAAAAGAACCAAATAGTCGACTGTCCGGACACCGAAGCCCTGGCGGATTTTAAGCATAATATTCGTGACAAGTGGCTCGCTCGACACCTCGGCCAAGAAAAGCCCAAGTCTATGGTTGCTCTCACAACCCTAATGACCCGCTTTTGCGCGGGTGAGGATAGCTGGTTAGCCTGCAGCGGCACCATGCCACATTCCAGCACTTCAGACAGTCGCGATGCTAACGGCAAGCCACGACGTAACAGGCATAAGAGACGGAGCAACGACGACAGCACTGAAGACACGGCAGTCAACACCGGATTCAGCGGATCTAAGTCCGATCAGGGAAAAAAGCCGTTCAAAAGAAATAATCAGGGACCGTCCAGTCTGGACCGCATACTGGAGCGCTCGTGCCAAATCCATGGCACCCCGGACAAGCCAGCCAACCACACTAATAGAGACTGCTGGGTGTTCAAACAGGCCAGTAAGATAAACACCGAAAACAAGGACAAGGGGCTGCACAGCGACGATGACGAAGAGCCCCGGCGTCCGAACACAGGGGGACAAAAGAAATCCCCCCCCCCCAGGTGAAAATGGTCAACATGATCTATGCCACCCATATCCCCAAGCGGGAACGGAAGCGAGCACTACGGGACGTTTATGCAATGGAGCCAGTCGCCCCCAAATTCAACCCATGGTCAGCATGTCCGATCACCTTTGATCGTAGAGATCATCCTACCAGCATCCGCCATGGCAGATCAGCCGCATTGGTCTTAGACCCAATCATTGACGGATTCCACCTCACGCGAGTCCTTATGGATGGCGGCAGCAGCCTGAACCTGCTTTACCAGGACACAGTGCGCAAGATGGGCATTGACCCTTCAAGGATCAAGCCCACCAAAACTACCTTTAAAGGTGTAATTCTTGGGGTAGAGGCCCGCTGCACGGGCTCTATAACACTGGAAGTGGTCTTCGGATCCCCGGATAACTTCTAGAGCGAAGAGTTAATCTTCGACATCGTCCCTTTCCGCAGTGGCTACCATGCACTGCTCGGACGAACCACATTTGCTAGATTCAATGCGGTACCATATTATGCATACCTCAAGCTCAAGATGCCAGGACCGCGCGGGGTCATCACTATCAACGGAAATATGGACCGCTCACTTCGAACAGAAGAGCATACGGCAGCCCTCGCGGCAGAAGTACAATGCGGCCTACTCCGACAAACCAATCCGGCGACAACCTCGAGCATAGTCAAGCGAGTCCGGAGTACCCCGCAACAGGATCATCAGGAACGCCAAGAGCGTGATTAGCAGTCCGGCCTCCGCTCAAGCCCCTTCAAAGCAGCATTCGTGCCATACGTACACAATTACACACTCAAGATACCATGGGCATAGGCGGAGGCGTATCAACGACTCAGACGATAGTACGGGTAACCGCCAAATACCTTCATACCCTTTCCCTCTTACATTTAAGGACACCGCGTTAGTGCAGCATCCTCAGAAGAGCCGAATTGCCAGACTCATATCGAAGAGACATCCAAGGAGGCAACAGACGTTGTGCGCAGAAGGAAATACCTAGGTGGAATCTATTTATGATCATTATACCTGCTTCATCTATCTGTACACAACTTGCCCCTGGATAGGACATGTCAAATAGTCCTATTTTTATCTCTGCTTAATGCATCCATTGTAAACATACGCTTAAACATATTTTTCGTCAATGGGAGATTATATATAGCGTCAGCTTATTATCCTTATTTGAGAATTTTTCTCTTATAAATGTTAATTTGGTATTGCATCCGTACACCTTGGTACGGCCAGTTTGCCAGGGGCTTCTGATAGCGCCCTGAAGTATGGCAAATAAAGTCCAAACACTTTAAACAGTGTGGCACCATGAACTTATAGCATTATATGCATCAGCTCCGAATCATGTCTTGGGTCTACAGTTGGGATAGCCCGGCTCCCTTGTTTTGGTGCCTTACGTTCCGTCATATCGGCTAAGGTAGCGCAGGGAGAACTACTGCGATTGTGTCCCGGTTCTTCCAGACGAGCACCTCAGTAGAGAAAGCCGAAAACTGACCAGCATGATGTGGCGAGAGATGGTCGCTGTTCGAGAGGTCTTAAAATCCTTAAAGATTTTCCGCTTTAGGCGATATATCAGCTTTGTCCGATCTAGGCGTGTATAGCGCCCCGATTTGGTCTTCCAGATTCCAGGGGCTTCGCCAAAATTTAAAATTGTAGACTATTATGGCCAAGTGAAAGTTATCAAGCCGCATAGTCCGATTGCCTTGTTCGCTGCGCCGGACACCTCCTTAAAGGACCAAACATTTGGATAAAGAGTGTCCGGGTTTTCCACGAACACCCCTGTACTAGTTACGCGGGGGAGGAAGCTGACGACTGGCCTACTTTCAGAATTTTATAAACAGCTGCACAGAAGGTAATATTTTAAATAACAAAAGTGCTACATAGCGCAAGTAACTTCGTCCTTAAAATACAAATATGACAGAAGTGAATTCATTCAAAAATGGTGTCCTTGGTACATTCATCAGCGACGAGACAAGCACCCTTCATAACACCATCATAGTACAGCTCGGGATGGCGATGCGCCTTTCCCTCCGGTGGCCCGCCCTTGACCAGCTTCTCCGCATCCAGCTTGCCCCAATGCACCTTGACGCGGGCAAGGGCCCAGCGGGCACCCTTGATGCACAAGGATCGCTTGATCACTTCAAGCAGCGGGCAGGCATCCAACATCCGCTTGATCAGGCCGAAGTAGCTACTGGGCATGAGCTCACCAGGCCACATCTAGACTATGAAACCTTTCATAGCCAGTTCGGCCACCCTGTGGAGTTCGACCAACTGCTTCAGTTGGTCACTCAGAGGCATCGGGTGTTCGGCCCCAGCATACTGGGATCAGAACAGCTTCTCCGTTGAGTTCCCCTCCTGGGCACGGTAGAACTCCACAGCGTCTGATATGCTGCGTGGCAGATCTGCGAACGCCCCTGGAGAGCTCTGAATTCGAGTAAGTAAAAGAAACGCCTCCTCCACATGTTTGCTTTGCATAAAGAACTTCTTACCCGCTGCTATCTTCTTGGCCTCCTGGATCTCCTGTTGTGCTTTCTCGGCTTCGGCCTTGGCGTCCTTCAAATTCACAAGGGCCTTCGCAAGCTCGGCCTCTTTCGCCTTCAGATCATGCTCCACGGACTCGCATTTCTTGCCGAGGTCCTGGAGCTCTTGCTGTACCTCACCTACCCTAGCACTTTGCTTTTCGCGCTCCTTACACTCCGATGCCGCCTTTTCTTCGGCCTCGGATAGCGCCTTCTTCAGGGACGCCACCTCGGTGGTGGACCCTGTTACACAGTCATGACACTTAGGCATTAGACTCGTCAATTCTTAGTATCCTCACATGCATAAGAGAGGGAATAACTTACCCTTGTTCTGTTCGAGCTGCCTCTTCGTGAGGTCTAGCTCTCCCTGCGCCTGCTCCAGGTCCCGTTTCAGTTCGGCAACCTTGGTAGTACGGGCAGCAGCAGCAAGCAGCATAGCCTGCTTATTCACAACATTACTTATCATTAAACTCCTGCGGATTATCATGGACCCTCCGTTTGTCTTTTCCTTCCGAACACCAAACAAAGTATCAGGGGCTACTATCCATTGGGTGGTAATTTTGCACATATTTATTATTTACCTCAAAGCCTGTCAGGAGGCTGGTGCAAGCTTCGGTTAGTCCGCTTTTGGCGGACAAAACCTTTCGAATCACCCTACTCATGAGAGTATGGTGCTCTTCATCTATGGAAGCGCCGTGAAGCGCTACCAGCACACAGTCCAGCGCCTCAGGCGTGAAGGAAGTCCTCGATACAGACGGCTCGCCCTCCCTAATGAGGGGTCGCCCTCCTGAGTTCGGAACCATCGAAGGTTCCGGAATTGTGTGCGGCTGAGAACCCGGCTGGCCGTGGCTCTCGTCGACACGATCCGTGGGGATCTTGAACCCCGCATGTCTGACGTCTGGGACCCCACCTCGGGGCGTCTCCAGAGTCACCTCCCCCCGCTCTGGGAACCTTTGGGACAGCACCTCCGTGTCGTCCGCGGGTTGACGAGTAGTGGCCGTCGAAAGCGAATTCATCTCCGATTTGCTCAGGGACACGGAGGAGGATACCTCGGGGTGATCCCTGGCCGGACTGCACATATGTTCGGCATTATAAATACAGAAACTGTGAAGTGAAGTCATGATAGAATGCAGACACGTACGATCATGCTAGGGGCTCCCCCTGGGCAGCCACCCCTCCTCGCTGAGAACGGCCGTGGCAGAGTAGTCCGGAAGGGGCCCCTTCCCCTTCTTGGACGCCCCAGCCTCCCCTCCTGGGGCGACTTTTCTCTTCTTCTCCCCCCTAGTGGGGGAGGTAGGATCTCTTCTTGATTCCCCCCGCCTCCGCGGGAGGAATCCTACTCGTCGTCATCGGACGACAGGGGAATGACGGCCCTGCGCCGAGGACCTTTTCCGGCCCCCCGGTCTGCTCCCCCGGGCCCCTCATCCTCTCCGGATGGGGCATCTTCTTCTTCTTCCTCCTCCCCTTCGTGGGAGGAGTCCGCCTCGTCGTCTTCGGACGAGGCTTCTGGCACGACCTTACATCGGAGACCCTTTCGGATCCACGGGGCCTTCTTATTGGCCTTCTTCTCCGGCACCTTGTACGGTGCCGGGACCAGCATCTCCGTCAGGAGAGCATCCGCTGGGCCTTCCGGCAGTGGAGCCGGACAGTAGACCTGCTCCGCTATCTCCATATAGTCCTGAAGCAAATATACACAACTACTTAAGGCACTCCCATGAATATATCGGTGAGAACTGGGTCCGGAGTTAGTCCAAGAACTCACCGGCCTAGGAGCCCGTGCGGTGTGAAGCCCGCGGTCCTCGGATGTTGGAGGAGGTGCTTCGGAGGCCTTGAACAGCACCTTCCATGCGCCTTTGTGCGTCATGTCATAGAGCTTCTGGAGCGTCCGGTGTTCGGTTGGGACGAACTCCCACAGATTGACCGCCCGCCTCTGGCAGGGCAGTATCCGGCGAACGAGCATGACCTGGATCAAGTTGACAAGCTTGATGTTCTTGTCCTTCATGCTTTTGATGCATGTCTGGAGTCCGGCCAGCTCCGTGGAATCGCCCCAGGACAGGCCCTTCTTCTCCCAGGAGGTGAGCCGCATGGGGGCTCTGGATCGGAACTCGGGGGCCACTGCCCAGTTGGCACTGCGCGGCTCGGTGATGTAGAACCACCCCGACTGCCATCCTTTTACGGTCTCCACAAAGGAGCCGTCGAGCCATGTGACGTTGGGCATCCTGCCCACCATGGCCCCTTCGCATTCCGCTTGTTGACCACTTACAACGTTCGGCTTCACGCAGAAGGTTTGCAGCCATAGGCCAAAGTGAGGCCAGATGCGGAGGAAGGCCTCGCATACGACGATGAACACCGAGACGTTGAGGACGAAGTTCGGGGCTAGATCATGGAAATCTAGCCCGTAGTAGAACATGAGCCCGCGGACGAAGGGGTGGAGTGGAAATCCCAATCCACAGATGAAGTGGGCGATGAATACGACCCTTTCGTGGGGTCCTGGGGTCGGAATGACCTGCCCAGCGTCTGGTAGACGGTGCGCTATATCCGCGGCCAAGTATCCGGCCGCCCGAAGATTTGCGATGTGCTTCTCCTTGACGGTGGAAGCCACCCACTTGCCTCCTGATCCGGACATATTTAGCTGTGCGGAGGAGATTTGAGCTTGGGCGCTGGAGCTCGAGGGGGGCAAGAGTGGGCAAAGGAGGAAGAAGGCATGGGTGAAAATGGGGAAATCATGTCCCTTTATAGAGGAGCCGAGAGCGGTGCGTCTCCTCACTTGCCCATTGGGAATCGCTTGTTTCCCAAGCACCACGATTAATGGCATGGTGAGATTACCCATACCTGTATTGATGAGAATCCCGTGATAAGCGGACACGATCTCTGCTTTGACAAGATGTGTCAAAGAAACCGCCTCGCAATATGCGTTGTAGCTGGTTATGGGGAAACGAACCAAATAATGATCCGACCGTAATAACATGTCACATCATTAGAAAAAGCTGTCAGCGGATTGCATATGTAAAATATCATTCTCTCTACGGTGGCATATGAAGATTATCTCGCATATACGGACACGGTCTAAGCGTCCGATGATCACTTTGGAGTATTCGGAGGAGGAACCCGCCTTGCAATGCCGAAGACAATACTGCGCGCCGCACTCATCGTCATTGAAGCCTGGTTCAGGGCCTACTGAGGGATTCCTGGATTAGGAGGTATCCGGACAGCCGAACTGTGTACAACGTCCGGACTATTGAAGTGTGAAGATACAAGACTCAAGACTTTGGCCCATGTCCGGATGGGACTCTCCTTTGCGTGGGAGGCAAGCTTGGCGATCCGGATATTATATTTCCTTCTTCGTAACCGACTCCATGTAAACCCTAGCCCTCTTCGGTGTCTATATAAACCTTAGAGGTTGGTCCTTAGAAGGCCGATCACAATTACAATCATACCATCATAGACTAGCTCCTAGGGTTTAGCCTCTACGATCTTGTGGCAGATCTACTCTTGTACTACCCATATCATCAATATTAATCAAGCAGGAAGTAGGGTTTTACCTCCATCGAGAGGGCCCGAACCTGGGTAAACATCTGTGTCCCTTGCTTCCTGTTACCATCAGCCATGACGCACAGATCGGGACCCCCTACCCGAGATCCGCCGGTTTTGACACCGACAGTCATGACTTCATTTAGTGATGAATCCACTATTTCGGAAGAGGTTTCAATTGATTATGACAACAAAGTTGCTATCTAGGATGATTATGGTGATGATGTGTATGCTATAAAGAATAATGACAAACATGGAACTTTTCATCATAATTTTTATTCTCAATATGATAATGGTAATCAAGTGTCATATGATAGTTATTTCAATGAATTTTCTCCCTCTATTTTGAATGAGACGAAATTTCCTCATGTAGAGAGTTATAAAATTTCTATGCTTGTGCATCATGAAACGAATGCTTTGTGTGGTAGTTATATTGTTGAATTCATTCATGATGATACTGAAAATTACTATGAGAGAGGAACATATGCTTTTACATATTGCAATAATATCAAGTTTTCTCTCTATGGGTTGAAAGTTTTGAAGTCATGCTTGTTTTGCCTTCCTATGCTAGTTGATTCTTGCTCCCATAACTTGTTTGCTTACAAAATACCTATTCATAGGAAGTGGTTTAGACTTAAATGTGCTATTCATATGCTTCATGATGCTCCCGTTATGTTTCATATCTTTACTTTTATGTGGCCATCATTGAAATCATCATGCCTAGCTAAAAAGGCATTAAAGAAAAGTGCTTGTTGGGAGACAACCCAACACTATTACTTACGGTTTTTGTGTTTACACATGATTAAGCTAATGTAGTAATCGTGTTTTATAGCCTTTTATTCAATAAAGCGCCAAGTAAGCCTTTGGGATAGTGTGGATGATAGTTGACTTGATTCTATGCAAAATAGAAAATTTTGCACTCAGTCTAGGAATTTTCAAAATTCAATGGAACGTGCTTTTGATTTGAATTTTTTTAAGATGATTTATATATAAATTCCCTATCTTGTCCTAATTTTTCAAAATTGATAGAGTAGCAGAAGTATGATCTTTGTTCAGATTACTACAGACTGTTCTGTTTTTGACAGATTCTGTTTTCAATGCATAGTTTGATTGTTTACTAGTTTATGTGGCTTATATTGGTCAATACAAATTGTAGAAAGGATACGATATAATAGGCATTGTGTGAGAACAATTATGAATCTTGTCTTGATAGTGCCAAATTGAATGGTTTGCACTTTATCATACTAACGCATCTCATGAAGTTCCGTTAAGTTTTGTGTGATTGAAGTTTTCAAGTTTTGGGTGATATATCGATATGAGGAGAATAAAGAGTGACAACACCCTAAGATTGGGGATGACCAAGAAAAGCCCAAGGTAATATTCAAGGAAGATCCTAGCAACTAAGCTTGGGGATACCCCGGAAGGCATCCCGTCTTTCGTCTCGAACATTATCGATAACCTCACTCAGAGCTATATTTTCATTCATCACATGATATGTGTTTTGCTTGGAGCATCACTTTATTTTGTTTGTATTTGCTTGGTTCTGTTTAGAGTAATGTTTTTCATCTTTTATTTCAATAAAAATGTCAGGTATAGCCTTTTACCAAGCTTATTTTGCAAGTCTATATGTGGATGTTTGAAAACTGAAAGTTGCACGCTAGTGCGTGAATTCTTGAGAAAAGTAAGAATGTGATAAAATGTTGAAATTTTTTGCACAATAAGCTACGATAAATTTTCTAAAGTTTGGTAACTTTTCAGAATTTTTGGAGTTAGATAAGTATGGATCTTCTTGCATTCTTTACAGACTATCTTGTTTAGACAGATTGTTGTTATGTTTGCATTGTTTGCATATGTTTGCTTGTTTAATGGCTCTATTTGAGGATAGGAGTATTAAATATGAAGAGGAATTTAGTATGAAATGTCAAATTATAATTTTAGTGATTTTCTACAGTATAGAATGATAAGGTTTTGTATTGATTTATACTAACTTATCTCAGGAGTTCTTGTTGTGTTTTGTGTGGATGAAGTTTTTAAGAATTAGGAAAACCGTGTTATGAGAGGAATGAACAAGACACAAGAGCTCAAGCTTGGGGATGCCCAAGGCATCCCAAGTTCATATTTCAAGAAGTCTCAAGCATATAAGCTTGGGGATACCCCGGTAGGCATCCCACCTTTCTTCATCAACAATTATCGGTTAGTCTCGGTTGAGCCTAAGTTTTTGCTTCTTCACACGTTGTGTGCTATGGTGTGTCCTTTTATTTTAATTTTTCTTGATGTTTTAATAAAATACTTAGAGCTGAAAGTTTTTAAATAACAGAGAGTCCTCAAATAGCTACCAATTTACTTAACTACTCACTTGATCTTCACTTATATCTTTTTGGAGTAGTTTGTTATTTACTCTTGTGCTTCACATATATCCTATGAGTAAATTGTCGAATGGATTGAATACCATGAAGTTGAAATTATATCATGCCTAGTAGAAGATTCACATTGGGTTAAGAAAGTGAAATCTTTTGAAGCTCGACAATCACAATATTGGTCATACAAGCAATTCATGAATGATTAGTATAAGAAAGAGAACTTTCACATACAAACATATTATCTTGGACATCTTCTATGATTGTGAATACCCATTAATTATTTTCAAACTTGAACAAATTAGTTGAAGTTGGATAAGGAAGACAAGTAATGAGTTATGGTTGTGTATATTTGCATAGAAGTTATATTGTTATGGATCCTCCAACATGTGGTGTTTGCTTAGGATCTTTTGCTAGCCAAAAATTAGTACTAAGTAGAGGTACTACTTGTGCATCCAAAAACCATGAAACCCAGTTTCTCGCCATTAGTGTCCACCATACCTACCTATGATTGAATAAGATCCTTCAAGTAAATTGTCATCGGTGCATAAAGCAATAAAAATTGCTCCTAAATATGTTTGATCTTTTATTGGAAGGGAAAATAAGCATTGTACAAACTTGTGATGGCGAAGTAATAAAAGCAACGGACTGCATAATAACGTTGCTATCATAAGGGGCACTATAATGTGATGTTCCTTTGCACTAAGAATTTGGGCATCCAAAAATAAAAAGCGCATGACAACCTCTGCTTCCCTCTGCGAAGGGGCTATGTTTTACTTTTCAGTATTTACTTTTCTGCAAGAGTCAATAGTATGAATTTTCATTTCAACCTGAATTATTCTCTAGTTGGAAAGCATCATGTGGTGGGGAAAGATCTAGGCACATATGGTAAGTCAAACATATTTGATCATGTTTTATTATTGTTGACAATTATCTCTATGATAAATGAGTAGGGAGGCGAAACATTAAGCCCCTATCTTTCTATGTGTTTGATGGATGCCATTTGTTCTAAAATATGCTTTGAGTACTAGCAATCATAGAATACTATATGATGATTGAGTATGTGGAGCTCTTACTTAGACTTTGTTGAATAAGTTGAATTGCAATTGTTTGGTGACTAAGAACATATGCTGATAAGTTTCAAGAAAAGGCATTGTTTGAACCATAACATGTGAATTGATTGCTACTTTCTCATGATGAGTTTTATGAGAAAGAGTTGTTGTTATGATGCTAGTAAAAGTGATTGCAATTATCATTGAACAAACTTATGCACTATGCTAGCATTCACACTTCATAAATTATTTCTTTTATCATTTACCTACTCGAGGACGAGTAGGAATTAAGGTTGGGGATGCTGATACGTCTCCCAGGTATCTATAATTTATGAAGTATTCATTCCATGTTTTTTTGTGCAGAAATAAAAGTTCTCCAAATGCAAACGAAACTTTTTGATGATTTTTTGGAACAGAGGCACTAGAAGCTTTGTGGGAGGACCAGAAGGTGAAGGAGGTGAGCACAACCCACCAGGGCGCGCCACCCCCCTCTGGCGTGCCCTGGTGTCTTGTGGGCCCCTCGAAACCCATCTTTGCGTGAAACTGACGCCAAAAAATCCTATAAATATACAATCCCCCGGAAATAACCCTAGATCAGAAGTTCCGCTGTCACAAGCCACTGTATCCACGAAAAACCTATCTGGATCTTGTTCTGGCACCCTGTCGGAGGGGGGAATCATCACCGAAGGCCATATTCATCATCCCGGTGGCCACCATGATGAGGAGGGAGTAGTCCACCCTCCAGGCTAAAGGTTTGTACCAGTAGTTATGTGTTTAATCTCTCTCTCTCTCTCGTGTTCTTCATTTGGCACGATCTTGATGTATCGCGAGCTTTATTAATATAGTCAGATCATATGGTGTTTTCCCCTCTCTATCTTATTGTGATGAATTGAGTTTTCCCTTTGAGATTTCGTTATTGTCGGATTGAATACTTTTATGGATTTGAGAACACTTGATGTATGTATAGCTATGAATACCCATGGTGACAATGGGGTTACATATTGATTCACTTGATATGTGTTTTCGCACTCAACTCGTGGATTCCCGATGTGACATGGGGGTAATCTATGCATAGGGGCTGATGCACGTTTTCGTCTCTGTTTCTCTGGTAAAAATCTTGGGGCACTCTTTGACGTTCTTTGTGTTGGATTGAGTATTATGAATCTGAAATTGTTTGATACATATTGTATAATCAACTCACGGATACTCGTGGTGACATTGGAGTCTCTATGTAACATTAGAGTTGGTTGATGTGTATCATATGGTGTTATTTTAGGACGAACTCTTGGATAGATCGATCGGAAAGGATAACTTGGTGTTATTTTAGTATGAACACTTGGAAAGATTGATCAGAAAGAATAACTTAGAGGTGGTTTCGTACCCTACCAACAATATCTTCTTATGTTCTCCGCTAGATAGGAACTCTGGAGTGATTCCTCAGGACACATTGAGGGATTGTTATGTGATCCAATTATATTAGCATTGTTGAGAGATTGCACTAGCAAAAGTATGGACCCTAGGCCTCATTTTCAAGCATTGCAATACCGTTTGTGCTCACTTTTGTTACTTGCTACCTTGCTGTTTTTATTTATTTAGATTATAAAAAGTATATTTCTACCATCCATATTACACTTTTATCACCATCTCTTCGCCGAACTAGTGCACCTATACAATTTGCCATTGTATTGGGTGTGTTGGGGACACAAGAGACTCTTTGTTATTTGGTTGCAAGGTTGTTTGAGGGAGACCATCTTCATCCAACGCATCCCACGTATTGATAAACCTTACATCATCCACTTGAGGGAAATTAAATACTGTCCTACAAAACTTTGCGCTTGGAGGTCCAACACGAGTATACAAGAACAAGTTGTGTAGTATACATCAAAGGTGAAGTTTCCGAGTGGGAGAAGAAGTGCAAGGACCATGCCGGAGTCTTCAAGCAGGAGAAGAAGACCTCGGAGGAGAAGGTTGCTCAGCTCCTTGAGAAGAATGACGCACTCGAGAAGTATATTGATCATTTCTGCTCGGAGATGAATGAGAAGCTCGCTGGTAAGTCTTCTGACCAAATGAAGTTCATTTGCTCTCGAATTTCTCCAACTGTTGATTTTTGTATTGTTTCCTTCCCACAGAATACTGCCCCGACGAGTAGCTGAAGATGGAGAGGATCGAGAGCGACCTGAACCCCACAATGCAGATCATCAATGACAAGGCCGCCTCGCCCTCCTCCGACTAGATGACCGTCTTGGCAATGCTCTTGGCTACACCACTCGGCTGAGAGGTGCCATGCGAAGAATTGACAAGGAGTTGCGGCCCGAGGAGTCAGTCCAGGCGGATCTGGAGTCCATGATGACACAGTTGAATGAAATCCCTACCTGTGTCTAGGCATGGAAGAAGTCGACGGCCCGTAGTGGCGCCAACGTGGCCTTATCACTCGTCCACATACACTACAAGGATGTGGACGAAGAGAAGTTGAAGACTCTATGTGTGGTCAACAAGAAGAAGCTCAAATTTGAGGACTTCATGGACATGTTCGCCGAGGCCGCCATGCAGATTGCCGATGGAAGATCTGGAGACCTTTGTCGAGACGACCAGCCCTCAGTCGAACGCATGAAAAACTTCTTTGCATTAAATTTGCCCCAGAATGCCGGGTGCTTGATGCAACCGTAAACTTTGATGAGCCTTGGGCTCGTTTACTTTGCTTTTGGTATTGAACATTCAAACGGAT
This sequence comes from Triticum timopheevii, assembly GCA_963921465.1. NCBI lineage: Eukaryota > Viridiplantae > Streptophyta > Magnoliopsida > Poales > Poaceae > Triticum > Triticum timopheevii. Next base: position 284,202,545 of record OY997270.1, on the reverse strand, counting down.
CGAAGTTTTCAATCGGGAGTTTTAATCCTTATTTGTTGATGTGTCGTTTACCTTTTGTGAAAATTGGTTCGCAGCTAAGCCCTCGAGTGTGGAGCATGTCCGCACTCGGAATGTTCTGAACTTATGTGAGAACTGGTCCACAATTAAGCTCTTAAGTGTGGAGCATGTCCACAATCGGAAAGTTTTGAACATAGGCAAGAACTGGTTTGCAGCTAAGCCCCCGAGTGTGGAGCATGCCTGCACTCAGAATGTTTTGAACTTAGGTGAGAACTGGTCCGCAGCTCAGCCCTCAAGTGTGGAGCGTGCCCACACTCAGAAAGTTATGAACTTAGGAGAAAATTGGTTCGAAGCTAAGCCCCCGAGTGTGGAACATGTCCACACTCGGAATGTTTTGAACTTAGGAGATAATTGGTCCGCAACTAAGTCCCCAAGTGTGGAGCGTGTCCGCACTCGAAATGTTTTGAACTTAGGTGAGAAATGGTCCGCAGCAAAGCCCCCGAGGGTGGAGCATGCCCGTACTCGGAGTGTTTTTCACTTAAGCGGAGACTGGTTTGTAGCTAAGTCCCCGAGTGTGGAGCGTGTGTGCACTCAGAAACTTTTGAACTTAGGAAAAACGGGTTCGCAACTAAGCCAGCGAGTGTGGAGCATGTCCAAACTTGGAATATTTTTAGCTTAGGCGAAGACTGGTTCGCAGCTAAGTCCCTGAGTGTGGAGCTGTCCGCACTTGGAAAGTTTTGAACTTGGCGAAGGCTGGTTCGTAGCTAAGCCGATTCACCCGCTGGGAGTGTGTTAGTTTCCGAATGCTGTTAGTCACCTGAGTGAAAACACGTTGCTAGGCTGAACTAAATTATATACAGGAAAAGTAAGACTTTTATTCATCTAATTTCATTCTAAAAGCTATAACAATAAGAACTTTATTTAGGTGTAAAACTTGTGGAGCAGGTCCGCGTTCCAAGCCCTAGGCTCTTCTATGTCCTTGCTAAAATACTAGAGTGGCTAAGCTCCATTGTTCAGGACCTTCGATATGGCAAAAGGCCCCTGCCACAAGGGTGCCTGCTTGTGAGGCTTCTGCTGATCTATTCGGGGGACATGATCACCTTCTTGGAAGGCACGCTCTCTGACATGTCTATCATTATAGCGACACGGATCCTGTTGGTACACAGTCGACCTGATGAGTGCCAACTCACGCTCTTCCTCTAGGAGGTCGAGACCATCCTGTCGTGCTTCTTTAGCTTCGGCTTCCGAGTACAAATCCATACGGGGGGGTGTGAAGCAAATGACTTGGGAAGACTACTTCCGACCTGTACACCATGAAGAATGGAGTGCGATTTGTGGGTCAGTTCGGGGTCGCCCGCGAGCCCTAGAGGACCGAAGGCAACTCGGTGACCTAGGCCCCTCCAACATGTGTTAGGTTGGGCATAAGGTGTGGCTTCAACCCCTGGAGTATCAACCCATTCGCCCGTTCTGCCTGGCCATTCGTCTCCGGGTGAGTCATGAAGGCGTAATCGACCCGAGTGCCTTGAGAATAGCAAAACTCACGGAACTCGTCCGAGTCGAAGTTAGACTCATTTGTCCGTGATAATGTTGTGGGGGAACCCCGAATCCAAAGATTATGTCCTTAATGAACTTGATGGCAGTCGATGAGTCCAACTTCTTTATAGGCTTCACTTCAATCCACTTGGTGAACTTATACACCGCTACCAACTGGTGAGTGAATCTACTCGCCCCGGTCCGAAGGGGGCGATCATGTCAAGTCCTCGGACAGCAAATGGCCAAGTGAGAGGGATTGTCTTCAGCGCACACGCCGGTTTGTGCGATTGATTCGCGTAGAATTGGCACCCGACACATTAGTCCTCTATGTCTTGAGCAGCCTCATTGGCATGGGGCCAATAAAAGCCTGCCCGGAATGCCTTGGTGACCAGCGTCTAAGAGGACGTGTGGTGCCCATAGGTTCCCGAATGAATCTCCTACATGATCTGTTGCCCTTCCTCCGATGAAATGCAGCATTGAGCGACTCCAGAGGTGCTCTTCTTGTAAAGATAATCACCCATGACGGTGAAGGCTTTCGATCGGGGGACGATCTAACAAGCCTCAACCTCATCCTTTGGAGTTCTTGCCTGAGCAACTATGCGAGGTATGGTTTGATCCACTTGGGACTGATCACAAGAATCTCCTAGACTAGGTCAATTATTTTGGGAATGTCAACTTCATCGAATTTGAGGGTCCGGGTGGAAGTGAAGGTTGAAAGGGTCCTCTTTCATCGTGGGCGAGTGCAATTTCTCTATGAACACATTCTTCGGGACCGCCTTCCGAGTGGAACCAATTTTGGCCATGTTATCACCAGCATGGTTCTTCAGTCGTGGAATGTGATGAAGCTCCAGTCCTTCAAAGTGCTTCTCCAGTTTCCTGACGGTGTTGTAGTAGCCTATCATTGCCAAACTCCAGATGTAACACTCTTTCATGACTTGATTAACCACCAAATCTGAGTCACCATAGACCATTAACCAGTAGACCCCAAGAGAGATTGCCATGTGCAGTCCATATAGAAGAGCCTCATACTCTGCCTCATTGTTGGAGGAATCAAAGTGGATCTGAAGCACATAGCTGATTCGGTCTCCTTTAGGGGACACCAAGACCACTCCTGCTCCTGGGCCATGGAGCATCTTGGAACTATCGAAGAACATAATCCAGTGTTCCAGAAGACTTGGGGCAGGGTCTTCTGCTCCATCCACTCAGCCAGAAAATCCACTAGGGCTTGCGACTTAATGGCTTTCTTTGTTTCAATCTTGATGACCAAAGGGAGGAGCTCGATGGCCCACTTCACTACTCAGCCCGTAGCTTCTCTGTTGTTCATGATTTCAGATAGAGGAGCGTCGCTTATCACCATGATCGAGTGTTCTTGAAAGTAATGAGCCACCTTCTTTGTAGTCAGATAGATCCCATACACCAGCTTCTGGTAATGTGGGTACCTTTGCATGAAGGGAGTCAAAACTTCTGAGATGTAGTAGACTGGCTGTTGGAGTTTGAAGGCTTTGCCTTGTTCTTCACGCTCCATAGTGAGCACGGTGCTAACAACTTGGCTCGTGGCCGCGATGTATAAGAGCAAAGGCTCTTTGATGCCCGGGGCAACTAGCACCGGCTGGGTGGAGAGCATGGCTTTGAGTTACATGGAAAGGATCAGATTCAACCAAAGTAATTAACTCACGATCGACAGGGAATTCATAATCCTTATCAGTAACAAAGATAGGTGAAGTAGCAAACTTAGGATCATATTTCATTCTAGCATTCAAAGATTTTTCTTTCAACTTAGCTAGCAATTTCTTAAGATCATCTCTATCCTTACAAGCAAGAAAGTCCCTAGCTACCTCTCCATCCATAACATAACCCTCAGGTATATCAGGCAATTTATATCTAGGATGAGAGTCATAATCTTTAGTTTCAGTAATTTGATCAGTTTCATTAATCTCAATTTCATTAGCTCTAGCAAGTTGTTCATCAAGAAATTCTTCTAATGGCACAGTCTTATCAGGCAAAGTACTAGCATCATCATAAGTATATCATTCATAACATACGTAGCATCATCAATTACTTGCGACATATCATATTAATAGTAGGTGTAGGTGTCACAAGCTTACTCAAAACAAAAGGTGAATCAAGTGCAGAGCTAGATGGCAGTTCCTTACCTTCCCTCGTAGTAGAGGGAAAAATCTTGGTTCCGGTATCTTTGAGATTCCACATAGTGATCAATAGATATAAATCCCAAGTGACTCACCAAATAGAGCTATGCTCCCCGACAACGGCGCTAGAAAAAGGTCTTGATAACCCACAAGTATAGGGGATCGCAACAATTCTCAAGGGTAGAGTATTCAACCCAAATTATTTATTCGACACAAGGGGAGCCAAAGAATATTCACGAGTATTATCAGTTGAGTTGTCAATTCAACCACACGCGAAAGACTTAATATCTGCAGGAAAGTAGTATGATAGTAACGGTAACAGTGGCAAAAGTAACAGTAGCTGTTTTGTAGTGATTGTAACAGCAGTAGAAACGTAAGTAAATTAGAAAGGATCAATATGTGAAAAGCTCATTGGCATTGGATCAGCGATGGATACTTGTGTTGGATAATATTCATCAGTAACAGTTATAACCTAGGGCGACACAGAACTAGCTCCTATTCATCAATATAATGTAGGCACATCTTCCGTATATAGTCATATGTGCTTATGGAAAATAACTTGCATGACATGTTTTGTCCTACCCTCCCGTGGCAACGGGGTCCATAAGGAAGCTAAGGGATATTACGGCCTCCTTTTAATAGAGAACCGAAACAAAGCATTAACACTTAATGAATACAAGAACTCCTCAAACTACGGTAAGCACCGGAAAGAATCCCAATTATTCTCACCTTGGGGTATGCAGATCATAACACGTAATAGGTGCCTACAACTTGCAAGATCGGATCAAGACCACATATATACTCATGAAAACATAATAGGTTCATATCCGAATTCATGGACTCGAACCCTAGTGACAAGCATTAAGCATAGCAAAGTCATAGCAACATCAATCTTAGAACATAGTGGATACTAGGGATCAAGCCTAACAAAACTGACTCGATTACATGATAAATATCATCCAACCCATCACCGTCCAGCTAGCCTACAATGAAATTTCTCACTCCTAGCGGTGAGCATCATGAAATTGGTGATGGAGGAAGGTTGATAACGATGATGGCGACGGATTCCACCCTCCGGAGCCCAAAACAGACTCTAAATCAGCCCTCCCGATGAAGAACAAGAGGCGACAATGGCCCCGTATCGTAAAACGCAATGAATCATTCTCTCTGATTTTTACCCCTCCCTGAATAGGAATATTTAGCGTTGGAATTAGGGTCGGAGGCGGTCTAGGGTCCCCACAAGCCTGGGAGGCGCGCCCTAGGTGGGGGGGGGGGAGGCACGCCTCTAGGGCTTGTGGCCTCTAGGTTGTCCCATCGGGTATATTTTTCCGCCAGTATTTTTATATATTCCACAAAACTTCTCCGTAAATTTTCAGGTCAATCCGAGAACTTTGATTTCTACACAAAAATAACACCAAGGCAATTCTGCTGAAACCATCATCAGTCTGGGATAGTTCCACTCAAATCATGCAAATTAGAGTCCAAAACAAGGGCAAAAGAGTTTGAAAAAATAGATACGACGAAGGCGTATCATCTTGCATCGCTCGTGCCCAATCTTGCATCTGGAACCCCCGGAGCTCATCGGCCCCAACCACTCTCAATAAGCCATCACATGGCATCTACCATGAGAACACCACGACAGATGTAGAATAGAGAACGTATGTGATCATGATCTCACCATCCTGCAAAAGCTTGTACCAAAAAGGCTTGCTTAGTTGCTGGAACCAACTTCTCGAAACTTATCCTATCGATGGTAAGGTTGTCTCAGTTGTCGGTACAAAGACAGATGTGTGTTAAACACTGTGTATTTACCTCCTGCCAGATCCATGCATGCAAGACAATGCAACTGGCTTTTTAGAGAGCAACTTCCATTATATTTCCATATAATTTGTGGTAGTAGCCTTACTAATAATATTCACATCAAACAATGCATTACTCCCTCTAGTGTTCTAAATGCTTTTATACTTCTTTACTAAGAGAGTACTACAAAATTAGCATAACATACCATTCATTGCAGTCTTAGAGGATCTCGAAGGTTCGCCCGCAAATTTGCTCCCGCATCCACATACAGGGGGACCAGTCTGTGGACACGGATGCGGGAGGCAGCCATCCAAAACTATCTGCATATTTTCGATTACATTTCAAATGAATTTTAACAAATATTAAAAATTTTGATTCAAACTCGAACAACCGGACAGTATTCATTTAAACTAGGATAATCTTTACATAAAACCGGATGATATTTTGTCTAGTGCACTAAAAACCTAAACCCTACACTACCCTATACTTGTTGGTGACCTCGCAATCCATGTCGGCCTGGTCGGTGGCTCCTCCCTCTTCGTCGTTGGAGCCGTTGTCAGAGTCACTGCCATTGAACTTAGAGTTGCGTTACGACAGGGCTTCTCGGCAGCCGCCTTACTCTCGCGGATGATCCTCTCTGCTTCCTCCTGCGTAGTGAGCATTGCGGCCGCGACCTCCAACGACATGGGCGGGGGGAGAGGGTGGCGAACCTTGGAGGAGGCGGCGTTGTCGGCAACGATCTCACTGTGAGACCACTCCTCACCGTAGTTGGCCATCTCCCTGTTGTCGTGGAGGAAATGGTGTTTGCTCATCTCTGCCATCGTCATGGAGCGGTCCAAGGTCGAGCCATATGCCAGGTACCCTATCCACCGTGATGCGTGGTAGCGGGATGTCGGAGTCCGTGTACTCCGGCTGGCGCGCCACGTTGCGGCTGTCTTGTCAGCTTACCCTTGCGCTATTAGGGTGCTCCGGGACAATGAACAGCTACTGCCGCCGCCGAGGTAGTGGCGAATGTAACCTCGCGCCTTCGCGGCAATCGCATGGGGCACGGGTGGCGACAGGCGGCACTCCACCTTGACGTCGTAGGATGGCGGAGAGCGCCGCTCCTCCTTCACACGCTGGGGCGATGGAGAGACCGCTCCTCCTTCACGTGTTGGGGCGAAAGTGAGAGGGGCTCATCCTTCACGTGGCGTCCGATTTGTACATCGCAGTTGCGCGGCGAGAACGTGGATGGGACGCGGGCTCCGGCTTCACGGGGAGGAGTGTCCTCGGTGGAGCCTCCTGGCCGCTCATGTGGAGGACGGAGTCACAACGCATCAACTTCATCGGCTGCTCATACTCCTCATCCGGAGTGACAAGACCATACCTGCCATCCATGAACCATGAAGCCAACATACATTCCGTCTTCCAGAGTCGTCGATGCATACCACAATCTTCATCCGCTCCTGGACTACCTCCCAAGCTCCGCACTGACGCTGGAGCAAATGCCGCGCAACGGCGGAGCCCTAGGACATTGGTCCACCACAAGGATGCCGCCGCCGCCACGCCATCCTTACTTGAATAGACTGGTTTCCAAATTCATCCCCAACCATAGGACTGATGGCCTCATCAGGGAAGGATCTGAAGAATCTTTTTTCGGCTCCGCCGTGAAGACGATGAATAGCCTAAAAACCTAAACTAGGAGGGAGTAAAAATGATCCACACAAGTGGATCCAGTGACCCCCCTCACCACCGATGGCCGAGGTCGCCGGCGAAGGGGGCCCGCCAGAGGACGGTGCTAGAAGATTTGCCTCTCCTGGCGGCAGCTAGCAGTCCAACAGCCAAAGATGAGAGGAAAAGATCTGCTTGGGCCGCGTCCCACACGCTCACGGAACGAATTCGTCTGCCAAAATATTAGAGCATCTACAGCCGGGCGGCCAAACCGGCCTCAAATGCCTGGGCGGACCACCCGGTCACTAACCGGTCACATTTTTTACCCAGACGGAGGCCTCAAACGCCCGGGCTGGCCGGCACGCCTCATATCCAGCCCAAATATGGGACAAACATGGGGTGCCCGGGTGCGCCCGGGCAAGGTCCCAGCCGAAAACGCACGGAAACCCAGCAGTCTAAATGGTGGTCCCGTGTGGCGCGGCTCCGGTGGGCCATGTAGTGCCTAGCCAGGTTATTTAAGTCGACCGACGACACTGAAACCCTACCATCTATCCATATTTTCCTCTGCCTGTCCGCCCCTGCCGCCACTTTCCACTCCACCCGTCCACCTAGTAGCCATGCCCCCACGCCGCCAGGGTGAGGAGCGAGCCATTTCTGACGCAAGGAGCGCCGGCTCGAGCTCCTTGAGCAAATCCAGGCTAGGCGCGATGTCCGGATCGCCACGAGGCTACCTCCGGATGCAGTGCATCCGGAGGAGAAGTTGGAGGAGGAGGAGGAGGAGGAGCAGATGGCAGAGGAGGACGAGGAGGAGGTTCAGGAGAAGGAGGATGAGCCGGAGGAGGAGATGTGGGGGACGATGACGACGTGGATCTGTAGGCGGAGCAGTAGGCCATCCTCGATTCCCGCCGGTTGGAGTCGGCTACGGAGGCCAGACGTCGTCGGCGGCGGGAGATGAAGGCGCAGCAGGCCGCAAAGGAGGCGGAGATGCTCGCCTACATGGATGAGGTCAAGCAAGAGGAGGATGAGTCGGAGCCCTCTAACCCACCCGTCCAGCCGGCGCCCGGCACCGTCGTCGTGGACATCTCTGACGACGAAGAGTAGCTAGGGTAGTACGTAGGATTTCTTTTGCATGCTTTGTATGGATTTAGGGGTTGAAATACGAGAGGGATGCAGAGTGGCTAATTTGAGGCATGACCGGCCACTGTCCAGCTGGATGGATATTTATTGGACAGCCGCGGGGTCGGTGATAGGCCGGGCTTGTCAGGTCGACGCGCCCGGGCATGTCCGAGCCATCTCATATCCGTCCATATTTGGGCTGGATATGAGGGGTGCCGGTCAGGCGGGGCGTTTGAGACCCGTTTGAGAAGTCCGTCTGGATTAAAAAATCGCGACCGGTCGTTTGAGGCCAGTTTGGGGCACCCGGCTGAAGATGCTCTTAGAGCATCTTCAGCCACGTACCTCTAATTCGACCGTCAAACGCCCGTGGGCGCGCCCGGTCAGTGACCGTGCGTGTGTTTGTTTTGAGGCCCTAGTTGTTCATCTGCGCAGTCACAATCATTATTTTCTTCCTCATATATCCGGTCACTTGCATGTGATTGGTGCAGATGAAAAGAGAGAAAGAAAAGATTGAATAAAAAAATGAAAAGGTACTTCGGGGTGGGGCTGCGTCTTATGTGACGGATTGACCGGGCGCGTACAGACGTGTCCGCAAGCCGTGATATTTTCCTTATATTTAAGATGGATACGAGGGTTTGCGGACAGCCCAAATATGCAGGAACGATACGTGGGGTTCGGCTGGGTTACGTTTTTTTTCACCCGACTGTAGATGCTTTGAGCGAACTCTCATAGTACGTCCCCGGGCATCATCAGTTACAAAAGATCGGATCGAATCGGTCGTCGTGATCCGTCCACCCGTCACCAAGACATGCATATCTTTTGGTTTGTCGTACGAGCCGTACTCGTATCCGTGCAGCAAAAGATGGCAAAACGTGTACTGGGCGCACATGCATGCATGGTCGACAGCGCGTGCGGGTGCGGTTGCGGCCACCGGTTTGCTTGTTTGCGGCGGCGGCAGCATGAGCTGGAGCTGATTGTTGGTGCACATGGTGGTGTCGAGTCACGGTACCCCTGTAGTCCCGGCACCCTGTTTTGGTGCCTGTCGGCAGGACACGACGACCAAGCTGCCGTACGTACGGTACGGCCGTGATTTACCAGCTCTATACACGCTGCATTTTGCACGAGACGTTCTATTAGACCGGGTCTTCACGGACCAGAGATTCATGTACAAACAAATGCAGCACCGCTGCTGCTGCTCTCGGTGTAGACGTGTTCTCTTCTGCAGCGTGGATTATGCGCTTTGCGAGCACATGGTCCAATCTTTTACCAAAATTTAAGAACTGAGTTGAAAAGTTCAAAAAAATAATTGAAAAAGAATCTGCTGTGGAGATAGTAGAGTTAGCCATGTGCGAGCAAGCTTTTAAGAGTTATTTTTCCTAATTTGTTGTTGTGTGATGGATGAGTTGTTGTGCGATGCATGGAAGGTCGCATGTGTGGACTTTATAGGCCTGCGAGAATGGGCTCGATGTTTTGGCAAAATGTGTAGGCTTGGTTTCATGAACAAAAGCACTTAGCGCCCTACGACTTGCATGTGATCCACGATTGCAATGCGAAGTCGCTAAACCATCGGTGGTAGACCATCTCCAGCTCTATCATGAAGTTTTCTTGTGCCGTTGCAAGAGACAATGTGGCTATCAAGCTTGTCAACGATTGAGATCGTAAGTTTTGCCTCTTATTGTGCTACATGATGGTCAATTTACTGATTCACGCAATGTTGCAACTTGATAATCATCACGTTGTATAGCCCGACGTGATGTCGTGTTGTACCAGATGACGAAGGGCACGACATTTATGTTCATACATTGTTCAATGAAGCTCAAGGGGCTAAGTGTGTGGGAGGACATGTGTGGATTCTAACTCGGGTATCTTTGAATTTGGATCAATGAACTGAAGACTTATCAAACATCCGGTTATCTCAGATGTAATATTTCCATTTGAATTATCATTGTTCCAGGAATTTCTACAAGTTATTTATGAATGTATTGTGCTATTTTTTATAATTACTTTGAGTGTTGTGGACTTAAGAGGGAAAAAACTAGGTCAGACTTTTAGGGGATAGGGTTGGATGTTCGGCTCCCTATTCGTGTCCGTGCACCAGTCCGCAGATGAATAATCTGTCCATATTGAGAGTCGTCCTTGAAGATGCTCTCTTCTCTTATAAATAGAGTTCACTATTATAAAACATTTTGAATATTTTAATATGGACTACATAAGGACTAAAATGAGTAAACAATCACACTAAAACGTGTCTATATATTCGATCAAGGGAGTACATCGTATAAGGGCATCTCCAACATTGACCCACAAACGTCCCTCTACTGTCTGGATGGTGTTGTCCGGACCACGAAAGCCATCCAACGCGGTCTTGTATTGACCCGTGGCATGGTCCGGACACGTTTTCTTCAGCGAACCAGAGACAAACGGGGGGGAGGGGGGGAGGGGCTTTGCAGGAGTCCGGACAAGCGAAACATCGCTCCCCTCGACTCACCCAAAAGGAAGGCGGAGCCCACGCTTTTGTAGCATCATGCACTGTTTCCGCGACAAAACCCCCCACTCTCTTCTTCCATTCCCCGCCGCTCTCCGCCCAATTTCTACTTTTCTCTCCCACCATCTCCTTCTTTTCGATCGCTGACGCATGGAACCGTCAAAGAACCTATCAGAGATGGAGCCGGTGGAGGTGCCGACGGATCCGAGCATCACGCTCGTCCGGAAGATCAACTTGGCGACGCGGCACACTCGCCGCGTCAAAGTGAAGACCGCAAAGGAGGAGAAGCTCAAGAAGCGGTTGGCCGCCGGTGGGCCTGGTGGTGGCGATGGGCGAGGAGATTGTGGCGGCCGAGGCGGTCGGCACGGCCGTGGCGGACGCCGCCAGACGGCCGCACCCATAGTATAGACGGCACCGTGGCCGGAGCCTTACAAGCCTCCATACTACTACGTTGCCAAGCAGCTCGAAGCCCCCGCTGGTACGGTGCCTTACATCATCGACGTTAACGCGGTGCCGCTCTTCTCTGAATATTTTTAGTCGTAGCTCGTCCGGGCACGGACGGCGGCCGAGGAGCAGATGGGTGCTCGCACGCTCTTCGCTGCAATGCCTAGAGCAGGGGAGCCGTTGTATGAGGGCAAGGAAATGCTCGACATCATCCACGATGAAGGTGAGGGAGGAGGAGGCTATGAGGATGGGCAGGTGGAAGACTCGGATCCCACATGGTCCTATACCCAGACAACCACGTAGCAGTCCTACACCCAGACCGGCGATGACACAAAGCAATAACAACATTGGGCCACTAGAGAGCAGCTGCCAGAGGGGAAGGAGGAGGAGGACGGCGACGATGATGATCCGGATGATACAATCGGTGATCTGAGGAAGAAGGGTAGAGGAGAAAGTTTCAACATGTGGGAGGACGAGCTATTGTGACGCCCCGGATTCAATCGTACACTAATCATGCACGCAAATGTGTACGATCAAGATCAGGGACTCACGGGAAGATATCACAACACAACTCTAAAACATAAATAAGTCATACAAGCAACATAATACAAGCCAGGGGCCTCGAGGGCTCGAATACAAGTGCTCGATCATAGACGAGTCAGCGGAAGCAACAATATCTGAGTACAGACATAAGTTAAACAAGTTTGCCTTAAGAAGGCTAGCACAAACTGGGATACAGATCGAAAGAGGCGCAGGCCTCCTGCCTGGGATCCTCCTAAACTACTCCTGGTCGTCGTCAGCAGCCTGCTCGTAGTAGTAGACACCTCCATGTGTAGTAGTCGTCATCGACGGTGGCATCTAGCTCCTGGACTCCAGCATCTGGTTGCGACAACCAGAAAGAAAGGAAAGGGGGAAAGGGGGGGAGAAAGCAACCGTGAGTACTCACCCAAAGTACTCGCAAGCAAGGAGCTACACTACATATGCATGGATATATGTGTAAAGGGCCATATCAGTGGACTGAACTGCAGAATGCCAGAATAAGAGGGGGATAGCTAGTCTTATCAAAGACTACGCTTCTGGTCACCGTCGTCTTGCATCAGGTAGAAGAGGGTAGTCTGAAGTCCTCCAAGTAGCATCTCCAAGTAGCATCTCCAATAGCATCGCATAGCATAATCCTACCCGGCGATCCTCTCCTCGTCGCCCTGTTAGAGAGCGATCACCGGGTTGTATCTAGCGCTTGGAAGGGTGTGTTTTATTAAGTATCCGGTTCTAGTTGTCATAAGGTCAAGGTACAACTCCAAGTCGTCCTGTTACCGAAGATCACGGCTATTTGAATAGATTAACTTCCCTGCAGGGGTGCATCAACTTACCCAACACGCTCGATCCCATTTGGCCGGACACACTTTCCTGGGTCATGCCCGGCCTCGGAAGATCAACACGTCGCAGCCCCACCTAGGCACAACAGAGAGGTCAGCACGCCGGTCTAACTCCTATGGCGCAGGGGTCTGGGCCCATCGCCCTTTGCACACCTGCACGTTGCGAACGCGGCCGGAAGCAGACCTAGCCTAGTGGCGTTCCAGTCCAATCCGGCGCGCGCCACTCAGTCGCTGACGTCACGAAGGCTTCGGCTGATACCACGACGCCGGGATACCCATAACTACTCCCACGTAGATGGTTAGTACGTATAGGCTCGTAGCCAACTCAGATCAAATACCAAGATCTCGTTAAGCGTGTTTAGTATCCGCGAACGCCGAACAGGGCCAGGCCCACCTCTGTCCTAGGCGGTCTCAACCTGCCCTGTCGCTCCGCCACAAAGATCCACACAGAGGGCCGTCGGGACAAAGGTCCTTTCAGCCCCCAATCCGTGAATCACTCGCGGGTACTCTTCGAGCGGACCCGACTTTAGTCACCATCTGTAGTATGTATATATGTATAGTATATACCCGTAATCACCTCCCGAGTGATCACGGCCCAATAGTATAGCAAGGCAGACTGACAAGAATGTAGGGCCAATGATGATAAACTAGCATCTTATACTAAGCATTTAGGATTGCGGGTAAGGTATCAACAGATGTAGCAACAATGTCAGGCTATGCATCAGAATAGGATTAACGGAAAGCAGTAACATGCTACACTACTCTAATGCAAGCAGTATAGAGGAGAATAGGCGATATCTGGTGATCAAGGGGGGGGGCTTGCCTGGTTGCTCTGGCAAGAGAGAGGGATCATCAACTCCGTAGTCGAACTAGGCAGCAGCAGCGTCGGTCTCGTAGTCTACCGGAGAGAAGAGGGGGAAGAAACAATGAATACCATGTAAACAGATGCATATCGATGCATGACAAGACAAGTAACGATGCTAGGCGTGCCCTAACGTGGTATGAGGTGGTACCGGTTAAGGGGGGAAACATCCGGGAAAATATCCCCGGTGTTTCGTGTTTTCGGGCAGAGGAGCCGGAGGGGGAAAGTTGCGAGTTCGATAGGTTAGGGGTGTGTGGCGGACGAACGGACGGCGTATCCGGATTTGTCTCGTCGTTCTGAGCAACTTTCATGTACAAAGTTTTTCCATACGAGCTACGGTTTATTTTATATTATTTTCTAAAGTTTTTAAATCATTTTTTAATTAATTAATTATTAATTAAATTCGAAAATAGTATTACTGCATCAGCATGACATCAGCATGACATCATCAGTCAACAGAGGTGTTGACTGCTCAGGCTGACGTGTGGGACCCACCTGTCATACTCTGTTTAATTAATTAGGGTTAGGTTAACTAGCTACTGCTTAGTTAGACTAACAGGTTAATTACTAATTAAGTAGGATTAATTAACTTAATTAATTCATTAGATAATTAATTAATTATTAATTAATTTTATTAAATCATTTTTATTTTTATCTATTATTTTTATTTTTAATACTCTCTTTTTTTAAACGTTCTGTGGGGTGGGGCCCGGCTGTCATAGGCCCTAGGGGCCATAGTGGGTTTGGGTGCTGCGGGCGCCGCAGGTGCGGGCGCGGTCGTTCAGGCGGCTGGCCCCGGGCATGGGCGCGAGCACCCGAGTGGGTGAACCCGGGGCGTAGGTGGAGGTCACCAGGGCGCGGTGGGGCGAGGCCGTGGCCTCGGCAAGGCTCGCCGGCCGACCGCGGCGAGCGAAGGCAGACACAGGGGCGGCGCGGATGGCAGGAGGCGCGGGCTGGCGGCCTCCGACGAGCAGCGAGGCGCGGCCAGACGTCGCTGATGCGACGGGCACGCGGGCGCGTCGCACGCATGGCACGGGCACGAGGGGGGGAAGGTCAGGGCGGAGCAGCTCGTGCTAGTGCGCGGGGACGAGCGGGAGGCGGCGCCGGTCAGAGGGGGAAGAGAGGGGGAGGCGGGCCTCACGTTCGAGTAGAGACCAGGGGGCGGCGAGGCTCGAGGGAGCCGTTGTGGAGGAGGACGGGGACGGTCCGCCGACGGGGTCGGGGAGGCGACGGGAAGCGCGAGGCGTCGGCTGCCCCGACCGGATCCACGCGGGGCGGAGGGTTGAGGAGGCGGACGTCGGCGACGGCGGGGCGGCGGCGACGAGCGACGCCAACGACGGCGCAACGTCGGGGCGGCGGCGTACGGTGATGGGAGTCGGGTTGGCGAGCGCTGGGGCTTGTCGGGGAGGAGGCGAGGCGGTGAGGCGGCGCCAAGGGGGATCAGGTTGGCGACGGCGACGGGGAGCGCCGGGCGGCGGCGACGCCGGGTCGCGCGGTGGGTGAGGCTGAGGCGCCGATTCCCCCCGATCCAGATCGGGGGAGGCAGAGGAGGGGCGAGGGGTGCGTGAGGGGGAACGAGTGGGGTAGTGGGGGGGGGGTGAACCGCTAGGGTTCGGTCGCCCACGGGATAAGGTGGGGCGATGGGGCGGTTGGGCCGGCCTGGCGGCCTAGAGGCCAGCTGGGCCACGGCCCGGCTGGGAGGGAGGTTACCTTTTTTTGTAAGTTTTGTTTTCTGTTTTATTCTTTTCCTTTTTCTTTATTTTCTTTTCTGTTTTTGCTAATTTTTTGGGCACCAAATGAGTTTGGTAGAATATGAGAGCTGGACCACAAATCACAGCACAATATATCCTACCACCAAAAACTAGTTTGGGGTAAATATCATTTTAGATTTATTTTGTATTACTAAAAACGTTATTAAATAATGTTTTCAGCCACTGTTTGAGGTTGTTTAAGTCACTTATCAAATTTTAATAATGTTGTTTACAATTTTATCATAGTCTCTGACTTACCTAATATTTATTGAACATTTTAGTTTTAATATTTGAAAATTTTAATGTTTGCTTGATCTTGAATTTGTATTTGAATTGGTTTCGAACTAACACGAGGTTAGCAACAATAACGGAGGTGACGTGGCATCGTTAACGTGGGATTACTGTAGCTTAATTATCCGGGTGTCACAATTCTCCTCCACTACAAGAAATCTCGTCCCGAGATTTAAGAGGGGGACTAGGGGGGAAAGGTCTGGTTACGAAATCCTAACGAATCTTCTCGTCTTTGGTTGCTCTCCTTGAAGAGGTGGATCCATAGCATTGATGTCTTCACTCCTATGCCTCAATGCATCATGATGAAATCGTCGTCCTTCCTTCAGGATCTCCATCGTACTTAAGAAAGAACAAAGGGGGGGTATTCCGGGGGAACGAACCTCTGCAAGGTTGATTATCTGGTCAATAACACAGGGAAGGTGGTGGGAAGTAACTCCCGAATTGGATCTTAAGAAAATATCGAGAGCAAAGTAAGGAGGTACCATGAGAAGTTTCAAACGGATAGGCAAGCGTTCGATGCCTAATCAGAAGGTGAAAGGGGTTTAGGGCAACGAGAATAAGTATTGCGTCTGATACCAAAATAGATCACTTGGGACGGTGGTCCGTGAATTACATACGAGTCCACGCGCGAGGAATAACCTTGGTAACATGGGGTGTACAGGAGAGTCAGGTTTCAATCCTGGGACCTGTGGGTTATGGGCCCACCATGTGGATTAACAGTAGGAAGGTCGGTGACGTCTTGTACGACCATGTAA
This sequence comes from Triticum timopheevii, assembly GCA_963921465.1. Classification (NCBI taxonomy): domain Eukaryota; kingdom Viridiplantae; phylum Streptophyta; class Magnoliopsida; order Poales; family Poaceae; genus Triticum; species Triticum timopheevii. The sequence goes on along the minus strand of OY997270.1, from coordinate 284,186,338 downwards.
GCATGGCATGTCAGAGGATAGTCTGTCGGTTATGTCAGCAACAACGTCGGTACCAAGGGCGAGGGACGAAGAGAACCATTTTCCTGCTCGTTGAACGAGGCGGGCCAATAGGCAAGGTTCTCGCCCATCGGTGGCTACCGAAATGTCATCAACGCTAGTAACAGGGTCATACTAACAGAGTGGTGCAACGAGGTGCTTATCTAAGCAGTGAATTATTACTGCTTAGAGTATATAGATCACAAGAAAGGTCAAGGAAACCAATGGAAAGGAAAATGTGATCATCAGGTTAAACAGAACAATGGAAAGGAAAATGCGTTTAAACACATATTTCAGGGGTATATCCTTCCCAAGGTGAAGCAGAGCATGATATCCATGATAGGATATAATGTAGAAAACTCATTAGGTAAGGGGGGAGGAATCTCATGATATTATCCATACAACGATGTTAGGATAAATGATAAATAAAATCTAGCATCGTGCTTCAAATGTTCCTGTTGAAAATCGGAGTACCATTGACATGCTTCGAGATAGCATTGACATGGTCTTCATGTGAAGATCAGACTCTGTAAACACGAAGGATCCATCAGGAATAAGTTGTAGAATAAGTCTTACAATTTCCTCATGGGTGAATGGATAACCTTGCTGAAAAGGAATCTATAATTATAGGTCCTCCAGCCGGGGGGGGGGGGGGTGCTAGGCATGACATCAGGTTACCGGGTCACCAAAGGATCCCATCATAACTCTCGGAAAGTTGTCCCAACCATCATATCTGACCGAGATTCATATCCAATTGGTGTCATGATACCTCAAACTCAGGGGGTCCGAGAGGAAAAGGTGCAACACAAACCGACGAAATGACATTGCAAGATTCTCGAGGAATGAACTATGTGAGCGGGTTTCTGAAGCAATAGTTCATCATTAAACCAAGGAGGGGATGAGAAGGTGGCTGATGGGCTCAGCGACAATTCATCGATAATTCCAAACGGATGGATTTCCACGATAATGTGAACAGGAAGATGACATTTGTTAGATCAAATGATATAATGGGATATGCTCGAGGAAAACATACATAATTAAACATTGGTTGAACGGTGCACCCGAAATATGGGTTGGGTTGCACGGCCAATGTTAGAATGGTGATTCAATTATCGAAAGACTTAGAATGAACTATCGCCCATTCACTTCAAAGCAATAGGGTTGCTAGAAGGAAAGAATCCAAACAACACCGTTCACTTGTTGGAATTAACACGGGGACCAAGAAAGAATGGTGATGGTGAGAAGTATTTCTATGTCATGAATTCTCAATAGGTGGAGTAATCCTCGTGACATTCTTGTCATAAAAGATGGTAATACTCCAAGGTAAAGAAGAACAAATGCTGGATAGCAATGAACTCAAGGTACAACACAGAACACGGACAAGTTTGTGTTGGAGGGAAGGCAATAAAGTGGTCGATGACAAAACAACTCATCGAGGGCAAGGATGGTATTTCTCATCATGAATTCAATTGATATCCTGGAAGAACTCGGAATGCTGATGATGATCACGACACATTTGTCGAGAGATTTCATGAGGATGTAATCGATCAGCGATGACATCAAGTTAAAGGAATGATGAAGCGAAAGGTTATTGGAATCATGGGTACGACACAAACTCAAATCAAGTTTGTTGTTCAAGGAGAAATGATATGACTAGGAAGATCGACGCAAGATTAGCTCACCGTCGAAATTTGTGCTCCGGGAAGAACCAGATAGCACAATTAAATTTAGCACGATAATAATGTAGCCGATAAGGCTAGGAATGCCATGATGGAGTATTAAACTCGTAAGCAATGAAGATTACTAAGAGTTGTCGAATCGCAGTGCGGACTCGATTCACTATTCGGAGTTCTCGGTTGACGACAACCCAAAACTCATGGAGTGACTATGATAGGGAAATGTATTACTCCGGCACAAATTCATAAGATGTAGTGCAATGGCATGATATCCTCGAGATATCAGGGAGATAATACTCGAAGGCATATCAAATTAAAGGTTGAAGTGGGGTGTATAGATCTATAGAAGACAAGCGCTTTTACTTGTCTGAGAAATGGAATCAAAGGAAGAAATTAGGGTCGGAACCACGATTGAAAAGGGTCAATTCACAGATCCAGATGATATTTTCAAGGAAATAGTTATTATTACAAGAAGCTTCCATGATAGGATATACATCGCGTCCATGGGCATGAACACAAGGTTCAAGGTCGACTCCCACTTCCTCAATGCATAATCTTTCATTCACCTCTCGTATTTCGAAGATGACATTAGTTGTTGAAAGTTTTACCTGGTGCAATACCAGATAAGTTTGACCCGTGAAAACTTCCGAGTTCACACATAGTAAGGAAGGCATAGGTTCAACCCATCATGGCATCTTACGAACATATACCCCAAACTTCGGGGTAAATAATACAAGCTCGAAAGTAGAGCATTGTTCAAAAGCAGATGATACAATTTACCAAGGCATTATATACCCATGGAAAGGCTCTCAAGGTTATTCAATATGAAGGACACTGTCGGACAAAATCCAACAAAGGAACCGATGGTCCACAAGGGATCTGATATGAGCATCGGTACTCAACCAGAGGAAGAAGAATGCACGGGCATCATATTATAGAACATCGGAATAATTCAATGCTTAGATAATAAAGAAATTTCGATTTCCAAAACAAAGGATCAGAAGCAGTCGCTCTGATCAAGGATGGATAAGTTGGATATACCAGAGGTACAATTGACGACAAATAGTTTGGTCGAGAACCAGCTCATGTTCAAAAATGATGTCTAAGCCGGAAGGATAATTTAGAAGGGTTGATAGATGATTGTGTGCATTCGCACACATGCTGAATCAATAGGATCAAAATGACGGTGCCTAAGGATACTAACGAATATTGCCAGACATATGGAAAGCATCCATAATGCAAGCAGACAAGTATTGCAGAGCAATAAGCTATTAAGGATTTTTTTATAGGATCAATTAGTATTTCGAAGACCATTGTGAAACACATGAACAACTGGGGGATGAGCGGATACTCGATAAGTGCGAGAATTATCCATAGGGGTATTCAGGTGACAAAGAACAGCAAGGCGATAAGCTCAAAGGATTATCGAAACAACGACGAGTGTTCCGAGGTATCTGGTAATAACAAGACCAACTGGGGATGAATGTAAGAATAACAACTGCAAGTGGTTATCCATAAGGGTTGACGGTGGAAGGGGAATTGCAAATGCGATGAACATAAGTTCTCGGGTTAACAGCGGAGAGTATCTTCACGGTCTTCTGGTGCAGCAGACGATCATCAGTAACAAGGGGCTCTCCGGGTGAAAGTGATAACGAGATCCTATTGTTAGATTTAGTAAACTTCATTTAACCCGAATAGAGGAGAGATCAGAGTCCCAGAGTAAAGGTCGAGGAGTAAAAGATCCTACTAACACCCAATGGCGACGTGTGCCCGTAAGACACACAGCCATGTTAGTAAAAGTTTTGCAATGTCTAGACTCAACTTCGGCCAAGGAGTGTGGAAGGGGGATTCCTACAGGCAGTCGGCTCTGATACCAACTTGTGACGCCCCCGATTCAATCGTACACTAATCATGCACGCAAATGTGTACGATCAAGATCAGGGACTCACGGGAAGATATCACAACACAACTCTAAAACATAAATAAGTCATACAAGCAACATAATACAAGCCAGGGGCCTCGAGGGCTCGAATACAAGTGCTCGATCATAGACGAGTCAGCAGAAGCAACAATATCTGAGTACAGACATAAGTTAAACAAGTTTGCCTTAAGAAGGCTAGCACAAACTGGGATACAGATCGAAAGAGGCGCAGGCCTCCTGCCTGGGATCCTCCTAAACTACTCCTGGTCGTCGTCAGCAGCCTGCTCGTAGTAGTAGGCACCTCCATGTGTAGTAGTCGTCATCGACGGTGGCATCTAGCTCCTGGACTCCAGCATCTGGTTGTGACAACCAGAAAGAAAGGAAAGGGGGAAAAGGGGGGAGAAAGCAACCGTGAGTACTCATCCAAAGTACTCGCAAGCAAGGAGCTACACTACATATGCATGGATATATGTGTAAAGGGCCATATCAGTGGACTGAACTGCAGAATGCCAGAATAAGAGGGGGATAGCTAGTCTTATCGAAGACTACGCTTCTGGTCACCGTCGTCTTGCATCAGGTAGAAGAGGGTAGTCTGAAGTCCTCCAAGTAGCATCTCCAAGTAGCATCTCCAGTAGCATCGCATAGCATAATCCTACCCGGCGATCCTCTCCTCGTCGCCCTGTTAGAGAGCGATCACCGGGTTGTATCTGGCGCTTGGAAGGGTGTGTTTTATTAAGTATCCGGTTCTAGTTGTCATAAGGTCAAGGTACAACTCCAAGTCGTCCTGTTACCGAAGATCACGGCTATTCGAATAGATTAACTTCCCTGCAGGGGTGCATCAACTTACCCAACACGCTCGATCCCATTTAGCCGGACACACTTTCCTGGGTCATGCCCGGCCTCGGAAGATCAACACGTCGCAGCCCCACCTAGGCACAACAGAGAGGTCAGCACGCCGGTCTAACTCCTATGGCGCAGGGGTCTGGGCCCATCGCCCTTTGCACACCTGCACGTTGCGAACGCGGCCGGAAGCAGACCTAGCCTAGTGGCGTTCCAGTCCAATCCGGCGCGCGCCACTCAGTCGCTGACGTCACGAAGGCTTCGGCTGATACCACGACGCCGAGATACCCATAACTACTCCCACGTAGATGGTTAGTGCGTATAGGCTCGTAGCCAACTCAGATCAAATACCAAGATCTCGTTAAGCGTGTTTAGTATCCGCGAACGCCGAACAGGGCCAGGCCCACCTCTCTCCTAGGCGGTCTCAACCTGCCCTGTCGCTCCGCCACAAAGATCCACACAGAGGGCCGTCGGGACAAAGGTCCTTTCAGCCCCCAATCCGTGAATCACTCGCGCGTACTCTTCGAGCGGACCCGACTTTAGTCACCATCTGTAGTATGTATATATGTATAGTATATACCCGTGATCACCTCCTGAGTGATGACGGCCCAATAGTATAGCAAGGCAGACTGACAAGAATGTGGGGCCAATGATGATAAACTAGCATCTTATACTAAGCATTTAGGATTGCGGGTAAGGTATCAACAGATGTAGCAACAATGTCAGGCTATGCATCAGAATAGGATTAACGGAAAGCAGTAACATGCTACACTACTCTAATGCAAGCAGTATAGAGGAGAATAGGCGATATCTGGTGATCAAGGGGGGGGGGCTTGCCTGGTTGCTCTGGCAAGAGAGAGGGATCGTCAACTCCGTAGTCGAACTGGGCAGCAGCAGCGTCGGTCTCGTAGTCTACCGGAGAGAAGAGGGGGAAGAAACAATGAATACCATGTAAATAGATGCATATCGATGCATGACAAGACAAGTAACGATGCTAGGCGTGCCCTAACGTGGTATGAGGTGGTACCGGTTAAGGGGGGAAACATCCGGGAAAATATCCCCGGTGTTTCGTGTTTTCGGGCTGAGAAGCCGGAGGGGGAAAGTTGCGAGTTCGATAGGTTAGGGGTGTGTGGCGGACGAATGGACGGCGTATCCGGATTCGTCTCGTCGTTCTGAGAAACTTTCATGTACAAAGTTTTTCCATCCGAGCTATGGTTTATTTTATATTATTTTCTAAAGTTTTTGAATCATTTTCTAATTTATTAATTATTAATTAAATTCGAAAATAGTATTACTGCATCAGCATGACATCAGCATGACATCATCAGTCAACAGAGGTGTTGACTGGTCAGGCTGACGTGTGGGACCCACCTGTCATACTCTGTTTAATTAATTAGGGTTAGGTTAACTAGCTACTGCTTAGTTAGACTAACAGGTTAATTACTAATTAAGTAGGATTAATTAACTTAATTAATTCATTAGATAATTAATTAATTATTAATTAATTTTATTAAATCATTTTTGATTTTTATCTATTATTTTTATTTTTAATACTCTCTTTTTTTAAACGTTCTGTGGGGTGGGGCCCGGCTGTCATAGGCCCTAGGGGCCATAGTGGGTTTGGGTGCTGCGGGCGCCGCAGGTGCGGGCACGGTCGTTCGGGCGGCTGGCCCCGGGCATGGGCGCGAGCACCCGAGTGGGTGAACCCGGGTCGTAGGTGGAGGTCACCAGGGCGCGGTGGGGCGAGGCCGTGGCCTCGGCAAGGCTCGCCGGCCGACCGCGGCGAGCGAAGGCAGACACAGGGGCGGCGCGGATGGCAGGAGGCGCGGGCTGGCGGCCTCTGACGAGCAGCGAGGCGCGGCCAGACGTCGCTGATGCGACGGGCACGCGGGCGCGTCGCGCGCACGGCACGGGCACGAGGGAGGGAAGGTCAGGGGTGGAGCAGCTCGTGCTAGTGCGCGGGGACGAGCGGAGGCGGCGCCGGTCAGAGGGGGAAGAGAGGGGGAGGCGGGCCTCACGTTCGAGTAGAGACCAGGGGGCGGCGAGGCTCGAGGGAGCCGTTGTGGAGGAGGACGGGGACGGTCCGCCGACGGGGTCGGGGAGGCGACGGGAAGCGCGAGGCGTCGGCTGCCCCGATCGGATCCACGCGGGGCGGAGGGTTGAGGAGGCGGACGTCGGCGACGGCGGGGCGGCGGCGACGAGCGACGCCAACGACGGCGCAGCGTCGGGGCGGCGGCGTACGGTGATGGGAGTCGGGTTGGCGAGCGCTGGGGCTTGTCGGGGAGGAGGCGAGGCGGTGAGGCGGCGCCAAGGGGGATCAGGTTGGCGACGGCGACGGGGAGCGCCGGGCGGCGGCGACGCCGGGTCGCGCGGTGGGTGAGGCTGAGGCGCCGATTCCCCCCGATCCAGATCGGGGGAGGCAGAGGAGGGGCGAGGGGTGCGTGAGGGGGAACGAGTGGGGTAGTGGGGGGGGGTGAACCGCTAGGGTTCGGTCGCCCACGGGATAAGGTGGGGCGATGGGGCGGTTGGGCCGGCCTGGCGGCCTAGAGGCCAGCTGGGCCACGGCCCGGCTGGGAGGGAGGTTACCTTTTTTTGTAAGTTTTGTTTTCTGTTTTATTCTTTTCCTTTTTCTTTATTTTCTTTTCTGTTTTTGCTAATTGTTTGGGCACCAAATGAGTTTGGTAGAATATGAGAGCTGGACCACAAATCACAGCACCATATATCCTACCACCAAAAACTAGTTTGGGGTAAATATCATTTTAGATTTATTTTGTATTACTAAAAACGTTATTAAATAATGTTTTCAGTCACTGTTTGAGGTTGTTTAAGTCACTTATCAAATTTTAATAATGTTGTTTACAATTTTATCATAGTCTCTGACTTACCTAATATTTATTGAACATTTTAGTTTTAATATTTGAAAATTGTAATGTTCACTTGATCTTGAATTTGTATTTGAATTGGTTTCAAACTAACACGAGGTTAGCAACAGTAACGGAGGTGACGTGGCATCGTTAACGTGGGATTACTATAGCTTAATTATCCGGGTGTCACAGCTATTGTGCAATGCATGGTTGGTCACTAGCATTGATCTGATCCATGGCATGGAGCAAAAGGGCACAACCTTTTGGAGGAACCCTAGTCGGATATACTTAGTTTTGTTGATCACTAGTCGGACATGTATTCTTTTGTTGCAAACTAGACGGATATACATTGTCGACTATGTTTCACTTTGTAGCCTACTCGTGCTTGTGTGGTGTACAGAAGTTGGTGAATAAGTCCTTCGCCGTCATGCATTGTTGGTTGAAGTTGAATGGGCAATCGAAGTGGAACATTTTCATTGCCAAGATCGCCGCCCAAGTCAACGAGGATGAAATCGGTGACCCTGCCGACCCAACCCATGAATCACTGAAGAAGGTTAGAAAAAATTTATGGGAGAAGAAGTGGGAGGAAGAGAGCGTGAATCGAGAAGGTGCGGCGGCCAAGCTGAAGGAGAGGTTCGAGGACATCTTGGCGAAGAAGGAGGAGGCATGCGTGAAGCGCTCGAACATCAAGGAGGAGAGGAAGGCAGAAAGGTTCAAATTGTTAATGGAGGCAACAGACAAGAAGATCAAATTCGAAGAGAGGAGGGCCATAATTGAAGCGAGGAAGGCCGCGCTCGAGGAAAAGAGGGTGAAGATCGCCGCCAATGCGGTTGACTTTGAATGTGGACTCTTTGGATACCGATGCAAGAATAATCGTGCAATCCGTCTGCTACCAGATTTTGTAGCGGCAGAAATATGAGTTGGGGGCGGCTGACTATGAGGATGCGGCGGAGGAGGAGGCTGCCTACGCGGCGGCTATGACACCACCTTGATCGAGGAGCAGACAGCTGAGGTTGTTACTCCGGCAAGGCAGAAATGCATGGATGGATGCACCGATTTTCTTTTGGATCCAGGCATGTAAAAACTAAGTATACTTGCCTCTTTTTGCTTGTGATTGGGCATGCGATCCGGCGCTGGTGTGACCTGATGTGCTGTGTGGATCGGAGCACATTTGAATTTGAATTTACTGGCGAACATACACATGATAGCATTAGATAGTGTCCTATCACAACCATGTTCGCAGACTTATCCCCTGTCCATGAACGGATGGATGCAGGGGAAATTTGCGGGTTGCTATTGGAGATGTCGTAAGGCAGAAGACGAGGAGGATGGGCCTTATTAATCGTACAAAACAGGATTGGTTTTATCTTTTGATGAAAGGTTCCTACGCAGCTTTACTAACACGGTGTTGATAGTTCTTAGTTGAGTACAATTCTGATAGTCTTGTCATTCGAAATTACGCATTGCTAGACCTAAAGTTATAGTCTTTGAAGATGTAGAACTTTAGGGCACCTCCAACACCGACCCATAAAAGACACTGTATTTGTTCAAAAATTTGTCCGGACATCAATCCGAACAAGGACGCGGGAGCCATCCTTCCAATCTTATATCGTAAATGTTTGTCTTAAAAAATTGCAACTGTGATTTGTAATTTATTTAATAGCTAAGCTACTAGTTTCCGGCAAATGCTACTCATAAGCATTTGATGAAAAGCTAGCTTCCGTCGAATGCTAGTCATAAGCATTCGGCGGAAAGCTAGCTTCTGCCAAATGAAGCTACTAAGCTCTGTGTAATCAAGCAATGATCGCCTAATTAAGCATAATTAGCATCTTCCGCCAAATGCACAAACGTCTTTCACATTACCTTCTCCTAAATGTAATGTAATTAGCACAAAGTCTTCCATCAAATTCTAGCCATTCTGAGCGGACGCAGAGTAGAGGCGATCTGTGATCCCTTTTGATGCCACACCCGCAAAACCTCCCATGTTTAGTTGCAATTTGCTGTAAAGACATGGTTTGAACCGCTCGGCGAACCGATATAAGACTGCGTTGGGTGGCAAATTGTGTTTGGAGAGCACGTTTTGAACGTGGAAGATTTGAGGGTCCGCATTAAAGATGGTCCTAATGGGTAAACTGTTCGTGGAATTATCAGATAATGGGCCTACTTTTGTAACAGAATGGGTGCACCCGGACAGCCAGATTGTTGATGGTTTATTCAAACGACGTGTCACCATCCACTCTAGCCATGGCCTGCCACCTTTTTTTTGAAAGAAAGTTCGAGCTTTATTCATTAGAAATAATCATTACATCGTTTATGGGGATTGGTACAATTGCGTTATGTCGTTCCTCAAACCAATCAGAAATGAATGAAAATCTAGCCAACTTGGCAAGTTCATGAGCAACTTTATTTGCTTATCTATTACAATGCTCGAATCTAGAAATAGGAAAATCGCAAGCTAAGTGAAAACAGTCATAAAAAATTGCAGCTGCTGCCCCCGATGATCGTCCTCCTTCGTTCATGGTCTCGATCACCTCCATATTATCCGAGTTAATAATTATGCGATTACAACCCGTCCTTTGCGCAAGCGATAGGCCAAACTTTAACGTCAAAGCTTCAGCCATCAACACATCTGCACACCAGTCAATCTTACCATTTCCCTCATCGATGAACCTACCTTTGTCATCTCTTAAGACAGCCCCGATCGTACCCCTGAGATGGTCGTGATCAAAAGAAGCATCAACGTTAAGTTTAACAAATTCCGTCGGGGGATTAGACCATCCTCCTCTTTTAATGGAAGCCTTCGGCGAGGAGGCATTAACAAAATTGGCAGCGAGAGCGCATATCCCCATGGATATCTGTTGTGCATTCTGAGTAGTCTCATTGTGTACCAATTTGCGCCTTTCCCACCACAAATATCAGGCTGATATGGCAATCATGTCACACACATTACGAGTGCCCATAATACATAGTGGCCTGCCACCTTTGTCCAACGAACAGTGGCGGCTACCGCAGGAGAATCAAGTCAAAGGCGTGCGTGCCTTAATAAGCCGTCCTTTATGATTAAAGCAATTCTAACGGAGCGACCCATTTCGTTCACCGCCGTTCGTCTGGGTCTGTGCGGAAAAAAAAAGAAAGCCCAATGCGCCGACCCGAATTCAAAACGCGTCCGCGCCGACGCATTGACGGCTCAAATTTGCGCCCTAAATGCGTCGACGCGGACGCGGAACGGACGCCACGCACGCCTTCTCGGTGTCCGCCACGGCCCTACCTGACGGTCGCCCAACCACCCGCCATCTCGCCGGTCAGCTTAATTTATGGCCCCAGACCCACGCGTCAGCGACGGCGATCGTCCTTTTTAGGCCGACCGTGTGACGGGGTCGTCCTCATCCAGTTCTCGTCCCCATCTAGGCCACACTCGCTCCCCCATCGCCGGCAAGCAAACCCTAGCCACCCCAGCCGTCCAGGGGCTCTTCTCCGGCGCCGGCAGCAGCAGCAAGTCGAAGGGCAAGGCCCCCCGCCATCCCCTTCCCCGTGGAGTTCATCTCGCCTCCGCCTGCGCCGGCTCGCCGGCAGAGGTAGTGGGTAAACGTGCCCGTGCACCAGGCGGAGTGGCACTGGCGCCACCGCGTGCCTTTGCCGTACCGCGACGTCACCCTGCCGCATGACTGGCATCTGGATCCGGAGAGGATCCCAGTGTCGGCGGTGCCGCGGTCGGCTAGGGCGCACGCAGAGGAGGTGCGTCGCCAGCGGGCGCTCCTGACGCCGGAGCAGCGCCGCGACCAGGCCTACGCCTTCAACTCTCCCAACTGGGCGCGCTGGTTCGCCTTCGAGCACGAGGAGGCGAGGGCCGCCGCTCATCGTCCGGGAGGAAGACCAGGCGGCCCTTGCGGCCGTCTACCAAGAGAGCGAGGAGGACGAGCGGCGCAGAGCGGAGGCGGCAGAAGAAGAGGCTCGGTACGAGGCGGCCATGGCGCACGCCATGGCCCTCTCCACGGCGGCGACTGTGTGGTGCCGCCGGTGGCCCCGCACTCCCCTCCCCGCCTCCTCGCCAAAGCCGAGCCGCAGCCGGAGCCGGAGCCCATCAACCGCTACTACTGGACGGGAGTAGTGCGCGAGTGGGTCAGGGTGCCGCCGGTCTGGCTGGGGGCGACGCCGGAGCAAGAGGCGGCGTACCTCGCGAACTGGCGGTAGATCCGAGGGGCCGAGGAGCGCCGCGACGGTGAGTACCTCGAGATGGTCGAGCGCGACGCAGAGGCCGAGGAGGAGGCGTGCCAGGCCGCGGCGGTCCAGGCGGCAGCACTGCCAGCGTCGGCACAACCCGCGTCCGACATGGCCGCGCTCTGGAACACGACGTTCGGCTGGGCCGGTCCGGCGCCGACGCTCATCGACTTCACGAACCCCGAGGACGACGACGACGCCTAGGGCAGCGCGCCGGTGCGTAGTTTTTAGGTTATTTTTATTAAATGCTAATGTGGACGCGCGGACTCCCGCCGGCCTTCGTGGCCGGCTTTAATGTTTAATTAATTTTATTTTTAAGTTAAATATGCATGCATTCAGTGTTTTTTTACGCCGTCCAAATGGGTCGCGCCAGCGTTGGGCGTATGCGCTGACCCAAACGCGGAAGCGGACGCTCGTGCCCACCTGGCCGACCCAAACGGACAAAATGCGGACAAAATCGCCGTCCGTTTGTGTCGCTCCATTGGAGTTGCTCTTATTATTTTGCGGAAAACCGTGCTCTGTTACTTAATTTGCTTACTTTCTCATGTACATGGACATGCAGGGTTGGCCATTATTTACCCATCTTTGTATGAGTGCAATTAGACATATTTCCATAAAAGTCCAAAAGGCCAGCCAATTAACCTTGCTGAAGCTCGCCATTGATGAACTGAGATGCGCTGAACTGAACATTTTTATTCTATTTTTGCAAAACAGATTGTGTTCAAGCTTCACCTTAAAAATGCAGAGTTAACCCACTTCACCGAAAGCAGATGACAAAGCCATGGAACACAAAGAAGGGATTTGATTTACATGAAAAGGATACTACCGTAATTCAACACACAGCGCCAAGCGCATCCTAGTCAGAGTGTCCTTTTGCTTAACCAGAAGCAAGCAGAGCACCTCACCAGATCTCCGTGTAGTGGAGTTCTGCGGCCCCCAGAGAAACCAACTAATTAACCGATGCTGCTGCTTTGCCATGGCACCATGATGGAGCATATTCCTTCCTTACCTACCGTTTAACTTTCAAAAGTAAAACATGACGCATCCGCCACAAATTTAAGCATATGCATTTGTCCGTTAAACGATGCCCACCATGACCACAAAATCGCAACACATGCTTATGTTAATACGAGTGTTAACTAAAGTTGGAACCAAAAGCGAGCTCAGTGCTGTGCTAGCATTCTTCAAGAACAATTGAAATGGAGTGCAAGAGATGTCAAAGAGCCAGTGGAAATGGCGATATGTGCATGGCCAGTCAGTGGAGCAAAACAAAAAGGAGAGGCGGCCGGAATAATGCTGCAGATCGAAGGCCGGCGTTGCTTGTTGCTGCCTAGATGCCATCAACAGAGGGGTGCTGCTCCCCTCCACCCAACCATCACCAATTATTGTCTCCGTTTAGGAAATTGTTTAGTCTAATGAAATCAAGCACATATATACTCCTACCTGTACAACTTCTGTAGCAACTTTTGCACCCCCCGCGAGCACCCAATAACCGTACCTTAAAGCGGCCGTATGAAGTCTGTGAAGTGTGCACCTACCAACTTGTTGCCACTGAGGATTCATGCAGCCGGAGATCAGTTAAACAACTACCAGCACTAAGCATGGCGCATTATTGCTTCCTACTCACCATGCAAAATGTTGCTGCTCTAGTGGGAGCTCCAAGAACTTTCTGTTGATGCAAATATTTGAATATTTTGTCACGGAAAGAAATCAGCATGTCAGTGTACCTGGTGACGGATGACCTAGCTTTTGCAACCGTTTTTGGACTGGTTTGGGTTGAAGCCCTCTCACTTCTGTGAAATAGTAGAACATTTCTTTCTACAAAGTGAAAATAACTACATAATCCTTCACGTTTGTGACAAGTTCTACACAATTTAAAATATTTTTAGAGGTCATGAAACATACCGGTAGTAGAACGGGAGGGATGACGAAGTATAAAAAAGAGTTAATTCCATCTCGCTGTTAAACCAGGAGGGTTGGCGAAGTATATGAATCGAACTTCGGATTTTTTAGCATGACAAAACGAACACCCGAGATGGCAAATTATGTTGTCACGAGGTTGAAAATTTCTTTTAACAAGCATGGCAAATCTTTATCATGTTCAGTTGTCTGACATGATTTACCATGGTTGCTAAAGAAAATTGCCGTTCTCATGACAATATAATTCGCCATGACGCATTCAATTTACGGTGTTTAAAAATCTGACGTCAGATTTCAACATTACAGTAACAATTTAGGGGTAAACATAAAATTCAGAGGTCGTGGGACCTACGAGTACTAGAACGGGAGGGATGTACCGGCAAGTGGGTAATAGCTGGCAACCTTCACGTGGCGCCCTCTCGCGGAAGCACTAGTGCACAACGAGTACAAGACGATGGTATCCGAAAGCAACGGTCGCAGGACCGCAGTACACATATTTTCTGCGTAAAACCAATGTATCGTCCAGTGCCATCTTGCCAATTTCCCCCATCCCATGGTTAAACAAGTGCACTCGAGTGTACGTAGTACGATGGGAAAGTGACACGTCCATAGGGAGCACTCGGTTGACAGGAGAACTAATGAGAACACCGGACACGATCATGAATTAACGGGGGGCCACCCATGCAGTCAGTTAACTGTTGAGACGCAAACGCATCCATCATCACCACACAGCTGTGCAGCATATTTTGACCAAATTAAGCAGGGAAAGAGGATGATGCCTTGCATGGGACGATCACCACAACCCACAAACGTTACATCGGTGGCGGTTGGGATGTTAACGCCTTGGACCCAAACGGGACAGGGGTGGACAAAAGTACAGACTAGTAGTAGCTGCCAGGGACATGGCCTTCTGAGATATATAAAGTAGTAACAGCATGTTTTTACTGGCGCAATGATCGTTTCTCGAATTGTAAAACAGCAAACAAAATACAACATGTATACTCTCTATAGTGTCAAAAACGTTTTTATATTATGGGCCAGAGGAATAGTTAGTGGAGGCGCTCAATCATGTTAAATTCATGTAGGAGTATCAAGTTTCATCACGAGGAAAGCAATCGGTAGGTCCGTAGGCGCCCTTCAATTAGCCTAGTCATGACCTTTTTCTTCATCTATATTCATCTCTTTGTTGCTCCCTTCGGTTCTGTGTTTCTGGCCGGACGCAGCTTTCCTCCTTTTTGCGCTCCACCGTTATCGATTTACACATGCACACTCGATGTATGCCCTCCATCCTACACGACTCCAAAGGAAAAAAAAAAGGGGAGTTGGGGCAGGATGGGGACTCTCATTCGTTTGATGTAATATATCAAGGCGGTTATACGATGTTGACGTCGACTTTAGCAATCAATATTGTTTCCGATATGCACACTTGTCTCGGAAATGCTTTCAAATCTTATTATCCTCCAAGCAAATGACTGAGGCGCAGGAATCATGCCATGAATATAGGTAGACGTCTACTACTATTACTGAGTTTGAGAGCGTTTTTATGCCTGCCTCTCTAGGTATTAAGTTCATGACAACAGAGTAATGCTTTAATTACGATGACATAATATAGACAAAATAAGTCCAAGCAATATAATCTAACCCCGGCGTTTTACCCTTATTAGCAACAATACAAATATGTACCTCGCTGCCCCTTCTATCACGAGGTGAGAACACCTCAAGATTGAATCTACCACAAAGCACATCTCCCACTATAGATAAATCAATCTAATTTGTCAAACTAAACATATAGATCGGAGAGAAATACAAGGCTGTAACAAGCACGCATAATAAAGTTCAGAAGTAACTCAGTTACTTTCAATGAACAATCTGATCATAAACTCACAATTAATCGGATCCCAACAAGTGAACCACAAAAGAATTACATCATATAGATCTCTCAAGAGAACATTGTATTGAAGAGAGAGAGAGAGAGAGAGAGAGAGAGAGAGAGTGAGAGAGATGACCTGTAGGTCAGGTCTTGTGAGGAATTACTCATGCATCATCGGAATGGCAACAAGGTTGATGTAGAGGCCCTCCGTGATCGATCCGCCCGCGTCAGAGTACCGGAAAAGGCCTCCAGATGGGATCGCGGAAGAACAAAGATTTGCCACGGGCCCACGGCGTAATAACTGTTTCAGGTCTCGCTCTGGGGGTTTCGGAATATTTGGATATTTATAGCACTAAAATGAAATCAGACGGAGCCACGAGGGGCCCACAAGGGAGCACGGCGCGCCTACCCCCTGGGTGCACCGTGTCGCCTTGCCGTCTCATCATCTATCGTCTGTACTCCTCCCGAAGCTTCTAGGGTTCCTCTTGGTCCAGAAAAAATCATCAAAAAGCTTGGTCGCGTTTGGACTTCATTTGGTGGGGATTTTCTGTAAAACCAAAAGCATGCACAAAACAGTAACTGGTACTGGCACAATGTTAATAGGTTAGTTTCCAAAAATGATATAAAATGGCATATAGAGCATACAAGATTGATAATATAATAGCATGAAACAATAAAAAATTATAGATACGTCAAAGATGTATCAGAGGGCAACGCGAGCACAACATTCTCCCACATCCATACACAACCTTTCTTATGTTCAGATTTGGGTATGCTTTATGTTTGATATATAGATGCATAATTCTTTCCGATCACTTGTCTTCTCTTGGCAAGTTTAGATCAATAGTCAATAGTGAAAGAGGTGTGCATTTGTTGGTTCAATATTGCAAACTAATCTACCTGGCAGAAAATGAAAAAGGCTTGTTATGTATTGTTGCTACTAAGAGTTGAGGGTTAGTAGATGATCAATAGTCCCTAACCATAAAAATATGTCATCATACTAAGTGCAACTACCCGTGTTTACAGTTAATGTTCAAATGATGCGTAGTGTTCTATATCTATGGACGGGCTATTTGGTAAAATATAAGGTTAGTTCAGAAAAGACAATATAAATTGTTATGAAAAGCATATATAAAAGTGATATTAATAGCATGAAACAATCAAAAATTATCAATACGTTCAAAGAGTATTACGTTTTTAACTAACAACTCAAGGTGGCCGTTGCGGCATGGGAGCATGCCGAACGTGGGGCATGGCCACGGACGTGCGTGGGGTTGTGTGTGGCTTGCTCTATGGTTAGGAGGCTAAAGAGAAGGTGGTGGGGCCAACTGTTAGTGAGAGAGGGACAAGTCAAGCATCGGTTATTCGATCTACGTAAGTCTAACGGCTCTGACTTAGCGTGCGGCTTTGTACTGATAAGTATAAAATGTATTTACAATTTTTAATTGTTTCATGTTACGTTTATATCATTTTTCCATAGTGTTGGCACCAATTCCTACCATTTTTTGGGCTAACATATTAACTCAGTGCCGAGTCACATATGTTGTTTTCTGCATGTTTTTGGACTTTTACGGAGCTCTAAAAATCTAGAAAAAATTCCAGAAAATATTTTTCATCAAGAAGCTTCCGGAGGGCACAAGTCCTGGCCTGGTGGTGGCCCGCAGTCACCACCCGTTCAGGGGCGTGGGGTCGCATGTGTCCCCTGGCCCACCTTTCCACCGCCTCTTGAAACCTATATTTTTCGTTCGTCCGGAAAACACTAAATATCGAGGAGCCTTTCTATTTTCACCGTCACACCTCTTTGTTCCATGGTGATCCAATCTGGAAGTCTTTTCCAATACTCTATTGGAGGGAGAAATCATCAGCATGGCCATCTCCATCAACTTGAAGGTCACCACGATCGCTCACGAGTAGTTTCCTTAGTAGCTAGATGGTTTTTCTCTCACTTGATTCTCAATACAAAGATCGCATGAGATTCCCTGCAATATTGTAATCCATCTGATGTAATTTGTTGGTGCGTTTTTCGCGGTGTGATGAATTATCATTTTATGATCAGATTTATCCATGAATCCTTTTAAGATCTATTTGGTTTCTTTGCTGCATAATTCTTGTTCATATATGCTCTACAATCTAATTTTCTTTTTTGGTCAAGTTTGATATTTGATCTCCAAGAGGGAGTTGTGTATGATAGTTGCGTTGAATCTTGCAAGTAATCTATCGCAGCGACAGAAAGTGCAAAAGGCCTGTATTCTGTTACTGCCAAGAGGGATAAAAATATGATTGTGTAGTTGCCCTTTGAACATAGGGTGAGGACAATATATCGTGTACTTCTTATCATCATACTTAGTGTAATACTATGTTTGTAGTTAATACTTTAAGATGCATGCTGGATTGCAGTCTTGGGTGGAGTAAGCTATAGATGCAGTTCAATAACAATCTATATATGTTGGGATCTGATGCTGATATGTTGATTATTTTATTGATAGTCATAGTTATAAAAATTGTAATTTAATTGATACACAACTATAATTTATTCACCAGACCATGCTTTCTTTTGCAGAAAAACCACTGGTGAACCTATGAATTTAGACCTGTTTTCTTATATTCTTCCAACCTCGATTAAACAGTCTTTTTCAATTCTTTATTTTACTTCTCACTTGAGTCAAATCTTCCATACACTTGTGCTTTTAATCCTCTTAACTAGCAAAGCTAGTATGACTGATAACCTCGCTAGTTTCGTTGGGGGCTAAGACAATATTATGTTTGTGTGTGTTCAGGTACTGATCATTGTTTGTATTTCTAAACCCATGTTGGTTTGATAAACCTTCTGGTCACCTACTATAAGGAAAATTGTTGCTTGGTACAAATCCTTACACTTGGGGACCCAACACCTTAGTTCGGAGGAAGCATGTACAAGTTCGGGAAAGAAAACATGTTGTGGGCCTAAAGTGAGGGTGAACAGAGTTGGGTTGCGCGGATGCCACTTGGGTTTCGACCCATATGTACATTAAGTTTTCAAATTTTAATTTAGTTTGATCACAATATGAATGGCTGAAAATAATACAATTTCATTTCCAAAAAATCAAAAAGGACTCATAGAAATATCAGGAAAAATATTTACAGCAAAAATGCAGTTTTGTGACTTCACTATTTCGCAATAGGATTTAATATGAGTATTTAAATAACTCGCTATTACCAATTTAGTGGTTATAAAATACCAACAATTAATTCATTTGAACTCCATGATGCATAAATCATGTGATGCATATGAAGGGTATGTCAAAATCCAAATTTGAATTTTTGAGATGTTACAAACCTAACCCCCTTAAGATGAATCTCACCCTCAAGATTTGGATTAGCCAGCAAAAGGTATGGGAGGTTTTCTGGAAGATGCTCCTCTCGCTCCCAGGTAGCTTCCTCCTCTATGGGATGATTCCACTGAATGTTGCAAAACATGATTGTCATGATACGAGGAAACCTCTCTATTGTCTCTAGAATCTTGACATGCTTCTCCTTGTATGTAGGATCATTCTCGAACTGAGCTTCCTCGAGTGGACGGTATCTGTCAAGGGTGTCTCTGCCATCTCTGGGTGGCACTTCTTCGGTTGGGATACATGGACCACATCATGTACTCCTGGCAAAACTTGGAGTAACTCCAACTGATATGCAACTTCGCCTTTGTGTGCATGAATCTTGTATAAATAGTCCCACAAAACTTGGTGCTACTGCTACCCCTCCCTTGATTCCAATATTCACTCCGCGTAATGGTGAGACTCTCAGATATGCCATGTATCCTATCTCATAAGTTACTTTTTTGTGTTCAACATGGGCATAGCTATTTCGTCTGGATTGTGCTATGTTGAGTCAGTCTCGAATCAGCCTAACCTTCTCATTGATCATACCTAGTTCAAATAAACTTTTTTCTCCTATGCCATTCCATAGCAATGGTGTTCTGCACTTCCCTCTGTACAAGGCTTCAAATAGTCCCATGTCATCCACTCTAGTGATAATGTTATCGCACAAATGCAACATATTACCTGAACTTTGCCATGGAGCGGAACCACCCCTCGCACATGTTGCACAACCATGTGGCAAACTCTCCATGTGGCACACTAGCCATGGAAACTAGCGCATCCTCCTCTCATGGTCGGGCATGGCAGAGATGGAGGATCTCGTGGCACTAGTGAGGGGAGACGGAGGCTCCCATGGCACCAGGCAGGGTGAATCTGGCCCCTCGGGCGCTAGGGTTGATAACGCACAAGTATAGGGCATCGCAACAGTTTTCGAGGGTAGAGTATTCAACTCAAATTTATTGATTCGACACAAGGGGAGCCAAAGAATATTCTCAAGTATTAGCAGCTGAGTTGTCAATTCAACCACACCTGAAAGACTTAATATCTGCAACAAAGTAGTATGGAAGTTACGGTAACGCTGGTAAAACTAACAGTAGCAATCATAACAGTGGTAACAGTGAAGTAACTAAGCAAGGATCAATATGTGGAAATCTCGTAGGCAATGGATCAATGATGGATAATTATGTCGGATGTAACTCATTGAAAGTGCGTTATATCGACTAGAGGGGGGGTGATTAAGCGATTTTTATGAATTTTTCACTGAGGAATTTGCTGGTGAGGAAATTCCTAAATGAAGAACTACTAGCAGCAGAATAAGTACTCAAATGTAAACATAACAGAACACAAGCATGGTCATCATGATGGAATGAAGACAAGCACAGAGTACAGAAAGCGTAAACACAGGATAACATAGAAAGAAGACAGACTGACTGAAGAAATTGAAATGAGGAAATTGAGAAAGTCTTCAGTCAAAGTCTTCAGACAGATATGAACAAGCACACAACAACAGAAATGAGGAATTGAAATAGTTGAGGAAATAGAACTAGTAAGCTTGGTGAAGACAATGATTTGGTAGACCAGTTCCAACTGTTGTCTCAGTTGTACGTCTGGTTGGAGCGGCTGAGTATTTAAACTTGAGGACACACAGTCCTCACTGTATTCTCCTTGAGCTAAGGTCACACAGACCTCGCCGAATCACTCGTGGTAAGTCTTCAGGTGACTTCCAAACCTTCACAGACTAGGTCACTTGGCGATCCACAATTCCTCTTGGATGCTCTAGACCATGATGCCTAATTGTCTGGAAGAAGCACAGTCTTCAAAGGTAACAAGCGTCGGGTCCACGCAGGATCAATCTCTTTAGTGATGCTCAATCACTTTGGGTTTGTAGGTGTTGGGTTTGGGTTTTCCTCACTTGATGATTTTCGCTCAAAGTCCTCGGAGGATGGGATGCTCTCAAATGACAAGTGTCAGTTTCTCTCGGAGCAACCAACCAGCTAGTGGTTGTAGGGGGCGGCTATTTATAGCCTAGGGAGCAGCCCGACATGATAAGACATAAATGCCCTTCAATGATATGACTGTTAGGTGGCTAGATATTTTGGACAGCTGGCGCATAGCACAACAACGGCCGGAATTTTGACTCTCAAATTCTTCAGGGCTATCATGTTCCTCACTGTGTTGGCAATCCGCACTAGCGAATTCCTAACTCCTCAGTCAGAACAAATTCCTCAGAGACCAGAAGAACTTCGTCTCTATCACTGAAGAATATGACTGAACTGTATGAGATTTCCAACGGCTTCACTCGAAGGGATTGGTAGGTGTAGGATTTTGAGTTGAGCATCACTTGGAAATTTTTCCTTAGTATTTCCTCGACTCCCTTTAACAGTATGGTGTTTCCTATGACTCAAGAAAGAGAAAATGAAACTACCAAAACAAAAGTCTTCATGCTTCATGTTCCTCAAATGATTGCCAAGTCTTCAAGGTCACACCAATTTCTTCACTTTCAAAGTCTTCAGAAAGTCTTTAGAAATCCAAAGTCTTCAGTTGAAGAACTTCATTTTTAGGGTTGACTTTCTCTGTAAATATCAAACTCCTCATAGACTTATAGACCCGTGTACACTCACAAACGCATCAGTCCCTTAACGTATAAGTCTTCAATACACCAAAATCACTAAGGGGCACTAGATTCACTTACAATCTCCCCCTTTTTGGTGATTGATCACAATATAGGTTAAGTTTTCAACGGGGATAAATATATGAAGTGTAAGTACCGATGTTAAGGAATTTGATTGCAAGATATAGAAGAACTCCCCCTGAAGATGTGCATAGTGAGGAATTTTGCTTTTGAAGCAATGCACACTTGAAGAGTATAATCATGGAGATCTCCCCCTATATCTTGTAATTCATACACGCATTTGACATATAATATGAAGAATTTGAAATGCATGATGAAATATGGTGACTGATGTAATTCAGCATGCATGCATTGACATTAATGAAGAATAAGCATGCAGAAGAACTCAACAAAAGTATCAGGCAACCATAGAGTTTAAGATTACAACTCGATCCAGCAAAGTCATCAAAAGAATGAGAGTTGTAACTTGAAAAAAAAACACCCATATAAGATAGACCCGCTTGAAGACTAACTCAAATTTCTCCCCCTTTGTCATCGAATGACCAAAAGGGTTGAAAAATGAGGACTAACGCCCCTGAAGAATATCATGATGATGGATGGGCGCCAGCGTTGTTGGGGTCTTGAGTCGTTGTAGGGCCTGCTGCAGTGTCATCCAAGTCTTCGAACTCGTCCGTGTCGCGTGATGAGGAATATGAACTAGCGGCCAAGGAAGGAACCTTGACCTTTTTGAATTTCTTTGATGGAGGAGCAGACCAGTCAAAATCTTCCTTGAAGCCCATTTCCTTCAGATCTTCTTCACCATAGAGATGTGACAGAATAGCCCAGGTGCGATCAAAAACTTCATGGAGGTACTAGTGGTTTTTGTTCACTGCATTATGTGTAGAAGTCATGGTCAGTCATCACACGAGGAGCAGTGGCTTGAGGATTTGGCTTGGATGCATTGGCAGCAGAATCATGAGTGGCAGAGTCATTATTGGTGGAATAAGATGCAGCTTTGCAGAACTGACCATCCAATGGACGAATACCCTCATCGATAACAGCTGGTGCCTTGCCCTTCTCATCAGCTGAGGGATATGTCCGCTTGAGGACTTCAATCGGGGGCAAGTAGCTGAGGTGATTCTGAAAGTCAGCTTTGTAGTTGAGTGGATACCTTGTTATGAGGAATCACATAATCTTCACCAAACAAAACAAGGTCCTTTGATGGCATGAATGAGACAGGAACGACATCAATTGGGTTGTTGATTGAGCTTGTCAAAGGCTTCGTCTTCTTCGGAGCTGAAGAATTTGATGAAGTTGATGTCTTCCTTTTCTTCACAGTTGCACGCTCTGCAGCCTTGGTCTTCTTCGCATCTGATGCAGATCGAAGGATTGGAGTTGGTGTAGGCGCAGGAGGTGCAGAGGACTTTGGTTCAGTTTCTTCAAGCGCAACTGATGCAGTTGCCCTGTCTTCTTCACTTTCTTCAGGCGCACCACTAGTGGATGCCCTGGCAATTTCTTCAGAGGCTGGAATACAGTCATCAGCCTTGGTACTTTCATTTTCTTCAGCAGCCTGATTGTCATCAGCGGTGCTGGCATGTTCTTCAGTGGGCTGAGCAGATACTTCAGCCAGAGTAACTTCAATGTGCACAGGAGCAGCAACACTTGAAGTGAGTTTCTTTGTCAGATTGACGAACCTGACCGTGGCGCCCTTAGAATCAGCATAGTAGCGATTGAATTCATCACTCAGTTGCTTGATTTCAGCTTTCAAGGCAACGAGTTGATCAGGGGTAAGAGTGAGGACATTGTCCTTAAGGTAGCGCTGCTTCTTGTACTGCACTTTCTTCAGTCTTCTGCCTTCTTCAAATTTCCACTTCTCTTCCTCAATGAAGGCAGTCAGAACATGACTTTGACCAGGAGTGAGGTTCATCTCCGACAAAGGCGTGTTAGGGTCCTTGTGCCATAGGTCAATGAAGTCGAGGATCAACTTTGGATCCAATAGCAGTGGCACATTGCTGCCTTTGGCTCTAGCGGCCCTGGCCTGCCTGTCTCTGATGATTTCGGCAAGTTCTTCATCATCAGCCTCATCGTCATCAGAGGGCACTTGGAAGGCGACCTGCTTCTTGTGAGGACTTGGTCGAAGGCCTCGTCCAGCAGTGGCCTTTGTCTTCAGCAGAGAGGGGCCAGCTGAGGAACTTGCAGATGCTCCTGAGGCAATTGAGATGCCTGTAGTCCTTTAGCATATGGCGAGATGCACAGGTGCAGAGGATTTGGTCAGAGCAACTGAAGACTTTGTCGGAGGAGCTGAGGACTTTGAAGGAGGAGGAGCAGTTTGAGGAATTGGTCGTGAGGGCTTTGAAGAATCTGGCCTAGAGGGCAGTGCTGTCGTGAGGGCATTGAGGGAAAAGCACTTGACTTATGCGCAGGCTTTTTAGGCATCGCCTTCGTCGGCTTACTAGTAGAGGCCTCAGTAGCGGTAGCAGCAGCAGCAGAGTCTGCATTGAATTTCCTCACTGCTTCCTTTGCTCGCTTGGCCAGTTTGGCCTGGCGCTTTGCCCATTCATCAGCATAGTCCTCACCGCGCTTGAGGCTGGTGGGATCTGCCAATTGGCCTGGTGCCAATGGAGGTCTTGAGCATGGAGGGTTGAGTGCGAATTTCTTCATATACTTGGGAGTAACATACCTGTACTCCCTCCATTCCCGTGCCCATCTCCTCTCTATCCTTTGTATATGCACCTTGCACTGATTTTTGTCCTCCTTGCCAAATTTGGCCTCATCAGGAGTGCAGTATCCAGCATAAATGTCCTCATGGATTTCGAAAGCAGTATTGACCTCAGGCCTCTTCCCACCCTTCTGTGGCTTATTACCTTTAGCCATTTTCTTCAGCTGAGGAATCTGAACAACTGAAGTTTCGGAAGAGGTGTGCAACTTTTCTTCGAGGAACGCTGCAAATGAGTTAAGTTGATGAAAACCTAGTGATTCAGCAGTGGACATTTGTACCTGTGAACAGAGTATGGTTGCGAGGAATTTGGAGAGGTCATATGCGTTCTCAGAAGGTTTTTCAAAAAGAATAGGTTTGAGGAATTTGACCAGATGAGTCTTGAGGAATTTCACTAAGCGTTCTTTGTCTTAGGTTCCAGAGTTGTATAGATTGAAAATCCACACAATTGAGGAATCTTGAAGAAAATCATTGCTTAGAGAAACGAATCAAGAGCAGATGACATGTGAGGTGTTCATGTGTGTGAAGATTTGAAGAATAAACACCTTTTGAAGATTTTCAACGAAACATATGAATCAAAGAGGGTAGTAAAAGTAACTTCAATTACCCGAGTTGAAGAACACGACGAACTGGGAAGTGTAGATGTGAAGTTCGTCAGTTCAGATCTTCCACGCCCTAATTTGGTAGAGTAAGACGGCTACGGCGGCGGCGGAGTGAAGAAATCCACAACCGGCGCGAGTACAACGGCGACGAGGTCGAGGCAGTGAAGCTCTTCCTCACCGGCGACGATGAAGTAGCGGCGGTGCTAGGGTTTGGGGAGCTCGAGCGGGAGTGAGAGCGAGCGGAGTACAAACGAAGTGAGGAAGAGACAGGGGTATTTATAGAGGGAGTGAAAAACTGTACGCCCGAGGAAATCGGACGAACATGCCCCTGGCCCTTCTCATTTGCTTGACATGTGTCACCCACGTACTGAGAGGTGGTGATCGTGTAGGATCATGGGTGAATAGATAACTATTGTCATGGGATGCGGAATGGTTTGAGCGGCAAAGCCGAAAATTCAGATAAGATAAGTTAAAATTTCCGTTCACAATTTCTTCAGCTGTCAAGGACACAGTGAAGATTTTGAACGAGTTTCAAATAGAACGCACATGAAGAATTTGTGAACATACTGGGTTGAGTTTAGCATAGAGGGGGAAGGGTCCGATCACTTTCACTTAGCAGAAGAAAATAACTTGAAGAATTAGCAATAAGTGAATGCTGTAGAGGATATAAACTCATATATATTGAAAGTGCGTTATGTCGACTAGAGGGGGGTGAATAGGCGATATTTATGAATTCTTCACTGAGGAATTTGCTGGTGAGGAAATTCCTTAGCGAAGAACTACTTGCAGCGGAATAAGTACTCAGAAGTAAGCATAACAGAATACAAGCATGGTCATCATGATGAAACGAAGACTAGCATAGAGTACAGAAAGCGTAATCACAGGATAACACAAGATGAAGACAAACAGACTGAAGAAATTGAACTGAGGAATTTGAGAAAGTCTTCAGTCAAAGTCTTCAAGCACAGATATGAACAAACACTCAACACAGTAATGAGGAAATGGAAGGGTTGAGGAAATAGAACCAGTTAGTTGGTGAAGACAATGATTTGGTAAACCAGTTCCAACTGTTGTCTCAGTTGTACGTCTGGTTGGAGCGGCTGAGTATTTAAACTCGAGGACACGCAGTCCCAGACACCCAGTCACTGAGCACGCAGCTCAGGACACCCTGTCCTCACTGTATTCTCCTTGAACTAAGGCCACGCAGGCCTCGTCCAATCACTCGTGGTAAGTCTTCAGGTGACTTCCAAACCTTCATAGACTTGGTCACTCGGCAATCCACAATTCCTCTTGGATGCTCTAGACCTTGACGCCTAACCGTCTGGAAGAAGCACAGTCTTCAAAGGTAACAAGCGTCGGATCCACGCAGGATCAATTTCTTCAGTGATGCTCAATCACTTTGGGTTTGTGGGGGTTTGGTTTTGGGATTTTCCTCACTTGATGATTTTCGCTCAATGTCCTCGGAGGATGGGTTGTTCTCAAATGACAAGTGTCAAGTTCTCTCGGAGCAGCCAACCAACTAGTGGTTGTAGGGGGCGGCTATTTATAGCCTAGGGAGCAGCCCGACATGATAAGACATAAATGCCCTTCAATGATATGACCGTTAGGTGGATAAGATATTTTGGGACAGCCGGCGCACAGCACAGCAACGGTCGGAAATTTGACTCTCAAATTCCTCAGGGCTATCATGTTCCTCACTGTGTAGGCAATTCACACTAGCGAATTCCTAACTCCTCAGTCAGAGCAAAGTCCTCAGTGACCAGAAGAACTGCGTCTCTGTCACTGAAGAAATTGACTGAACTGTATGAGATTTCCAATGGCTTCACTCGAAGGGATTGGTAGGTGTAGGATTTTGAGTTGAACATCACATGGAAATTTTTCCTTAGTATTTCCTCGACCCCCTTTAACAGTACGGTGTTTCCTATGACTCAAGAAAGAGAAAATGAAACTACCAAAACAAAAGTCTTCATGCTTCATGTTCCTCAAATGAATATCAAGTCTTCAGGATCACACCAATTTCTTCACTTTCAAAGTCTTCAGAAAGTCTTTAGAAATCCAAAGTCTTCAGTCGAAGAACTTCATTTTTAGGGGTCGACTTTCTCTGTAAATATCAAACTCCTCATAGACTTATAGACCTGTGTACACTCACAAACGCATCAGACCCTTAACCTATAAGTCTTCAATACACCAAAATCACTAAGGGGCACTAGATGCACTTACAATCTCCCCCTTTTTGGTGATTGATGACAACATAGGTTAAGTTTTAAACGGGGATAAACATATGAAGTGTAAATACTGATATTGAGGAATTTGATTGCAAGATATAGAAGAACTCCCCCTGAAGATGTGCATAGTGAGGAATTTGCTTTTGAGGCAATGCACATTTGAAGAGTTTAATCATGGAGAACTCCCCCTATATCTTGTAATTCATACATGCATTTGATATATAATATGAAGAATTTGAAATGCATGATGAAATATGGTGCCTGATGAGATTCAGCGTGCGTGCAATAATATTAACGAGGAATAAGCATGCAGAATAGCACATCAAAAGTATCAGAGCACAGTGCATCAAAAGTATCAGAGCACCGTCCAAAAGTATCAGGGCACCATCGGGTTTAAGATTACAACTCGATCCAATAAAAGTTTCGGAAGAACGAGAGTTGTAACTTAGAAAAAAATGCCCTTAATATAGACCCGCTTGAAGACTAACTCAGATTTCTCCCCCTTTGTCATCAAATGACCAAAAGGATTGAAACTGAGGACTAACGCCCCTGAAGAATTTCAAGTTGATGGAGGAGCGCCAGCGTTGTCGGGGTTGTTTGTTGTAGCAGGGCCTGCCGCAGTGTCGTCCAAATCTTCATACTCATCAGTGTCACGCGATGAAGAATAAGAGCTGGCCACCAGATCAGGAACTTTGATCCTCTTGAATTTCTTCGGAGGAGGTGCAGACCACTCAAATTCTTCCTTGAGACCCATAGTCTTCAGTTCTTCAGCGCTATAGACCTGAGTGAGGACAGCCCAGGTGCGGTTGAGGGTTTCATGAAGGTAGTAGTGTTTTTTCTTCACTGCATTATGTGTTGAGGTCATGTTGTGAAGAATTGCACCAAACTGACGCTTTACCCATTTGTGATTGCGATCAACTTTCTGATGAAGACTGAGGAGTAACTCACGGTCAGTCATCACCCTGGGTGCTGTGGCTTGAGGATTTTGCTTAGCTGAGGTATTTGCGGCAGTGTCATGTGTGGCAGAGTCATCATTGGTAGAGTAAGATGTAGCCAGACGAAATTGACCATCCAATGGACGAATGCCTTCATCGATCACAGCAGCTGCCTTGCCTTTATCATCAGCTGATGAAACTGTTCGTTTGAGGACTTCAATGGGAGGCAAGTAGCTACCATGGTTCAGAGTGTCAGCTTTGTAATTCAGTGAAGATCTTGCCCTTATGAATCTCATAATCCAAGGCGCATAGGGCTTCAGCTCGAAAGGTGACATAGCAACATTGGCCAGAGTCCTCATGAAGAAATCATGGAAGTTGACGGGAACGCCATGAATGATGTTGAAAAGCATGTTCTTCATGATGCCAACGACATCTTCATCATTTGAGTCGTGGCCTTTGATAGGACTCATTGTCTTCGTCAGAATGCGATAGACAGTCCGAGGCACATAGAGCAATTCCTTGACGAGGAATTTGGTTCGTGGGGCCTGCCCAGGCTTCAAAGGCTTCATGAGCACTTGCATATAGTGATTTGTCAGTTCAGGGTCATTGTAGATGCAACGTGCACTGTCATGGGGAGGATCAAGAGGAAGGACACGAAGCAATTCAGTTGCCGATGCCTTGTAGTGAGTGTTTTCAGTCATCCAATCCAACACCCATGAATTGACATCTTCAGCGTCTCGAGTGATATGCAGTGTTGCGTAGAACTGAAGAATGAGTTATTCATTCCAATCGCAAATGTCAGTGCAGAAATTCAGTAATCCTGCAACATGAAGAACACTGAGGACTGGCTCGAAGCATGGCAGAGATTCCATATCCACGTGAGGAATATGTTCATGATCGAAGATTTTGTCTTTGTTAAACATCACTGAGGAATAGAAGTTGGCTTGACTAGCAGTCCAGAAACGCCTCTTCCTTATGCGAGCAGAGTCATAGGGGTTGTAGTCAGTGAAGAACACATGCTCGGAAAAGAAGTCTTCAGCCTTGAACTTCTGTTTGCTTGAGAACGGATTCTTTGGTTTTGGCAGAGGAATGTCAGTGAGTTGCATCACCACCTCAGGAATCGCGAGCTCAGGTTCTTCAGGCTGAGGAATTTCTGGTTCCTCTTCTTGTGCAACCTTATGGTCAGCAGCAGCAAGTTCTTCAGCACTAGCGGCTGGAATATCTTCATGAACAGAGGAAGTGGGATGAGTTTCTTCAGAGCCCATTTGAACAGTTGTTGCCGGGGACTGAGGGATCTGTTGAATAGGAGTGAAGAGAGGAGTATTGGGATGCTGACTTTCCCAAAAGTCATCATTCATCACTGGTGTAGTGCATCCAATATCCACATCTTCATCTTCAATTTCCTCAACACCAGCTTCTTCAGCTGTGAACTGAGGCATAGGTGAGGAATTGACTGTCGTTGAAGGGATTGTATCCACTTCAATTTCTTCATCAATCTGCTCTGACGAAGCAGCATAATGATTTTCTTCATCAGATCCGCTTGGGATCTTATAGTCTTCTCCAAAAGGAACAATTTCCTTTGATGACATGGAGGAAATTGGAACAGCATCAATTGGATGTTCAAGTGAGCTGGTCATTGGCTTCATTTTCTTCGCAGCCGAAGAATTTGACCAGCTGATGCCTTCCTTTTCTTCATTGCAGCTCGCTCTACAGCCTTGGTCTTCTTCACTTCATAGGCAGAAGGAAGAATTGGAGTTGGTGTAGGCGCAGGAGGAGCTGAGGAATCTGGTTGATTTTCTTCAGGCGCAATGATGTAGTTGCCCTGATCTCTTCAGTTTCTTCAGGCGCACCACTAGTGGATGCCCTGGCAATTTCTTCAGCGGCTGGAATGGATTCATCATCCCTGGAACTTACATTTTCTTCAGCAGGCTGAAGGTCATCAGCGGTGCTGGCATGTTCTTCAGCAGGCTGAGCAGAATCTGCAGCCTGAGGGTTTTCTTGTTGCGATGGGGCTGCAACAGTTGTCATTTTCTTTGTCAGGTTGACGAATCTCACTTTGGCTCCTTGCCAATCAGCATAGTATGCATCGAAGTCTTTGCTGAGGGCTTGAATTTCATATTGAGCCTAGAGCAGTTCCTCAGGTGTCATTCTGACAACATTTTTCTTCAGGAGCTTCTCCTTTCGGTATTGCGCTTTCTTGATCTCCCTTGCCTTTTCAAATTTCCATTTCTCTTGAGTGATGAAATGGGTCAGCATGTGACTTTGACCAGGAGTCAGATGAAAATCAGGCATGGGGGTGTTTGGATCCTTGTGCCAGAGGTCAATGTAGTCGAGGATTTTCCTTGGATCCAAAAGCAGTGGCACAGATGTGCCTTTGGCTCTACCGGCCTTCACTTGTCTGTCTCTGATGATTTCTGCAAGTTCATCATCAGAAGCTTCATCATCAGAGGGCACTTGGAATGCGACCTGTTTCTTCCTTGGACTTGGCCGAGGACCGCATCCAGCTGTTGCTTTAGTCTTCAACAGTGTGGGGCCTGATGAGGACATTGGTGCAGCTGAGGAACTTGCTGAGACACCAGAAGCAATTGAAAAACCAGTAGTCCTTTGGCATGTAGCCAGATGCACAGGAGCTGAGGACTTTGATGGTGCAGTAGTGGTCTGAGGAATCTGCCGTGAGGGCATAGCTGAGGAACTTGGCCGTGAGGGCGCTGTTGGTGAAGCACTTGGCTTGCGAGCAGGCTTGTTTGGCATTGATTTCCTCGGTCTGACCGAGGTCTCAGCAGCAGCAGCAGCGGCAGAATCCTCATTGAATTTCTTCACTGCCTCCTTGGCTTGTCATGCCAATTTGGCTTGGCGCTTAGCCCATTCTTCAGGAAAGTCCTCACCACTTTTGATGCTAGTGGGATCAGCTACTTGGCCAGGTGCCAATGGAGCTCTTGGGCATGGAGGATTGAGGGCGAATTTCTTCATGTACTTTGGAGTCACATATCTGTACTCCCTCCATTCTCTTGCCCATCTCCGTTCAATCTTCTGTATGCGCACCTTGCGCTGATTTTTGGTTTTTTCCCAAATTTTGATTCATCAGGTGTGCAATAGCCAGCATAAATTTCATCAGGGATCTCGAAAGCAGTCATGACCTCAGGCTTCTTTCCTCCTTTCTGCGGTCTCTTTCCTTCAGCCATATTCTTCAGATGAGGAATTTGAACAATTGAACACTCTGAAGAAGTATGCAATTTTTCTTCGAGGAACGCTGCAAATGAGTTAAGCTGATGAGAACCTAGTGATTCAGCAGCGGACATGAGTACATGTGAATAGAGTGTAGGTGCGAGGAATTTGGAGAGGTCATATGCGTTCTCAGAAGGTTTTTCAAAAAAAACAAGTTTTGAGGAATTTGACCAGATGAGCCTTGAGGAATTTCACTAAGCGTTCTTTGTCTTAGGTTCCAGAGTTGTACAGATCGAAGATCCACACAATTGAGGAATCTTGAAGAAAATGATTGCTTAGAGAAATGGATCAGGAACATACAACGTGTGAGGTGTTTATATGTGTGAAGATTTGAAGAATAAAACACCTTTGAAGATTTTCAGGAAAGTTTGAGAATCAAAGTGAGTAATAAAAGTGACTTTTAATTACCCGAAGTGAAGAACACAACGAACTAAGATGAAAAGACGTGAACTTCGTCAGGTTAGACCTCCCACGCCCTAACTTGGCAGAGGGAAACAGCTACGGCGGCGGCGGAGTGAAGATTTCCGCAACCGCCGCGAGTACGATGGCGACGAGGTCGAGGCAGCGAAGCTCTTCCTCACCGGCGACGATGGAGTAGCGGCGGCGCTAGGGTTTGAGGAGCTCGAGCGAGAGATAGCGACCGAGCGGAGTAAATGAAGTGAGGAAGGGGAGAGGGGTATTTATAGCCACGGTGAAAAAACTGTTCGCCCGAAGATTTTGGGACAAACATGCCCCTGCCCTTTCTCCTTCACGCGACATGTGTCACCCATGTACTGTGCAGATGAGATCGTGTAAGACCGTGGGTGAATATAATAATGCATCATGGGATGCGGAACGGTTTGAGCGGTAAAACCGAAAATCTGGATAAGATTTGTTTTATAGTTTCGTTCGCAATTTCTTCAGCTGACAAGGACACAGTGAAGATTTTGAACGAGTTTCAATTAGAACGCACATGAAGAATTTGTGACTAGATTGGGTTGAGTATAGCATAGAGGGGGAAGGGTCCGATCACATTCACTTAGCAGAAAACGCAACTTGAAGAAATAGCCATAAGTGAATGCTGTAGAGGACATAAACTCATATATATATATATATATATATATATATATATATATATATATATATATATATATATATATATATATATATATATAGCCAATGAAGAAAAACGACGGAAACAGTGAAGATTTTGCAAAGTTGAAGAATTTGAAAAACTGAAGAATTTCAAAAACTGAAAAAAAAAACTCAAATTGAAGATTTTCAACTTTTTGTGGTGGCGTGACCCACCATATAAGAATGATGATTTCAGACACCGCGTACAATTGTCGTAGGGTTCTGAGAATCAAATTCTTCATTAATTTCTTCACACTTAGAGTGTTATTCTTCATTGATTGAAGAAAAACGTTTCTTCATGTGTTGCACATCTAAGTCATCAATTTTGCATAAGTGTTAGGATGTGTGTCCTTTTCAAAGAACATTCGAAGATTCTAAGATATTTAGCTCACACCGCAACTTGCTAAATCTCTTCTCATCCAAGGGCTTAGTGAAGATATCAGCTAGTTGTTCTTCAGTCTTCACGTGCTCGATGGAGATGTCACCCTTCAACACATGATCACGAAGAAAATGATGACGAATTTGAATGTGCTTTGTCTTCGAGTGCTGAACTGGGTTGTGAGCAATCTTGATTGCACTCTCATTGTCGCAGAGGAGAGGCACATTCTTCATGTTGACGCCATAGTCCTTGAGGGTTTGCTTCATCCAAAGCAGTTGAGCACAGCAAGAGCCAGCAACAATATATTTAGCTTCTATAGTAGACAGTGATACGCAGTTCTGTTTCTTCGAGGACCAACAGACCAAACATCGTCCGAGGAAATGACAAGTGCCAGATGTTGACTTGCGGTCCACATGATAACCAGCATAGTCAGAGTCAGAATATCCAACGAGATCAAAAGAAGAGCCCTTGGGGTACCATAATCCTAGTGTTGGTGTGTGAGCTAGATATCGAAGAATATGCTTCACAGCCTTATGGTGTGATTCCTTCGGTGCAGCTTGAAATCGGGCACACATGCAAACACTAAGCATTATATCTGGCCTAGATACGCATAAGTACAATAAAGAACCAATCATGGAGCGGTATACCATGTGATCGAAGTCAATACCATTTTCATCAGTGCATAGATGGCCATTTGTGGGCATAGGAATTTTGACGCCTTTGCAATCTTGCATGCCGAATTTCCTCAGTACAACTTTGAGGTATTTCTCCTGAGATATGAATATGCCATTGCGCTGCTGACGAATTTGAAGACCTAAGAAGAATTTCAATTCTCCCATCATAGACATTTTATATTCTTCACTCATCATATAGGCAAATTCATCACTATAACGTTGGTCAGTACAGCCAAAGATAATATCATCAACATATATTTGGCACACAAACAGTTCACCATCATAAGATTTAGTAAAGAGAGTAGGGTCGAGTGAACCAGGTGTGAAGCCATTCTTCACGAAGAATTCCTTCAACGTATCATACCACGCCCGAGGGGCTTGCTTGAGGCCATAGAGAGCCTTATTGAGTCTGAAGACTTTGTCAGGATTCTTTGGATCTTCAAAACCTAGCGGTTGAGCAACATATACTTAGTCCTCAAGCTTACCATTGAGGAATGCACTTTTCACATCCATTTGATATAAGATGATATCATGATGGTTAGCGTAAGCAAGTAATATGCGAATAGCCTCAAGTCTAGCAACAGGTGCAAAAGTTTCATCGAAATCAATTCCTTCAACCTGTGTGTAGCCTTGAGCTAATAGTCATGCCTTATTTCTCACCACAAGGCCATTTTCATCTTGCTTGTTGCGGTAGATCCACTTGGTGCCAATGATATTATGCTTGCCAGGATCTGGACGATTGACCAGTTCCCAGACATTGTTAAGCTCGAATTGATGTAATTCTTCTTGCATAGCCTGAATCCACTCCGGCTCCAGAAATGCTTCATCTACCTTAGTGGGCTCTGTGATAGAGACAAAAGCATAGTGCCCACAAAAGTTAGATAAATGTGAAGCTTTTGAGCGTGTGAGAGGACCTGGTGCGCTAATGTCATCGATGATCTTCTCCACTTGCACTTCTTTTGCAACGCGAGGATGAGCTGGTTGTCGCTGAGGAATTTGATCAGCATTTTCTTTAGCACCATTTTCCTCAGCATTTTCTTCAGGCGCATCAGCTCGATGTTCTTCATGAGCTGGAATGAATTCTTCAGCAGATTCTTCAGTAGGAATGACATCCTCAGTTGCCTTGAACTTGATGGAATCCTCAGGTGCTGGTTCATCTAACACAGAAGGTAGGTGCTCTCTTTGCGAGCCATTAGTTTCATCGAACCGCACATCTACAGTGTCAACAATCTTGTGAAGAACAATGTTGAAGACTCTGTAGGTGTGCGAGTCCTTTCCGTAACCAAGCATAAAACCTTCATGTGCTTTCGGTGCAAATTTAGAGTTGTGGTGAGGATCTCTAATCGAACATTTAGCACCGAAGACTTTGAAATAACTCACATTGGGTTTCTTGTCAGTGAGGAGTTCATAGGCCGTCTTCTTGAAGAATTTGTGAAGATATACTCTGCTGATGATGTGGCATGCAGTATCAATTGCATCAATCCAAAAACGCTGAGAGTTTTGTATTCATCAAGCATAGTGCGAGCCATCTCAACCAGAGTTCTGTTCTTGCGCTCCACGACGCCATTTTGCTGAGGAGTATATGGAGCAAATAACTCATGAGTAATACCAAGTTCATCAAGATAGGCATCAAGACCGGAATTCTTGAACTCAGTTCCATTGTCACTTCTGATGTGCTTGATCTTCACACCAAAGTTGGTTGAAGCCCTCGAGGAAAAACGTTTGAAGACTTCCCGCACTTCATGTTTGTAAGTAACAATGTGTACCCATGTATATCGAGAATAATCATCAACAATGACAAAACCATATAGAGATGCATCATTAGTGACTGCTGAGTAATGATTAGGTCCGAAGAGGTCCATGTGAAGCAATTCGAATGGATGGGTAGTGGTCATGATAGTCTTCGCTGGATGCTTGGCCTTGGTCATTTTTCCAGCTTCACAGGCTCCGCATAAGTGATCCTTGAGGAATTTGACATTCTCAATGCCAATGACATGCTTCTTCTTTGCAAGAGTGTGCAAATTCCTCATGCCTGCGTGACCAAGTCGTCGATGCCATAGCCAGCCTTCTGAAGCTTTTGCAAGTAGACACACGGCTGGTTGTGGTCCTGTAGAGAAATCAACAATATATATATCTCCTCTCCTAAAGCCTTCGAAGACTTTGGAATTGTCAGCTTCCATAATCACAACACAGCGATATTTGCCAAAGACAACAACCATATCAAGATCACAAAGCATTGAGACTGACATGAGATTGTATCCTAAGGACTCAACAAGCATGACTTTGTCCATGTGTTTATCCTTAGAGATTGCAACCTTACCAAGACCCAATACCTGACTTTTGCCTTTGTCAGCAAAGATGATATGCTTCAGAGGTGACAGTGATAAGGGAGCATCCATCAATAGATTCTTGTCACCAGTCATGTGATTCGTACATCCACTATCGAGGACCCATTCAGTAGTTTTGGGTTGATCATCCTGCAGATGAATTAGTGTAGCTTACAATCTCACATGCTTTATCAGTGAAGAATACGATATCAAGTTCATCAGATGAATTTCATCAAGCAGTAAACAGATATAGCAGTATGAGGACGTGTGAAATGAAAGTTCATTTCATCATGATTCGCCTGCGTCCTTTCAGGCAATTTCGTCAGGTCCCCAGCAAATTCTTCAGACGTTAAAGCACGTCTGGAGACCTGACCCTGCAGAAGAGATTAGTTCTTTTTCTTCACCACCCACATCTGGAGGGGTGGCAAAGAATTCATCACTCTGCGAGCACCATATGAGAAAGGTGGGAAAGATGCCAAACCATTTCGTTTCACATAAGAGGGGTTAGGGTAAGCATATGAATAAGCAGAGAAATTCTTCGACAACTTATGAACAAAATGGTTTGAAGAATAATGCACATATTCATAGCCCTTAGCTCTACCCTGTGAGACAGGATTGTTAGCACGATGATAATCATATGAGGACTTTGATCCTTTTGAGGAATTTGATCCATGTGAGGAATTTGGTCCGTATGAGGACGTGGATCCATATGAAGAATTTGGTCCATATGAAGAATTTGATCTGGGGTTCCTGTTCTTCACAGGTGGTGTCATGAGGACATTCACCTAAAGACTTTCAACATAACTTTTGGGAACCCAGATTTTCTTCATAGGGGAACCGTTCCTGCAGTTAGTGCCAACATATCTAGCAAATACTTCACCATTCTGATTTTTGAACAGTTTATAGTTGGAGTCAAATGACTCATCAGAAGAATGAGGAGATTCACATGTAAAGCCAGATAAGTTAGATGGATCAACTGGAGGTCCCTTTGCAGCAACCCATGAGGTTTTGGGGTACTGCTCAGGCTTCCAATATGTTCCATCAGCATTGAGTTTCCTCTCAAAGGCAATACCCTATTTCCTAAGGTTTCTATTGAGGATCTGCTTTTTAAGCACATCACAAAGAGTCTGATGCCCTTTGAGGCTTTTGTACATGCCTGTCATGTACAATTCCTTCAGCCCTGCATTGTCAGTGATACTAGCAATGTCCTCAGATGAGGAATTAGTGATAGCAGAGGCAGATGAAGAATTTGTAACAGTTGAAGCATTTGAACATTCAGGTGAAGAATTAGCAGATTCACGTTCAATGCACTTTAAGCATGGAGGAACTAATTCTTCCTGAGAAGCGCTGATTTGTTGAGCTAGTAATGAATCGCGCTCCTTCTGAAGATCTTCATAACACACTCTTAGCTTTTCAAGATCTTCCTTCCTTTGAAGAGATTCAGAGGAAAGCTTCTCATGATCTTGCTTTTCTTGAAGAAATTCATAAGAAAGTTTCTCATGATCAGATAAGAGAGTGTTATGATGACTTTGAAGGTTATCAAACCTAGACTGAAGTCTCTGAAGATTTTCAGTCAGGGCTTTAGTGCGATCCATTTCTTCACCCAACATATCATCACTTTTGTCTAGCATGTTTTGAACCTTTTCAAAAGCCCGTTGTTGTTTTACAGCAATCTTAGCAAGTTTAGAGTAGCTGGGCTTGAGATCCTCATCAGATTCATTTTCACTAGATTCAGAGGAGTTGTATTTGAGTACCTTTGCACCTTTCGCCATGAAGCAATAGGTGGGAGCGTAGCCATCATTATCTTCATCAGGCTTGTTGGTGGGGTCAGTTTCTTCAGTGTTGAAGATGGACTTGCTGACGAAAGCAGTAGCGAAGGCCAAACTAGCCACACCAGATTCAGATTCTTCAGACGCCTCCTCTTCATCATTTTCCTCAGATTCAGCTTCAGAGTCCATTTCCTTGCCAATGAATGCCCGAGCCTTCTTGGAGCTGCTCTTCTTGTGAGATGAAGACTTCGAGGATTTTGATGATGAAGATTTTGACGATTTCTTCTTCTTTGCATCATCAGAACTGTAATCCTTGTATTTCTTCTTCTTCATTTCCTTTTCCCACTGAGGACAATCTTGAATATAGTGACCAGGTTTCTTGCATTTGTGGCACAGCCTTCTCTTATAGTCACTGGATGAGGAATCACTGCTTCTTGAGGATTTTCCAAAGCGACCACGTCTTGAGAACTTCTGGAATTTCTTCACGAGCAGTGCTAGCTCCTGGCTCAATTCTTCAGGATCACCAAGGCTACTACCAGAATCCTCACATTCAGAGTCAGACACAGCCTTGGCCTTCAGGGCACGTGGTTTGCCATAGTTTGAACCATAGAGATCTCTCTTTTCAGCAAGCTGGAACTCGTGAGTATTTAGCCTTTCGAGGATATCGGCAGGATCAAGAGACTTGTAGTCAGCATGTTCTTGTATCATCAGTCCCAGAGTATCAAATGAGGAATCAAGCGATCTCAACAGTTTCTTTGCCACCTCATGATTAGTGATGTCAGTGGCACCGAGGGCTTGAAGCTCATTTGAGATGTCAGTGAGGCGATCAAAGGTTTGTTGGACATTTTCATTGTCGAGTCTTTTGAAGCGGTTGAAGAGATTCCGAAGAACATCAACTCGAGAGTCACGCTGAGTTGAGACTCCTTCATTAACTTTGGACAGCCTATCCCAGATAAGCTTAGCAGTTTCCAAAGCACTCACTCTTCCATACTGTCCCTTACTCAAATGGCCACATATGATATTCTTCGCTCGAGAATCGAGTTGCTTGAATCTCTTCACATCGGTAGCATTCAGTGAGGGTGTGACAGAGGGAACACCATTTTGCACAACATACCAGAGATCGTTGTCAATTGCCTCAAGATGCATTCGCATCTTGTTCTTCCAGTAGGGGTAGTCCGTCCCATCAAAGGTAGGACACCCAGCCGAGACCTTGATCATACTTGCGGTCGACATAACTAATACTCCAGGCGGTTAAACCAAAATCACACGGAACAAGGGAGTACCTCGCTCTGATACCAATTGAATGTGCGTTATGTCGACTAGAGGGGGGGTGAATAGGCGATATTTATGTATTCTTCACTGAGGAATTTGCTGGTGAGGAAATTCCTTAGCGAAGAACTACTTGCAGCGGAATAAGTACTCAGAAGTAAGCATAACAGAATACAAGAATGGTCATCATGATGAAACGAAGACTAGCACAGAGTACAGAAAGTGTAATCACAGGATAACACAAGATGAAGACAAACAGACTGAAGAAATTGAACTGAGGAATTTGAGAAAGTCTTCAGTCAAAGTCTTCAAGCGCAGATATGAACAAACACTCAACACAGTAATGAGGAAATGGAAGGGTTGAGGAAATAGAACCAGTTAGTTGGTGAAGATAATGATTTGGTAAACCAGTTCCAACTGCTGTCTCAGTTGTACGTCTGGTTGGAGCGGCTGACTATTTAAACTCGAGGACACGCAGTCCCGGACACCCAGTCACTGAGCATGCAACTCAGGACACCCAGTCCTCACCGTATTCTCCTTGAACTAAGGCCACGCAGGCCTCGTCCAATCACTCGTGGTAAGTCTTCAGGTGACTTCCAAACCTTCACAGACTTGGTCACTTGGCAATCCAAAATTCCTCTTGGATGCTCTAGACCTTGACGCCTAACCGTCTGGAAGAAGCACAGTCTTCAAAGGTAACAAGCGTCGGATCCACGCAGGATCGATTTCTTCAGTGATGCTCAATCACTTTGGGTTTGTGGGGGTTTGGTTTTGGGATTTTCCTCACTTGATGATTTTCGCTCAAAGTCCTCGGAGGATGGGTTGTTCTCAAATGACAAGTGTCAAGTTCTCTCGGAGCAGCCAACCAACTAGTGGTTGTAGGGGGCGGCAATTTATAGCCTAGGGAGCAGCCCGACATGATAAGACATAAATGCCCTTCAATGATATGACCGTTAGGTGGATAAGATATTTTGGGACAGCCGGCGCGCAGCTCAACAACGGTCGGAAATTTGACTCTCAAATTCCTTAGGGCTATCGTGTTCCTCACTGTGTAGGCAATTCGCACTGGCGAATTCCTAACTCCTCAGTCAGAGCAAAGTCCTCAGTGACCAGAAGAACTGCGTCTCTGTCACTGAAGAAATTGACTGAACTGTATGAGATTTCCAATGGCTTCACTCGAAGGGATTGGTAGGTGTAGGATTTTGAGTTGAGCATCACATGGAAAATTTTCCTTAGTATTTCCTCGACCCCCTTTAACAGTACGGTGTTTCCTATGACTCAAGAAAGAGAAAATGAAACTACGAAAACAAAAGTCTTCACGCTTCATGTTCCTCAAATGAATATCAAGTCACACCAATTTCTTCACTTTCAAAGTCTTCAGAAAGTCTTCTGAATATCAAAGCCTTCAGTCGAAGAACTTAATTTTTAGGGGTCGACTTTCTCTGTAAATATCAAACTCCTCATAGACTTATAGACCTGTGTACACTCACAAACGCATCAGTCCCTTAACCTATAAGTCTTCAATACACCAAAATCACTAAGGGGCACTAGATGCACTTACATATATATATATATATATATATATATATATATATATATATATATATATATATATATATTCGAACGAAGAACAACACCGGAAAGAGTGAAGACAATGCAAAGTTGAAGAATTCGAAAAACTGAGGAATTTCAAAAATGAAGAAAAACTCAAATTGAAGATTTTCAACTTTGG
Source organism: Triticum timopheevii (assembly GCA_963921465.1). Classification (NCBI taxonomy): domain Eukaryota; kingdom Viridiplantae; phylum Streptophyta; class Magnoliopsida; order Poales; family Poaceae; genus Triticum; species Triticum timopheevii. Next base: position 284,146,063 of record OY997270.1, on the reverse strand, counting down.
TTGGTGGCGTAACCCACCGTATAAGAAAGCTGATTTCAGACACCGCGTACAATTGTCGTAGGGCTCTGAGAATTAATTTATTCATTAATTTCTTCACACTTAGAGGGTTAGTCTTCATTGATTGAACAAAAACTTTACTTCGTGTGTTGCGCATCTAAGTCATCAAGTCAGCATAAGTGTTAGGATGTGTGTCCATTTCAGAGAACATTCGAATATTCTAGGATATTTAGCTCACACCGCAACTTGCTAAGTCTCTTCTCATCCAAGGGCTTAGTGAAGATATCGGCCAGCTGGTCTTCAGTGCTAACATGGTCGATGGAGATGTCACCCTTCAACACATAATCACGAAGAAAATGATGACGAATCTGGATGTGCTTGGTCTTCGAGTGCTGAACTGGGTTATGAGCAATCTTGATATCACTCTCATTGTCGCAGTAGAGAGGCACATTCTTCACGCTGACGCCATAGTCCTTGAGTGTTTGCTTCATCCATAGTAGTTGAGCACAGCAGGATCCAACAGCAATGTACTCAGCTTTTGCAGTGGAGTGTGATAGCAGTTCTGTTTCTTCGAGGACCAACAGACCAAAGATCGTCCAAGGAAATGGCATGTGCCTGACGTTGACTTGCGGACACACGATCGCCAACATAGTCAGGGTCTGAATATCCAATGAGATCAAACGAAGAGCCCTTGGGATACCATAATCCAAGTGTTGGTGTGTGAGCTAGATATCGAAGAATATGCTTCACAGCCTTATGGTGTGATTCCTTCGGTGTAGCTTGAAATCGGGCACACATGCAAACACTAAGCATAATATCGGGCCTAGATGCACATAGGTACAATAAAGAGCCAATCATGGAGCGGTATACCTTTTGATCGAAGTCTTTACCATTTTCATCAGTGCATAGATGCCATTTGTGGGCACTGGAATTTGCAATCTTGCATGCCGAATTTCCTCAATACGTCCTTGAGGTGTTTCTCCTGATATATGAATATCCCATTGCGGTATTGACGAATTTGAAGACCTAAAAAGAATTTCATTTCTCCCATCATAGACATTTGATATTCTTCACTCATCATATAGGCAAATTCATCACTGTATCATTGGTAAGTACAGCCAAAAATGATATCATCAACATAAATTTGGCACACAAACAATTCACCATCATAAGATTTATTGAAAAGAGTTGGGTCTAGTGAACCGGGTTTGAAGCCTTTCTTCATGAGGAATTCCATCAAAGTATCATACCACGCCTGAGGGGCCTGCTTGAGGCCATACATGGCCTTATTAAGTCTGAAGACTTTGTCATGATGCTTTGGATCTTCAAAACCTGGGGGTTGAGCAACATATACTTCTTCCTCAAGCTTACCATTGAGGAATGCACTTTTCACATCCATTTGTTGTAAGATAATATCATGATGGTTAGCATAAGCAAGTAATATGCGAATAGCCTCAAGTCTAGCAACATGTGCAAAAGTTTCATCGAAGTCAATTCCTTCAACCTGTGTGTAGCCTTGAGCTACAAGCCTTGCCTTATTCCTCACAACAAGGCCATTTTCATCTTGCTTGTTGCGATAGATCCACTTTGTGCCAATAATGTTGTGCTTGCGAGGATATGGACGTTTGACCAGTTCCCAGACGTTGTTGAGCTCGAACTGATGTAATTCTTCTTGCATAGCTTGAATCCACTCAGGCTCCAGAAATGATTCATCTACCTTAGTGGGCTCTGTAATAGAGACAAAAGCAATGTGCCCACAAAAGTTAGACAAATGTGAAGCTTTTGAGCGTGTGAGAGGACCTGGTGCTTCAATGTCATCGATGATATTCTCGATTTGCACTTTGTTTGCAATGCGAGGATGAGCGGGTTGTCTTCGAGGAATTTAATCCGCATTTTCTTTAGGAGCATTTTCCTCAGCACCATTTTCTTCAGGTGCGCCAGCTCGACGTTCATCGCGTTCTGGAATGAATTCTTCAGCAGATTCTTTGGTGGGAATGACATCCATAGTAGCCTTGAACTTGATAGATTCCTCAGGTGCTAGTTCCGCTAACACAGAAGGTAGGTGCTCTCTTTGCGAGCCATTAGTTTCATCGAACCGCACATCTACAGTTTCAACAACCTTGTGAAGAACGTTGTTGAAGACTTTGTAGTTGTGCGAGTCCTTTCCGTAACCAAGCATAAAACCCTCATGTGATTTCGGTGCAAATTTAGAATTGTGATGTGGATCTCTAATCCAACATTTAGCACCGAAGACTTTGAAGTAACTCACATTGGGTTTCTTGTTAGAGAGGAGTTCATAAGCAGTCTTCTTGAAGAATTTGTGAAGATATACTCTGTTGATGATGTGGCGTGCAGTATCAATAGCCTCAATCCAGAAACAATGAGGTGTCTTGTATTCATCAAGCATAGTGCGAGCCATCTCAACAAGAGTTCTGTTCTTGTGCTCCATGATGCCATTCTGCTGAGGAGTATAAGGAGCAGATAACTCATGAGTAATGCCAAGTCAATCAAGATAGTCATCAGGACCGGAATTCTTGAACTCAGTCCCACTGTCACTTTTGATGTGCTTGATCTTCACACCGAAGTTGGTTGAAGCCCTCGAGGAAAATCGTTTGAAGACTTCCTGGACCTCATGTTTGTAAGTGACAATGTGCACCCATGTGTAACGAGAATAATCATCAACAATAACAAAGCCATATAGAGATGCATCATTTGTAACAGCAGAACAGTGATTAGGACCGAAGAGATCCATGTGAAGCAATTCAAATGGTCTAGTGGTAGTCATGATAGTCTTCGCTGGATGCTTGGCCTTTGTCATCTTTCCAGCTTCACAGGCTCCGCACAATTGATCCTTGAGGAATTTGACATTCTCAATGCCAATGACATTTTTCTTCTTCGCAAGCGTGTGCAAATTCCTCATGCCAGCATGACCAAGTCATCAATGCCATAGCCAGCCTTCTGAAGCTTTTGCAAGTAGGCATACGGCCGGTTGTGGTCCTGTAGAGAAATCAACAATGTACAAGTCTCCTCTCCTAAAGCCTTCGGAGACTTTGGAATTGTCAGCTTCCATGATCACAATACAACGATATTTGCCAAAGACAACAACCATATCAAGATCACAAAGCATTGAGACAGACATAAGGTTGTATCCTAAGGATTCGACAAGCATGACTTTATCCATGTGTCGATTCTTTGAGATCGCAACCTTACCTATACCCAATACCTGACTTTTGCCTTTGTCAGCGAAGATGATATGCTTCAGATGCGACGGTGATAAAGGAGCATCTATCAATAGATTCTTGTCACCAGTCATGTGATTCGTACATCCACTATCGAGGACCCACTCATTGGCTTTGGGTTGATCACCCTGCAGATGAATTAGTGCAACTTACGAACTCATATACTTCATCAGTGAAGAATATGACATCAATATCATTAGACATCAATATCATTAGATCAATTTCATCAAACAATAGAATAGATAAACAGTATGAGGACGTGTGAAATGAAAGTTCATTTCATCATGATTAGCCTGCGTCCTTTCAGGCACTGTTCAGGTCTCTAGCAAATTCTTCATACGTTTTAAGCACGTCTGGAGACCTGACCCTGCATAAGATATTAGTTCTTTTTCTTCACCACCCACATCTGAAGGGGTGGCAAAGAATTCATCACTCTGCGAGCACCATATGAGAAAGGTGGCATAGAAGCCAGTCCACTTCGTTTCACATAGGGTTAGTGTAAGCATATGAATAAGCAGAGAAATTCTTAGAGGACTTATGAACATAATGATTAGAAGAATAATGCTCATATTCATAGCCCTTAGCTGTACCCCACGAAACAGAGGGGTTAGCACGATGATCATCATATGAGGACTTTGATCGTTTTGAGAAATTTTATCCACATGAGGAATTTGGTCCGTATGAGGACTTGGATCCATATGAAGAATTTGATCTGGAGTTCCTATTCTTCACAGGTGGTGTCATGAGGACATTCACCTGAAGACTTTCAAGGCAACTTTTGGGAACCCAGATTTTCTTCATTGGGGAACCATTCCTGCAGTTAGTGCCAACATATCTAGCAAATACTTCACCATTCTGATTTTTGAACAGTTTATAGTTGGAGTCAAATGACTCATCAGAGGAATGAGGAGATTCACATGTAACGCTAGATAAATTGGATGGATCAACTGGAGGTCCCTTTGCAGCAACCCATGAGGTTTTGGGTACTGCTCGGGCTTCCAATATGTTCCATCAGCATTGAGTTTCCTCTCAGAGGCAATACCCTCTTTCCTAGGGTTCCTGTTGAGGATCTGCTTTTTGAGCACATCACAAAGAGTCTGATGCCCTTTGGGGCTTTTGTACATGCCTGTCATGTACAATTCCTTCAGCCCTGCATCATCAGTGATACTAGCAATGTCCTCAGATGAGGAATTAGTGATAGCAGAGACATATGAAGAATTTTTAGCATTTGAAGCATTTGAACATTCAGGTGAAGAATTAGCAGTTTCGCGTTCAATGCACTTCAGACATGGAGGAACAAATTCTTCCTGAGTAGCGCTGATTTGTTGAGCAAGTAATGAATCGCGCTCCTTCTGAAGATCTTCATAATCCACTCTTAGCTTTTCAAGATCTTGCTTTCTTTGAAGAAATTCATAAGAAAGCTTCTCGTGATCAGATAAGAGAGTGTTATGATGACCTTGAAGGTTGTCAAACTTGGATTGAAGTCTCTGAAGATTTTCAGTCAAGGTTTTTGTGCGATCCATTTCTTCACCCAACATATCATCACTTTTATCTAGCATGTTTTGAACCTTTTCAAAAGCCTTTTGTTGTTTCACAACAATCTTAGCAAGTTTAGAGTAGTTGGGCTTGAGGTTTTCATCAGATTCATCCTCACTAGATTCAGAGGAGGCGTATTTAGTTACCTTGGCACCCTTTGCCATGAAGCAATAGGTGGGAGCATAGTCATCATTGCCTTCATCAGCCTTGTTGGTGAAGCCATTTTCTTCATAGTTGAAGATAGACTTGCTGACGAATGCACTAGCGAGAGCTAGGCTCGCCACACCAGACTCGGACTCCTCAGATGCCTCCTCATCCTCATGTTCCTCAGATTCAGCCTCAGAGTCTATTTCCTTACCAATGAATGCCCGAGCCTTCTTGGAGCTGCTCTTCTTGTGTGATGAAGACTTCGAGGATTTTGATGATGAAGACTTTGAAGATTTCTTCTTCTTCTTTGCGTCATCAGAACTGTAATCCTTGTATTTCTTCTTCTTTGATTCCTTATCCCACTGAGGACAATCTTGGATGTAGTGACCAGGTTTCTTGCATTTGTGGCATAGCCTCTTCTTGTAGTCACCGGATGAGGAATCATTGCTCCTTGAGGGTTTTCCAAAGTGACCACGTCTTGAGAACTTCTGAAATTTCTTCACGAGCAGTGCTAGTTCCTGGCTCGGTTCTTCAGGATCACCAAGGCTGCTAGCAGAGTCTTCATCTTTAGACTCAAAGACTGTCTTGGCCTTCAGAGCATGTGATCTGCCGTAGCTCAAACCATAGATATCTCTCTTCTCAGCAAGCTGGAACTTATGAGTATTTAGCCTCTCGAGGATATCAGCAGGATCAAGTGACTTGTAATCAGCAAGTTCTTGAATCATCAGTGCCAGAGTATCAAATAAAGAATCGAGCGATCTCAGCAATTTCTTCACCACCTCATGGTTGGTGATGTCAGTGGCGCCAAGTGCTTGAAGCTCATTTGAGATGTCAGTGAGGCGATCGAAGGTTTGCTGGACATTTTCATTGTCGAGTCTTTTGAAGCGGTTGAAGAGATTGCGAAGAACGTCAACACGAGAGTCACGTTGAGTTGAGACTCCTTCCTTCATTTTGGACAGCCTATCCCAAATAAGCTTAGGAGTTTCCAAAGCACTCACTCTTCCATACTGCCCTTTGCTCAGATGGCCACATATGATATTATTCGCTTGAGAATCGAGTTGTTTGAATCTCTTCACATCAGCAGCGTTCAGAGAAGGTGTGACTGAGGGAATACCATTTTCCACAACATACCAGAGATCATTATCAATTGCGTCAAGATGCATTTGCATCTTATTCTTCCAGTAGGGGTAGTCCGTTCCATCAAAGGTAGGACACCCAGCAGAGACCTTGATCATACTTGCGGTCGACATAACTAAAACTCCAGGCGGTTAAACCAAAATCACACAGAACAAGGGAGTACCTTGCTCTGATACCAATTGAAAGTGTGTTATATCGACTAGAGGGGGGGTGAATAGGCGATTTTTATGAATTCTTCACTGAGGAATTTGCTGGTGAGGAAATTCCTAAATGAAGAACTACTAGCAGCGGAAGAAGTACTCAAATGTAAACATAACATAACACAAGCATGGTCATCATGATGGAATGAAGACAAGCACATAGTACAGAAAGTGTAAACACAGGATAACACAGAAAGAAGATGGACAGACTGAAGAAATTGAACTAAGAAAATTGAGAAAGTCTTCAGTCAAAGTCTTTAAACAGATATGAACAAGCACACAACAACAGACATGAGGAAATGAAATGGGTTGAGGAAATAGAACCAGTAAGCTTGGTGAAGACAATGATTTGGTAGACCAGTTCCAACTGTTGTCTCAGTTGTACGTCTGGTTGGAGCGGCTGAGTATTTAAACTCGAGGACACACAGTCCCGGACACAGTCCTCACCGTATTCTCCTTGAGCTAAGGTCACACACACCTCGCCCAATCACTCGAGGTAAGTCTTTAGGTGACTTCGAAACCTTCACAGACTATGTCACTCGGCGATCCACAATTCCTCTTGGATGCTCTAGACCATGACGCCTAACCTTCTGGAAGAAGCACAGTCTTCAAAGGTAACAAGCGTCGGATCCATGCAGGATCAATCTCTTCAGTGATGCTCAATCACTTTCGGTTTGTATGTGTTGGGTTTGGGTTTTCCTCACTTGATGATTTTCGCTCAAAGTCCTCAGAGGATGGGATGCTCTCAAATGACAAGTGTCAGTTTCTCTCGGAGCAACCAACCAGCTAGTGGTTGTAGGGGGGGGGCTATTCATAGCCTAGGGAGCAGCCCGACATGATAAGACATAAATACCCTTCAATGATATGACCGTTAGGTGGGTAGATATTTTGGGACAGCTGGCGCATAGCACAACAACTGTCGGAATTTTGACTCTCTAATTCTTCAGGGCTATCATGTTCCTCACTGTGTAGGCAATCCGCACTATCAAATTCCTAACTCCTTAGTCGGAAGAAATTCCTCAGAGACCAGAAGACCTTTGTCTCTGTCACTGAAGAATATGACTGAACTGTATGAGATTTCCAACGGCTTCACTCGAAGGGATTGGTAGGTGTAGGATTTTGAGTTGAGCATCACTTGGAAAATTTTCCTTAGTATTTCCTCGACCCCCTTTAACAGTACGGTGTTTCCTATGACTCAAGAAAGAGAAAATGAAACTACCAAAACAAAAGTCTTCACGCTTCATGTTCCTCGAATGATTGCCAAATCTTCAAGGTTACACCAATTTCTTCACTTTTAAAGTCTGCAGAAAGTCTTCAGAAATCCAAAGTCTTCAGTTGAAGAACTTCATTTTTAGGGGTCGACTTTCTCTGTAAATATCAAACTCCTCACAAACTTATAGACCTGTGTACACTCACAAATACATCAGCCCCTTAACCTATAAGTCTTCAATACACCAAAATCACTAAGGGGCACTAGATGCACTTACACTCATCATGCAACAGTTATAACATAGGGTGACACAGAACTAGCTCCAGTTCATCAATGTAATGTAGGCATGTATTGCGAAGATAGTCATACGTGCTTATTGAAAAGAACTTGCATGACATCCTTTGTCCTACCCTTCCATGGCAGCAGGGTCCTAATGGAAACTAAGGGATATTAAGGCCTCTGTTTGATAGAGTACCGTACCAAAGCATTAGCACTTAGTGAATACATGAACTCCTCAAACTACGGTCATCACCGGGAAGTGTCCCGAGTATTGTCACTCCGGGGTTTGTCGGATCATAACACGTAGTAGGTGACTATAACTTGAAAGATAGGATCAAGAACTCACATATATTCATGAAAGCATAATAGGTTCAGATCTGAAATCATGGCACTCGGGCCCTAGTCACAAGCATTAAGCATGGCAAAGTCATAGCAATATCAATCTTAGAACATAATGGATACTAGGGATCAAACCCTAGCAAAACTAACTCGATTACATGGTAAATCTCATCCAACCCATCACCGTCCAGCAAGCCTATGATGGAATTACTCACGCACGTCGGTGAGCATCATGAAATTGGTGATGGAGGATGGTTGATGATGATGATGGCGACAGCTTCCCCTCTCCGGAGCCCCAAACGGACTCCAGACCAGCCCTCTCGAGGAAGAATAGGGATTGGCGGCGGCTCTGTATCATAAAACGCGATGAATCCTTCTCTCTAGTTTTTTTCTCCCCGAATGTGAATATACAGAGTTGGAGTTGAGGTCGGTGGAGGTCCAGGGGGGCCACGAGGCAGGGGGCACCCTAGGGGGCGCGCCCCCACCCTCGTTGCTAAGGTGTGGGCCCCCTTATGTTGATTCTTTCGCCAATATTTTTTACTAATTCCTAAACATGCCTCTGTGAAGTTTGAGGTCATTCCGAGAACTTTTATTTCTGCGCAAAAATAATACCATGGCAATTCTGCTGAAAACAGCGCCAGTCCGGGTTAGTTCCACTCAAATCATGCAAGTTAGAGTCCAAAACAAGGGCAAAAGTGTTTGGCAAAGTAGATACGTTGGAGAAGTATCAACTCCCCCAAGCTTAAATGTTGACAAACTGAAAGTGATAAAGAAAAACTTTTACAAACTCTGTTTGATCTTGATGTTGCAAATATGTAAACCAACATTCAAGTTTTCAGCAAAGATCATGAACTAACCATATTCACAATAACATTTAGTTCTCACATTTACTCATATTAATGGCATAATCAACTAGTGAGTAATAATAATAAATCTCGGATGATAACACTTTCCCAAATTAATCATGTTACGATATAACAAGATGGTATCTCGTTAGCCCTTTCTAAGATCGCAAAACATAAATATAGAGAACCCCTGAAGATCAAGGACTGACTAGACATTGTCATTCATGGCAAAAGAGATATAATCACAATCATACTCAATGTAAATTAAGAACAATGCATACAAATGACAGTGGTGCTCTCCAACTGGTGCTTTTTATAAGAGGATGGTGACTCAACATAAAAGTAAATAGATAGGCCCTTCACAGAGTGAAGCAGGGATTTGCAGAGGTGCTAGAGCTCGAGTTTTGAAACAGAGATAAATAATATTTTGAGCGGTATACTTTCATTGTCAACATAACAACCAAGAGATCTCAATTCCATGCTACATACATTATAGGTGGTTCCCAAATAGAATGGTAAAGTTTATACTCCCCCACCACCAACGAGCCCATTCCACGACTGGTCTGAAACAACGGGTACCGTGCAAACAACAATCCTGGGGGAGTTTTGTTTGCAATTATTTTGATTTGATTTGAGCATGGGACTGGGCATCCCAGTTACCGGCCATTTTCTGGTGAATGATGAGAGGAGTCCACTCATCGTGAGAATAACCCACCAAGCATGGAAGATATAGACAACCCTAGTTGATACATGAGCTATTCAAGCATACAGAACAAAATTTCATTTGAAGGTTTAGAGTTTGGCACATGCAAATTTACTTGGAACGGCAGGTAAATACCGCATTTAGGTAGGTAATGGTGGACTCATATGGAATAACTTTGGGGTTTATGGAAGTGGATGCAAAAGCAGTATTCCCGCTTAGTACAAATGAAGGCTAGAAAGAGACTGGTAAGCGACCAACTAGAGAGTGACAATAGTCATGAACATGCATTAAGATTAACCAACAATGAGTGCAAGCATGGGTAGGATATAGATCACCATGAACATAAATATCGTGGAGGCTATGTTGATTTTGTTTCAACTACATGTGTGAACATGTGCCAAGTCAAGCCACTCGAATCATTCAAAGGAGGATACCACCCTATCATACTACATCACGACCATTTTAATAGCATGTTGGCACGCAAGGTAAACCATTATAAACTCCTAGCTAATTAAGCATGGCATGAGTAAGTATAATCTCTAATTGTCATTGCAAACATGTTTCATTCATAATAGGCTGAATGAGGAACGATGAACTAATCATATTTACAAAAACAAGATAGGTCAAGTTCATACCAGGTTTTCTCATCTCAATCATTTCAACATATATCGTCATTATTGCCTTTCACTTGCACGACCGAACGGTGTGTGTAATAATAATAGTGCACGTGCATTAGACTAAGCTAGAATTTGCAAACAGTTAATTCAAAGGAGAAGACAAGGTAATATGGGCTCTTTGTTAGATCAACAATAATGCATATGAGAGCCACTCATCATTTTCATCGTGATCTTCTCCTCTCGACCCCCAAAGAAAAGAAAAGAATTTCAAAGAACAAGAAAAACTATTTACACGCGAAATCTCCCAACAAGCAAAATAAGAACGAGAAATCTTTTTGGGTTTCTTTTAATTACTACTACAACAAGCATGGAAAGTAAACTACCTAAAGGCTACAACTAACTTTTTTGGTTTTTCTCAAAGTCACACAAGAAGAAAACAAGAAAAGAAAATAAACTAGCATGGATAGTACAATGGAAAAATATGAACACCGACAACTAGAATGAGTGTGTGAACATGTAATGTCGGTGAGAAATACGTACTCCCCCAAGCTTAGGCTTTTGGCCTAAGTTGGTCTATGCCCATGGCTGTCCTGGCGGATATCCAAAGTTGTAGTCAGGGTTGTACTGAGATGCAGTAGCTACTGCCTGAAGGGCTGCAGCATGGAGGCGAGCAGCCTCTGTCTTCCTCTCATATTCGTTTGCCTCCTCTCTGGTTATAAAACGTCTCCCATTTTCCTGAAAGTTAAAGAAGGCAGGAGCATCAAGAGTAACATGGACAGCACGACGTTTGTCAAAGATGAGTCGGTACTCGAGGGATTGTTCGTTCCTCTCACGAAACTGATGGCGAACCATAGCATTATAATATAGAAAAGAAGGTGGCAACTCAATATCACTTTCCCTTATGGCTACACCAAGATAATCAGTTAAACGAGTTGCATAAATTCCACTAGATAAATCTCCATCTTTAGCATTAAGATGTAACCTCTGTGCAACAATGGCCGCCAAGTTATATCGTTTATCACCTAATACCGCACTCTTGAGGACACTAAGATCTGGGACGCATATGTGGCTAAGCTCATCCTTATTGTTAATGCATCTATCTATAAAGAGAGCAAAGTAATGTATGGCAGGAAAATGAATGCTCCCTATGGTAGATTGTGTAATATTTCTAGTTTCTCCCACAGTGATGCTAGCAAGGAAATCATTATATTCAGATTTGTGAGGTTCACTAAAGATGCCACACTGTGGGATTTTGCAAGCAGTGTTAAAATCTTCAAGGTCCATGGTATATGATTTATCATATAGGTCAAATAAAATAGTGTGAGTGTTGCGCTTAGATGAAAAGTTAAACCTCCGCACAAAGGAATCAGTGAGGTGATAGTACTGGCGGCACTTATCTGATACGAAGTCCTCAAGATCAGCATTACGCACATACTCATCGAATTCATCCTTCAAGCCAACTTGGATCATAAATTCATTCGACGACCATTAGCAAGGCCGCACTGGAGCTTCTCTTTGTGGTTCAAGGTCTGGCTCATGTATAAGCCTCGGTGCTTGCTTCCTTGAAGAACCACCTTGGTACATTTTCCTAAACATTTTCTTCCTCTGAAAAATTTCTGAAAGTTTTTAGTGACTCAAAGTAAAAGTGAACCAAACTCAAGAAGATTGATAGCAACTACTCCCGCAAGTGCCTAGAGGCTATATCATGCATTAAAACTACTTTGGACCATATAAATTTGACATGCAAGCTCAAGAACAGGTTCACCTTAGCAGCAAAAATTTGCAATAAATAAAGCACTAGAACAAAAACTAATTGGACCATCGGAGGAGTCACATACCGAAGAACAATCCCCAAAAGCAGTTTTGTTAATGGAGCTTTGAGCAAGGAGTTTGAAAATGGCAGCAAAACGAGTAAGAACACGGGTCTGAGCTACGGGATGATTTTTTCTGGAGGAAGACGAAGTGTGTGGGTGCTGGAATTAGTGGAGGGGGGCACATGGGGCACATGAGGCAGGGGGTGCGCCCTCCACCCTCGTGGCTAACTGGTGGGTCCCCCGGTGTGTTCTAAGTGCCAGAAATTCTCAAATATTCTAAAAAAATCTTACTCAATTTTCAGGGCATTTGGAGAACTTCTATTTTCGCTTTTTTTGCACAGATAATTCAGAAAACAGACCGAAAATACTAATTTTGCTTTATTTAAACTAAATAACATAAAGTAAAAGGAGGGTACAGAAAGTTGTGCCTTCTAACTTCATCCATCTCATGCTCATCAAAAGGAATCCACTAACAAGGTTGATCAAGTTCTGTTAACAAACTTCTTCCGAACATGAAATCAGAGAATTTCCGAATAACACTATGTTACCTCAACGGGGATATGCATATCCCCAACAATAAGAATATCATATTTGTTTTTGACAGTAGGAAGAGGGAATTCAAAACCTCAAATAGTAATCGTTGAAATTTTTCCAATAGAATTGATACTATGAACTTGAGGTTGTTTCTTTGGAAAGTGTACCGTATGCTCATTACCATTAACATGAAAAGTGACATTGCCTTTGTTGCAATCAATAACAGCCCTTGCAGTATTCAAAAAGGGTCTACCAAGGATGATCGACATACTGTCGTCCTCGGGAATATCAAGAATAACAAAGTCCTTTAAAAAAAGTAACATTTGAAACCAGAACAGGCACATCCTCACAAATACCGATGGGTATAGCAGTTGATTTATCAGCCATTTGCAAAGAGATTTCAGTAGGTGTCAACTTATTCAAATCAAGTCTACGGTACAAAGAGTAAGGCATAACACTAACACCGGCTCCAAGATCACATAAAGCAGTTTTAATATAGTTTCTTTTAATGGGGCATGGTATAGTTGGTACTCCTGGATCTCCTAGTTTCTTTGGTATTCCACCCTTAAAAGTATAATTAGCAAGCATGGTGAAAATTTCAGCTTCCGATATCTTTCTTTTATTTGTAACAATATCTTTCATATACTTGGCATAGGGATTCATTTTAAGCATATCAGTCAAGCGCATACGCAAAAAGATAGGTCTAATCATTTCAGCAAAGCGCTCAAAATCCTCATCATCCTTTTTCTTGGATGGCTTGGGAGGAAAAGGTATGGGTTTCTGAACCCATGGTTCTCTTTCTTTACCGTGTTTCCTAGCAACGAAGTCTCTCTTATCATAACGTTGATTCTTTGATTGTGGGTTATCAAGATCAACAGCAGGTTCAATCTCTACATCATTGTTATTACTAGGTTGAGCATCAACATCATTAACATTATCACTAGGTTCATGCACATTACCAGATTGTGTTTCAGCATCCGAAAAAGAAATATCATTGGGATTCTTAGGTGTGTCAATAATAGGTTCACTAGAAGCATGCAAAGTCCTATCCTTATTCTTTTTCTTTCTCTTAGAAGGACTAGGTGCATCAATATTAATTTTCTGAGAATCTTGCTCAACTCTCTTAGGGTGGCTCTCAGGATATAAAGGTTCCTGGGTCATTTTAACACCTCTAGTCATAACTTTAACAACATTATCATTATTATTATTATTTAATTCATTGAGCAAATCATCTTGTGCCTTAAGTACTTGTTCTACTTGAGTGGTAACCATGGAAGCATGTTTATTAATAAGCTTAAGATCACCTTTAACTCTAGACATATAATCACTCAAGTCTTTAACCATATAAGCATTACGTTTCAATTGTCTACCAACATAGGCATTGAATTTTTCTTGTTTAACAATAAAATTATCAAACTCATCCAAGCATTGAATAGCAAACTTATTACGAGGAATATCACCTTCATGAAATCTATAGAGAGAATTTACCTTTACTACCTGTGTCGGGTTATCAAGACCATGTACATGTGGTAAATTCTTAACATCTTCAGCTTTAATACCTTTTTCTTTCATAGATTTCTTTGCCTCTTGCATATCTTCAGGACTGAGAAATAGAATACCCTTTTCTTCGGAGTTGGCTTAGGAGTTGGTTCAGGAAGTGTCCAATCATTATCATTACTCAATATATTATTCAATAGCAATTCAGCTTACTCAACAGTTCTTTCCCTGAAAACACAACCAGCACAACTATCCAGGTGGTTGAGGGAGTCCTGGATTAAGGGGTCCTCGGACAGCCGGACTATTAACATGGGCCAGACTGTTGGGCTATGAAGATACAAGATAGAAGACTTCTTCCTGTGTCCGAATGGGACTCTCCTTGGCGTGGACGGCAAGCTTGGCGATTCGGATATGTAGATTCCTTTCTCTGCAACCGACCTTGTATAACCCTAGCCCCCTCCGATGTCTATATAAACCAGAGGGTTTAGTCCATAAAAAACAATCATAATCACATAGGCTAGACTTCTAGGGTTTTAGCCATTACGATCTCGTGGTAGATCAACTCTTGTAATACTCATATTTATCAAGATCAATCAAGCAGGAAGTAGGGTATTACCTCCATAGAGAGGGCCCAAACCTGGGTAAACATCATGTGCCCCGCCTCCCGTTACCATTAGCCTTAGACGCACAGTTCGAGGGGCCCTACCCGAGATCCGCCGGTTTTGACACCGACATTTGTGCTTTCATTGAGAGTTCCACTGCGTCGTCACCAAAAGGTTTGATGGATCTTTCAATCATCTACAACAATGCGGTCCAGGAGGATTTTTTTCTCCCTGGACAGATCTTCGTATTCGGAGGCTTCGCACTGCGAGCCAACTCGCTTGGCCATCTAGAGTAGATCGACAGCTATGCCCCTGGCCATCAGGTCAGGTTTGGAAGCCTGAATTACATTGCTGATATCCGCGGAGACTTGATCTTCGACGGATTCGAGCCCTTGCCAGCCGCGCCCCGCTGCCTCAATGAACATGACCTAAATCTATCATCAGGCCGCACTCAGGGGATAAGGCTTGTTCCCGTTGTGGCCCTAGATCCGTAGCAGATTGCGTCGTCCAAGGACGGGAAGCTTAACCCCGCCGCGGAAGACACAGACTCAGCGGCGATAGAGCCGCACGTAGATCCAACCTCGAAGTGGGCCCTGTGCCATCGGAACCCCGGATTCGTCTCCGGTCATAGGTCCCAAATCACGTGCATCCGCGCCCATCGAATCTGATCAAGCGCCAATCATTGAGTTCGGCTCCGCGGACATCTTTCGGCACTCACCTTTTGGCGATTTGCTAAACTCATTAAAAGTCGTCTCCTTATCCGGGGGCTCTCAGCCGAACTATATCCGGCAGGAATTGGAAGCTGATGACGGAAAATTTCGCTTCCCACCCACCACCCACTGCATAGCCACTGTTGAAGTCTTAACCGACATACTTGATTACGACTCCGAGGACATCGACTGTATGGATGATGATGTCGGAGAGGAGCAGGCACAAAAACCACCGCCTACAGGCGCTGGACAGCCACCTCCTCGTATGACATATACATGGTGGATACACCCAAAGAGAACAACAGCAACAATGAGAAGGATCCAGTCGAGGCTAAACCTCCTAAGATACAGCCAAAGCATCAACGACAGTGGCGCCGCTCTAAACCATGCCGTGGAAAAATAGCAATACCGGCACAGGAGAAAATAACACTCCGAAGATGTCGAAGACAATTAAGACCCCATTGAGCCAACTTCCGAACAGGACAAACGGGAAGATGGGCGAGCTAGCCCTGATGAACAGGCCATGAATGAAGACGCGGAGGACAGTAACTACCTTCCGCTCTCCGAGGATGAGGTGAGCCTTAGCGATGAAGACTTTATTGTGCCTGAGGAGCCCGTCGAACAAGAGCGCTTCAAGTGCCGGCTAATTGCCACTACAAGGAGCCTAAAAAAGAAGGAGCAGCAGCTTCAAGCTGATCAAGATCTGCTCAATGATAGATGGACTGACGTCCTAGCAGCTGAAGAATACAGCCTCAAGCGCCCAACCGAAACTTACCTGAAGCACAAGTTGTTACCCCAATTTAATGACGAGGCACTGGAGCCCGTCCTACCAACGCACAATGCGGCTGACCGACCACCACGTGGTCGGGACAAAGCGGCAACTCGAGCCTAACACCAACCCGCACCACCTCGCCGTAAAAGCAGAGACACAACAACTCGGGGATACACACATAACCTGCGACATGACTTGGAAAATAGAGCAGGTCAGACAAGATCGGTCTACGGATCACGGGGGCGTGCACCTACATGCGATGATGGCCACCCAACCGGACGTGAAAAATATAACAACGTCTGGGCCGATGACCACAGACGAACTCCATCCGAGCTATGTCACGACTTGGCTCGATATAGAGGCACCACACACCCCCTTTGCTTCACTGATGAAGTAATGGAACATGAATTCCCAGAAGGGTTTAAACCCGTGAACATCGAATCATATGATGGTACAACAGACCCTGCGGTATGGATCGAGGATTTTCTTCTCCATATTCATATGGCCTGTGGTGAGGATCTTCATGCTATCAAATACCTCCCGCTAAAACTCAAGGGACCAGCTAGGTACTAGTTGAACAGTCTGCCCAAAAACTCCATTGGCAGCTGGGAGGACTTGGAGGATGCCGTCCGACCTCCGGATGCCGATGACTTAAGTCACATAGTTCAACAGCCCGGAGAGTCAGCCCAAAAATTCTGGACTAGGTTCTTAACTAAAAAGAACCAGATCGTCGACTGTCCAGATGCCGAAGCCCTAGCGGACTTTAAACATAGCATCCGTGACGAATGGCTCGCCCGACACCTCGGCCAAGAAAAGCCAAAGTCCATGGCAGCCCTCGCGGCACTCATGACCCGCTTTTGTGCAGGCGAAGATAGCTGGCTAGCCCGCAGCAATAACAACACAAGCAATTCTGGCACTTCTGAAGCCAGAAATAGCAACGACAAGCCCCGACGCAACAGACACAAGCGTCGAAGCAATGGTGACAACACCGAAGACACAAGGATCAATGCCGGATTCAGTGGCCCTAAATCTGGTCAGCGGAAGAAGCCGTACAAAAGAAACAATCCGGGCCCGTCCACTTTGGACCGCATACTCGAACGTCCATGTCAAATCCATGGCACCCCCGATAACCATCCAATCATACCAAGAGAGAGTGTTGGGTTTTTAAAAGGCGGCAAGTTAGATGCGGAAAACAAGGAGAAGGGGTCGCAAAGTGAAGACGAGGACGAGGAACCCCGGCCACCGAACATAGGGGGACAGAAGAAGTTTCTCTCCCAAGTTAAAACGGTGAACATGATATACGCTACCCATATCCCCAATAGGGAGCGCAAGCGTGCGCTCAGGGATGTCTACGCGATAGAGCCAATCGCCCCAAAGTTCAACCCATGGTCATCTTCCCGATCACCTTTGATCGCAGGGACCATCCGACCAGTATTCGTCATGGAAGTTTAGCCGCACTAGTCCTCGACCCAATCATTGATGGGTTCCATCCGACGTGAGTCCTAATGGATAGTGGCAGTAGCCTGAACCTGCTCTATCAAGATACAGTGCACAAAATGGGTATCGATCCCTCAAGGATTAGGCCCACAAAAACCACCTTTAAAGGTATCATACCAGGTGTAGAGGCCCGCTGCACGGGCTCAATCACACTGGAAGTGGTCTTCGGATCCCCAGACAATTTTCAAAGCAGAGAGTTGATCTTCGATATCATCCCTTTCCGCAGCGGCTATCACGCACTGCTCGGACGAACCGCATTCGCTTGATTCAATGCGGTGCCACACCGCGCTTATCTCAAGCTCAAGATGCCCGGACCACGCGGTGTCTTAACAATCAATGGAAACACAGAATGCTCCCTCCGTACTGAGGAGCACATCGCTGCCCTCGCAGCAGAAGTATACATCGGCATTTTGAGGTAGAACCTTAATTCGGCGGCCAAGCTCCCGGACACTGTCAAATGAGTCCGAACTACCCTGCAGCAGGACAGTCCGGCTCGTCAAGAGCTTGACTAGCAATCCAGCCTCCGTCCTAGTCCCGACCCAAGCAGCAACATTCGTACCGCGCGTACATAACTACGCACTAAAAAATACCATGGGCATAGACGGAGGCACAGCTAGATCGTGGTCCATAGTACGGCTCAGCCGCTCCTGGACCCGCATACTTTTTCTTTTTCTTTTTCTTTTCATGTCTCTTTTCTTTCCCAGGTCTTTCCTGGTAACCTGATCGACGGACCTATAGAGGGAAGGATACACCAAGATGGCAAGAAGCATTGACGTATAAGGGAATTCCCAGGTGGTCTCTTTAAACGATCGTTATACCTATTTTTGAGGACCCGCACGCAGCTCTCCCTTGGTGGTGGCATGTTAAATAGTTGCGGGCCAATTTCTGCGGCATTAGCCTATTACTTCATTTTTCTTTTTCCTTTTTGATATTCTTATCAATTGCACCCGTACACTCTGGTACGCCTTAATTCTCTAGGGGCTTCCTTACGCCGCAATACGGCAACAAAGTCCGAACACTTTTTCACAGTATAGTTCGGCACCCCGAACTTATAGCATTATATGCATCGGCTCCGAATCATGTCTTTGGTCAATAGTTGGGTTGCCCGGCTCCTGTGCTTACTACCTTACATTCCGCTATATCAGCTAGGGTAGTAAAGGGAGAACTACTACGATTGTTTCCTGGTTCGTCCAGATGAGCGCCTCAGTAGAGAAAGCCAAAAACTGACTGCCATGATGAGGCGAGAGCCGGTCAGCTGTTCGAGAGGCTTCAAATCGGTAGCAATTTTTTCCGCATTATGAGATGCATCGGTTTTTACAACACCTCAAGTTCGGATCTCCGAACACTAGGGGCTGCGCCCAAATTTAAATTGTCAAACTCCTATGGCTAAGTGAGGGTGATAAAGCCATGTAGTCCGATTGCCTTGTTCGTTGCACTAAACACCTCCTTTAAGGACCAAACTTCGGAGTAAAGAGTGTTTAGATTTATCCCGAACACCCCCATACTATCTACATAGGCGCGAATGCCGACGACTGGCCAACTCTCAGATTTAACAATATGGCCACATAGGAGGTAAAATTTTAAAACAACAAGCATTATATTACATAACGATCTTATTTCATAGTACAGGAAGGGATGACATGAGCATATTCACTCAAAGATTACATCCTTAGCACATTGCTCCGCCACAAGGCGGGATCCCTCCATAACATTGTCAATGTACAACTCGGGGGTGCGGTGCTCCTTGCCCGTCCCTCGATCACAAGCTTTGCGGCGTCCATTTTCACCCAATGCATCTTGACTCGGGCGAAGGCCATTCGTGCGCCTTCGATGCAGATAGATCGCTTGATGGCATCCGGCCGAGGGCAGGCATTGACCAGCCGCTTCACGAGCCCGAAGTAGCTGTTGGGGATCGCTTGGGTAGGCCATAGCCGGATTATTAAATCCTTCATAGCTAGTTCGGCCGCCTTGTGAAGTTAGATCAGCTGTTTCAGCTGATCGCTAAAGGGAACTGGATGTTCAGGCGCAAGGTATTGCGACCAAAACAACTTCTCCGTAGAGCTCCCCTCTTCGGCCTCAGATGAATTTCGTAGCGTCTGAAACGCTGCACGAAAGATCTGCAAACGCCCCTGGAGAACTCCAAATCCGGTTCAATAAGAGGAACCTTTTCCTCACATATTTGCTCTGCATAATAAAGGCCTTACCCGCCGCGATTTTCCTGGCCTCCTGGATTTCCTGGAAGGCACCCTAGGCTTCAACCCAGGCATCGTGTGCGCTTTGGAGGGCCTTGGTGAGTTCGGATTCTTGATCTGAAAGGTCGCGCTCCAAGGACTTGCACTCCTTGACGGCGTCCTGGAGCTCCTGTTGGACTTCACTAACCTAGCCTCATGCTTCTCACGAGCGGCCTTTTCCTTGGCCGCTTTTCCTCAGGCTCGGCCAGCACCTTCTTGAGCGTCTCCACCTTGGTCGCTGCTCCTAACAAATAAAATGGAACTTTAGTTAGCCCAAATCATTCTTCCTTCCTGAATATACACAAGGTTATTGCATACCTTGACTATCTTCCAGCTGCCTTTTCACGCGGCCGAGCTCCTCCTCGGTCCGCTCCAGACTTCGCTTTAGTCCGAAGACTTCCATTGTATGCACGGTCGTAGCCAGCAGTGATGCCTGCTTGTTCACATAGACATATTCGGTTAGACTCCTGCAAAAATTATTTGATCCTCTGTTCGGCTTTTCTTTCCGAACACCGGACAGAGTATTAGGGGCTCCTGTCTACACTGTGACATTCTTTTTATAATTGTGTTGCTTACCTTAAAGCCTGTTAGAAGGCTTGTGCAGACTTCGGTTAGTCCGCTCTTCGCGGACTGGATCCTCTCAATCACCGTACCCATAAGGGTACGGTGTTCTTCAACAATGGAAGCGCCTCGCAGCACTTCCAGCAAACAATTCGGTGCCTCTGGATGGACAGAGGTCACAAGTGGAGTAGGCACACCTCCCTCTTTCGAAAGAGGCGGCCTTCCTGATTCCGGAGCCGCATGGGTCTTCGGAACTGTATTCGGCTGGGGACCGAATTGGATATGGCCCCCATCGTTGGTGTCCATGGGGGTTTGCTCCCCCATGTGTTCGGCAACAAAGGTTTCACCCTCTGGTGCTGCCCTGATGGCCTCCTGAGTCTCTCCCTGGCCTTGGACCCTTCGGGACAACACCTCGGTGTTATCCATGTCCTTGGGACAGGAGGCCGCGGGAAGGGTCCCGCTGTCCATCGCCTCTGGGTCCAACAAGTCCTCCGAAGATAAGGGCGACTCGAGGTTGGACCGAGCCAGACTGCAAAGGCATGATTAAACACGTTAAAACAATGAAGTAGAGAGGCCGGATATAAGAATGTGTCCGGGTACTCACGATTTGGCTAGGGGCTTGTCCCTGGGGCACCACTCCGAGCTGCTGTCTGTGGCTGCTGCAGAGTTGTCCGGAAGGGGTTTTTCCCCTTCTTGGACGCCTCGGCCTCCAGACGCGTGGAGGTTGTCCTTTCTTTCTTACCCCCTCGGGGGGGGGGGTGGCTTTCTTCTTCTTCCTCCACTTCCTTGTCGTCTTCGGCGGCGGAGGAATGAGCCTCGGCGTCTTCGGACGTCACATTAGAAGTGTCCTCGTGACGGAGACCACCTCTGGTCCCCTTGGCCTTCTTCTCCGGTGCTTGATAGGGTGCCGGAACCAGCATCTACATTAGAAGAGGAATCTCCAGATCTTCAGGCAGACGAGCCGGACAGTAAATCAGCTCTGCCTTCTTCGTCCAGCTTTGAGAAAATCATTTGGGAGGCTTAGGCGTCTTCCTCAAATATGCAAGTAAAGGATACACCATGAAAACATGTAAAAACTTACCGGACTGGCAGGATGGGTCAGGTCGTGCCCACGGTCCTCGGTCGTGGCCGGCCGCGTCTCGCTAGACTTGACAAGCACCTTCCAGATGTCTTCGTGCATAGTGTCGAAGAACTGCAGCAGGGTCTGGTGCTTGGCCAGATTGAACTCCCATAAATGATAGGTCCGGCGTCGGCACGGTAGGATCCGGCGAATAACCATCACCTGGATCACATTGACAAGCTTGACATTCTTGTTTATCATGTTCTGTACACGCGTCTGAAGCACTGTCAGCTCGTCCACCGAAGACCAGTTCAGGCCCTTCTCTTGCCGGGAGGTGAGCCACATCGGGACTCCGGACCGGAATGCGGGAGCCGCGGCCCAGGTGGTGCCGCGTGGCTCTGTGACATAGAACCGTTGGGCCATGTGACGTTGGGCATTTTGCCCACCATGGCGCCTCCGCACTCCGCTTGTTGACCGCTCACAACCTTCAGCTTCACATTGATGCTCTTTAGCCATAGTCCGAAGTGAGGTGGCATGCGGAGGAAGGCCTCACACACGACAATGAATGCCGAGATGATGAGGATGGAGTTGGGGGCCAGATCATGGAAGTCCAGCCCGTAGTAGAACATGAGTCCGCGAACAAATGGGTGGACAGGGAATCCCAGCCCGCTGACAAAGTGGGGGATGAACACCACCCTCTCATGGGGATCGGGGGTGGATACGATCTGTCCCTCAGCCGGAAGCTGATGGGCGATTTCCTTGTCCAAGTACCCGGCCTCCCAGAGCTTCGTAATGTCCTTCTCCTTAATGAAGGAGGCCATCCACTTGCGTTGTGCTCCGGATCCGGACATGGTTGGAGTGCTTTTTTGGGTGGAAAGGATGAGAGCTCGGGCGCTGGAGCTCAAGAATGGATGGGCAGAAAAGGAGAAGGCGTGGGTGAAAAAGGGGTGAATCCTTATCTCTTTGTAAAGGCAGTGAATATCAAGCGCCTCCCCACTTGCCTTAAAACTCGCCTATTCCCCAAGTGCTGTGCGGATGGCACGGTTAGGTTACCCATGCCCGTATTGATGAGAATCCCGCGACAAGGGGACATGATCTCTGCTTTGACAAGACGTGCCAATGAAACCGCATCTCGAAATATGGAGCGGCAAGCTAAAAAATGGTTCGAATAATGACCGGGTGGCGACATGATGTCACACAAAAAAAGTTGTCAGCATATATGACTCATGAAATATTATACTCTCTACGGTTATGTGTGGGATTTGTTTTGCAATGCTGGAAACATTTTCTGTGTTCAAAGACTATGTTGGAGTATTCGGAGAAGGAACCCGCCTTGCAATGCCGCTGACAATCCGCGCGCCGGACACCTCGTCATTGAAGCCTGGTTCAGGGGATACTAAGGGAGTCCTGGATTAAGGGGTCCTCGGACAGCTGGAATATTAACATGGGCCAGACTGTTGGGCTATGAAGATACAAGATAGAAGACTTCTTCTGTCATGGAATTGTCACGTCAGATGTCCTTGTGAAAGGACTTAGTTGTGGAGCCATCGCAACTAGGAAGCTTGAAGGGGTTAATCGGGACAAAGGACACGAGAGGTTTATACTAGTTCGGCCCCTTACGGTGAAGGTAAGGCCTACGTCTAGTTGGGTTGGTATTGATGTTTCGATGACCAGGGAGCAAGATACGCTATGCCCGGCTCTCGATGAGTTGTTTCTTGCCCTAAGCCGCCAGCAGGTCGTCCCCTTATATACACGGGTTGACGCCCTGTGGCTTACAGAGTCCCGGCCGGCTTATAAACATTGTCCGGCTCGGTGACTAGTTAAATCTACCTTATGATACAAGTCATGCCATTGTGGCGGTTTACTACGACGGGCCTTAAGTCGCCTGTGGGCCTTAGGCCCTTTATTGAACCGCCGTCTTCATACTTGGTCGTGGGCCTCTTTCTGGTGAGTCTTCTTTGCGTAACCCGGCCCCTCCTGGGCGGCTTACACAAATAGTTATGTCCCCAACATTAGGCCCCAGATTGATTTGAACCTGTTCATGTCAATCTTAAAATACCTTAAGAAATAAATCTTCAGTCTTCTGACTGTGCAAAGGTTTTCTTTAACCTGCCATGACGTCATGTTTCGGATCCGTGTTAACCCGCCATGACGTCATCTTTACTTAAATTCTTTCTTTATTCCGCCGTATCCTCCAATGAATCTCTGCCTTTACTGAATGTTCCCAAAACCGAGGCGTCGGGGCCGCTGGATAATAACTTTTATCTCCTCGTTTCTCGCGCCATCTCAGTTATCCTTTCCTTATAAATAGGCGCAACCTAGGTCTTCCCATTCTCCTCCTTCCAGTCATCCTCTTCCTCTTGCTGCCTCTCTATCGCTCGAGCTCCGCCGCCGACGCCGTCGCAGATCTCTTCGTCTTCACCAACTCCGGCTGCTGCATCAACTTAGTTTGACCAGAAAAAACGTGACGACCCTCCGTCGCGATTCTGCATCTGTAAGTCTCCTCTTTCCTGCTTCTTAGATCCACATTAGGACCATCGAGTTCTTCGCATTCTTCGCTGTTCATTAGGATCCTTTCGTAGATTTCATCACCCCCACTCTTCTTGATCTTGAAGATGGTAAAAACTGATGCGGTAGATATTCCGCACCTATTTCGAACGCAAATAGATCCCTTTCTGTCACACAGAGGCCCCATTCGAGCCCTTGAGCTTCATCTGCGCCAGTCTTAGGTCTAGAAAATTTTCTTGTTAGAACAGCCTTTTGATCCCAAATATCAGTGGCAAATTATGAAACCTGTTTGTATCACCCGGAAAACTACTTCTGTCAAATACGCTTAAAAACAACTGTCCACGTAGACGGCTTAAATAAATGACACTGATCTGTGAACCTTGCTTGCTTCTCATGACTTTAAGAAGTTTGAACTGCTTTTGATACATGCAGCGGCTTAAATACTGTTGCATAGTTATCCTCATATCATTAGGCCCCTTCTTAAGCCACCACCTTGACTAGTTTTAAATATTTTCCTCCAGGTTAAATTTGAACCGGAACCTCTTATTTTGTCATAGGCCTCAATTTTCGTCATGGCACCTAAGGCGGCCAAGGCTCATGTGACTTGTAATTGGGTCCCATCCACAGTCAGAAGGAGTAAACTGTCTGAATTTGTGAAGTCTGGCCATTTGCCTAAGAAGGAGGTCATGTCTTACCGTGCCCCTAACCCGTCTGAAGAAAGGCCTCAACCCAAAGAAGGGGAGGTGATAGTTTTTACGGATCACATGAGCCGGGGATTTGCCCCTCCCGGCTCAAAATTCTTCAGGGAGGTTTTGAATTTCTTTAACCTTAGACCTCAAGATATTGGACCCAATTCCGTGTCAAATATCTGCAATTTCCAAGTCTTCTGCAAGGTGTACCTGGGAGAGGAGCCAAATCTGCTTTTCTTCAGAGAGCTTTTCTATTTGAACCGGCAGAATGAACGCGCCAACGGTCCCAGTCTTGAACTTGGCGGCATCTCAATTCAGCGGCGGAGAGACTGCCTTTTCCCTTATGCTGAACTACTGAGTCATCCGAAAGATTGGAATCAGACATTGTTCTATTGCCAGGACACTTCTCCGGCTGACGAGAGCCCTCTGCCCGGCTTCCGAGCTCTGCGCCTTGAGTCCAACCAACCGCTAGCGGACAAGCTAACTGCTATTGAGCGTCTGCCTCTCAATCCCACCATCAAAAAGATCAAAGCTCTTTTGGGAAATGGCCTAAACGGCATTGATCTGGTCCGAGTCTGGGTCACTTGGCGAGTACTTCTGTTAAGCCGCCGTCCCGGCTTGATGTGTACTTATTCAGGCGAAAAGGATGATCCACTGCGTCATAGCCCTGACGACTTACCAGATGATGTGGTGGAAGCTACGACCCAGTCGCTGCTGAAGGAGGGCACAGTAACTAGTAATGCCTTCGGCTTACTTCCCTTCTGCAAGAAGAACCCGGCCCCTGCAGTGAGTCATCAACCTCAATAAATACTCCTTGCCATGTCACAACTTACTTATACTCATAAGTTCTTATCTTTTTTCACAGGCCGATGACAACTTTTGGAAGGTCCAGTATGACCATGAGGCTGCTAAACAAGCCAGGACAGCCAAGAAAACCGAAAGGAAAGCCGCCAAAACAGGAACTTCAAAGAAGAAAAAACCCAGCGCTTCCGATTTACTCAAATTGGATGACACTTCTTCGGATGATGAAGAGGTAATCCCTGATTCTCTTAACTCCTTTGTCATTATTTTATTGACATTCCATCCTTTCAGGAGGATACGGGGAATAGCCAAGCGGTTGGAGAAGAGGTAACTATAATCTCCTCCGACTCAGAGCCTTTGCCAAAGCAAAAAATCCAAAGGGTGACCCGGAAAGTAAGATTTTCACATCCTCTAGCTTATCAAGATCCTCAATTTCTTTTGAAGCAACAACAGCTTGAAAACCGGAGGCAGACCCGGACCAACAAGGATGCAGAACTCTCCTCTGGCTTACCTGACGTAACTGGGAAGCATCGGACTGAGGTTATTTCTGATTTACGTTCTGTTTTACCTTTGGCGGGTTTAATTCGCCAACCTCTCAATTCATCTGACTCCAATTATCCGGATACCTCTCCTTCCTCCGGCGAGTCTATGCAATCGAACATGCCGGCTTTCAAAACTGCTCCCGGGTACTGTAAGTTTAGTTACTTTAGGCTTTACCTTACTCATGCTTTAATATTCATCCTTCTACCTTTGTTAACAGCATGCAAGTGAAGCCCAGCAAGAGGGCAAAGAAGAATAAGCCATCCCAAGACCCGATTGTGACTGAACCGGCGCTTGATATGTCTGCTCCTGACAGCTCCACCCATCAGCCGCCGCCTGAACCGGCTTCTGACATTCCGGTGCCAACCTCTGACCTGCCTGTCGAAGATACTCTCAACAGCTCTGATAACCCGGAAGCTCCTAGCCCGGTCAAGATGACTGACCCGAAAGTTGAATTTCTGAAAAGTCAATTTGTTGAACCGGGGCGGCCTACTGTCCTTGCCAAATGTACTGCCAAGGAAGAACTTGTCGAATGCCGAAAGGCCAAGCAGGACATTACTGATTATACTCACTTAAGCATTGGTGATATAGTCTCGGGCTATCTGAATCAAGTGCATAATAGTCTTGACCTGGAAATTGACACGGTGAAACAAATACAACACAAATCTGAGGTATAACTTATGCTTTTTCCTGAATCATACTTACTGTACCAGCCCCCAAGTCTATTGCTTATGAATAAATATGTTGTAGACTTAGAAATCTGCTTTACTGTTAGTTTGTCCAGTTTAAAGAGAATGTATTTAACCCGGTTATAGCATAATAGTTTGAATTTGTGATACACATTAGCTCCCAAGTGTCAAGTATCTTTACTTGTAAAGTGCTTGAGACTTAATATGCATGACCCGGCATGGTAGGTTAAAAATTCTTCAGCATACATTAGCCCCCAAGTGTCAAGAACCTTTGCTTGCAAAGTACTTGGGACTTAATATTATCTTACCATGATTCTTACCATAACCCGGTATCAATGTAGGTCACCAGAAGTCAATTTGAGTTGGAGATTTCTGACCTGAAGTGCCATCTGACAACTCAAGAGCTTGAAACTCAAAAAGCCAACTCCAAATTTGAATTCAGCGTCTCTGAACAAGAGAAGTTGAAGAAGAATTTTGAATCAGAGAAGAAAATCTGGGCTGATGAGAAGGCTTCACTGGTGACCCGGGCTGAGACGGCAGAGGCTTCACTTGCGGAAGCAACAACCGAGCTGTCCGACTTGAAGCGTCATATATCTCAAATGGTCTCAGCCATCTTCGGTAAGTTACTGTTCATAACCCCAAACATTGCAATCCTTCCTTTGATTATTGCCGTAATCGTTATCTCCGGCTCACTTTTATGTTTGTGAACACACAGGCCCCAGGAGCACCAACCTCAAGCAGAACATGCTGGTCAAACTTAAGGCGGTTTACACTCTAGTGGAGCAGCTGTACACCGGGTCACAGTGTGCTTTGGCTGTTGTAGCCTTATCAAATACCACTCCCCACCTTCTGCAAGACGTGCTGAAGTGTCTCGCTGTGCTACCTTAGCGGATCCAGGATTTAAGGTGGGCATCTTCAAGAGCCGGGGACGTAGCCGCATTGAGCTGGGCAAAGGCATGGATGCCAGAACTAGACCCGGCCGACCTTGCTCTTGGATACTCGAGTCTGAAGGAGGATGGTACCATATTTGATGATCATGATTTCACCTCCTGTGTCAAAGTCATACGTCCCGTGTCTACCCCTATTGGGAACGATACTGACCTCACCAAGTATTCTCCGGGCTATGACAGTGAGAACCGGCGAATTCCAAACACTCCATATGATCAAGTCAGCCTGATCCCTCCAACGCGTAAGCATACTTTTGCCCCTGAAGTGGACCCAGCCGGTTTAATAGATGATGAAGCTGAGTTTGAATCCTTGAGTGGCATTGACTGGGCCTCGTCAACCTTCCAGGACAAAGCAACCGACGGAGAGGCGGAGAAGGATAACCCGGAATCTTCAAGCCCGCCAAAGGAGTGAATCGCCAGACGTTTTGCAAAAAACAATGCTTCATTTATTCAGACTCGGGGAGTCTTGTAATAGGGTAGAAAAACTTCTCAATGTTTTCCATGCCTTCACGCATGTTTCTAGCACTTAACACTTTCGTAAGCCTCCATCGCTATATATTTCTGGCTTATATTGATCGTTTATTTCCTTGACATTTAAATTTGCTTGCCTTATCCTGCGCATAAAACAAGCAAAATTCCCTTGGCGGTTTATCGCGTTGGAGGTCACATAAAGTATTGATAACCCAGAACACGAACCAAAGACATCATATACAGGCCCGTTTATGACCATATTTGTCAAACATAATCATAATAGCATACCTGCGATCCCTTTGATAATCATCCCTGCTTATATGATGTTCACCTGGCACTTAACAACCTGGGGTGATTAATATTAAACCGAAAGAATCAAAAAACCATCTCATAATGCTTTCAAGAAGGTCTCAAGATAGTCAAAATAATAATGCTTATGATGGATAATAAACAACATTTATAGGCTTCTGATTCGAATACGATCAGTAAACCATTCCAAAGGGGTTAAGCTAAGATTCGGATACGATCATATAGCACCCAGTGGCTTTGGCGATGCCGATCAAGTGGGTATCGACAACTATGTTTTCTTTGGTTTGAATACGACCTATGTTTGAACAGGAAGCCCCCAAGTGACCATAAGAGTTGTTTAATGACGCTGATTCGAATACGATCCACGTCAGACCCAAAGGGGTTAAGCTGTGATTCAAATATGATCAAGAAGCCCCCAAGTGGGTTTGGCAATATGCCGATCAAGTAGGTATCGACAGCTATGTTCTCTTTGGTTCGAATACGACCCATGTTTGAACAGGAAGCCCCCAAGTGACCATGGCTAGATTCAGACATGATCATGAGCCAGACCAAAGGGAAAGCCGGATTCAAATGTGATCCGCTCCCTGTTGGTTGTTTCCACCACCTGATAAAGAAGATACATAAATCTTTTGAGGGTAAAAAGGACAGAGGTCCTGCTTTATTTCCTTATATAATATATACATTGTCAAAATATATACATATTGAGAGCCGGTGGCTCAAGTATAGTAAGGCCGGAGATGAGCAATATTCCAGGGTTGGCGGGTCTCCTCCTCCGACTTACGTGAGTCTTTGTGCTCTCGAACATCAATGAGGTAGTATGATCCGTTGCGCAAATTCTTGCTGACCACAAAGGGTCCTTCTCAAGGTGGGGATAGCTTGTGCATGTCAGACTGATCCTGGATGAGCTGGAGCACAAAATCGCCTTCCTGAAAGGTTCTGCTCCTAACCCGGTGGCTGTGATAGCGGCGCAGGTCTTGTTGATAAATCGCGGAGCGGGCTATTGCCAAGTCTCGCTCCTCATCCAACAAGTCAAGCGCATCCTGACGAGCCTTTTCGTTGTCAGCCTCAACATAAGCCGCCACGCGGGGTGAATCGTGCCGGATGTCACTTGGCAGGACCGCCTCTGCACCGTACACCATAAATAAAGGTGTGTAGCCTGTAGATCTGTTAGGCGTAGTGTTGATGCTCCACAACACAGAAGGTAACTCCTCCACCCAACAACCCGGAGTCCGCTGTAAGGGGACAAAGAGCCGGGGCTTGATACCCTTCAGGATCTCTTGATTAGCTCTTTCTGCTTGACCATTGGATTGAGGATGAGCAACAGCCGAAACATCAAGCCGGATATGTTCTCGTTGACAGAACTCTTCCATGGCACCCTTGGAGAGATTAGTGCCATTATCAGTTATAATGCTGTGTGGGAAACCAAAACGAAAGATCACCTTTTTCATGAACCGAACCGCCGTGGCTGCATCACACTTACTGACTAGCTCTGCCTCAACCCACTTTGTAAACTTATCCACTGCCACTAGGAGATGTGTCTTTTTATCCTTAGACCTCTTAAAAGGCCCAACCATGTCAAGCCCCCAGACTGCGAACGGCCAAGTAATTGGGATCATCCTCAATTCTTGAGCCGGCACATGAGCTCGTCATGAGAACTTTTGACAACCGTCACATTTACTGACCAGATCCTCCGCGTCAGCATGAGCCGTCAGCCAGTAGAAACAAATACGGAAAGCCTTGGCCACAAGAGATTTTGAGCCGGCATGATGACCACAATCTCCTTCATGGATCTCGTGAAGTATCTCTTGTCCTTCCGCAGGCGACACACAGCGTTGAAATGCCCCCGTTACACTGCAATGATGCAACTCACCATTAACAATCGTCATGGATTTGGACCGCCTAACAATTTGCCTTGCCAAAGTCTCATCCTCAGGCAACTCTCCCCGGGTCATATAGGCCAAATATGGCACTGTCCAATCCGGGATGACGTGAAGAGCTGCCACCAGCTGTGCCTCCGGGTCTGGCACCGCTAGTTCTTCTTTAGTAGGCACCTTGACAGAAGGGTTATGCAAAATATCGAGAAAGATGTTAGGTGGCACCGGCTTACGTTGAGATCCCAGCCGGCTT
The DNA here is from genome assembly GCA_963921465.1 of Triticum timopheevii. Lineage (NCBI taxonomy): Eukaryota > Viridiplantae > Streptophyta > Magnoliopsida > Poales > Poaceae > Triticum > Triticum timopheevii. The sequence continues at coordinate 284,115,455 of OY997270.1, read as the reverse complement.
AAAGCATCAGCCGCCTCATTCTTCCTTCGATCAATGTGCTCCACTTGATAACCCTTGAAATGCCCAACCACAGCATCTACTTCACGACGATAAGCCGCCATGAGAGGATCCTTGGAGTCCCACTTGCCTGATACCTGTTGGGCCACAAGATCCGAGTCGCCTAAGCACCTTACCCGGCTTAAATTCATCTCTTTGGCAATCCGGAGGCCATGGAGTAAGGCCTCGTACTCAGCTGCATTGTTAGTACAAGGAAACATAAGCCGAAGCACGTAAAATTTTTTGTCACCTCGAGGGGAAGTTAAAACAACTCCAGCCCCTGAGCCTTCTAACTGCCTGGACCCATCAAAGTAAATAGTCCAATATGTGTTATCCGGCTTCTCCTCAGGTGCCTGCAACTCTGTCCAATCATTAATAAAGTCCACTAAGGCTTGAGACTTAATGGCAGTACGCGACACATATCTCAAACCATGAGGTCCAAGCTCGATAACCCACTTGGCGACTCGCCCTGTGGCCTCCCTATTCTGGATGATGTCTCCCAAGGGGGCAGAACTTACCACAGTTATAGGATGACTTTGAAAGTACTGCTTCAACTTCCGGTTGGCCATAAACACTCCGTAAACAAGTTTATGACAATGTGGATACCTTTATTTAGACTCGATAAACACCTCACTGATATAATAAACCGGCCGTTGAACCGGATGCTCTTTGCCGACTTCCTTACGCTCCACCACGATCGCAACACTGATGGCTCATGAATTAGCAGCCACATATAACAGCAACGACTCTTTATCAATGGGGGCCGCAAGAACCGGAGGCTCAGCTAACTGTCTCTTCAAATCTTCAAAGGCAGCATCAGCGGCATCACTCCAGACAAAAGTGTCTGTTTTCTTCATCATCTGATACAAGGTAGGGCCTTCTCACCTAACCGGCTTATGAATCGGCTTAAAGCGGCAACACGACCCGCCAGTCGTTGAACATCATTGATGCACGCCGGTTTAGCCATAGAGGTAATTGCCTTAATCTTCTCCGGATTAGCTTCAATGCCACTTTTTGATACCAGAAAACCCAAAAGCTTGCCTGCAGGTACACCAAACATACACTTGGCTGGGTTAAGCATCATCTTATAAACCCGAAGATTATCAAAGGTTTCTTTCAAGTCAGATATCAAGGTTTCCTTCTCTCTGGACTTCACCATAATGTCATCTACATAAGCATGAACATTACGCCCGATTTGATCGTGTAGACAGTTCGGCACACATCGCTGGTAAGTCACCTGAGCACTCTTGAGTCCAAACGGCATAGATACATAACAGAAGGCTCCAAACAGAGTGATGAAAGCCATCTTCTCCTGGTCCTTAACTGCCATTTTGATCTGATGATAACCAGAGTAAGCATCCAAGAAGCTCAAACGTTCACAACCCGCCGTCGCATCAATGATTTGATCAATACGGGGGAGAGCAAAGGGATTAGCTGGACAAGCCTTGTTTAAGTCCGTGTAGTCCACACACATCCGCCAAGTGTCGTTCTTCTTGAGGACAAGCACCGGGTTAGACAACCACTCCGGGTGAAAAACTTCAATAATAAACCCGGCCGCTAAGAGCCGGGCGACTTCCTCTCCAATAGCTTTCCGTCTCTCTTCGTTAAACCATCGAAGAAACTGCCTGACCGGCTTATACTTCGGATCAATATTCAGAGTGTGCTCAGCGAGTTCCCTTGGTACACCCGGCATGTCAGAAGGTTTCCATGCAAAGATGTCCCGGTTCTCATGAATGAACTCGATGAGCGCGCTTTCCTATTTAGGATCCAAATTGGTACTGATGCTGAATTGCTTGGAAGAGTCGCCTGGGGTGAAATCAACAAGCTTCGTCTCAGCGGTCGATTTAAATTTCAACGCCGGGTCATGCTCTGTAGTTGGTTTCTTCAGGGAAGTCATATCTTCCAGGTCAACATTATCTTGATAAAATTTTAGCTCTTCCGCCGCACAGGCAGACTCAGCATAAGCCGCGTCGCCTTCTTCACATTCCAAGGCTACCTTTCGACTTCCATGCACAGTGATGGTGCCCTTGTGACCCGGCATCTTGAGCTGCAAATAAACGTAACACGGCCGTGCCATGAACTTAGCATAAGCCGGCCGCCCAAACAGAGCATGATATGGCTCCTGATTGTGACCACTTCAAACGTCAATTTCTCAGCCCTGGAATCATATTCGTCTCCAAAGGCCACTTCCAGTTCAATCTTGCCAACTGGGTAAGCTGAGTTACCAGGAACCACTCCATGGATAACAATGTTGGATGTCCTCAAATTCTTATCTGTCAACCCCATGCGTCGAAAGGTCTCATAATAGAGGATATTGATGCTACTACCTCCGTCCATGAGTACCTTAGTAAATTTATATCCACCAACCTGAGGTGCTACCACCAAGGCTAACTGACTCGGATTATCGACCCGTGGAGGGTGATCTTCTCTGCTCCATACAATGGGCTGTTCTGACCACCTCAAGTAACGAGGAACTGCCGGCTCAACGGAATTCACGGCCCCTCTTATGAACCTTCTGGTCACGTTTGCATAAGCTAGTGGTAAACACATGGTACTGCCCACTATTCAACTACTTCGGATTGCTTTGATAACCTGACTGTTGCTGCTGCTGCTCTCCTTGACCAGACTGGTGTTGATTATAGCCGCCTTGACGTCCCTGAAAGCCGGAACTTGAACCACCACCCGGGCCATGAAAACCGCCAGCCCCTGAGCCGCCACCAGACCCATGATTGCCATCAAAGGTGTTGGAATTCTTAAACGCTTTCATGATCGCGCAATCTTTACACAGGTGTGTGGCGGGCCGCTCCCGGGTGCCGTGTCTCGGGCAGGGCTCATTGAGTAGCTGCTCAAGAGATGGGCCTGACCCGCCGGATCGAGGCGGCTTACCCTTACATCTCTGATTGTTACCTTGCGCATTGGCACTGGCCACAAACTCCGGGTTACCATCCGCCTTACTCTTATTGCCTTCTTGATTCATCGGGTTATGCTGCTGACCCTTTCCATTGCCGTTCTTCTTTCCCTTCCCGGTCTTTTCCTCATCAGACGCGGGATCCTTGGTACTATCAGAGTCGGCATATTTGACTAAAGCCGCCATCAGCGTACCCATATCATTGCAATCACGCCTAAGGCGCCCCAGTTTCTGCCTCAGCGGCTCAAAACGGCAATTCTTCTCCAACATGAGGACTGCCGAACCGGCATCCATCTTGTCAGATGAATGTATTATCTCTTTCACCCGGTGTGCCCAATGAGTCATAGATTCACCCTCCTCCTGTTTACAATTTGTCAAGTCCACAATCGACATAGACTGCTTGCAAGTGTCTTTGAAGTTCTGGATGAAACGGGCTTTTAGTTCTGCCCATGAACCGATGGAATTGGGTGGCAAGCCCTTTAACCAGGACCGGGCTGTTCCATCTAACATCATGGTGAAGTACTTAGCCATCGCCGCGTCGCTGACTTCCAATAACTCCATGGCCATCTCATAACTTTCGATCCAAGCCCCGGGCTACAAGTCGGCCGTGTAATTCGGCACCTTTCGAGGTCCCTTCAAGTCCTTGGGTAGGCGCACTTTATGCAGAGCCGGTACCAGACAAGGAACACCGCCGGTTCTAGTGGCTACTCCCGTCTCAACGGAAGTCGTTGGATACTCTGGGAAATCTTGATGTGCCATCTGTTCAGCTGCTAGCTGAGCCGCTAGCTGAGCCGCCCGCTCGTTCTCCTCACGTACTCGGTCTTGCACCGGATTATAGCCACCGGGCTGGTTACGGCGTTGGGTGTTGCTTGACAAAGCTTCAGACTCCATGTGCCTGCTATAACTCGGGCTCCGGTTCTGACGAGGCGGTGCTAACCAAGGCGGAGGAGTTGAATGAATCATGTCCCGGCTGTAAGAATAAGTCTCTTGTTGAGCTAAGGCCGTCTGGAGAAGTTCTCTGACCCTTCGGGTCTCCACCGCTGTCAGGTCATCACCCTCCATGGGAAGAGCCGCCAAACGCGCCGAAGCCACGATTAAGTTCTCCATGGGGTTGGAAAAGTGACCCGGCGGTATCGGCACATAACGCGGTGGTGCCATGCTCACATGAGGAGGTGCCATCTCCCAAGGCTGAGTCGGCCCTCCTATTCCAGCTGTCATAAACTGATCGGTCTCTGGCGGGTTACTTGGGCCGGCTCCGGGTGTAGCAAAAAGAACCCGAGGGTCGTAATTTGGAGGTAAACGGGACTGGGTTTTCTTATGTCTTCTCCTCATCACCTCATTGGACGCGTTTAGGATCATCATGAGCTGGTAAGCTTCTGACTGTAGCCGCTGCGCCCGGGTATCTAGAGCCGCCCGCTCTGCGGCTAACCTAGTGTCCTCAGCTGCATAGGCCTCCTTGGCCTAAGCTATTTCCTCACGCACCCGTGCCACCTCCGTGTCATGCTCATCTTTATTCGCGGGAATAACCGTTGCGGTTAACAGGGTCGTAAGCTTGTCCATGAGATCTATCAGCACCTGAGCCGGCGGGCGCACAGGGCCGCCTGCCCCGACTACTCCTATCCCGGACGTTATTGCTACAGCAGCTGTAGAGTTTGAGCCGGGCTGAGTCCCAGCCATAAAGACTCCTGCCCATCTTGGCGGCTCACAGGGGTCTGGTATACCGGTGCCATCGGAACAGCCCCCGAGCATGCCGTCTTGCACTTGGTACAACGAATCTGTTGAACCGGCAGACGAATCACCGTCCGAGAGGACGGCCGTCTCACCACCATCTTCAGATCCTTCAGAAAGTTCCTCTTCGTGGATGCAGCCCACGAAAGCACGCTTCATGACGGGTTGAATTCGGGTCTTCCTCGCACGCTGAGCCGTCTCGACGAGGTCGGTGCAGCTGTCCGGCTCAGGGCCCGGCTCACCAATCCGGCCGATGAAGACGTGGATTCCGCCAAAGGGGACCCGGTACCCGTACTCAATTGAGCCGGCGTCGGGGCCCCAGCATTTTTCATCGATGTAGATCTTGCCGCAATGACTCTTGGTCATCCGGCCCACTACGTATCCCTTGAGCCCTTCGAAGTTGCCCTTCAAGAACTCAAATCCACCGTGCGCTTGCCCCACGGTGGGCGCCAACTGTCGTGGAATTATCACGTCAGATGTCCTTGTGAAAGGACTTAGTTGTGGAGCCATCACAACTAGGAAGCTTGAAGGGGTTAATCGGGACAAAGGACACGAGAGGTTTATACTAGTTCGGCCCCTTACGGTGAAGGTAAGGCCCACGTCTAGTTGGGTTGGTATTGATGTTTCGATGACCAGGGAGCGAGACACGCTATGCCCTGCTCTCAATGAGTTGTTTCTTGCCCTAAGCCGCCAACAGGTCGTCCCCTTATATACACGGGTTGACGCCCTGTGGCTTACAGAGTCCCGGCCGGCTTATAAACAGTGTCCGGCTCGGTGACTAGTTAAATCTACCTTATGATACAAGTCATGCCATTGTGGCGGTTTACTACGACGGGCCTTAAGTCGCTTGTGGGCCTTAGGCCCTTTATTGAACTGCCATCTTCATACTTGGTCTTGGGCCTCTTCTGGTGAGTCTTCTTTGCGTAACCCGGCCCTTCCTGGGCGGCTTACACAAATAGTTATATCCCCAACATCTTCCCGTGTCCGGATGGGACTCTCCTTGGCGTGGATGGCAAGCTTGGCGATTCGGATATGTAGATTCATTTCTCTATAACCGACCTTGTATAATCCTAGCCCCCTCTGGTATCTATATAAACCGGAGGGTTTAGTCCATAAAAGACAATCATAATCACATGGGCTAGACTTCTAGGGTTTTAGCCATTACGATCTTGTGGTTGATCAACTCTTATAATACTCATATTTATCAAGATCAATCAAGCAGGAAGTAGGGTATTACCTCCATAGAGAGGGCCCGAACCTGGGTAAACATCGTGTCCCCCGCCTCCTGTTACCATTAGCCTTAGACGCACAATTCGGGACCCCCTACCCGAGATCCGCCGGTTTTGACACCGACAGTGGTCTGTGGAAGCATCGGGTAATCCATTATAAAAGATATCAAGTATTTCATGTTTCTTGAGAGAATGATCAGGCAATGCATTAAGTAATCAGAGAAGCCTCCCCCAAGCTTGTGGGAGACTCTCTTCTTCAATTTGCACAAAATTAAATATTTCCCGCAAGGCAGCTTGTTTCTTATGAGCAGGAAAATATTTTTGCACAGAAGTAGAAAATCATATCCTGGGGAACACGCACACAACCAGGAGCAAGAGAATTAAACCATATCTCGGCATCACCCTTTAATGAGAAAGGAAACAATTTTAGAAAATAGTAATAGCATTTTTTTCCTCATGAGTAAATAGGGTGGCTATATCATTCAATTTAGTAAGATGTGCAACAACAGTTTCAGATTCATAGCCATAGAAAGGATCAGATTCAACCAAAGTAATTAACTCAGGATCGACAAAGAACTCATAATCCTTATCAGTAATGCAGATAGGTGAAGTAGCAAAAGTAGGGTCATTTTTCATTCTAGCATTCAAAGACTTTTCTTTCGACTTAGCTAACAGTTTCTTAAGATCATATCTATCATTGCAAGAAAGAAAGTCTCTCGCAGTTTCTTCATCCATAACACAACCCTCAGGTACAACAGGCAATTCATATCTAGGGGGAGAATCTTCATCATCACTTTCATTAATATCATCAGTTTCAGTAATTTCATTCTCTCTAACCCAGCAAGTTGTTCATCTAGAAATGCACCTAGTGGCACATTATTATCAAGCAGAGAAGTAGTATCATCATAAGCATCATGCATAGCAGAAGTGGCATCATCAATAACATGCGACATATCAGAATCAATAGCAGGTGTAGGTGTCCCAAGTTTACTTAAAACAGAAGGTGAATCAAGTGCGGAGCTAGATGGCAGTTCCTTACCTCCCCTCGTAGTTGAGGGAAAAATCTTGGTTCTTTGATCTTTCAAATTCCTCATAGTGATCAATAGATATAAATCCCAAGTGACTCAAAGAATAGAGCTATGCTCCCCGGCAATGGCGCCAGAAAAAGGTCTTGATAACCCACAAGTATAGGGGATCCCAACAGTTAAATGAGGGTAGAGTATTCAACCCAAATTTATTGATTCGATACAAGGGGAGCCAAAGAATATTCTCAAGTATTAGCAACTGAGTTGTCAATTTAACCACAACTGAAAGACTTAATATCTGCAGCAAAATATTTAGTAGCAAAGTAGTATGGAAGTAACGGTAATGGTGGTAAAAGTAACAGTAGCAGTTTTGTAGCAATCGTAACAGTGGTAATGGAGAAGTAACTAAGCAAGCATCAATATGTGAAAAGCTCGTAAGCAATGGATCAATGATGGATAATTATGTTGGATGTAATTCATCATGCAACAGTTATAATATAGGGTGACATAGAACTAGCTCCAGTTCATCAATGTAATGTAGGCATGTATTCCGAATATAGTCATACGTGCTTATGGAAAAGAACTTGCATGACATCTTTTGTCCTACCCTCTCGTGGCAACGGGGTCCTAATGGAAACTAAGGGATATTAAGGCCTCCTTTTAATAGAGTACCGAACCAAAGCATTAGCACTTAGTGAATACGTGAACTCCTCAAACTACGGTCATCACCGGGAAGTGTACTGACTATTGTCACTCCGGGGTTTGCCGGATCATAACACGTAGTAGGTGACTATAACTTGCAAGATAGGATCAAGAACTCACATATATTCATGAAAACATAATAAGTTCAAATCTTAAATCATGGCACTCGGGCCGTAGTGACAAGCATTAAGCATGGCAAAGTCATAGCAACATCAATCTTAGAACATAATGGATACTAGGGATCAAACCCTAACAAAGCTAACTCGATTACATGGTAAATCTCATCAAACCCATCACCGTCCAGCAAGCCTATGATGGAATTACACACACACGGCGGTGAGCATCATGAAATTAGTGATGGAGGATGGTTGATGATGACGATGGCGACGGATTCCCCTCTCCGGAGCCCCGAACGGACTCCAGATCAGCCCTCCCGAGGAAGAACAGGGCTTGGCGATGGCTCCGTATCGTAAACGCGATGAATTCTTCTCTCTGATATTTTTCTCCCCGAATGTGAATATATAGAGTTGGAGTTGAGGTCGGTGGAGGTCCAGGGGGCCCACGAGGCAGGGGCGCGCCCTAGGGGGGCGCCCCCACCCTCATGGCTAGGGTGTGGGACCCCTTTTGTTGATTCTTTCGCCAATATTTTTTTTAATTCCAAAACGTGCCTCCATGAAGTTTCAGGTTATTCCGAGAACTTTTATCTCTGCAAAAAAATAACACCATGGCAATTCTGCTGAAAACAGCGTCAGTCCGGGTTAGTTCCATTCGAATCATGCAAGTTAGAGTCCAAAAAAGGGGCAAAAGTGTTTGGAAAAGTAGATACGCTGGAGACGTATCAAGCGTCCCCATGAACAAAGTCGTCCCTTGAGGAGCCGAAGTTTGAGGACTCAATCACAATAGTAATGTGGCACTACGATCTCGTAGCGGATTTATGCCTCCGCGAGGAGGACCGCATCCTCGAGTGCATCGACATTGCTCAGACTGACACGAAGGAGGTGCGGCATCTCACAATTGTCGCTCGGAGCACCGACCCCTACGCCTACCTTGACTACCTCAATCTAGACGAGGAGAAGGACGACGACTAGATGAGGCTAATGACTAGGTAGTAGCGATAGTAGTAGTAGCAATGTCGAATAGCGGCATCACATATTTTAAAAATGTTTTTAACGACATTCTAAATTTCAAAATATAAGTGATGCGATGCTTCTAGGCATGTAAATATATGTAATCTACTAGTTCCCAACTAATATAGTTTATTTCTTTTAGAAAAAGTGCCAGCCTCTCCATCAAAAGAAGCACACATCCAAGAGCATCTAAAGGTGGGTGCATGTCTTAAATGCCCGGTCGGCCGGACCGATCACTAATCAGTCAAAAACCGCCCCATCTGGACCCTTCAAACTGGCCTCAAACACCCGGGCTGTCCAACCCAAATGTAGGGTGGATGTAGTGCGGCCCGGGCACACCCAGGCGCATCAACCATGTCAGCCCGACCCACGCCTGACCCCAGGATGCCTCCACAAAAAAAAACCGAATCTGTCCCCTCTCCCAACCCTAGCTCACTCTTCGACCTTCACGTCGAGGAGGAGCTGGCCCTCTGCATTGCGTTGGAGCGGTCGAAGGTGGACACCAAGGGCAGCTCCGGATCTGCACTGTCGCTGCTCTCATGCCGGCAAAACACGGAAGCCGGAGTTGGCCCCTCCCAGCCCGCGCATAGCTCCACTAGGGCAGCGCAGTCCACTGCACCCCCGCGCCGTCCCCTTCCCCTGGCGACCGCTCTCCGTGCGGGCAGCAGTGGGTGCTAGTGCCCGCTCCGCCGGCTCTCACATGCACACCAGAATTGGAGGCGAGCGCTGCCGTTGCGAGAGACAACACACAACGGTGAGGGACGCGGGGGAGCAATCTATGTGCCGCCGCCGCGGGTTGCCAGCAGAGCCCGATGAGGACGAGCGGCACCTGGCTGCTGGGAATCGTTGCATGGAAAACAAAAAAATATGCACACGCAATGATCTATCCATGGAGATGCATGCTACGTCTTGAGCTTGCGTTAGTTTTCCTTGAAGAGGAAAGGGTGATGCAGCAATAGTAGCGTAAGTATTTCCCTCAGTTTTTGAGAACCAAGGTATCAATCTAGTAGGAGGCTCCTCAAAAGTCCCACGCACCTACACAAACAAACAAAGAACTCACAACCAACGCAATAAAGGGGTTGTCAATCCCTTCACGGCCACTTGCGAAAGTGAGATCTAATAGAGATAGTTATGATAAGATAAATATATTTTTGGTATTTTATAATATAGATGCAAAAAGTAAAGATGCAAATAAAAGTAGATTGGAAGCAAATATGATAAGAGATAGACCCGGGGCCCATAGGTTTCACTAGAGGCTTCTCTCAAGATAGCAAAAGTATTATGGTGGGTGAACAAATTACTGTCGAGCAATTGATAGAAAAGTGAATAATTATGAGATCATCTAGGCATGATCATGTATATAGGCATCACGTCCGCAACAAGTAGACCGGCTCCTGCCTGCATCTACTACTATTACTCCACACATCGACCGACTCCTGCCTGCATCTAGAGTATTAAGTTCATAAGAACAGAGTAACGCATTAAGCAAGATGACATGATGTAGAGGGATAAACTCATGCAATATGATATAAATCCCATCTTTTTATCCTCGATGGCAACAATATAATATGTGGCTTGCAACCCCTGCTGTCATTGGGTAAGGACACCGCAAGATTGAACCCAAAGCTAAGCACTTCTCCCATGGCAAGAAATATCAATCTAGTAGGCCAAACCAAACTGATAATTCTAAGAGACTTGCAAAGATAACTATATCATACATAAAATAATTGAGAGGAGATTCAAATATTTTTCATAGATAAACTTGATCATAAACCCACAATTCATCGGATCTCGACAAACACACCGCAAAAAGAGTTTACATCGAATAGATCTCCACAAGAGAGGGGGAGAACATTGTATTGAGATCCAAAAAGAGAGAAGAAGCCATCTAGCTAATAACTATGGACCCGAAGGTCTGTGGTAAACTACTCACAACTCATCGGAGGGGCTATGGTGTTAATGTAGAAGCCCTCCACGGTCGATTCCCCCTATGGCAGAGCGCCGGCGAAGGCTCCAAGATGGGATCTCGCGGATACATAAGGTTACGGTGGTGGAAATTGTGTTTCGTTGGCTCCCTGGATGTTTTCGGGGTACGTAGGCTTATATAAGAGGAAGAAGTATGTCGGTGGCCGCCCGAGGGGCCCATGAGACAGGGGGTGCGCCCTGTGGGGGGGGGGGGGGCTACCCTCTCGTGGACACCTCGGCTGCTTCTTGACTTGCACTCCAAGTCCCCTGGATCACGTTCGTTCCAAAAATCACGCTGCCGAAGGTTTCATTCCATTTGGACTCCGTTTAATATTCCTTTTCTTCGAAATACTGAAATAGGCAAAAAAACAGCATGACGGGTTGGGCCTCCGGTTAGTAGGTTAGTCCCAAAAATGATATAAATGTGTAAAATAAAGCCCATAAACATCCAAAAGGGGTAATATAATAGCATGGAACAATCAAAAATTATAGATATGTTGGAGACGTATCAATGCATAGCAACAAGGGGGATAGTATGTCTATGTACCCTCGTAGACCGTAAGCAGAAGTGTTTCACAATGCGATTGAGGTAGTCGAACTTTCTTCGCGCTCCAACCGATCTAGAACCGAACACACGACCCCTCCGTGTTCTGCACACGTTCAGCTCGGTGATGTCCTCCGCCTTCTTGATCCACCAAGATGGCGAGGTGGTAGATGAGTTCTAGCAGCACGATAGCATGGTGATGGTGATGGTGATGTGATCTCCGTAGGGCTTCACCTAAGCACTACGAAAAAATGACCAAGGGAGTAAACAGTGGATGGGGGCGCCGCACACGGCTAAGACAACGGTGTGTCCTTGTGTGGCGCCCCTCCCCACATGTATATAGGTGGGAGGGGTAGGAGGCATCCTAGGACAGCCAGGGCGCGTCCCAAGGGGCTGGCCAACGGCCATAGGGCTCCAGCACTTTTGCGCCCCCCCTTTCCTTGTATGATGGGGGAGGAAAGAGGGCGGGAGAGGGAAGGAAGGGGGAGTCCTACTCCACACTTTACTTTCCCTCCCCTCTTTCCTTCTCCTCATAGGGCCGACCTCTATAGGGGCGCACCAGCCCCTTGTGGGCTTATGTGTTCCCTCTCTTGGCCCATACGGCCCATATCTTTGCCCTGGGTGCCCGAAACTACTTTCCAGTAACCTGATAAGTACCCGGTATCCTCCGAAACACTTCCGGTGTCTGAATACCATCGTCCTATATATCATTCTTTACCTCTCAACCATTTCGAGACTCCTCGTCATGTCTGTGATCTCATCTAGTACTCCGAACAACATTCGGTCACCAAATCACATAACTCATATAACACTATATAGTTAACGAACGTTAAGCGTGCGGACCCTACGGGTTCAAGAACTATGTAGACATGACTGAGACACCTCTCCCGTCAATAACCAATAGCGGAACCTGGATGCCCATATTGGCTCCTACATATCTACGAAGATCTTTATCAGTCGAACTGTTATGATAATATACGTCATTCCCTTTGTCCATTGGTATGTTACTTGCCCAAGATTCGATCGTCGGTATCTCTATACCTAGTTCAATCTCATTGCCGGCAAGTCTCTTTACTCGTTCCTTAATACATCTCGTCGTGACTAACTCCTTAGTCCTTTGCTTGCAAGCTTATGATGTGTATTACCGAGAGGGCCCAGAGATACCTCTCTGATACTAGGAGTGACAAATCCTAATCTCTATCTATGCCAACTCGACAAACACCTTCGGAGATACCGGTAGAGCATATTTATGATCACCAGTTACGTTGTGACGTTAGATAGCACACAATGTATTCCTCCGGTATCCGGGAGTTGCATAATCTCATAGTCGAAAGAATATGTATTTGACATGAAGAAAGCAATAACAATAAAACTGAATGATCATTATGCTAAGCTAATGGATGGTTCTTGTCCATCACATCATTCTACTAATGATGTGATCCCGTTATCAAATGACAACTCGTGTCCATGGTTAGGAAACCTTAACCATCTCTGATCAACGAGCTAGTCCAGTAGATGCTTATTAGGGACACAATCTTTGTTTATGTATTCACACATGTATTTATGTATTCACACGATATTTGAAGGTGAATCCAATTGGGTTGGAAAGTGCACTAAATCTATTTTCCAACAAAAAAAGAATCACCCAATTTGGAGTCCGGATGAAAAAGTTATTGACATTTTGAGTGAGGTATGTTTGTGCAGTCCAAATCTGAGTCCAGAACATGAGAGACTTGGACTCTATCTTCTCTTGGGCCAAAACTGACGTGAGAGAACTTTTTGAACAGTAAGTAAACATCTCTTTCTCCATTATCTTCATATGTGGGTTGTACAAATGTCCCATACACCTGCAATTAGACATGGCACAAAAGTTTGTAAAGTATTTTTTGTCTTGGATGACATAAATAAATTATTGCATAGTTTGCATTAGAAATCACCTCACAAATATACATATATACAATATGTTTGGTCATGTCCAAGGTAGTCATGTCCTCATCACCGTGCGCACGGTCCCCCAAGACCCCGTGCCCACGGACTACACAGGGAGCTAAGGCTGTAGCACCCTGTGCGCACGGGCCCTACAGGATGGCCGGCTGATGCGGGCTGTTGGCCCTCCACTTTGCATCCACTTCACCTCCTATCTACCCAAGCCTATATAATTCGTACCTATGGTCATGTTTAGGGTCAGCAAAGTATTAGATGAGATATTTGTGAGCTTTGTTCATTCTACCACCTCTATTGGAGATCAAGGCCTCTTTGGAGAGGATCCACTTGTGGATTCAAGACCTACAACTTGGAGAAGACCACCATCATCAAGACCTCATCTCCTAGGAGTGGGAAGAACTCTACCATTGTATCTTTTATTTGATTGTGTTTGTGACTTGTGGATCTTGTGTTGCTATTCTAGTGGATGTGTAATTTGGCGTTGGAGTGAATTCCTCTTTGTGTTCTTGGTGCTCCTCCTCTTTCCCCTCCAAGTGTGAAAAGATCCATCTTAGGGTTTCACCCTACAACATCTTGGTATCATGAGCAAGGTTGATCCACATCTTGGAGTCCCTATCCTCCACTTTCTAGCTTGATTTTGTTGTTTTTCATCCTAATTCAAAAATCCCCACCAAAAATAGCCCCAATTTTTTTCTCGCAGTTTGTTGATCTTTTGAGATTTGGTTGATTTGATACATCAATTTGGTGTTTGGAAAGTGGATCTACCCCCTCCCATCTTTCCCACCCTCCAATCAGTCGAATTCGGCCTCAAATTTGGAAATCACCATGGATCCGGAGCGATTCATCCACTCGCTGAGGACCCCGTGCACATGAGCCATCGAGACCCCGTGCACACGGGCCTCACTTACCCCGTGCACACGGCCTATCCAGAGACTTTCAGCCAGTTTGTTTTCCCCCAATTTGACACCCCACCATCACTTGTGTTATTCCGCAATATTTCTCGTGGTTGTTTGAGTTTTGGGTTGCAGTTTCTCTCGTGTCCTAAGGTGTTTCGGCTACTTAGGCGCGATTTGACATCATCATCACCTCCTCTCATCATCGACTCGGACTCCATTTCGTCCACAACATCACCATTCGTCCTTGCGTACACTCGACAAACCATTGACGGTAACCTCGACAACACCATTGTATTACCCTTGCCATTACCTTGATAGCTTCGAGCCTCTTTTGCGTAGCTAACTCATCAAGACTAGCTTGACGAGTATTGTCGGGCCACGCCTTAGTGCACCATTAGTGTTATGTCTCTCCCGTGCATATACTACTTGTTATCTCGTGTTGTGGCTCGTGTATCAAACATTGTGGCATAGTTAAAAAAAGCTTTTAAGCAAAAGAGAAGAGAAGCAAAGAGCTTGTAAGCCATAGCATAGAGCCTCATAGCATAGCTACATCATCTTGGTCACTACATACATAAGCATAATTGGGATAGTAAGATGACCCGTTTCTCTTCTAGATTGGTGCACTAGCGTATCTAGCCCGTTAGAGCAATCGAGCTAGAATCTCTCTTGTATCCATACAACAAGAGCATTTCCATGCTTACATATCTTAGAGCCCATTCCTTGGTTGTGCGGATCCCATTTATCTTCTGTTTGTGTGTTTCTAGTGATATTATTGGGTTTGATCTATTTGTCTTACTTGCCATTTGTGAATTTTCTCAACTTTGTCAACATCTTGACTAACAGTTGCTTGAATTATTTGTGCCACTTCCTAACCGAGCTCCTCCATAAGCCTTTTACTTGTAGGTGTGAGAAACAATACCAAGTACCAATTCTCCTATTACAACATCACGTGGGATCGTACTTGTTACATCCACAATCTTCGTACAAGGTAACTTTAGTTTTGTTCTCTCATTTTTCCTACTCACCACCATTTTCACATGATGGATAGGCCTTCTTATTCGGCAAACCCTCTCTTCGAGGAGCAAGATGGCGAAGCGATTACATACCAAGAATGAGTTCTTCATCGTGCAACGAGCTCTACATCAAGAGAGCAAAGCTTTGGGTGAACGCATCGAACAACTCGCCATCGACCTGCGACAATCGGAAGCACGATAATGGGACTATTTGGACGCCAAGCTCTCCAACAACTGGATGAATTCCGCAACATGATCGTGAGCTGAGCATCTTCCTCAACTTCTTCACCAAGACGGCTTCACTCAAGTCGCCACTCGTCATCATCGTCTTCCAATGTGAGTCCCCCTCAACATGACAACACTCAAGACTGGCAAGCGCAAGAAAATCCATTCCATGGCATTGGCCTACAAGACTGAGTTTGAGGACGTGAGCAGGCGCAACGCCATGAATGAGACGTCATGGATCAAGAACAACGACCACCGCCACATCGTCCACGTCAAGAATCCCAAGATGGTGTTGCAATTCGGCACGAGCAACAAAACTGTGAAGCAGAAGCTCAAGCGGCTCAATACACACTCCAAGAATCCACTCGAGCTGTGCTCAACGAAGTCGTCAAGTACGCGAGCAAGAGGAAGCTCTTCAGCGGGAAATACAAGAAGAAGCCGCTCAACGTGAAGAACAACAATAAAGGCGTAACCGGGAACATCTGCCTCGACCTCCTCCTCGACAACCGGATAGAGTGATCCACGACCCTCCTCCACATCAAGAGCGACATCAAGCGGATCGAGTGTTTGAAGATCCTCCTCCTCAACAAGACCAATATCAACATCATCAATATGATGAAGAACTTTGCTACGACAAGCTCAAGTTCACTATGCCCGAGTTCTCCGAAGCAACGACCCCAAGGAATACCGATCATGGGCATTGAAAGCCGATAAGATATTCCGTCTACACAAATACGATGAGGAAAAGAAGATCACCATGGCATCCCTCGACTTTGAAGACTATGTCCTAATTTGGTGGGAGCAAGTCATCGAGCGACGTTGCGAGAAGGACGAGTCACCCATCACGACTTGGGCACAAATGAAGGACGTCATGAGAGCTCGCTTCGTGCCTACGTACTACACTCGAGATCTCTTCAAGAAGCTCCAACTCCTCAAGCAAGGCACTAAGACGGTGGAAGAATATTATCAAGAAATGGAGATTTCCATGATACAAGCAAATGTCAAAGAGGATGATGAGCAAACAATGGCACGCTTTTCGAACAGTCTCAACCACCAATACGGAAGATTGCCGACTTCCAACCCTACTCCAACCTCCTCGAGCTAGTTCACCAAGCGACCAAGGCGGAACGTCAAGTACAAGAAGACTTCAAGTATGCCAAGTACTCATCCAAGACCTACGGCACATACACTCAAGCTACCCCTACTACAACTTCGACACCTCCTACCTCGACTAGAGCATCACCAAGTACCAGCGAGAAGTCAAATTTCAAACAAGCAGTGCCTTCCTCGACTCATCCTCCGGCAAGTAACTACAAGAACAAGACTTCTTCTTCGGCACCACCGGACGATTCCGTCAAGACAAGTTCTATCAAGTGCTTCACATGTGCTCGCCGTGGACACAAGTCTTTCCAATGCATTAACAAGCGAACCATGATCGCCAATGATGATGGCACATACAACTCCATGAGTGAAGATGAGATGGAAGCTATCGAGCATGTCGCCATGCACCATCAAGTGAACAACGAAGAAGATGCTCAAGTCTATTGTGATAATGATTCAACCCCCGCTCTCGTGGTCTCCAAGGTCTTGACACTCGAACACCATCAAGACGAAGACCAAAGGTGTCACCCACACCAAGGCCGGCATCAATGGGCCCTCCGTGAAAGTCATCATCGATGGAGGAAGTTGCCACAACTTGGCAAGTGAAGAGCTATGTTGCAAGCTGCAATTGGTCAAGAATAAGCATCCCGTGCACGTTTCAAGTGGAGCACACCATGCACGTTTCTTTCAAGAGCGGAGCCTATGAGGACACCATTGAGTGTGATGTGGTTCCCATGTCCGTGTGCCATCTACTCTTGGGGGGGGGGGGCTTTGCAATTTGACCGCGGAGGCATCCACAACGGGAGAAAAACACTATAGCTTCAAGTTGAAGGGAACGGAGTACGTGCTACGACCTATGTCTCCAAGCCAAGTGATCACCGACAAGCAAGCATCCACCCATCATGGAGAGACTAGTGAGAGCATGAACCACGACAAAGAGAGTGAGCACCACAAGCAAAAATTGAGCGACTCTTTGCCAAGAGAGAAAAACTCAGTCCTTCTAGCCACGAAACAAGAGATGAGAGAAGTGTGTGAGAACCCATCGAGTGTCATCCATTATGTCCTAGTGTGGAAAGATGACATGGCAAATACTAACACTCCTAATCCTCTTCTTCTAGTGTTGTCTAACTTGTTGCAGGAGTTCGCGGATGTCTTTCCCGATGAGCTACCTCCCGATCTTCCTCCTCTACGTGGAATTGAACATCGGATTGACCTCATTCCTAGAGCACCTCTTCCTAACAAGGATCCATACCGCGTCAATCCCAACAAAACCAAAGAAATACAAAGGCAAATCCAACATCTCATAGACCATGGACATGTGCGTGAAAGTTTGAGTCCTTGTGCCGTTCCGATCATTCTTGTGCCAAAACGTGACGGTAGTTTTTGCATGTGTTCCGATTGTAAACCTATCAATGCTATCACCGTTTGCTATAGGCATCCCATTCCAGGCCTCGATGATATGTTAGATGAGCTTAGCAGTGCCACTATTTTCTCAAAAATTTATCTCAAAAGTGGTTATTACCAAATCTGCATACAAGAAGGTGATGAATGGAAAACTGCTTTCAAAACAAAGTTTGGTTGGTATGAGTGGTTAGTCATGCCTATGGGCTTATCGGAAGCACCCACTACTTTCATGCACCTTATGCATTATGTGATTCATCCTTACATTAGTGTGTGTGTTGTAGTCTACTTTGACGACATTCTTGTGTTTAGCAAATCCCTCAAAGAGCATGTGAATCTATTAGGGCCATTTTGCAAACACTTGGACAAGAGCGTCTCTATGCAAATATGGAGAAATGCACTTTTGGTGTTGACAAGATAGTTTTCTTGGGCTTTGTTGTGTCTTCCAAGGGAGTTCATGTAGATGAGTCTAAAATTGAAGCAATTAAAACTTGGCCCCAACCTCTAATTTGCAACAAGCGCATAGTTTCCTTGGTCTAGTGGGTTTCTATCATCGCTTTGTGAAAGACTTTAGCACTATTGCCACACCGTTGCATGATTTGAGTAAAAAAGTGCACCTTTTGTTTGGGAAACATCCCAATCTACCGCATTTGATGAGCTCAAATCTTTTCTTACACATGCCCCAATTATTGCATTACCTGATTTCACCAAAACATTTGAGGTCCATTGTGATGCTAGCGGTCATGGAATTGGTGGAGTCTTGATGCAAGAAAAGCGACCCATTGCATATTTTAGTGAAAAACTCTCCGGTGCTCAACTTAACTATCCTATATATGACAAAGAATTGTATGCATTAGTGCGAGTATTACATGTTTGGGAACATTATCTTCGCCCACATGAATTTGTCATACATACCGATCATGAGACACTAAAGTACCTTAAATGTCAAACCAAGTTGAATAAACGGCATGCTAAATGGAGTGAATTTATTGAGTCTTTCCCTTATGTGATCAAGTACATTAAAGGCACAGAAAATGTAGTGGCGGATGCTCTTTCCCGCATATGCATGCTTGTTACTCAACTTGAGTTAAATGTTATTGGTTTTGGTCATATTAACGATCTTTATGTGAATGATCCTTCCTTGGCGCTACCTTATGCCAAATTTCTTACTCACACTTGTTGGGAGAAATTTTATCTCAAGGATAACTACCTTACGTGTGCTAACAAACTTTGTATACCCAAGTCTTCTCTTCGTTTGTTGCTTTTGCAAGAGGCTCACAGAGGTGGACTCATGGGACATTTCGGTCGCGACAAGACCTTCACCACACTCTCCTTCAAGTACTTTTGGCCAAATATGTTTCGCGACGTGGCATGCTTCACCAACAAATGCTCTACATGCCGCAAAGCTAAGTCCAAAGCACAATCTCATGGTTTACATATGCCACTCCAAATTCCATATCAACCATGGGAGGATATTAGTATGGATTTCATGCTTGGTTTGCCTAGAACTCGAAATGGAAAGGATTCTGTCTTTGTAGTTGTAGACCGATTCTCAAAAATTGCACATTTCATACCATGCAACAAGATAGACGATGCTTCACATATTGCTAATCTCTTTTGTAGGGAAATCTTGAGGTTGCATGGAGTACCAAGGACCATTGTATCGAATCGGGACGTCAAGTTCCTAAGCTATTTTTGGAAGACAATTTGCGCCAAGCTCGGCATCAAGCTTCTATTCTCCACAACATATCATCCACAAACCAATGGACAAACCGAAGTCACCAACCAGACGCTATCCACTCTACTACGCGTGTTGATAAATAAAAACATCAAGGAGTGGGAGGAGTGCTTACCCATCACCGGGTACGCCTACAATCGAGCTCGACACACCACTACCGGCAAGTCCCCCTTTGAGGTTCTCTACCACTTCAACCCATTGTCCCCATTGGAAATTCTACCTCTTTCGCTCCAAGAACGCGCCAAAATGGATGCAAGTGCAAGGACAAGTTTTCTCAAGAAGATGCATGAGGATACACGGGCAACGATCGAGCGTCAAGTACATTGCCTCTCCACCAAGCTCAACATCAACAAGACACCAATGGTGTTCCAACCGGGAGATCTCGTATGGCTTCATCTTTGCAAGGACCGCTTCCCCAACGAGCGCATGTCAAAGCTACTACCTCGAGGCGACAAACCTTTCAAGGTGCTAGCACACTACAACGACAATGCTTACAAGATTAACATCCCACTTGACAAGTACAATGTAAGCGACATCTTCAACATATAATATTTGGCCAAGTACCATGGTGATGAAGATCACGATCCGTGGATGGATCTCTCCCAAGGGGGGGAGATGATGCAGAGCATCCTTCCATCATCCCCATGGACTCTACACCAACACATTAAGCACCACGTGGACCCATGACAAGAGCTAGAGCACGTGCAATGGAAACCGAGGTGAACTCCTTCCTAGTTGACATGCATATGGATACAAGTGGAACTTGGGTGCTAACTCACCAAAATACTCTACGCCTCATTAGGTACGAAGAGGAACCCTTCCATGCAGTTGAGGAGCACCACCAAGTCCAAGGAGAAGTGACCCAAGACAACAAGGAAGAAGAGCAAGCCAATCTGCAGCTGGACAGGAAGGCCCACGCGACCCCGTGCGCACGGGCCCCTAAGACCCCATGCCCACGGAGTACACGGGGAGCTACAAATGTAGCACCCCGTGCGCACGGGCCCAACTTACCCTGTGCGCACGGGCCCTACAGGATGGTCGGCTGATGCGGGTTGTTGGGCCTCCACTTTGCATCCACTTCACCTCCTACCTACCCAAGCCTATATAATTCATACCTAGGGTCATGTTTAGGGTCAGCAAAGTATTAGATGAGATATTTGTGAGCTTTGCTCCTTCTACCACCTCCATTGGAGATCAATGCCTCTTTGGAGAGGATCCACTTGTGGATTTCAAGACCTCCAACTTGGAGAAGACTACCATCATTAAGACCTCATCTCCTAGGAGTGGGAAGAACTCTACTATTGTATCTTTCCTTTGATTGTGTTTGTGACTTGTCGATCTTGTGTTGCTATTCTAGTGGATGTGTAATTTGGTATTGTTGGAGTGTGTTTCTCTTTGTGTTCATGGGTGTTCTTCCTATTTCCCCTCCAAGTGTGAAAAGATCCATCTTAGGGTTTCACCCTACAACACATATCATTGGTCCTTTTCAGGTACTTCAGGATGTTCTTGACCGCTGTCTAGTGATACACTCCTGGATTACTTTGGTACCTCCCTGCCAGACTTACGACAAGTCACATATCAGCTCTGGTATACATAGTATAGCATACATGATAGAACCTATGGCTGAGGCATAGGGAATAACTTCCATTTTCTCTCTATCTTCTGAAGTGGTCGACTTTGAGTCTGACTCAACTTCATACCTTGTAACACAAGCAAGAACCCTTTCTTTGACTGATCCATTTTGAACTTCTTCAAATTTTGTCAAGGTATGTGCTTTGTGAAAGTCCTATTAAGCGTCTTAATCCATCTCTATAGATCTTGATGCCCAGTATAAAAGCAGCTTCACCGAGGTCTTTCATTGAAAAACTCTTATTCAAGTATCCTTTTATGCTATCCAGAAATTATATATCATTTGCAATCAATAATATGCCATCTACATATAATATCAGAAATGCTATAGAGCTCCCACTCATTTTCTTGTAAATACAGGCTTCACCGAAAGTCTGTATAAAACCATATGCTTTGATCACCTCATCAAAGCGTATATTCCAACTCTGAGATGCTTGCACCAGTCCATAGATGGACTGCTGGAGTTTGCACACTTTGTTAGCACCTTTAGGATTGACAAAACCTCATGGTTGCATCATATACAACTCTTCTTTAAGAAATTCATTAAGGAATGTAGTTTGGACGTCCATTTGCCAGATTTCATAATCATAAAATGCGGCAATTGCTAACACGATTCAGATGGGCTTAAGCATCGCTAGGGTGAGAAAGTCTCATCGTAGTCGACCCCTTGAACTTGTTGAAAACATTTTGGGACAAGTCGAGCTTTGTAGACAATAACACTACCATCAACGCGAATCTTCTTCTTTAAGATCCATTTATTCTCTATAGCTTACCGATCATCGGGCAAGTACACACTTTGTTCTCATACATGGATCCTATCTCAGATTTCATGGCCTCAAGCCATCTATCAGAATCTGAGCTTATCAAAGCTTCTTCATAGTTTGTAGGCTCGCCTTGTTCTAGTAACATGACTTCCACAACAAGATTACCGTACTATTCTGGTGTAGATCGTGCTCTGGTTGACCTATGAGGTTCAGTAGAAACCTGACTTGAAGTTTCATGATCATTATCATTATCTTCCTCTCTAGTTGGTGTAGGCATCACGGGAACGGTTTTCTGTTATGTGTTACTTTCCAATTAGAGAGAAGGTACAATTACCTCATCAAGTTCTACTTTCCTCCCGCTCACTTCTTTCGAGAGAAACTCCTTCTCTAGAAAGGTTCCATTCTTGGCAACAAAGATCTTGCCTTCGGATCTGTGGTAGAAGGTGTACCCTATTGTTTCCTTAGGGTATCCTAGGAAGATGCACTTCTCCGATTTGGGTTCGAGCTTAGCAGGCTGAAGCCTTTTGGCATAAGTGTCGCAACCCCAAACTTTAATGTGAATGCAGCTGTCTCTAATGCATAACCCCAAAATGATAGTGGTAAATCGGTAAGAGACATCATAGATCGCACCATATCTAATAAAGTACGTTTACGACATTCGAACACACCATTACGCTATGTTGTTCCAGGTGGCGTGAGTTGTGAAACAATTCCACATTGTTTTAAATGAAGGCGAAACTCGTAACTCAAATATTCGCCTCCGCGATCAGATCGTACAAACTTTATTTTATTGTTATGATGGTTCTCCAATTCACTCTGAAATTCTTTGTACTAACTTGTGTTTCATTAAGTAGATATACGCATATCTGCTCAAATCATCTATGAAGGTCAGACAATAACGATACCCGCCACGTGTCTCAACACTCATCGGACCATATACATCGGTATGTATTTTTTCCAATAAGTCATTAGCTTGCTCCATTGTTCCGGAGAATGGAGTTTTAGTCATCTTGCCCATGAGGCATGGTTTGCAAGTATCAAATGATTCATAATCAAGTGATTCCAAAAGTCCATCTGTATGGAGTTTCCTCATGTGCTTTACACCAATATGACCTAAAGGGTAGTGCCACAAATATGTTGTACTATCATTATCAACTTTGCATCTTTTGGCATCAATATTATGAATATGTCTATCACTACAATCGAGATTCAACAAGAATAGACCACTCTTCAAGGGTGCATGGCCATAAAAGATATTACTCATATAAATAGAACAACCATTATTCTCTGATTTAAATGAATAACCATCTCACACTAAACAAGATCCAGATATAATATTCATGCTCAACCCAGCACCAAATAACAATTACTCGGGTCTAAAACTAATCCCAAAGGTAGATGTAGAGGTAGCGTGCCGACGGCAATCACATCGACCTTGGAACCATTCCCGACACGCATCGTCACCTCGTCCTTAGCCGATCATCGTTTAATCCGTAGCTCCTATTCGAGTTACGAATATGAGCAACCGAACCAGTATCAAATACCCAGGCGCTACTACGAGCATTAGTAAGGTACACATCAATAACATGTATATCAAATATACCTTTGTTCACTTTGCCATCCTTCTTATCCGCCAAGTATTTGGGGCAGTTCCGCTTCCAGTGACCAGTCCCTTTGCAGTAGAAGCACTCAGTTTCAGGCTTGGGTCCAGCTTTGGCTTCCTCCCGGGAGTGGCAACTTTCTTGCCATTCTTCTTGAAGTTCCCTTTCTTTCCCTTTCCCTTTTTCTTGAAACTATGGTCTTGTTAACCATCAACACTTGATGCTCATTTTTGATTTCTACCTCCGCAGCGTTAAGCATTGCGAAGAGCTCGAGAATTGTTTTGTTCATCCCTTGCATATTATAGTTCATCACGAAGCCTTTGTAGCTTGGTGGCAGTGCTTGAAGAACTATGTCAATGACACAATCAACCGGAAGATCAACTCCCAGCTGAGTCAAGTGATTATAATACCCAGACGTTTTGAGTATGTGTTCATTGACATAACTGTTCTCCTCCATCTTGCAGCTATAGAACTTGTTGGAGACTTCATATCCCTCAATCCGGGCATTTTCTTGAAATATTAACTTCAACTCTTGGAACATCACATATGCTCCATGACGTTCGAAATGTTTTTGAAGTCCCAATTCTAAGCCATAAAGCATGGCACACTGAACTATCGAGTAGTCATCAGATCGTGTTTGCCAGACATTCAAAACATGAACTTCTGCTCCTGCAGCAGGCCTTTCACCTAGCGGTGCATCAAGGACATAATTCTTCTGTGCAGCAATGAGGATAATCCTCAAGTTACAGACCCAGTCCATGTAGTTGCTACCATCATCTTTCAACTTAGCTTTCTCTAACACATTAAAATTCAGGGGAACGGTAGCTCGGGCCATTGATCTACAACATAGATATGCAAAACTATAAGAAGTTCATGATAAATTAAGTTCAATTAGTCAATTACTTAATAATTCCCACTTAAATAGACATCCCTCAATTCATCTAAGTGATACGTGATCCAAATCAACTAACCCATGTCCGATCATCACATGAGATGGGGTAGTCATCAATGGTGAACATCTCTATGTTGACCATATCTCTATGTTAACCCATGTCTGTACGTGCTAGGCTCGTCAAGTTTTAACCCAAGTATTCTGCATGTGTAAAACTGTCTTACACCCTTTGTATGTGAATGTAAAGTCCATCACACCCTATCATCACGTGGTTTATCGAAACGACGAACTATAACAAAGGTGCATACTCAGGGAGAACACTTTTACCTGGAAATTTAGTGAAGGGATCATCTTATAATGCTACGATCGTTCTAAGCAAAACAAGATGCATATAAGATAAACATCACATGCAATCAAAATATGTGACCTGATATGGCCATCACCATCTTGTGCTTCTGATCCCCATCTCCAGAGCATCGTCATGATCTCCATCGTCATTGGCTCGACACCTTGATCTCCATCGTTGCATCGTGATCGTCTTGCAAACTATTGCATCTACAATTGTTGCTAACTCATAGCAATAAAGTAAAGAAATTACATGCCGTTTGCATTTCATACAATAAAGAGACAACCAGAATGCTCCTGTCGGGTGCCTAATATCTTACAAAACATGATCATCTCATACAATAACATATATCACAATGTCTTGACCATATCACATCACAACATACCCTGCAAAAACAAGTTAGACGTCCTCTACTTTGTTGTTGCAAGTTTTACATCGCTGCTACAGGTTTATAACAAGAATCGTTCTTACCTACGGAAGAAACCACAACAGTGATTCGTCAAGTTTGCTGTTTTAACCTTCTTCAAGGACCGGCCGAAGTCAAATTCAATTCAACTAAAGTAGGTGGAACAGACACCCGCCATCCACCTTTATGCAAAACTAGTTGCATGTCAGTCGGTGGAACCGGTCTCATCTGCGTGGACATGTAAGGTTGGTCCGGGCCGCTTCATCCCGCAATACCGCCGAATCAAAATAAGATGTTGGTAGTAAGCAGTAAGACTCTCACCGCCCACAACTCTTTGTGTTCTACTCGTGCATATCATCTACGCATAGACCTGGCTCCTGATACCACTGTTAGGAATCATTGCATGGAAAACAAAAAAATTCTACGCAAACACAATGATCTATCCATGTAGATGCATAGCAACGAGGTCTACGTACCCTCGTAGACTGTAAACAAAAGCGTTTCACAACGCGGTCGATGTAGTTGAACTTTCTTCGCACTCCTACTAATCTAGTACCGTATGCACGGCACCTCCACGTTCTGCACACATTCAGCTCGGTAACGTCCTCTGCCTTCTCGATCCAGCAAGACGACGAGGTAGTAGATGAGTTCCAGCAGCACGACGGCGTGGTGATGGTGATGGTGATGTGATCTATGCAGGGCTTCATCTAAGCACTACAAAAATTTGACCGAGGGAGTAAATGGTGGACGGGGGCGTCGCACACGGCTAAGACAATGTTCCGTCCTTGTGTGGCACCCCCTCCCCACATATAGATGGGAGGGGGGAGTGATGAGGATACAGACCTGGGGTAGGGTCATAGGCCTGACCTATACGTCCTACCCAAGGTCACTACCCTGGAAGATAAAGAGTCCAAGAGGCAACAAGGGACGCCCAACCAAAGATGTCGAGTGCACTTCACTCGACAGTCATATCACTCGGGCGACCCCTACCTATTGCCACTCGACCACTTAAGGAGTCACTCGACCTACCGAAGATCAGGAGTCACTCAGCATTGCAACAGTCAGGCGTTCACTCCATAGTCTTTAAAGTCATAAATAACACTTAAGGCTGGCGTTACCAGTAACGCCCCTACTTTATGTACATTAAGCCCCTTGTAATGGCGGACGGCTGGGGTCCTGGCGCACTCTATATAAGCCACCACCCTCCTCTGGGACAAGGGTTCGCACCCCTGTAACATCACACGCATATAATCCAATCGACCACCTCCGGGCACCGAGACGTAGGGCTTTTACTTCCTCCGAGAAGGGCCTGAACTCGTAAACCCCGTGTGTACACCTTCACCATAGCTGAGATCTTGCCTCTCCATACCTACCCCCCCTTTCTACTGTCAGTCTTAGAACCACGACAGTTGGCGCCCACCGTGGGGCCGGTGTCTTAGCGACTTGTTGGTGAAGTTGCAAGTTTTTCCGATCATCATCATAATGGTTTTCGGCAGCGGATTGGCTGAGGGCCGCGAGATCTGTCTCGGCACGCTCGTTTTCATCGCCGACGACTCCGCTTGGCTTCAGGAAGCTCCCCTTGACATTGAGGCACTTCCCATCCGAGGGGCGACGCACTTTCGCGCTTGCATTCGTGATGTCCTTCTCCGGCAGCAGTCGACTCAGTATCGGTCGGCTCCGATGGTGTCTTCCCTCCCCGTTGTTCGTCGCTGCAAGCGATCCGGTCGGTCACGGCTTCAGCGGTGGGTGAAACACGCGGTGGCTCGACGTTCGACCACCCATCAAGTAGCGGCAATCGAGCCCGACGAAACTCTCCACGGCTTGTTCGATCTGTCGACTGGCTCCGCAGAGACTGCATCCGAGTGCGATAGCAGCGACCCTGCGGCTGAAGTCTTGATGGTCGATGGACCGCATGGTCCGCCTGGTTTCCGTCGTGAAGATGAAGAGGATGGTGGCAGCGATCCGTCGCGCGTCCATGAGGAATACCATCTCGAACCCCTTTCTTCGCGGCAGAGGGAAGAACTTCGTCGCTGCAACATGGATGCACTCCACACGCGCATCGTTGGAGAAACCCCCGAGGCTCAGGCCTTGGAAGAGGTGCGCTTGGCTAATTTGGCTGAGCACACAAGACTGGAGAACCTTCAGCGCGCTCTCGACGAGCGTGCTCGGGAGCGGATCCCCGAGTCTAGTCGATGACAGCTTTTCCCGCCTCCACCTAAGGTATACCGCACTCCGATCCAAAATCTCACAGTTGCGGCAAAAATAGCAGAGTCAATTCAACCTTCCCAGTCGGAGGCCGGCAGAGGTTTGATGCATATCCGGGCCTTGCTCCGGGCAGTAGGAGAACAGAACACAGCAGTGTCTTAGTCGCGGAATAGGATTCACCGCAGATCCGTAGTGGCGGATACAGTTCAGTCGGCCCACAGCCCAAGATCGCCCCTGCGGCGTGAAGGGCGTGGACAGTATGATCATCGGCTCGACCGCGACAATCGTCGTCGAGTGCCCACACCTCCTCCGAAGAGTGCATCATATGTGCCTCGGCAGTACGATGATAGACGCTGTCACAGTGGCGAGCGCAGAGCACCAGTCGACCCAAGAGAACCAGGCTTCGATGCAAGATCTATCCTCGTTCAAGATCTAGTCGACCGGAACAGAGCGCATAGAGAAGACCCTGACAGAGATCGTCCGAGTGGCAGCAGAGTGCATGTTTCAGGTCCAGAGTGTTTCAGCAGAGCCATCAGGGCTGCGGTGATTCCTCCCAACTTCAGGTTGGCGACCGGGGTCAGTAAGTTCACTGGAGAGTCCAAGCCTGAAACTTGGCTTGAGGATAACCGAGTGGTTGTGCAGATTGGTGGCGGGAACGATGAAGTAGCGATGTAACATCTTCCTCTGATGTTAGAAGGGTCAGCCCGAGCGTGGTTGACTCAGTTAGCTCCAGGCAGTATATATAGTTGGGAAGAGCTTGCTCGAGTGTTCGTCAGAACTTTTGAGGGCACTTGCAAGCGGCCAGCAGGGTTGACGGAGTTGCAGCATTGTGTGCAGAAACCGAGTGAGACTTTAAGGGATTTCATTCAGAGGTGGACCACTTTGCATCACACCGTTGAAAACGTATCAGAGCATCAAGCAGTGTGTGCCTTCAGCATTGTGTGCAGAAACCGAGTGAGACTTTAAGGGATTTCATTCAGAGGTGGACCACTTTGCATCACACCGTTGAAAACGTATCAGAGCATCAAGCAGTGTGTGCCTTCAAGGAAGGCGTCAAATACCGAGAGTTGGTCCTAAAGTTCGGTCGGACTGGAGATATGACTCTGTCTCGGATGATGGAAATAGCCACCTGGTATGCTAACAGAGAAGAAGAGGATCGAATCCGCAACGGAAAGGGAAAACCAGTCGGCCAAGAAGCCGGTGGAGGTACCAGTCAGAAATAGAAACGTAAGGCCGAGCCTGCAGCACCCGGTGAGATCGCAATAGTGGCTCAAGGAAAGTTTAAAGGAAAACCTAAAGGGCCCTGGCCCCCTAAGAAGGTAAAGGATCAAGCAGGAAATGATGTGTTGGATTTACCGTGTCACATCCACACAAAGAAGGACGAAGAGGGTAATCTGATTTACCCTAAGCATACCACTCGACAATGTCATCTCCTGATCCAACAGTTCCGAGAAAAATAGCCCAGTGAGAAGGAAAAAGAGTCGGACAAAGACGAGGACGAAGAGGAAGATGACGGTTATCCCAAAGTCAATTCCACCCTGATGATTTTCGCCAATGTGGAGAGAAAGAGTCGGTTGAAAGTTATCAACAGAGAAGTGAATATGGTCGCTCCGGCAACGACGACCACATCCCTGAAATGGTCTCAGACAGCCATCACATTCGACCAGTCTGATCACCCTGCGCGTATAGCCACCCTCGGGAGGCAGGATTTGGTGGTTGACCCCGTGGTCAGAGGCACTAGACTGACTAAAGTGCTGATGGATGGTGGTAGCGGCCTGATTATTCTTTATGTCGAAACCTTGAAGGGGATGGGCATTCCAATGTCCAAACTTAGCGAGAGCAATATGAGTTTCCATGGCGTTATCCCTGGAAAGAAAGCCGAATCACTCGGCCAGATCGCTCTCGACATGGTTTTCGGTGATTCCAAGCATTACCGTAAGGAAAAGTTGACATTTGAACTTGTGGATTTCCAGAGTGCTTATCATACCATTCTGGGTAGGCCTGCCTACGCACGTTTTATGGCTCGACCATGTTACGTGTACCTCAAGTTGAAGATGCCTAGCCCCAGAGGTGTGATCACAGTTACTGGCAATCGGCAGAAAGCAGAGGAATGCTTCCAGAAAGGTTCCAAAATTGCCGATGCGCAGATGGCAGCCGTTGAATTCCAAGAATATCAGAAGAATGCAGATCTGAGTGATTTGCTCCGAGCCAAGAAGCCTGCCACGGATTCTGCATTTCAGTCGTGTGGTGAAACGAAGCCAATTCATATTCACCCGACCGATCCCAATGCCGCACCGACTCATATATCAACGACACTCGACAGCAAATAGGAAGTCTAGTTCCTCCGTGAGAACTGGCTGTGCAACGTTTGCGTGTCGACCCCAAGGTAAAACCCGTCAAAGAGCATCTTCGGCGGTCCGCCGTACAGAAGAGAAAGGCAATTGACGAGGAAGTGGCTCGGCTGCTAGCAGCAGAGTTCATCCGTGACATCTACCACTCCGAGTGGCTTGCCAATGTAGTCATGGTCCCTAAGAAGGACGATTCACTTCGTATGTGCATTGATTTTAAGCATATAAATCAGGCATGCCTGAAAGATCATTTCCCTCTCCCCCGCATCGATTAGATTATTGACTTGACGGCGGGGTGTGCGCGCTTGTCTTTTTTAGATGCATATTCCGGGTATCATCAGATCCGATTGTATGGTCCCGATGAAATAAAAACAGCCTTAATCACCCCATTCGGGTGCTTTTGCTATGTCACCATCCCATTTGGTCTTAAAAATGCCGGAGCCACATTCATTTGAATGATTCAGAAGTGCCTGCTCACTCAAATCAGTCGGAATGTGGAAGCATACATGGATGACATTGTGGTCAAGTCTCGCAAAGGTTCCGACCTATTGACTGACCTCACAAAAACCTTTGCCAACCTAAGAAGGTACGATATCAAGCTTAATCCGTTAAAGTGCACATTCGGAGTTCCAGGTGGAAAGTTACTCGGTTTTCTCGTTTCTGAACGAGGGATTGACGCCAATCTAGAAAAAGTTGATACCATCCTCCGAATGAAACGCCCTGTGCGTGTGCATGACGTTCAGAAGCTAACTGATTGTTTGGCCGCCTTGAGTCGATTCATTTCTCGTCTCGGTGAAAAGGCCTTACCTATTTACCAATTGATGAAGAAATCTGATAAGTTTGAGTGGACTGAGGAAGCTGATGCAGCGTTTGCAGAGCTCAAAACCCTGCTTTCCACCCAGCCGGTGTTCGCTGCGCCCATCAACAAAGAGCCTTTCCTGCTTTATATTGCAGCCACTGGACAAGTTGTCAGTACAGTACTCACGGTCGAGCGAGAAGAAGAAGGAAAGGCTTACAAGGTTCAGCGCCCAGTATATTATCTCTCTGAAGTTTTGACGCCATCCAAGCAACGATATCCACATTATCAGAAGCTTGTTTATGGAATCTACATGACCATGAAGAAGGTTGCACATTATTTCTCCGATCACTCCATTACAGTCGTTAGCGACGCACCATTATCTGAAATTCTGAACAACAGAGATGGAACTGGTCGAGTGGCAAAATGGGCGATTGAACTCCTTCCATTGGATATCAAGTTTGAGGCAAAGAAAGCTATCAAGTCCCACGCAATCGCAGATTTACTTGCCGAGTGGATTGAGCAGCAATTGCCGACTCAAGTTCACTCGGAGCATTGGACTATGTTCTTCGATGGCTCCAAGAAGCTAAATGGTTCAGGTGTTGGGGTAGTATTGGTATCTCCCCGTGGAGACAAGCTTAGCTATGTTCTCCAGATTCATTTTGATTCCTCCAATAACGAAGTTGAATATGAAGCACTTTTATACGGGCTGCGTATGGCCATTTCACTTGGCGTCCGTCGCCTTATGGTCTACAGCAACTCAGATTTGGTGGTTAATCAAGTGATGAAAGACTGGGATGTCAGGAGCCCGGCCATGACTGGTTATTGCAATGCAGTAAGAAAGCTGGAAAAGAAGTTTGAAGGGTTGGAGCTTCACCATATACCCCGACGGAAAAATCAAGTTGCAGATGAGTTGGCAAAGATAGGTTCGAAGACAGAGGCCATTCCCAGCAATGTGTTTTTGGAGCATATTCATTCACCTTCAGTTCAGGAAGATCCTTTCACTGAAGAGTCCCTATAGCCCAAGAGCGCCACAGATCCGACTGAAGTCGAAATCCCAGCCATGGTCGACTTAGTCATGGAGGTTTTGGTCATCATTCCCGACTGGACAGTGACGTATGTTGCATACATTCTTAGGAAAGAACTTCCAGAGGATGAATAAGAGGCTCGACAGATCGTCCGACGATCTAAAGCCTTTACCGTGATAAAAGGTCAGTTGTTCAGAGAAAGTGTAACTGGAGTCTGCCAGAAGTGCATCACGCCAGAAGAAGGCCGAATGATCCTCAATGATATTCACTCGGGGACCTGTGGTCACCATGCGTCCTCTCAGACCATCGTGGCCAAAGCATACCGAGCCGGATTTACTGGCCACATGCCAATGAGATGGCGAAAGAAATAGTGGACAAATGTGAAGGCTGTCAGTTTTACTCCAACATGTCCCATAAACCTGCGTCAGCTCTGAAGACTATCCCACTCGTCTGGCCTTTCGCTGTCTAGGGATTGGACATGGTTGGACCTCTGAGGACTGGCAGGAGTGGATTTACCCATGTGCTGGTGGCAGTCGACAAGTTTACCAAATGGATCGAAGCCAAGCCCATTAAAAACCCCGAAGCAAGTACAACTGTAAGTTTCATCAGAGAATTGATATTTAGATATGGTGTTCCGCACAGCATCATCACAGATAACGGGTCAAACTTCGACTCTGACAAATTTAGAGCCTTTTGTGCTTCCCAAGGTACGAGGGTCGATTACGCTTCGGTCACCCATCCTCAGTCGAATGGACAGGCTGAGAGAGCAAATGGATTGATTCTCAAAGGACTGAAACCCCGATTGATGCGTGACCTCAAGCATGCAGCAGGGGCCTGGGTCGATGAACTTCCATCAGTACTTTGGGGATTGAGGACAACTCCTAATCGGTCAACTGGGCGAACTCCATTCTTCTTTGTCTACGGAGCTGAAGCCGTACTCCCGAGTGGTCTACTCCACAATGCACCACAAGTCGAGCTCTTCTCAGAAGAGGAAGCAGAACAGGCTCGGCAAGATGCGGTCGATCTCCTAGAAGAAGAAAGAGAGATGGCCTTGATTCGGTCGACCATTTAACAACAAGACCTGTGTCGATTCCATGCCAGAAACATAAGAGGTCGGGCATTTCAGGAAGGAGACTTGGTTCTTCGAGTGGACCAGCAGAAACCACACAAGCTCGCTCCTGCTTGGGAAGGCCCTTTCGTCATCACCAAAGTGCTCCAGAGCGGAGCATATCGTCTTTTCAACGTCGAGCACAATAAAGATGAGCCGCGCGCTTGGAATGCGAAACTGCTCCGTCCCTTTTACTCTTAAAGTATTTAGACTGTTGAGATGTAATAAGAAGTACCTTTTTATCAAAAGACATGATTTTACAGTCTTCCGAATGATTGTTGTTCATTTTTTTACATGTTCTAAAATCCCCCAGTGGGTGCCTTAGCTGCGAATCCGTTTCGCGTAACTTGAAGAGAAAATCCTACCGAGTGGTGAGCCAGCCTCTCACTCGGAAGCTTAGCTGCGAATCCGTTTCGCCTAAGTAGTAAAAAATCCTACCGAGTGGTGAGCCAGCCTCTCACTCGGGGGCTTAGCTGCAGTCCAGTACTTGCCTAAGTGTTAAAAAATCCTACCGAGTGGTGAGCCAGCCTCTCGCTTGGGGGCTTAGCTGCAGTCAAGTACTCGCCTAAGTGTTAAAAAATCCTACCGAGTGGTGAGCCAGCCTCTCACTCGGAGGCTTAGTTGTAGTCCGGTACTCGCCTAAGTTTAAAAAGTCCAACCAAACGGTACGGGTCGGCCACGACCCTCCCCCCCAGGGGCTGCACCGTCAAGAAGAAGGACGAGATTGTGAGAACAATCCTCTCACTCAGGGGCTTAGGTGCAGTCCAGTACTCGCCTGAGTGTTAAAAAATCCTACCGAGTGGTGAGCAATCCTCTCACTCGGGGGCTTAGCTGCAGTCCAGTACTCGCCTAAGTATAAAAAATCCTACCGAGTGGTGAGCAATCCTCTCACTCGGGGGCTTAGCTGCAGTCCAGTACTCGCCTAAGTATAAAAAATCCTACCGAGTGGTGAGCAATCCTCTCACTCGGGGGCTTAGCTGCAGTCCAATTCTTGCCTAAGTATAAAAAATCCTACCGAGTGGTGAGCAATCCTCTCACTCGAGGGCTTAGTTGTAGTCCAGTACTCGCCTAAGTATAAAAAATCCTACCGAGTGATGAGCAATCCTCTCACTCGGGGGCTTAGCTGCAGTCCAGTACTCGCCTAAGTTTGAGAAACCCAGCTGAATGGTGCAGGTCGACCATGACCCCTCCCCCCGGGGCCGCACCATCAAGAAGAAGGACGAGATTGTGCGCACTGCCAAAGGCTCATCCAACAGTCGATGCCAAGGCGAGCTGCTTTCAGGAACGTCAAGACCATTGTTGATTGCCTTGCTGATGAGCTAATCAATGCTGCCAAAGGCTCATTCAACAGCTAATACCAAGGTGAATTGCTTTCGGGAACGTCAAGACCATTGCTGAGTCCCTCGCTGATGAGCTGATCAATGCTGCTCAAGGCTCGTCCAACAGGTCGACTGCGGCCGCTTCCTCGGAAGCTGCATCGAGAGTACAAAAACCAATCCGAGAGAAGATAAACACAACATATTCAAAGATAAGCCCAGGGCAGATAAATCCAAAGGTTCCTAACCGCAGATTAAATTACTCGGGCGTCAGGCCCGAAAGAGTTGCAACGATTACAAAATCGCTCGGCATTCCGAGGCAAATGAGGCCAAAGCATAATGTTTTTTCGGTCACTCGGCAGGGGAAGTGCTGGCTGGATCGCAGAAGCTGTCGAGGTCAATGCTGTCAGCAATATGAGTGGCTGCCTCGTGGAAGGTGTCCATGAAGGATTGGAAGGAGTGCTTCTTAGTATTCACAACCTTGAGGGCCGCCAACTTGTCTTCTCTCGCCTCCTTGCAGTGCACTCGAACCAATGATAGGGCGACGTCAGCACCACAACGAGCAGATGACTTCTTCCACTCTTGCACTCGGCCAGGAATCTGATTGAGTCGAGTCATTAGCGACTCGAGGTCTTGAGAAAGTTCCGCCTGAGGCCAGAGTTCGGCGTCCACTCGGGTCATCGCGGCCTTCAGTCGAGCCAAATAGGCAACAACGTCGTCCAAGCGTGATTCCAATCGCAGCAAGTTCATCGCAATGTCATCTTTCACGGGACAATTGATGGGGTTGAGACCTGTCTCGACCCACCCGGTTTCAGCTTCAAAGTCCTGGCAAAGTTCTATTCCATCGTGAAAAAGAATGAGTCGACAATATTACGACATACTTCGATCGACGACAATTGACCAGTCGGACAATTGACCAGTCGAGTGATTATACCTTCAAGCTTCAGAACTAGTTTGCCGGCAAGTTGTCCCAGATAGGACTCTAACTTGCCCGTCTTGGCTCTGAGGCCTCCAACTTCAGTGGTCAGGTTCTCCTTGTCCTTCTTCAGTTGCTCTACTTCTTGATTGGCTTCCGAGATGGCGGTCTTCAATTTCGCGTTCTCCTCTTCCAACTTGCCGACTGAAGCCAGCTTCTGGTCCGCAAGCGTTGTCTTCTCACGTGCTTCCTTCTGACTAGCAGCAAGGTCCTGGTCCTTCTTCTCCAAAGATTCCTTCATTCTCTCTAAAGAAACAACACTCTTCATACGAGCCTGAAGTTGACGGTTTTCACTACGCACATCTGCTTGTGTGAAGTCACTCGGTTCAAAGAGACTGAAAGAAAAAGCAGTGAAAGACGCGAGCTACTAAGTAGGCAAGAGTCGAGTGGTTACCTCCCATGATGGTCGTCTCTTGTTGAGCAGTCTTGAGGTTCTTCTTTGCGAGTTCAAGGTCAAGTTC
Organism: Triticum timopheevii; assembly: GCA_963921465.1. Taxonomy (NCBI): domain Eukaryota; kingdom Viridiplantae; phylum Streptophyta; class Magnoliopsida; order Poales; family Poaceae; genus Triticum; species Triticum timopheevii. Next base: position 284,079,997 of record OY997270.1, on the reverse strand, counting down.
AACGCTGATATGCTTCTTCTTTAACTCGGAAAGTCGAGCTCCAAGATCACAAGACCTCTGCAGTCAGCAAGAAAGATATGTCAGTCGACAGAAATAAGAGGCAATGACTGTATAAAGTTACTCTAAGACTACTGCCGAATCAAATATTCAGCAGTAGTCTCGGGGACTACACCCAGTGGGTGCACTTAGCGTGCCCCCACTGGTTTAGATCAACACTCAGCAGGGTCTGCCCAGCGTGAGTAAAAAACCAACAAAAGAAGAGAGAAGATTCTAAGACCTCAGCCGACTGCCAGCAGTTGACCGTGGTCTCGGGGACTACACCCAGTGGGTGCACTCGGCGTGCCCCCACTGGTCTGGACAGATTACTAAGACTCAGCTCGGGTCGAGTGAAGTGGAAGATTTCCTAAACTCTAAACAAAGGCACACCCCAGTGGGTGATCCGATATCCTGAACATTGGTCTGCAGGGTAGTGCTGGCGTTGTAAGCCACCTGACTAGCCTCGTGCATCACCTTCACCTACTCCATGACAAGGTTCACCTGGCGAAGAGCTTTCCTGGCAGCACTCGGCGAGTCGTCTGGGGTCTGATATGCAGCGAAGAGTGATGGCTCCAAGGCGGTCGAAGCATCTACTGGGTCAGACGCGTGGAGTTGCACTAGAGTGGCAGGAGTCGGAGCAGCCGACCCCGACGGACGATTAGTCGCCAGCGGGTTGGCGAATGTGATGTCCGAACCGGATCTCCGGAACGTTCGACCACCGCCTCAAGCGTCGGCGTCAACTGAGGGACTTGAACCTCAAGCCTCCTCCTGCTTGAGCTCTCACTCCTTCTCCTCCTCTCCTGTAGAGGCGTTTCTTCTTCATCATCATCAAGGACCACGGCGACCTCTTGCTGAACTACGAAAAGAAAGAAATATCGAAAATTCAGCCAACTGAAGATCCACTCGACTAAATGAAACCTGGTCAAACGGACCTACCAGCTCGAGAGGTGGCCGCATCGTCGGTCTCCTCGTCTCCTGGCGCCTTGTCGATGTCCATGTCAGTAGCAGCAGAGATGGGGCTAGAAGGATACATGACCCAGTTGGTCAGAACAAAAACTTCAGTCAGCCTATATAAACACAAGTGAGATATTCACCCCGAATCAACAGGGACGTCCATCTTGATCCGCGGCGAAGTCTTCCGAGCCTTTGGAGGAGCGACCTTCTCTGTCGGCTCCAGAGTCGACGTCCGAGTGCGCTCCTGAGTGTGGGTACTCGGAGTCACGTTCTTCCCACACCCGCCCGCCGGGTCATGGTGCTGCTTGGATCGGCGTTCGGAGCGCGGCGGCGAGTCGACTTCTTCCTCGTAGTCCGACTCCTCGCTCTCCTCCTCCTCCTCTTCATCTGAAGACTCCCATTCGCCACTCTCCACTGCGCTGGCCTCTCCCTCCTGGTCCTGCTCCAGAGCTTGTTCACCGTTGGGCATCGAATACATCTCAGTGAAAACCTACAAGGAAAAAAGTCGAGTAAAAGTCAGTCGAGATCAAGTACAGTCGGAACATATATGCAAGACAGTCGGAATAAAGAGCATACCTTGTCGGGTTGATTGTCGTCGCTGAAGGGGATGACTCGCCTGGCTCCTCTGGGGTTGTCCTGGTTGCCTGTGATGCTCCTCAACCACATGGCCACGGTCTTGGGTGGCATTTCTTCTGGATGGACCCGAGCGGTGTCGTCAGATCTGGAGTACAGCCACATAGGATGGTCACGAGCCTGAAGAGGCTGGATGCATCGACTAAGGAACACTTCCAGCAGGTCCAGGCCAGTGACACCCTCGTTAATCAGTTGGACCACTTTCTCCACCAACATCTTCGTCTCCACATTCTCGGCAGCAGTCACCTTCAGAGGAGAAGGAGTCCGGACACGGTCGAATGTGAAGTGGGGAAGGCCAGTCGACTGACTTGGAGTTGCGACATCCTGGCAGTAGAACCAGGTTGACTGCCAGCCTCTAACAGATTCGGGGAAAGTCATAGCAGGGAAAGCACTCCTACGCATCTTCTGAATACCCAAACCCCCACACATCTGGATGACATGGGTCTTCGAGTCACTCATTTTGGCTTTCTTCACGGACTGAGATCGGATGGTGAAGATATATTTGAAAAGACCCCAGTGTGGTCGACACCCCAAAAAGTTTTCACTCATCGACACGAACACGGCCAGATACGTGATGGTGTTGGGAGAAAAATGGTGGAGTTGAGCACCGAAGAAATTCAGGAATCCCCGGAGGAAGGGGTGCAGAGGGAGCGAAAAACCCCGGTCGACGTGGGTGGCGAGCAGTACACACTCACCCGGTCAAGGCTGCGGCTCCATCTCCCCCTCCGACAGCCTTGCCGCTCCCTTGGAGATCAGTCCGGACTCCGCCAGCTCGTCCAGATCTTCTTGCCGGAGCGAAGACCGGATCCAATCGCCCTGGATCCAGCCCGGCGGCATCCCCGCGCGCGATGACGACCCGCAGTTCTGCTTCTTGCCTTTCACCACCCCCGTCGCCTTCTTGTGCGCTCCAGCGCCGCCGTCTTGTCATTCACCATGGCGGCAGAGCGGCAGCGTCGAGAGCAGAAGAGCCGGGTGCGGTGGAGAAGCAGAGGAAGAAGAAAGAGAAACACGCGTGCATAGTGCAGACGCCTCGGCCCCGTCGCCTTATAAAGGGTTGCTTCCGAGTGGCTGACGCGTGGGACCAGGCGATCCTATCAAATCCTGCAACAGTCGCGTGCAACGTACTTGGCAAAAAAGGCGGTGCAAAAATCGAGGTATCACTATTTATCCGCTCCGCCTACTTCAGCGCTCCCCGTCCTGCGCGCTTCCCCGAAATTTCGTATCCCGTGAAATCCGGGATACACTGCAGTCAATCGCGCTAAAGATCCTGCACTCTAATGCAGCACTCGGCAGGCGATGCTATAAGTTCAGTCGACAACTCTCTGAATGGATCAAGGCGACTGAATCGACGCTAAAGTACCAACGTGAGTTTTCCATGTTGTAGAAAACGCTCGCGAAGGTGCAAAGCTCAGAACAAGTTCAACTTCGACCTACTTTCCACTCGAACCTTAATCCATTCGGGGGCTACTGATGACGATACAGACCTGGGGTAGGGTCATTGGCCTGACCTATACGTCCTACCCAAGGTCACTACCTTGGAAGATAAGAAGTCCAAGAGGCAACAAGGGACGCCCAGCCGAAGATGTCGAGTGCACTTCACTCGACAGTCATATCACTCGGGCGACCCCTACCTATTGCCACTCGACCATTCAAGGAGTCACTCGACCTACCGAAGATCATGAGTCACTCAGTATTGCAGCGGTCAGGCGTTCACTCCGTAGTCTTTAAAGTCATAAATAACACTTAAGGCTGGCGTTACCAGTAACGCCCCTACTTTATGTACATTAAGCCCCTTGTAATGGAGGACGGCTGGGGTCCTGGCGCACTCTATATAAGCCACCCCCTCCTCTGCGACAAGGGTTCGCACCCCCTGTAACATCACATGCATATAATCCAATCGACCGCCTCCGGGCACCGAGACGTAGGGCTATTACTTCCTCCGAGAAGGGCCTGAACTCGTAAACCCCGTGTGTACACCTCCATCATAGCTGAGATCTTGCCTCTCCATACCTGCCCCCCTTTCTACTGTCAGTCTTAGAACCACAATAGGGAGGAGGCAGCCTAGGGCAGCCAGGGTGCGCCCCAAGGGGCTGGCCGCCGACCCTGGGGCTCCTGCCTTCCTGTGCCCCTCCCCACCCCTTCGTTGTATGAAGAAGGGGGAGAGGGAAGGAAGGGGGAGCCTACTCCACACTTTCCTTTCCCTCCCCTCTTTCCTTATCCTCCTCATAGGGCCGGCCTCTATAGGGGCGCACCAGCCCCTTGTGGGCTGGTGTGTTCCCTCTCTTGGTCCATAAGGCCCATATCTTTATCGGGGGTGCGTGAAACTACTTTTCCGTGACCCGATAAGAACCTGGTACCCTTCGAAACACTTCCGGTGTCCGAATACTATCGTCCTATATATAAATCTTTACCTCTCGACCATTTTGAGACTCCTCGTCATGTTTGTGATGTCATCCGGGAATCTGAACAACATTCGGTCACCAAACCACATAACTCATATAACACTATATCGTCAACGAACGTTAAGCGTGCAGACCCTATGGGTTCGAGAACTATGTAGACATGACCGAGACATCTCTCCGGTCAATAACCAATAGCGGAACCTGGATGCCCATATTGGCTCCTACATATTCTACGAAGATCTTTATCGGTCGAACCGTTATGACAATATACGTCATTCCCTTTGTCCATCGGTATGTTACTTGCCCGAGATTCGATCGTCAGTATCTCTATACCTAGTTCATCTCATTAACGACAAGTCCTTTTACTCGTTCCGTAATACATCGCCTCGTGACTAATTCCTTAGTTGTTTGCTTGCAAACTTATGATGTGTATTACCGAGAGGGCCCAGAGATACCTCTCCGATACTCGGAGTGACAAATCATAATTTAGATTTATGCCAACTCAACAAACACATTAGGAGATATCTGTAGAGCATCTTTATGATCGCCCAGTTACGTGTGACGTTTGATAGCACACAAGGTATTCCTACGGTATCCGGGAGTTGCACAATGTCATAGTCGAAGGAATATGTATTTGACATGAAGAAACCAATAGCAATAAAATAAAATGATCATTGTACTAAGCTAACGGATGGGCCTTGTCCATCACATCATTCTTCTAATGATGTGATCCCGTTATTAAATGACAATCATGGTCATGTTTAGGAAACCTTAACCATCTTTGATCAACGAGCTAGTCTAGTAGATGATTATTAGGGACACGGTATTTGTTTACGTATTCACACATGTATTTAAGTTTTCGAGCAATAAAATTCTAGCATGAATAATAAACCTTTATTATGAATAAGGAAATATAAAATAACAACTTTATTATTGCCTCTAGGGCATATTTCCTTCACTGGCTTGGGTCAACCGTCGGTCGCTGACGACGGCAGGGGTGGACACTCACCACCTACGGCGGAAGAATGCGAAGGCGCTCCTGCTTCCCATTGAGCAGTCAGAGTGCGAGGTGGCAACAGAGGCGGCTCGGGTGGCCAAGCTGAAGCGGCAGCAGGACAGAGCCGTCAGTCGGATGAAGGGACTCGTCGTCCTCTTCGACTCCTCGTCCGACGACGGCGACGACCACGACTCCACCTTCTCCTCCGACGACCAAGATCTACCACCAGTCACGGACGACTACACCTGCGCCAGTGACCGAAAGGGCAAAGGCCCGACTTGGAAGTGGTGATCCCGCTCCTCCTCCGTTTAAATTATCATTTTTTCAGTTGTTGAAGTTAAGAACTTGTCTAGCGATGAACTGTGGTGATCTTTTCGATGATGTGGTGGGTTTGTGTGCATTTTGTTCACCGTTTCATGTCGATTTTTTTGTCCGTTATTTCAGAGCATAGAGTAGTACGTCATGTTGCATGAGTAGTATGGACTAGCAAAAGAGCCCGTGCGTTGCAACGGGAGAAAAAAAATAATCAACACTCTTAACCCAATAACCAAAATATGTTCATGCCCTTTATTTTAGCGAGGCATCATTTTTGTGTTGCCGCTTATCCTCCTTCTCACCTTCAGTGGCCTCAGTGTTCACACAAACCAAAGTGTGTTTGAATGTTGTTTTTTCCCTGCCAGTTTGTTCAGAGGTGCTCATGTGTGGTTATCGATGTTTCTTTCGTCTCTTTATGATTTTAGTGGTTGTTTATTTGCAATCCAGATCGTCGCGGTACGAAAGAAAAATGGACGTGCCCTATAGGTTACAAGGTTGCTTTTAAAATAATATTTTAAAATATTTAATAGGTAAAAGTAACATCATATTCAAATTCTACATATTTTTCTATTCAAATTTCATATATAACATGTTAAAATCAGAGTTAAACTTTAATAGATATGGATAATTAAGAAAAATATCTATTTGACTTAAATATCTTCCAAAATAATATTTAAAAAATATTTAACAAAAAAATAACATAATATTCAAATTCTACACATTTTTCTAATTAATTTTCATATATAACATGTTAAAATCGGAGTTACGGTTTAAAATATATGAATAATTTAGAAAAAACATGTGTTTGACTTATATATGATCAGCGGGTGAATTATCTAATACGTCGGGGGGTTTCCGTAAAAATGTAAAATAATGATTTAGTTTTGACTTAAGTGTGTACTGCGGGTTAATTCATAGAAAACACAGGAGGTTTTCTGCAAAAGTGCGTGACGGACCACCGAAATCCAATTTGCTTTATTATTAGGTAGAGATATAAAATACAGAGATGGTTATATGACGAGTATCCGGCCACTGCCTGCGGACGTGTCCGCGGTTGTTTTGAGGACCGCATTTGCCAAGTCGCTGTACATGCTCTCAAAGTCCATGAAGGCGCGTCACGACTACAATATAAGTTGGATTCGATTTTGCCTCTACCTCCAAAAGCACGAGCTACGCAAGGCAGAGCATGCGGAGGCAGACGGTTGGGTTGTTTGTTTGGTTGTGCCGTTGGGTATCAGGATGGATTGGATGCGTGGACACTTCTCATGGTGTAGGCGCGTAGAGGCAAGTCGTTGTCGGTTGGAGAGGAGGCGCAGAGTCGCGGACAGCCTGGCTGCGGCACCTCACTGAAATGATTCCGCCCTTTTGTGCCACGTCACCACTCTCCGTCCGTCGAATTCTTTTCTCTTTTCTGCGGGGTTTCCGGTCCGGTGTCTTTGGATTTCTATCGGTTATGCCTCAGCTGCTAGTACGTATCTCTGAATTGCCCGGGCCAGCCAGGGCATCCCAACGCAACCTCTTGCTTCGTTCATGCTCCTTCATCGGTGAAGAGTGTATGTTTGATTTTAAAATTTGTTCATAAGAAAGATATTTTTTATCTTTTTAATATATATTTTAAAGTAGAAAAATGTTTTTGGCACACGACATGATAATCAAGATCAATAACACTCTACACATGATATCCTTAATTTTTACATGCACTTGGCTCATTCTGGTTAGATAATTAAAGAGAAGAAAGATGATGGTCTGCATCTTTCTAATACATTTTTTACTTCATTTCATAATTTGTTCAAAAAACTTTGCGGGACGAAAGAAGTATACAGCTATACGTGCAGATGGACATGGACATGGTCATGTTACTCATCACTCATCGGAATGATGGCACCTCCGATCAGCACCGGCCGAGGTGAACTCATCACTCATCAAGTCGTTGCTGGTCTCGCAGATCCAGGCTAGGGGGACGAGAACCACGCGAAACAAACAACCAACGGCACCGGACGCGGCAGGTAGAGCCCACGGGGAATGGCGTCCAGGCTGTCAAGTCAAAACGGCAACGCAACGGCGCCGCATGCGCCTACTGTCCCTTTCCGACAACCTTCGCACTCTTACCTCTTCACCTTCTCTCGGAATAAATAATAAATAAGTATAGTCTAGTCCCCATCGTTACGTGATCAGCTAATTGAGTACTTGTATTTTTCTCATTTTTTAATGGTAAATAATTGTTTATCCCCGTCCTTACCTCCGTGTGCTCAGTTGAGTCGAGTCATCCCACCGAAGCAATAGTCATCAGTCAGTCGCACACATGCATGGCTCGTCAAATCAAGCAGGCGACGCAACTTACTACTACTGGGTTCTGGACCAGGAATTATACTTACTACTAGTACTGGTACTGGTAAGACTAGCCACAGTGGTAGTAACTTCGATAGTAACATCGAGTCCAACTCAACAAATTTGCTTACGTGGCAGTGAGTTAATGAAGAGAGATGTAGTAGTACTAGTAACTTAGCTAGTTACTATAACATCACATGTCCCAATGCAATATGAGTCTATAACCTAATAAATGAAGCTTTGTACTCCCTCCGTCACGGTTTAGAAGGTACAGTTAAATTTGCGTGCGTTTCCACAATAGACAAGATTTAGGACGCATCGCATTTATTTCTAGTAGCTAAGTAGTACTCCGGAGTACTATTTCTATATGCATTCATAGTGTGAATGCTATTTTTTAGCCCATCAATAGATAACCACCTAGGTCCCAGAGAATTTCCAAACGCGACTTCTAAACCGTGACGGAGGTAGTACTGGTGTATGTTACTCTCCATTGTGGCTAGTCTAAAACATATAAAACCATGGCCCCGGAGTACGCACGTGTGGACGACAACCAACGGACGGCCCAGATCTCGGATCTCGCAACCCCCGCCACCGTGATCAATCATGCGCTGCGCCGGTGGGGTGGGGGCCCGCGTGGCGTGGGCATCAGCAGCACGTGAATAATATGCTGCCAAGCATGTGTGCAGATCATCCGATCTCATTCCTTCCGCTTCCGTACGTGTTTGTCCGCGCGTGGTCCGATGATTAGATTAGACCGAGCTCACGGAAGTGTATACTATGGACCCAACGACGCGCCGTACTATTTGGCTTGATCGGCTACGATACACTGCACAAATTTTGCGTATGATCTAAGCGCATCCGTTAACGAGAAGATTACACTCACGTCCACGAAGTTCTGATTTTGGATCACGCTAGGTTCTCTCTGCCTACATTATGTGCCCACATCGATGGAAAAGAGGTTTAGTTGATGAATTCCGGAAATTTTTGTTTTTTTATCCCACGTCAATGTGTCGAATGGTATTTTGTTTTACCAAACCGTGTTTGGATGGCTTGCCATGTGATCCAACCGCTTCAAAACTACAAGACTATGCCTGTAAGGCCTTATACAATGGGAGGTGCTTAAAGAAATAATGTAGACTTTTTTTAAGCACCGATGCTTATTAGTATAGGATAGACGCTTAACTAAGCGTCTCTCCTGTAAAAATAGGCACCGGTGCTTTAGAAAAATTCGGTTTATTTTTCTAAGCATCTCTCTAAGCACCTTTTATTGTACAAGGCCTAATTAGGCTCTTCTTAGATATGAAGGATCATCTTAGGTAGTACTCCCTCCGTCCCAAAATAAGTGTCTCAACTGTGTATTAGTTCTAGTACAAATTTGTACTAAGCTCAAGACACTTATTTTAGGACGGAGGGAGTATATTATAAGAAAAATATAGCCGAGAATGTAACAATCATGAGCAATCCAGGGGACAAACACCTTCCACGCGGCCGCCACCTCCTCCTCCAGAAATATCTAGGGTTTGTGCCTCTCGTCGGCTCCGCCGCAGCTCCGCCTCGTCTCCGGTGGCCCTAGGGCCATGGAGGCGCGGTGGATCCTGACAAGGGCCGACGGAGGGCTCGTGACGGGGTGAACGATCACCCCCCCTCACCGTTGTTGGCGTGGCCGCACGACGTGCCTCGGCGGCCATCCCGGGGACGTGTATACCCCAGGGGTGCGTGATGCTCTGCGTTGTCGGCCATGAGGACCTCGGCCGTCGACTCAACGCTCTCGCACTCGGACTCGTCATTGGAGTCCTCGTGGAGCCTGTCGGAAAGGTCAAGGGCAGGCTCATCATTCTCGAGAGCCGCCACAGGCCCTGCCGCGGCCTGAAGGCCCACGGCGTGCTTGATCCAACGCTGCAGCCGTGAGCGTCCAGAGCACTTGTGGCGGCGCGTCCTGCTGGAAGGAGGGGAGCCACTCGGTACGGTACTGACGGCTGTCAGAGTAGGACTCGGAATGAAGATGCGCGGAAGTGCGCCGCGCAACGGACGGGCATCGCCTCCACATCAAGCGGGGCCTCTCGGAGCCACACTGAGTTGTCGGCAATGAAGCTGAGTGTTCCAAAATGGATCTCGCCGCTGACTAACATGATGATGACGGGGAAATTCCACCTGTGTCGTAATATCGCTAGACGCGCAGCCTATCTATGATGGTGTGGGGCCCTAGGTGGGCGCTAGATGATAGGTCCTTGACCCTACCTGTAGTAGGTGACCTCATCATACAGCAAAGGCCGCTCTCGAAGCAACAACAAGGACGAACCGCGCAGGCCCAACAATGAAGGCCAGAAGCAGTTTCCCTCTGACATCAGGGACGTCAAATGATCTACGCCACACGCATCCCCAAGAGGGAGCGGAAGCGTGCACTTCGGGATGTCTACGCCTTGGAGCCTGTAGCTCCGAAGTTCAACCCATGGTTGGCTTGCCCGATCACTTTTGACAAAAAAGACCATCCGACCAGTATCTGTCATGGCGAGTCCGCCGCTCTGGTCCTAGATCCCATTGTCGATGGGTTTCACCTAACTCGCGTCCTTATCGACAGCGAAAGTAGTTTGAACCTGATCTATGTTTTCACGGTTAGAAAAATGGGCATCGATTCATCAAGAATCCAGCCTAGTAACACCACGTTTAAGGGTGTCATCCCCGGCATAGAGGCCCTATGCACGGGCACTGTTTCACCGGAGGTTGTTTTCGGCTCCCCCGACAAATTCCGAAGTGAAGACTTAATCTTTGACATAGTACCCTTCCATAGTGGCTATCATGCCCTGCTCGGATGTACTGCCTTCGCTCGCTTTAACGCGGTACCGCACTATGCTTACCAAAAGCTTAAGATGCCGGGCCCAATGCCGTTATCACCATAAATGGTAACACAGAGCTCCCTCTGTACAGAGGAGCAAACAACGGCCTACGCAGTAGACTCTCAGGCAGCTGAGGAAGCAGCACGGGGACCTGCTCGTTCTATCTTAAGTTCGTCAAAGCGCATCCACGTCCTAGCTCAAGCTACCGTACGCAATCGCGTGAACCCTAAATAGGGATATGCGCTCCCCAGCTCCCGCCTCATGGTAGCCCAACACCTGGCCACCTCTTCAGCACAATAAAGGCCTGCCAGGAAGTACACTTCGGCCGCGTCAGGCTGTCAATATGGCCCTTAGCCTCATAAGGGGCCCCGCATTAAGAATGCATCTAGCATAGCCCACGCAGAGTGGTCGGCCATCCTCACACCCCTTGACTACAAAAAAATACACTTCCGTGATGATACGTGTTTGTCACAGTAGCTCGCGTTTTTTGTCATGCATGTACATCCATGACGATTTTATGACAGAATTAAGATAGTCATACTTGTGCTGTCGTAGAAGTGTTCCATGACATTACCCAAATTATCATCATGGAAGTGTCCACTTCCATGACGATAAATCGCACGTCACAGAAGTGCTTTCATCAAGGGTGACCGACACGTGGCATCCACCGTAACGGAACGCCGTTAAGCTAGCAGGTCCAGTTTTGGATCCGATGACCCGTTAACAGCCCCGACCAATTGGGATTTTCGACGTGTAAAATCATCATTGGCTGGAGGAAACACGTGTCGGCTCACCGTTGGGACAGATGTCATCCACTCATTGGACCCAAGGCGCCTATGATACGTCGACACGTGTCACGGCCCAACAGAGGCCCATTCCTGTGAAAAGGCCGCCCCGTTTGACTTGTTCAAAAGGTGGCGGGCCGGCCGACGGAAAGCCTGTTAACGGCATGTACACATATAGCCCATTTACAGCCCGCTAACCCAGGGCCCGTTAAGACTTCTCCGAATTAGGCCCAGTAGCTTCATCTAGGCCGTCCAATATGATTCCAGCCCGTTTTAACTTCCAGCCCATGTATGGCCCATGACGTCGTTCGGCCCATATGAGGCCCTTTGTAACTCTTGGCCCATTAACGGCCCATGGTGAAACTGGCTCGTAATGAACAGTGTATCACTTTGGGCCATTTCCAGCCCAAGTTATCTTTTGGCCTTCTCAGGGCCCATTTATTCTTGGGCTCATTTCCAGCATTCGGTTACTTTACGGACCGTTACTGTCATTTTCTGCTTGTGGGCCAAATTCAGCCCGTCGTTACAGTCGGCCCGTTTGTGTCGCGTTAATACGTTGGGCCGTTTTCATGTAAAAAACCGTTGGGTTGTTTTCATAGAGTTATCAAATACGGCCTATTAACGGCGTGCTATGGTCCACGAATAGTACGGCCCATGATTGGCGAAATGACGATACTGTTGGGGAACGTAGTAATTTCAAAAAATTTCCTACGCACATGCAAGATCATGGTGATGATATAGCAACGAGAGGGGAGAGTGTATGTCCACGTACCCTCGTAGACCGTAAGCGGAAGCGTTAGCACAACGCGGTTGATGTAGTCGTACGTCTTCACGATCCGACCGATCCAAGCACCGAACGTACGGAGCCTCCGAGTTCAGCACACGTTCAGCTCGATGACGTCCTCCGGCCTCCGATCCAGCCGAGCTCCGGAGATGAGTTCCGTCAGCATGACGGCGTGGTGACGATGATGATGTTCTACCGGCGCAGGGCTTCGCCTAAACTCCGCGACGATATGACCGAGGTGGAATATGGTGGAAGGGGGCACCGCACACGGCTAAGGAACGATCCGTAGATCAACTTGTGTGTCCATGGGGTGCCCCCTGCCCCCGTATATAAAGGAGGGAGGGAGGAGGAGGCCGGCCCTCTACTAAGGCGCGCCATGGGGAGTCCTACTCCCACCGGGAGTAGGATTCCCCCTTTCCTAGTCCAACTAGGAGTCCTTCCATATATTAGGAGTAGGAGATAAGGAAGGGGAAGAGAGAAGGGAAGGAAGGAGGGGGTGCGGCCCCTCCCCCTAGTCCAATTCGGACTAGGGCAAGGGGGGGCGCGTGGCCTGCCCTAGGCAGCCCCACTCTCTTTCCCGTATGGCCCATAAGGCCCAATACTTCTCCCCGGCGAATTCCCGTAACTCTCCGGTACTCCGAAAAATACCCGAATCACTCAGAACCTTTCCGAACTCCGAATATAGTCGTCCAATATATCGATCTTTACGTCTCGACCATTTCGAGACTCCTCGTCATGTCCCCCTATCTCATCCGGGACTCCGAACTCCTTCGGTACATCAAAACTCATAAACTCATAATATAACTGTCATCAAAACCTTAAGCGTGCGGACCCTACGGGTTCGAGAACTATGTAGACATGACCTAGAACTATTCTCGGTTAATAACCAATAGCGGGACCTGGATGCCCATATTGGCTCCTACATGTTCTACGAAGATCTTTATCGGTCAAACCGCACAATAACATACGTTGTTCCCTTTGTCATCGGTATGTTACTTGCCCGAGATTTGATCGTCGGTATCCAATACCTAGTTCAATCTCGTCACCGGCAAGTCTCTTTACTCGTTCTGTAATGCATCATCCCGTAACCAACTCATTGGTCACATTGCTTGCAAGGCTTATAATGATGTGCATTACCGAGAGGGCCCAGAGATACCTCTCCGACAATCGGAGTGACAAAACCTAATCTCGAAATACGCCAACTCAACATGTACCTCCGGAGACACCTGTAGTACTCCTTTATAATCACCCAGTTACGTTGTGACGTTTGGTAGTACCCAAAGTGTTCCTCAGGTAAACGGGAGTTGCATAATCTCATAGTTACAGGAACATGTATAAGTCATGAAGAAAGCAATAGCAACATACTAAACGATCAAGTGCTAGGCTAACGGAATGGGTCAAGTCAATCACATCATTCTCCTAATGATGTGATCCCGTTAATCAAATGACAACTCTTTTGTCCATGGCTAGGAAACATAACCATCTCTGATAAACGAGCTAGTCAAGTAGTGGCATACTAGTGACACTATGTTTGTCTATGTATTCACACAAGTATTATGTTTCCGGTTAATACAATTCTAGCATGAATAATAAACATTTATCATGAAATAAGGAAATAAATAATAACTTTATTATTGCCTCTAGGGCATATTTCCTTCAGTCTCCCACTTGCACTAGAGTCAATAATCTAGTTCACATCGGCATGTGATTTAACACCAATATTCATATCTGTATATGATTAACACCCATAGTTCACATCATCATGTGACCAACATCCAAAGGGTTTACTAGAGTCAATAATCTAGTTCACATCGCTATGTGATTAACACCCAAAGAGTACTAAGGTGTGATCATGTTTTGCTCGTGAGAGAAGCTTAGTCAACGGGTCTGTCACATTCAGAGCCGTATGCATTTTGCAAATATTTTATGTCCACAATGCTCTGCATGGAGCTACTCTAGCTAATTGCTCCCACTTTCAATATGTATCCAGGTTGATACTTAGAGTCATCTGGATCAGTGTAAAAGTTTGCACTGATGTAACTTTGACAACAAACTCTTTTATCACCTCCATAATCGAGAAACATCTCCTTAGTCCTTACTAAGGATATTCTTGACCAATGTCCAGTGATCTACTCCTAGATCACTATTGTACTCCCTTGCCAAATTCAGAGCAAGGTATACAATAGGTCTGGTACATAGCATAGCATACTTTATAGAACCTATGACTGAGGCATAGGGAATGACTTTTCATTCTCCTTCTATTTTCTGCTGTGGTCGGGATTTGAGTCTTACTCAATTTCATACCTTTGCAACACAGGCAAGAACTCTTTCTTTGACTGTTCCATTTTGAACTATTTCAAAATCTTGCCAAGGTATGTACTCATTGAAAAACTTATCAAGCGTCTTGATCTATCTCAATAGATCTTGATGCTCAATATGTAAGTAGTTTTTACTGAGGTATTTCTTTCAAAGAACTCCTTTAAAACACTCCTTTATGCTTTGCAGAATAATTCTACATTATTTTCGATCAACAACATGTCATTCACATATACTTATCAGAAATGCTGTAGTGCTCCCACTCACTTTCTTGTAAATACAGGCCTTTCCAAAAGTCTGTATTAAACCATATGCTTTGATCAACTCATCAAAGCGTATATTCCAACTCCGAGATGCTTGCACCAGTCCATTGATGGATTGCTGGAGCTTGCACACTTTGTTAGCATCTTTCAGGATTGACAAAAACTTTCTGGTTGCATCATATACAACTCTTCTTTAATAAATCCATTAAGGAATGCAGTTTTGACATCCATTTGCCAGATTTCATAAAATGTGGCAATTTCTAACATGATTCGGACAGACTTAAGCATCACTACAGTTGAGAAAATCTCATTGTATTCAACACCTTGAACTTGTCAAAAAACCTTTTGCGACAAGTCGAGCTTTGTAGATAGTAACACTACTATCAACGTCTGTCTTCCTCTTAAAGATCCATTTATTTCTTATGGTTTGCCGATCATCGGGCAAGTCCACCAAAGTCCATACTTTGTTCTCATACATGGATCATATCTCAGATTTTATGGCCTCAAGCCATTTCGTGGAATCTGGGCTCATCATCGCTTCCTCATAGTTCATAGGTTTATCATGGTCTAGTAACATGACTTCCAGAACAGGATTACCGTACCACTCTGGTGCGGACCGTACTCTGGAAGACCTACGAGGTTCTGTAGTAACTTGATCTGAAGTTTCATGATCATCATCATTAGCTTCCTCACTAATTGGTGTAGGAATCACTGGAACTGATTTCTGTGATGAACTACTTTCCAATAAGGGAGAAGGTATAATTACCTTATCAAGTTCTACTTTCCTCCCACTCACTTCTTTCGAGAGAAACTCCTTCTCTAGAAAGGATCCATTTTTAGCAACGAATATCTTGCCTTCGGATCTGTGATAGAAGGTGTACCCAACTATTTCCTTTGGGTATTCTATGAAGACGCACTTCTCCGATTTGGGTTCGAGCTTATCAGGATGAAACTTTTTTCACATAAGCATCGCAACTCCAAATTTTTAGAAACAACAGCTTAGGTTTATTGCTAAACCATAGTTCATACGGTGTCGTCTCAACGGATTTAGATGGTGCCCTATTTAATGTGAATGCAGCTGTCTCTAATGCATAACCCCAAAACGATATTGGTAAATCAGTAAGAGACATCATAGATCGCACCATATCTAGTAAAGTACGATTACGACGTTCAGACACACCATTACATTGTGGTGTTCCAGGTGGCGTGAGTTTGTGAAACTATTCCACATTGTTTTAATTGAAGACCAAACTCGTAACTCAAATATTCCTCTCCGCGATCAGATCGCAGAAACTTTATTTTCTTGTTACGATGATTTTCCTCTTCACTCTAAAATTCTTTGAACCTTTCAACTATTTCAGACTTATGTTTCATCAAGTAGATATACCCATATCTGCTCAAATCATCTTGTGAAGGTCAGAAAATAACGATACTTGCCACGAGCCTTCATACTCATTGGTCTGCATACATCAGTATGTATTATTTCCAATAAGTCGGTAGCTCGTTCCATTGTTCCGAAAAACGGAGTTTTAGTCATCTTGCCCAAAAGGCACGGTTCGCAAGCATCAAATGGTTCATAACCAAGTGATTCCGAAAATCCATCTTTATGGAGTTTCTTCATGCACTTTACACCGATATGACCCAAACGGCAGTGCCACCAATAAGTTGCACTATCATTATTAACTTTGCATCTTTTGGCCTCAATATTATGAATATGTGTATCACTACGATCGAGATCCAACAAACTATTTTCATTGGGTGTATGACCATTGAAGGTTTTATTCATGTAAACAGAACAACAATTATTCTCTAATTTTAAATGAATAACCGTATTGCAATAAACATGATCAAATCATATTCATGCTCAACGCAAACGCCAAATAACATTTATTTAGGTTTAACACTAATCCCAAAAGTATAAGGAGTGTGCGATGATGATCATATCAATCTTGAAACTACTTTCAACACACATCGTCACTTCACCCTTAACTAGTTTCTGTTTATTATGCAACTCCCGTTTCGAGTTACTACTCTTAGCAACTGAACCAGTACCAAATACCGAGGGGTTGCTATAAACACTAGTAAAGTACACATCAATAACATGTATATCAAATATACCTTTGTTTACTTTGCCATCCTTCTTATCCGCCAAATACTTGGGGTAGTTCTGCTTCCAGTAACCAGTCCCTTTGCAGTAGAAGCACTTAGTCTCAGGCTTAGGCAGACTTGGGATTCTTCACTTGAGCAGCAACTTGCTTGCTGTTCTTCTTGAAGTTCCCTTCTATCCCTTTACCCTTTTCTTGAAACTAGTGGTCTTGTTAACCATCAACACTTGATGTTCTTTCTTGATTTCTACCTTCATCGATTTCATCATCATGAAAAACTCGGGAATCATTTTCATCATCCCTTGCATACTATAGTTCATCACGAAGTTCTACTAACTTGGTGATGGTGACTAGAGAATTCTGTCAATCACTATCTTATCTGGAAGATTAACTCCCACTTGATTCAAGCGACTGTAGTACCCAGACAATCTGAGCACATGCTCACTAGTTGAGCGATTCTCCTCCATCTTTTAGCTATAGAACTTGTTGGAGACTTCATATCTCTCAACTCGGGTATTTGCTTGAAATATTAACTTCAATTCCTGGAACATCTCATATGGTCCATGATGTTCAAAACATCTTTGAAGTCCCGATTCTAAGCCATAAAGCATGGTGCACAAAACTATCAAGTAGTCATCATATTGAGCTAGCCAAACGTTCATAACGTCTACATCTGCTCCTGCAATAGGTCTGTCACCTAGCGGTGCATTAAGGACATAATTCTTCTGTGCAGCAATGAGGATAAACCTCAGATCGCAGATCCAATCTGCATCATTGCTACTAACATCTTTCAACACAATTTTCTCTAGGAACATATCAAAATAAACATATGAAAGCAACAACGCAAGCTATTGATCTACAACATAATTTGCAAAATACTACCAGGACTAAGTTCATGATAAATTTAAGTTCAATTAATCATATTACTTAAGAACTCCCACTTAGACAGACATCTCTCTAGTCATCTAAGTGATCACGTGACCCAAATCAACTAAACCATAACCGATCATCACGTGAGATGGAGTAGTTTTCAATGGTGAACATCACTATGTTGATCATATCTACTATATGATTCACGCTCGACCTTTCGGTCTCCATGCTTCGAGGCCATATCTGCATTTGCTAGGCTCGTCAAGTTTAACCTGAGTATTCCGCGTGTGCAAAACTAGCTTGCACCCGTTGTAGATGGACGTAGAGTTTATCACACCCGATCATCACGTGGTGTCTGGGCACGACGAACTTTGGCAACGGTGCATACTCAGGGAGAACACTTCTTGATAATTAGTGAGAGATCATCTTAAAATGCTACCGCCAATCAAAGCAAGAATAAGATGTATAACAGATAAACATCATATGCAATCAAAATATGTGACATGATATGGCCATGATCATCTTGCGCCTTTGATCTCCATCTCCAAAGTACTGTCATGATCTTTATCGTCACCGGCACGACACCATGATCTTCATCATCTTGATCTATATCAATGTGTCGTCACATGGTCGTCTCGCCAACTATTGCTCTTGCAACTATTGCTATTGCATAGCGATAAAGTAAAGCAATTATTTGGCACTTGCATCTTATGCAACAAAGAGACAACCATAGTGCTTCTGCCAGTTGCCGATAACTTCAACAAAACATGATCATCTCATACAACAACTTATATCTCATCACGTCTTGACCATATCACATCACAACATGCCCTGCAAAAACAAGTTAGACGTCCTCTACTTTGTTGTTGCAAATTTTACGTGGCTGCTACGGGCTTAGCAAGAACCGTTCTCACCTACGCATCAAAACCACAATGATAGTTTGTCAAATAGACTCCGTTTTAACCTTCGCAAGGACCGGGCGTAGCCACACTCGATTCAACTAAAGTGAGAGAGACAGACACCCGCCAGTCACCTTTAAGCACGAGTGCTCGTAACGGTGAAACCAGTCTCGCGTAAGCGTACGCGTAATGTCGGTCCGGGCCGCTTCATCTCACAATACCGCTGAACCAAAGTATGACATGCTGGTAGGCAGTATGACTTATATCGTCCACAACTCACTTGTGTTCTACTCGTGCATATAACATCAACGCATAAAACCTGGCTCGGATGCCACTGTTGGGGAACGTAGTAATTTCAAAAAATTTCCTACGCACATGCAAGATCATGGTGATGATATAGCAACGAGAGGGGAGAGTGTATGTCCACGTATCCTCGTAGACCGTAAGCGGAAGCGTTAGCACAACGCGGTTGATGTAGTCGTACGTCTTCACGATCCGACCGATCCAAGCACCGAACGTACGGAGCCTCCGAGTTCAGCACACGTTCAGCTCGATGACGTCCTCCGGCCTCCGATCCAGCCGAGCTCCGGAGATGAGTTCCGTCAGCATGACGGCATGGTGACGATGATGATGTTCTACCGGCGCAGGGCTTCGCCTAAACTCCGCGACGATATGACCGAGGTGGAATATGGTGGAAGGGGGCACCGCACACGGCTAAGGAGCGATCCGTAGATCAACTTGTGTGTCCATGGGGTGCCCCCCTGCCCCCGTATATAAAGGAGGGAGGGAGGAGGAGGCCGGCCCTCTACTATGGCGCGCCATGGGGAGTCCTACTCCCACCGGGAGTAGGATTCCCCCTTTCCTAGTCCAACTAGGAGTCCTTCCATATATTAAGAGTAGGAGATAAGGAAGGGGAAGAGAGAAGGGAAGGAAGGAGGGGGTGCGGCCCCTCCCCCTAGTCCAATTCGGACTAGGGCAAGGGGGGGCGCGTGGCCTGCCCTAGGCAGCCCCTCTCTCTTTCCCGTATGGCCCATAAGGCCCAATACTTCTCCCCGGCGAATTCCCGTAACTCTCCGGTACTCCGAAAAATACCCGAATCACTCGGAACCTTTCCGAACTCCGAATATAGTCGTCCAATATATCGATCTTTACGTATCGACCATTTCGAGACTCCTCGTCATGTCCCCGATCTCATCCGAGACTCCGAACTCCTTCGGTACATCAAAACTCATAAACTCATAATATAACTGTCATCAAAACCTTAAGCGTGCAGACCCTACGGGTTCGAGAACTATGTAGACATGACCTAGAACTATTCTCGGTCAATAACCAATAGCGGGACCTGGATGCCCATATTGGCTCCTACATATTCTACGAAGATCTTTATCGGTCAAACCGCACAACAACATACGTTGTTCCCTTTGTCATCGGTATGTTACTTGCCCGAGATTTGATCGTCGGTATCCAATACCTAGTTCAATCTCGTCACCGGCAAGTCTCTTTACTCGTTCTGTAATGCATCATCCCGTAACCAACTCATTGGTCACATTGCTTGCAAGGCTTATAATGATGTGCATTACCGAGAGGGCCCAGAGATACCTCTCCGACAATCGGAGTGACAAAACCTAATCTCGAAATACGCCAACTCAACATGTACCTTCGGAGACACCTGTAGTACTCCTTTATAATCACCCAGTTACGTTGTGACGTTTGGTAATACCCAAAGTGTTCCTCACGTAAACGGGAGTTGCATAATCTCATAGTTACAGGAACATGTATAAGTCATGAAGAAAGCAATAGCAACATACTAAACGATCAAGTGCTAGGCTAACGGAATGGGTCAAGTCAATCACATCATTCTCCTAATGATGTGATCCCGTTAATCAAATGACAACTCTTTTTTCCATGGCTAGGAAACATAACCATCTCTGACAAACGAGCTAGTCAAGTAGTGGCATACTAGTGACACTATGTTTGTCTATGTATTCACACAAGTATTATGTTTCCGGTTAATACAATTCTAGCATGAATAATAAACATTTATCATGAAATAAGGAAATAAATAATAACTTTATTATTGCCTCTAGGGCATATTTCCTTCAGATACGCCCCGTAGAAGGCCCATGGATCCTACGGCCCGTAGAAGGCCCATGGATCGTACGACCGCTAGAAGGCCCATGGATCGTACGACCCGTAGAAGGCCCATTGTAAGGGCATATTTATCCCCAAGTGGTTTTGGTGATTGATGACAATGCTTTTGCGGACTAATCGTGTGCATTAAGTTCTTTCAGAGATTCATCCATTGGCACGAGACGATTTCCTCCCCTCGGTGTTTTATTCAAGACGGTGTAGCTCCTTCGTTTCGTTGTTGGTGGACTAGTTTCGTAGGAGTCACCGTACTATCAAGAGGGGATCCGCTTTGGTAAGACTAGGGTGGAATCAACACGTACACATCCCTATCACACCCGTCGTCTTCCTTTCGCATCCTTGGAGCTGCCCATTCTCTTCCATACCTGCTCCATTCTGTGCCAGCGGTAGTACCGCGGTCTACAGTGGTAGTACCGCCGAAGCTCTCCAGCGGTAGTACCGCTCCACAAAGCGGTAGTACTGCTCTCAGCGGTAGTACCGCCACGCAGGGAGGTAGTACTGCCCCGCAGGGTGGTAGTACCGCTTGCAGGCTTCGGCCGTAGTACCGCAGCTGTTCCGCGCTACTACCGCCTCGATTCGAGACCGGTGTTTTCTCGTGTCGGGTTTTGCGGTACTAGAAGCGGTAGTACCGCTTCAAGCGGTAGTAGCGCTCTTCTCCCGCGGTAGTACCGCTCTGGGGCCAGGGCCCTGTCTTCCTCGCCAGCGCGGTAGTACCGCTGGTTAGGGAGAGGTAGTACCGCTCTCAGCGGTAGTACCGCCCTGCCCTAGCGGTAGTACCGCTCTGTGCGGGGCTGCTTAGTGGGGTAACGGTTGGAATTGTTCCCCCACTATATAAAGGTGTCTTCTTCCTCCAAGTTGACCCACCTCTTTCCCCCAAAGCTCCATTGTTGCTCCAAGCTCCATTTTCGCCCGATCTCTCTCCCTAGCCAATCAAACTTGTTGATTTGCTCGGGATTGGTTGAGAAGGCCCAGATCTACACTTCCACCAAGAGAAATTTGATTCCCCCCACTTATCCCTAGCGGATCTTGTTACTCTTGGGTGTTGAGCACCCTAGATGGTTGAGGTCACCTCGAAGCCATACTCCATTGTGGTGAAGCTTCGTGGTGTTGTTGGGAGCCTCCAATTGTTGTGGAGATTGCCCCAACCTTGTTTGTAAAGGTTCGGTCGCCGCCTTCAAGGGCACCAATAGTGGAATCACGGCATCTCGCATTGTGTGAGGGCGTGAGGAGAATACGGTGGCCCTAGTGGCTTCTTGGGGAGCATTGTGCCTCCACACCGCTCTAATGGAGACGTACCTCCCCTTAAAAGGAAGGAACTCCAGTAACACATCCTCGTATCCACCGGCTCCACTCTTGGTTATTTCGTGCCTTTACTTTTGCAAGCCTACTTGTTTTACATCCTTTGCTTGCTTGTGTGCTAGTTGTTATTGCATCATATAGGTTGCTCACTTAGTTGCACATCTAGACAACCTATTTTGTTGCAAAGTTTAATTTGGTAAAGAAAAGCTTAAAAATTGTTAGTTGCCTATTCACCCCCCCCCTCTAGTCAACCATATCGATCCTTTCAATTGGTATCAGAGCCTCGTCTCTTTTTAAGGGCTTTACCGTCCAAAGAGTATGGTTGATATTGTAGATGAGGTGGGAGAGCACTCCGGTGCGAACCCGATCTCATCTACGGGAGATGGGGGTAACTCGATCTCACGTGAGGAATCCAATGTGGCTTTGGAAACATTGAAAACCTCCATGACGACCGAGGTCAAGGACATGTTTAAGGAATTCCTAGAAGGACTTAAACAATCTACCTCGCCGATGAAAGTGGGTGATCCCACCAACAAGGTGACGATGCTACCTCCGACAAGGGGGAAGCTAACATTGGAAAGAGTCCTTCTATTAGTGGTAGAAATGGTACCGGCATCTTTGCCCATGTGGAACCTCCAATTTATGGAGAACCAATCCCGTCCACTCATTTGAATGCCGGTCCTCCTCCTAAATATGAGAAACATGAAGATTTTGATTCTTGGGTCTATTGCTTTAAGCATCATTTAAAACATGTGAACACTAACCTTTGGAGAATCATTGAAGAAGGTTTTTATCCTCATGACCCAAGCAACTTCACCCCTCGAGAAGCCGTGGACAATCAATTCAATGAGAGTTCCCTCTTCATCATCCAAGATGCAATCCTTCCCGAAGATCTCCCTCATCTTCGACCCCATGCCATGGCTAAAGAAGCATGGAAATGTGTCGAGGGTCTCTATCGAGGAAGTGCTAGCATTCAACGCTCCAACTATGAAGTGGTGCAAGATGAAGCCGATGAGTTTGCAATGAAAGAAGATGAAGAACCTCGTGAGCTCTTTCGAAGAGTAACCAAACTCGCGGTCGCACTCCGAGATCATGGAAGCAAGGACACGGATGGCAATTGGATCAAGCGAAAGTTCCTCAAGGCCATGATGCCCTACAACAAGGCCATGTCCTCCGTCATTCGTCAACGACCGGACTTCCACTCCATGACCTCAAGTGAAGTGTTGGATGAGTTCGTTGCAATGAGCATCTTGGACAAGACCGCCGACAATGCGGTGCTCCGTTCTCAAAGGGCAAAGAAGCCCAACCTTGCTTTGAAGGCCAAGGTTAGTATGGAAGAAGAGGAAGAAGTGGAAGATGAGGAAAGCAACCCCGAAGACACCAAATTTGATTACCATGAGCACATGGCCCTTGCTTCAAGACAATTTTGGAGCAAGAAGAGTTCAAGACCCAACTTCAACAGGAACAACTCAAGTGGCATCAAGGGCAAGGAACGAGTTAGAACTTGCTTCAACTTTGGAAATGTGAGCCATTTCATTGCGGATTGTCCTTACAAGAAGCGGGAAGACAATGGTGGCAAGTTCATCCGAAAAGACAAAGCCAAGTCCTTCCCCAACAAGAACAACTTCGCCAAGAAGACTCCCACTCGTGGGTTGGTGGTTCAAGAAGAATACCAAGAGGATGACGATGATGATGAAAATGAAGAAGCTATGGCCATGGCATCCGTTGCCATTGCTACTACTCCCCGGGTGTCTCTCTTTGATTCACCCAACGAAAACATCACCGCCAAATGCCTCATGGCTAAAGCTTCAAACAAGGTAACCCCCAACATCACAACCACCATCATTACTAATCCCTCCTTGGAGGATTGCATTGATGAACATGTTGAGTCTAATGAGGAAGTGAATGAATTTGAGTCTTTTATGAATAAGCTCAAGGGTAAGTCCAAGAAGCACTTTGTTGCTCTCTTGGAACAACTTGGTGAGGCCAATGGCATGATCGAGGCTCACGAAGAAACCATCTCCAAGATGGAAGGTCATAGTCGTGACTACGCCGATGAGATATCAGATCTCTCTAATGCTCTTGAGGAAGAGCGTGTGCATCGTTTGACTCTTGAGGAGTCACACAATGATGACCATGCTAAGTTAAAGAAAGATCTTGATCATGCTCTCGTCGTGTCTCGTGTGCTAACCTCCGAGAAGGCTAAACTTAGGGTTGATCATGCTAGACTCAAAGAGGAGTTTGAGATACTTGACAAGGCCCACAAGGTCTTGAAGGTACTCATGCTAACCTCAAAGAGTCTCATGCTTAACTCCAAGTTAAGCTAATCAAGGAAAAGGCCACCTTTCCTCATATGGTATTAATTGATAATGCATGTGCTACTAACCCATGTTGTGAGCATGTGCATCTTGTGGAGGAGAATGCCAAGTTGAAGGATCAACTTGAGAAAGGCCTTGTGACTTGCATTCAAGGTGAGAAGAACCTCAACGACCTTTTGAGCAATCAAAAGGAAGTTGTGTCCAAAGAAGGAATTGGGTTTGCACCCAAGTCCAAGAGCAAGAAGAAGAAGAACAACAAGACCAAACGTCCTCCTCCTCTCAAACAAACATTTGTGAAAGAGGGAGAGGGTGCTCCTAAGGAGAAGAAGGAAAAAGTGAAGGGAGTTGATGCCCAAAAGGGCAAAAGCATTTCCTCAAACAAAGCCGGCGACTTTAACCCGTCATATGTGTTGTGTCGTGCTAGTGATGGACATGTCTTTGCTAAATTTGTTGGTTCTCCTTATGAGTACATTGAATGGTGTATTTGGGTACCCAAGACCCTTGTTACTAACATAAAAGGACCCATTACTAAATTGGTACCTAAAACCAAGCATTGATCTCTTGTAGGTGTTTGCTTCCGGTGGGGGATCATGGTTGCTCGATAGTGGAGCAACAAATCATATGACCGGGAGCAAGGACTTGGTGGTGGACGTGCAAGAGATTTCATCTATGCCCACCAATGTCGAGTGGGGTGATGCATCACATTCTAAGGTATTGGGTCTCGGCAAGGTTGTCATTTCTCATGATCTAACGATCGAGAAAGTCATGCTTGTTGAGTCCCTTGCATACAATTTGCTTTCCGTTCGACAATTTGCACTCATGGGTTTTGCTACATTCTTTGACATTGATACCGTGGCCCTCTTGTGGAGCAAGACTCTTAAAGTAGCCTTTGTTGGGCATGTCGAGAACGGTCTCTATGTGATTAACTTTTCGGAGCGACCCACTAAGACCGCGACATGCCTAATGGTTAAAGTTGACGTGGGATGGCTTTGGCATCGCCGTTTAGCCCACGTCAATATGAGATCTTTGCAAAGTCTTCTCAAGGGGGACCATGTCCGTGGACTAACAAATGTTAGTTTTGCCAAAGATCGTGCTTGCAGTGCTTGTATCGAAGGAAAGCTTCATGAAAAGGCTCGCCCTCCTTCAACCATCATCTACTCGAAGAGACCCTTGGAGCTCCTTCACATGGATCTCTTTGGGCCTCCATCTTTTGATAGTCTTGGAGGAAGAAAGTATTGCTTGTGTGATTGTGGATGACTATTCAAGATACACTTGGGTATACTTCTTCAAGAGGAAGAGTGAGACTCAACAAACCGTCATCGACTTTGCAAATGAAGCTCCACGTCAACACAATGCAAAGATCTTGACAATAAGAAGTGACAACGGCACCGAGTTCAAGAACTACACCTTGGATGAGTTTCTTAGTGATGAGGGGATCAAGCACCAATATGCTGCTCCATACACCCCTCAACAAAATGGTGTTGCCGAGAGGAAGAACCGGACGTTGATGGATGCGGCTAGGACCATGATGGCGGAGTTCAAGTCTCGATACAACTTTTGGACCGAAGCCATCCACACAGCATGTCATGCATCCAATCGGCTCTATCTTCGCAAAGGCTTGAACAAGACTCCTTATGAGATACTCACCGGCAACAAGCCCAACCTCAAGTACTTCCGGGTGTTCGGTTAAGTACTTCATTCTCAAGAAAGGTGTTCGTTTGTCTAAATTTGAGGCTAGAGCTCATGAGGGCATATTTGTTGGTTATGCTACAAACTCTCATGCTTACCGTGTCCTCAACAAGTCCGCCGGACTCATTGAGGAGACGTTTAACGTGTAGTTTGACAAAAATAACGGCTCCCAAGTGGAGCAAAGTGGTACTTGTGATGTAGGTGATGAAATTCCTCCCCAAGCCATAAGAAGAATGGGTATTGGTCAAATTCTACCCATTGAGGAACCCCTTGTGGCCGAAGGAGAAGGACAATGCTCTACTCAAGTAGAGCCATCACCTCATCAAGACCCACACGCTTCCGAAGAACAAAGTGAAGGCCCTCAACCTCGTGAACAAGACCAAGGGCAAGATCAACCTCAAGATGGTGGTGAACCTCTAGATGATGCCCAAGGTCAAGTTCTCCCCCTCGAGCAAGTTCAAGATCAAGAGCAAGCTCAAGATCAAGAACAAGCTCAATACGACGCTCAAGATGATCAAGTCAACCCTCCTCCTTCCACATCCGTGGAGGAATTAGAGCGTCGTGCCGCGAAGATTGCTTCGAAGCTCACCACCCAAGGCCATCTCATGGAAAATGTGGTTGGAAGCCTAAGAAAGGGGGTAAGCACTCGTAGACAATTAGCAAACTATTGTGAACATCACGCGTTTGTCTCTTGTGTTGAACCCCAAAAGGTCTATGAGGCGCTCGAAGACTCGGATTGGCTCAATGCCATGCATGAAGAACTCAACAACTTCGAGTACAACAAAGTATGGAGATTGCTGCCAAGGCCATCGGGAGACCACAATGTCATTGGGACCAAATGGATCTTCAAGAACAAGCAAGATGCTCATGGGAACATTGTTCGCAACAAGGCAAGATTGGTAGCACAAGGCTACTCCCAAGTCGAGGGTATCGACTACGGTGAAACCTTTGCTCCCGTCGCTCATCTTGAATCCATTCGTTTGTTGATTGCTTATGCTTCCCATCACAACTTTAAGTTGCAACAAATGGATGTGAAAAGTGCTTTTCTTAATGGTCCTATTAATGAGTTGGTCTATGTCAAGCAACCCCCCGGGTTCGAGGACCCCTACTTCCCGGATCATGTGTATCAACTCGATAAGGCACTCTATGGCCTTAAACAAGCCCCACGTGCGTGGTATGACCACCTTACCGAGTTGCTACAAGATCGTGGATTTGAAGTAGGACAAATCGATCCCACTCTTTTTACTAAGAAGGTCAAAGGGGAGTTGTTTGTATGCCAACTATATGTTGATGATATTATCTTTGATTCTCCTAACAAAGCTTTCAATGAGGAATTTGCCGCTCTCATGACCTCCAAGTTCAAGATGTCTTCGATGGGAGAGTTGAAGTTCTTCCTTGGTTTTGACATCAAACAAAGAAGAGAAGGAACCTTCATCAACCAAGCCAAATACACTCAAGACATGCTTAAAAGATTCAAGCTAAGTGATGTCAAGCCGGCTACTACACCAATGCCTACCAAGTGCCAACTTGACATCGATCCCAATGGTAAAGCGGTGGATCAAAAGGTATATCGCTCCATGATTGGCTCCTTGCTTTACCTTTGTGCATCTAGACCAGATATCATGTTGAGTGTGGGTATGTGTGCACGGTTTCAAGCCGCACCGAAGGAAATTCACTATGTGGCGGTCAAGTGAATCTTTCGATATTTGGCTCATACCCCAAACTTTGGCCTATGGTACCCAAGTGGAGCAAACTTCAAGCTTCAAGGATTTACGAATTCTGATTGGGCGGGAGACAAAGTGGATAGGAAGTCCACTTCCGGAGGGTGCCAGTTTCTTGGGTGCTCTTGGTGAGTTGGTCTTCCAAGAAGCAAAGTTGTGTGTCTCTCTCGTCCACTGAAGCGGAGTATGTGGCGGCCGGTAGTTGTTGTGCACAACTCTTATGGATGAGGCAAACTTTAAAGGAATGTGGTGTCATTTGTGACAAAGTGCCTCTTTGGTGTGACAACGAAAGTGCCATCAAGATTTCTCTCAACCCGGTGCAACACTTCAAGACGAAGCATATTGAGATTCGGTATCATTTCATCCCGGATCACATTAGGCGAGGGGAGATCGAGCTCAAGTATGTCAACACTCATGATAACCTTGCAGATATTTTCACGAAGCCCCTGGATGAAGCAAGATTTCGCGAGTTAAGGCATGAGCTAAATATCATTGAGTCGAGTAATGTGACTTGAACCCTTGCACCCCCACCACAGTCATCTTGTTGTCTAGTTTAGATGCAGGCATGGACATAGGGGGAGTGTTGTTCTCTCAATGAACTCTCCCTCCCCCCATTATGCATAAAACGATCAACTCTTTTACATTAGCCAGTTTTGATGGTACTTGTGCTTCAAAGACGAGTTTTGGTCATGGGCCCAAGGATAATTCTTCGCGGTGCCATACCAATTGACTCAAACATAGGTGGCTCCGGCCACCGCCCTCTCCTGAGAGGGGCCAGAGCTCGCTCTTCTTTCGTGTGGTTGTTTTGAAGGAGTGGGTTCCGGATCTTTGTTAGTGTGTGTGTTATATTCTTGGTCTTTTATTTTCTTGACCTTGCTTTCCCGTTCTTTTCATTGTGCTTGTGTTTTTGTCTAGAGGCATTTTTTTGGTTGCTGGCGGTACTACCGCTGCTGGCGAGCGGTACTACCGCTGTGAGGCGCGGGCAGGGGGTTATATCGGGGCAGGGGGAGTTTTCTTCTCCCCCATACCCATTCGCATGCCCCCTCGTTCTGTTCCTCTCTCTCCAGCAACCGGCGCCGCGGCAGGGCTCCGGTGGATCTCCCTCTCCGGGGCGACCCTCTCCATTTCCTTCGGTGGAGACGATCCCCACCTTGTCCTCTTGCCATGGATGCCGGTGATGAGGTCCCTGAGCATCAGGCTCGTCGTGTCAACCCCGGTCATGCCACATCCAAGCGCTACCTCACCACCGAGCCTGCCAGAGGTTCTTCAAGTGCTCCACCTCCACCTCAACTCAAGAAGAAGCCTGGGGTCAAGCCAAAGCCAGGCAAAACCGTGCCAGAAATGCAGCCAAAGGAGTTCTGGGCAAGGCGCCGCCGCAACCCGTATGAGGCTGACCAAGATCCCACTTTGGTCAACCATCCGTTCTGGAACAGGTTCCAGTTTGCCATCTTCTTCGATGTTCTCAAAGCCAAGAAGAACCTCTATGTCAACGGGCACTCCATCGACACCGACCATATGGAGCAAGATCCTGAATACTTTGGTGAAGCTCTTCAAATGTGCACTCAACTGAACATTCTTGGGATCATGAAATTCAACAAGGACTATGATGCTGATATTGTGGCCCAATTCTATGCCACGCTTCACCTTGGGACTGATGAGGACAGGACACTGACCTGGATGACCAATGGCAAGTTGCTTTCAGTCAAGTGGAAAGCGTTCATGGAGTTGATTGGGGTGCAAGATCTAGGTCTTTAGTCTTCTATCGGCTTTCGCCCTCACGGCCACCCCAATGCCACTCACAAGCAAGCTCTCTGGCCCTACTGCACTTTGAGGATCAACCATGAGACAAAGAAGGAAACCTATGAGCTGCCTGCCTATCTGGATATCCTACACCACATCTTCAGAGAGACTCTTTTCCCTCGTATCGGGAATCTGGACCAGGTTCACTCCTATCTCGTGGACATGCTTCTTTTTTGCCAGCGTGAGAAGGGACAGCACACCGGAGAGTCCTTGGATATCTCTCATGTTATGTGGTCTGAGCTGCTATCTGCTATCTCCGAGCGCAAGTGCCCGATTTATGGTCCGTTCATCATGCTGCTCATTGAGAAGGCCTGGGATCGTGTCTACCCCAAGGTGTCACTGGAGACTGGAGAGTTGATCTCTCACGATGTCAAGCGTCTAAGGAAGAAGGATAACTGGGGCACTCAGGCCCCTAGGACTGGAGTTCCTTCGTTTGCTACTGCCATGGAGACCGAGGAGGAGACTGGGGCTGATGATGATGATGATGACTACATGCCTTCTGAGGCAGAGCCCTCTTAGGCAAAGAAGCTCAAGCTCAAGATGAAGAAGTTGTTCTACATGGAGTCTCACGGTCAATACATGACTCATGTGGCTGAGAAGAAGGCCCGAGGTCGCCACAAGGAGCTCATGCGTCAGTTAGGTGCTACAGTTAACAGTGGGTCTGAGGACCAGCTTACCGAGGAGGAGTGGATTCAGCTGCACTGCCCATGGACCGATTCTGATGCCGAGCACTTCCAGTCTGAGGACAGTGGCGCCGATGATCCTGCTGGGCTCTGATGTGTGTGTCCCTCATTTGCTCTCACCTGGATCCGTAGCAACACTCCCTCTGCTTTTTGGTGTCTCGATGCCAAAGGGGGAGAGAGTTTAGGGATTTGCGATTTGTGTCTTCCG
Organism: Triticum timopheevii; assembly: GCA_963921465.1. Lineage (NCBI taxonomy): Eukaryota > Viridiplantae > Streptophyta > Magnoliopsida > Poales > Poaceae > Triticum > Triticum timopheevii. The sequence goes on along the minus strand of OY997270.1, from coordinate 284,049,610 downwards.
TCTCTTGTGTTCGTGTTTTCCTTGTATTTGCTTTGGTTGGTTTGTCTGTGAGACCTAAGTTCGAGTCATATGGTGTGAGACATATGCTACCTTATATTTCTAGTATCATTATCTATGTTACTATCTAGCTTATGAGTTGCTTGCTTTTCTTGGTAAATCATCTATGCTGCTCTCATATACCTTGCTTAGATTGTTGGTCTCTAAAATGTAGGGGGAGCGTTGATCCTAGTATGTGTGCCGTGCAATCCAAAGCACTTATCTAGATAGCACACATCTAGGGGGAGCTCATCTACATTTTAGGACGGTGGGGTTTGTTCGCTTACTATATATCATGCTTGTGCAAATCCCGTATTGTCATCAATCCACCAAAAAGGGGGAGATTGTAAGGGCATATTTATCCCCAAGTGGTTTTGGTGATTGATGACAATGCTTTTGCGGACTAATCGTGTGCGTTAAGTTCTTTCAGAGATTCATCCATTGGCACGAGACGATTTCCTCCCCTCGGTGTTTTATTCAAGACGATGTAGCTCCTTCGTTTCGTTGTTGGTGGACTAGTTTCGTAGGAGTCACCGTACTATCAAGAGGGGATCCGCTTTGGTAAGACTAGGGTGGAATCAACACGTACACATCCCTATCACACCCGTCGCCTTCCTTTCGCATCCTTGGAGTTGCCCCTTCTCTTCCGTACCTGCTCCGTTCTGTGCCAGCGGTAGTACCGCGGTCTACAGCGGTAGTACCGCCGAAGCTCTCCAGCGGTAGTACCGCTCCACGAAGCGGTAGTACCGCTCTTAGCGGTAGTATCGCTCCGCAAGGCGGTAGTACCGCTTGCAGGCTTCGGCCGTAGTACCGCAGCTGTTCCGCGCTACTACCGCCTCGATTCGAGACCGGTGTTTTCTCGTGTCGGGTTTTGCGGTACTAGAAGCGGTAGTTGAAGCGGTAGTACCGCTTCAAGCGGTAGTACCGCTCTTCTCCCGCAGTAGTACCGCTCTGGGGCCAGGGCCCTGTCTTCCTCGCCAGCGCGGTAGTACCGCTGGGTAGGGAGCGGTAGTACCGCTCTCAGCGGTAGTACCGCCCTGCCCTAGCGGTAGTACCGCTCTGTGCGGGGCTGCTTAGTGGGGTAACGGTTGGAATTGTTCCCCCACTATATAAAGGTGTCTTCTTCCTCCAAGTTGACCCACCTCTTTCCCCCAAAGCTCCATTGTTGCTCCAAGCTCCATTTTCGCCCGATCTCTCTCCCTAGCCAATCAAACTTGTTGATTTGCTCGGGATTGGTTGAGAAGGCCCAGATCTACACTTCCACCAAGAGAAATTTGATTCCCCCCACTTATCCCTAGCGGATCTTGTTACTCTTGGGTGTTGAGCACCCTAGATGGTTGAGGTCACCTCGAAGCCATACTCCATTGTGGTGAAGCTTCGTGGTGTTGTTGGGAGCCTCCAATTGTTGTGGAGATTGCCCCAACCTTGTTTGTAAAGGTTCGGTCGCCGCCTTCAAGGGCACCAATAGTGGAATCACGGCATCTCGCATTGTGTGAGGGCGTGAGGAGAATACGGTGGCCCTAGTGGCTTCTTGGGGAGCATTGTGCCTCCACACCGCTCTAATGGAGACGTACCTCCCCTTAAAAGGAAGGAACTCCAGTAACACATCCTCGTATCCACCGGCTCCACTCTTGGTTATTTCGTGCCTTTACTTTTGCAAGCCTACTTGTTTTACATCCTTTGCTTGCTTGTGTGCTAGTTGTTATTGCATCATATAGGTTGCTCACTTAGTTGCACATCTAGACAACCTATTTTGTTGCAAAGTTTAATTTGGTAAAGACAAGCTTAAAAATTGTTAGTTGCCTATTCACCCCCCCCCCTAGTCAACCATATCGATCCTTTCACCCATGGAATCTACGACCTGTATAAAAGGCCAATGGATCCTACGGCCCGTAGAAGGCCCATGGATCATACGGCCTGCAGGAGGCCCATGGTTACAACAGTCCGTTTGTTGCCATGATTATTTTGGCCTAGTTACCAAAAATAGGCTATTGTGGCCACTAGAAAAACACAGAAAAAGAACTACAGTGACTACAAGCAAACAACTAAACAAGACAATAAGGAAATAAATAATCAAGCAATTAACGCTAGCCTATTACCACTATTACACATATTACATCCACTGGGCATCAAAGTTCGCCACCAGTGCAAATATAGGGAACAATGCAGCATATTACATACACTAGCCGTCAAAATTGGCCACCAGTGCAAATAAACGTGGCAGCAAAACATGAGCATAACTGAAACAACTTCAGAAGAGCTCAAGAAACGTTATCCTGGGTATCCACCATGTTGGCAATAAGCTTAGCAAGCTTATTAGCTTTGTCCTGTTTGGCACTAAAATCCTCCAACGCTTGTTGTTGCACCAGAAAGTATGCATCTGAATGCTCGAGGGACTTCCGCAGTCCTTCCGCTTCTTGTCGCAGCATAGCTGATCGATGTCTTTCAGCTTGTAGCTGAGACTCAAGAAACCGAACTGATTCAGACAGTGAGTTCGAATAGCTTGTGCAAGCGGTAGTGGCCAGTAACTCGAAGACTAAACCAAGACAAGACTTTGGGGTTGTCTCACTGTCTTCAAGATAGTCTCCCTTAGCTGTTTTATCAGCTTTGTTGGAGACCAACAAGGATGTGTCACTATCCTAAACCTTATCTGCATTACTTCCTTTACCATTGCTTAATAAGGCACTCTTCCCCAATATTCTGTCAGCATTCTAAAAGAAGAAACAACCAGACACATAACAGGTTTAGCATGTACTAGTATATGAAACTCATTTCGGTGAACTAGTTCATTAGTAAGGTGGACAGGATTAAACTACCAAGTACTCTATTGCCAAGTACTAGTACATAATAAAAGCATCAAACAAACATATATCTATGTCCTATGGTCACTACATTGTCTTGCCAAATCAAAATAGAGACATAGTTCAAATCATATCAGTTCAAGACAAAGCAGCAGTGAAAGAATACAAAGCGTGGGAAACTACACGGCACAACAAGATTTCAGATGGGTACCATAGGTCTACATGTACAACAACACTATTGGCTCTGTTGTGATGCTAGTAATGTGCATGATATGAGAAGTCAACTGTATACACAATTGAAATTGAAATCAATAGAGCTATTGATAAGAGAAAACCTGTTAAAGAAACATGCGTGAACATACCTGCTGTGTCATTAGAGTTTCGATTGGATCTTTCAATTTAAAAATAAGTTCGTATGAGTAAATACGATGATACAAGAGCAAAGCAGTATGCACGAAACCAATCATAGTTAAAAAAGGCGCGCCTAAGCGAGCGCTTAAGCGCGCCTAGGCTCTAGGCGTTGGCAAAACGCATTGCGCATAACTACGCATAATCTGTGCATAACTGCACATAAGCATGCGCTTTGGTCAGTAAAGCGCATGGCGGTGGCAAAACGCACAATTAACGCCTAGCGGTTTTTTGAACTATGATAGCAATGGAATCTTAAATTAGAACATTTGTTTTTCAGGTTTAGGCACTTGTTCTACATGAACAGAGTACAGTAAGACACAAGAATATAATACTTAAAAATAGAAAATGAGCTCATAGGCCTTACCACATTCTTGGTTCTGGACCAGTACAGAACAAGGCATTCCCAGTCATCGTCCAGTAAATGTGTCTCAGGAGAACATAAGGCAATTTGATGAGTTTCTTTGCCGGTGAGGTACGTTTTCTTTAGGTAATTCTGATACTGCCATCAAGCATTCTTGAAGATAGCAGAGGTATTAGCACAGGTTACCTCATCCTGAGTTTCCAAATCGGTCCTTCTCTATAGAGAAAAATGGAAATATTTGTTGTATTATAAACATCATGGAGGTAGGATGTATGGGACAAAGCAAAGTAATTGCCATGAATAACATTACTTACAGATAACTCCTGGACAAACACCTACAACTGGCATTTTCCTTCATCTTCAGTATAATATTTCCAAGATGGGAAGATACGCACACACGATTTAACAACATCAAATGCGATAGATGCTAAACTACGACTAGCTGGTTGTGCTTCCTCCACAGGAATAGGCGTACTAACTGGTGGAGTTGGGGTTCACCGTGGTAGTACTGGCCCTTTGGGCACTGGAGCTGCCTTACTAACTGCTCTTGTTTGGGAGCTCTGTGGTGAAGATGGTGATTGTCAACAGGAACTGGGTTACTATCTGCTGGGGTTGGGGTTAGATTGGGTGAAGCTGGTTCTCTGTCCATCACAGTAGGGGTACAATCTGCGAGAGTTTGGGTTATGTGTGATAGGGCTGGTTCTTGTGCATGTACAACCGTGGTGCTATCTCCACCAAGAGGTAGCACTGCTTTATTTGAAGACTGCGTTTTTAGTCCGCTAGATACTGGCATCACCCGCTCCAATTCAAATTGCTGATATACAGGAAACATAGTTGAATGTACAGACATTGTATGAGAGACAGATGCAATAGATAGTGTGGAAAAAAGAGGGCATGAAATAGTTGACATGTATATTGTTTAACTAAAGTGGATAGCATGACATAATTTCAAATATATGATGTCTATCTAAACTGGATAGCATAGCATAACATAATTCAAAGATATGATGAATAACTAAACAGGATCACATGACATAATTCACCTACATGTTATCTAAGTAATCATGATCGCATCATTTAATTCACATATGTGATTTATATGCTAAACAGAGGGCATTCGATATGATGTCTGAACTAAGAACATGGTGTTGAATATTGTGTATATGATGTCTAAACTATGCAATGCAAGACACCATATGCATGATATGAGCAGTATAACCGTGCCAAGTTAGAGCATACACCGCGGTGGGGGAATAGGAGTGGTCATCTGTCTCTGAATCCATCTCTGAGGAGCTATCGGACCTAACAAGAGATCTGCTTCGACAGGTAGCACTATCTGCTCTGAAGGCCTTGTTTTTACTCTAGATTTTTCATCTCCCATTCAAATGGCTGATTCACGGGAAGAGTAGTTTAATGTACAAACATTGTCGACAAATGGAAATGTAATGAAGAAAAGGATGGGCAAGATATCATTCAAATATATGATGCCTGGTTAAACTGGATGGCATTGCACATTTCACATATATTATGGCTAGCTAAAAGACATGAGACAGCATAATTCCCATATATGATATAGAAACTAAATAGGTGGCATTACAGAACATGTCTAAACTAAGCAGATGACATAAATGATGTCCAAAGTAGGCACTGCAAGGCAACATATGCACTATATGACTAACATCATCATGGCAAGGTAGAGCAAACACCTTGGGGGGTAAATAGGAGTGGTCAGCGGCGTCTGAATCCGCCTCAGAACAGATATCTTCCTCTGGATTACAATCTGGAGAGGGGTGGGGAGGGTTTGCCATTGAACCCACCATGGAGCGATGTCTGCATGACATTGTATTGCCGCGCAAAACTCTTCTCCTTTTCTCTACATGTTCAGCATGACTGTGTACAATATCTTACATGCATACAAAAAATATGGTGAGATTATGTAAGGAGAGCATGCAGAAATTTAGAGTGATGGTAACAACTAGTGGATGGATCCAAAAAAATGATAGCAGGCTAATGATTGCTTTCATTTAATAAAAAGACAGATGATGATTTCTTTACTATTTGTTTCCCACCCAAGATGAACAACATAGGCATACCCTAGGTGAACAAGATATTAGACAGAGATACTATTCATTGCTTCCTCGATATGTGCCCCACAACTAATTTAGAACTCAAGATTGAACATTAATTTGGACCTGACTTGGAGTCCAATAGATGATGTAAAATAGATGTAAAATTTACATCACTAAAAACCATCTGACTACAACAAATGAGGTAAAAACTGTTGATTCTGAACTTAACTGTCGAAACTGAAATTTACTGTGGAATCTGAATGTTACTGTCGAAACTGAACGCAATGGTAGGAGAGAGGCACTTGACATGTAGTTTAGGGAGGGCTTGCAGTTCATCTTCAACCTACACCCCCCTGAGCCGCCAGCCACCACCAGCCGAACCACCGACCCCAGCGCCGCCTCGCCGCCCTGAAACAACTCCCCACCGCCGGTCCGTCGCCGCCCATCGGCCCCGGCCAGCCCCCTAGGCCCCCCCGCCCCCACCCTGAACCCTAAGATAGATAGTGGGGTACCTCTCCGGTGAGCCCTCGTCCTCGCTGCGGGTGGTTCTTCGTTAACTCCGGCGAGCCCCCCCCCCCCCCCCCCCCACACCCCCTGAAAATTGACTGACCCAAAAGTCCATTCAGTCGACTGAAGTGTAGCCAAATCGAAGCAGAGCAGCAGCATGAGCGAGGGGGAGAGCAGCAGCAGCAGCGCGCGAGAGAGAGCGAGAGCCAGAGCAGAAGCAGCTGGGCGAGTGAGCAATCGAGCGAGAGCCGGAGCAGCAGCAGTAACGCGAGCGACCGAGCGAGAGCCGGAGTAGCAGCAGCAGATCCAGCTAGTATGGATGCCGCCGCTGAAGCGGCCTCGCACTGGGGGAGAGCCGCCGTGGAGATGTCGCCCGCGGCGCCGGCTTCATGCTCCATGGGGGTGCGGGATGGAGCACCATCGGCGCAGGGAGGTCGAGTTAAGAAGAAGGTGCGATGCGATGAGTGTACAACCTCTTTGGTGGCGCCGAGTAGGCCTCGGCTTCGTCCGAGGAGTCGGTGAGGATGTTGCGATTCCGGTGGAGCAGGTTAAGGCGACACTATGGGGATGGAGCAGCCGTGATAGACGAGACGATCGTCGGAGCAGCTCCTTGGAGGTGGAGGACGGGCCGGCTGAACCGGCGGGACGACGAGATGGACGACGGATACTCATCCGGGGAGGTGGATGAGGGACGTTGAGCTGTTGCGGTGGACGACGTCGTCGGGGACATCGTCGGGGACGAGGGACGTCGAGTTGTTGCGGTGAGGTGGCGGACGGAGGAGGGTGGGGTTTCGCGGCTGGAGCGGAGAGATTATGGCGGCCTGGGATTTCGAAAGGCAAAAAGGGGACGATGGGAGGGGTGAACCATGACTTAGGGACGCGCTTTTCCAAAATGTAGGGTGTGTTACAAAAGTACCCCCCACCGATTTGAACTAGCGGCCCTTTCGGCTCAGAGTTAGAAGGGGGATTTCACGTGTCGGGATTTGGTAGCTAGAGGGAGTTTTTGTGCGTGTTGTAATTTGGGATAGCAAGGCGCCAGTTTTGGGAGCACGATATCTGAATTTTCGGGATATAACAGGGCGCGAGTTGAATTTTAGGGACAACCCTAACATGTAGTAATATTGTACTTGTACGTAAAAAATCAAATCGCACTTCCCTCAACCAAAAAGAAAACGAAAAAAATAAACTATTCACACCACACAAAGAGAGAGTCTTGCCCCGTTTTACTATACAAATGCTATTAAAAGCTACTCCCTCCTTCCATCTATATAGGGCATAATGCATTTTTTGATGCTAACTTTGACCAAATATTAGAGCAATAATATATGACATGCAACTTACACAAAGCACACCGTTAAATTCGTCTGTGAAAGGTTCTTTCAGTGGTATAATTTTCACATTATGCATGTCATGTACTATTAATCTTGTCAATAGTCAAAGGTGGTCTTTCAAAACTCATTACGCCCTATATAGATGGAAGGAGGGAGTATGAATCCATGCTATGTCCAATTAAATTTTTTCGCTTGCTGTATAATGCATGTAACCTACTCATACCAACATTTTAGTGCATTCCAAATGTCTATACTGCCGCTGCAATTCGAACTAAATTTGAATTTGTTGCTCTATTTCAATAAGAATCTACAATCATGATTGTTGCCAATTTCAACCATCATTCGTGTATTACCTTAATAACACACCACATGATTACTATAGATATAGATATGAACTATGTGTACTACATGAACTTGAATTCTATTTTTTGAATACGTTGATTCCAAATAATAGTACATTTGATGTACTAACTATATATTCACAATCTAAACCATGTTCCATACATACATCGTATTTATCACACAAGTATAGTGCCCCGCCCCCTACATTATGACAAGTATTTAGACCTGAGCTGCAAAAGCCACACATTAGCCCAAATTATAATCAATGTTCTATGTATTATACGTAGTACTAGCAAGATGCCCATGCGTTCCACAGAACATCAACATGATCAAGGGGCCTAATTTGAAAATATGGAGAGGGGTGTGGGTATCTTTTTTCAAAATTGCCATAATTTTTTCCCTATCCGTCAGATATAAATCGGACGGTCTATATTGCAGGATGGCAGGCACACCATCATCAACAACTCCGTTTTTTATAAGAGTAGAGATAAAATATATTATATGTAGTATAACATGTTCATAACCACACCATGTGTAACCATTATATATATTCACACATGCGTCGGTTTAAAACACTATGATAAATTCTGCAAATATCCGAATTCACTTTTTATAATGAAGTATGATCTCTATTTGTCTTTTACACCCACACAAATCCTCTTATCTTTGTAGCTAGCGCTAACTTTCTCTCGTGCATGCACACGCCCGCATCCCTCTCACCCTCCCTCAGCATTCTCTAGCTCGATCGCGCAAATTCGTCTTTTCACTTTAGGTCATTCACGCACGGTGTGTGTAGGCCCCCCAGCTCCTTCTTTACGACACACATCGATCGATATGCCTCTCTAACCAGGTGTGCCTAGCACAAACACAAGCTTCCCCTCTTCTCTTATCACCGTCCATGCCTCAATCCCACCACTCTTTTCATCGATCTCGTACTCGCACACTCCTTCCCCCTCTATATAGTATGCCTCTCGTACCACCTCCTAGATGCATCCCTCTCTCTCTCTCTCTCTCTGTCTCTATCCTTCTCCCCGTGCCTCATTTGCTTCTAACACACACATGGATGTATATCGATCGATCTCCCAACATATACCTAGATCGACTTTAACTACTCCCCTCCCCCATCAATCGATGTACCTCACAAGTTATGTCTCTCCTTTCTCTAACAAAGGGCGATTGATCTTCCTATGTAGTTACATCTGTTCACCACAGCCATATCGTCCTCCCTCATCATTCATGCATGCCTCCTGACCCGTCTCTCACACGCACGTGCACAGACAAGTAGCCATCTCCTCTCTTATTCATATTGCGGGCGTGCCCTCCGTTTGTCTAGCAAGCCTATCCCACCATTTGTTAGAAGCAACTCCACTACCACCCCCTCCAACACTCTAGCTCTGTCTTTCTCCCAACCTTATTCCTATCCTACACATATGCATGGATGCCGATTGATCTCCCTTAATACATGAGGTAGATTGATCTCCTTAATACATGAGGTAGGCCTCTCTCCTCCTCCACACATATACCAGCCATTGTACCTCTATAGTTAATTAGGCCTCCCTCTCCCCCCACCACACACCAATAGTCGAGCGCTAGAGGTAGGTATCCATGCCACAAAGACAAACTGCACATGTCCCCTCTCACGTTCCAGTAGGCCAGCCACTCTATATCTTTGACGTGGGCACACACAAATTCGATGGCACTCTTTATCGATCGCGCGCACACAGACACACACACACATCATCCCTCTCTTCGATTCTATGGACACCTCAAGCCGATGATACCTCCACTCTCTTCTCGTGGATCGCCCCCTCTATATATATGATATATCCAGGACTCTATTTCACACACATTGCATATGTTACATTTTTTGATTGACCCCCCCCCCCCAAAAACTCTCACAAACCCACACACTACATCTCTCTGGGTTTGTATCTCTCTCACACAACCCCACGTAGGTGGTGTACGTATACAAGAAGAGAATAGGTGCACCGTGCACGTACTCACACTTCGTGCCCAGCCACACCCGCGCGGATACACGGTGGAGCTCATTTCTTTACGAAATGGTAGCCCATGTGCTAATTTGAACGCGTGTAGCGGTTGTTTACCTAGGGAGGTCGTGGTACCACGCGTGCACGAAAAAAGTTCGACTTTACGCGTTGGCGCGTTATTTTTTAAATAAAGTTATGGCGCTCAATGGAACGTACACAGAATATAAAACGATTTTGATGGAGAAAATGGTAGTCCGCTCCACTATATACAATGGAGCCTGCCAGCCTAGTTTGTCTCTCTTCAGAGTATCTCACACAAGGCTGCGGTGGTCTCTCTCTCATTGTTGGTCACTGATCCGGCGGCATCCCGTCCGCCGGGGGAAAGAGAGGAAGTGCTTCGTTTCTCCGTTCGACGGTGCCGAGGCAGAATGTCCCGATCTGCGGTACACGCCGTTCTCTTTGACCAAGCTCCGGCGCGGTAGGGCCTACGCCACCTGCTCGCTGCCACAGTATGGGCAGATTCCGCCCGCCGCCGCTCACCTAGTTACATCCTGACGACCTCCAGGTATCCCCTCCGGCCTTGCTCCACTGCCCGTCTTCCCACGTCGCTGCATGTGGATCTTCCATAGTTCTTTGCCCAAAACGTAGCTCGTCCGGCGTACTTTCCATATTGCAATCTCATCCTCACACCTTTTCGACAAACACAATCGTGTTGTTATCTTCGCTTAGGACAAGGAATATGCTTCTTTTTTGTCATCGCATGTGTCATCAATAGTTATTGGCCAGTAATTGTTTCCTTTCTACCTCTTTTTTGCAAACAGGGCTTTCCATTTCACCTCGTTGCTATTGCGACCTTTTGGTGAACTGCACAAATCACTTATTTCTTAAGAGTGTTTTGTGCAGTTGTACTAAAATGTCACATGGGCAATGTCTCTACATTTTAGTGCGACTGCACAAAGGGAGATTGGTTTTGCTCTATCCTCCTCATCCAACTCCGAGCCTAATCTTCTCCAACTAGTTAGTCTTAAGAGAGACTGCAAAGGTGACCGACTTCTATTTGTGTGTTTATTGTTTCATCAGCAGTCAGCTATTATCGTAATCACACTTAATATCTTTGGAACAGGGACGCTCAGCTCTATTTTAGTGGAACTGCACAAAATGATCGGAATGTTGCATGCTCCAGACAGCTACTTTTTTTCTCGCAACATGCCTTGTTGATTTAGACAGAGCTGGGTGGACATTGCTGCCAATGAAAGCATGGATCAATTTTAATTTAACACCTTCTCACAACTTTGTCTTTAGTTGTGATGTAAATATTAGCTCTGATCTGCTAATAATTGAGATGCATTAGCAAGGAAGTTAGTTTTTTATTGTTTCCGAAAGAGCATCGATGGCAAGACACACGAAACAAAAGCTGAAAGCTCACACCATTATACAATTTCATGTCGCTGGAAAATTATTTGTATAGTACGTCAATTATGTAAACAAATGCTGGAAGCTTGATAGCATTGCCAGAAGCCTCTTCAGCATCAGGGTCCATGTGCCACGCACAAAATTATACTCCTTCGTTCCTAAATATTTGTCTTTTTACAAATTTCAAATGGGCATATTTTAGAGTGTAGATTCACTCATTTTGCTTCGTATGTGTACTCCCTCCGTTCCTAAATACTCTATTTGTCTTTCTAGAGATTTCAAGAAGTGACTACATACGGAGCAAAATGAGTGAATCTACACTCTAAAATATGTCTATATACATCCGTATGTAGTAGTCCATTTGAATCTCTAAACAGACAAATATTTGAGTAGTCACTCGTTGAAATCTCTAGAAAGACAAATACTCCGGAGTATATTTAAGAACCAAGGGGGTAGTGCACAACCGCATGGGAGACTCAGCCCGGTCGTTGCGCCGCATTAATAGTGAGTAATGAGCAGTCAAATCATAAGCCCCACCTTTTCCACTGTAAGTTGCTCAAAAGAAGCAACCATCAATACGCTCTTCTTTGAATCCGCTCATACTAGTCCATCCGTCACTGTTTATAGAGCGCGCTTCAGAAAAAGGAAAAAAATCTATGGGACCAAGGCGACTAGCGATCGGCCTGAAAAGTAGCATTGGTAGTTATAGCACTCGTCTATTACAAGAGGAAATAATGCGTACACACATGCATGTAGTGCTTCCACCCCGGGTACACACATGCATGCACTTACTCCACTCCGTAGTAGTACATCGAGAGAAAATTGTGGACTTGATTGCGGTTACCACGCCCTAATTAATTGAGCATTAAACCAAACGCGTCTAAAGTCTCTCTAGTGGTGGAAATGCATTGAGAGAAATGTATCATAATGAAGCGCGCCCTGTAAACTGTGACGGAGGGAGGAGGAGTATGAAGGTGCAAAACCAAGTACGCGTATGGCCAGTCGGTCAACGCACCTCCTCTTAGCATATCACTGACATGTGGGACAGGAGTGTGAGAAAACCGATCTCAATTGACGGCAAAATGGCCAACCCGCCGTTCCTTGAGAGAGACGAGGAGCGAGAACACACAGACGGGCGCGCACGGAGGCCAAGATATATTCAAGCATGGTTGGTTGATCGATATCATCATTACATGTTGGGTTGCCGTTTCCTGCCCTTCTCCGGAATAAACGTGTACTTTATCAGAGATTAAAAAATAAGAGTACAGACGCTCCACCATGCGGTTCTAGTAGTAGTACTACTCGTACTACTAAACCTTGCGCTTGGCTCTTCGCCTCTTCGTGAAGTCGAACAATGATGGTACTCCGCATGTTGGGTACTACAGTGTATTCTTGTGACAATCTGACACCGGATGGACTGATGCATGTCCAGCGCCTGCGCGAGGGTAGGTTGCATTAGTCAAAAGGTGTAAGCGAGCTTCACCTTGTCTTGCAAGCTTCTCCTCGTTCTGCGAGTTGACGGGGCACACCAAAAAGTAGTGCTAGTCCATACTCCCTCCTTTCCGGTTAATATGGCTTAATCTTTTTTGCGAGTAAATGAGAGAGCTTTATTCATATATAAGCATTCTTAGGACAATCAACCAAGACACTGGTCACTAGGAAGCGAGGTACCACACAAATAAAGAAGTAGGAAGCGAGGTGTTTCATCAAGCCAGCTCTCAGCCACATTCAAAGTGCAGCAAGCACGGTTCGCACAAAGATGCGCCGCAAGGTTTGTTGACCTGTTTACATGCTGAATAACAAAAAAGAGGAAATATTACCGAGCGCTCGTATTTATAACAGGATATGAGCCAGAATTAAGTGAGAATTGTGGCGAGTGTTCCATGCAATCAACTTCCATTATCACATGCGAGAACCCTCGAAGAGAACCAAATGTGTTGAAAATTGCTTTATCACATTTTAAAATTATAATAAGAGTGCAGATGCTCCTCCATCCGGTTCCTAGTACTAGTATAGTACATACCTCTATAGACTATAATAGTACTACTAGTACTACTAGTAAACTTTGCGCTTGGCTGTTCGCCTCTTCGGGAAGTCGAACAATAATAATACTAGTATAGTGTATGCTTCTGGCAATCTGACACCGAATTAACTGTTGCATGTTCACCGCCTGAGCGAGGGAGAGCTTGCATTAGTCAAAAGTTTCTGCTTGTCCCGCGAGCCACCGCGTGCAAGCTTCTCCCGTCCTGCAAGCTTCTCCTCGTTCGGCAAGCTGACGGGACACATCAAAGTAATGCTAGTCCATACTGCCTCCTCTCCGGTTAATATGGCTTAATTTCAAACGAGATAAATACACTGTCTGTCACTATATATTTGTAAAAATACGGTCGATGTACTTCATAATACGCTCATTGCACTCAATATATATATTTTCCGGTGTTTATACGGTCACTAGCTCACCCTGACTAAGTATGTGTGTGCATGCACGTGTAGGTTGAGAACTTGAGCGTGATCGTGCGTGTTCCGTCGTCTGCTCGGACATGCATGCATTAGGGCGCCGCGCACATTTTTGCATCCATGTGTACGTGTGACTGTTGCATACACGTAGGGGGAGTACGTGTAGGGGCCACTAAGGAGCAGTCAAATCACACAGTAAGTTAGTCGGAAGAAGCAACCATCATTTCACTCTTCAATGACACGTACGCAATATAAAATGGTTGATATGGAGAGAAAAAGAAAACCACTATATATACACTAGCAGGAGCCTAAGCTACAGCCTGCTTGCTTAGGTTGCTCTCTTCCTAAGCATAGAACGACGGTGGCCACACCACTGGTCACATATCCGGCCTGATCCCGCAGCTGGGGGAAGGAAACAATGTTCTGCGTAGACACGGTCGACATCGGCGAGGGAGAAAACCCACAGTCGGTGTGTCCCAATCGGGGGTCACCGTGGTATGTGCCGATGCCGCGTCCCAACCGCCCTTCTAGCTACAACCCGACGTCCTAGGAAGTCCATCTTCCTTTTGGAGCCGGCTTGCTCCACTGCCGTAGCTCCATCTCCATGTCGATCTTTCTCTACTTCTACCGGCTTCTACTTGTGATGAGTTTATGTCTCATGAACTAGTGCCAGTACTATTATTCTAATCACACTTCTTTAATATCTTTGCCATCACAGATGCTTAGCTCGATTTTAGTGACACTGCACAAAAGCATCGTATGATCCGAGGGTGTCAGCCGTCTTTCCTTCAATAGGTTCTACCTGTCCAGGAAATTAAATCATGTTTAGGGTTTAGGGTTTAAGTCGTAGTGACCCCATCAGTAGTTTTTCTTTCGTACACGCTCTCACAACTTTTGTCTTTAGTTGTGAAGTAAATATTGGCTATGATATATGAATCATTGAGATGCATCAGCATGCGTGTTAGTTTTCCTTTGTATCTGATGGAATGTTGTAACGGGGCAACCCTGGAATAGGAATGAAAATGGAGTGGAAAGTTTCCGTTTTTCCGGAGAAAAAATGGAAACGGAGAGAAACCAATGTTTCATTTCATAAAGGAGCTCTACAGGTGTCTCCAAAGGTGCATGTTGAGTTGGCGTATTTCGAGATTAGGATTTGTCACTCCGATTGTCGAAGAGGTATCTCTGGGCCCTCTCGGTAATGCACATCACTATAAGCCTTGCAAGCAATGTAGCTAATGAGTTAGTTACGAAATGATGCATTACATAACGAGTAAAGAGAGTTGCCGGTAACGAGATTGAACTAGGTATTGAGATACCGACGATCGAATCTCGGGCAAGTAACATACCGATGACAAAGGGAACAACGTATGTTGTGATGTGGTTTGACCGATAAAGATCTTCGTAGAATATGTAGGAGCCAGTATGAGCATCCAGGTTCCGTTATTGGTTATTGACCGGAGACGTGTCTCGATCATGTCTACATAGTTCTCGAACCCGTAGGGTCCGCACGCTTAAAGTTTCAATGACGATTATATTATGAGTTTATGAGTTTTGATGTACCGAAGATTGTTCGGAGTCCCGGATGTGATCACGGACATGACAAGGAGTCTCGAAATGGTCGAGACATGAAGATTGATATATTGGAAGCCTATATTTGGATGTCGGAAGTGTTCCGGGTGAAATCGGGATTTTACCGGAGTGCCGAAGAGTTACCATAAACCCCCGGGGGCTTAATGGGCCATAGCGGGCCTTAGTGGAGAAGAGGAGAGGAGGCCAGGGAAGGGCCGCGCGCCCCTCCCCCCTAGTTCGAATAGGACAAGATGAGGGGGGCGGCGCCCCCCTTTCCTTCCTCTCTCTCCCTCCTCTTTCCCCCTTCTCCTAATCCAACAAGGAAGGAGGGAGTCCTACTCCCGGTGGGAGTAGGACTCCCCTTGGCGCGCCTCCTCCCTGGCCGGCCACCCCCTCCCCCTTGCTCCTTTATATACGGGGGTAGGGGGCACCTCTAGACAACAACAACAATTGATCATTGATCTCTTAGCCGTGTGCGGTGCCCCCCTCCACCATAGTCCTCCTCGATAATATCGTAGCAGTGCTTAGGCGAAGCTCTGCGTCGGTAGAACATCATCATCATCACCACGCCGTCGTGCTGACGGAACTCTCCCTCGACACTCGGCTGGACTGGAGTTCAAGGGACGTCATCGAGCTGAACGTGTGCAAGAACTCGGAGGTGTCATGCTTTCGGTGCTTGATCGGTCGGGCCGTGAAGACGTACGACTACATCAACCGCATTGTGATAACGCTTCCGCTTTCGGTCTACCAGGGTACGTGGACACACTCTCCCCTCTCGTTGCTATGCATCACCATGATCTTGCGTGTGCGTAGGATTTTTTTTTGAAATTACTACGTTCCCCAATAGCCACTCACCGCAAACCGAGTATACAATAACTTTCCCGCCTGCTTGTCGATGGATCGCGGCATGGAGTACCAGCACTACTGGAAGAGATTGACGAGTTGGGGGAGGACAGCTAGCTGTAGCACAGACTCCCAAGAACTTTTTACATGCATGTTATGGCCCGCTATTGCGACCTTTGAACGCGGAGCAGTCGCGTGCACCAGGAAGCGGTGCGGGCGACGCTCTCTCGGCTGGTGCGCCGCTTCAATGCCGGCACCAGTGAGAGGTCGCGTCCACTCTGGCCAGGCATGAATGCGGCACTGACCGTTTCGGGCGGGAAGCACGCGCGGGTGATGAAGAGGGTTCAGGTTGGTCAGGAGCGGCCGTGGCAGCGGTCCCGACGCCTGCAAACCAGAGATGTTGTCGTTAATATTGCTGCATATATAATTAACAACGTAAATAATGTGCCAGTTGGACAAATATAATTGGAGATTGAGATGGAAATGGAATTTTACGTAAACACGGATATGCATGTCTATGTCTATGTGTGTGTGCGCGACGACTCTCGCGACCTGGAAGCGGGGACGTGTTTTTGATCGAGTTTTCTTTCTTGGTACATTAAAAAATTGTCCGCTAGTTTTCGTTTATTTTTTCCGGGAACGTGTGTATTCTATTTAAAACCACTCCTATGGAGAGATTTTTTTTACTCCATTATAGCCTCTTGTTTGATAGAGTTTCTTGTGTCTCGCTCTCTCACCTCTCCATATCAAAACAAGATGACAGTGTCCACTCTATCTCTCTCCTCATCGGTGCTCACAGATCTGGCCAAACCCCGTCCGCTGCAGGAGGTGAGGAGGTGCAGCGTTGACGTTGTCACCGTCGGTGATGGAGGAAGCCGATGCGCACCGTCCTCTCGGAGTTGGCGCTGGCGCAGACGAAGGTCCTCCATGCCCTTGTTCGCCGCCGTCGTGTGGGCAGATCCCGCCCGCCCGCCTAAACGACATCCCGCCCACCTGAGGTATAACTTCTTGTACTGGTCCAGCTCCCCAGGCCGCTGCGTGCGGGTTTTCTTCTATGCGACTACTCCCCAGCTCCCCATGTATAGTAGCTAGGGTTCATCGGCTGGTTCAACATCACCTTCTATTATAGAGGAAATGCCACTCGAAAAGTTGTCCTGATTTATGCCTCGGTGGAGGTATACATGTTGTTTCGACAAAAAGTACATGGTGGTTGTGCGGTCATTGTCCATATGCTCCTATTGCTGCTGCTAATCTAATACTATCACTGGTTAAATGAAGAAATGCTTTTTTTCTCGGGTATCCTAGTTTAGTTCCCATCAAGATAATCATGATGCTTCTGTTTGTTGGTGTACTTTTCATTAATTCTTATTGACAATTGAGATGTCGTTGTTAATCTTGTAAAACAAAGTAACAACACTATATCCCTTTTTTATTTTTTTGGAAACAACGATGTGTATCTCCATAACCGGGCATGTCTTCCTCAATTTTAGTGGCACTACACAAAATTGGATGGCCATTGTTGTTCCGCCTCACTGTCCTCTGCCACGTGGTTCTTCCTTCCTCGAGCTTGATTACTGAGAAGAAACAGGCCACAGTGAGGATTTGTCGAACTTCATAGGTGCCTCACCCAAACTTGATGCCAAATGGATGATGCATCACCACAATGACCTATCGATGCTCATGGTAGCGCCTCATGGTTGCCTCGGCTGGTGAAGCTGATCGATTTTCAATGAAAAACAAGTTGTCTTCCATCGGTCTCTTTGCTTGTTACACACAAAGATGATATCCTTCGTCAGTTGACCTTGGTTGCGTTGGAGACGCAGTCGTCTTTCATGTTGGTGCAATTTTATCACACAATTGCCTATGAACCAAATGTTTCCTCAAAGAAGGATCGACGTTGGTACTAAGAGCATAAGTTTTGTATTGATTTCTAAGCCTTCTCACAACTTTGTCTCCAGCTCCCCTGTAATTTTATTTGTCCAGCTATTAACTTTGATTTAAAAAATGGTGTGGACTAAAAACCCGGATGGACGTAGTAGCCCTCCATTTTTATTTACTCCGCATATTAGATTTGACTGAAGTCAAACTTTGTAATACTCTCAAACCTTTCCGATAATTGAAATTAAAATTCTTTATTTGTACACACTCTCACACGTTTTCGATAATTTGGCGCATGGGAGGGTAGTGTACCGCACGTGAAGGATAGGAAGTGCGACCAAGACGCGTGGATCGTTAGTTCATCGGAAGTAGTAGTAGTTTTCTTCACTGTACGTTAAATAAAGAGTTTCGTTTCGTACTTCCACAATTTTAAACGATTGTTATGGAGAGAATAAGAAAACCACTCCACTATATATTAGTCGTATACACAAGTACTATATGGATGCAGCTTCATTGACTTTAGTGCACCTGCCTTTGGGTTTATTACAGGTGGGCCCAAAATGTGGCTGGCTCACCTATCATACAGCCAAAAGCAGGTGCAGTTAAGGCACCGGAGCTTAGTCCGTACTACAGTAGTATATATATAAGCTGGAGCCTCAACGCTTGTTCGCTAGGGTTTGCACTCTCCACACTCTCGCCGCACTACATATATATATATACACGTTGGAGGCTCAGCGTTCCTTTGATAGGGTTTGCTATATTCACAGTCTCTCACCCTCTCTTCACCAGATCTAAACAAAACTGCCTTGGCCTCTTGTCTCTCTCTCCCCCCTCACAGCTGGTGAAGGAGGCGTCCGGATCTCGTCGCACCGGGAAGGGGAGGAGGTGCAGCATTCACTCTATCGCCTTTGGCGAGGGAGGCAATCCACTACCGGCTGCGCTATTCTCTTTCACCCAGCGCCTGTGCGGGAGGGCCACCTACCCCTTCTTCCTCGTTGCCGTACTTAGTGTGGGCAGATCCGGCCTCCCGCCGCACGCCTTGCCACATCCCGACGACCCTAAGGTATAAGTTTATTTGAAACCGTCGTTGCTCTAGCTACATGTGGATCTTTTTCGATATGTAGTCGAATCTAGGTCTTGGTTCAAAGAGGAAAGAAGGGTGCGGTGGGCTGGAGCATGAATCTAGGATGTGGTTCAATGAGGAAAGGAGGCAGGGAAAATGGTATAGGCTGGCTATCCAGCCGCTTTGTTGGTCGAAAAGGGAAAAAGGGGGTAACCCGAAACTGGGGGGTTGGGTAGTTTGTGGAGGACTAGATTTGCTGCCCTCACATAGGAAAAAGGTTGAAGAGAACAAATATGGGACCAACGCAGATATGCTGCTTGTCTACATACTCTGCATCACCCATTTATATGTGTCGACGCACATGGTGCTGGCATGTCCCATGTCCCATGTCCCATACAACTATTTTGCTGTTGTTAATCTAAGAATGCCGCCGGAAAATTGAAGCAATGCCACTGTTAAAAGTAAGTTACATTTTTTAATGAATGTTGTTCTAAGAGAATGTCTGTTAATATGAATCAATGCAACCATTTTAGAAATGCTACTATCCTACTTTGTTTTCCACCAAGATAAGTTAGATGCTTCTTTTTGTCGCTGTTTGTTTCGTCCTCCTTTATCGGCAAGTAATTGTTTCCTTTTTTGCCTCTGTTAAAACAGGGGTATCTATTCAACTTGTTGCTATTGTGACATTTTGCATCGCTACGCGAAACACTTATGTTTTAGGAGTGTTTTGTGCAGTTCAACTTGAATGTCACACCAGTGACTTTGCTTAATTTTGGTGGAACTGCACAAAAGGAGATCGAGATTTGTTTCCAGTCTTCGTGGCAAGTTGTTTCAAATCTTGGTCTCCTCCACATGATGTGCAGTGTGCTTTGAGATGTTGTGCTACTTGTTTTGGTACTGTTTTAAATAAATGTTGAATTGAAGCTATTGTATTGCTGTCTTTTCCCATTAAGTAGTGAACAAAAATGGGACCAACCCAGACATGATGCTTGTTGCTTTGTTACAACAAATTCAGCGTCACCCCCTTTATAAGTAGATGGAAGCACATATTGTTGTTGCGCCCACTCTCCCCTGGAACTGTTTATGCTTTTCGTTAATCAAATGCCGCTAGTAAAATTAAGCAATGCCACTCTCAGAATTAACTACTGAATCTTATTTCAAAACTACAACACTTGTTAGGGATTGGCGGGATTACCATTTTTGTGGCCGCATGTTTCATCCTCCTTTATTAGCCAGTAATTGATTCCTTTTTTGCCTCTGTTTAAACAGGGATATCTATTCAACTTGTTGCTATTGCGACATTTTGCTTTGGTACATGAAACACTTTGCTTGATTTCAGTGCAACTGCACAAAACGAGATTGGATTTCCTATTTGTGTTGGTAGATTCGTATTTTATGTAGGTCTTCTCATGAAAGGTCAGTACATGCCTTCATCCACATGATTGTGCAGTGTGCTTTGAGATGTTGTGCTACTTGTATTGGTACTGTTTTAAATAAATGTTGAAATGAAGCTATTGTATTGTTGTCTTTTCCCATTAAGTAGTGAACAAAAATGGGACCAACCCAGACATGATGCTTGTTGCTTTTGTTACAACAAACTCTGCACCACCCCCTTTATAAGTAGATGGAAGCACATATTGTTGTTGTGCCCACTCTCCCCTGGAAATGTTTATGCTTTTTGTTAATCTAATGCCGCTGGTAAAATTAAGCAATGCCACTCTCAAAATTAACTACTGAATCTTATTTCAAAAAACTGCAACACTTGTTAGGGACTGGCGGGATTACCATTTTTGTGGCCGCATGTTTCATCCTCCTTTATTAGCCAGTAATTGGTTCCCTTTTTGCCTCTGTTTAAACGGGGATATCTATTCAACTTGTTGCAATTGCGACATTTTGCTTCGCTACGCGAAACACTTATGTTTTAAGAATGTTTTGTGCAGTTCAACTTGAATGTCACACCAACGACTTTGATTAATTTTGGTGGAACTGCACAAAAGGAGATCGAGATTTCATATATGTGTTGGGATATGTGTCCAGTCTTCCTCTCGAGCTGTTTCAAATCTTGGTCAAGAAAGGTCAGTACCGACTTTCATCCACATGATGCTGTATTGTGCTTTGAGATACTTGTATTGGTACTATTTTGGATAAATGTTGAATTGAAGCTATTGAACTGTTGTCTTTTACCATTAAGTGAGCAAAAATTGTTCCAACCCAGACATGATGCTTGTTTCTTTGTTACAACAAAACTCTGCATCACCCCCTTTATAAGTAGATGGAAGCACATGTTGTTGTTGCGCCCACTCTCCCATTTTTGTGGCCGCATGTTTCATCCTCCTTTATTGGCCAGTAATATATTCCTTTTTTGCCTTTGTTAAAATGAATCAGTCGCATTGTTTTAGGAATGGTACTATCCTACTTTGTAGTTCTTTCTACATGTTTAACCAAGGTATTGTTAAGATAATGTCTTTGTTAAAATGAATCAGTCGCATTGTTTTAGGAATGGTACTTTTCTGCTTTGGCGTTGTTTATACATGTTGAAACAAGGCATTGTTAAGATAATGTCTCAGATAATATGAATGAATTACACTGATGAGAATTGCTACTCTCCTGCTTTGTTTCCCACTAAGATAAGGTAGATCAGTAAATGCTTTTCTTCTGTGAGTACAAGTCATCAACCGTTATTTCTCAGTAATTGTTTCCCTTATACCTATTGTTGCTTACAGTGATATCAAAATTAAAGCTCGGTTTTATTCCGACTTTGATTTTAGTTGAACTGCACAAAAGGAGCCAATGTGTCCAAGACAAACTGTTGCATTATTGGGTCCAGTTGGTCGTTCCACTTTGCAGAAAGAAGCAGTCACTATTTGCGCTACATTACAAAAGGAATGACCGAGAAGCTTTACAGAGTATTAGTAGACGCTGGTGACATGACTAGTTTGCAGAGAGCATAGGCAACTCTACAACACGTGGAGTGCACTGGGCAAAAAGTGCCCAAACAAGTACAAGAAGCCACGACAGGACTCCACGATCATAGGCATTACATATTTTGAATGGGAAAAGCTTGTCAAAGTTTAACCATTGATGTTAGCAAGAAGACGTTAGTTTAATATATTGGAATTGGAAACCTTGTCAAAATTTGCTCATTGATGTTAGCCAGAAGACATGCATTTGATATTTTTGAGTGGGACACCCTTTGCTGTGAGCACCATCGATCGTTTTTTCCTATTCATGTGTTCAGTTCAGAAGTAAATAGTTACTCTGCCGATATATTCCTGTGTTAAGAGTTTGTTCTGAATATTGTCTATGTAATGCCAGGCCTTGTGTTTGATTGCAAAGTTGAGCTTGGAATGTTGTGGCATGCGGCATCACGAGCTGTTCACCGTGCCTCCTGAGAATAATGCTTCGTATTGTTTTGCATATCGATCTAATGCCAGTGATTTTCTTGTTAAGAAGATCATCCTCTTCTGTTGTTTCCGTGCATAAGAATTTCATCGTCTTATGTTTCATTCATAGCCTATACGACAAGTTGGGTAGGTTAGACGTGAAACCATATGATCTTCTGACCAACTCATCATCTTAGGTCGTGGTTGGATCATCGTTTTCCAACGAAAACCGCTTGTAAAACTGACACTTGTAAATAAAGGCAGATGGTCTCGGGCGAAGTGCTTGGATGGTCGATTTCGACTAGTAAAATATACACTGGTCTCTCAAATTACATGCGTAACTCGGCGGTTTTACTTACAGACCTCAGGCCCTCAGTTTCATTACGCGTGTATTTTACGCGTTGTTTCCGATAATGAGTAAATTACACTTGTATGTTAATACAGGTGTGAAATAAACCACAGCTCCCAAGCGCGGCCTTATCGTTTCATGCCGTCTCAGTCTCTCGAAGGTGCTCATAGGTGTCCGATTATCCTGGCTTCCTGAATGAGCAGCAGGCGCTGTATCAGATCATCCGTAGGGCCCGCGAGACCCTCTCTGTCATCCTTCGAGTTGTTGGGCTTGCCATGGCGCCGAGCATTGTTAATATGGTCAACGAACATGAGGATTCGGGAGATGACTTTATTTTGACTGGATGACAGTAGGGACCCACTAGGGCCATAGCCGTACGTACGCAAGTGCCTCCTTATAATGTACAACTATTTTTTTTGCTTCCTCCTGGTTTCCTGACATCACGGTCCCACACCATTGTCAACCTATGTAGTCAATATATTCGAGAGAATTGCACAAGGTGCGGCCGACAGCTGGGACCAAGCAGCTCGAGCAGTATTTGTGTTTTTGAGGCATGAGCACTGCAGAGCTTTTCTTGGCGATGTTTTCGTTGTTGTTCAGAGGAGAGCAAGGTGTTAACTGGGCGGGCTGTGGTCCATCTAGCCCAGGCCAGATATCCAACCCAGATATTATTTTTTTTCAAGATGAAAATGGCTAGCCCAGCTATACTTTTTTTTGAGGAATACCCACGCAAGGCCAACTTGTTATTTTCCGCCCCGCTGGGCTACAAATCTTTCCTAGGAGGGATGCATTAGGCTTAACAGGAAAATGGGCTTTAAAAATAATAAATGGGATGTAATTATAAAAAATGGGCAGTAACTATAAAAAAATGCACCAAACATGAAATTAGTTTCTAAAATATTATTTATGGATTTTGAAAATCTTAATTTTTAATTGTTGCACGTGCAATGTTTCGTTGGATTTTTACGTAATAGAAATTTATATTTAACCTGACTAGAGATTTCGCGATAAAAATATTTCGGATCCCATCAAAATGTGGGAGATTTTATTGAATTCTGTCTTAAACGGTTGGTTAAAATTATTAATCGTTGTCCTAGCTAGAAAATGGGTTGTACTTTTAACAAACTGTAATAGGCTGTAGTAACTTCTATTAGAATTCAAAAATGGGCTATACATTCTTACAAATCGGAAATGGGCTATAAGTTCTCTGCCACACACTTGTGGGCCTAGTAAGTTGACGAGTCCCCTAAAAAAAGAAGTTGATGCGTATTCCTCTCCGCGTGGGCATCCACTGCCGCGTCTTCCTCGCCTCCGTGTAGTCCCCTTCCTAGGCCTCACCGTCGTCCACCGCCGTGGTGCTCTCGACGCGGTGTGGTCAATGTGGTCAACGACCGACTTCTATCGGAAGAGTACTGTACATGGAGAGGCTGACAACTGGGTCCACGGCAGCCGCAAGGAAGTGCCTCCTTATTACGCGCAAAATAATTATTCCTCCACCTGACAGCAGGGACCCACCGAACGGGCCACCATATTTTGCAAAAAAAACGTTTCCCCCCTGACTACTAGGACCCACCGGACGGGCCACCGTATTTCCCGAAAAAAACGTCCCCCCCCCCCTCTGTCAGCTCGGACCCACCGGAAGAGCCTCCTTATTACGCATAAAAAAATGAATACTCCCCCTACTAGCTGGGACCCTCCTTCGTGGGAGGCTGACTTGTGGGCCTACTAAGTTGACAGGGACGGAGGGCTTTGTCAACTTAGTCAATATGAACGATTCTAGCTCCAGTGACCGTACAATGTCCATCCAACGGTCGTAGTGCTTCTTCAACCTCTGGTCTTCTTGCTCCAGCAGCTCAAAGCAGTGCCGGTCATGCCGCATGCTCCTGCCTCCCGTGGCCGCCTGTGCTGCCGTGGAGGCCTCACCGCCCCCTACTATTCCCATCGATGGCCAGGCCCTGCGGCGACGGCAGCCTCACACCGTAGCCGAACCAGTGAACCCTCGTACTCCTCTCTACGCGGGCTTCCACTGCCGCATCTTCCTCGGCTCCGCGTCGTCCCCTTCCTAGGCCTCGCCGTCGTCCACCGTCCTGGTGCTCTCGGCGCGGCGTGGTTAACGTGGTCAAGGAACGACTTTCATCAGAAGAGTACTGTACGTGGAGAGGCTGACAGCTGGGTCCACGGCGGCCACAAGGAAGTGCCTTCTTATTACGCGGAAAATAATGATTCCTCCACCTGACAGCGGGGACCCACCGGTCAGGCCACCGTATTTCATGAAAAAAACGTTCCCTCCTCTGTCAGCTCGGACCCACCGGAAGTGCCTCCTTATTATGCACAACAAAATGAATACCCCCCTGCTAGCTGGGACCCTCCTTGGTGGGAGGCTGACTTGTGGGCCTACTAAGTTGACGGGGATGGAGGGCTTTGTCAACTTAGTCAATATGAACGATTCTAGCTCCAGTGGCTGTACGATGTCCATCCAACGGCCTTAGTGCTTCTTCAACCTCTCGCCTTTGTGCTCCAACTGCCCAAAGCAGCGCCGGTCGTGCCGCATGCTCCTGTCTCCCGTGGCCGGCTGTGTTGCCGCGGAGGCCTCACCGCCCCTACTATTCCCACCACTGGCCAGATTCTGCGGCAACAGCAGCCTCACACCGCAGCCGAACCAGTGAACCCTCGTACTCCTCTTCATGTGCGCATCCACTACCGCGTCTTCCCCGCCTCCGCGTCGTCCCCTTCCTAGGCCTCGCCGTCGTCCACCGCCGTGGTGCTCTCGAAGCGGCATGGTCAACATGGTCAAGGAACGACTTCCAACGGACCTGGACTGTACATGCAGAGGCTGACAGGTGGGTCCACGGCCGCAACAAGGAAGTGCCACCTTATTACGCGGAAAATAATGATTCCTCCACCTGACAGTTGGGACCCACCGGATGGGCCACTGTATTTCGCAAAAAAACGTTTCCCCCTGACTGATGGGACCCACCAGCTACATCTTCGCATGCAAGGAAGTGCGTCCGGGCCAAAAAATCAATTCGCCCCCTGACTGTTGGGACCCACCAGCTACATCTTTGCACGCAAGGAAGTGCCTGACAATCGGGACCCACCTAGTCGAAGCCTACGTAGCGTTGTCATTCTGGTCGTGAACGTGTGCGTACATACTGGTCGATGTAGAGGCGCGCACGTGTCCTAGTGGAGGAGCGCACGTAGCATGTGCACGTACGTACAACGACCAGTGTGCAAGAAACAAAATACAACCACATACGTACATATGGGCGGGGTCTCGAACGCCTACTCGCGCATATATACGTACGACCAGGGCTCGTGTACATGGCTGGGTCGAAACAGAGAAACAGCGTCGTCATCGTGTTTCTGGGGAGCCAACCGGCTGGGTCGGAATGGAATGCGTCGTCATGTTCATCGGGAGGGCTTGAACAGAACAGGCGATGGAAACGAGGCCTGGCGTACCGCAGAACGGAGCAAACGGCCTTGTGTTCGATCGGCCACGTTCGAAACGGGATCCTGTTCATCGGGAGGGGTCTGGCGTACCGCAAAACGGAGGAAACAGACTTGTGTTGGACCTCCTACGGTCGAAACGGGGTCCTGTTGATCGGGAGGGGTGTAGCGTACCGCAAAATGGAGGAAACGGACTTGTGTTGGAGCGATACGGTCGAAACGGGATCCTGTTCATCGGGAGGGGTGTGGCGTACCGCAAAATGGGACTCCACGGGATACTATTCATCTCCACCGTAGACCTCCTCCGGCCTCCACGGGCTACTGTTCATCCACCGTTGACCTCCTCTAGCCTCCACCTGCGACTGTTCATCCACGGGCTCCTGTTCATCCAGCCTCCACCGCGCGCTACTCCACTGGCTACTGTTCAACCACCCCTCTCCATGGGCTCCTGTTCAACCACCCCTCCACGGGCTACTGTTCATCCACCCCTCCATCATCTACTGTTCATCCAGCCCTCCACGGGGTTGTCCTATTCATCCAGCCCTCCACGGGGTCCTGTTCATCCAGCACCAACCGGCTCGATTGATCGGGGTCCTGTTCATCCAGATGCAACACCACGGGGTCCTGTTCATCCACCCCCACCGCTCATTGTTCATCCAACCCCCCTCCCCCCTAACGCTCACTGTTCATCCAGAGGCAGCATCGATCGGATTCAGTTAGCAGCAGTAGCAAAGGAATCGCTCGATCGGGTTCAGTTAGCAGCCATCGATCGATCGCTTGGGTTCAGTAATGCGTAGCCTACAGTGCAATCGTTCGTGTTCAGTTAGAGCATAACACCTCGCTCGGGTTCAATTAGAACCAATGTCTCGCACACACACGCGTACGTGTACGAGAGAAACACGCATCGCTCGGCCCCCGACCACTCACCGTAACCGGGAACTCCCTGAAATTTTCCTCGCCCTCGCTTCTACCACGGTTTTTTCTGTCATGGATGGCCCAAAGAATGTCATGCAGCTGCGTCTCCGGCCTGCCCAAGACGAAAAGCCCATTTTCTGTCATGATTTTTTGTGATAGAAGTAGGAGCCCACCACATCTATGATGATATCGGGTTTTGTCACAATTATCGTCATAGAAGTGTCATAAGTATGACAAAAAAAATTCGTTCGGCCCAAAATGTCATGGATGTGTCTTTTTTTTGTAGTGCTTGGATTCGACAAGGCGGAGGTGATCAACAGCACGGAGGCACAGACGTGCGGCGAGGAATAGACATGGGCCAATCGCTTGGGTCTTTAAAGCCCTGTAAACATCCTCCTGCTCTCTTCTTCTTTTTTACATGCTCTCTATATCGGTTATGGTTTTTCCGTGTAAACAGCTCGGCACTTATGGTTGATACGTCTTCAACGTATCTATAATTTTTGATTGTTCCATGCTGTTATATTACCATTCTTGCATGTTTTACAATCATTTATAGTCATTTTATATCATTTTTTGGTACTAACCTATTGACATAGTGCCCAGTGCCAGTTGATGTTTTTCTGCATGTCTTTTACATCGCAGGAAATCAATACCAAACGGAATCCAAGCGCAGCGAAACTTTTTGTGGATTTTTTGGGCCAAAAGACATCCGGCGGGCCAGGAAAGCACCTGGGGGTGCTCCGAGGGGAGCACAACCCACCAGGGCGCGCCTGGAAGCCCAGGTGGGCCCCGGTGGGTTGTGCCCACCTCGGGTGCCCCCTGAACCACCTCTTTGCTCTATAAATGCCCCAATATTCCAGAAACCCTAGGGGAGTCGACGAAAATCAATTCCAGCCACCGCAGAGTCCAGAAACACTAGATCCAATCTAGACACCATCACTGAGGGGTGCATCATGTCCATTGGTGCCTCTCCAATGATGCGTGAGTAGTTCTTTGTGGACCTACGGGTCCGTAGTTAGTAGCTAGATGGCTTCCTCCCACTCTCTTGATTATCAATACAATGGTCTCTTGGAGATCCGTATGATGTAAGTCTTTTTGCGGTGTGTTTGTTGGGATCCGATGAACTTTGAGTTTATGATCAGATCTATGTTTTTATCCATGAAATTTATTTGAGTTTTCTTTTATCTCTTATATGTGTGATTGATTATAGCCTCGTATTTCTTCTCCGATATTTGGGTTTTTTTTGGCCAACTTGATCTATTTATCTCGCAATGGGAAGAGGTGCTTTGTGATGGGTTTGATCTTACGGTGCTTGATTGAAAGTGTAGCTAATCCCTGGGTGGTTTTGGTAATTCTTAAAAAAAATATAGCTCATTGAACTAATGCTCTTTCAAGATGATCATTTCAGAAAGTTCAATGATTGGCATGGCATGGACTAGAGATGTGGACCCCTCAAAATGCTAAGGACACATATTGGCAACAAGCTCAAGACTCTCCATTTTTATTTAAGTGATCCAAGATCACATTGAGTCCATAGGAAAGCCAATACTATTAAAAGTGGATGAGGTGTTGCTTAATGGATTGCTTGCTCAAAATGCTTAGTGATATGCTCCAAAACCCTCAGCCACTTTCTCATTTCCACATATGTCCTAAACCTAAAAGTCAAACTCGGTCCCACCGATTTGATATATCCGGCGCCACCAAGTTCATTTGACATAGCCACTACCACAAACCCTAATCACTTCGGTTTCACTGATAGGGATCTCGGTCTCACCGAGATGGGATTGCAAACTCACTGTTTCCTTTTCATAACATTTCAGTCCCACCGAAATGAGCGAATCGGTCCGACTGAGTTAGCAATGCAAATTCCCTGTTTCCTTTCCGTAACGTTTCAGTCCCACCGAATGAGCGAATTGGTCCCCCCGAGTTTGCCTGACCAACTCTGTATGTGCCTATTACTGAAATCAGTCCCACCGAGTTCATGTGATCGGTCACACCGAGATTACGTTATGCCCTAACCCTAGCGCATTGGTCCCATCGAGTTGATCGTATCGGTCCCACCGAAAATCCTAACATTCATATTTTGACCTGAATCGGTCTAACCATGTTTTACCATTCGGTCTCACCGAGTTTGTGAATTTGTGTGTAACAGTTAGATTTTGTGTGGAGGCTGTATATAGCCCTCCACCCATTCTTCATTCATGGAGAGAGCCATCAGAACGTGCCTACACTTACACTACTCATTTTCTGAGAGAGAAACACCTACTCATGTGTGGAGACCAAGACATTCCATTCCAACCACAAGAATCTTGATCTCTAGCCTTCCCCAAGTTGCTTTTCGCTCAAATCATCTTTCCACCATGGCCAAATATGTGTGAGAGAGAGGTGAGTGTTGGGGAGACTATCATTTGAAGCACAAGAGCAAGGAGTTCATCATCAACACACCATCTATTACCTTTTGGAGAGTGGTGTCTCTTAGATTGGTTAGGTGTCACTTAGGAGCCTCCGTCAAGATTGTGGAGTTGAACCAAGGAGTTTGTTAGGGTAAGGAGATCGCCTACTTCATGAAGATCTACCCAAGTGAGGCAAGTCCTTCATGGGCGATGCCCATGGTGGGATAGACAAGGTTGATTCTTCGTGGATCCTTCGTGGGTGGAGCCCTCCGTGGCCTCTCGCAGCCATTACCCTTCATGGGTTGAAGTCTCCATCAACACGGATGTATGATAGCACCACCTATCGGAACCACGCCAAAAATCTCCGTGTCAACATTGTGTTTGCTTCCTCCAAACTCCTCCCATTTACTTTCTTGCAAGTTGCATGCTTTACTTTCTGCTGCTCATATACTCTTTGCATGCTTGCTTGAATGGTATTCTGATTTCTTGACTTGTGCTAAGTTGCTAAAATTTGCCAAGAATTAAAATTGGGAAAAGGTTAGGCTTTGAATTGGTCAAGTAGTCTAATCACCCCCCTCTAGACATACTTTTGATCCTATAAGTGGTATCAGAGCTTTGGTCTACATTTGCCTTGATTTCCATAGCTTTGGTGATCATAGCCTTGGTTTCACAACCTAAGAGAGTATGGCGTCTAGCGAGGGAAATTGCCACCGTAGAGGTCATTACTTTGATGGTACTAATTTTGCTAGTAGGAAACATAAGATGAAAATGCATATTCTTGGACATAACCTTGCCGTTTGGGCTATTGTGTGTATTGGTTTGCAAGGTAAATTCTTCGATGGGAGAGAACCGAATCGTGAAGCTACCGCGGAAGAATTTAAGATGTTGCAATACAACGCTCAAGCTTGCGATATCCTCTTCAACGGATTGTGCCCCGAAGAATTCCACAAAATCAGCCATCTTGAGAATGCAAAGGAAATTTGGGATACTTTGATTAATATGCACGACAGTACCAACTCTGTCAAGGAATCCAAGTTGGATGTGCTTCAAAGTCAACTTGACAAGTTCAAAATGAAGGATGGTGAAGGTGTCGCTGAAATGTACTCTAGGCTTGCTCTCATCACAAATGAGATTGCCGACTTAGGAAGTGAAGAGATGACCGACAAATTATTCATCAAAAAGATCTTGAGAGCCTTGGATGGAAAATATGATACCGTGTGCACTTTGATCCAAATGATGCCAAACTACAAAGGTCTCAAGCCAACCGAAGTCATTGGAAGAATTATTGCTCATGAGATGTCACTCAAGGATAAAGAAGAGCTTCACAACAAGTCTAGTAGTGCTTACAAAGCCTCATGTGATGATCCTACATCATCAAGTGAGAAACAAGCCTTCAATGAATAATTGAGCTTAACGGTGAAGAACTTCAACAAATTCTATAAGAGTAGAAGCAAGGAAAGAAGTTCAAGTCAAGGTCCTACAATGACAAAAGATCTTCTAGTCATGAGCGAAATTGTTACAATTTTGGAAGACCCGGACACTACTCCAATGAGTGTACGGCTCACTACAAAAGAAGAGAAGACTCACCTAAAAGGAGAAGCAAAAGGGAAGAATCACCTCCAAGGGAGAGAAGGAGTAGAGATGATCGCTATGAACGAAGAACCTCTCGAAGAAGCAAGGATTCGGAAAGGAAGTACAAGTCATCAAGGAGCTACACAAAATGAAGACATCAAGCTCATGTTGGTGAATGGATATCCAGCTCCGACTCCGACTACCACTCCGAGAGAAGTTATCAATCCGACTTCGAATATACCAAGATGAAGGTGTTGCCGGTCCAGCACTTGTGTCAACCAACTCCTATGACATGTTTGATTCACCAAATGAAGGAATTGGAAGATGCTTCATGGCTAAAGTCCCCAAGGTAACACACCCCGAGTATGTTGATTTCAATAGTGATGAAGATGACTTGCTAGGTGATGATGATTTACTAGTTGACAACTCCAGTGATGAATACTATGATGTAAATGTTATTAATCGTACTAATCAAGATGAAACAAATGACAATGATAAGAAGGAGATTGAGCGTCTAACTAAAGAACTAAACACTCTTAAGTTAGCTCATGAAACTACTTTAGAAGATCATCGAGAACTTTTAAAAACTCATGAGAAGCTAAACTTCGAGAAGCTCAATCTTCAGCAAGAACATGGGTTCGTAAAAGCCATAAATGATGATCTTTGGAAGAAAAGTTCTTCTTACATTGGCAAGTGTTTACTCTTGTCTACTTACATGCCACAAGTAAAATGTAGCAACAAGGGCAAGAAAGATTCTTCTTCTAGTAGTAACAATAATCATGCTAAATCCAATATTGTTGCTTCTAGTAGTTCTTTTGATTCCACTAATGATTCTCTTAGCCAAGTTACACTTGAGCAAGAAAATAGCTTATTGAAGGGAATTATAGGGAAAGGTGTTTACAAGAGCCTTGCCTGGAGTGAGCAATTGGAGGAAATTGTACGCAAGCAAGGAAGGCACCGGAAGAATCAAGGTGTTGGTTTTGAACGAAAGTTTAATGCCAATGGAGTTGAGTGGGAAGAAGATCAATACCCCAAGACGAAGTTTATCCCTCAACAAGAGAAGTATGATCCTACTTCCTTCAAGGGGACACAAGCTGAAGATGATCTTCCACCACAAGACCACAAGCTAAAAGGCAAGGACAAGCTTTAAGAGGAGATTGATGCATTTGAAGATGCTCCAAAGGCCTTGGTCAAGTGGGTTCCCAAGACTAGATCAAGTTCTACTTCATCAAGTACATCTACAACCCCAAGGATTCCCATCAAGATGATGTGGATCCTGAAGAAGAAGAACTAGAGAGTTCTTGAAGGTGACTCCGCCAACATACTTCACTCATATTCATTTTGGCAAGGACAAGTGCAAACAACTTCCATATCTTGCACTAGTTCAAGGAGTCACAAACCCTCTTGTTGGTAAGACAAGGGACAAGGTAATCTAATGCTTTCATGGATATCATTATGTGTGTGCTTCACTCTATGTGTATGGATATCCTTGTTTGTTCCTTCCGGGACTAACTCATGTAGGCATTGAAAGTGCAACTCACTCAAATGGATTGCTACAAATGATCTACATCAACAATGAGCATACACATCTTCAACATCTACATGAAGTCATCATCGACAAAACCCAAGGTTAGTTCATCCCTCTTAGGGGGGATATCACATCTAGGGGGCTTTACTCTAAGGATTGAGCTAAAGCAACTCTAATGGTGTGAACACAACAATGCTTTATGTAAAAGTGGTAACCCCACTTGTGCTTAAGCAATGAGTATTACCTATGATCAAATGTTCTCATTTGACTCCTAACTCAATATATTCGTATATAGATGACCTAGTCATCGCCAATTGCTTGATAGATGCTAGAGTGATTGCATGCTTTGCCACATATTTAATTTGCCATTTTATTGTGTGAGCATGTTGACTGCATACTTTTCTCATTCGAGGACATCCATTTGTTGGTTTGATTGTTTGGCTCTTCTTCTTTTGCCAAATGGATGGACAAGAATGCCTAAGAACTCCCCCTACTATCTATGCCTTTTTCATCTCAAACTCTATTCATGCTACATCACAAAGTTTGAACAAGTCAAATATGAACCCTCTGGGTGAGGAGCACTCGGAGTCACCGATTTGTCATAGACTTAAACTTCCAAAACCTCTATGTGAATTTCGGTCTGACCGATTCATCCATTTCGGTCACACCGAGTTCACTGAGTTGATCTAGTTTTCTATCTCGGTGCAACCGATTAGAACTTTTCGGTCACACTGAGTTGCAGTAACCGCTTGCAATTCTGCATCTCGGTGCCACCGAGTTGTTCCACTCGGTCACACCGACAGTGTCAAGATATATATACCGACGGGTCAAATTTTGGAAATTTCTCCAAATCATCATCGCCCGTGCATGTCCTGCTCTGCCGCCTCAGGTCTCCAGATTGTCCTCTGGTCGCCAGCGACCTCCCGCCGCTAGTCCCCGCTGCCGTCAACGGAAATCATCACCTCCGTTGCCGCTGTAGCGAGTTCATCGCCAAGTTAGGGTATGAGTTCGACACTTTGTGCAATTATTTACCTCTGATTCTTAGCACAAAGACAATGCCATGTTTCTTACCAAGTATGAGATCAATCTATCCAGAGAAAACTTCCATTAGATTAGTTTTGATTTGAAATTTAGGGTTAGGTTTCCGCCAAACTCATCTCGAACCAACCGAATTGTAGAGATCGGTCACATCGATTTGGCTTAGGTCATTGCACTTGTGATTTTTGGTCTGACCGAAAATTGCAAATCGGTGTGACCGAGTTCATGACTTTGTGAAACCCTAGCAAACTCGGAGTTACTGAACTCTGTCTTGGTCTGACCGATTCCACTAGTTTAGACTCCGAAGTTGCTTCGGTGCCACCGAGTTTAACAAATTGGTAGCTCCGAAATGCTTTCAGTGGAAAACTAAAACTAAGTTTTTGACTCATGCTTTTTGCAAAAACTCTGCACCTTGTGATGCTCATCTACTCTATCTCATCTACAACTATTCACAAGGTCAGCTCTCAGTTTGCAGTGTCGGTATGTCTGATCAGAGTGACAGCCAGAACAAGTCTGTGGAGCAGATGGACCTAAGTGAGGGCACTAGTCCCTCTGGCAGCTTTGATGACGGTAGCAGGAGCACACCAAGCAACCTGCCTAAGGCACAAACTAGGCAGTGGAAGAAGAAAACTTTAGATTCAGAGGATGAAGACTTTGAAGTTGAGGGAGTGACTTAAAAGAAGAAGGTGCTCAAGAAAGAGTATGTTGTTGCTGCTGCTTCCACCAAGCCAGGTCAGCACAAGAAAGCACCTGCCAAGAGAGTGCCAATGTCAAAGGCCAGGACATCAACACGAGAGACAATGGAATTCACTCTTGAGGCCAGAGAAGATGGAGATGGCAAGAAGAGAAAAGAAAGGGTCAGGAAAATAGTTGCAAGAGTGCTTGAACATCCATCTATGAGGAGAGATTCTGCAGGAGAGGAGGAAGAAGAGGATGTTGCACCTCCTCCCAAGTCTAAAAAGCTGATGTGGGATGCCATTAAGTCTGTGGCTGCTCCTTCAAAGCCCAAGACTGCCCCCAAAGCTCCCGCTCAAACTTCCAAGACTGCACCCAAGAGAAGCACTAGGAACATTCCTTCTGCAGAGAAGAACAAGGCCCTAGTGCCTGAGGTTGAAGAAGAAGATGATGAAGCGCAAGTGCTCAGAAAACTCAAGCCAAAAATTCCAGACCATGACGGCAGAAAACATGAAGATAAGAAAAGATGCAGGTCTCAGACTGTGGAGACAAGCAGATCCATATGCTGTTAGGAGAAGGACTGCTGTGGACTATAGATTTCACACCAAAGAACAACAAGATTTCTATGAGACAGTGTTACTTGACAAGAAGCCCATTGTTTGTGATATGAAGTGGGTTGATTGGGAATATATTGATGAAAATGAAGATCATTTTTCAGGAGTGCACGAAAGCTTCAAGCTCAATGGAGTTGACAAGTTTGTGCGTCAAAAGCTGACCAAGTGGAATGATGAGCTCATTATGCAGTTTTATTCAACAGCTATTTCTATCCAGATAGCAAGATAGTCTGGATGTCTGAAGGTACAAGGTACCAATCTACTATTGATGAGTGGGCCAAGCTCATAAATGCCCCCAAAGAAGCTAAGAAAGACATTGATGTCTATGCTAAGAAGAAGAAGGATCACAACTCCATGGCCAACATGTACAAGGAGACACCTGACAAAGCCTTGGAGGCACACAAGCTAGGATCAGTGTACTACTTGATGTCTAGATTGGCCACAATGAACACTATTTTGAGGCACACCTTGTTGCCGAAATTAGGAGATCACAAGATGATCAGAGGCCATTCCATCAACTTGCTACAACTCTTTGATTTGTCCCAGAAGTTCAAGGCTATGCGCCTGATTATTGAAACTATCAAGAGAACAACTGCTGACCAGAAGAGGTCATGTGGATATGCTCCACACATACAGATGTTGGTAAACTCCAAGATGCCCAACGGAGTATACTTGTTGGACAAAGAGCATCTTCCCTTGAGACCTAATTTTGAGGACAACACTGTTGTCATGAATGCTGAAGATCCCTCATTTGTGGAAGCTCAAGAGAAGAGGCAAAAAGCTAAAGCTGAGGAGGCAGCAAATATGCCAAGTGCTGAAGAAGCTTCACAAGTGTTCCTCAAGTCAAAGCAAGACCAACTTGGATATCTTATTCAAGCTACCTTGAGGATTGAGAAAGTTTTGGCCACCCTGACTCAGAACCAGGAGAGCTTGGAGAGGATCATTGAAACAAAATTCTACGATCTTGACTTGAAGGTGACTGAAAATCAAACAACAGTTGAGCAGCTCCAGGAAGAAGCAGAAGAGAGGAAGGGGAAAGCAACTACAGAGGTGTTTCAGAGAGTGCCTAGGGCACAGAGGTTTGCAGCAGTGCCAGTGCCAGACACTAAATCTACAGCATCAGCACCCGCAACCACAGATCCAGTTGCCCCTCCAATGGCAACTCCACAAGCTCCATCAACTTCAACAAATGCTTTCATCCTTGGAGTCCTCTCAACACCACCTCCTGAAGATCAAGCCTAGAGAGTCGCATAGCACTATGCATTTTCAAGCTTTTTGGTAACTTGTTGCCAAAGGGGGAGAAAGTGTATAGATCATAGGCTTCGAGGGAGAGAGAGAGCTTTGCTTCTTTTGCTACTTATTGTTTGCTTGCTTGGTTGAGATACTTTATGTCTATGTGTGTGAGATACTTTGTATGGTCATGTGTTTGATCATATCATGCTTAATGCTTATGCTTGGATGATGATATTATCTATCTTTTATGTATGATCATTCACTTTGCCTTGGTGATGAGTGCTTGTTCCTATTTCTATCATTTTGAGCGCTCCACCAAGATGTATGTGACATGGAAGAGTAACCCATGATCCTAAATGGTTGTGCATTTGCATTCAAAAGCAAATCCTGAATAATGCACAAATTTAGGGGGAGCTCTTGCTTATCACATACTTCTCAAAGCGACGATGCTTTTCATTCTTATTATCTTTTATCGAAGCTTTGATCTATATGTTTTCATCAATTACCAAAAAGGGGGAGATTGAAAATGTAACTAATCCCTGGGTGGTTTTGGTAATTCTTAACAACATATAGCTCATTGAACTAATGCTCTTTCAAGATGATCATTTCAGGAAGTTCAATGATTGGCATGGCATGGACTAGAGATGTGGTTCCCTCAAAATGCTATGGACACATATTGGCAACAAGCTCAAGACTCTGCATTTTTATTTAAGTGATCCAAGATCACATTGAGTCCATAGGAAAGCCAATACTATTAAAAGGGGATGAGGTGTTTCTTAATGGCTTGCTTGCTCAAAATGCTTAGTGATATGCTCCAAAACCCTCAACCACTTTATCATTTCCACATATGTTCTAAACCTAAAAGTCAAACTCGGCCCCACCAATTTGATATATCTGGCGCCACCGAGTTCATTTGGCATAGCCACTGCCACAAACCCTAATCACTTCGGTTTCACCGATAGTGATCTCGGTCTCACCGAGATGGGATTGCAAACTCAATGTTTCCTTTTCATAACATTTCGGTCCCACTATAATGAGCGAATCGGTCCCACCGAGTTCGCAATGCAAACTCCCTGTTTTCTTTTTGTAACGTTTTGGTCCCATCGAAATGAGCGAATCGGTCCCATCGAGTTTGCCTGAACAACTCTCTATGTGCCTATTACTGAGATCGGTCCCACCGAGTTCATGTGATCGGTCACACCGAGATTACGTTATGCCCTAACCCTAGCGCATCGGTCCCACCTAGTTGATCTTATCGGTCCCACCGAAAATCCTAATGTTCATATTTTGACCTGAATCGATCTGACCGAGTTTTACCATTCGGCTTCACCCGAGTTTGGGAATCTGTGTGTAACGGTTAGATTTTTTGTGGAGGCTATATATACCCCTCCACCCATCCTTCATTCGGGGAGAGAGCCATCAGAACGTGCCTACACTTCCACTACTCATTTTCTGAGAGAGAACCACCTACTCATGTGTTGAGACCAAGACATTCCATTCCAACCATAAGAATCTTGATCTCTAGCCTTCCCCAAGTTGCTTTCCACTCAAATCATCTTTCCACCATAGCCAAATATGTGACAGAGAGTTGAGTGTTAGGTAGACTATCATTTTAAGCACAAGAGCAAAGAGTTCATAATCAACACACCATCTATTACCTTTTGGAGAGTGGTGTCTCCTAGATTGGTTAGGTGTCACTTGGGGGGCCTCCGTCACGATTGTGGAGTTGAACCAAGGAGTTTGTAAGGGCAAGGAGATCGCCTAATTCATGAAGATCTACCCAAGTGAGGCAAGTCCTTCATGGGC
Organism: Triticum timopheevii; assembly: GCA_963921465.1. NCBI lineage: Eukaryota > Viridiplantae > Streptophyta > Magnoliopsida > Poales > Poaceae > Triticum > Triticum timopheevii. The sequence goes on along the minus strand of OY997270.1, from coordinate 284,011,588 downwards.
GATGGCCATGGTGGGTTAGACAAGGTTGCTTCTTCCCTTCATGGTCATTGTTGACATCGTGGTTCAACCGATAAAGAGCTTCATTGAATATGTAGGAACCAATATGGGCATCCAGGTCCCACTATTTGTTATTGACTAGAGAGGAAAGGGTGATGCAGCAAAGTAGAGACTAGCATTTCATGGGAAACATTGAAAGGAACCATCACAAACTTCCTAATTTATCATTAACCTAGTTTGAGCAGCATAATGTTGAAGGAGTTTTTTCACTTGTCCTAATGGGTCTTCTGCAACCGACATCACTAAGATGGTATCATCAACAAACTGAATTATAGAGAGGTTAGGACAAGAATTGATAGCTAGAGGTGTTGTAATGAGACTGAGTTGCATTTTTTTATTAAGAATGGATTATATAATATCAAAATCAAGCAAAATGATGAGTGGACAGACAAGGTCCCCTTATCTGACAACTGTTTTACAATAAAATTGTTTACCGAGTATCCCATCTGGAAGGATTGGAGAACTACCAGAAGAGAAAATCATTTTTGATCTAGTTCAACCGTCTTGTCCCATAGTCCTTAGCAACAAGGATCTGCATAATTGCATTATGTTCTATCATGTGAAATGTGTTTTCAACGTCAGTTTGAGCATAATAACCTCTTTCTTGGATTGTTTACACTGGAATAGATACATAAAAGCCCACACCAAGTAGTCCTGGATATGTTTGGATTTAAGAAAATCATATTGATTGATGTGCACCAAATGAAGAATATCTCTTTGTAGTCTATTTGAAAGAAGCTTTGTGACAATTTTTTGTGTGGGAAAACTTTTGATCTATTCATCAAACATCATGGCAATACAAAGAACACAAGTAGCAATAGGAATTACATACATGTTCGTAGACCACTTAGCGACGACTACAAGACTAGAGCGAGCTAAAGGCATGCCGCCGTCATCGCCCCTCCTTCACCGGATCCGAGCAAACCTTATTACAGTAGACAGTCGAGAAGTCGTCATGCTAAGGCCCCAAAAAACCAGCACACCAGAACAACAACCGTCACTAATAAAGAGAAGCATAGATCAGAATGATCAAACCTATAGACAAACGAGCGCAGACGAACGAAGATCGGATCCAAGAAGATCGACCGGAGACAAACCGAATCCCGCAAGATCCGTCGGAGACACACCTCCACACGCCCATTGATGATGCTAGACACGCGGCTGGGATGGGGGCTAGACGAGAAGAACATTAATTTATCTTCAGGGAGCTGCCACCGCCTCGCCTTCCTGATAAGAACACAAACCCTAAAGAAACTAAAAAAATACACCTAAAAATGGAGTAGAAGCCCTTCCAACGGCAAGGGCCGGGATCCACCACGCCTTCATGACCCTAAGGCCAGAGATAACGAAGGAGATTGGATGCAACGCCAGTGGGAGGACTTTTTTGTGGAGGAGGAAAAAGGAACACAGTTTTGTGATGATTTTGATGGAAAATATACCGTGTAATTCTGCTCATTCTCACTGCCCGCTTCCCATTTCTGGATGCAACTCTCCAGCTCTTATGCTCCTCAACGTAATCCGAGGGGAATTTGCAAAAAATAAAAGAAATGAGATAAAATAAGAGAACCCTTGACATATGACTTGTGTGCCGGAAAAAGAAAGTTGAGCGATCGGTAGGAGGAAAAAGAAAGGCCATGGTATTGTTTAGCATACATTTCTCGTTGGTTGAAATGAAATTGTCGCTAGCATTGCTTCCATGCAACGTCGATGTGACCGGCGAGTGCAGCAGCCACGCCCATGGCCCATGAGGAACAAAACGCAGAGAGACAAAAAAATATATGATGGCGCTCCTACTTGTTTGATTATTAAGATTTGATAGGGGGGGTCTGGATTTGACGCGCTTTGGATTTGGCTTCGTCTTCGGCTAGCCGCCAAAAGTGCAAAGCTTGTGTGTCACCTTAATAGAGTAGTATAGCTGTTTGTTAGGCTTTAAGATTAAGATGTGGAATTGGAGATGGTTATTGCGCGGCACGGTTGGTGCAGGCTGGGCTTTCAGATGTTTGGAATGGGATCGGGACGGGCGGACAAGTTGGTTGACGCAGCCATCCCGCCCTACACACCGTCGGCCGGGTAGTTTTAATCGAGCCTGTGTGTGATGCACAAGGAAGCAAGCACAGGCGCTATAGGCTATAGCTGAGACGTGAGACCCGTCACCGACCCGGAGGAGAGGAGAGAAGACGAGGAATGAAGTTAGTTTGCGTCCCGTGGAACGATGATGATGCCGTGCTTTAATTTGTTGTTGGTTGCGGCGTGCCGTCCTGGTAGTTAGTCCCGCAGATAAATAGACCTCCCTCCGGCCGGTAGAAGTGTAACGCAAACGAGACGAAACGGAAGAGGAGTGGTCTGGTCAGATCGTCTCGTCTCGTCTCGTGGGAGGAGGAGACGTCCCGATCCCTCGGACGGGGACACGCGCAGGCGGCAACCAACCAACCGCATGCAGATTGGACGCAAGCCCACCACTGACCGGCAACGGCAACGGGTGGTAGTAGTACACATCCATTTTCGATGAGAACAAAACAGAGGGCGGGCGGGGCGTGATCAAAACTGCTTCCGGAGCACGGCGTTGCGTCCGTCACAATGACGGACACCCTACCACGTCCATGCACCCGGTTTTAACTTTTCGAGTCGACCGGGTTTGTTTCGGAGCAGTTGGCTCCCTCCCCATGCTCACTGCACTGCACTTGAGTGGGCCACCAATCCCAATCCCGCGACTACGCCTCCTCAACTCCCAACGGCCACGACGACTCACCAGCATCGCATCGCACCAATCCAACACCAATTCCCTTTCCCTTGCTCTATTTCTCATCACGTTCCAAATCCACAAGAGAGAAAGAAAGCGAGATAGGAATGAGCTCCTCCTGTGCCTCACACGTTACTGTAGAAAATCTGGCATGGCATCTGAATTACCACTGCCTGGAGATGCATAATCAAGTTAAGATGTGGTACGGAAAAACAACACATATTCTCGCGTGGAACGTGCGCCACACGCGTGTACACATGCACATGGACCAAAACGGTTACGTTGTCGACGCGTCTCCATGGAGAACAAAAAACAAAAAAAGTAAAGAGAGCCCACCCTTCCGGCCCCGTCTTCCGGCGGCTCCCCTCCGCCGGCGACCTCTTGGTCGTCGGTAGTGAGGGGGAATCGCCGGATCCTGCGCATGTGGATTGTTTTAGCCTTAGGTTCCAGGGCCCTATTAGCTTAGGTTTTTGGATCGTTCGATGTCTTGGCCTCGGCGACGGCAACGACGATGCTGAATAAAGAAGTTCTGGATTCTTCTTCGGTGAGGCGATTTGTCTCTATGGTCGGTGATGGATTTGGGAACCCAGTACGTTCAAGCGGGGATGTCGTGGCGGTGGCGGCATCTTGTGATGGACTTGTGTCCTCGAGCATCGTTGTTGCGACGGTGTCTGCTGCAGCGCCGACGCAGAGCTTGGGAGGTAGTTTTGAAGCAGATGCAGATTGTGGTCTACATTGTCAACACCTGTAAGACAAAACGTGCGCCGGGTTCGTGGTTGATGGATGGCAAGTATGATTTCCTTCTTCGGCGTCTTAGTCGTGGTTGGGTGCCAGATCTAGAGTTCATTGGTGTGCCCGGGGTGTTGCCCCGATTTGATTCTTTAAACGGCAATGACTTTGGTGAGCCACCTTGAAGATTCGCAAAGCTGCATATCGGTGATGGAGCCACGTCGAGTTCAGGTGAGAAGGTGATCCATCTTTTTTTTCTTCTTTGGTGATTGTTGTGCTGGTGCTGGAGACAGGTGACAACATTGGTGTCAAGCCCTGTTGTCTTTTTGGTTTTGTCATGTCGGTCTTTACGTAACTTGTATTTTGATCTTTATGATGCGAATGAGACACGTGTTACCATCTAAAGAGGTAAATTGATGGGAAAACATTCAAATATCAGCCGGGCGAAACAATGCTCACGTTCGTGGTGCATGCATTTTCTACCCATTAAAAACCGAATAGTCAGGATCCTCAAAAAAGAAAAACCGAATAGTCAGGTTGTATTTCCCACGAGAGTGGTCATTTCCGTTGGAAGCGATGGGCGAAAGAGAGATATTATTTGGTTGCCTCCTTGCTTCCCCATCCCTATCCATCCGTCCATACCACATCCACACGTAGGAGCAGGAGAGTCATTTGGATTTCAGTTGGAGAGACGCCGCGTGTCCCGGGGCCAGCTGTACCCACGCCACAAATACCGTCCCCTTCCCTTGCTGGGCTGGAACCCGTTACAACCGGCAACACCCGGTCACCCCGCCCTCCCGTCTCTGGTATATATCCCCGCCCCTGCCCCCTCCGCTCCCCCTCACTCTTCCCCTGTCTCTCCTTCCCCCGCTTCCTCCACTTCATCCCACCACCACCACCGCCGAGCAGATTACCACCAGATCCGACTTGGTTTTATTGCCATTTCATTTCGGTCGGTAACCTCCCTCCCGAGTTACGAACTCGCCGCTCGCGGCGGTTACGATCGATCTACCGGCGGCCATGGCGGCGTGCAGAGGAGGAGGAGGGGGCGGCAAGGACGTGGACCGGATCAAGGGCCCGTGGAGCCCCGAGGAGGACGACGCGCTGCAGCGGCTGGTGGGCCGCCACGGCGCGCGCAACTGGTCCCTCATCAGCAAGTCCATCCCGGGGCGGTCCGGCAAGTCCTGCCGCCTCCGCTGGTGCAACCAGCTCTCGCCGCAGGTGGAGCACCGCCCCTTCACCCCCGACGAGGACGACACCATCCTCCGCGCCCACGCCAGGTTCGGCAACAAGTGGGCCACCATCGCCAGGCTCCTCTCCGGCCGCACCGACAACGCCATCAAGAACCACTGGAACTCCACGCTCAAGCGCAAGTACTCCTCATCCTCCTCTGCGTCGGCCTCCGCCTCGCCGGCTGATGACGCCGTGGCCGACGACGAGGACCGCCGGCCGCTGAAGCGGACCAGCAGCGACGGATACCCGGGGCTCTGCTTCAGCCCCGGCAGCCCGTCGGGGTCGGACCTCAGCGACTCCAGCCACCAGAGCCTCCCCTCCGTCATGCCGTCCGCCGCCTCGCAGCAGCCGCACGTGTACCGCCCGGTCGCGCGGGCCGGCGGGGTGGTCGTGCTCCCAACGGCGACGCCTCAGCCGCAGCAGCCGTCGCCTCCGTCTCCGCCGCCGCCCCCTCCTCACCCGGCGACGTCGCTCTCGCTCTCCCTCTCCCTGCCCGGCCTGGATGCGCCCGAGCCAGCTCCGGTGGCGCAGCCCATGTCCATGCCGCCACCTCCTGCTCCTGTACAGCCCGCCGCAGCGCCTCAGATGCCGCCGCCGCCGCCCATGCCGTTCATGCTCCAGCCGACGCCGGTTCCACAGCCACGGGCGGCGGCGCCCTTCAACGGGGAGTTCCTGTCGATGATGCAGGAGATGATCCGGATCGAGGTCCGGAACTACATGTCCGGCTTCGACCCTCGGTCGCCCGCCGACGGCGTCCACGCCGCCAAGCGCATGATGAGCATGGCCAAGATCGAGTAGCACGCAAGCAAGATCGAGAACAAACGAAGATCAGCCTGTCTGCTCCACTCAAGAGCCCATGAATGAATCAACGCGAAGAAACAAACAAAAGGAAGGCAGAGGCGGCAAGTGAAGAGAAGAGGAGAAGAAGCGAAGAAGCTCGGCGGCCCGTTTAGATCGTCTTTTCCCAACAATAATCCCCTAGTTCCATGTCTTGATTAGTCTTTTTCTTCTTTTTCCTTCCCCGAAGATCGATCGGTGTCTAGTTCATTCTCCATAGACGGGACGAAGAAAACTTCGTCACTAGTGTGCCAAATAAGCTAGGCAGGGCAGGGCATAGCAGAGATGTTGCTCATCGGATAGCTCGGGAGTTCTTTTTGTACAGAGAAAGGGGAAAGAAATGAAACGAGATGGGGAGAAAAGAGAGGCCAAACAAGTTCCTGGATCCATCACATTTGTTTCTTACAAAGTCGCTTCGATTTGCTAGTAGTAGGTGCACATTTCTGTTTTGCGTTGGCTGTTTTGTGGTTGGAGTGTCTGGTTTGGGGAGCAGAGGACGAAACGGAATTATGGTGGGCAGTGGAGAATGGGCGAGCGACAGCTAACTGCCTGCCTGTTGCGCACCCCTATCTCTCTCTCTCTCTCCTCCTGTCAAGTTTATTTACTGAGGAGGATTGATATTATTTGGACATGTGGGCGATCGATGGACGGACGGGAGAGCGTGTGGGAATGTGAATGGCGGAAAGGCAGCTTTGAAACGGCAGCTAGCTAGCTTAACAGAAAAACAACGCAACGCACCGCAACGCAAAAGTGAAGTTATCCAGACGACACAACTCACATGACTGACTAACTACTTGCATTATTGTCCCAGAAAGACGGAGGAACAAGTAAGCTCTGACCGCAGCTGCTGCTGTGCTAAAACTAGTCAAGTTGCAGTTGGTTTCTGTTTTTCAAACCGTGTCCACGCCTACCACTCCTCCACCTAGCTCCACCTCCTTCTGAAATTATCAACAGCAGCAGCAGCAGCAAACAAACTCAACAGAAAAAACAAAAAACTCAACGACCAAATGAACTCGATGTAATTCCACTTCCATCAAACCATATATCTAAACTCTAGCACAGAGGCACACAACAGACATTTCATGACTGTCTTCTTTTCTTATTACATCAAGTGTGTATTTTAACTACTAGTACTAGTACCACTGCATGCCCTGGACGAATTCAGCTGACTGAAAGCCACGCCTGCCGTTGCCTGTGTCGTGTCTATATACATATACAATTCCGTTGGCATCCGCTAGCTATATTTGTATGCACCCGGAAACAGTGGCCAGTAGTATATCTGTACCAGGATCTGGTGTGTCGGTTTGTTCCGTTGGCGACGTCAGCCTGATGGTTTGTTAATTTGTTGGTTTGTTTGCAGCTGGTTGGTTGGTTGGTTACCAGTCAGTCGCAAGGCCTGGAAATTATTATAGGCGGGCGTGCATGCACATATATACGTACGTTGATTGATTGATGGGTGTGCGCGGTTTGCCCGGCACGAGATATTTCCGGTTAGATGTTGTTTTCGGAGGCAGTTCATCATTTCTGGTCCCGGGCAACCCTCATCCATCCGATCCCATCCCATCCCATCCCATCCCTTCCCTTCCGTCCAACCTCGCCTCACCTGACCTGACCACCTAACACGGGCCGCAAAATTAGTAGTATCATACTACTAGTGGTGTGCTGATGCTGGCATCGGATGGCTGCGAGCGGTCAGTCGGTGGTTTCGTCTCGTTTCGTTTTGGGCTGGGAAGGAAGGAAGCTTTGGACGGAGAAAAAGAAGGCCGTTTTCTGTTAAGGTGTCGTCGGTCAGTCAGCAGTCAGTTCTGGGAAAACAACACTAGTGGTTTTGCTTGGGAATAGCATTTGGTTGGGTCGTAATCGTATGTGTGGTTGGGGTGTCGACGGTCCACCGACGGGCGGACGGGGACGGACGCAAAAGGCCGACCGCGACGATTTAGCCTGCCTGCAACGACCAAGCATCAACCGAGTGACGTGAGGCGCTGGGTAACTCGCTCTCTTCTTGTTTTCTTTCTTTTCCCGTCTTGTTGTGCAACCGCACGTTTAGATACTCCAAATGAACGGGATTAGCTTGTACTATACCTGAAAAGATGACTCGTTCCAGCTACGGGTAGCATTTCCGTTTTGTTTCTCGTGGCCGTTAGGAGATATGATTCGTGTGCCAAAAGTGAACAGAACAGAAAGAAAAATAATTCATTTTCTTGATTCCGTTTATCATGATTCGTTTGCCAAAGAAGAAAAGAATAAAACACGTATGATCTGGAGGGCCAGCCACGCGAAGAAGCTGTTGAAAATATGAGCAATTTACTAAATAATTTTATTAACAGAAATACTAAATAACGCATGACTAATATAACAGAGATAAAGTAAGTCATGCAAACTGATAGAGAGAATAAATAGCATCTGCATATATGAACTAGAACGGAACACTGTTGGAGATCGTTGCAGAAATTAAAATTTTCTACGCATCACCAAGATCAATCTATGGAGGAACTAGCAACGAGAGAGAGGGGAGTGCATCTTCATACCCTTGAAGATCGCGACACGGAAGCGTTACAAGAGCGCGGATGAAGGAGTCGTACTCGTAGCGATTCAGATCGCGGTGGATTCCGATCTAAGCGCCGAACAACAACACCTCCGCGTTCAACACACGTGCAGCCCGGTGACGTCTCCCGCGCCTTGATACAGCAAGGAGGAGGGAGAGGTTGAGGAAGAAGGCTCCAGCAGCAGCACGACCGCGTGGTGGTGGTAGAGCAGTGGTTCTCCGGCAGGGCTTCGCCAAGCACAAACGGAGGAGGAGAGGTGTTGGAGAGGGGGAGGCTGCGCCTTGGATGTGGTGCGGCTGCCCTCCCTCCTCCCCTCTATTTATAGGGTGAAGGGGGAAGGGGGACGGCCCCTCTAGATGAGATCTAGAGGGGGGGGGGGGGGGGGGCGGCCAAGGGGAGGTGGCTTGCCCCCCAAGCCAAGGGGGGCGCCCCCTTTAGGGTCCCCCCCAACCCTAGGCACATGGGCCCTAGGGGGGTGGCGCCCAGCCCACTTGGGGCTGGTTTCCTTCACATACAGCCCATAAGGGCCCACCGGAGCAGGTGGACCCTCTCGGTGGACCCCCGGAACCCCTTCGGCGGTCCCGGTACAATACCGATAAACCCCCGAATACTTCCGGTGACCGTATGATGACTTCCCATATATAAATCTTCACCTCCGTGAAGGAAATATGCCCTAGAGGCAATAATAAAGTTATTATTTATTTCCTCATATCATGATAAATGTTTATTATTCATGCTAGAATTGTATTAACCGGAAACATGATACATGTGTGAATACATAGACAAAAACATAGTCACTAGTATGCCTCTACTTGACTAGCTCATTAATCAAAGATGGTTATGTTTCCTGACCATAGACATGTGTTGTCATTTGATTAATGGGATCACACCATTAGGAGAATGATGTGATTGACATGACCCATTCCGTTAGCCTAGCACTTGATCGTTTAGTATACTGCTATTGCTTTCTTCATGACTTATACAAAGTTCCTACGACTATGAGATTGTGCAACTCCCGTTTACCGGAAGAACACTTTGTGTGCTACCAAACGTCACAACGTAACTGGGTGATTATAAAGGTGCTCTACAGGTGTTTCCGAAGTTACATGTTGAGTTGGCATAATTCGAGATTAGGATTTGTCACTCCGATCGTCGGAGAGGTATCTCTGGGCCCTCTCGGTAATACTCATCACCTAAGCCTTGCAAGCATGTAACAAATGAGTTAGTTATGAGATGAGGTATTACGGAACGAGTAAAGAGACTTGCCGGTAACGAGATTGAACTAGGTATTGGATACCGACGATCAAATCTCGGGCAAGTAACATACCGATGACAAAGGGAACGAAGTATGATGTTATGCGGTTTGACCGATAAAGATCTTCGTAGAATATGTAGGAACCAATATGGGCATCCAGGTCCCGCTATTGGTTATTGACCGAGAATGGTTTTAGGTCATGTCTACATAGTTCTCGAACCCGTAGGGTCCGCACGCTTAACGTTTCGATGACAGTTTTATTATGAGTTTATAAGTTTTGATGTACCGAAGTTTGTTCAGAGTCCCGGATGTGATCACGGACATGACGAGGAGTCTCGGAATGGTCGAGACATAAAGATTGATATATTGGACGACTATATTCGGACACCGAAAGTGTTCCGGGTGATTTCGGAGAAAACCGGAGTGCCGGAGGGGTTACCGGAACCCCCCGGGGAAGTATTGTGCCTTAGTGGGCCTGAGGGGAGAGAGAGGGCAGCAGCCCAGGAGGTGGCGCGCCCCCTCCCAAGGGGAGTCCGAATTGGACTAGGGGAAGGGGGCGCGGCCCCTCTTTCCCTCTCCTTCTCCCCCTCTTTCCTTTCCCCTTCCTCCTTCCTAGTTGGACTAGGAAAGGGGAGTCCTACTCCCAGTAGGAGGAGGACTCCCCCCTCCTTGGCGCGCCCCAAGGGCCGGCCGGCCTCCTCCCTTGCTCCTTTATATACGGGGGCAGGGGGCACCCCAAAGACACACAAGTTGATCTACGGATCGTTCCTTAGCCGTGTGCGGTGCCCCCCTCCACCATATTCCACCTCGGTCATATCGTCGCAAAGCTTAGGCGAAGCCCTGCGCTGGTAGAACATCAAGATCGTCACCACGCTGTCGTGCTGACGGAACTCTCCCTCGACACTCGGCTGGATCGGAGTTCGAGGGACGTCATCGAGCTGAACGTGTGCTGAACTCGGAGGCTCCGTACGTTCGGTGCTTGGATCGGTCGATCGTGAAGACGTACGACTACATCAACCGCGTTGTGCTAAGACTTCCGCTTACGGTCTATGAGGGTACGTGGACATACACTCTCCCCTCTCGTTACTATATCATCACCATGATCTTGCGTGTGCGTAGGAATTTTTTTGAAATTACTACGTTCCCCAACAGTGGTATCAGAGCCTAGGTTTTATGCGTTGATGTTATATGCACGAGTAGAACACAAGTGAGTTGTGGACGATATAAGTCATACTGCCTACCAGCATGTCATACTTTGGTTCAGCGGTATTGTGAGATGAAGCGGCCCGGACCGACATTACGCATACGCTTACGTGAGACTGGTTTCACCGTTACGAGCACTTGTGCTTAAAGGTGGCTGGTGGGTGTCTGTCTCTCTCACTTTAGTTGAACCGAGTGTGGCTACGCCCGGTCCTTGTGAAGGTTAAAACGGAGTCTATTTGACAAACTATCGTTGGGGTTTTGATGCGTAGGTAAGAACGGTTCTTGCTAAGCCCGTAGCAGCCACGTAAAAATTTGCAACAACAAAGTAGAGGACGTCTAACTTGTTTTTGCAGGGCATGTTGTGATGTGATATGGTCAAGACGTGATGCTATATTTTATTGTATGAGATGATCATGTTTTGTAACCGAAGTAATCGGCAACTGGTAGGAGCCATATGGTTGTCGCTTTATTGTATGAAATGCAAACGCCCTGTAATTGCTTTACTTTATCACTAAGCGGCAGCGATAGTCGTAGAAGCAATAGATGGCGTAACGACAACGATGCTACGATGAAGATCAAGGTGTCGCGCCGGTGACGATGGTGATCACGACGGTGCTTCGAAGATGGAGATCACAAGCACAAGATGATGATGGCCATATCATATCACTTATATTGATTGCATGTGATGTTTGTCCTTTATGCATCTTATCTTGCTTTGTTTGACGGTAGATTTTAAGATGATCTCTCACTAAATTTATCAAGAAGTGTTCTCCCTGAGTATGCACCGTTGCCAAAGTTCGTCGTGCCGAGACACCACGTGATGATCGGGTGTGATAAGCTCTACGTCCGTCTACAACGGGTGCAAGCCAGTTTTGCACACGCAGAATACTCAGGTTAAACTTGACGAGCCTAGCATATGCAGATATGGCCTCGGAACACAGAGACCGAAAGGTCGAGCATGAATCATATAGTAGATATGATCAACATAGTGATGTTCACCATTGAAAACTACTCCATCTCACGTGATGATCGGTTATGGTTTAGTTGATTTGGATCACGTGATCACTTAGATGACTAGAGAGATGTCTGTCTAAGTGGGAGTTCTTAAGTAATATGATTAATTGAACTTAAATTTATCATGAACTTAGTACCTGATAGTATCTTGCTTGTTTATGTTTGTTTGTAGATAGATGGCTCGTGCTGTTGTTCCGTTGAATTTTAATGCGTTCCTTGAGAAAGCAAAGTTGAAAGATGATGGTAGCAATTACACGGACTGGGTCCGTAACCTGAGGATTATCCTCATTGCTGCACAGAAGAGTTACGTCTTGGAAGCACCGCTGGGTGCCAGGCCTGCTGCTGATGCAACTGACGACGTTAAGAACGTCTGGCAGAGCAAAGCTGATGACTACTCTATTTCAGTGTGCCATGCTTTACGGCTTGGAACCGGGTCTTCAACGACGTTTTGAACGTCATGGAGCATATGAGATGTTCCAGGAGTTGAAGTTAATATTTCAAGCAAATGCCCGGATTGAGAGATATGAAGTCTCCAATAAGTTCTACAGCTGCAAGATGGAGGAGAATAGTTCTGTCAGTGAACACATACTCAGAATGTCTGGGTATAACAATCACTTGATTCAACTGGGAGTTAATCTTCCTGATGATAGTGTCATTGACAGAATTCTCCAATCACTGCCACCAAGCTACAAGAGCTTTGTGATGAACTACAATATGCAAGGGATGAACAAGACTATTCCCGAGCTCTTCGCGATGCTGAAAGCCGCGGAGGTAGAAATCAAGAAGGAGCATCAAGTGTTGATGGTCAATAAGACCACTAGTTTCAAGAAGAAGGGCAAAGGGAAGAAGAAGGGGAACTTCAAGAAGAACGGAAAGCAAGTTGCTTCTCAAGAGAAGAAACCCAAGTCTGGACCTAAGCCTGAAACTGAGTGCTTCTACTGCAAGCAGACTGGACACTGGAAGCGGAACTGCCCCAAGTATTTGGCGGATAAGAAGGATGGCAAAGTGAGCAAAGGTATATGTGATATACATGTTATTGATGTGTACCTAACTAGAGCTCGTAGTAGCACCTGGGTATTTGATACTGGTTCTGTTGCTAATATTTGCAACTCGAAACAGGGACTACGGAATAAGCGAGCGCTGGCGAAGGACGAGGTGACGATGCGCGTGGGAAACGGTTCCAAAGTCGATGTGATCGCGGTCGGCACGCTACCTCTACATCTACCTTCGGGATTAGTTTTAGACCTGAATAATTGTTATTTGGTGCCAGCGTTGAGCATGAACATTATATCTGGATCTTGTTTGATGCGAGACGGTTATTCATTTAAATCAGAGAATAATGGTTGTTCTATTTATATGAGTAATATCTTTTATGGTCATGCACCCTTGAAGAGTGGTCTGTTTTTATTAAATCTCGATAGTAGTGATACACATATTCATAATGTTGAAGCCAAAAGATGCAGAGTTGATAATGATAGTGCAACTTATTTGTGGCACTGCCGTTTAGGTCATATCGGTGTAAAACGCATGAAGAAACTCCATACTGATGGACTTCTGGAATCACTTGATTATGAATCACTTGGTACTTGCGAACCGTGCCTCATGGGCAAGATGACTAAAACACCGTTCTCCGGAACTATGGTGAGAGCAACAAATTTGTTGGAAATCATACATACAGATGTATGGGACCGATGAATATTGAGGCTCGTGGCGGATATCGTTATTTTCTCACCTTCACAGATGATTTGAGCAGATATGGGTATATCTACTTAATGAAGCACAAATCTGAAACATTTGAAAAGTTCAAAGAATTTCAGAGTGAAGTGGAAAATCATCGTAACAAGAAAATAAAGTTTCTACAATCTGATCGTGGAGGAGAATATTTGAGTTACGAGTTTGGTTTACATTTGAAACAATGCGGAATAGTTTCGCAACTCACACCACCTGGAACACCACAACGAAATGGTGTGTCCGAACGTTGTAATCGTACTTTACTTGATATGGTGCGATCTATGATGTCTCTTACCGATTTACCGCTATCGTTTTGGGGTTATGCTTTAGAGACAGCCGCATTCACGTTAAATAGGGCACCATCAAAATCCGTTGAAACGACGCCTTATGAACTGTGGTTTGGTAAGAAACCAAAGTTGTCGTTTCTTAAAGTTTGGGGTTGCGATGCTTATGTGAAGAAACTTCAACCAGATAAGCTCGAACCCAAATTGGAGAAATGTGTCTTCATAGGATACCCAAAAGAGACTGTCGGGTACACCTTCTATCACAGATCCGAAGGCAAGACATTCGTTGCTAAGAATGGATCCTTTCTAGAAAAAGAGTTTCTCTCGAAAGAAGTGAGTGGGAGGAAAGTAGAACTTGATGAGATAACTGTATCTACTCCCTTATTGGAAAGTAGTTCATCACGAGAACCGGTTCCTGTGACGACTACACCAATTAGTGAGGAAGCTAATGATATTGATCATGAAACTTCAGATCAAGTTTCTACTGAACCTCATAGGTCTACCAGAGTAAGATCCGCACCAGAGTGGTACGGTAATCCTATTCTGGAAGTCATGTTACTTGACCATGATGAACCTACGAACTATGAGGAAGCGATGATGAGCCCAGATTCCGCAAAATGGCTAGAGGCCATGAAATCTGAGATGGGATCCATGTATGAAAACAAAGTATGGACTTTGGTTGACTTGCCCGATGATCGGCAAGCCATTGAGAATAAATGGATTTTAAGAAGAAGACTGACGCTGATGGTAATGTTACTGTCTATAAAGCTCGACTTGTTGCGAAAGGTTTTCGACAAGTTCAAGGGGTTGACTACGATGAGACTTTCTCACCCGTAGCGATGCTTAAGTCTGTCCAAATCATGTTGGCTATTGCTGCATTTCATGATTATGAAATTTGGCAAATGGATGTCAAGACTGCATTCTTGAATGGATTTCTAGAAGAAGAGTTGTATATGATGCAGCCGGAAGGTTTTGTTGATCCAAAAGGTGCTGACAAAGTGTGCAAGCTCCAGCGTTCCATTTATGGACTGGTGCAAGCATCTCGGAGTTGGAATAAACGCTTTGATAGTGTGATCAAAGCATATGGTTTTATACAGACTTTTGGAGAAGCCTGTATTTACAAGAAAGTGAGTGGGAGCTCTGTAGCATTTCTGGTTTTATATGTTGATGACATATTATTAATTGGAAATGATATAGAATTTCTGGATAGCATAAAAGGATACTTGAATAAAAGTTTTTCAATGAAAGACCTCGGGGAAGCTGCTTACATATTGGGCATCAAGATCTATAGAGATAGATCAAGACGCTTAATAGGACTTTCACAAAGCACATACCTTGACAAAATTTTGAAAAAGTTCAAAATGGATCAGGCAAAGAAAGGATTCTTGCCTGTACTACAAGGTGTGAAGTTGAGTCAAACTCAATGCCCGACCATAGCAGAAGATAGAGAGAAAATGAAAAATGTTCCCTATGCTTCAGCCATAGGCTCTATCATGTATGCAATGCTGTGTACCAGACCTGACGTATGCTTAGCAATAAGTTTGGCAAGAAGGTACCAAAGTAATCCAGGAGTGGATCACTGGACAGCGGTCAAGAACATCCTGAAATACCTGAAAAGGACTAAGGATATGTTTCTCGTATATGGAGGTGACAAAGAGCTAGTCGTAAATGGTTACGTCGATGCAAGCTTTGACACTGATCCGGACGATTCTAAATCGCAAACCGGATACGTGTTTTTATTAAACGGTGGAGCTGTAAGTTGGTGCAGTTCTAAACAAAGCGTCGTGGCAGGATCTACATGTGAAGCGGAGTATATAGGTGCTTCTGAAGCAGCAAATGAAGGAGTTTGGATGAAGGAGTTCATTTCCGATCTAGGTGTCATACCTAGTGCATCGGGACCAATGAAGATCTTCTGTGACAATACTGGTGCAATTGCCTTGGCAAAGGAATCCAGATTTCACAAGAGGACCAAACACATCAAGAGACGCTTCAATTCCATTCGGGACCAAGTCCAAGTGGGAGACATAGAGATTTGCAAGATACATACGGATCTGAATGTTGCAGACCCGTTGACTAAGCCTCTCTCACGAGCAAAACATGATCAGCACCAAGACTCCATGGGTGTTAGAATCATTACTATGTAGTCTAGATTATTGACTCTAGTGCAAGTGGGAGACTGAAGGAAATATGCCCTAGAGGCAATAATAAAGTTATTATTTATTTCCTCATATCATGATAAATGTTTATTATTCATGCTAGAATTGTATTAACCGGAAACATGATACAGGTGTGAATACATAGACAAACACATAGTCACTAGTATGCCTCTACTTGACTAGCTCATTAATCAAAGATAGTTATGTTTCCTGACCATAGACATGTGTTGTCATTTGATTAATGGGATCACATCATTAGAAGAATGATGTGATTGACATGACCCATTCTGTTAGCCTAGCACTTGATTGCTTTCTTCATGACTTATACAAAGTTCCTACGACTATGAGATTGTGCAACTCCCGTTTACCGGAAGAACACTTTGTGTGCTACCAAACATCACAACGTAATTGGGTGATTATAAAGGTGCTCTACAGGTGTTTCCGAAGGTACATGTTGAGTTGGCATAATTCGAGATTAGGATTTGTCACTCCGATCGTCGGAGAGGTATCTCTGGGCCCTCTCGGTAATACTCATCACCTAAGCCTTGCAAGCATGTAACTAATGAGTTAGTTATGAGATGAAGTATTACGGAACGAGTAAAGAGACTTGCCGGTAACGAGATTGAACTAGGTATTGGATACCGACGACCAAATCTCGGGCAAGTAACATACCGATGACAAAGGGAACGAAGTATGATGTTCTGCGGTTTGACCGATAAAGATCTTCGTAGAATATGTAGGAACCAATATGGGCATCCAGGTCCCACTATTGGTTATTGACCGAGAATGGTTTTAGGTCATGTCTACATAGTTCTCGAACCCGTAGGGTCCGCACGCTTAACGTTTCGATGACAGTTTTATTATGAGTTTATAAGTTTTGATGTACCGAAGTTTGTTCGGAGTCCCGGATGTGATCACGGACATGACGAGGAGTCTCGGAATGGTCGAGACATAAAGATTGATATATTGGACGACTATATTCGGACACCGGAAGTGTTCCGGGTGATTTCGGAGAAAACCGGAGTGCCGGAGGGGTTACCGGAACCCCCCGGGGAAGTATTGGGCCTTAGTGGGCCTGAGGGGAGAGAGAGAGGGCAGCAGCCCAGGAGGTGGCGCGCCCCCTCCCAAGGGGAGTCCGAATTGGACTAGGGGAGGGGGGCGCGGACCCTCTTTCCCTCTCCTTCTCCCCCTCTTTCCTTTCCCCTTCCTCCTTCCTAGTTGGACTAGGAAAGGGGAGTCCTACTCCCAGTAGGAGGAGGACTCCCCCCTCCTTGGCGCGCCCCAAAGGCCGGCCGGCCTCCCCCCTTGCTCCTTTATATACGGGGGCAGGGGGGCACCCCAAAGACACACAAGTTGATCTACGGATCGTTCCTTAGCCGTGTGCGGTGCCCCCCTCCACCATATTCCACCTCGGTCATATCGTCGCAAAGCTTAGGCGAAGCCCTGCGCCGGTAGAACATCAAGATCGTCACCACGCCGTCGTGCTGACGGAACTCTCCCTCGACACTCGGCTGGATCGGAGTTCGAGGGACGTCATCGAGCTGAACGTGTGCTGAACTCGGAGGCTCCGTACGTTCGGTGCTTGGATCGGTCGATCGTGAAGACGTACGACTACATCAACCGCGTTATGCTAACAGTTCCGCTTACGGTCTACGAGGGTACGTGGACATACACTCTCCCCTCTCGTTGCTATATCATCACCATGATCTTGCGTGTGCGTAGGAAATTGTTTGAAATTACTACGTTCCCCAACACTCCGGACTATTCCGGAACTCCTTGTGACGTCCGGGATCTCATCCGAGAGTCCAAACAACATTCGGTAACCACGTACAAACCTTCCCTATAACCCTAGCGTCATCGAACCTTAAGTCTGTAGACCCTACGGGTTCGGGAATCATTCAGACATGACCGAGACAGCTCTCCGATCAATAACCAACAGCGGGATCTGGATACCCATGCTGGCTCCCACATGTTCCACGATGATCTCATCGGATGAACCACGATGTCGAGGATTCAAGTAATCCCGCATACAATTCCCTTTGTCAATCGGTACGTTACTTGCCCGAGATTCGATCGCCGGTATCCCAATACCTCGTTCAATCTCGTTATCGGCAAGTCACTTTACTCGTTCCGTAATGCATGATCCCGTGACCAACTACTTAGTCACATTGAGCTCATTATGATGATGCATTACCGAGTGGGCCCAGAGATACCTCTCCGTCATACGAAGTGACAAATCCCAGTCTCGATTCGTGCCAACCCAACAGACACTTTCGGAGATACCTGTAGTGCACCTTTATAGCCACCCAGTTACGTTGTGACGTTTGGTACACCCAAAGCATTCCTACGGTATCCGGGAGTTACACAATCTCATGGTCTAAGGAAATGATACTTGACATTAGAAAAGCTTGAGCAAACGAACTACACGATCTTGTGCTATGCTTAGGATTGGGTCTTGTCCATCACATCATTATCCTAATGATGTGATCCCGTTATAAATGACATCCAATGCCCATAGTCAGGAAACCATGACCATCTGTTGATCAACGAGCTAGTCAACTAAAGGCTAACTAGGGACATGTTGTGGTCTATTTATTCACACATGTATTACGGTTTCCGGTCAATACAATTATAGCATGAATGGTAGACAATTATCATGAACAAGGAAATATAATAATAACCATTTTATTATTGCCTCTAGGGCATATTTCCAACAGTCTCCCACTTGCACTAGAGTCAATAATCTAGTTAGATTGTGATGAATCGAACACCCATAGAGTTCTGGTGTTGATCATGTTTTGCTCGTGGAAGAGGTTTAGTCAACGGATCTGCGACATTCAGATCCGTATGCACTTTACAAATATCTATGTCTCCATCTTGAACATTTTCACGAATGGAGTTGAAGCGACGCTTGATGTGTCTGGTCTTCTTGTGAAACAGGGCCTCCTTGGCAAGGGCAATAGCTCCAGTGTTGTCACAAAAGAGAGTCATCGGGCCCGACGCATTGGGAATAACTCCTAGGTCGGTAATGAACTCCTTCATCCAGATTGCTTCATGTGCTGCCTCCGAGGCTGCCATGTACTCCGCTTCACATGTAGATCCCGTCACGATGCTTTGCTTGCAACTGCACCAGCTTACTGCCCCACCATTCAAAATATACACGTATCCGGTTTGTGACTTGGAGTCATCCAGATCTGTGTCGAAGCTAGCATTGACGTAACCCTTTACGATGAGCTCTTTGTCACCTCCATAAACGAGAAACATATCCTTAGTCCTTTTTAGGTACTTCAGGATATTGTTGACCGCTGTCCAGTGTTCCATGCCAGGATTACTTTGGTACCTTCCTACCAAACTTACGACAAAGTTTACATCAGGTCTGGTACACAACATGGCATACATAATAGACCCTATGGCTGAGGCATAGGGGATGGCACTCATCTTTTCTCTATCTTCTGCCATGGTCGGGCTTTGAGCCGAGCTCAATTTCACACCTTGCAATACAGGCAAGAACCCCTTCTTGGACTGATCCATATTGAACTTCTTCAATATCTTATCAAGGTATGTGCTTTGTGAAAGACCTATGAGGCGTTTCGATCTATCTCTATAGATCTTGATGCCTAATATGTAAGCAGTTTCTCCAAGGTCCTTCATTGAAAAACACTTATTCAAGTAGGCCTTTATGCTTTCCAAAAGTTCTATATCATTTCCCATCAATAGTACGTCATCCACATATAATATGAGAAATGCTACAGAGCTCCCACTCACTTTCTTGTAAACGCATGCTTCTCCATAAGTCTGCATAAACCCAAACACTTTGATCATTTCATCAAAGCGAATGTTCCAACTCCGAGATGCTTGCACCAGCCCATAGATGGAGCGCTGGAGCTTGCATACCTTGTTAGCATTTTTAGGATTGACAAAGCCTTCCGGCTGCATCATATACAATTCTTCCTTAAGGAAGCCGTTAAGGAATGCCGTTTTGACGTCCATTTGCCATATCTCATAATCATAGAATGCGGCAATTGCTAACATGATTCGGACGGACTTCAGCTTCGCTACGGGTGAGAAGGTCTCATCGTAGTCAACCCCTTGAACTTGTCGATAACCCTTAGCGACAAGCCGAGCCTTATAGATGGTAACATTACCATCCGCGTCTATCTTCTTCTTAAAGATCCATTTATTTCTATCGCTCGCCGATCTTCAGGCAAGTCTGTCAAAGTCCATACTTTGTTTTCATACATGATCCTATCTCGGATTGCATGGCTTCAAGCCATTTGTTGGAATTTGGGCCCGCCATCGCTTCTTCATAGTTCGAAGGTTCACCGTTGTCTAACAATATGATTTCCAGGACAGGGTTGCCATACCATTCTGGTGTGGAACATGTCCTTGTGGACCTACGAAGTTCAGTAGCAACTTGATCCGAAGTACCTTGATCATCATCATTAACTTCCTCTCTAGCCGGTGCAGGCACCACAGAAACATCTTCCTGAGCTGCGCTACTTTCCGCTTCAAGAGGCAGTACTTCATCAAGTTCTACTTTCCTCCCACTTATTTCTTTCGAGAGAAAATCTTTCTCCAGAAAGGACCCGTTCTTGGCAACAAAGATCTTGCCTTCGGATCCGAGGTAGAAAGTATACCCAATGGTTTCCTTAGTGTATCCTATGAAGACGCATTTTTCAGACTTGGGTTCGAGCTTTTCAGGTTGAAGTTTCTTGACATAAGCATCACATCCCCAAACTTTTAGAAACGACAGCTTAGTTTTCTTCCCAAACCCTAATTCATATGGTGTCGTCTCAATGGATTTAGACGGTGCCCTATTTAAAGTGAATGTAGCTGTCTCTAGAGCGTATCCCCAAAATGATAGCAGTAAATCGGTAAGAGACATCATAGATCACACCATATCCAATAGAGTGCCATTACGACGTTCGGACACACCATTACACTGAGGTGTTCCACCGGCGTGAGTTGTGAAACAATTCCACATTTCCTTAAGTGCGTACCAAATTCGTGACTTAAATATTCTCCCCCACGATCTGATCGTAAGAACTTTATTTTTCTGTCACGTTGATTCTCTACCTCATTCTGAAATTCCTTGAACTTTTCAAAGGTCTCAGACTTGTGTTTTATCAAGTAGACATACTCATACCTACTTAAGTCATCAGTGAGGGTGAGAACATAACGATAGCCTCCGCGAGCCTCAACGCTCATTGGACCGCACACATCAGTATGTATGATTTCCAATAAGTTGGTTGCTCGCTCCATTGTTCCGGAGAACGAAGTCTTTTGTCATTTTGCCCATGAGGCATGGTTCGCATGTGTCAAATGATTCGTAATCAAGAGACTCCAAAAGTCCATCTGCATGGAGCTTCTTCATGCGTTTGACACCAATGTGACCAAGGCGGCAGTGGCACAAGTATGTGGGACTATTATTATCAACCTTCCATCTTTTGGTACTCACACTATGAATATGTGTAACATCACGTTCGAGATTCATTAAGAATAAACCATTGACCAGCGGGGCATGACCATAAAACACATCTCTCATATAAATAGAACAACCATTATTCTCGGATTTAAATGAGTAGCCATCTCCTATTAAACGAGATCCAGATACAATGTTCATGCTCAAAGTTGGCACTAAATAACAATTATTGAGGTTTAAAACTATTCCTGTAGGTAAATATAGAGGTAGTGTGCCGACGGCGATCACATCGACCTTGGAACCATTCCCGACGCGCATCGTCACCTCGTCCTTCGCCAGTCTCCGCTTATTCTGCAGCTCCTGTTTTGAGTTACAAATATGAGCAACCGCACCGGTATCAAATACCCAGGAGATACTACGAGTACTGGTAGCCACACATCAATAACATTTATATCGCATATACCTTTGGTGTTGCCGACCTTATTGTCCGCTAAGTACTTGGGGAAGTTCCGCTTCCAGTGTCCGTTTCCCTTGCAACAAAAACACTCACTCTCAGGTTTGGGTCCATGCTTTGGCTTCTTCCCGGCAACTGGCTTACTGGGCGCGGCAACTCCCTTGCCGTCCTTCTTGAAGTTCTTCTTACCCTTGCCTTTCTTGAAACTAGTGGGTTTATTGACCATCAACACTTGATGTTCCTTTTTGATCTCCACCTCCACTGATTTCAGCATTGAATATACCTCAGGAATGGTTTTCACCATCCCCGACATATTGAAATTCATCACAAAGCTCTTGTAGCTAGGTGGAAGCGACTTGAGGATTCTGTCGACGACCGCGTCATCCGGGAGATTAACTCCTAGCTGAGACAAGCGGTTGTGCAACCCAGGCATTTTGAGTATGTGCTCGCTAACAGAACCATTCTCCTCCATCTTACAACAGTAGAACTTGTCGGAGAATTCATATCTCTTGACCCGGGCATGAGCTTGGAAAACCATTTTCAGCTCTTGGAACATCTCATATGCTCCGTGCTGCTCAAAACACTTTTGGAGCCCCGGTTCTAAGCTGTAAAGGATGCCGCACTGAACCAGGGAGTAATCATCACTACGTGACTGCCAGGCGTTCATAATGTCTTGAGTTGCTGGGAAAACGGGTGCTTCACCTAGCGGTGCATCTAGGACATATGCTTTCTTGGCAGCTATGATGATGATCCTCAAGTTCCTGACCCAGTTCGTATAGTTGCTACCATCATCTTTCAGCTTGGTTTTCTCTAGGAACGCGTTGAAGTTGAGGACAACATTAGCGTGGGCCATTTGATCTACAAGACATATTGCAAAGATTTTAGACTAAGTTCATGATAATTAAGTTCATCTAATCAAATTATTTAATGAACTCCCACTCAGATAGACATCTCTCTAGTCATCTAAGTGATACATGATCCGAGTCAACTAGGTAGTGTCCGATCATCACGTGAGACGGACTAGTCATCATCGGTGAACATCTTCATGTTGATCGTACCTGCTATACGACTCATGTTCGACCTTTCGGTCTCTTGTGTTCCGAGGCCATGTCTGTACATGCCAGGCTCGTCAAGTCAACCTAAGTGTTTTGCATGTGCAAATCTGGCTTACACCCGTTGTATGTGAACGTTAGAATCTATCACACCCGATCATCACGTGGTGCTTCGAAACAACGAACCTTCGCAACGGTGCATGGTTAGGGGGAACACTTTCTTGACATTTTATGAGGGATCATCTTATTTATGCTATCGTCGTTCTAAGCAAATAAGATGTAAAACATGATAAACATCACATGCAATCAAATAGTGACATGATATGGCCAATATCATTTTGCTCCTTTTGAGCTCCATCTTCGGGGCGCCATGATCATCATCGTCACCGGCATGACACCATGATCTCCATCATCGTGTCTTCATAAAGTTGTCTCGCCAACTATTACTTCCACTACTATGGCTAACGGTTTAGCAATAAAGTAAAGTAATTACATGGCGTTATTCATTGACACGCAGGTCATACAATAAATTAAGACAACTCCTATGGCTCCTGCCGGTTGTCATACTCATCGACATGAAAGTCGTGATTCCTACTACAAGAATATGATCAATCTTATACATCACATATATTTCATTCATCACATCCTTTGGCCATATCACATCACACGACATATGCTGCAAGAACAAGTTAGACGTCCTGTAATTGTTGTTGCAAGTTTTTACATGGCTGCTATAGGTTTCTAGCAAGAACGTTTCTTACCTATGCCAAAACCACAACGTGATATGCCAATTGCTATTTACCCTTCATAAGGACCCTTTTCATCGAATCCGATCCGACTAAAGTGGGAGAGACAGACACCCACTAACCACCTTATGCAACTAGTGCATGCCAGTCGGTGGAACCTGTCTCACGTAAACGTACGTGTAAGGTCGGTCCGGGTCGCTTCATCCCACGATGCCGCCGAATCAAGATAAGACTAGTAGTGGCAAGTAAATTGACAAAATTGACGCCCACAACAACTTGTGTTCTACTCGTGCATAGAAACTACACATAGACCTAGCTCATGATGCCACTGTTGGGGATCGTTGCAGAAATTAAAATTTTCTACGCATCACCAAGATCAATCTATGGAGAAACTAGCAACGAGAGAGAGGGGAGTGCATCTTCATACCCTTAAAGATCGCGACACGGAAGCATTACAAGAGCGCGGATGAAGGAGTCGTACTCGTAGCGATTCAGATCGCGTTGGATTCCGATCTAAGCGCCGAACAACGACACCTTCGCGTTCAACACACGTGCAGCCCGGTGACGTCCCCCGCGCCTAGATCTAGCAAGGAGGAGGGAGAGGTTGAGGAAGAAGGCTCCAGCAGCAACACGATGACGTGGTGGTGGTGGAGCAGTGGTTCTCCGGCAGGGCTTTGCCAAGCACAAACAGAGGAGGAGAGGTGTTGGAGAGGGGGAGGGCTGCGCCTTGGATGTGGTGCGGCTGCCCTCCCTCCTCCCCTCTATTTATAGGGTGAAGGGGGAAGGGCCCGGCCCCTCTAGATGAGATCTAGAGGGGGGCGGCTGTGATGCCCCCGATTCAATCGTATACTAATCATGCACGCAAACGTGTACGATCAAGATCAGGGACTCACGGGAAGAAATCACAACACAACTCTAAAAGTAAAATAAGTCATACAAGCATCATATTACAAGCCAAGGGTCTCGAGGGCTCGAATACAAGTGCTCGGTCATAAACGAGTCAGCGGAAGCAACAATATCTGAGTACAGACATAAGTTAAACAAGTTGCCATAAGATGGCTAGCACAAACTGGGATGCAGATCGAAAGAGGCGCAGGCCTCCTGCCTGGGATCCTCCTAACTACTCTTGGTCGTCGTCAGCGGCCTGCACGTAGTACTAGGCACCTCAAGTGTAGTAGAAGTCGTCATCGACGGTGACGTCTGGCTCCTGGGCTCCGGCATCTGGTTGCAACAACCAGGTAGAAGGGAAAGGGGGAAAAGAGGGAGAAAAGCAACTGTGAGTACTCATCCAAAGTACTCGCAAGCAAGGAGCTACACTACATATGCATGGGTATATGTGTAAAGGGCCATACCGGTGGACTGAACTGCAGAATGCCAGAATAAGAGGGGGATAACTAATCCTGTCGAAGACTACGCTTCTGGCAGCCTCCATCTTGCAGCATGTAGAAGAGAGTAGATTGAAGTCCTCCAAGTAGTGTCGCATAGCATAATCCTACCCGGCGATCCTCCCCTCATTGCCTGTGGAAAAGCGATCACCGGGTTGTCTGTGGAACTTGTCTGGGTGTGTTTTATTAAGTATCCGGTTCTAGTTGTCATAAGGTCAAGGTACAACTCCGGGTCGTCCTTTTACCGAGGGACACGGCTATTCGAATAGATCAACTTCCCTGCAGGGGTGCACCACATAACCCAACACGCTCGATCCCATTTGGCCGGACACACTTTCCTGGGTCATGCCCGGCCTCAGAAGATCAACACGTCGCAACCCCATCTTGGCACAACAGAGAGGTCAGCACACCGGTCTAAATCCTATGCGCACAGGGGTCTGGGCCCATTGCCCATTGCACACCTGCACGTTGCGTACGCGGCTGGTGAGCAGACCTAGCAACCTCCATTACAAAGGAAGTTGCGTTGCGCGGTCCAACCCGGCGTGCGTCGCTCAGTCGATGACGTCAAGAAGGCTTCGGCTGATACCACGACGTCGAGTGCCCATAACTGTTCCCGCGTAGTTGGTTAGTGCGTATAGGCCAGTGGCCAGACTCAGATCAAATACCAAGATCTCGTTAAGCGTGTTATTATGAAGTAACCGCAAACGCCGACCAGGGCCAGGCCCACCTCTCACCTAGGTGGTCTCAACCTGCCCTGTCGCTCCGCCCCAAAGTAACAGTCGAGGGCCGTCGAGAACCCAGGCCCACCTCTACCGGGATGGAGCCACCTGTCCTTTCAGCCCCCTTATCCGAATCACTTGCGGGTACTCAACGAGCTGACCCGACTTTAGTCACCATCTGTATAGTATGTATATATGTATAGTATATACCCGTGATCACCTCTCGAGTGATCACGGCCCGATAGTATAGCAAGGAAGATTGACAAGAATGTAGGGCCACTGATGAGAAACTAGCATCCTATACTAAGCATTTAGGATTGGGGGTAAGGTATCAACAACTGTAGCAACAATGACAGGCTATGCAACAGAATAGGAGTAACCGAACAGTAACATGCTACACTACTCTAATGCAAGCAGTAGAGAGAAGATTAGGCGATATCTGGTGATCAAGGGGGGGGGCTTGCCTGGTTGCTCTGGCAAGAAGGAGGGGTCGTCAACATCATAGTCGAACTGGGCAGCAGCAGCGTCGGTCTCGTAGTCTACCGGAGAGAAGAGGGGGAAGAAACAGTAAATACAATGCATACATAAGCATGACGATGCATGACATGACAATGAGCGGTGTTGGGTGTGCCCTAACGCGGTAGTAGGTGATACCGGCGAAAGGGGGAAACATCCGGGAAAGTATCCCCGGTGTTTCGCGTTTTCGGATAGGTGAACCAGAGGGGCAGAGTTGCATGTTTGATATTTTAGGGATGTGTGGTGGATGAACGGACTGTGTATCCGGATTCGTCTCGTCGTTCTGAGCAACTTTCATGTAGAAAGTATTTTCACCCGAGCTATGGTTTATTTTATATGATTTTTCAAAGTTTTATTCAATTTTGAAATTATTATTAATTGAAAATTAAATAGCAATTTGCTATGAGTACACACTGAAGTGTACCCAACAGAGTTGTTAGAGGCTGACAGTGGCCCCTGTTGACTTCTGAGTCAGCAGTCAACAGTCAGCTGTTGACTGGTCAAACTCACCAAGGAGAGGGGGGGGGGGTCCACCTGTAATAGACAGAGTTATTTAACAGGGTTTAATTTAAACTAGAAGGTTTTGGTAGTAGGGGTGGGCCCCATCTGGCAGTGACTAACTAATTAACAGTTTAAATTTTAATTATAAAACCAGTTTAATTAAGCACGGGACCCACATGTCATTGGCTGCAACGCTAACCAGGGTTATTTATGAAGTGGTTTAATTAAAAGGGTTGGACCCACCTGTCACGAGGTCACTAGGTTTGTTTAGTTAACCCCAGGTTAATTTGGACGTGGGTCCCATTTGTCATTTACACATGGGTGGTAGATTAGAGGCCAGCTTAGCAGCTAATCCCGCGGGGTCCACCTGTTAGTGGCCCATGGGACGGTTCGAAGGGTCGACCAGGTCGGCGAGGCAGAACATGGTGACGCCATGTGGCAGCTCGCCGGAATCGCCCCTCTGGCCTGGAACATGCACGTGGTTGGGCGCGTCCGACAACATGGGAGGCGCCGCGTCGGACGGTGGTCGTGACAAGTCGCCGGGGAGGCTGAGTAAACTGCCTACGCTGATAGCAAGCGGCGGCCGGAGTTTGGCCCCGCAACAAACGGCGCTAGGGACGGCCTAATCAAGCAAGGGGAGGGGGAACGGGCGGCGGCTCACAGTGGAGCTGTAGGGATGGCAGCGGGCTCGACGTGGATCGAAGAGGCGGTTGAGGTTGAAGAAGAGACGACAACGGCGACTTGGTGAAGCTCCTACTCGTTGGCGTTTGCGTGGAGTCGAGGGGCAGCCTCGGCGATGTCCAGGCGGCGACGACGATCTGCGTGGCGACGTGGCTCCGGCGACGGAGAGGTGCGAGGAGGTCCAGCGACGAGGTGGATGGCAGCGACGAGGTAGGGACAGGGACAGGCGGCGTCGGTTGTTGTGGCGAGGGCGATGCCACGTTCCCGATCCAGATCGGGACCGAGAGGAGGGGGCGCGAGGGGAGAGTGGGGGATCGGGAGGAGAAGTGGGACGGTTAGGGTTTCGGTCGGGTGGACCGGGGGGTAAGTAGGCTGGGGCGCAGGGTGGGCTGGCCTTGTCGCTAGGCCAACTGGGCCTTGGCCCGGGGGTGGGGGGGGTCTTTGTTTTCCGTTTTATCTTTTGTTTACTTTTCCTGTTAATTAGTTTTGCTATTTTATTTACTACTCATTTTAGTTTTGTTCATTGTAAAAACAACACCTAATGTAGTATTACCAGTTATACCACTGCCAATACTAGTTAGGCATTTAATTAAAAATAGTTTCTACCCTTATAGCTTGAAAAGATATTTAATTAATTGTTCTAGTTGCTGCTTTAATTAATTTAGAGCATTTAATTATTTTAAAAAAATGTGGTTTCTCCACCGTTACTACTTACGATTTATTTGACACAACCCGAACATTTTAGTTTCAGTTTTTGAAGACTTTTATTGTTTGCTTGATTTTGAATTTGAATCTGAATCGGATTCGAACTAACGCGAGATTAGCAATAGTAATCGAGGTGAGGTGGCATCATTAGTAGATGGTTACTGTAGCTTGATTATCCGGGCGTCACAACCCATAAGGGCCCTCCGGAGCAGGTGGACCCTCCCGGTGGACCCCCGGAACCCCTTCGGTGGTCCCGGTACAATACCGATAAACCCTCGAATACTTCCGGTGACCGTATGATGACTTTCCATATATAAATCTTCACCTCTGGACTATTCTAGAACTCCTCGTGACATCCGGGATCTCATACGAGACTCGGAACAACATTCGGTAACCACGTATAATCCTTCCCTATAACCCTAGCGTCATCGAACCTTAAGTGTGTAGACCCTACGGGTTCAGGAATCATGCGGACATGACCGAGACAACTCTCCGGTCAATAACCAACAGTGGGATCTGGATACCCATGTTGGCTCCCACATGTTCCACGATGATCTCATCGGATGAACGATGATGTCAAGGATTCAAGTAATCCCGTATACAATTCCCTTTGTCAATTGGTATGTTACTTGCCCGAGATTCGATCGTCGGTATCCCAATACCTCGTTCAGTCTCGCTACCGGCAAGTCACTTTACACGTTCCGTAATGCATGATCTCGTGACCAACTACTTAGTCACATTGACCTCATTATGATGATGCATTACCGAGTGGGCCCAGAGATACCTCTCCGTCATACGGAGTGACAAATCCCAGTATCGATTCGTGCCAACCCAACAGACACTTTCGGAGATACCTGTAGTGCACCTTTGTAGCCACCCAGTTATGACGTTTGGTACACCCAAAGCATTCCTATGGTATCCGGGAGTTACACAATCTCATGGTCTAAGGAAATGATACTTGACATATTAGAAAAGCTTTAGCAAATGAACTACACGATCTTGTGCTATGGTTAGGATTGGGTCTTGTCCATCACATCATTCTCCTAATGATGCGATCCCGTTATCAATGACATCCAATGTCCATAGTCAGGAAACCATGACCATCTGTTGATCAATGAGCTAGTCAACTAGAGGCTCACTAGGGACATGTTGTGGTCTATTTATTCACACATGTATTACGGTTTCCGGTCAATACAATTATAGCATGAATGATAGACAATTATCATGAACAAGGAAATATAATAATAATAACCTCTAGGGCATATTTCCAACAAACACATCTAGAACAGACACTAGAGCAAGAAGTTGTGATAGAATCTCTAACATAAAAAGTATGAGAACGTACAGAACGGGAGCATAAGCACCGGGAACGGGAGCAGAAGCACCAGTCTTGGGTTCAGTGTCCTCGCCAGCCATGTCGTCCACGAGGTTGTCAATGTCAGGGAAGTAGTCGTCGGAGTCCAGGGCGTCCGTGACGAAGAAGTCAGTAGTCGCGCTGAGCGCTCCCCAAAAACCTGATCACCCTTCTCTCGTACAAGACTCAAAGAGGTGGAGTTTCGGAGGCCTACTGTCTCGACCTGTGGTGCAGGCCACAAGCCGGGATGGGGAAGATCGTAGCAGCAACGCAGTGCTCAGGAACTTTGTGGCGAGAGGAAGATGATCTTCTGGTGCGTCTCTCTAAGAGGAGCGACCTTCCTTTTATAGGCGCAACTGAAGGAGGCGAGAGGCTGCACGAGGAGCTAAAGGGAATGAGGGAGACAAAACAAACAGGCAGCAGCCGAAGGGTGCAGCGTTCGTATTCTGTATCCACTACAGCAAAACTTTCCAGCTCCCGAGTGACCTTTCGTATACCCGTAGTTCGTGGCAAAAATTTAGACATCAGCTCATTCCCGCAACCTGCGGCGCATCATGACGAGGCATGGCGTGGCGAGGCGGGCGGTGGAGGAGGAGCGTGCGTGGATGTCCCTTTTGTTCTCATGCTCATACAAGTGGGGAAAGAACCTCCCTTATAAAGAGGTCCAACTCTCTCTAAACTAGCAATGTGGGACTAAACTTTAGTTCCACCTATTGCCTTGCACGAATGGGCTACGTGGGCCTCTAGGATTTATTAGGAATTTCTGGAACTGCTATTGGGCTTGGCCCAAAATAGACAAAATTCCAGCAATCCCCCACTAGATCCCAGAGGAACACAAAATTTGTCTTTGGTTCCAAAACACTGGTTTATATATCGGTACTGCATTGGAGACTATTAAGTTGAACTTTCACCTAGAACGCTATGCTACACTAGTAAGCAACTTGAACAATGGACTGAGCCTTGAACTGCAAGTTTTCTACGAATCTACCTTCACACAAAGCCTTGACCGATGCTGGGCTACCGTGGGTCTTCCCTGCGGGTTGGAGTTTATGCGTCATACTCCGAGACCTTCCATGACTCATATAGGTGTGTTCTTCAAAAGATGTTCTGCAGGACAACATCTCTGCTTCAATGAGCCACTTAGAACACATTAAGATATACATCAACCTGCCATGCATATTTAGGAGAGTATTGCATCTTCATGGAGTGGTATTGTTAATAGTAAGGATACTCTCCTCTCAATTGACCAACAACTTGTCTTCCACATCTAATTCACGGGATTATCTACCACTGTGAACAACTCATATTGTGGGTCTCATACACATCTCCCTCGATGCATTATCTATCACATTAGGTGATAGACCCTTAGTAAAAGGATCTGCCAGATTTTTAGACGTTTGGATATAATCCAATGCAATAACTCCGGAGTTTCACATTTTTCTGACAGACTTTAACCTTGTCTGAACGTGTCTTGATGACTTCATGTTATCCTTTGAGCTGCCCACTTTCGCGATCACAGTTTGATTGTCGCAGTTCATAAGGATACTCGGTACAGGTTTCTCAACAAATGGCAAGTCATTCAAGAGCCGACGAAGCCAATCTGCTTCAACCGTAGATGTATCTAGTACTGTGAGTTCTGCTTCCATTGTTGACCTCGTTAAGATGGTCTGCTTGCAGACTTCCAAGAAATAGTGCCACCTCCATGAGTGAATACATATCCGCTCGTGGCCTTTATCCCATCAGCATCAGATATCTGTTGGGGAACGTAGTAATTTCAAAAAAATTCCTACGCACACGCAAGATCATGGTGATGGCATAGCAACGAGAGGGGAGAGTGTTCGTCCACGTACCCTCATAGACCGTAAGCGAAAGCGTTAGCACAACGCGGTTGATGTAGTCGTACGTCTTCACGATCCGACCGATCCAAGCACCGAAAAAACGGAGCCTCCGAGTTCAGCACACGTTCAGCTCGATGACGATCTCCGGCCTCTGATCCAGCCGAGCTCCGGAGATGAGCTCCGTCAGCACGACGGCGTGGTGACGATGATGATGTTCTACCGGCGCAGGGCTTCGCCTAAACTCCGCGACGATATGACCGAGGTGGAATATGGTGGAGGGGGGCACCGCACACGGCTAAGGAACGATCCGTAGATCAACTTGTGTGTCTATGGGGTGCCCCTTGCCCCCGTATATAAAGGAGGGAGGGAGGAGGAGGCCGGCCATAGGAGGGGCACGCCATGGGGAGTCCTACTCCCACCGGGAGTAGGATTCCCCCTTTCCTAGTCCAACTAGGAGTCCTTCCATGTATTAGGAGTAGGAGACAAGGAAGGGGAAGAGAGAAGGGAAGGAAGGAGGGGGTGCGGCCCTCCCCCTAGTCCAATTCGGACTAGGCCATGGGGGGGGGGGGGCGCGGCCTGCCCTAGGCAGCCCCTCTCTCTTTCCCGCAGGGCCCAATAAGGCCCAATACGTCTCCCCGGCGAATTCCCGTAACTCTCTGGTACTCCGAAAAATACCCGAATCACTCGGAACCTTTCCGAACTCCGAATATAGTCGTCCAATATATCGATCTTTATGTCTCGACCATTTCGAGACTCCTCGTCATGTCCCCGATCTCATCCGGGACTCCGAACTCCTTCGGTACATCAAAACTCATAAACTCATAATATAACTGTCATCGAAACCTTAAGCGTGCGGACCCTACGGGTTCGAGAACTATGTAGACATGACCTAGAACTATTCTCGGTAAATAACCAATAGTGGGACCTGGATGCCCATATTGGCTCCTACATATTCTACGAAGTTCTTTATCGGTCAAACCGCATAACAACATACGTTGTTCCCTTTGTCATCGGTATGTTACTTGCCCGAGATTCGATCGTCGGTATCCAATACCTAGTTCAATATCGTCACCGGCAAGTCTCTTTACTCATTCTGTAAAGCATCATCCCGTAACCAACTCATTGGTCACATTGCTTGCAAGGCTTATAATGATGTGCATTACCGAGAGGGCCCAGAGATACCTCTCCGACAATCGGAGTGACAAAACCTAATCTCGAAAAACGCCAACTCAACATATACCTTCGGAGACACCTGTAGTACTCCTTTATAATCACCCAGTTACGTTGTGACGTTTGGTAGTACCCAAAGTGTTCCTCCGGTAAACGGGAGTTGCATAATCTCATAGTTACAGGAACATGTATAAGTCATGAAGAAAGCAATAGCAACATACTAAACGATCAAGTGCTAAGCTAACGGAATGGGTCAAGTCAATCACATCATTCTCCTAATGATGTGATCTCGTTAATCAAATGACAACTCTTTTGTCCATGGCTAGGAAACATAACCATCTCTGATAAACGAGCTAGTCAAGTAGAGGCATACTAGTGACACTATGTTTGTCTATGTATTCACACATGTATTATGTTTCCGGTTAATACAATTCTAGCATGAATAATAAACATTTATCATGAAATAAGGAAATAAATAATAACTTTATTATTGCCTCTAGGGCATATTTCCTTCAGTCTCCCACTTGCACTAGAGTCAATAATCTAGTTCACATCGTCATGTGATTTAACACCAATATTCATATCTGTATATGATTAACACCCATAATTCACATCATCATGTGACCAACACCCAAAGGGTTTACTAGAGTCAATAATCTAGTTCACATCGCTATGTGATTAACACCCAAAGAGTACTAAGGTGTGATCATGTTTTGCTCGTGAGAGAAGCTTAGCCTACGGGTCTGTCACATTCAGATCCGTATGTATTTTGCAAATATTTTATGTCCACAATGCTCTGCACGGAGCTACTCTAGCTAATTGCTCCCACTTTCAATATGTATCCAGGTTGAGACTTGGAGTCATCTGGATCAGTGTAAAAGTTTGCACTGATGTAACTTTTACAACAAACTCTTTTATCACCTCCATAATCGAGAAACATCTCCTTAGTCCTTACTAAGGATATTCTTGACCAATGTCCAGTGATCTACTCCTAGATCACTATTGTACTCCCTTGCCAAATTCAGAGCAAGGTATACAATAGGTCTGGTACATAGCATAGCATACTTTATAGGACCTATGACTGAGGCATTGGGAATGACTTTTCATTCTCTTTCTATTTTCTGCTGTGGTCGGGATTTGAGTCTTACTCAATTTCATACCTTTGCAACACAGGCAAGAACTCTTTCTTTGACTGTTCCATTTTTAACTATTTCAAAATCTTGCCAAGGTATGTACTCATTGAAAATCTTATCAAGCGTCTTGATCTATCTCAATAGATCTTGATGCTCAATATGTAAGTAGCTTTTACTGAGGTCTTTTCTTTTTAAAGAACTCCTTTAAAACACTCCTTTATGCTTTGGAGAAAAATTCTACATCATTTCTGATCAACAATATGTCACTCACATATACTAATCAGAAAGGCTGTAGTACTCCCACTCACATTATTGTAAATACAGGCTTCATCGTAAGTCCATATAAAACTATATGTTTTGATCAACTTATCAAAGCGTATATTCCAACTCCGAGATGCTTGCACCAGTCCATAGATGGATCGCTGGAGCTTGCACATTTTGTTAGCACCTTTAGGATTGACAAAACCTTCTGGTTGCATCATATACAACTCTTCTTTAATAAATCCATTAAGGAATGCAGTTTTGACATCCATTTGCCAGATTTCATAAAATGTGGCAATTGCTAACATGATTCAGACAGACTTAAGCATTGATACGAGTGAGAAAATCTCATCATATTCAACACCTTGAACTTGTTGAAAACCTTTCGCAACAAGTCGAGCTTGGTAGATAGTAACACTACTATCAGTGTCCGTCTTCCTCTTGAAGATCCATTCATTTAACATGGCTTGCTGATCATCGAGCAAGTCAATCAAAGTCCATACTTTGTTCTCATACATGGATCATATCTCAGATTTTATGGCCTCAAGCCATTTCGTGGAATCTGGGCTCATCATCGCTTCCTCATAGTTCGTAGGTTCATCATGATCTAGTAACATGACTTCCAGAATATGATTACTACACCATTCTGGTGTGGATCTTACTCTAGAAGACCTACGAGGTTCTGTAGTAACTTGATCTGAAGTTTCATGATCATCATCATTAGCCTCCTCACTAATTGGTGTAGCAATCACTGGAACTGATTTCTGTGATGAACTACTTTCCAATTCGGGAGAAGGTACAACTACCTTATCAAACTCTACTTTCCTCCCACTCACTTCTTTCGAGAGAAACTTCTCTAGAAAGGATCCATCTTAGCAACGAATAACTTGCCTTCGGATCTGTGATAGAAGGTGTACCCAATAGTTACCTTTGGGTATTCTATGAAGACGCACTTCTCCGATTTGGGTTCGAGCTTATCAGGTTGAAACTTTTTCACATAAGCATCGCAACCCCAAACTTTAAGAAATGACAACTTTTGGTTTCTCGCCAAACAATAGTTCATAAGGCGTCGTCTCAACGGATTTTGATGGTGCCCTTTTTAAAGTGAATGCAGCTGTCTCTAATGCATAACCCCAAAATGATAGTGGTAAATCGGTAAGAGACATCATAGATCGCACCATATCAAATAAAGTGCGGTTACGACGTTCAGACACACCATAACGTTGTGGTGTTCCAGGTGGCGTGAGCTGTGAAACTATTCCACATTGTTTTAATTGAAGACCAAACTCGTAACTCAAATATTCATCTCCATGATCAGATCGCAGAAACTTTATTTTCTTGTTACGATGATTTTCCACTTCACTCTGAAATTCTTTGAACCTTTCAACTATTTCAGACTTATGTTTCATCAAGTAGATATACCAATATCTGCTCAAATCATCTGTGAAGGTCAGAAAATAACGATACCCGCCGCGAGCCTCAACACTCATCAGATCGCATACATCAGTATGTATTATTTTCAATAAGTCAGTTGCTCGCTCCATTGTTCCGGAGAACGGAGTCTTAGTCATCTTGCCCATGAGGCATGGTTCGCAAGCATCAAGTGATTCATAACAAGTGGTTCCAAAATCCCACCAGCATGGAGTTTCTTCGTGCGCTTTACACCAATATGACCTAAACGGCAGTGCCACAAATAAGTTGCACTATCATTATTAACTTTGCATCTTTTGGCCTCAATATTATGAATATGTGTATTACTACGATCGAGATCCAACAAACCATTTTCGTTGGTGTGTATGACCATAGAAGGTTTTATTCATGTAAAAAGAACAACAATTGTTCTCTAACTTAAATGAATAACCGTATTGCAATAAACATGATCAAATCATATTCATGCTCAACGCAAATACCAAATAACACTTATTTAGGTTCAACACAAATCCCGAAAGTATAGGGAGTGTGCGATGATGATCATATCAATCTTGGAACCACTTCCAACAAACATCGTCACTTCACCCTTAACTAGTCTCTGTTTATTCTGCAACTCCCGTTTCGAATTACTAATCTTAGCAACCGAACAAGTATCAAATACTCAGGGGCTACTATAAACACTAGTAAGGCACACATCAATAACCTGTATATCAAATATACACTTGTTCACTTTGCCATCCTTCTTACCCACCAAATATTCAGGGTATTTCCGCTTCCAGTGACCATTTCCTTTGCAGTGTAAGCACTCAGTTTCAGGCTTTGGTCCAGCTTTGGTCTTCTTCACGGGAGTGACAACTTGCTTGTCATTCTACTTGAAGTTCCCTTTCTTTCCCTTTGCCCTTTTCTTGAAACTAGTGATCTTGTTAACCATCAACACTTGATGCTCTTTCTTGATTTCTACCTTCGTTGATTTCAGCATCACGAAGAGCTTGGGAATCGTTTTCGTCATCCCTTGCATACTATAGTTCATCACAAAGTTCTAGTAACTTAGTGATGGTGACTAGAGAATTCTGTCAATCACTATCTTATCTGGAAGATTAACTCCCACTTGATTCAAGCGATTGAAGTACCCATACAATCTGAGCACATGCTCACTAGTTGAGCGATTCTCCTCCATCTTTTAGCTATAGAACTTGTTGGATACTTCATATCTCTCAACTCGGGTATTTGCTTGAAATATTAACTTCAATTCCTGGAACATCTCATATGGTCCATGACGTTCAAAACGTCTTTGAAGTCCCGATTCTAAGCCGTTAAGCATGGTGCACTAAACTATCAAGTAGTCATCATATTGAGCTAGCCAAACGTTCATAACGTCTACATCTGCTCTTGCAATAGGTCTGTCACCTAGCGGTGCATCAAGGACATAATTCTTCTGTGCAGCAATCAGGATTAACCTCAGATCATGGATCAAATCCGCAACATTGCTACTAACATTTTCAACACAGTTTTCTCTAGGAACATATCAAAATAAACATATGAAAGCAACAACGCGAGCTATTGATCTACAACATAATTTGCAAAATACTACTAGGACTAAGTTCATGATAAATTAAAGTTCAATTAATCATATTACTTAAGAACTCCCACTTAGACAGACATCTCTCTAGTCATCTAAGTGATCACGTGATCCAAATCAACTAAACCATGACCGATCATCACGTGAGATGGAGTAGTTTTCAATGGTGAACATCACTATGTTGATCATATCTACTATATGATTCACGCTCGACCTTTCGGTCTCCGTGCTCTGAGGCCATATCTGCATATGCTAGGCTCGTCAAGTTTAACCTGAGTATTCCGTGTGTGCAAAACTGGCTTGCACCCGTTGTAGATGGACGTAGAGCTTATCACACCCGATCATCACGTGGTGTCTGGGCACGACAAACTTTGGCAACGGTGCATACTCAGGGAGAACACTTCTTGATAATTAGTGAGAGATCATCTTAAAATGCTACCGTCAATCAAAGCAAGAATAAGATGTATAACAGATAAACATCATATGCAATCAAAATATGTGACATGATATGGCCATGATCATCTTGCGCCTTTGATCTCCATTTCCAAAGTACTGTCATGATCTTTATCGTCACCGGCACGACACCATGATCTTCATCATCTTGATCTATATCAATGTGTCGTCACATGGTCGTCTCGCCAACTATTGCTCTTGCAACTATTGCTATCGCATAGCGATAAAGTAAATCAATTATTTGGCACTTGCATCTTATGCAACAAAGAGACAACCATAGGGCTTCTGCCAGTTGCCGATAACTTCAACAAAACATGATCATCTCATACAAAAACTTATATCTCATCACGTCTTGACCATATCACATCACAACATGCCCTGCAAAAACAAGTTAGAC
Organism: Triticum timopheevii; assembly: GCA_963921465.1. Lineage (NCBI taxonomy): Eukaryota > Viridiplantae > Streptophyta > Magnoliopsida > Poales > Poaceae > Triticum > Triticum timopheevii. The sequence continues at coordinate 283,974,006 of OY997270.1, read as the reverse complement.
GTCCTCTACTTTGTTGTTGCAAGTTTTACGTGGCTGCTATGGGCTTAAGCAAGAACCAATCTCACCTACGCATCAAAACCACAACGATAGTTTGTCAAATAGACTCCGTTTTAACCTTCGCAAGGACCGGGCGTAGCCATACTTAGTTCAACTAAAGTTGGAGAAACTGACACCCGCCAGCCACCTATGTGCAAAGCACGGCGGTAGAACCAGTCTCGCGTAAGCGTACGCGTAATGTCGGTCCGGGCCGCTTCATCCAACAATACTGCCGAACCAAAGTATGACATGCTGGTAGGCAGTATGACTTATATCGTCCACAACTCACTTGTGTTCTACTCGTGCATATAACATCAAACCATAAAACCTAGGCTCGGATGCCACTGTTGGGGAACGTAGTAATTTCAAAAAAATTCCTACGCACATGCAAGATCATGGTGATGGCATAGCAACGAGAGGGGAGAGTGTTCGTCCACGTACCCTCGTAGACCGTAAGCGGAAGCGTTAGCACAACGCGGTTGATGTAGTCGTACGTCTTCACGATCCGACCGATCCAAGCACCGAACGTACGGAGCCTCCGAGTTCAGCACACGTTCAGCTCGATGACGATCTCCGGCCTCCGATCCAGCCGAGCTCCGGAGATGAGTTCCATCAGCACGACGGCGTGGTGACGATGATGATGTTCTACCGGCGCAGGGCTTCGCCTAAACTTCGCGACGATATGACCGAGGTGGAATATGGTGGAGGGGGGCACCGCACACGGCTAAGGAACGATCCGTAGATCAACTTGCGTGTCTATGGGGTGCCCCTTGCCCCCGTATATAAAGGAGGGAGGGAGGAGGAGGCCGGCCCTAGGAGGGGCACGCCATGGGGAGTCCTACTCCCACCGGGAGTAGGATTCCCCCTTTCCTAGTCCAACTAGGAGTCCTTCCATGTATTAGGAGTAGGAGACAAGGAAGGGGAAGAGAGAAGGGAAGGAAGGAGGGGGTGCGGCCCCTCCCCCTAGTCCAATTCGGACTAGGCCATGGGGGGGCGCGCGGCCTGCCCTAGGCAGCCCCTCTCTCTTTCCCGCAGGGCCCAATAAGGCCCAATACTTCTCCCCGGCGAATTCCCGTAACTCTCCGGTACTCCGAAAAATACCCGAATCACTCGGAACCTTTCCGAACTCCGAATATAGTCGTCCAATATATCGATCTTTACGTCTCGACCATTTCGAGACTCCTCGTCATGTCCCCGATCTCATCCGGGACTCCGAACTCCTTCGGTACATCAAAACTCATAAACTCATAATATAACTGTCATCGAAACCTTAAGCGTGCGGACCCTACGGGTTCGAGAACTATGTAGACATGACCTAGAACTATTCTCGGTCAATAACCAATAGCGGGACCTGGATGCCCATATTGGCTCCTACATATTCTACGAAGATCTTTATCGGTCAAACCGCATAACAACATACATTGTTCCCTTTGTCATCGGTATGTTACTTGCCCGAGATTTGATCGTCGGTATCCAATACCTAGTTCAATCTCGTCACCGGCAAGTCTCTTTACTCGTTCTGTAATGCATCATCCCGTAACCAACTCATTGGTCACATTGCTTGCAAGGCTTATAATGATGTGCATTACCGAGAGGGCCCAGAGATACCTCTCCGACAATCGGAGTGACAAAACCTAATCTCGAAATACGCCAACTCAACATGTACCTTCGGAGACACCTGTAGTACTCCTTTATAATCACCCAGTTACGTTGTTATGTTTGGTAGTACCCAAAGTGTTCCTCCGGTAAACGGGAGTTGCATAATCTCATAGTTACATGAACATGTATAAGTCATGAAGAAAGCAATAGCAACATACTAAACGATCAAGTGCTAAGTTAACGGAATGGGTCAAGTCAATCACATCATTCTCCTAATGATGTGATCTCGTTAATCAAATGACAACTCTTTTGTCCATGGCTAGGAAACATAACCATCTCTGATAAACGAGCTAGTCAAGTAGAGGCATACTAGTGACACTATGTTTGTCTATGTATTCACACATGTATTATGTTTCCGGTTAATACAATTCTAGCATGAATAATAAACATTTATCATGAAATAAGGAAATAAATAATAACTTTATTATTGCCTCTAGGGCATATTTCCTTCAATATCCAGTTTGAGCCACTATACCCTTCAAGCACCTTTGGGTGCCCAGTGTAGTGAATTCCATAATTCGCAGTGCCTTTCAAATAACGCAAAACTCTCTCTAGAGCTTTCCAATGCACATCTCCTGGTTTCGAGACAAACCGACTCAGTGTGCTAACAGCAAAAGAGATGTCAGGTCTTGTAGCACTGGTTAAATACATAAGCGAGCCAATAATCTAAGAATATTTAATTGGTCTCTAATAATTCTTCGATTCTTTCGAAGCAACACACTAGCATCATATGGTATTGGAGAGGGCTTGCAGCCACTGTAGCCAAAGCGACTCAAGATCTTTTCCACATAGTGAGATTGAAGCAATGTAATCCCAGATGTTCAGAATGACATCAGACACTCCTAAATCCTTCATCTCAAAGCAACGAGATAGGAAAAGCTTGACCTCCTTAATAACCTTCAGATTTGTTCCGAAAATCAGTATGTCATCAACATACAAGCAAAGGATAACTCCCTCGCCCCCACCATGGCGATAGTACACACATTTATCAGCTTTGTTTACAACAAAGCCTGCGGCTGTTAAAGTTCTTTCAAACTTCTCATGCCACTGTTTGGGTGCTTGCTTAAGTCCATACAAAGACTTCAGCAACTTGCACACTTTTCCTGACCATCTACTACAAACCCATCTGGTTGTTCCATATAAATTTCCTCTTCTAACTCTCCATCTAGGAAAGCAGTCTTAACGTCCATTTGATGAACGAGAAGACCATGTGAGGCATCAACTAAAAGTAGTACTCGAATAGTGGTCAGTCGAGCCACAAGTGAGTAAGTATCAAAGAAGTCTTCACCTTCCTTTTGGATATAACCCTTAGCCTTGTACTTCTCAATAGTACCATCAGGCCTAAGCTTCTTCTTGAATACCCATTTGCATCCTATAGGTTTGCACCCATAAGGACGATTAGTTATCTCCCAAGTTTCATTTGCCAAGATGGAATCCATCTCACTATGGACCGCTTCCTTCCAGTAGTCAGCATCCTCAGATGCATAAGCGTCTGAAATAGAACTGAGAGTGTCATCTATGAGATACACAAGAAAATCATCACCAAAAAACTTTGCAGTCCTCTGTCTCTTGCTCCTAGTAGGAACTTGATTGTTCTCCTCCACAGGATTTTCAAAGTGTTCCATCGAAATGGCAGGTTCAGTAATTGTAACTGGTTCCTGAGTCAATGAACTAGGCATCTCCTGATTAGATGAGGTAGCCATATCCTTCATGGGAAAGATATCTTCAAAGAAAGTCGCATCATTCGACTCCATGATCGTACCGACATGCATGTCAGGTACCTCAGATTTTACAACCAAAAATATATAACCAATGCTATGAAAAGCATATCCCAAGAAAACACAATCCACAGTCCTTGGTCCAAGCTTCCGCTTCTTTGGAATTGGCATGTTGACTTTCGCCAAACAACCCCATGTTCATAGATAAGAGAGTTTTAATCTTTTCTTCTCCCCTTCCTCGAATGGAGTTATCTCTTTGTTCTTTGTGGGAACTTAATTTATTACATGACATGCCGTCAATATCGCCTCCCCCCATGCCTTGGAGAGACCCGATGTGTCTAACATGGCGTTAACCAAATCAGTTAGAGTACGGTTCTTTCTTTCGACCACCCCATTTGACTGAGGTGAATAGGGAGGCATCCTCTCATGGATTATACCATGTTCCGCACAAAAGGAATCAAATTCATTTGAGAAATACTCTCCACCACAATCGGATCTAAGCCTCTTGATCTTTCGATCAAGTTGGTTTTCCGCTTTAGCTTTATAGATCTTAAAATAGTTCAAAGCCTCATCCTTAGATTTCATAAGATACACATGGCATTATCTAGTGGAGTCATCAATTAACATCATAAAATACTTCTTTCCACCTTTTGTCAAAACACCATTCATTTCACATAGATCTGAATGTATGAGCTCTAGTGGTGCAAGATTTCTCGTTTCCATAGTCACATGAGACTTACGAGGTTGCTTAGCTTGCACACACACTTGACACTTAGATCCCTTGACAGTGGTGTAACTAGGGATTAAGTTTAACTTTGCTAGTCGCGATAGGCAACCAAAGTTACCATGACAGAGATGTGAATGCCACACATTTGATTCACTATTATTGCAAACATGATTAACAACTTTATTTGCAAACGTCTGATAAGGATAAACGAAACATACCTCCTGACTCATACCCTTTACCAACAAAGGTTCCATACTTGGATATTACAAATTTATTTGACTCAAAGACAAGCTTGTAGCCATCTCTACAAAGAGGAGATCCCCTAACAAGATTTTTATTGATGGAGGGGACATAATGCACGTTCTTCAGCCGCACGATCTTCCCCGAAGTAAACTTCAGATAGACCGTGCCAACACCACGAACAGAAGAACTTGAACCATTGCCCATCAGCACGGTGGAAGTCCCTGCAGTCTGATAAGACAAAAACATGGAAATATCACCGCATACATGCACATTAGCACCCCGTGTCAATTAACCAATCAAGAGAATGACATACTTATAGAATAGTGGGAAATATACCATACCCAACATCCCTCATGTCAGTGTCTCCAATGACAACATTAGCGGTCTTGCCGCCTTTCCCAAGATGACGCTTGTCATAGCGATTAGGGTAACTATGAGCCCAATATGATGAGGATCTCCACACACATGACAAACACCTTTCTTCTTGTCATTCTTCTTCTTGAAGTTCGTGTGTTGTACAGCCTTGTTCTTCCCATCAAACTTTGCTTTACCATCAAACTTGCCCTTGTTCTTGAACTTGTGGGGCTGGAAGTTTTTCTTCTGTACCTGATTGGCACTAGAACCTCCCTCAATACCTCGAGCACGGTTGTCCTTTGCTCTCGCCTTTTCTTCCACATCGAGTACCAATGAGATCTAGAACGGAAAACTCCTGCCTCTTTCGCTTCAGTAAGGTAGCAAAGTTCCTCCACGAGGGAGGAAGCTTAGTGATGATACCTTCGGCAATAAACTTGTCCGGTAGCATACAATTGAAGTGCTCAAGTTCTCTAGCAAATGACTGTATCTCATGAGCTTGCTCAACCATAGAGCGCTCTTCAGTCATCCTGTAATCATAGAATTGCTCCATGATGTACAACTCAGTGCCAGCATCCGAGACCCCAAACTTGGCCTCGAGTGCATCCCACATATCTTTTCCATTGTCAATTGACGCATAAGCATCAATTATGTTCTCACCAAGAACACTCAAAAGAGCAGCCTTAAACAGAGAATCCATTTTCTGAAAAGCTTGTGCTTGTTGAGCATCATACTCTCCTTCAGGTTTGCCAAGAGTGGCGTCATAGCAGATCATAGTTTGAAACCATAGAATGGCTCTCACGTTCCACCTCTTATAGTGGATACCCTCAAATATAGGAGGTCTCATGGAAGCAACCAAACTACTCGGGGTAAATTGCCTATAATAAGGTTTTTGGATTGTTGGAAATATGAGCAATTTACCAAATAATTTTATTAACGGAAATACTAGATAAAGTAAGTCATGCAAACTGATAGAGAGAAGGTAAATAGCATCTGCATATATGAACTAGAACGGAACACATCTAGAACAGACACTAGAGAAAGAAGTTGTGATAGAATCTCTAACATAAAAAGTATGAGAACGTATGGAACAGGAGCAGAAGCACCAGTCTTGGGTTCGGTGTCCTCGCCAGCCATATCGTCCACGAGGTTGTCGATGTCCGGGAAGTAGTCGTCGTGCTCAGCACTCCCCAAAAACCTTATCACCCTTCTCCCGTACAAGACTCAAAGAGGTGGAGTTTCGGAGGCCTACTGTCTCGACCTACGGTGCACGCCACAAGCCGGGATGGGGAAGATCGTAGCAGCAATGTAGTGCTCAGGAACTTTGTGGCGAGAGGAAGAGGATCTTCTGGTGCGTCTCTCTAAGAGGAGCGACCTTCCTTTTATAGGCACAACTGAAGGAGGCGAGAGGCTGCGCCGGGAGCTGAAGGGAACGAGGGAGATGAAATGAATAGGCAGCAGCCAAAGGGTGCAGTGTTCGTATTTAGTATCCACTACAGCAAAACTTTCCAGCTCCCGAGTGACCTTTCGTATACCCGTAGTGCATGGCAAAAATTTAGACATCGGCTCAGCTCAATCCTGCAACCCGCGGCGCGTCGTGGTGAGGCGTGGCGAGGCGGCCGGCGGCCGAGGAGTGCGCATGGACGTCCTTCTTGTTCTCATGCTCATACAAGTGGGGAAAGAACCCCCCTTATAAAGAGGTCCAACTCCCTCTAAACTATCAATGTGGGACTAAAGTTTAGTTCCACCTCTTGCCTTGCACGAATCGGCTGCATGGGCCTCTAGGATTTATAAGGAATTTATGAAACTGCTATTGGGCTTGGCCCAAAATAGACAAAATTCCAGCAAAACGATAGCGTAGCGGAGCTCTCGAGCCCCAGGTGAAGCCCGCTGTTGGAACTACTTCTCTGCACCAGAATTTTGCCGCGTACGCCGACCTCGTCGAGAAACAGCCGTCTTTCTCCCAGGACCACGAGAAGGAGTCACTGGCGTTGGGGGTTAGCGTGGTTTGGCCAGTCTCGGCCCATAGGTTAAGGTACTCCTGTAGCATTTTTTCAGACATTTCAGGCCCCACGCCGTCAGCCCAACCGTCTTCCGCTATTGCCTCCCTCACTGTTAATTTCACGCGCACCCCGGGGTTGATCCGCACATATAGGATGGGGGACAATTCCTGCGCTCGGCGCCCATGAATCCATCTATCCTCCCAAAACAAGGCATCCTTGCTATCTCCCAGAGTGCATCGAGTGGCTGCTTTCATGAGCTATTTTGATTCCTCCGGCACCCTAATCTCGAATTCTGCCCAAGGGCTTGTAGGGTCCGTTCACTGCAACCATGGCCATCTGGCCTGAACTGCAATGTTGAGCCATCTCAAGCTGGTAATGTCGTGGTTCTAAGTCTGACAGTAGAATAGGGGGTAGGAATGGAGAGGCAAGATCCTAGCTATGGAGTAGTTGTATACGCAAGATGTTTACGAGTTCAGGCCCTTCTCGGAGGAAGTAACAGCCCTACGTCTCGGAGCCCAGAGGCGGTCGACTTTATTATGTGCGTATGAGTTACAGGGGTGCGAACCCTTTACACTGTGGTGGGGGTGGCTTATATAGAGTCCGCCAGACCCCTCCGGCCCTCAGTTATGCAGGGTTTAAGGTACATTAAGATCTGGCGTTACTGTTAACGCCATACATAAAGTGCTATGATGATCATAAAGACTACTTAATGACAGACTGTTTGTGTGCAGAGTGACTCTAGATCTCCTAGTGGTCGAGTGAGTGGCTTCATGGTCGAGTGTCTTCGAGTCTGTCAAGTGAAATCCTTCCAGGTCGACTGAAAGGTAGTTTCTTCTAGAGATGTCCTTGGGGAGGGTATCTTGGACAGGTTCATGACCCTACCCTAGGTACATGGCTTCATCATTAGCCCCCGAATGGATCGAGGTTTGAGTGGGGAATAAGTTGAGAACCCTTCCGACCCATTTTTTGAGTTATGGGTATGTCTTGTTCTAGATCAATGAACTTAGGTGATGGCACCAACTTCTTTTTCAGTCGCCTTGATCCATTCTTTGTATCCGTCGAGTGAATTTTCTGTATTTGGAGATCTCTGAGCGACAGAGCGGAGGAAATCTCCAGTCTGACAAGTTGCTTTGTAGTTCGCGGATTTAGCGGGATCTGAATTTCGGGAGGCACGCGAAGCGGAGGAGGCCGCGGTACTCAGATGGGATAAGGCAGGAACGCCTTGATCTCTGCGCCACATTTTTTGCCACATATCACGCACGCGACTATTGCGGGATTTGACAGGCTCGTACGGGCCTACCAGTCAGTCACTCGGAAGCAACCCCATATAAGGCGCCGGACGGGGAGGTTTTTGAACAGTGCGCCCTCATTTTCCTCTCCCTCTTCCTCAGATTCATCTGCCGCGTTCGCCTCCATCCTAACGCTGCTGCTCCGTGCGTGCTTCGCCGGCAACAATGGTGAAGGAGAAGACGGCGGCTTTGGAGCGGGCGAAGAAGGCGACGGCGAAGGCGAAGGGAAGGGCGACCAGTCGGGGCGGATCCTCTTCACGGGCCGGTCTGCCGCAGGGCTGGATCCAGGGCGACTGGATCCGCTCGACTATCCGTCAGAAAGATCTTGACGACCTGGCCAATGAAGGACTGATCCCCCATGGATCAGCGAGGCTCCTAGGGAAGGAGTGGCAGCCGCAGCCTCAGGAGGATGAGTGTGTCCTCTTGGCCACCCATGTTGACCGCGGGTTTTCTTTGCCGCCCCACCCATTCTTTCGGGGATTTATGAACTTCTTTGGGGCACAACTCCATCACTTCACACCCAACTCCATCGCGTATCTCGCTGCTTTCGTGTCTTTGTGTGAGAATTTCCTGGGTTGTCAGCCTCATTGGGGCCTTTTCAAACACATTTTCATCTGTCGCTCCCAGACGGTGAAAAAGGCCAATCCGAGTGACGAGAAAACCCAAGTGATTCAGATGTGTGAGGGCCTTGGGGTTCAAATGAGAGGAAAAAGTGCCTTTCCAGCCATGGTTCTTCCCGAGTCGGTTCGAGGGTGGCAGTCGACCTGGTTCTACTACCAAGACCAGCCGACGCCAGGGCAGTCGACTGGACTCCCTCCTTTTTCCATTGACCGAGTGAGCAAGCCGTCCTCTTTGAAGGTGGTCCCGGAGGAGAAGGCGCAGGTTAAGGTGTTGGTCGAGCGTGTAGTCCAGCTTATCCGTGATGGGGTGACCGGCATGGATCTCTTGGAGGTCTTCCTCCGACGACTCATCCAGCCGCTTCAATATTGAGACCATCCGATGTGGATGTATTCTGGCACTGAAGACACCACTCGGATCCACCTGGAGGAGGTCGAGGATGCCACGTTGGAGAGGTGGATGACTGCCATCACTGGGAACAAGGATAACCCTCGAGGAGCTAGGAGGATTCCTCCACTCGACCAGTCATATGAAGCAGACAAGGTCCAATCTTGTATCTTTGATCGTGATCCTGCTTTCTCCCTCCTGTTTGCTTAATATCGATCGACTGCCTTTTGTCTTGATTGTTGTCTTCCAAGTCACTATCGAGATGTACTCGACGCCCAACGGGGCGCAAGAACAGATTGAGGAGGAGGAGGGGAGCGGAGGTGAAAGTCAGGAGGAGTGGCAATTTGATGGTGAGGAGGATGAAGAAGACGACGGCTCTGGTGAAGAGGAGGAGGAGGAAGTCGACCCTCCCTGCACCGAAAGGCGATCCAAGCTCGCCCATGACCCCGCAGTCGAGCGTGGCAAAGCGACTATGCCTATTGGGTAGTCGACGAAACACCCTCGGACGACCTCTCCGGCACCGACTGAGAAAGCACAGAATCAACCCCGAGCGATGTCATCAAAGCCGACGAAGGCCCTGCGGAAGATGAGGATAGTGATTCCCACTATTTCCGGGTAATGGCAGAACTTGTGTTTTCTTGTTTGGCATGGATAAACTCTTGGTCGACTCGTTGGCTAACCGACTGATTTCTGAAATCTGCAGTGCTGCTACCTCCGAGACCTCAGCCAGGAACGAGGACCAAGAAATGGAAGATGCTACCACCTCCAACCTTGGTATGATCTCTGTAGTTTCGCTTTTGGTCAATTGAATCTTCATTTTTAACTTTGAATCTTTCCTGTAGCCCCACCTCATGTCATTGATCTCCCTGATGATGACGATGAGGCGCCGCTGAGGCCGAGGGGGAATATAAAGGTGCCTGCTGGCAAGACTGCTCAAGTTGTGTCAGCACCTAAGACGCTGGTTCAGGAGGGAGGCACCATTACTCGGACTTCTGTGTCCTTTGTTGTGCCGCTGACGAGTGCTCGACCTTCATCATCGGCTGCCGATCCGCCGTCCCTTTTCGCCACACACCACGTCCCAGAGGACCAAGCGGGTGCTGCTAAGGAGGCTATACACCAGGCGGGGGTTATGATGGAGCAGGTGAAGGCGATCCGAGACGCCATCCAAGCAGCTTACGATGCAAGCTCAGCTCTTCAGAGTAACGTCCAGGTCAGTTGGTCGCCGCTTGTTCTGTTAGGATATGGTATCTGAAAACTCTTCTTTCTGAAGATCTTTGTATCTGTACACCCACTGGGTATGTTGATTGATTTGCATTGGTGGGGGCACGCTGAGTGCACCCATTGGGTGTAGTCCCTGAGACAATGGTGGACTGCTGGCAGTCGACTATAGTCTTTATACTTTAAATTTGTTCACTCTAACTTCTCCACTCGGTCTAGTCGAATGGAATCTTGGAACCAGTGGGGGCACGCTGAGTGCACCCACTGGGTGTAGTCCCCGAGACCATGGTCGACTGCTGGCAGTCGACTAAGGTCTGAAGAACATCTTTTTTTTATCGTGATGATACTGTGGCTGACTGTTGGCAGTTAGCTATGGTTTAGGATCATAACCTTTTTGTCTCTTTCGGTCAACTGATCGAACCGAGTCGGTAAAACCAGTGGGGGCACGCTGAGTGCACCCACTGGGTGTAGTCCCCGAGACTACAGTTGAATATTTTAATTCGACTGTAGTCTTAGAAATGCTACGATTTTTTCTCTTAGTCACTCGGAAGTGACCCATCTTTGATGTCTGTCGACTGACCTTTCGCAGAAATCTTGCGAGCTTGTGTCTCGCTATACTGAATTGGAGAACAAACATATCCAGCTCGAACTTGACTTGAAGCTTGTCCAGGAGAACTTCACGAAGGCAAAGGAGGAAGCAAAAGGTATGTTTGGTGAGAATCTTGACGATTGCCTTTATTTTTTTGACCATTCCTGATTCTGATCTCATTGTCACTTTGCAGACAAACTGAAGGAGGCTCTAAAGAAGAAGGACCTTGACCTTGCCGGGGCGCATAAAGCGGCTTCGGACAAGATGAAGCTCGCAGAAGAAAAGCTAACTTCAGTCGGTAAACTTGAAGAGGAGAATACCAATCTGAAAGCTGCTCCTGACGTGGCCAACAAGGAGGTCAGCCGTCTGAAGAATGACAAGATAACTCTTAGTGACAAGGCTAGTGAACTGATGGGGAAGAAGAACGATCTGGAGGCTTATCTGGAAGGGCTCGCCAAGAAGTTATTCCTCATGCTTGAAGGTAATCTCTTTTATCCGACTTACTCGTTATCATCGACTCATCATAGAACTGTTGGCTTAACTTCAAACTGTGCTTACAGAATTTTGCCAAAACTTCGAGGAGGAGACCAGTCAATTGGAGACAAACTTGGACCCCATTAATTCTCCTGTGAAGGACGAGGCTGCTATGAACGTGTTCCGACTGGAGTCTCACGTTGCTGGTGTGGTGGACTACCTCGCTCGACTGAAGGTTGCAGTGTCGCGGATCGACACGACACTCTAGCCAAGAGAGACACTTCAAAATGACCTCGAGTCTTTAATGACTCGACAGAATGACGTTCCAGGTCGAGTGCAGGAATGGAAGAAGTCTTCCGCCAGGTGTGGTGCTGATGTTGCTCTGTCCCTGGTACGTGTTCATTGCAAGGATGCACGAGAGGACAAGCTGGCCTCCATCAGGGTGGCCAATACCAAGAAGCATGACTTCCAATCTTTCATGGAGACCTTCATTGCTGCTGCCACTCGGATTGCTGACAGAATCGACCTGGACCAGTTCGTCGCGCCCTCTAGTCCTCCACCTGAGGAGTAAAAAACTTCTATGCCTCATCTTAAATTTGCCTCGGAATGCCGAGTGGTTTTGTAACCGATAAACTTTTACAGGCTTGATGCCTGAGCGCTTCTGAATCCGTTATCTGAACTTTGCTTATCATTAAATATGCTTGCACTTGCCTTCAAGCGAACTTTGTCTTTCACTCGAAATACACTTCAACGCTTGAGATGTAGCTCTGAGGTGGAAAATCCAGTCGATCTGCACTTAACCGCTATTGTTGGTAGGGATGGAGCACATATGGAGTGCACATTGTATTTGTGGCGCTGCCCGGAATGTCCATTCAGAATAGGAAGCATGCCCAACCACGGACTTGGGCCTCTCAGGGAGGACCGAGTTAGTTGTTGGTTTGTCAGCTAGATCCGGCATAGGACAGGGCTAGCTCAGAGGGAGAAGGTAGCAGTCGACCTGCGCCTCGTCATCCTTGCAGAGCGTACATTATATTTGTGGCGTAGCTCGGAGGGAGAAGGTAGCAGTCGACCTGCACCTCGTCATCCTTGTAGAGCGCAATAGATTAAGTACTTAGGCGAGCATTGGGCTGCAGCTAAGCCCCCGAGTGGGAGGATTGCTCTTCACTCAGTGGGATTTCCAAATACTTAGGCGAGTACCGGACTGCAGCTAAGCCTCCGAGTGAGAGGTTTGCTCGCCACCCGGTAGGAATTTCGGATACTTAGGCGAGTACTGGACTGCAGCTAAGCCCCCGAGTGGGAGGTTTGCTCTCCACTCGGTAGGATTTTCGGGTACTTAGGCGAGTACTGGACTTTAGCTAAGCCCCCAAGTGGGAGGTTTGCTCTCCACTCGGTAGGATTTTCAGATACTTAGGCGAGTACTGGACTGCAGCTAAGCCCCCGAGTGGGAGGTTTGCTCTCCACTCGGTAGGATTTTCGGATACTTAGGCGAGTGCTGGAATGCAGCTAAGCCCCCGAGTGGGAGGTTTGCTCTCCACTCAGTCGGATTTTTGGTGGAGTAGCTCCGAAGGAGAAGGTAACAGTCGACCTGCACCTCGTCGCCCTTGCAGAGCGCACGTTGTATTTGTGGTGTAGCTCGGAAGGAGAAGGTAGCAGTCGACCTGCACCTCGTCGTCCTTGCAGAGCGCACATTGTATTTGTGGTGTAGCTCGGAAGGAGAAGGTAGCAGTCGACCTGCACCTCGTCGTCCTTGCAGAGCGCACATTGTATTTGTGGCGTAGCTCGGAAGGAGAAGGTAGCAATCGACCTGCACCTCGTCGTCCTTGCAGAGCGCACGTTGTATTAAATACTTAGGCGAGTATTGGACTGCAGCTAAGCCCCCGAGTGGGAGGATTGCTCTCCACTCGGTGGGAATTTCAAATACTTAGACGAGTACTGGACTGCAGTTAAGCCCCCGAGTGGGAGGCTGGCTCACCACTCAGTAGGATTTTTTAAACTTAGGCGAGTACTTGGACTGCAGCTAAGCCTCCGAGTGGGAGGCTTGCTCACCACTCGGTAGGATTTTAAACACTTAGGCAAGTACTTGGACTGCAGCTAAGCCCCCGAGTGGGAGGCTGGCCCACCACTCTGTAGGATTTTAAACACTTAGGCGAGTACTTGGACTGCAGCTAAGCCCCCAAGTGGGAGGCTGGCTCACCACTCGGTAGGATTTTTTCTTAAACTTAGGCGAAACGGATTCGCAGCTAAGCCCCCGAGTGGGAGGCTGGCTCACCACTCGGCAGGGATTTTTTTTACAAACTTAGGCGAAACGGATTCGCAGCTAAGCCACCCACTGGGGGATTTTTTACGTAAACAAAAGTAACAACAATCACTGGGAAAATTATAACACTCTTGTCTTTGAAAAACAAACTACAGAAGTACTTTTATTACATCTCATCCGAGTGAATACTTAAGTATAAAAGGGGTGGAGCAGCTCCGCGTTCCAAGCTCTTCGCTCGTCAATCTGGCGATCGACATTGTAAAGATGGTACGCTCCATTGTGGAGGACTTTGGTGACGATGAAGGGACCTTCCCAAGTAGGAGCACGCTTGTGTGGCTTCTGCTGATCCACTCGGAGAACCAAATCTCCTTCTTGGAAGGCTCGACTCTTCACGTTTCTGGCATGGAATCGACGCAAATCCTGCTGGTAGATAGTCAATCGGATCATGGCCATCTCTCTTTATTCTTCTAGAAAGTCGACTGCATCCTGTCGGGCTTGCTCTGCTTCATCTTCAGTGTAGAGTTCGACTCGGGGTGCATTGTGAAGCAGGTCACTCGGCAGGACTGCTTCAGCTCCACAGACTAGGAAGAACAAAGTTCTCCCAGTCGACCGATTAGGAGTGATCCTTAATCCCCAAAGAACTGAGGAAGTTCGTCGACCCATGCGCCTGCTGCGTGTTTGAGATCGCGCATCAGTCGGGGTTTCAGTCCTTTGAGAATTAGACCATTTGCTCGTTCTGCTTGTCCATTCGACTGGGGTGAGCGACTGAAGCATAATCGACTCGTGTGCCTTGAAATGCGCAAAAGGCTCTGAATTCGTCGGAATCAAAGTTTGACCCATTATTAGTGATGATGCTGTGTGGAACTCCATATCTGAATACCAACTGTCTGATGAAGCTGATAGCAGTGTCAGCATCCAGATTCTTGATAGGCTTAGCTTCAATCCATTTGGTAAACTTGTCGACTGCTACTAGCAAGTGAGTGAAGCCGCTCCTGCCAGTTCTCAGTGGTCCAACCATATCTAACCCCCAAACAGCGAAGGGCGAGATGAGTGGAATGGTCTTCAAGGCCGAGGCAGGTTTGTGCGATAGATTGGAATAAAACTGACATCCTACACACTTGTCGACTATCTCCTTTGCCATTTCATTTGCTCTTGGCCAGTAAAATCCCGCTCGGTATGCTTTAGCCACAATGGTCCGAGAGGACGCATGATGACCACAGGTCCCCGAGTGGATATCATCAAGGATTATTCGACCTTCTTCTGGCGTTATACATTTCTGACCGACTCCAGTCACGCTTCTCTGTACAACTGTCCCATTATCACGGTAAAGGCTTTGGATCGACGGACGATCTGTCGAGCCTCTTCTTCATTCTCTGGGAGCTCTTTCCTTAAGATATACGCGATGTACGGCTCTGTCCAGTCGGGAGTGATGACCAAAACTTCCATGATCAGTTCGACCACAGCTGGAACTTTCAACTTCAGTCGGATTTATGACACTTTTTGGCTGTGGAGCTTCTTCGGTGAAAGGATCCTCTTGAACTGACGGAGTATGGATGTGTTCCAAAAACACATTACTGGGAATGGCTTCTCTCTTGGAACCTATCTTTGCCAAATCATCAGCCGCTTGATTTTTCAGTCGGGGTATATGATGGAGCTCTAACCCCTCAAATTTCTTCTCTAGCTTTCTCACTTCATTGCAGTAACCAGTCATGGCTGGACTTCTGACGTCCAACTCCTTCATCACCTGATTAACCACCAAATCCGAGTCGCCATAGACCATGAGGCGACGGACGCTGAGTGAAATGACCATACGCAACCCATACAAAAGTGCTCCGTATTCTGCTTCATTATTGGAGGAATCAAAGTGGGTCTGGAGCACATATCTGAGCTTATCTCCTCGGGGGGAAACCAACACTACCCCAGCACCGGAACCATTCAGCATCTTAGAACCATCAAAGAACATGGTCCAGTGCTCCGAGTGAACCTGAGTCGGTAGTTGTTGTTCAATCCACTCGGCGATGAAATCAGCTACTGCTTGGGACTTGATGGCTTTCTTTGCC
This sequence comes from Triticum timopheevii, assembly GCA_963921465.1. NCBI lineage: Eukaryota > Viridiplantae > Streptophyta > Magnoliopsida > Poales > Poaceae > Triticum > Triticum timopheevii. Next base: position 283,958,377 of record OY997270.1, on the reverse strand, counting down.
TCAAACTTGATATCAAGGGGAAGGAGTTCAATCGCCCATTTTGGCACTCGACCAGTTGCATCTCTGTTGTGCAGAATCTCTGATAATGGGGCGTCGCTGACGACTGTAATGGAATGATCAGAGAAATAATGAGCAACCTTCTTCGTGGTCATATAAGTCCCATATACAAGCTTCTGATAATGAGGGTATCTTTGCTTTGATGGGGTCAACACTTCAGAAAGATAATATACTGGGCGCTGAACTTTCAAGGCTTTTCCTTCTTCTTCCCGCTCGACCGTAAGTACTGTACTATGACTTGTCCTGTGGCTGCAATGTAAAGCAGCAAAGGCTCTTTGCTGATTGGGGCAGCAAGCACCGGCTGGGTAGAGAGCAGAGCTTTTAGTTCTACAAATGCTGCATCAGCTTCTGGAGTCCACTCAAACTTGTCTGACTTCTTTATCAGTCGGTAAAGAGGCAATGCCTTTTCACCGAGATGAGAGATGAATCGACTTAAAGCGGCCAAGCATACAGTGAGCTTCTGGACATCGTGTACATGCACATGGCGTTTCATTCGGAGTATAGTGCCAACTTTTTCTGGGTTGGCGTTGATTCCTCGTTCAGAAACGAGAAAACCGAGTAACTTTCTGCCAGGAACTCCGAATGTGCACTTTGATGGATTAAGCTTGATATCATACCTCCTGAGATTGGAAAATGTTTCAGCGAGGTCCGTCAACAGGTCGGAACCCTTCTGTGATTTGACCACAATATCATCCATGTACACTTCCACATTCCGACTGATTTGAGTGAGCAAACACTTCTGAATCATCCTCATGAACGTGGCTCCAGCATTTTTAAGGCCGAATGTCATGGTGACATAGCAGAAGCACCCGAATGGAGTGATGAAAGCTGTTTTAATCTCATCGGGTCCATACAGACGGATCTTATGGTAATCGGAATAGGCGTCTAAAAACGACAGGCGCTCACATCCCGCAGTTGAGTCGACTATTTGGTCGATGCGAGGGAGAGGAAAATGATCTTTCGGGCAGGCCCAATTGATATGTTTGAATTCAATGCACATACGAAGTGACTTGTCCTTCTTGGGGACCATGACAACATTGGCGAGCCACTCGGAGTGGTAAATCTCTCAGATAAACTCCGCTGCTAAGAGCCGAGCCACCTCCTCGCCAATGGCCTTTCTCTTCTGGACGGCGGACCGTCGAAGATGTTCCTTGACAGGTTTTACTTTTGAGTCTACTCGCAGGCGATGCTTAGCCAACCCCTGGGAACACCCGGCATGTCAGCAGGCTTCCATGCGAAGATGTCCCAATTCTTACGGAGGAACTGGATGAGCGCTTCTTCCTATTTGGAGTCGAGTGTTATAGAGATATGAGTCGGAGCAGCACTGGGGTCGGTCGGGTGAATGTGAACGGGCTTCGTCTCACCGGACGACTGCAACACTGACTCTGTAGCGGGCTTCTTGGCTCACAACAAATCACTCGGATCTGCAGTTTTTTGGTATTCTTGCAGCTCTACCACTGCCATCTGAGCATCGGCGATCTTTGAGCCCTTCTGAAAGCACTCTTCCGCCTTCTTCCGATTGCCAGTAATAGTGATCACACCTTTGGGACCAGGCATCTTCATTTTGAGGTACACATAACACGGTCGAGCCATGAAACGTGCATAAGCTGGCCAGCCCAAAATAGCATGATAAGCACTCTGGAAATCCACCACTTCAAATGTCAACTTTTCTTTGCGGTAATTCTTGGAATCACCAAAAACCACATCAAGAGCATTTGGCCGAGTGACTCAGCCTTCTTCCCAGGAATGACTCCATGGAAACTCATGTTGCTGGTACTGAGTCTGGACATCGGAATGCCCATCCCTTTCAATGTTTTTGCATACAATATATTCAGGCCACTGCCACCATCAACCAAGACTTTAGTCAGTCGAGTGCCTTCGACGACTGGGTCGACCACCAAAGCATGCCTCCCAGGGGTGGCTATGTGTGTCGGATGATCGGATTGGTCGAATGTGATGGCAGTCTGAGACCACTTCAGATAACTGGCTGTCACCGGAGCAACCATATTCACCTCTCGGTTGATAACTTTCAATCGACTTTTGCTTTCAACATCAGCAAAAATCATCAGGGTGGAATTGACTTGGGGATATCCATCATCACTATCTTCTTTGTCCTCAACTTTGTCCGACTCCTTTTCCTTATCTTTGGGTTGTTTCCCCTGGAATTGCTGGATCAAGAGCCGACACTGTCGAGTGGTATGTTTCGGGTAAATGAATTTACCCTCCTCATCTTTCTTCGTGTGGATGTGGCACGGCAAATCCATCACATCATTTCCTTCCTTGTCCTTCACCTTCTTAGGGTTCCAAGATCCTTTGGGCTTCCCTTTAAACTTTCCTTGAGTTACGGCCAAGGCTTCTCCAGGAGCAGCTGGCTCGGCTTTCCGCTTCTGCTTCCGACTGGAGTTCCCTCCCCTGGTTTCATGAGCGGTTGGCTTGTACTTGCCACTCCGGAGCCGATCCTCTTCTTCACCATTGGCATACTTGATGGCAATCTCCATCATTCGACTCAAGGTCATGTCTCCGGTCCGACCGAATTTCAAACTTAACTCTCTGTTCTTAACGCCTTCCTTGAAGGCACAGACTGCATGGTGATCAGATACATTCTCCACCATGTGATGCAATGTGATCCACCTCTGGATGTAATCCCTCAGAGTCTCATTCAACTTTTACACACAAACCTGCAGCTCTGTCAACCCTGATGGTCGCTTGCAAGTTCCTTCAAATGTTCTGACAAACACTCGGGCAAGATCTTCACAAGTGTAAATGCTGCTAGGTGCCAACTGATTCAGCCATGCTCTGGCCGAGCCCTCCAACATAAGAGGTAGGTGTTTCATGGACACCTCATCATTGCCGCCGCCAATCTGAACAGCCACTCGGTAGTCCCCAAGCCAAGTATCGGGCTTGGACTCGCCAGTGAACTTACTGACTCCAGTCGCCAACCTGAAGTTGGGAGGAATCACCGCGGCCCTGATGGCTCTGCTAAAACACTCTGGTCCTGAGACGTGAACTCTGCTGTTGGTGGGCACATCTCTGTCATGGCCTTCTCGGTGAGCTCTGTTCCGATCGAACAAACCTTGAACGGTAATGGATCTCACATCAAAGCCTGGTTCTCTGGGGTCAACTGGAACCCTTCGCCCCACACTGTGCGGGCGTCTGTCATTTTGCTGTCGAGGAGCGTACCCCTTGGGGGAGGAGTGGGCACTCGATGTCGATCATCGTGATCGAATCGGTCACCATACTGATCACGCCGACCTCCACGTCCCTCACGCCTCGGGGGCGATCTCGGGCTATGGGCCGACTGGACTTTATTCGCAGCAATGGATCTGCTGTGAATCCTGTTTCGCGACTGCGGTACAGCTGAATTTTGATCTCCTGCTGCCCGGAGTAAATCTCTGATCTGCATCAAGCCTCTGCCAGCCTCTGACTGAGAGGGCTGAATCGACTCTGCTATACGGGCTGCAGCTGCTAGATTCTGAATCGGAGTTTGATATACCTGAGTCGGTGGTGGAAAGAGTTGACGTCGACTGGAGTCTGGGACCCGTTGCCGTGCACGCTCGTCGAGTGCTCGCTGGAGGTTCTCCAGTCGAGTGCCCTAAGTCAAGTTGTCCAAACGCGCGTCCTCTAAGGCACGAGCCTCGGGGGTTTCTCCAACAATAGGAGTATGCAGCGCATCCATGTTCCGGCGGCGAAGATCTTCATTTTGTAGCGACGTGAGGGGCTCGGGCTGATATTCTTCGTGGGCGTGCGCCGGATCGCCTCCGCCATCGACTTCGTTGGTGCAGGGAAAACCGGGAGGAATGCGTGGTCCATTAACCATCAGAACCTCCGCTGCCGGATCACTACTGTCGCACTCGGATGCAGTCTCTACGGAGCCAGTCGATAGGTCGAACAGGCCGTAGAGAGATTCGTCGGGCTTGATCGCCGCGACTTGGGGAGTGGCTGGCTGGCGAGCCACCCCGTGCCTCACCCACCACTGAAGCCTCGACCGACCAGAGCGCTTGCGCCGGCAGGAGACAGGGAGGGAGGACGACACAGGGGTCGACCGATACGGGGTCGACGGGTGCCACAGGAGGACGCCGCGGACGCACGCACGGAAGTGCGTCGCCCCGCGGACGGGGAGCGCGTCGATGTCGAGTGGAGCCTCCTGAAGCCAAGCGGAGTCGTCGGCGATGAACATGAGCGCGCCGAGACAGATCTCGCGGCCCTCAACCAAAACTCCGCTTGAAACCATGATGAAGGAGATCGGAACAATCGCAACTTCTCCAATAGGTCGCTAAGACACCTGCCCCAAGGTGGGCGCCAACTGTCGTGGTTATAAGTTTGACAGTAGAATAGGTGGGTAGGAATGGAGAGGCAAGATCCTAGCTATGGAGTAGTTGTATACGCAAGATGTTTACGAGTTCAAGCCCTTCTCGGAGGAAGTAACAGCCTTATGTCTCGGAGCCCGGAGGCGGTCGACTGTATTATGTGCGTATGAGTTACAGGGGTGCGAACCCTTTACACTGAGGAGGGGTTGGCTTATATAGAGTCCGCCAGACCCCTCCGGCCCTCAGTTATGCAGGGTTTAAGGTACATTAAGATCTGGCATTACTGGTAACGCCATACATAAAGTGCTATGATGATCATAAAGACTACTTAATGACAGACCGTTTGTGTGCAGAGTGACTCTAGATCTCCTGGTGCTCGAGTGAGTGGCTTCATGGTCGAGTGTCTTCGAGTCCGTCGAGTGAAATCCTTCCAGGTCGACTGAAAGGTAGTTTCTTCTAGAGATGTCCTTGGGGAGGGTATCTTGGACAGGTCCATGACCCTATCCTAGGTACATGGCTTCATCAGGTAATCCCTAAGCCGCCTGCCCACTTCGAGGAATAGACCATATCCCACGCCACCATGCACTTGCTGGACGGGGCCTCCGAGCGAGCACACCAGAGAAAACCATGGCAGATTTTGTTTATTGCGGCAATAGTCTTCAATGGTGTTTTTGCTGCTGAGGTTTGGACTGTCGTCTCGGCGTCTGCAAACAAACCAAACTGGGCACCAACGGTAGGAGATAACATTAACCAATGGTGTGCACGGATAGGTGGATCAGGGCGGGCGTGCAAGGACACGAGAATAGCCCCAACCCTCATGCTCTGGGAGCTTTGGAAGCATCACAATGCCATTGTCTTCGATGGTGTTTCCCCTTCCATACACAGAGTGATCAACAACATACAGGCCGGGGGCACGACGTGGAGGGAAGCTAGGATGCTTCAAGGAGAAGCTTGCACCGTCCTTGAGAGGCTAGCAGAGTGGGCACGACGGACGAAGTAATCGACATTGTAATAGATGTAGGGTGGATTGGGAGTGGACTCGTGGTCCATACTGTAATATGTAACATCATTGTGGAGGGGCTCTTTTTGCCCTGCTTCCTTCTATAATATATAGTACGCACCCTCATGCATATTCGAAAAAAAACACGCATGATTCCATGAAAACATTGCACTGTACATGCCCACGACACTACTCGGGAGTAGTTGCTCTGACCCGTCTATTAGGCCAACTCTAGCGCGCGACCCCAAATGGATGTTCGTTTTGCCCAGATTCTGTCCATTTGGGTAGGGCAATGGGGTTGTGTCCGGGCCTTTCTTGGGATGCGACGGCCGTGCGCCCAACGCGCGGACGCATCCTTTGGCCTCATCCTGTCCGCCGCGGCCAATATGCCCATATATTCACATATTTCAATGTTTAAATCAAGTTTGCACGTCCAAATTTTAATTGTCTCAAATAAAAATAGTTTTACAACCAATCAAAATTGTCTCAAATAAAATAGTTTTACAACCAAATCGAAATTGCCTTGAATAAACATAATGAACCAATAAATCTATTGGTTGTGAATGTAATTCCATATGTGCTCAACCAAGTCATTCTGAAGATCCAAATGAGTGTGTCAATCACACAATTCACGACGGAATTGGGTAAACTGTTCAAATGTGATCGGTTCTTGGTGCAAGGGTTCAACATTTTCACCTTGAAAATCAAATCCTTGGGCGAAGATGATGTTATCACGCTCGTCCTTGACGATCATGTTGTGCATGATCACACAAGCAGCCATCACCTCCCAAAGCTTCCCTTCATCCCTAATCAATGCATGGTTTCGAATGATACCCCATCGGGATTGAAGCACACCAAAAGCATGTTCCACATCCTTCCTAGCACTCTCTTACATTTGGGCAAATCTCTGTCTCTTCTCACCTTGGGGGTTCGAGATTGTCTTACAAAAGTTGACCACTGAGGATATATACCATCAGCTAGGTAGTATCCCTTGTTGTAGTGGTGGCCATTGATCTCAAAGTTGACACGTGGGGAGTGGACTTTTGCAAGCCTTGTGAAGACTGGAGAACGCTGCAGCATGTTGATATCATTGTGAGAACCTGCCATGCCGAAGAAAGAATGTCATATCCAAAGATCTTGCGAAGCCACCGCTTCTAATATGACAGTGCACACTTTAACATGTCCCTTGTACTGACCCTGCCAAGCAAATGGATAGTTCTTCCACTCCTAGTGCATACAATCTATGCTGTCAAGCATGCCTGGAAAACCTCTGTCGACGTTAATCGCCAACAGCTTTCTGTATCAGCGGCATTTGGCTGCCTCAAGTACTCATGGCCAAACACTGCCACCATGGCCTTGTAGAAGTTGTACATTGACAACAGACATCTGGACTCACTCATGCGCACATAATCATCCACCAGATTGCCTCGAATTCCATATGCAAGCATGCAGATGGCCGCGGTGCATTTCTGATAATAGGAGAATCCAAGCTTGCCAAGGGCATCTATTTTGCATTCAAAGAATGGGTATTGAGCAACCACTCCCTCTCGGATACGATTGAACACATGCCTTGCCATACGAAAACGGCGACGGAATTTCTCCGGTTTGGAGAGTGCGGTATTCTGAAAGTAATCAGCATAGAGCAGGGTGTGGCCCCCTCTCTGTTGCAATTCAGGTTGGGAGCACGGCCAGGGACTGACTCCCTGTACCGAGGCCGCTCCATTCAGTGTGGTCTTGAACGACCAGTGCAGCCACCACAAGATCTTCGTCATCCGAGAACGAATCATCCGATGAATAAATGAAGTGGTTGAAGGACAATTCATCTCCACTGTCCATACCTTTGTGGGAAAAGTGTTAAACACCTTGCAGTCATGGAGGCAAAGAGGTGGCAAATATCACCTTGATGCAGCAGGGGCATTTGGCGGCAGGCTACAGGTCGCTCCAAAGCACCCGACGGAAGCTGCTGTGGTCCATAGGCGTCGCCGGTGGTCGTATCCCCTCTGGCACCGGATATGACGGTGACGGCCAAAGCTCCTCCAAACGGTGGCCAAAACTCCAACGAAAGCACGGGCGTGGTAGCGACCATGGCGAGACGTGGTTTGGTATGGACGACCGGGGGGTGAGCAGTGAGGAGGAAGCCGAAAAATAGTGGCGGCACCAGCGGCGGGGTGAGGCGGGGAGGGCGGGTGCAGGCGTTGGGGGTGAATGAAGCGCTGGTGTCCCCAACAGGTGGGACACGGGGAGGACAAGGGCATGCGTCCCGCCCGTCCGCACGATGTCCATTTCACCCCAAACGCGGTGCATGTTTGGGTCGGGAATGGGTCGAAAACCGGACATTTGTCCGTTTGGGGCCGCGCATTGGGCCGCCCTATTCGTCCGTTCTACCCAAAACGGACTAGGATGGACAGGACGGGGTTGTGCGCTGGAGTTGGCCTTAGAGCAACTCCAACCGGCCGACCCAAATGAACATCATTTTTATTTGCCTTTTGTCCATTTGGGTCGCCCGTCCGCGCGTATGTTTCCGCTTTTTTGTTTGAGTGGCCAGTGCGCCCAACGTCAGGCAGACACATTTGGTGCATGTCCGCGTCTCGGCATTCAGTCGAACACCTGTTGGGCGAGCTCCCGTGTCGCCCTGCCCCGCGCCCGCGCTGCAGCTCACGGCCCACCCGCGTCCTGCCATGTCCCCGGCGTCCGCTCGAGCACGCTGCAGCTCACCCCCCCCCCCCCGCGGCCGCCGCGTCCCCCGCGGCCGCCTGCCTCGTGGTGTAGCACTGTCGGAATCGCTCCGCGGACCCAAATAAGGTTCAAACTCTGGGGCGTGCGCGAAGAACTCTGCTAGGCTACGACTTGCTGCTCACTGCCCTATGGGTTGGCTCTGGCGTGCTCGAGCGAGAGGGAAGGAAAGAGAGGAACTCAAAGGTTTATCTAGGTTCGGGGCACCTTGCGTTGTAATACCCTACTGCTGCTTTGTGGTGGATTGCCACGTGAGGGAGGATGAGTATGAACTAGTACAAGAGTTTGGCACCTCGAGAGGGCTCAGGATCAGATGATGGATCGTCGGCCTCCCCTCTGTCTATGGTGGAGACTACCTTATATTTGTACTGTCCGGATCCTCTTCCCCCAAGGCTTCGGCGGGAAGGGATACCACAGCGGCCAATTTTAAAGGGGGACAATAGTACACCCTATCCTGACTAAAGGTGGTGTTCGCCTTCTGATACGTCTCCAACGTATCTACTTTTCCACTCTTTTGCCCTTGTTTTGGACTCTAATTTGCATGATTTGAATGGAACTAACTCGGACCGACGCTATTTTCAACAGAATTGCCTTGGTGTTATTTTTCTGCAGAAATATAAGTTCTCGGAATGACCTGAAAATTTACGGAGAATACTTTTCGAATAAATAAAAAATATTGGAAAAAGAATTAACCCGAGGGGACCCACCAGCTGACCACAAGGGCGGAGGGCGCCCCCTACCCCCTGGGCGCGCCCCTTGCCTTGTGGGTCCCTTGGACCTCCTCTGACCCTAACTCCAACTCTATATATTCATGTTCGGGGAGAAAAAATCGGAGAGAAGATTCATCACGTTTTACGATACGGAGCCACCACCGCGTCCTGTTCTTCATCGGGAGGGCTAATCTGGAGTCCGTTCGGGGCTCCGGAGAGGGGGATCCATCACCATCGTCATCATGAACCTTCCTCCATCGCCAATTTCATGATGCTCACCCCGTGCGTGAGTAATTCCATCGTAGGCTTGCTGGACGGTGATGGGTTGGATGAGATTTATCATGTAATCGAGTTAGTTTTGTTAGGATTTGATCCCTAGTATCCACTATGTTCTGAGATTGATGTTGCTCTGACTTTGGTATGCTTAATGCTTGTCACTAGGGCCCGAGTGCCATGATTTCAGATTTAAATCCTTTATGTTTCCATGAATATATTTGTGTTCTAGATCCTATCATGCAAGTTGACACCTATTACGAGTTATAATCTGCATACCCCAAGGTGACAATAATTGGGACTCTTTTCGGCGATTACCGTAGTTTGACGACTTCATGTATTCGCTAAGTGCTAATGCTTTGGCCCGGTTCTCTATTAGAAGGAGGCCATAATTTCCCTTAGTTTCCATTAGGACCCCGTGATACGTCAAATTTTCATCATGCTTTTATATTGATATCTATTGCATTATGGGTTGTTATTACGCTTTATATCATAATACTTATGCTTTTCTCTCTTATTTTATAAGGTTTACATGAAGAAGGAGAATGCCGACAGCTGGTATTCTAGACTGGAAAAGGAGAAAATATTAGAGACCTATTCTGCACAACTCCAAAAGTCCTGAAACTTCACGGAGAATATTTTTGGAATATATAAAAAATATTGGGCGAAGAAACTAACAAAGAGGGGCCACCTGCCATCCACAAGGGTGGAGGGCGTGCCCTCCGATTTTGTCGGCCCCCTGGCAGGCCCCCGATGCCCATCTTCTGCTATATGGTGTGTTTTGACTTGGAAAAAAAATCAGAAGGAAGCTTTCGGGACGAAGCGCTGCCTTCCCAAGGCGGAACTTGGGCAGAACCAATCTAGGGCTCCGGCGGAGCTCTTCTGCCGGGGAAACATCCCTCCGGGAGGGGGAAATCATCGCCATCGTCATCACTATCGATCCTCTCATCGAGAGGGAGTCAATCTCCATCAACATCTTCACCAGCACCATCTCCTCTCCAAACCCTAGTAAATCTCTTGTATCCGATCTCTGTCTCAAAACCTCAGATTGGTACTTGTGGGTTGCTAGTAGTGTTGATTACTCCTTGTAGTTGATGCTAGTTGGTTTATTCGGTGGAAGATCATATGTTCAGATCCTTAATGATAATTAATACTCCTCTGATTATGAACATGAATATGCTTTGTGAGTAGTTACATTTGTTCTTGAGGACATGGGAGAAGTCTTGTTATAAGTAATCATGTCAATTTGGTATTCATTCGATATTTTGATTAGATGTATGTTGTCTTTCCTCTAGTGGTTTATATGAACGTCGACCATGACACTTCACCATGATTTGGGCCTAGGGGAAGGCATTGGGAAGTAATGAGTAGATGATGGGTTGCTAGAGTGACAGAAGTTAAACCCTAGTTTATGCGTTGCTTTGTAAGGTGCTGATTTGGATCCATATGTTTCATGCTATGGTTAGATTTATCTTAATTCTTTTTTTCATAGTTGCAAATGCTTGCGAGAGGGGTTAATCATAAGTGGGAGGCTTGTCCAAGGAAGGACAGCACCCAAGCACCGGTCCACCCACATATCAAATTATCAAAGTAACGAACGCGAATCATATGAGCATGATGAAAACAAGCTTGACAATAATTCCCATGTGTCCTCGGGAGCGCTTTGCTTTATATAAGAGTTCGTCCAGGCTTGTCCTTTGCTACAAAAAGGATTGGGCCACCTTTCTGCACTTTAGTTACTTTTGTTACTTGTTACCCGTTATGCATTATCTTATCACAAAACTATCTGTTACAGATTATTTCAGTGCTTGCAGATAATACCTTGCTGAAAACCGCTTCTCATTTCCTTCTGCTCCTCGTTGGGTTCGACACTCTTACTTATCAAAAGTACTACGATAGATCCCCTATACTTGTGGGTCATCAAGAATCTTTTCTGGCGCCGTTTCTGGGGAGTGAAGCACCTTTGGTGAGTGGAATTTGGTAAGGAAACATTTATATACTGTGCTGAAATTTACTGTCACTTGTTACTATGGAAATAATCCTTCGAGGGGCTTGTTTGGGGTATCTTCACCTCGACCGGAATAGCAAAGAGTTGCTCCTCAACCTACTGCACCTACTGAAAATATTTATTATGAAATTCCTTCGGGTATGATAGAGAAACTGCTAGCTAATCCTTATGCAGGAGATGGAACATTACATCCTGATATGCACCTAATCTATGTGGATGAAGTTTGTGGATTATTTAAGCTTGCATGTATGCCCGAGGATGTTGTCAAGAAGAAGGTCTTACCTTAATCTTTTAAGGAAAATACATTGATATGGTTTAGGCTATGTGACGTTATTGGATCATGGAACTACAACTGATTGAAATTGGAATTTCATCAGAAGTTTTATCATATGCATCTGGTTCATCATATTTGGAATTATATATATAATTTTTGGCCTCGTGAAGGAGAAAGTATTGCTCAAGCTTGGGGGAGGCTAAAGTCAATGTTATATTCATTCCCCAATCTTGAGCTCTCAAGATAAATTATTATTCAAAATATTTATGATCGGCTTTCTCATAATGATCGACCCATGCTTGATACTTCTTGTACTGGTTCTTTTATGAAGAAGACTATTGAATTCAAATGGGATTTATTGGAAAGAATTAAACAAAACTCTGAAGATTGGGAACTCGACGAAGGTAAGTAGTCAGGTATAAACCTTAAGTTTGATTGTGTTAAACCTTTTATGGATACCGATGCTTTTCGTGATTTTAGCACAAAATATGGTCTTGACTCTGAGATAGTAGGTTCTTTTTGTGAATCATTTGCTAGTCATGTTGATCTCCCTAAGGAGAAGTGGTTTAAATATGATCCTCCCATTGAAGTTAAAGTAGTAGAACCTATTAAAGTTGAAGAAGAAACTATTACTTATAATGTTGATCCTATTTTCCCCAGTTCATATATTGAGAAACCACCTTTCCCTATTAGAATAAAGCATCATGCTAAAGCCTCAACTGTGAAGTTATACTAGAACACCTACACCCCCTGAACAAATTAAAGTTGAACCTAGTATTGCTATGGTTAAAGATCTCTTGGTTGATAATATTGATGGGCATGTTATCTATTTCTGTGATGAAGCTGCTAGAGTTGGTAAACCCGGTACTAAAGATAAACATAGACATGTTGTTGGGACGCATGTTGTTTCTGTTAAAATTGGAGATCATTGTCATCATGGCTTATGTGATGTGGGTGCTAGTGTGAGTGCAATACCTTATACCTTATACCAAGAAATTATGAATGATATTGCACCTGCTGAGATAGAAGATATTGATTTTACTATTAAGCTTGCCAATAGAGATACTATATCAGCAATTGGGATTTGTTAGAGATGTTGAATTCTTGTGTGGGAAAATAAAATACCCTACTGATTTTCAGCTTCCCCACAAGATGATTTTTGTCCCATTATATTTGGTAGACCTTTCTTGAATACTGTAAATGCTAAGTAGACTGCGAGAAAGATGTTGTTACTGTCGGTTTAGGCGATATGTCTCATGATTTTTATTTCTCTAAATTTCGTAGACAACACCATGATAAAGAATTGCCTAGTAAGCATGAAATTATTGGTCTTGCTTCTATTGTCATGCCTCCTACTGACCCTTTAGAACAATATTTGCTAGCCCATGAAAATGATATGTTTATGAATGAAAGAAGGGAAATAGATGAAATATCCTTTAATCAAGCGCCGAAGGGTGATCTCGTATTTGAGCTTAAACAATTGCCCGATACCTTGAAATATGCTTATCTGGATGAAAAGAAGATATATCCTTTTATTATTAGTGCTAACCTTTCAGAGCATGAAGAAAAGAAGCCATTGAAAACTCTAAAGAAGCACAGTGCCGCTATTGGATATACTCTTGATGATCTTAAGGGCATTAGTATCACTCTATGTCAGCACAAAATTAATTTGGAACCTGACGCCAAACCAGTTGTTGATCATGAACAACGGTTAAATCCTAAGATGAAAGAAGTGGTAAGAAATGAAATAGTAAAGCTTTTGGAGACAAGTATAATTTATCCTATTGCTGATAGTAAGTGGTTAAGTCCCGTTCATTGTGTCCCTAAGAAGGGAGGTATTACTGTTGTTCCTAATGATAAGAATGAATTGATTCCACAAAGAATTGTTACAGGTTATAGAATGGTAATTGATTTTCGCAAATTGAACAAAGCTACTAGAGAAGATCATTACCTCTACCTTTTATTGATCAAATGCTAGAAAGACTATCCAAACATACACATTTTTGCTTTCTAGATGGTTATTCTGGTTTCTCTCAAATACGGGCGTCAAAAGATGATCAGGAAAAGACCACTTTTACTTGCCCTTTCGGTACCTTTGCTTATAGACGTATGCCTTTTGGTTTATGCAATGCACCTGCTACTTTTCAAAGATGTATGACTGCTATATTCTCTGACTTCTGTGAAAAGATTATTGAGGTTTTCATGGATGATTTCTCCGTTTATGGAACTTCTTTTGATGATTGCTTAAGCAACCTTGATTGTGTTTTGTAGAGATGTGAAGAAACTAACCTTCTCTTGAATTGGGAGAAGTGCCACTTTATGGTTAATTAAGGTATTGTATTGGGGCATAAAATTTATGAAAGAGGTATTTTAGTTGATAAAGCTAAAGTAAATGCTATTGAAACAATGCCTTATCCTAAAGATATCAAAGGTATAAGAAGTTTCCTTGGTCATGCTGGTTTCTATAGGAGGTTTATTAAAGACTTATCTAAAATTTCTAGGCCTCTCACTAATCTCTTGCAAAAATATGTTCCTTTTGCTTTTGATGATGATTGTGTAGAAGCATTTGAAACACTTAAGAAGGCATTGATTTCTGCACCTATTGTTCAGCCACCTGATTGTAATTTACCCTTTGAAATTATGTGCGATGCTAATGATTATGTTGTTGGTGCTGTTCTAGGGCAAAGAGTTGATAAGAAATTGAATGTTATTCATTATGTTAGTAAAACTCTAGATAGTGCCCAGAGAAATTATGCTACTACTAAAAAAGAATTTTTAGCAGTTGTATTTGCTTGTGATAAGTTCAGATCTTATATTGTTGATTCCAAAGTAACTGTTCACACTGATCATAGTGCTATTAAATATCTTATGGAAAAGAAAGATGCTAAACCTAGACTTATTAAATGGGTTCTCTTGTTACAAGAATTTGATTTGCATATTATTGATAGAAAGGGAGCTGAGAACCCTGTTGCAGACAACTTGTCTAGGTTAGAAAATGTTCTTGATGACCCACTGCCTATTAGTGATAGCTTTCCGGATGAGCAACTAGCTATCATAAATGCTTCTCGTAATACCATGGTATGCTGATTATACTAATTACATCGTTGCTAAATTTATACCACCTAGTTTCACATACCAGCAAAAGGAAAAGGTTTTCTATGATTTAAGACATTACTTTTGGGATGACCCACACCTTTATAAAGAAGGAGTAGATGGTGTTATTAGACGTTGTGTACCTCAGCATGAATAGGAACATATCCTATGCAAGTGCCACTCCGAGTCTTACAGAGGACACCATGCTGGAGATAGAACTTCACACAAGGTATTGCAATCTGGTTTTTATTGGCCTACTCTCTTCAAGGATGCTCGTAAGTTTGTCTTGTCTTGTGATGAATGTCAAAGAATTGGTAATATTAGTAGACGTTAGGAAATGCCTATGAATTATTCACTTGTTATTGAACCATTTGATGTTTGGGGCTTTGATTATATGGGACATTTTCCTTCCTCTAATGGGTATACACATATTTTAGTTGCTCTTGATTACGTTAATAAGTGGGTAGAAGCTATTCCAGCTAGTAGTGTGGATCATAACACCTCTATTAAAATGCTTAAAGAAGTTATTTTTCTAAGGTTTGGAGTCCCTAGATATTTAATGACTGATGGTGGTTCACATTTTATTCATGGTGCTTTCTGTAAAATGCTTGCTAAATATGATGTCAACCATAGAATTGCATCTCCATATCATCCTCAGTCTAGTGATCAAGTAGAATTGAGCAATAGAGAGACTAAGTTGATTTTGCAGAAGACTGTTAATAGATCTACAAATAATTGGTCTAAAAACCTTGATGATGCATTATGGGCTTATAGAACTGCTTATAAAAACCCTATGGGTATGTCTCCATATAAAATGGTTTATGGGAAGGCTTGTCACTTACCTCTTGAACTCGAACATAAAGCTTATTGAGCAATCAAAGAGCTCAACCATGATCTCGAACTAGCCGGTGAGAAGAGGTTATTTGACATAAGCTCACTTGATGAATGGAGAACCCAAGCCTATGAGAATGCCAAGTTGTTTAAAGAAAAATTTAAAAGATGGCATGATAAAAAATACAAAAGTGTGAGTTTAATGTAGGTGATCATGTTTTGCTATACAACTCTCGTTTAAGATTTTTTGCAGGAAAGCTTCTCTCTAAATGGGAAGGTCCTTACATTATTGAGGAGGTCTATCGTTCCGGTGCCATCAAAATCAACAACGCTGAAGGCACAAATTCGAAGGTTGTAAACGATCAATGAATCAAACATTATATCTCAGGTACTCCTATAAATGTTGAAACAAATATAATTAATACCATAACACTGGAGGAGTACATAAGGGATACTTTCCAGAATGTTTCAGACTCCGAAAAGGAATAGGTATGTGGTACGGTAAGTAAACCGAATCCAAAACGGTTCTAATAGAAATTTTTCTCCGTTTTGGAATATTTAAAGAATTAGGAAAATTAAAAATAGTCTGAAAGAGACACGAGCCCCCCTGCCTTGAGGCCACCTTGTGTGCCCCCAGACTCCGTTTTCTTGCACAATACTTATTTTTGTCGGTAAAAATTCATTATATAATCTCCCGAAGGTTTTGACCATGGTACCACGACAAAATCCTCTGTTTTTGTTTTGAGCTATTTTTTTTATAGATGTAGATCACCATGATGTCTCCAAGCGTCCCAAAGGACAAGTTTTTCGAGAAGATCATCAACCCTTACCTCACGGAGGTGCTGCAACACCCTCAAACCATTGAGATGTGTGAGGGGGTGCTACACATCCACGATGTTGAGGGGCCGAAGAAGACCGGAAGAGTGGAGACAAGACTCAAAGCAATGGAGCAGCAAGTTTCAAGTGCCAAGGGATGGTGGAACTGAAGGAAATATGCCCTAGAGGCAATAATAAAGTTATTATTTATTTCCTTATTTCATGATAAATGTTTATTATTCATGCTAGAATTGTATTAATCGGAAACATAATACATGTGTGAATACATTGACAAACAGAGTGTCACTAGTATGCCTCTACATGACTAGCTCGTTGAATCAAAGATGGTTAAGTTTCCTAGCCATAGACATGAGTTGTCATTTGATTAACGAGATCACATCATTAGGAGAATGATGTGATTGACTTGACCCATTCCGTTAGCTTAGCACTTGATCGTTTAGTATGTTGTTATTGCTTTCTTCATGACTTATACATGTTCCTATGACTATGAGATTATCCAACTCCCGTTTATCGGAGGAACACTTTGTGTGCTACCAAACGTCACAACGTAACTGGGTGATTATAAAGGAGCTCTACAGGTGTCTCCGAAGGTACATGTTGAGTTGGCGTATTTTGAGATTAGGATTTGTCACCCCGATTGTCGGAGTGGTATCTCTGGGCCCTTTCGGTAATGCACATCACTATAAGCCTTGCAAACAATGTAGCTAATGAGTTAGTTACGGGATGATGCATTACGTAATGAGTAAAGAGACTTGCCGGTAACGAGATTGAACTAGGTATTGAGATACCGACGATCAAATCTCGGGCAAGTAACATACCGATGACAAAGGGAACAACATATGTTGTTATGCGGTTTGACCGATAAAGATCTTCGTAGAATATGTAGGAGCCAATATGAGAATCCAGGTTCCGCTATTGGTTATTGACCGGAAAAAGTTCTAGGTCATGTCTACATAGTTCTCGAACCCGTAGGGTCCACACGCTTAAGGTTTCGACGACAGTTATATTATGAGTTTACGAGTTTTGATGTACCGAAGGACTTTGGAGTCCCGGATCAGATCGGGGACATGACGAGGAGTCTCGATATGGTTGAGACGTAAAGATCAATATATTGGATGACTATATTCGGACTTTGGAAAGGTTCCGAGTGATTCGGGTATTTTTCGTAGTACCGGAGAGTTACGGGAATTCGCCGGGGTGTATATGGGTCTTATTGGGCCATACGGGAATAGAGGAGAGAGGCCAAAAGGAAGGAGGCCTGCGCCCCCCCCCCCTCTGGTCCGAATTGGACAAGGGGTGCAGCCCCCTTTTCCTTCTCCCTCTCCCCCTCTTTCCTTCTCTCCTACTCTAACAAGGAAAGGAGGAGTCCTACTCCCGGTGGGAGTAGGACTCCCCCCTTGGGCACGCCTCCTCCCCTTGGACGGCCCACTTCTCCTCCCCTCCTTTATATACGGGGCAGGGGGGCACCTCTAGACACAACAGTTGATCTCTTGATCTCTTAGCCGTGTGCGGTGCCCCCTCCACCATAGTCCTCGATAATATTGTAGCGGTGGTTAGGCGAAGAACTGTGACGGTAGAACATCAAGATCGTCACCACACCGTCGTCCTGACGGAACTCTTTCCCGACATTCTGCTGGATCGGAGTCCGGGGATCATCATCGAGCTGAACATGTGCTAGAACTCGGAGGTGCCATAGTTTCGGTGCTTGATCGGTCGGGCCGTGAAGCCGTACGACTGCAACAACCGCGTTGTTCTAACGCTTCCGCTTTCGTTCTATAAGGGTACATGGACAACACTCTCCCCTCTCGTTGCTATGCATCACCATGATCTTGTATGTGCGTTGGAATTTTTTTGAAATTACTACGTTCCCCAATAGTGGCATCCGAGCCTGGTTTATGCGCAGATGTCATATGCACGAGTAGAACACAAGTGAGTTGTGGGCGATACAACTCATACTACTTACCAGCATGTCATACTTTGGTTCAGCGGCATTGTGCGATCAAGCGGCCCGGACCGACATTACGCGTACGCTTACGCGAGACTGGTCTCACCGTTACGAGCACTCGTTGCTTAAATGTGACCGGCGGGTGTCTGTCTCTCTCACTTTAGTTGAACCGAGTGTGGCTACGCCCGGTCCTTGAATAGGTTAAAATAGCACTAACTTGACGAACTATCGTTGTGGTTTTAATTTATAGGTAAGAACGGTTCTTGCTCAACCCGTAGCAGCCACGTAAAATTTGCAACAACATAGTAGAGGACGTCTAACTTGTTTTTGCAGGGCATGTTGTGATGTGATATGGTCAAGACGTGATTCTATATTTTATTGTATGAGATGATCCTGTTTTGTAACCGAGTTATCGGCAACTGGCAGGAGCCATATGGTTGCCGCTTTATTGTATGAAATGCAAACGCCCTGTAATTGCTTTACTTTATCACTAAGCGGTGGCTATAGTCGTAGAAGCAATAGATGGCGTAACGACAACGATGCTACGATGGAGATCAAGGTGTCACGCCGGTGACGATGGTGATCACGACGGTGCTTCGGAGATGGAGATCACAAGCACAAGATGATGATGGCCATATCATATCACTTATATTGATTGCATGTGATGTTTATCCTTTATGCATCTTATTTTTCTTTGATGGACGGTAGCATTTTAAGATCACTAATTATCAAGAAGTGTTCTCCCTGAGTATGCACCATTGCGAAAGTTCTTCGTGCTGAGACACCACGTGATGATCGGGTGTGATAGGCTCTACGTTCAAATACAACGGGTGCAAAACAGTTGCACACGCGGAATACTCAGGTTAAACTTGACGAGCCTAGCTTATACAGATATGGCCTCGGAACACGGAGACCGAAAGGTCGAGCGTGAATCATATAGTAGATATGATCAACATAGTGATGTTCACCATTGAAAACTACTCCATCTCACATGATGATCGGACATGGTTTAGTTGATTTGGATCACGTGATCACTTAGATGACTAGAGAGATGTCTGTCTAAGAGGGAGTTCTTAAGTAATATGATTAATTGAACTTAAATTTATCATGAACTTAGTCCTGGTAGTATTTTGCAAATTATGTTGTAGATCAATAACTTGCGTTGTTGATTTCATACCTTTATTTTGATATGTTCCTAGAGAAAATTGTGTTGAAAGATGTTAGTAGCAATGATGCGGATTGGATCCATGATCTGAGGTTTATCCTCATTGCTGCACAGAAGAATTATGTCCTTAATGCACCGCTAGGTGACAGACCTATTGCAGGAGCAGATGCGGGCGTTATGAACATTTGACTAGCTCAATATGATGACTACTTGATAGTTTAGTGCACCATGCTTAACGGCTTAGAATCGGGACTTCAAAGACGTTTTGAATGTCATGGACCATATGAGATGTTCAAGGAGTTGAAGTTAATATTTCAAGCAAATACCCGAGTTGAGAGATATGAAGTCTCCAACAAGTTCTATAGCTAAAAGATGGAGGAGAATTGCTCAACTAGTGAGCATGTGCTCAGATTGTCTGGGTACTACAATCGCTTGAATCAAGTGGGAGTTAGTCTTCTAGATAAGATAGTGATTGAGAGAGTTCTCTGGTCACCATCACCAAGTTAGTAGAACTTCGTGATGAACTATAGTATGCAAGGGATGACGAAAACGATTCCCGAGCTTTTCATGATCATGAAATCGATGAAGGTAGAAATCAAGAAAGAGCATCAAGTGTTGATGATGAACAAGACCACTAGTTTCAAGCAAAGGGAAAGAAAGGGAACTTCATGTAGAATGGCAAGCAAGTTGTCACTCCCATAAAGAAGCCCAAAGCTGGACCAAAGCCTGAAACTAAGTGCTTCTACTGCAAAGGAAATGGTCACTGGAAGCAGAAATACCCTGAATATTTGGTGGATAAGAAGGATGGCAAAGTGAACAAGGGTATATTTGATACACAGGTTATTGATGTGTACCTTACTAGTGTTTATAGTAGCCCCTGAGTATTTGATACTTGTTCGGTTGCTAAGATCAGTAACTCGAAACAGGAGTTACAGAATAAACAAAGACTAGTCGAAGGAGAAGTGACGATGAGTGTTGGAAGTAGTTCCAAGATGGATATGATCATCATCGCACACTCCCTATACTTTCAGGATTAGTGTTAAACCTAAATAAATGTTATTTGGCGTTAGCGTTGAGCATGAATATGATTTGATCATGTTTATTGCAATACGGTTATTCATTTAAAGTCAGAGAATAATTGTTGTTCTGTTTACATGAATAAAACCTTCAATGGTCATACACCCAATCAAAATAGTTTGTTGGATCTCAATCGTAGTGATACACATATTCATAGTATTGATGCCAAAAGATGCAAAGTTAATAATGATAATGCAACTTATTTGTGTCACTGCCGTTTGGGTCATATCGGTGTAAAGCGCATGAAGAAACTCCATAAAGATGGATTTTCGGAATCACTTGGTTATGAATCATTTGATGCTTGCGAACCGTGCCTTTTGGGCAAGATGACTAAAACTTCGTTCTCCGGAACAACGGAACGAGCTACTGACTTATTGGAAATAATACATACCGATGTATGCGATCCAATGAGTGTTGATGCTCGTGGCAAGTATCGTTATTTTCTGACCTTCACAAGATGATTTGAGCAGATATGGGTATATCTACTTGATGGAACATAAGTCTAAAATAGTTGAAAGGTTCAAAGAATTTCAGAGTGAAGTGGAAAAATCATCGTAACAAGAAAATAAAGTTTCTATGATCTGATCATAGAGAATGAATATTTGAGCTACGAGTTTGGCCTTCATTTTAAACAATGTGGAATAGTTTCACAGCTCACGCCATATGGAACACCATGGTGTAATGGTGTGTCCGAACGTCGTAACCGCACTTTATTAGATATGGTGCGATCTATGATGTATCTTACCGATTTACCACTATCGTTTTGGGGTTATGCATTAGAGACAGCTGCATTCACTTTAAATAGGGCACCATCAAAATCCGTTGAGACGACGCCTTATGAATTGTGGTTTGGCAAGAAACCAAAGTTGTCATTTCTTAAAGTTTGGAGTTGTGATGCTTATGTGAAAAAGGTTTTAACCTAATAAGCTCGAACCCAAATCGGAGAAGTGCATCTTCATAAAATACCCAAAGGGAACTGTTGGGTACACCTTCTATCACAGATCCGAAGGCAAAACATTCGTTGCTAAGAATGGATCCTTTCTAGAGAAGGAGTTTCTCTCGAAAGAAGTGAGTGGGAGGAAAGTAGAGCTTGATATGGTAATTTGTACCTTCTCCCAAATTGGAAAGTAGTTCATCACAGAAATCAGTTCCAGTGATTCCTACACCAATTAGTGAGGAAGCTAATGATGATGATCATGCAACTTCACATTAAGTTACTACAAAACCTCGTAGGTCTTCCAAAGTACAGTCCGCACCAGAATGGTACGGTAATCTTGTTCTAGAAGACATGTTACTAGACCATGATGAACCTACGAACTATGAGGAAGCGATGATGAGCCCAGATTCCGCGAAATGGTTTGAGGCCATGAAATCTGAGATGGGATCCATGTATGAGAACAAAGTGTGGACTTTGGTGGAGTTGCCCGATGATCGGCAAGCCATATTATATAAATGGATCTTCAAGAGGAAGACAGACGCTGATAGTAGTGTTACTATCTACAAAGCTCGACTTGTCGCAAAAAGGTTTTCGACAAGTTCAAGGTGTTGACTACAATGAGTTTTTCTCAACTGTAGCGATGCTTAAGTCTGTCCGAATCATGTTAGTAATTGCCACATTTTATGAAATCTAGCAAATGGATGTCAAAACTGCATTCCTTAATGGTTTTCTTAAATAAGAGTTGTATATGATGCAACCAGAAGGTTTTGTCAATCCTAAAGGTGCTAACAAAATGTGCAAGCTCCAGCGATCCATCTATGGACTGGTGCAAGCATCTCAGAGTTGGAATATATGCTTTGATAATTTGATCAAACCATATAGTTTTATACAGACTTGCGGTGAAGCCTGTATTTACAATAAAGTGAGTGGGAGCACTACTGCCTTTCTGATAAATATATGTGAGTAACATATTGTTGATCAGAAATGATGTAGAATTTTTCTTGAAAGCATAAAGGAGTATTTGAAAGGAGTTCTTTAAAAGAAAGACCTCAGTAAAGCTACTTGCATATTGAGCATCAAGATCTATTGAGATAGATCAAGACGCTTGATAAGTTTTTTCAATAAGTACATACCTTGTCAAGATTTTGAAGTAGTTCAAAATGGAATAGTCAAAGAAAGAGTTCTTGCCTGTGTTGCAAATGTGTGAAATTGAGAAAGATTCAAATCCCGACCACGGCAGAAAATAGAAAAGAGAATGAAAGTCATTCCCTATGCGTCAGCCATAGGTTCTATAAAGTATGCTATGCTATGTACCAGACCTATTGTATACCTTGCTCTGAATTTGGCAAGGGAGTACAATAGTGATCTAGGAGTAAATCACTGGACATTGGTCAAGAATATTCTTAGTGAGGACTAAGGAAATATTTCTCGATTATGGAGGTGATAAAAGAGCCCGTCGTAAAGAGTTACATCGGTGCAAGCTTTTACACCGATCCAGATGACTCTAAGTCTCAATCCGGAAACATATTGAAAGTGGGAGCAATTAGCTAGAGTAGCTCCGTGCAGAGCATTGTAGACATAGAATATTTGCAAAATACATACGACTCTGAATGTGACAGACCCGTTGACTAAGCTTCTCTCACGAGCAAAACATGATCACACCTTAGTACTCTTTGGGTGTTAATCACATAGCGATGTGAACTAGATTATTGACTCTAGTAAACCTTTTGGGTGTTGCTCACATGACGATGTGAACTATGGGTATTAATCACATACAGATGTGAATATTGGTGTTAAATCACATGGCGATGTGAACTAGATTATTGACTCTAGTGCAAGTGGAGACTGAAGGAAATATGCCCTAGAGGCAATAATAAAGTTATTATTTATTTCCTTATTTCATGATAAATGTTTATTATTCATGCTAGAATTGTATTAATCGAAAACATAATACATGTGTGTATACATAGACAAACAAAGTGTCACTAGTATGCCTCTACTTGACTACCTCGTTGAATCAAAGATGGTTAAGTTTCCTAGCCATAGACATGAGTTGTCATTTGATTAACGAGATCACATCATTAGGAGAATGATGCGATTGACTTGACCCATTCCGTTAGCTTAGCACTTGATCGTTTAGTATGTTGTTATTGCTTTCTTCATGACTTATACATGTTCCTATGACTATGAGATTATGCAACTCCTGTTTATCGGAGGAACACTTTGTGTTCTACCAAACATCACAACGTAACTGGGTGATTATAAAGGAGCACTACAGGTGTCTCCGAAGGTACATGTTGAGTTGGCGTATTTCGAGATTAGGATTTATCACTCTAATTGTCGGAGAGGTATCTCTGGGCCCTCTCGGTAATGCACATCACTATAAGCCTTGCAAGCAATGTAGCTAATGAGTTAGTTACGGGATGATGCATTATGTAACGAGTAAACAGACTTGCTGGTAACGAGATTGAACTAGGTATTGAGATACCGACGATCAAATCTCGGGCAAGTAACATACTGATAACAAAGGGAACAACGTATGTTGTTATGCGGTTTGACCGATAAAGGTCTTCGTAGAATATGTAGGAGCCAATATGAGCATCTAGGTTCCGCTATTGGTTATTGACCGGAAACAGTTCTAGGTCATGTCTACATAGTTCTCGAACCCGTAGGGTCCGCACGCTTAAGGTTTCGATGACAGTTATATTATGAGTTTATGAGTTTTGATGTACCGAAGGAATTCGGAGTCTCGGATGAGATCAGGGACATGACGAGGAGTCTCGAAATGGTCGAGATGTAAAGATCGATATATTGGATGACTATATTCGGGCTTCGGAAAGGTTCCGAGTGATTCGGGTATTTTTCGGAGTACCGGAGAGTTAAGGGAATTCGCCGGGGAGTATATGGGCCTTACTGGGCCATACGGGAATAGAGGAGAGAGGCCAAAAGGAAGGAGGCCTGCGCCCCCCCCCCTATGGTCCAAATTGGACAAGGGGTGCAGCCCCCTTTTCCTTCTCCCTCTCCCCCTCTTTCCTTCTCTCCTACTCCAACAAGGAAAGGAGGAGTCCTACTCCCGGTGGGAGTAGGACTCCCCCCTTGGGCACGCCTCCTCCCCTTGGCCGGCCCTCTCCTCCTCGCCTCCTTTATATAAGGGGGCAGGGGGGCACCTCTAGACACAACAATTGATCTCTTGATCTCTTAGCCGTGTGCGGTGCCCCCTCCACCATAGTCCTCGATAATATTGTAGCGGTGCTTAGGCGAAGCCCTGCGACGGTAGAACATCAAGATCGTCACCATGCCGTCGTGCTGACGGAACTCTTCCCCGACATTCTGCTGGATCAGAGTCCGGGGATCGTCATCGAGCTGAACGTGTGCTAGAACTCGGAGGTGCCGTAGTTTCGGTGCTTGATCGGTCGGGCCGTGAAGACGTACGACTACATCAACCGTGTTGTTCTAATGCTTTCGCTTTAGGTCTATGAGGGTACGTGGACAACACTCTCCCCTCTTGTTGCTATGCATCACCATGATCTTGCGTGTGCGTAGGAAATTTTTTGAAATTACTACGTTCCCCAACAGGAACGTGGACTCAACGCCAATCACATGATGATCGCTGAGTTCACCAACAATCACAAGCTGGATGCCAAGAACATCGGGGAGGCCATCTTCAAGCTTCATGAGAAAATCGAGCATCTCCAAGCCCGGATCTATGACCCGTAAAACTAAAACTGTGAGTATGAATATAGATTCAAGAGGATGAGTTTGGCTGCAGATTTGAGGATCCCGGAGACTCGTTCATCCTTCTACAATGGTCAACCTATGCCCTTGAAGATGGACGACAAGCCTACATCATGAACAACTCCATCATCACCACCTCCGAAGGAAGAGACATAAATACATGGGTATGGGCACTCCCCTTGGCAACTGCCAAGCTTGGGGGAGGTGCCCCGGTATCGTATCACCATCACACATCTATCTTTATCATTTTTCTTAGTTTGATCCTTTTGGTTATCTCTTGATCTAGTAGAATAAAGTTTTAGTATGATCTAGCTTTGAGTTTTGTTTTGATCTCTATCTATGTAATCGAGTCCATGAGTTATATATAATAAAGAGTAGTTTTGAGTTGAGGGCTTTGCTATCTTGCTATGATCTTGAGGGAATTAAATAAAGAATAAAAAGAAATAAAAATATCATATATTTATCTTATGGATAATAATGACTTCATATGTAAAGAGTATGATGAACAAAAGTTGTTGAGAGTTGACAAACATAGTTTTGATCATTGCTGCAATTAATAGGAAGCAATACAGAAAGAGAGGTTGTGCATATAAATATACTATCTTGGACATCTTTTGTAATTGTGAGCACTCATTAAAATATGACATGCTAAAAAGTTGATGTTGGACAAGGAAGACAACATAATGGGTTATGTTTTCTTATATCTGAATAGAAGTTATAT
The DNA here is from genome assembly GCA_963921465.1 of Triticum timopheevii. Taxonomy (NCBI): domain Eukaryota; kingdom Viridiplantae; phylum Streptophyta; class Magnoliopsida; order Poales; family Poaceae; genus Triticum; species Triticum timopheevii. The sequence goes on along the minus strand of OY997270.1, from coordinate 283,932,674 downwards.
TGTCATGGATCCTCCAACATGTTGAGATTGCTTTTCCCTCTCATGCTAGCCAAATTCTTTGCACCAAGTAGAGATACTACTTGTGCATCCAAACATCCCTTAAACCCAGTTTTGCCTTGAGAGTCCACCATACCTACCTATGGATTGAGTAAGGTCCTTCAAGTCAGTTGTCATCGGGGCAAGCAATAAAAAATGCTATCTAAATATGTATGATCTATTAGTGTGAAGAAAATAAGCTTTATACGAACTTGTGAGATGAAAGAAATAAAAGTGACAGACTGCATAATATAAAGTTCATTATCACAAGCGGCAATATAAAGTGACATTCTTTTGCATTAAGATTTTGTGCATCTCATACGTCTCCAATGTATCTATAATTTTTGATTGTTCCATGCTATTATATTACCCGTTTTGGATGTTGACGGGCTTTACTTTACACTTTTATATCATTTTTGGGACTAACCTACAAACCGGAGGCCCAGCCCGAATTGCTGATATTTTTTGCCTATTTCAGTGTTTCGAAGAAAGTAATATCAAACGGAGTCCAAACGGAATGAAACCTTCGGGAGCGATCATTTTGGAACAAACGCAATCCAGGAGACTTGGAGTGGACGTCAAGAAGCAGCCGAGGCTGCCACGAGGGTGCAAGGCGCGCCCTAGGGGGGTGGGCACGCCCCCCCACCCTCGTGGGACCCTCGTGGCTCCCCTGACCGACCTCCTTGGCCTATATATACTCTCATACCCTAAAAACATCCAGGAGCACCACAAAACCCTATTTCCACCGCCGCAACCTTCTGTATCCACGAGATCCCATCTTGGGGCCTTTTTCGGCACTCTGCCGGAGGGGAATCGATCACGGAGGGCTTCTACATCATCGCCAAGGCCTCTCCAATGAGTTGTGAGTAGTTTACCACAGACCTTCGGGTCCATAGTTATTAGCTATATGGCTTCTTCTCTCTCTTTGAATCTGAATACAAAGTTCTCCTCGATGTTCTTGGAGATCTATTCGATGTAACTCTTTTTACGGTGTGTTTGTCGAGATCCGATGAATTGTGGGTTTATGATCAAGTTTATCTATGAGAAATATTTGAATCTCCTCTGAGTTCTTTTATGTATGGTTGGTTATCTTTGCAAGTCTCTTCGAATTATCAGTTTGGTTTGGCCTACTAGATTGATCTTTCTTGCAATGGGAGGAGTGCTTAGCTTTGGGTTCAATCTTGCGGTGTCCTTTCCCAGTGATAGCAGGGGCAGTAATGCACATATTGTATTGTTGCCATCGAGGAGAAAAACATGGGGTTTATATCATATTGCTTGAGTTTATCCCTCTACATCATGTCATCTTGCCTAATGCGTTACTCTGTTCTTATGAGCTTAATACTCTAGATGCATGCTGGATAGCTGTCGATGTGTGGAGTAATAGTAGTAGATACAGAATCGTTTCGGTCTACTTGTCACGGACGTGATGCCTATATACATGATCATGCCTAGATATTCTCATAACTATGCACTTTTCTATCAATTGCTCGACAATAATTTGTTCGCCCACCGTAATACTTATGCTATCTTGAGAGAAGCCACTAGTGAAACCTATGGCCCTCGGGTCTATTTTCCATCATATAAGTTTCCAATCTACTTTATTTTGCAATCTTTAGTTTCCAATCTATATCATAAAAATACCAAAAATATTTATCTTATTTTATTATCTCTATCAGATCTCACTTTCGCAAGTGGTCGTGAAGGGATTGACAACCCCTTTATTGCGTTGGTTGCGAGGTTCTTGTTTGTTTGTGTAGGTACGAGGGACTTGTGTGGAGCCTCCTACAGGATTGATACCTTGGTTCTCAAAAACTGAGGGAAATACTTATGCTACTTTGCTGCATCACCCTTTCCTCTTCAAGGGAAAACCAACGCAGTGCTCAAGAGGTAACAGCATCCAACCATAAAAGTGCATGACAACCTCTGCTTCCCTGTGTGAAGGGCCTATCTTTTACTTTTATCTTCTACCCTTATACAAGAGTCATGGTGATCTTCACCTTTCCTTTTTACACTTTTTCCTTTGGCAAGCACTATGTTTTGGAGAGATTCGGATATATATATCCACTCGGATGTAGGTTTTCATAAAGTATTATTGTTGACATTACCCTTGAGGTAAAAGGTTGGGAGGCGAAACTATAAGCCCCTATCTTTCTGTGTGTCCGATTGAAACTTTGTACCCATAAGTATCGCGTGAGTGTTAGCAATTGTAAAAGACTATGATAGTTGAGTATGTGGACTTGCTGAAAAGCTCCTATATTGACTCTTTTTGATGTTATGATAAATTGCAATTGCTTTAATGACTGAGATCATAGTTTGTTAGTTTTCAATGAAGTTTCTGACTCATACTTTACCTTGTGAATGAATTGTTACTTTAACATAATAAATTATATGACAACATAAGTTGCTGTTCTAAAGATGATCATGATGCCCTCAGGTCCGTATTTTATTTTATCGACACCTCTATCTCTAAACATGTGGACATATTTTTCGATATCGGCTTTCGCTTGAGGACAAGCGAGGTCTAAGCTTGGGGGAGTTGATACGTCCATTTTGCATCATGCTTTTATATTGATATTTATTGTATTATGGGTTGTTATTACGCATTATATCACAATACTTATGCCTTTTCAATCTTATTTTAGAAGGTTTACATGAAGAGGGAGGATGCCGACAGCTGGAATTCTGGACTGGAAAAGGAGCAAATATTAGAGGCCTATTATGCACAACTCCAAAAGTCCTGAAACTTCACGGAGAATATTTTTGGAATATAAAAAAATATTGGGCGAAGGAAGTACCGGAGGGGGGCCACCTTCCAATCACAAGGGTGGAGGACGCGCCCTACCCCCTGGGCACGCCCTTCGGTCTTGTGGGCCCCCTGACAGGCCCCTGACGCCCATCTTCTGCTATATGATGTGTTTTGACCTATAAAATATCATAAGGAAAGCTTTCGGGACGAAGCACCGCCGTCTCGAGGCGGAACTTAGGCAGAACCAATCTAGGGCTCCGGCGGAGCTTTTCTGCTGGGGAAACATCCCTCCGGGAGGGGGAAATCATCGCCATCATCATCACCATCGATCCTCTCATCGAGAGGGGGTTAATCTCCATCAACATCATCACCAGCACCATCTCCTCTCCAAACCCTAGTTCATCTCTTGTATCCGATCTCTATCTCAAAACCTCAGATTGGTCCCTGTGGGTTGCTAGTAGTGTTGATTACTCCTTGTAGTTGATGCTAGTTGGTTTATTTGGTGGAAGCGAAGATCATATGTTCAGATCCTTAATGATAATTAATACTCCTATGATTATGAACATGAATATGCTTTATGAGTAGTTATGTTTGTTCCTGAGGACATGGGATAAGTCTTGTTATAAGTAATCTTGTGAATTTGGTATTCGTTCAATATTTTGATTATATGTATGTTGTCTTTCCTCTAGTGGTGTTATGTGAACATCGACTACATGACACCTCACCATGATTTGGGCCTAGGGGAAGGCATTGGGAGGTAATAAATTGATGATGGGTTGCTAGAGTGACAGAAGCTTAAACCCTAGTTAAAGCGTTGCTTCGTAAGGGGCTAATTTGGATCCATATGTTTCATGCTATGGTTAGATTTATATTAATTCTTCTTTCACAGTTGTCGATGCTTGCTAGAGGGGTTAATCATAAGTGGGAGGCTTGTCCAAGGAAGGACAGCACCCAAGCACCGGTCCACCAACATATCAAATTATCACAGTAACGAACGCGGATCATATGAGCATGATGAAAACTAGCTTGACAATAATTCCCACGTGTCCTCAGGAGCGCTTTGCTTTATATAAGAGTTCGTCCAGGCTTGTCATTTGCTACAAAAAGGATTGGGACACCTTGATGCACTTTAGTTACTTTTGTTACTTGTTACCCTTATGCATTATCTTATCACAAAACTATCTGTTACCGATAATTTCAGTGCTTGCAAATAATACCTTACTGAAAACCGCTTGTTATTTCATTCTGCTCCTCGTTGGGTTTGATACTCTTAGTTATCTAAAGGACTATGATAGATCCCCTATACTTGTGTGTCATCACCCCGCTGCCACAGGAGGGTAGGACAAAAGATGTCATGCAAGTTTTTTTCCATAAGCATGTATGACTATATACGGTATACATGCCTACATTATATTGATGAATTGGAGCTAGTTCTTTGTCACCCTAGGTTATAACTATTGCATGATGAATGCCATCTGACATAATTATCCATCACTGATCCATTGCCTAGAAGCTTTTCACGTATTGATCTTTGCTATGTTACTTTTCCGTTGCCACTGCTACAATTGCTACAAAACTGCTACCGTTACTTTTGCCATTGTTATCATTACTTCCATACTACTTTGCTACTAAATACTTTGCTGCAGATATTTAGTCTTTCAGGTGTGGTTGAATTGACAACTCAACTGCCAATACTTTAGAATATTCTTTGGCTCCCCTTGTGTCGAATCAATAAATTTGGGTTGAATACTCTACCCTCGAAAACGGTTGCGATCCCCTATACTTGTGGGTTATCAAGACCTTTTTCTGGCGCCGTTGTCGGGGAGCATAGCTCTGTTCTGTGAGTCACTTGGGATTTATATCTGTTGATCACTATGAAGAATTTAAAAGATACTAGAACCAAGATTTTCTCCTCAACTACGAGGGGAGGTAAGGAACTGCCATCTAGCTCTGCACTTGATTCACCTTTTATTTTGAGTAAGCTTGCGACACCTGCTATTGATTCTGATATGATGCATGTTATTGATGATGCTACTTCTGCTATGAATGATACTTATGATGCTACTACTTTGCTTGATAAAACTTTGCCACTGGGTGAATTGCTTGTTAAACATCTTGCTAGAGTTAGAACTATTGATTATGTTGAAGATGAAGATATTTATGAAACTAATGAAATTATTTAAGACTAGCTCTCCTAGATATTATCTTCATGTTATGCCTGAGGGTTATGTTATGGATGGAGAGGTATCTAGGGACTTTCTCGCTTGTAAGGATAGAGATGATCTTAAGAAATTATTATGCAAGTGGAAAGAAAAATCTTTTAATGCTAGAATGCAATATGATCCTAAGTTTTCTACTTCACCTGTCTTTGTTATTGATAAGGATTATGAATTCTCTGTCGATCCCGAGTTAGTTAATTTGGTTGAATCTGATTCTTTCCTTGGTTATGAATCTGAAAACATTGTGGCACATCTTACTAAATTGAATGACATAGCCACCCTATTTGCTCATGAGGAAAAAATTCGCCATTGCTATATTCTTAAGTTGTTTCCTTTCTAGTTAAAGGGTGATGCTAAGTTATGGTTTAATTCTCTTGCTCCTGATTGTGTGCGTAGTCCCCAGGATATGATTTACTACTTCTCTGAAAATTATTTCCCCGCTCATAAGAAACAAGTTGCTTTAAAGGAAATATTTAAGTTTGTGCAAATTAAAGAAGAGAGTCTCCCACAAGCTTGGGGGAGGCTTCTCCAATTACTTAATGCTTTGCCTGATCATCCTCTCAAGCAAAATGAAATACTTGATATCTTTTATAATGGACTAAACGATGCCTCTAGGGACCACCTAGATAGTTGTGCTGGTTGTGTTTTCAGGGAATGACTATTGAGCAAGTTGAATTTCAATTGAATAATATATTGAGTAATGATAATGATTGGACACTTCCTGGACCAATTCCTAACCAACTCCGAAGAAACGAGGTATTCTATTTCTCAGTCCTGAAGATATGCAAGAGGCAAAGATATCTATGAAAGAAAAAGGTATTAAAGCTGAAGATGTTAAGAATTTACCACTTATTGAAGAGATGCATGGTCTTGATAACCCGACACACGTAGTAGAGGTAAATTCTCTCTATGGATTCAATGAAGGTGATATTCCTCATAATAAGTCTGGTAGTCAATTCTTGGATGAGTTGGATAATTTTATTGTTAAACAAGAAAATTTCAATGCTTATGTTGGTAGACAACTGAAACGTAATGCTTACATGCTTGGGTGATTTCATGACTAGAACTATTAGTGATCTTAAGATTATTAGTAAGCATGCTTCCATGGTTAAAACTCAAGTAGAACAGGTACTTAAGGCACAAGATGAGTTGAATAGTAAGATGATAATGCTGTTAGGGTTATGACTAGAGGTGGTAAGATGACCCAAGAACCTTTGTATCCTGAAGGCCATACTAAGAGAATTGGGCAATATTCTCAGAGAATTAATACCGATGCACCTAGTCTTCCTAGTAATAAAAAGAAAAAAACTGATACGACTTTGCATGCTTCTAGTGAACCTACTATAGACACACCTGAGAATCCAAATGACATTTCAATTTATGACGCTGAGATACAATCTGGTGATGGACATGAACCTAGTGATAATGTTACTGATGATGTTCATGTTGATGCTCAACCTAGCAATGACAATGATGTGGAGACTGAACCTGGTGTTGATCTTGATAACCCACAACCTAAGAATAAACGTTATGATAAGAGAGACTTCGTTGCTAGGAAGAATGGTAAAGAAAGAGAACAATGGGTTCAAAAAACCATGCCCTTTCCTCCTAAACAATCCAAGAAAAAGGATGATGAGGATTTTGAGCGCTTTGTTGAAATGCTTAGACCTGTCTTCTTGCGTATGTGTTTGACTGATATTCTGAAAATGTCCCCTTATGCTAAGTATATGAAAGATATTGTTACAAATAAAAGAAAGATACCGGAAGCTAAAATTTCCACTATGCTTGCTAATTACACTTTCAGGGGTGGAATACCAAAGAAACTAGGGGACCCAGGAATACCAACTATACCATGCTCCATTAAAAGAAACTATGTTGAAACTGCTTTGTGTGATTTGGAAGCCGGTAGTGTTATGACTTTCTCTTTATATCGTAGACTTGAATTGAATAAGTTGACACGTACTGAAATCTGTTTGCAAATGACTGATAAATGAACTGCTATACCCATCAGTATTTATGAGGATGTGCCTGTCGTAGTTGCAAATGTTACTATCTTAACGGACTTTGTTATTCTTGATATTCCCGAGAACGTCACTATGTCGATCATCCTTGGTAGACTCTTTTTGAATACTGCAGGGGCTGTTATTGATTGCAACAAAGGCAATGTCACTTTTCATGTTAATGGTAATGAGCATACAATACACTTTTCAAAGAAACAACCTCAAGTGAATAGCATCAATTCTATTGGAAAATCTTCAACTATTGTTGTTGGAGGTTTTGAATTCCATCTTCCTACTGTCAAAAAGAAATATGATATTCTTATTGTTGGGGATGTGCATATCCCGGTTGAGGTAACCTAGTGTTATTCGAAAATTCTCCGGTTTCATGTTACTCGAAAGAAGTTTGTGAATAAGACTTGATCAACCTTGTTAATGAATTCCTTTAGATAGGCATGAGATGGATGAATTTAGAAAGCACAACTTTTTGTACCCACCGTTTACTTTCTACTATTTAGTTTAAATAAAGCAAAAACACTATTATCCGTCTGTTTTCTGATTTATCAATGCAATAAAAAAATGTCCCAAAAATAGAAGTTCTCCAAATACCCTGAAAATTTAGTATGATTTTTATAGAACATTTAAGGATTTTTGGCACTGAGAACACACCAGGGGGCTGCACGTGTGGACCACGAGGGTGGAGGGCGCGCCCTACCCCCTGGGCACGCCTCCTGGTGTAACATCCCAAATTTTCAATTTGGAATGTTATACATTAGATCATCATTGCATATCATATTTTATTGCATTTTGGATTGATCCTAGAAATTCTACGCAACTCAAGGACCCACGGAGAGAGTTGGGGATTTCGTTATTTTCATATTTGAGTTTTCTCAAATTTTGAAAAGAGGATCATCTGATTTTAATTATTTGTCTCTTCTAATATTTCTTATATGACAATAAAATAAAGGAGATAATATGACTTCTCCAAAATAAAAGAAATATTGGAGAAAAAATATTAAAATCAGATTTTAGTTCTGTTGGAGTTTTACTTGCTATTTTATTTGCATTAGAAAAATATGCATAATTTTCAAAAGTGCATGTTTAGGCCAAGAAAATGTTCACCGTGTTCTAAATATTTTATTTAGACGGTGAAAATTTGTTTTGGCATTTTTAGATTATTTATTTATTTATTTAGGATCCTCGGAGAAATCTGTTTCTTTAAAAAAAAACTTCGCGGACCGAACTGGGCCGAAGCCCAGCCGGCCCGGCATCGCCACCGCCTCCCCGCGTTTGCACGCCATGACCGAGCCGGACTCCGCCGGAGTCTGGGACGCCGCCGCTGCCTCGGTGCCCCCCTGCCCAAGTCGAGCCCCCTCCCCCTTTATATGTCGCACCCTGCCGCCGCCTCGACCCCACCTCGCTGCCGCCGCCACACCCGCCGCTGCCGCCGCTGCCACAACCGCCGCTGCCGCCGCTGCCGCCACACCTACCACCGCCCCGCAGCGCCTTGCCTCGTCGAAGCCGCCGCCTCGTCCCCGGAGCCGCTTCCGATCCGATCCGGATCCGCCGGTTTTTTTCGGTTTAGGTAAAAACCGATCAGTTTTTATTTAAAACCCTAGATCTATTTTTTTAGATTAGTTTCGTTTTGGGTTTTTTCGGTTTAGTTATTTAGCGGATGTTCGTCCGTACGTTCGTTTTAACGAGCGTTGTTCGTCCGTTAGCCGCAGGCACCGAATGTTCGTTCGTTAGCGTGTTCTTCAATTTTTCTTTTTCCAGGGTTTTTCCGCGATTATTTTCGATCGCGGTTTCTGCCCTGATCTTTTTTAGTTTATCTTTTCGCTCGTTTATCGGGAATCGGGTGATTCAAGCGCCTAGATCTTCGTCTCGAGGCACTCTTTCTGTTTAATCAACTTGAACAAGATTTTGCTACTTTAAAATTTGACTTTAGTCCAGATTAGTAAACGGATCTTGTTTTTTCGCAGTTTGAGTTTCGTTGTTTCGTTTGATTTGTTTTTTTGCAAACCGGAGTTCTTAAGGTTGATTTTCTGGTTAGATCTCTTATTTGAGTTTTACCCGTGCTTCGAGTTTGAGTACTTATGTATGTTATTGTTTGTTTGTGATAGAGTATCCGGAGTGCGAAGCGTTCTACTACGAGTCTCTAGGTTTTACGGATCATCAGCAAGGCAAGTAACACTTTGATCATACCTCTTTACTACCCAGTTTTATTGCATTAGATCAACCCTCAAACAATTGCATGGTTAGGATCTGATTAACATGTGGGTTTGGGGAAGTAGATGATGAGGTAGAACCTATTGCCATGTTTATTATCAAAACTTTAGGAGTTACTTCTACGTTATGCTTATACTACTATGATATGCTCGTAGACGTGGTTGGGTTTGAGTGTATCCATGACAGATGTGAGTATTGTTATATAATGGTTAACTTAAGGTGGCTACTTTAATACACATCTGGGTGGATTGCTTGAGGCACCCTGGAGTACCCAGTGGTTGTCAGGGCACCTGGAGAATCCAGTGTTGTCCTAGGATATCCCAGAGTACCCGTGTGATCACCCTACGGTCCGCCACCCAGGCTCAGAGGGATCATACGATTATTTACGCTAGAAACTTCCATGTGCAGCCACAAGCCAATACGGGCTCTGGCATAGTTGAGTAAGTTGCGTGAAGCTCTTGAAGAGGTAGACTAGCAGATGTAGTGGGTTGTAGATGGTACTGTCTATCTAGAGTAGAGAGTTAATGGTTCAGAAAGACTGTGTCTCGAATCTCCGACCATGGATGTGCTCGAGTCTTGTGGAGAAAAGTGCGCAAACCTCTGTAGAGTGTACAAACTAATCATGGTAGCCGTGTCCCCGGTTATGGATGTTTTGAGTATCTAGTTCTTGGATTATCATGTTGATCTCGTCACTCTAATATAATTTGATTGGGTTAATGATGATGTTTAATTGGGATTGAGTTGGAGGAACCTTCTCAATGTTTAACAACCACCATGATAGTTAAATAAAATTTATTCCTTTGTTGTAGGGAAAATTTGGCTTTATGCAAAAACTATAACCATAGAGCTTTCCACCAGCCAAATGTGCATGTAGTGATAGCATTTATTCTGTACATTACCCTATGTGTTACATTGCCACCATATTCCATGTGCTGACCCGTTTCGGGCTGCAACGTTCATGTAACATCCCAAATTTTCAATTTGGAATGTTATACATTAGATCATCATTGCATAGCATATTTTATTGCATTTTGGCTTGATCCTAGAAATCCTACGCAACTCAAGGACCCACGGAGAGAGTTGGGGATTTCGTTATTTTCATATTTGAGTTTTTCTCAAATTTTGAAAAGAGGATCGTTTGATTTTAATTATTTTCTCTTCGAATATTTCTTTTATAAAAATAAAAGAGAGGGAATAAAATGAATTTCCCAAAATAAAGAAATATTGGAGATTTAATATTAAAATCAAATAAGAATTTTTATTTGGAGTTTTATCGCTATTTTATTTGAATTAGGAAAAATATGCATTTTTCAAAATTGCATTGTAGGCCTAAATAAATGTTCACTTTGTCCGCTATATTTTTAGATGACAGGGAAAATTTATTTCAGGATTTTTGGAGTCCGTTTAGTATTTCTTTTAATTGTTTTTCTGTGCGGAATTATTTAAAAAAACGAACCGACTCCGGGCCGTATCCGGCCAGGACTCCCCAGCCGGCCCTCTTATAAGCCGCCGCCCCCGAGCCGCCCAGCCCACCCCGAGACCACCCGCGCAAACCCTTACCCTAGCCGCCACGCCGCCGGATCCGCCGCCGACGCCGCCACGCCGCCTCCCGTCGCCGTCGCCCCGTGTGCCACACCGCCGGATCCGCCGCCGCCACCGCCCGCCGGAGTGCTGCCGTCGCCCCGCCACCCGCCGGACTCGCCGCCGCCCTCGCCGGAGTTGCCGGAGGTAGCCGCCGGCGTTTTATTTCTTTTAATAGAATGGTTTTTTCGGTTTAGTTAATAAGCAAACGCATGCTCGTTCATTCGTTTTACCGAACAATTTTCACCGTTTAACCGCAGACAACGAACGTTTGTTCGTTAGCATGTTCGCCAGTTTTTCTTTTTCCAGGGTTTTCCGCGATTACTTTAATCGCGATTTCTGTCCTGATTTTCCTTTTAGTTTATCTATTCGCTCGTTTATCGGAATCAGGCGATTCAAGTGCCTAGAGTTTCGTCTCGAAGCCCTCTTTTTGTTTAACCAACTTAAACAAGTTTTTGCTACTGTAAAATTTGACTTAAGTCCAGATTGGTAAACGGAGCTTGTTTCTTTCATAGTTTGAGTTTCGTTGCTTCGTTTGATTTGATTCTTTTTGCAAACCGGAGTTCTTAAGTTGAACTTTCTGGTTAGATCTCTTATTTGAGTTTTACCCGTGCTTGTAGTTGAGTTATTATTGTATGCTTGTTTCTTTGTGATAGAGTACCCGGAGTGCGAAGCGTGCTACTACGAGTCTCTAGGGTTCACGGATCATCAGCAAGGCAAGTAACACTTTGATCATACCTCTTTACTACCCAATTTTATTGCATTAGATCAATCCTCAAACAATTGCATGGTTAGGATCTGATTAATATGTGGGTTTTGGGAAGTAGATGAGGTAGTACCTATCGTCCTGTTTATTATACTACCTTTGGGAGTTACTGCTACCTCTTGAGCACCGCGTTGGATTTCCCCGAAGAGGAAAGGATGATGCAGCAAAGTAGAGTAACTATTTCCTTCAGTTTTTGAGAACCAATGTATCAATCTAGTAGGAGGCCATGCACAAGTCCCTCGTACCTACACAAAACGATAGCTCCTCGCAACCAACGCGATTAGGGGTTGTCAATCCCTTCACGGTCACTTACGAGAGTGAGATCTGATAGAGATGATAAATAATATTTTTGGTATTTTTGGTATATAGATGCAAAGTGAAAAGTAAAAGGCAAAGTAAAAACAAAGCAAGTATTAAAGTAATGGAGATTGATATGATGAGAATAGACCCGGGGCCATAGGTTTCACTAGTGGCTTCTCTCAAGAGCATAGATATTCTACGGTGGGTGAACAAATTACTGTTGAGCAATTGACAGAATTGAGCATAGTTATGAGTATATCTAGGTATGATCATGTATATAGGCATCACGTCCAGGACAAATAGACTGAAACGATTCTGCATCTACTACTATTACTCCACTCATCGACCGCTATCCAGCATGCATATAGAGTATTAAGTAAAAACAGAGTAACGCCTTAAGCAAGATGACATGATGTAGAGGGATAAATTCATGTAATATGATAAAAAAAACCATCTTGTTATCCTCGATGGCAACAATACAATATGTGCCTTGCTGCCCCTTTTGTCACTGGGAAAGGACACCGCAAGATTGAACCCAAAGCTAAGCACTTCTCCCATTGCAAGCACTACCAATCTAGTTGGCCAAACCAAACGGATAATTCGAAGATACTTGCAAAGATAACCAATCATACATAAAAGAATTCAGAGAAGATTCAAATATTATTCATAGATAAGCTGGATCATAAACCCACAATTCATCGGTCTCAACAAACACACCGCAAAAAGAAGAATACATCGAATAGATCTCCACGAGAGAGGGGGAGAACATTGTATTGAGATCCAAAAAGAGAGAAGAAACCATCTAGCTACTAGCTATGGACCCGAAGGTCTGAAGTAAACTACTCACACTTCATCGGAGGGGATATGGTGTTGATGTAGAAGCCCTCCATGGTTGATGCCCCCTCTGGCGGAGCTCTGGAACAGGCCCCAAGATGGGATCTCGTGGACACAGGAAGTTGCAGCGGTAGAATTAGGTTTTTGGCTCCTGTTCTGATCGTTTGGGGGTACGTAGGTATATATAGGAGGAAGAAGTACGTTGGTGGAGCAACAGGGGGCCCACGAGGCAGGGGGCGCGCCCTGGGGGGCGCCCCCCACCCTCGTGACCGCCTCTGTTACTTCTTGGAGTAGGGTACAAGTCTCCTGGATCACGTTCGGTGAGAAAATCATGTTTCCGAAGGTTTCATTCCGTTTGGACTCCGTTTGATATTCCGTTTCTTCGAAACACTGAAATAGGCAAAAAACAGCAATTCTGGGCTGGGCCTCCGGTTAATAGGTTAGTCCCAAAAATAATATAAAAGTGAAAAATAAAGCCCAATATAGTCCAAAACAGTAGATAAAGTAGCATGGAGCAATCAAAAATTATAGATACGTTGCAGACGTATCAGGCATCCCCAAGCTTAATTCCTGCTCGTCCTCGAGTAGGTAAATGATAAAAGGAGAATTTTTTATGCGGAGTGATACTTTGGCATAATTTCAATGTAAATCTTCTTAATTGTGGTATGAATATTCAGATCCGAAAGATTCAAGACAAAAGTTCATATTGACATAAAAATAATAATACTTCAAGCATACTAATCAAAGCAATCATGTCTTCTCAAAATAGCATGGCAAAAGAAAGTTCATCCCTACAAAATCATATAGTTAGGCTATGCTTCATTTTCGTCACACAAAGTTGTTCCCAACTTCTGTACCCCCGATGACAAGCCAAGCAATTGTTTCATACTTAAATAATCTCAAACTTTTTCAACCTTCACGCAATACATGAGCGTGAGCCATGGATATAGCACTATGGGTGGAATAGAATATGATGATGGGGATTGTGTGGAGAAGACAAAAAAGGAGAAAGTCTCATATTGACGAGGATAATCAACGGGCTATGGAGATGCCCATTAATTGATGTCAACATGAGGAGTAGGGATTGCCATGCAACGGATGCACTAGAGTTATGAATGCTCAACAAAAGAAAACTAGTGGGTGTGCATCCAACTCGCTTGCTCATGAAGACCTAGGGCATTTGAGGAAGCTCATCGTAGGAATATACAAGCCAAGTTCTATAATGAAAAATTCCCACTAGTATAAAAAGACAACTTATGAGACTCACTACATGAAGAACAAGGTGCTACTTTGAAGCACAATATATGAGACTCACTATATGAAGAACAAGGTGCTACTTTGAAGCACAAGTGTGGAAAAAGAGATAGTAGCATTGCCCTTTTTATTTATTTTTTTTATTTTTTTGGGCCTTTCTTTTTTTTCTTTTTTGGCCTTTTTTTATTGGGCAATGCTCTAATAATGATGATCATCACACTTCTATTGATTACAACATAAGGATTAGAACTCGAAACTAGAACAAGATATGACTCTATATGAATGCCTCCGGCGGTGTACCGGGATGGTGCAATGAATCAAGAGTGACATGTATGAAAAATAATGCATGGTGGATTTGCCACAAATACGATGTCAACTACATGATCATGCAATGGCAATATGACAAAAGTAATGTATGTCATGATGATGATGAACGGAACGGTGGAAAGTTGCATGGCAATATATCTCGGAATGGCTATGGAAATGCCATAATAGGTAGGTATGGTGGCTGTTTTGAGGAAGATATAAGGAGGTTTATGTGTGATAGAGCGTATCATATCACGGGGTTTGGATGCACCAGCGAAGTTTGCACCAACTCTCAAGGTGAGAAAGGGCAATGCACGGTACCGAAGAGGCTAGCAAAGGCGGAAAGGTAAAAGTGCGTATAATCCATGGACTCAACATTAGTCAAAAGAACTCATATACTTATTGCAAAAATTTATAAGTCATCAAAAATCAAGTACTACATGCATTCTCCTAGGGGGATAGATTGGTAGGAAAAGACCATCGCTCGTCCCCGACCGCCACTCATAAGGATGCACAAGCCAGGTACACTTCATGTTTCAAATTTGTTACACAACTTTAACCATACGTGCATGCTACGGGACTTGCAAACTTCAACACAAGCATTTCTCAAATTCACAACTACTCAACTAGCATGACTTTGATATTGTCACCTCCATATCTCAAAACAATTATCAAGCATCAAACTTATCTTAGTATTCAGCGCACTCAAAAGAAAGTTTCACATATCTTGAATACCAAGTATATTAATATTAAGCAAATTACCATGCTATTAACGACTCTCAAAATAATCTAAGTGAAGCATAAGAGATCAATAGTTTCTTTAAAACAAATCCACCACCGTGCTCTAAAAGATCTAAATGAAGCACTAGAGCAAAAATTATCACGCTCAAAAGATATAAGTGAAGCACTATGAGCAAAACTATCAAGCTCAAAAGATATAAGTGAAGCACTAGAGTATTCTAGCAAATTCCAATTTGTGTATGGCTCTCTCAAAAGGTGTGTACAGCAAGGATGATTGTGGTAAACTAACAAGCAAAGACGCAAATAATACAAGACACTCCAAGCAAAACACATATCATGTAGTGAATAAAAATATAGCTCCAAGTAAATTACCAATGGAAGTAGACGAAAGAGGGGATGCCTTCCGGGGCATCCCCAAGCTTTGAATTTTTGGTGTCCTTGGGTTAACTTGGGGGTGCCATGGGCATCCCCAAGCTTAGGCTCTTGACACTCCTTGTTCCATAATCCATCAAAATAATTCACCCAAAACTTGAAAACTTCACAACACAAAACTCAATAGAAATCTCGTGAGCTCCGTTAGAGAAAGAAAACAAAAGACTACTTTAAGGTACTGTAATGAACTCATTATTTATTTATATTGTTGTTAAACCTACTGTATTCAACTTCTCTATGGATCATAAACTATTTTACTAGCCATAGATGCATTGAAATAAGCAAACAACACACGAAAAACAGAATCTGTCAAATACAGAACAGTCTGTAGCAATCTGTAACTAACGCAAACTTATGGAACTCTAAAAATCCTACAAAAATAAGAAGTCCTGGAAAATTTGTCTATTGAACTGCAGAAAAAAGAATCAACGCAAAAGCACGTTCCTGTGATTTAACAAAATTATATTCGTGCACGCAAAGTTTCTGTTTTTCAGCAGAATCAAATCAACTATCATCGTAGGTTATCCTATAGGTTTAACTTGGCACAAACATTAACTAAAACATAAAACCACATCTAAACACAGACTAGATGGATTATTTATTCCTAAACATAAGCAAAAACAAAAAAACAAAAAATAAAATTGGGTTGCCTCCCAACAAGCGCTATCCTTTAGCGCCCCTAGCTAGGCATAAAAGCAAGGATAGATCTAGATATTGCCATCTTTGGTACACAATCCATAAGTGGCTCTCATGATAGATTCATATGGTAATTTTATTTTGTTTCTAGGCAAGTGTTCCATGCCCTTCTTTGAGGGAAATTGGAATCTAATATTCCCTTCCTTCATATCAATAATTGCACCAATCGTTCTAAGGAACGATCTACCAAGAATAATAGGACATGAAGGATTGCAATCTATATCAAGAACGATAAAATCTATGGGCACATAATTCCTATTTGCAACAATAAGAACATCATTAATTCTTCCCACAGGCTTTTTAATAGTGGAATCCGCAAGATGCATGTCTAGAGAGCAATCATCAAAGTCACGGAAATCTAGCAAATCACACAAAGTTTTGGGAATAGTAGAGACACTAGCACCCAAATCACACAAAGCATGAAACTCATAATATTTAATTTTAATTTTAATAGTAGGTTCCCACTCATCATAGAGTTTTCTAGGGATAGAAACTTTCAACTCAAGTTTTTCTTCATAAGATTGCATCAAGGCATCAACAATGTGTCCGATAAAGGCCTTATTTTGACTATAAGCATGAGGAGAATTTAGCACGGATTGCAACAAGGAAATACAATCAATTAAAGAGCAATTTTCATAATTAAATTCCTTGAGATCCAAAATAGTGGGTTTAGCAACATCTAGGTTTTTATTTCTTTCAATCCCACATTTATCAATTTCATCATCAAGATCTAGAAACTCTGAATTCTTAGAACGCCTTCTAGGTAAAGGAAGGTCATATTCAGTTTCATCAAGATTCATATTGCAAAACAAAGATTTAATGAGGAACACATCAATAACTTTTATATCTTCATCTTGATTTTCATAGGAATTCGGTTTAGCGGCCATCTTATTGACTAAGGTAGCTTGCATATCCGAAATTTCAGCGGTCATCTTTTCAAGACGAGCAATTTGGGCTCTTATACCATCAAATTCTTTAGACATATCATCGAGTTCTTTATTCATATAACTCATAAAACTTTTTTGTTCCTTAAGCTCGTTTCTAAAGAAATTATTATGCTCAAATTGCGAAACAATAAACTTTCTGACATTGCTTTCGATCTCCTCTAGCCTTTTAAGGTGAAGATCACCAAATCTAGGTAGAGCCATCGCGACAAGCAAGCAAACTAACACACGAGCAAACAAGCAGACGAGGAAAAAGGCAACGGGAAAAAGAGGAGGAGATTGGAAAGAGAGGGTGAATAAAACGACAAGGGTGAAGTGGGAGAGAGGAAAACGAGAGGCAAATGGCAAATAATGTAATGCGAGAGATAGGGATTGTGATGGGTACTTGGTATGGTTGACTTGCTCTTGCGTGAGCCTCCCCGGCAACGGCGCCAGAAATTCTTCTTGCTACCTCTTGAGCACTGCGTTGGATTTCCCCGAAGAAGAGAGGATGATGCAGCAAAGTAGCGTAAGTATTTCCCTCAGTTTTTGAGAACCAAGGTATCGATCCAGTAGGAGGCCACGCACAAGTCCCTCGTACCTACACAAAACGATAGCTCCTCGCCACCAACGCAATTAGGGGTTGTCAATCCCTTCACGGTCACTTACGAGAGTGAGATCTGATAGAGATGATAAATAATATTTTTGGTATTTTTGGTATATAGATGCAAAGTGAAAATTAAAAGGCAAAGTAAAAAAAGCAAGTATTAAAGTAATGCAGATTGATATGATAAGAATAGACCCGGGGGCCATAGGTTTCACTAGTGGCTTCTCTCAAGAGCATAGATATTCTACGGTGGGTGAACAAATTACTGTTGAGCAATTGACAGAATTGAGCATAGTTATGAGTATATCTAGGTATGATCATGTATATAGGCATCACGTCCAAGAAAAATAGACCGAAATGATTCTGCATCTACTACTATTACTCCACTCATCGACCGCTATCCAGCATGCATCTAGAGTATTAAGTTAAAAATAGAGTAACGCCTTAAGCAAGATGACATGATGTAGAGGGATAAATTCATGCAATATGATAAAAAACCCCATCTTGTTCTCCTCGATGGCAACAATACAATACGTGCCTTGCTGCCCCTTCTGTCACTGGGAAAGGACACCGCAAGATTGAACGCAAAGCTAAGCACTTCTCCCATTGCAAGAACTACCAATCTAGTTGGCCAAACCAAACGGATAATTCGAAGAGACTTGCAAAGATAACCAATCATACATAAAAGAATTCAGAGAAGATTCAAATATTATTCATAGATAAGCTGGATCATAAACCCACAATTCATCGGTCTCAACAAACACACCGCAAAAAGAAGATTACATCGAATAGATCTCCACGAGAGAGGGGGAGAACATTGTATTGAGATCCAAAAAGAGAGAAGAAACCATCTAGCTACTAGCTATGGACCCGAAGGTCTGAAGTAAACTACTCACACTTGATCGGAGGGGCAATGGTGTTGATGTAGAAGGCCTCCGTGGTTGATGCCCCCTCCGACGGAGCTCCGGAACAGTCCCCAAGATGGGATCTCGTGGATACATGAAGTTACGGCGGTGGAATTAGGTTTTTGGCTCCTGTTCTGATCGTTTGGGGGTACGTAGGTATATATAGGAGGAAGGAGTACGTCGGTGGAGCAACAGGGGGCCATCGAGGCAGGGGGCGCGCCCCCACCCTCGTGACCGCCTCTGTTACTTCTTGGAGTAGGGTCCAAGTCTCCTGGATCACGTTCGGTGAGAAAATCACGTTTCCAAAGGTTTCATTCCGTTTAGACTCCGTTTGATATTCTGTTTCTTCAAAACACTGAAATAGGCCAAAAAACAGCAATTCTGGGCTGGGCCCCCGGTTAATAGGTTAGTCCCAAAAATAATATAAAAGTGGAAAATAAAGCCCAGTATAGTCCAAAACAGTAGATAAAGTAGCATGGAGCAATAAAAAATTATAAATACGTTGGAGACGTATCAGTTACTTCTACATTTGCTTATATTGCTATGTTATGCTAGTAGACATGGATCGGGTGAGTGTATCCATGACAGATGTGAGTATTGATATTTAATGGTTAACTTAAGGTGGCTACTTTAATACACATGTAGGTGGACTGAGGCACCTGGGGAACCCAGTGTTGCCTGTATTTTTGGAAATCCCGGGGTACAATGTGATTCTCCTATAGACCGCCACCCAGGCTCAAAGGGATCATAAGATTATTCATGCTAGAAACTTCCGTGTGCAGCCACAAGCGATTATGGGCTCTAGCATAGTTGAGTACGTTGCAAGACCTCTTTTAGTGGTGGGCTAGCAGATGTAGGGGAAAGTAGGTGTAACAATCCACCCGGAGTAAAGAGTTATTATTTCAGAAAGACTGTGTCTCGTTTCTCCGACCATGGATGTATTCGAGTCTTGTGGAGATAAGTGCGCAAATCTCTGCAGAGTGTACAAAGTAATCATGGTTAGCCGTGTCCCCGGTTATGGACGTTTTGAGTACTAGTTCTTGGATTATCATGTGGATCTCATCACTCTTAATATAATTTGATTGGGTTTAATGATGATGCTTAATTGGGATTGAGTTGGGTGAACCTTCTCAATGTTAAACAACCACCATGATAGTTAAATAAAATTTATTCCTTTGTTGTAGGGAAAAATTGGCTTTATGCAAAACTGTAACCATAGAGGTTCCCACCAGCCATATATGCATGTAGTGGTAGCTTTATTCTGTTCATTACTCTCTATGTGTTACATTGCCAGCATATTCCATGTGCTGACCCGTTTCGGGCTGCAACGTTCATGTTGCAGACTTTTCAGACTACGAGTAAGGTGCCTTAGGTCGTGATCTTTCACTCAATGATGCCGTTGGAGTTGATGGACTCACTTTATCTTCCAAGACTTCCGCTGTTATCGTATTTAGAGGCCTTAAGCCATATTTTATTGTAATAAGTTCTCTTTTGAGACATTCGATGTAATAAGTGTGTGATTGTACTCTGTTATAAATCCTTCAAGTCCTATGTGTGTCAGCATTACCGGTCCAGGGATGACACTGATGCACAGAGATCAGACTGTTTGAGGTCTGGTCTCTATAGTTCATGTTGCAGTCTTTTCAGACGACGAGTAAGGTGCCATAGGTCGTTGTCTTACACTCAGCTATGCCGTTGGAGTTAATGGACTCACTTTATCTTCCAAGCCTTCCGCTGTTATCGAGTTTAGATGGCCTTAAGCCATATTATTGTAATAAGTTTCTCTTTTGAGACATTCGATGTAATAAGATGGTATCAGAGCACACGCTGACTGTAGGACACGACCACTAAGCTAAAGCCCTAGATCAATACTCTCTTCTCATTTCTGACTCCTCTCCTTTTTTTCTACTCTTTAGGATGGCGGATGCAAGGAACAACTTCACGCAACCGGATAAAGATACACCTTTTGGACGCCACTTGAAGGAAGTCACTAGATACCTGAACATCGGAGTACCAAGCTTCACCGGAACCTACATCGCCACTTTACCAGAAGAGGAGCGTTGGATGATTCGAGTTCAAGTTCCCGGAAGGACGTTCATGCCAGTCATTGAGCCCATAGAGTTTTCCTTTGATGCACCAACCTGGAGTCTAGGAAAGAGCATGGCAGCCCACATCACCATGGGACGCATTGGAGAAGTTTACTACAAGGATCTCAAGGATACTATCTACCAGATTTGTGGGCGCCGAGATGAGCAATGGGAGATGATCAGCCAGGAAGGATATCTATTGCAGCTTTCATCCAGGAGTTAAACCAACACATTCGACGCCAGGAAAACCAGATGTGCACAGGCATGATAGATGTGAAGAAGGCTATGACAAGGATCACGGAGCTGGAAGAAGAACTCAAGACTAAACGCAATGGTTATGAGGAGGAAATGACGATACTCGTGGAGAAGAATGACGATCTGAAGAAGAAGCTAGGAGTATTCATGGGAGACCTCGCGCCAGGAGGTGAAGACGATGATTCCACTTGCCCGGAGAACTACATCATCATCGACGACACCGACTCAGACCCTGCTAATAGCGATGATGACTACGTTGATGAAGCTGGAGCAGATATCATGGAGTCTTCGACCGATCAATTTTTCTAGTCGACCACCATATTAGTAGTAGTATTCCCCCATGTATATAGTATAGTCCGAGCACTTTTGTAACGATAGTTAGACCATTGTATGCCCTTGTTTGAATTGATTGAAGTGATATGATTGTGTTTGTCTCATGTGCATATGGGTAGTGTTTTTCTCTCTAGACCTCACTCTATTCTATTTTCTCATCTTCTCTAAACCCTCAGATGCCTCCGAGACGCGACAATGGATTTGCTTTCCCACCAGAGCTCACTCAGTTGATCCAGCAGCAGAATGTATTGATGCAGATACTAGTCCAGAATCAGAATCAGGGGAACAACAACAACAACAACCCACCATCACCATCAGTCGATCACTTAGCCCGTTTCTTGAGGCTTAATCCACCGGTGTTCTCCACTAGCACCGAGCCGATAGTTGCAGATGATTGGCTCTGCATGATTGGAAGGGAGTTGACCAGCGGAGGATGCACAGATGCTGAGAGAGTGCGCTTTGCCGCACATCAGCTTGATGGACCCGCAGCATCATGGTGGGAGAATTTCACAGCCACTTCCCCCATCAACACTGTCATATGGGATCAGTTTCAGCAGGCTTTCCATACTACCCATGTCTCAGCAGGAGCTATGGCCATGAAGAAGCGTGAGTTTCGCAACTTGCGCCAAGGAGGACGCACAGTTGGCCAGTATGTGGATAACTTTAGTAAGTTAGCACGTTATGCCCCAGATGACGTTGCTACAGATGCAGCTAAGCAGGAGAAGTTTCTAGAGGGACTGAATGATGAGCTGAGCATGCAGTTGATGGTGGCAACCTTCAACAACTACCAGGAGTTGGTAGATAGTGCTCTCATGATTGAAGGGAAGCAGCAGCAGATTGACAGCCGCAAGAGGAAGTATGGACAAGGGAAGTACAATTCTGGAGCTCAGCAGAAGCCTCGTTTTACCCCGAACTCGGGAGGACCATTTCAGCATAACCATGGAGGTCACAATCATAATGGAGGAAGTTCGCACAACCATAGTGGCCCCAGGAATGGGAATGGTAATGGAGGAAGCAACGGCCAGAATCGTTCCAACCCGGCAACACCCGCCAAGAAGGATCTAAGTCATATTACTTGCTACAAGTGCCAGAAGACTGGACATTATGCCAATGAATGTCCTAAAGCTAAGAATGGAAACGACAATGGAAGCTCTGGGAAAAAGCCTAACCCTTTCAATAGGGGATAGGTGAACCACGTTAACGTGGAGGAGGTTGAAGCCCAACCAGATGCAGTAATAGGTAAGTTTTTGGTTAACTCATTTACTACAGTCATTCTTTTTGATACTGGTGCATCGCATTCATACATATCAAGGGGATTTGTGGATAAGTATAAACTGCCCACCAAAGTTCTTAGAACACCTATGTTAGTGAGCTCGCCAGGAGCGGAGTATATGGCAAGCCAAGGATGTTTTCAGATGCCATTGACCATAGGTACGCATGTTTTCCCCTCAGACCTGATAATTTTGGAGTCGCAAGGTTTGGATGTGATTCCGGGTATGGATTGGCTATCGATGTATGGAGGAAACATTGATTGCGCTAGTAAGTCGATTTTGCTCACCACCCCATAAGGAAGAAGGATCAAGTATGTATCCCGACATGTGCCGAAGAGGACTCAAGTGAATTCCTTATTAGGAGTTGTACAGGAGGAAGTACCAGTGGTGAAGAATTTCCCTGATGTATTTTCAGAAGAGTTGCCAGGCATGCCACCAGATAGAGACATTGAGTTTTTGATTGAGCTTTTTCCAGGCACAGGGCCAATATCTAAGAGACCGTACAGGATGCCTGCAAAGGATTTGGAGGAAATTAAGAAGCAGATTAAGGAGTTACTGGATAAAGGCTATATTCGCCCAAGTTCGTCACCTTGGGGATCACCAGTGCTTCTAGTGGAGAAGAAGAATGGATCGTTGAGGATGGTTGTTGATTATCGTGGATTGAATGAAGTAACAATCAAGAACAAGTACCCACTGCCGATGATCAATGATTTGTTTGACCAGCTGCAAGGAGCTAAAGTATTTTCCAAGATCGATCTGCGATCAGGATACCACCAGCTGAAGATTCGAGAGCAGGATATACCTAAGACAGCTTTTACTACGAGGTATGGGCTATATGATTATATCGTTATGTCATTTGGTCTGACTAACGCACCTGCCTATTTCATGAACATGATGAACAAGGTGTTTATGGAGTTTCTTGATAAGTTCGTCGTGGTGTTCATTGATGATATTCTGGTTTACTAAAAGAATGAAGAGGAGCATAAGGAGCATTTACGTTTGGTACTTGGGAAGCTCAGAGAACACCAATTATATTCCAAGTTCAACAAGTGTGAGTTTTGGTTGAAGGAAGTTGGATTCCTCAGACATTTATATCTGGAGAAGGAATAGCAGTAGACCCCACCATGGTTGTCACTGTGACAAATTGGGAAGCACCCCCGTCAGTTGGAGAGATCCGGAGTTTTCTTGGACTCGCAGGATACTACCGGGGTTCATTGAGAATTTCTCGAAGATTGCAAAGCCTATGACAGAGTTGTTGAAGAAGGACACCAAATTCAAATGGACTGCGGAATGTGAGGCCAGTTTCAGGAGTTGAAGAAGCATTTGGTTTCATCACCAGTGTTGATTCTGCCAGATCAACGCAAGGATTATGAAGTATATTGCGACGCTTCTCGTCGACTTGGAGCAGTGCTTATGTAGGAGGGAAGAGTTGTTTCATATGCCTCCCGACAGCTTAAACCCCATGGGTTGAATTATGCTACACACAATTTGGAGTTAGCAGCCGTAGTGCATGCATTGAAGACATGGAGACATTTTCTCATCGGAAACCATTGTGAGGTGTACACGGATCATAAGAGTTTGAAGTATATCTTCACGCAGAAGGAGTTGAATCTCAGGCAAAGGAGATGGTTGGATGTCATTTAGGATTATGATATGAGGTTGCATTATCATCCAGGAAAGGCTAACATAGTAGCCGATGCGTTGAGCGCAAGAGTCATGTCTACACACTCATGACCGGAGAGTTACCCAAGGAGTTAGTAGAGGATCTTCGCGAGCTATGTTTGGAGATAGTTCCGAGAGGCTATGTAGCAGCATTGGAGATTCAGTCTACTTTAATGGATAAAATCAGGTAAGCTCAGAAGACGGACAAGGAGATTGCCGAGATAAAGGAAAGGATGAGCAAAGGGAAAGCTAAGGGATTTCGTGAGGATGAGAATGATACCTTATGGTTTGAGGACCGCGTATATGTGCCCAATGATCAGGAGATCAGGAAGTTGATTCTACAAGAGGCCCATGATTCGCCGTATTCCATTCACCCAGGAAATACTAAGATGTATCTGGAGTTGAAGGACAGTTTCTGGTGGACCGGAATGAAGAAGGATATTGCGGAGTATGTAGCAGTTTGTGATGTATGTTAGAGAGTAAGGGCAGAGCATCAGAAGCCAGCAGGTTTACTACAGCCATTGCCGATACCCGAATGGAAGTGGGATAAGCTAGCCATGGATTTTATCATGGGATTGCCCAGGACTCGCTCAGGTTAGGACTCGACATGGGTTGTAGTCGATCGTTTGACGAAGGTAGCTCATTTCATCCCAGTGAAGACCCCTTACACCTGTGCAAAGTTGGCATAGTTATACATGACCAGGATCGTATGTCTGCATGGAGTTCCGAGGACCATTGTATCAAATAGAGGAACCCAGTTTACCTCAAAGTTCTGGAATCAGTTGGATGGAACTTTGGGTACCAGGCTAGAGTTCAGTACAACCTTTCATCCACACACAGATGGACAGACCGAGAGAGTCAATCAGATTCTGGAAGACATGTTGAGAGCTTGTGTGCTAGATTATGGATCTAGTTGGGATGACAATTTGCCATATCCAGAGTTCTCTTACAACAACAGTTATCAATCTAGTTTGAATACGGCCCCTTTCGAAGCTTTGTACGGAAGGAGGCGCAGGACACCGTTGTTGTGGGATGAAGTTGGTGATCGTCAGTTGTTTGGACCAGATTTGATTAAAGCGTCTGAAGAGAAGGTTAAGCTGATTCGTGATAGACTCAAGGTAGCCCAATCCAGGCAGAAGAGCTATGTAGATTCTAAACACAATGAGACAGTTTACGAAGTTGGAGACGGAGTTTATCTTCGTGTGTCCCCACTTCGAGGAGTTAAGCGTTTTGGAGTTAATGGAAAGTTAGCACCACGTTTTGTGGGACCATACAAAGTTTTGGAACGTATGGGAGAAGTTGTTTACAAGTTGGAATTGCCGGAAGGATTGTCAGGAGTTCACGATGTGTTCCACGTTTCCCAGCTGAAGAAGTGCCACGCAGAGATGGCTGATATTCCTCTGAGAGATACAGTGCCACTGGAAGCGATTCAGTTGGATAGCGACTTGACCTATGAGGAGAAACTAGACAAGATTCTCGAGTTTGCTAGCCGAGTCACACACAACATGGTTATCAAGTTTTGCAAAGTTCAGTCGAGCCACCATACCAAAGATGAAGCCACCTGGGAGCGAGAGGAAGACCTACGGAAGGATCACCCTCACCTATTTTCTAGCCAACCCGAATCTCGAGGGCGAGATTCATCTTAAGGGGGTAGGTTTGTAACATCCCAAATTTTCAATTCGGAATGTTATACATTAAATCATCATTGCATAGCATATTTTATTGCATTTTGACTTGATCCTAGAAATCCTACGCAACTCAAGGACCCACGGAGAGAGTTGGGGATTTCATTATTTTCATATTTGAGTTTTTCTCAAATTTTGAAAATAGGATCGTTTGATTTTAATTATTTTCTCTTCGAATATTTCTTTTATAAAAATAAAAGAGAGGGAATAAAATGACTTTCCCAAAATAAATAAATATTGGAGATTTAATATTAAAATCAAATAAAAAATTTATTCGGAGTTTTATCGCTATTTTATTTGAATTAGGAAAAATATGTGTTTTTTCAAAATTGCATTATAGCCTTAAATAAATGTTCACTTTGTCCGCTATATTTTTAGAGGACGGGGAAAATTTATTTCAGGATTTTTGGAGTCCGTTTAGTATTTCTTTTAATTGTTTTTCTGCGCGGAATTATTTAAAAAACAAACCGACTCCGGGCCGTATCCGGCCAGGACTCCCCAGCCGGCCCTCTTATAAGCCGCCACCCCCGAGCCACCCAGCCCACCCCGAGCCCACCCGCGCAAACCCTAACCCTAGCTACCGCCGCGGCCGGATCCGCTGCCGCGTCGCCGTCGCGCTGCCTCCCGTCCCCGTCGCCCCGTGCGCCGCCGCCACCGCCCCGCTGGAGCCCTGCCGCCGTCGCCCCGCCGCTCGCCGGACTCGCCGCCGCCCTCGTCGGAGTTGCCGGAGGTAGCTGCCGTCGCCGCGGTTTTCGTTAAGAAAACCGTCATTTTTTAGAAACCGCATTTTTTTAATAGATCAGTTTTTTCGGTTTAGTTAATTAGGGAACGCCCGCTCGTTCGTTCGTTTTCACGAACGATTTTCACTATTTAGCCGCAGACAACGAATGTTCGTTCGTTAGCATGTTCCTCGGGTTTTCTTTTTCCAGGGTTTTCCGCGATTATTTTTTATCGCGATTTCTGCCCTGATTTTCATTTTAGTTTATCTTTTCGCTCTTTTATCGGAATCAGACGATTCAAGAGCCTAGAGTTTTGTCTCGAAGCCCTCTTTCTGTTTAACCAACTTAAACAAGTTTTTGCTTCTGTAAAATTTGACTTAAGTCCAGATTAGTAAACGGAGCTTGTTTCTTTCGAAGTTTGAGTTTCGTTGCTTCGTTTGATTTGATTCTTTTTGCAAACCGGAGTTCTTAAGTTGAACTTTCTGGTTAGATCTCTTATTTGAGTTTTACCCGTGCTTGTAGTTGAGTGCTTATTGTATGCTTGTTTGTTTGCGATAGAGTACCCGGAGTGTGAAGCTTGCTACTACGAGTCTCTAGGTTTCACGGATCATCAACAAGGAAAGTAACACTTTGATCATACCTCTTTACTACCCAGTTTTATTGCATTTGATCAATCCTCAAACAATTACATGCTTAGGATCTGATTAATATGTGGGTTTTGGGAAGTAGATGAGGTAGTACCTATTGTCCTGTTTATTATCATACCTTTGGGAGTTACTTCTACGTTTGCTTATATTGCTATGCTATGCTAGTAGACGTGCATTGGGTGACTGTATCCATGACAGATGTGAGTATTGATATTTAATGGTTAACTTAAGGTGGCTACTTTAATACACATCTGGGTGGATTGAGGCACCTGGGGAACCCAGTGTTGCCTGTATTTTTGGAAATCCCAGGGTACCATGTGATTCTCCTATAGAGCGCCACCAAGGCTCAAAGGGATCATAAGATTATTCATGCTAGAAACTTCCATGTGCAGCCACAAGCTATTATGGGCCCTAGCATAGTTGAGTACGTTGCAAGACCTCCTTCAGTGGTGGGCTAGCAGATGTAGGGGAAAGTAGGTGTAACTATCCACCCGGAGTAAAGAGTTATTGTTTCAGAAAGACTGTGTCTCGTTTCTCTGACCATGGATGTATTCGAGTCTTGTGGAGAAAAGTGTGCAAATCTCTGCAGAGTGTACAAACTAATCATGGTTAGCCGTGTCCCCGGTTATGGACGTTTTGAGTATCTAGTTCTGGGATTATCATGTGGATCTCATCACTCTTAATATAATTTGATTGGGTTTAATGATGATGCTTAATTGGGATTGAGTTGGGTGAACCTTCTCAATGTTTAACAACCACCATGATAGTTAAATAAAATTTATTCCTTTGTTGTAGGGAAAAATTGGCTTTATGCAAAACTGTAACCATAGAGCTTTCCACCAGCCATATATGCATGTAGTGGTAGCTTTATTATGTTCATTACTCTCTGTGTGTTACATTGCCAGCATATTCCATGTGCTGACCCGTTTCGGGCTACAACGTTCATGTTGCAGACTTTTCAGACAACGAGTAAGGTGCCTTAGGTCGTGATCTTTCACTTAGTGATGCCGTTGGAGTTGATGGACTCACTTTATCTTCCAAGCCTTCCGTTGTTATCGTATTTAGATGGCCTTAAGCCATATTTATTGTAATAAGTTCTCTTTTGAGACATTCGATGTAATAAGTGTGTGATTGCTACTCTGTTATAAATCCCTCAAGTACTGTACGTGTCAGCATTACCGATCCAAGGATGACACTGATACATAGAGATCAGACTGTTTGAGGTCTGGTCGCTACAGTTCATGTTGCAGACTTTTCAGACGATGAGTGAGGTGCCATAGGTCGTTGTCTTACACTCAGCTATGTCGTTGGAGTTGATGGACTCACTTTATCATCCAAGCCTTCCGCTGTTGTCGAGTTTAGATAGCCTTAAGCCATATTATTGTAATAAGTTTCTCTTTTAAGACATTCGATGTAATAAGTGTGTGATTGCTACTCCGTTATAAATCCTCGAGTACTGTGCGTGTCAGCATTAACGATCCAGGGATGACACTGATGCACAGAGAACAGACTGTTTGAGGTCTAGCCGCTACAAGATGGTATCAGAGCATACGCTGACCACTAAGCTAAAACCCTAGATCACTACTCTCTTCTCATTTCCGACTCCCCTCCTTTTCTACTCTATAGATTGGCGGATGCAAGGAACAAGTTCACGCAACCGGATGAAAATACACCTTTCGAAGGACACTTGAAGGAAGTTACTAGGTACCTGAACATCGGAATACCAAGCTTCACCGGGACCTACATCGCCACTTTACCAGAAGAGGAGCATTGGATGATTCGAGTTCAAGTCCCAGGAAGGACATTCATGCCAGCCACTGAGCCCATAGAATTTTCCTTTGATGCACCAATCTGGAGTCTAGAAAAGAGCATGGCAACCCACATCACCATGGGACGCATTGGAGAAGTTTACGACAAGGACCCCAAGGATACAATCTACCAGATTTGTGGTCGCCGAGATGAGCAATGGGAGATGATCAACACCAGGAGGGACAGGTCTATTGCAGCTTTCATCCAGGAGTTAAACCAGCACATTCGTCACCAGGAGAACCAGATATGCGCAGGCATGATAGATCTGAAGAAGCCAATAACCAGGATCACGGAGCTGGAGGAAGAACTTAAGTCGACACGCGATGGATATGAGGAGGAAATGACGATACTCGTGGAGAAGAATGACGATTTGGCAAGGAAGCTAGGAGTATTCATGGGAGACCCCGCGCCAGGAGGAGAAGATGACGATTCCACTTGTCCGGAGAACTACATCATCATCGACGACACCGACTCAGACACCGATGTTAGCGATGATGACTATGTTGATGAAGCTGGAGCAGATATCATGGAGTATTCCACCGATCAAATTTTCTAGTCGACCACCATATCAGTAGTAGTATTTCCCCATGTATATAGTATAGTCCGAGCACTTTTGTAACGATAGTTAGACCGATGTATGCCCTTGTTTGAATTGATTGAAGTGATAAGTTTGTGTTTATCTCATGTGAATAAGGGTAGTGTTTTCCCTCTAGATCTCATTCTATTCTGTTTTCTCACCTTTTGTGAACCCATCAGATGCCTCTGAGACGCGACAATGGACTTGCTTTCCCACGGGAGCTCACTCAGTTGATCCAGTAGCAGAATACCCTGATGCAGCTACTAGTCCAGAACCAGAATCAGGGGAACAACAACAACAACAACCCACCACCACCACCACCTATTGATCACTTAGCCCGTTTTCTAAGGCTGAATCCGCCAGTGTTCTCCAGTAGCACCGAGCCGATAGTTGCAGATGATTGGCTCCACAAGATTGGAAGAGAGTTGACCACTGCAGGATGCACAGATGCAGAGAGAGTGCCATTTGCCGCACATCAGCTTGATGGACCCGCAACATCATGGTGGGAGAATTTCACAGCCACTTACCCCATTGACACTGTCACATGGGACCAGTTTCAGCAGGCTTTTCGCACTGCCCATGTTTTAGCAGGAGCAATGGCCATGAAGAAGCGCGAATTTCACAACTTGCGCCAAGGAGGACGCACAGTGGGCTAGTATGTGGATGATTTTAGTAAGTTAGCATGTTATGCCCCAGATGACGTTGCTACGGATCCAGCTAAGCAGGAGAAGTTTCTGGAAGGACTGAATGATGAGCTGAGCATGCAGTTGATGGTGGCAACCTTCAACAACTACCAGGAGTTGGTAGATAGAGCTCTTATGATTGAAGGGAAGCAGCAACAGATTGACAACCGCAAGA
Organism: Triticum timopheevii; assembly: GCA_963921465.1. NCBI lineage: Eukaryota > Viridiplantae > Streptophyta > Magnoliopsida > Poales > Poaceae > Triticum > Triticum timopheevii. The sequence goes on along the minus strand of OY997270.1, from coordinate 283,902,199 downwards.
GGAAGTATGGACAAGGGAAGTATAATTTCGGAGCTCAGTAGAGGCCCTGTTTTACCCCGAACTCGGGAGGACACCTTAACCATAACCATGGAGGCCATAATTTCAATGGAGGGAGTTGGCATAACCATAGTGGCCCCAAGAATGGAAATGGGAATGGAGGAAGCAACGGCCAGAATCGTTCCAACCCAGCAACGCCCGCCAAGAAGGATCTAAGTCACATTACTTGTTTCAAGTGCGGGAAGAATGGACATTATGCCACGGAGTGTTCTGAAGCAAAGAATGGAAATGGCAATGGAAGCTCTGGGAAGAAGCCCAACCCATTCAAGAGGGGACAAGTGAACCACGTTAGCATGGAGGAGGTTGAAGTGCAGCCAGATGTAGTAATAGGTAAGTTTTTGGTTAAGTCATTTACTGCAATCCTTCTTTTTTATACTGGTGCATCGCATTCATACATATCAAGGGGATTTGTGGATAAGTTTAACCTGCCAACCCAAGCCCTTAGGTCACCCATGTTTGTAACCTCGCCAGGAGCAGAGTATATGGCTAGCCTATGGTGTGATCGGTTACCATTAAGGATTGGTAACTAAGTGTTCCCCACAGACCTAATAGTATTGGAGTCACAAGGACTGGATGTGATATTAGGCATGGATTGGTTATCAAAGTATCGAGGGAACATTGACTGCGCCAGTAAGTCGATTTTGCTCACCACCCCAGAAGGAAGAAGGATAAAGTATGTATCCTGGCATGTGCCAAAGAGGACTCAAGTGAATTCCTTATCAGGAGTTGTACAGGAGGAAGTACCAGTGGTGAAGGATTTCCCTGGTGTATTTCTAGAAGAGTTGCCAGGCATGCCACCGGATAGAGACATTGAGTTTTTGATTGAGCTTTTGCCAGGCACAGGGCCAATATCTAAGAGACCGTATCGGATGCCCGCAAAGGATTTGGAGGAAATTAAGAAGCAGATTAAGGAGTTACTGGATAAAGGCTATATTCGCCCAAGTTTGTCACCATGGGGATCACATGTGCTTCTAGTGGAGAAGAAGGATGGACCATTGAGGATGGTTGTTGATTATCGTGGATTGAATGAAGTAACGATCAAGAATAAGTACCCACTGCCGATGATCAATGATTTGTTTGACCAGTTGCAAGGAGTTAAAGTATTTTCCAAGATCGATCTACGATCAGGATACCGCCAGCTGAAGATTCGAGAGTAGGGTATACCTAAGACAGCTTTTACCACAAGGTACGGGCTATATGAGTATACCTTTATGTCATTTGGTCTGACTAACGCGCCTACCCATTTCATGAACATGGTGAACAAGGTGTTTATAGATTTTTTGGATAAGTTCGTCGTGGTGCTCATTAATGACATATTGGTCTACTCGAAGAATGAAGAGGAGCATAAGGAGCATTTGCGTTTGGTACTTGGGAAGCTTAGAGAACATCAGTTATATGCCAAGTTCAGCAAGTGTGAGTTTTGGTTGAAGGAAGTTGGATTCCTCGGACATGTTATATTCGGAGAAGGAATAGCAGTACACCCCACCAAAGTTGTCACTATGACAAATTGGGAAGCACCCACGTCCATTGGAGAGATCCGGAGTTTTCTTGGACTCGCAGGATACTACCGGAAGCTCATTGAGAATTTCTCTAAGATTGCAAAACCCATGAAGGAGTTGTTGAAGAAGGACACCAAGTTCAAATGGACTGAGGAATGTGAGGCCAGTTTTCAGGAGTTGAAGAAACGCTTGGTTACAACCCCAGTGTTGATTCTTCCAGATCAACGCAAGGATTATCAAGTGTATTGTGATGCTTCTCGTCGAGTACTTGGAGCAGTGCTTATGTAGGAGGGACGAGTTGTATCATATGCCTCACAACAGCTTAAACCCCATGAGTTGAATTATGCTACACACGATTTGGAATTAGCAGCCGTAGTGCATGCGTTGAAGACATGGAGACATTTTCTCATCGGAAACCATTGTGAGGTGTACACGGATCACAAGAGTTTGAAATATATCTTCACGTAGAAGGAGTTGAATCTCAGGCAGAGGAGATGGTTGGAGCTCATCAAGGATTATGATATGATTGCATTATCATCCCGGAAAGGCTAATGTAGTAGTCGATGCGTTGAGTCGCCAGAGTCATGTCAATATACTCATGACCGGAGAATTACCTAAGGAGTTAGCGGATGATATTTGTGAGCTATGTTTGGAGATAGTTCCGAGAGGCTATGTAGCAGCATTGGAAATACAGTCTACTTTGATGGATAAGATCAGAGAAGCCCAAAAGACGGACAAGGAGATTGCAGAGATAAAGGAAAGGATGAGCAAAGGAAAGGCTAAAGGATTTCATGAGGATGAGCACGATAACTTATGGTTTGAGGGGAAATGGCGTCTCTCCACCACCACCACCACCTCTACACTAGCAATGGCGTTCTCCCTACCTGGTAGACATGGATGGTCTACTCCATTGGGACTTCAAGCCTGGCCAGGCTATTGCGGATCAGGTGCGTCGACGTTTTGGATCCACGGTTCATTTTTCTCCTAGCAATGGTACCAAGGAGTTCTTCTTGGTGGTCTTCTTCTCCTCAGCCTCCTTCCCTCTCTCGGTTGAATCTGTGGGTGTTGCTCTCCAATGTTGCATTGGTGGTTCTGCTGAGGGTTTCTCGATCTCACAATTGGATGATCGTAAGTTTCGTTTTTCGGTGGCGTCTAATCGAGTTGGTCACTTCATTTACCATCTCAAGGATCGTATTTGGCTAGACTTTGTCTGTCATTTCTCGCTCTATCGTCCTGGTCGGCATGCTTCTCACCAGAGTGATTCTACTTGGCATTCGGATCATCATTTGGCAGAGATCTCTACTCGCAATCCTATGGCGATTAAGCACTCATTCTATTTTGATCCAAGGACGGCTCCTATTGATCCTTCTTCACTGCCTGAATTGGCAAAATTTGGTCTTCTCGATCAAGATATGTGTCCACAGAATATTTCTACAGTCGCCGGACTGTCGCTGGACAGCTCAACGTCGGCGGGTGTCTCACTACGACCATCCATGCAGGTGGATTCGGGCATTAATGTCTCAAGGTCTATTGTGGGAAACGTACAATCAAGGCCCGGAGACTCGGCAGCCAATCATCATTCACTGCCGGCAACCATCCGTATTGGTGAATTTAAAGCTCCGGTTCCACCCTCAGGTTTTCAAAATCGCAATCAATTTCATGGAAGAAAATTCAGGCGGAATTGCTGGGACGATATTCCCCCGTTTATGTTGCTCTATATTAATGACCAGCGTAAATTTGGTTATTCTGATAGCCACATTGCCAAAATTTGATCTATTGTGTCGGTCCCACCATCGGATTACATTAATAAACGCCTGAATTTATGCTATGTGTGCAATGGCTCTGGTTACCAAGCGGATTCCTGTCCCGACAATGTTGGTAACACCGTCTCCTCTAGTCATTGTGTGGGTCTGACTGGTCAGACTGATAATGGTCTTTCTGATGGTGAACGACATCTAGCTGGATCTCAACCCTGCTATCTGTGTGGCTCCTCGGCCCATCTTTATTTTGCATGTCCTGGGCTTCTTCATTGTAAGGCATGTTCCTTCTTGGGCCACACATATCATGCTTGTCACACAAGGGCACGTAGAATGCAATGGAAGGAAAAGATTAATTCTCATTTTTCGAATACTCAAATGGCAAATTCCTCTGAATCTGTACCGCAAAGGGAAGAAAATATATGAGATGCTTATCTCCTTGAGAAGGGCATAGAAATTATGACAGATACATTCAAACAAGTCTCCCTGAGACATCAAATCAATCAGACTTTAATTACTGATTCTATGCCCGAGGGCAATGCTACTGACCCTCCTGTGCCTACAGCCGTCCGATGCTCATCCAAGGGTCGCCCCAGACACGTGTCCCCATCTGGTTGGCTCGGGAGGAGGCAGCCGCAACTAGCCTGGGTTCCCAAGAGGACTATAGCCCGTGCCGATACGCATTCTCCCCTGTTTCTCTGCTCCAATCCTGCCACCCCCCCTGAGCTCCACCACCCTCCCATGGCGAACTTTCCCGTCAATGTAGTGCCCTACCTTCCGTAGGGCATGACGATCGAGCTTGGACCAGAAGACAGGAAGGTTAGGGACGACATGGTGGTCAGTCCAACTCCGCCGCTGCGTCATGACTTCCTCGCCATCGCGAAAGTCAATCGCTTCGTTCCGTTTCATCACAAGGCGGCGCTACGCCATACCATTGAAGGTTTGCTGCTTGAGTCCCAGTTTTTCCCCACTGAGATAGATGATCATCCCCTAGGAGTTGGGATTTTTGGTTTTGCGGATTCCATTACTAGAGATGCTGTGGTGGGAACTACTTTTGAGCTAGATGAGGATGAAGAGAACATTTACACTGTTATATCATTTGTGCCTCATGATGCGGCTTTGAACATGCGGCTCACCACGTTTGGTCCCCAGATTTGGCTTCTTTATATTGGATTCCCACAGGACTATCAGACTTCACATTACATGCACAAGTCAGTTGATAAATTTGGGGAACTGGTCACCTGGCACAATCCAAGGGGGGGTAGAAAGTTTGTTCTGCTGAAAGTTAGAGTTATTCATTTGCGCCTTGTCCCCAAAAGCTTTGTTATGCACCAGATGGGAGGAGATCGACACTGCTGGACTGTCTGTGTTACTATGCTACGTAGCAGTGACTGGGATGCCCACCTTCCTGAGATTCCACCGGCCGGGATTGAGCCACCACCGGCGGACGGCATCCCCCACCCTCTCCATGGAGAAGGACTCACAGCAGAGCAACTGTATCAAGCGCAACTGAATAATTGGATGGCTCAGAATGCACAGGCGAATGCCAATGCTGCAAACGCTGCCAATGCAAATGCAGACAATCAGGGCAATGAGGTACACTTTCAGACAAATTGGGGTCAATGGCCTCCTACTCCTCCTCCAGCCTTGTACAACTTCCAGGCATGGCTTGCTCAGGAGGGCCTCCATGTCCAAGATGGGATTGTGCCCAATAATAACATGCTGGATAGCCCAGGTACGGCCTGGAATGATTCAATTACAGTTTTTGACAGCTCTGATTCTAGTGCGACAGTGTCAGACAGTTATGTTTTGGTTCCTGCGAACCTGTTTCGCTCGTTGGTGGAAGGAGAGAGTTCAGATATGGCTACTTCATCTGCTCATGTCACCCCAATACTCCCATCTGCGGCACCAACTAATTCTCTTGAAGTTATGGTCTCTCTCAATCAGAATGGACTACATTTTTCTATGACTGAACACGGTAATGTGATTTCATCCATGCTCATTAATCAAGGCTTCTCTTTCATTAGACTGAACACCTTCCTGAGAACGGCCATCATGCCTTTAGTGGCCTCCTATGGACCTTGGAGGTCTGGTTTTGGCCTACGGAATGATTGGGTGCAGGTTAAAGCTGTGATCACTATTGAGGATAACTTGGTTTCCATGACAGCAACAAAACAGACTAGGGAGTTTGCCTCCTCCTCTCTGCAAATTGAAGAACTCCCGGATACACCTGATTTAAACATAGTGGTCAGCTCTGACAGTATGCACCAATCTCAGGTGCTATCTCAGGTGCTATCTGCTCCTTCTCTGCTTGTTCAACCTGCCCTTCCCCTGACTGAAGGACAGGTGGCTCATCTGACACCTGGGGATACCAAGGTGGAAATTGCTCCTTGTTTTGGGGATGACTCTGCGGTGGACTCTACACAGCTCTTTGATAATGAGCCACCCAAGGATCCTACTGTTGATACCATGGTCACTGAGGGAAACAGTTCTGCTAGTGTTCTGGGTGGAACAGAGCCAAACTCTGATGACATAATTCGCAAAGGGAAGCTTGCCATGCCAGTGTCATCTGTTTCTCTTCGTCGCAGCACCAGGTCTAACAAATATGATGGGTTCAAAGTCCCAGCCATCACTGATAGCAAGCCAAGATCTTCCAAGGTCAAGCCCAGGGTCACTCCGTCAGCTCTGCAGATCAGGGTCCGTTCTGATGAAGATGACAATGCTGCTATTCCACCGCCCACCCCGATTGCCACGCTCCAACTTGTTGGCACAGTCAAATGTGCCATCCCTGCGGAGGAGTTATCTAAAGAGGTGCTTACTGAAGCTGCGGATGATGCTCTTTCATCCTCCTCTAGTGCTTAATCATTACGCTTTTCTTCATGGTACTTTTGGTGAACTGGAATGTTCTCTGTTGGAACGTTCATGGTTTAAATTCAGAACCTAAGCAACTTGCTCTGTTTAATGCCATTACGGCTAGTGGTTGTGCTGTGGTTTGTCTGCAGGAAACTAAGAAGCACTCTTTCGATAATAACTTTATTAAGTCTTGCTGTCCACGTCATTTTGATAAATTTGCATTTATTCCGTCTTGCGGTGCTTCGGGTGGAATTACCACAATCTGGAATAGCTCAATTTTCTCTGCCACTGTGGTGGCGTCCAGGGATTTTGCTTTAGTGACCCGCTTCCAATCCACTCAATCAACTCAGTCTTGGACCCTTGTGAATGTTTACGGCCCCTGTCAAGGTGATGAACGTAGGGATTTCATACAGTGGCTGCTGGACCTCAATATCCCTAGTAATGAAGATTGGTTACTTTTAGGAGACTTTAATTTCATTCGTGGCCCAGACAATCATAATAAACTAGGGGGAAATGTTGGGGATATGATCACATTCAATGACTTTATCAGGCATCAAAATCTAGTGGAACTGCCCATCAAAGGTCGAGCTTACACATGGAGTAATATGCAGGTGGACCCCCTTTTAGAACAAATTGACTGGTTTTTCACCAGCACCAATTGGACTACTTCCTACCCTAAAACCCTAGTAAAGCCTCTTGGCCGGCCTGTTTCCGATCACATCCCCTGTGTGGTTTGCATTGAGACAAAAATTCCACGTTCCAAGCTTTTCAGGTTTGAATCATATTGGGTACATCATCCTGGTTTTATGGAAACGGTTTCTAATTCTTGGTCCAAACCAATTCCCTCGACCGACATGGCCACTGTTATCTCCCGCAAGTTTAAACACCTCAGGTATGATCTGAAAGTTTGGAGTAAAGGTATTTCTAAACTGTCCATTGCAATTGAAAACTCCAACAGGGCCCTTTTCGAACTGGATGCACTTGAGAATAAAAGGCGTCTCACCACTCCAGAAACAAACTTTTGCAGAATTCTCAAACATCATATTCTGCGGCTTCTTAATTATCAGAGAGAGTATTGGCGGAAAAGATGTACTATTAGATGGGTCAAATTTGGTGATGAGCAACCAAATTTTTTTCAAGCAATGGCCTCAGAGAGATATAGGAGAAATAATATTGCTTCTCTTACCATGGATGATGGATATTGTGTTGAAGATCATGCAGGGAAAGAATCAGTTATTTTCCAAGCTTTCAAAAAACGACTTGGTTCCTCGCAGCAACATGAGATGAAGTTTGATTTAGCCAGAATAATCAAGAAGGTTGAAGACTTGGACCAACTAACTGTGCCCTTCACTCATCAAGAAATTGACGATGTCATTAAATACATGCCTGCGGATAGGGCTCCGGGTCCAGACGGCTTCACTGGACATTTTCTCAAATCTTGTTGGCATGTGATTAAAGAAGACTTTTACCTTCTGTGCAATCAATTTCATGAGGGTAATTTAAACCTGGAGAGCATTAATGAAGGCTTCATCACTTTGATCCCGAAGATCAATGCTCCTGCTTCTGTCAATGATTACAGACCAATCACGTTACTCAATTGTTGCCTTAAGATCATAACGAAACTTCTTGCCAACCGCCTACAAAAGATCATCCTCAAAATCGTGCACCGAAATCAATATGGTTTTTTGAAGGGCAAATCTATACAGGACTGCCTGGCGTGGGCGTTTGAGTACATTTACCAATGTCAAACTTCAAAGAAACCTATTGTCCTCCTTAAGCTTGATTTTGCTAAGGCATTTGACACTATTGAGCATGAGCCAATGTTGGAGATTATGAGACACATGGGATTTAATGAAAAATGGTTAAACTGGATCCAAACTATTCTGGCCTCAGGTAAATCTTCAGTCCTTCCAAATGGCGTCCCAGGGAGACAATTCCATTGCAAAACGGGAGTTAGACAAGGAGACCCAATTTCTCCTCTGATTTTCGTGCTAGCTGCTGATCTACTTCAAGCAGTAATTAATGATGCTTTCGCTCACGGTCATATTCAGATTCCCATCCGCAACTCAAAAAGATTACCCGGTCATCCAATACGCCGATGACACAATTCTGGTACTACCGGCTTGTGAATCTCAAGCGGCCACGATCAAGCAGATTTTGTCGGACTATGCTACTTCTGTTGGGCTTAAAATAAACTTCCAAAAATCCACACTCATCCCAATCAACTGTGATGAGCCCCTCAGTGACAGCATTGCACAAATTTTCGGCTGCTTGACTGGTAAAATGCCTTTCACCTATCTAGGGCTGCCTTTGGGGACCACACGACCATCTGTTCAGGATCTAATGCCGTTGGTTTGCAAAGTGGAATAACGCCTCACTGCTACCCTGAACATGATTTCGTATGGAGCAAAGCTTTCTCTAGTAAATTCAGTGATCACTTCGCTCACGATCTTTGCACTATGCACTCTTAAGCTTCCCATTTCCATTATTGAACTTTTAGACAAGATTCGAAGGAAATGTCTATGGACTAAAAAGACGGAGCAGGGAGAAACATGTAACTCTCTGGCTGCTTGGAGCATGATTTGCAAACCAAAGGAGTGTGGTGGAATGGGTATTTTGGATCTCAGAACACAGAGCGATGCCCTATTGCTTAAATACCTTCACAAATTCTACAATCATTGGGATTTACCTTGGGTAGAATTAATCTGGAACACCTACTACGCATTGAAAATCCCACATGCAACGGATGCATGTGGTTCCTTCTGGTGGAGAGACGTCACAAAGCTCATGCCAGTTTATAGAGGGATCACCAAAGTCACAATTCAAGATGGCTGCAACACTTTACTTTGGAAATATCTTTGGATGGATGATATTCTAGCCTCTAGCCACCCAAGGGCCTTTTCGTACGCCAAAAATGAAGATATATCTGTCCAGGCATTCTTAACGGCTGGCACGTTGGGGGAAACCTTCCAGCTTCCCCTCTCGACACAGGCACATGCAGAGTTGAGAGACCTCCAGCAATTGCTGACTCCGATTACCTTGCCCAAGGAGAGGATAAATGGACATACATTTGGGGTAAAGGTGACTACACTGCGAGCCAATATTACTCATATTACTTCAGAGAAATAAGAGCTCACCAAACATATAAATGGTTGTGGAAATCCAAGGTCACAATGAAAATTAAAGTATTCGGCTGGCTTCTCCTATCTGATAGACTAAACACACGAAACATGCTCAAGAGGAGACACTACAATATTGGTGACAACCACACTTGCCTGCTGTGTAATTCTCCTATTGAAGAAACATTGGAGCACCTCTTCTTCACCTGCCCATTTAGCCAAGAATGTTGGTCTCATATTAATATCAACTGGATAACACATGGTTCAAGACTTCAATGGATTGAGCATGCGAGAACTACATGGAATAGGCCGATGTTCATGGACATCTTCCTACAAGCTGCATGGAGCATATGGAAAGAGAGGAACAACAAGCACTTTAGAGGGATTTCACCTTTGAAATCAGCCTGGCTGATTAGGTTGAGAGAGGATCTTTCCCTTCTTCGTTACAGAGTGGGAGAGAAACTACAACCCTTTTTGTCATCTTTTGTAAATAGCATTTAAAGTCTTTTCTTTTGTTTCCTCTTTACACTCCCCCACCTTAGTTACAACATGGCTATGGATGTAAGGTTATAACTTTGTAATACTTTTTGGTCACTTAATTTAATACATACAGTAGGAGCCTCTCCTACTGTTTCAAGTGTCAAAAAAAAACTTATGGTTTGAGGACCGCATATATGTGCCTAATGACCCCGAGATTAGGAAGTTGATTCTGCAGGAGGCCCATGATTCACCGTATTCGATTCACCCAGGAAATACCAAGATGTATCTGGATTTGAAGGCAGTTTTCGGTGGACCGGAATGAAGAAGGATATTGCGGAGTATGTAGCAGTTTGTGATGTATGTCAGAGAGTGAAGGCGGAGCATCAGAAGCCAGCAGGATTGCTACAGCCATTGCCGATACCTGAATGGAAGTGGGATAAGCTAGGCATGGATTTTATTATGGGATTGCCCAGGACTCGTTCAGGCTATGACTCAATACGGGTTGTAGTTGATCGGTTGACGAAGGTAGCTCATTTCATCCCTGTGAAGACCACTTACACCATTGCTAAGTTGGCCAAGATATACATGACCAGGATCGTATGTCTGCATGGAGTTCTGAGGAACATTGTATCAGATAGAGGAACCCGGTTTACCTCAAAGTTCTGCAATCAGTTGCATGAGACTTTGGGTACCAGGCTAGAATTCAGTACAGCCTTTCATCCATAGACAGATGGACAGACCGAGAGAGTTAACCAGATTCTGGAGGACATGTTGAGAGCTTGTGCGCTAGATTATGGATCTAGTTGGGACGACAATTTGCCGTATGCAGAGTTCTCTTACAACAACAACTATCAAGCTAGTTTGAAGATGGCCCCTTTCGAAGCTTTGTACGGAAGGAGGTGCAGGACAGTGTTACTATGGGATGAAGTTGGAGACCGTCAGTTGTTCAGGCCAGATTTGATTAAAGAGTCTAAAGAGAAGGTTAAGCTGATTCACGATAGACACAAGATAGCTAGTCCAGGTAGAAGAGCTATGCGGATTCTAAACGCAAGGAGACAGTTTACGAAGTCGGAGACAGAGTTTATCTTCGAGTGTCCCCACTTCGAGGAGTTAAGTGTTTTGGAGTTAAGGGAAAGTTAGCGCCACATTCTGTGGGACCATGCAAAGTTTTGGAGCGTATGGGAGAAGTTGCTTACAAGTTGGAATTGCCAGAAGGATTGTCAGGAGTTCATAATGTGTTCCGCGTTTCCCAGTTGAAGAAGTGCCACGCAGAGATGGCCGATATTCCTCTGAGGGATACAGTGCCACTGGAAGCGATTCAGTTGGATAGCGATTTGACCTACGAGGAGAAACCAGTGGAGATTCTTGAGTTTGCCAGCCGAGTCACACGCAGCAAGGTTATCAATTTCTGCAAAGTTCAGTGGAGCCACCATACCGAGGATGAAGCCACGTGGGAACGAGAGGAAGAACTACGGAAGGACCACCCGCACCTATTTTCTAGCCAATCCGAATCTCGAGGGCGAGATTCATCTCAAGCGGGGTAGGTTTGTAACATTCCAAATTTTCAATTTGGAATGTTATACATTAGATCATCATTGCATATCATATTTTGTTGCATTTTGGGTTGATCCTAGAAAATCTACTCAACTCAAGGACCCACGGAGAGAGTTGGGGATTTCGTTATTTTCATATTTGAGTATTCTCAAATTTTGAAAAGAGGATCGTCTGATTTTAATTATTTTTCTCTTCAAATATTTCTTACATGAAAATAAAAGAGAGGAGATAATATGAATTATCCAAAATAAAAGAAATATTGGAGGAAAAATATTAAAATCAAATTTTAGTTCTTTTGGAGTTTTACTTGCTATTTTATTTGAATTAGAAAAATATGCATAATTTTCTAAAGTGCATATTTAGGCCAAGAAAATGTTTACTTTGTTCTAAATATTTTATTTAGATGGTGAAAATTTGTTTTGGCATTTTTATATTTTTTTATATTTTATTTATTTAGGATTCTCGGCGGAATTTGTTCTTTTTTTTAAAACGCTTCGTGTACCGAACTGGGCCGAAGCCCAGCCGGCCCTGCATCGCCACCGCCTCCCCGCGCCCGCACGCCGTGGCCGAGCTGGACTCCGCCGAAGTGTGGGACGCCGCCGCCGCCTCGGTGCCCCCCTGCCCAAGTTGAGCCCCCTCCCCCCTTTATATGTCGCACCCCGCCGCCGCCTCGACCCTACCTCGCTACCGCCGCCGCCACACCCGCCGCTGCCGCCACCGCCACACCCGCCACCACCCCGCAGTGCCTCGCCTCGACGCCGATCCGATCCGCATCCGCCGGTTTTCTTTCGGTTTAGATAAAACCGATCGGTTTTTAATTGAAACCCTAGATCTGTTTTTTTAGATTAGTTTCGTTTCGGGTTTTTTCCGGTTTAGTTATTTAGCGGACGTTCGTCCGTACGTTCGTTTTAATGAGCGTTGTTCGTCCATTAGCCGCAGACAGCGAACGTTCGTTCGTTAGCCTGTTCTTCAGTTTTTCTTTTTCCAGGGTTTTCCCGCGATTATTTTCGATCGTGATTTCTGCCCTAATCTTCGTTTTAGTTTATCTTTTCGCTCGTTTATCGGAATCAGGCAATTCAAGCGCCTAGATCTTTGTCTCGAAGCCCTCTTTATGTTTAATCAACTTGAACAAGATTTTGCTACTGTAAAAAAAATTGACTTTAGTCCAGGTTAGTAAACGGATCTTGTTTCTTTCGCAGTTTGAGTTTTGTTGTTTTGTTTGATTTGATTTTTTTGCAAACCGGAGTTCTTAAGTTGAACTTTCTGGTTAGATCTCTTATTTGAGTTTTACCCGTGCTTCTAGTTTGAGTGCTTATGTATGTTATCGTTTGTTTGCGATAGAGTACCCGGAGTGCGAAGCGTGCTACTACGAGTCTCTAGGTTTCACGGATCATCAGCAAGGCAAGTAACACTTTGATCATACCTCTTTACTACCTAGTTTTATTGCATTAGATCAACCCTCAAACAATTGCATGGTTAGGATCTGATTAACATGTGGGTTTTGGGAAGTGATGATGAGGTAGAACCTATTGCCATGTTTATTATCAAACCTTTGGGAGTTACTTCTACGTTATGCTTATACTACTATGCTATGATCGTAGACGTGGTTGGGTTTGAGTGTATCCATGATAGATGTGAGTATTGTTATTTAATGGTTAACTTAAGGTGGCTACTTTAATACACATCTGGGTGGATTGCTTGAGGCACCCTGGAGTACCCAGTGGTTGTCAGGGCACCTGGAGAATCCAGTGTTGTCCTAGGATATCCCGGAGTACCCGTGTGATCATCCTTCCGTCCGCCACCCAGGCTCGGAGGGATCATAAGATTATTCATGCTAGAAACTTCCGTGTGCAGCCACAAGCCAATACGGGCTCTGGCATAGTTGAGTAAGTTGCGTGAAGCTCTTGAAGAGGTAGACTAGCAGATGTAGTGGGTTGTAGGTGGTACTGTGTATACAGAGTAGAGAGTTAATGCTTCAGAAAGACTGTGTCTCGAATCTCCGACCATGGATGTGTTTGAGTCTTGTGAGGAAAAGTGCGCAAACCTCTGCAGAGTGTACAAACTAATCATGGTTAGTCGTGTCCCCGGTTATGGACATTTTGAGTATCTAGTTCTTGGATTATCATATTGATCTCGTCACTCTAATATAATTTGATTGGGTTAATGATGACGTTTAATTGGGATTGAGTTGGAAGAACCTTCTCAATGTTTAACAACCACCATGATAGTTAAACAAAATTTATTCCTTTGTTGTAGGGAAAAATTGGCTTTATGCAAAAACTGTAACCATAGAGCTTTCCACCAGCCAAATATGCATGTAGTGATAGCATTTATTCTGTACATTACTCTACGTGTTACATTGCCAGCATATTCCATGTGCTGGCCCGTTTCGGGCTGCAACGTTCATGTTGCAGACTTTTCAGACAATGAGTAAGGTGCCATAGGTCGTTGTCTTACACTTAGCTATGCCGTTGGAGTTGATGGACTCAGTTTATCTTCCAAGCCTTCCGTTGTTATCGAGTTTAGATGGCCTTAAGCCATATTATTGTAATAAGTTTCTCTTTTGAGACATTCAATGTAATAAGTGTGTGATTGCTACTCTGTTATAAATCCTCGAGTACTGTGCGTGTCAGCATTACCGATCCTGGGATGACACTGATGCACAGAGATCACACTGTTTGAGGTCTGGTCGCTACACCTGCCTTGTGGGTCCCATGTGGGACCCCCTCACTTATTCCAGCACCCATCCACTTCGTCTTCGTCCATAAAATATCACCCCATTGCTTAAACCCTTGTTCTAGCTCATATTGCTGTCATTTTCGATCTCCTTGTGCAAAGCTCCATTTGCAAAACTATTTTGGGGGATTGTTCTTCGGTATGTGACTCCTCCAATGGTCCAATTAGTTTTTGTTCTAGTGCTTTATATATTGCAAATTTTTGCTGCTGAGGTGACCCTGTTCTTGAGCCTGCATGTGAAATTCATATGATCCAAAGTAGTTTTGATGCATGATATAGCCTCTAGACACTTGTAGGAGTAGTTGCTATCAATCTTGTTGAGTTTGGTTTACTTTTATTTTGAGTCACTAAAAATTTCAAAAAAATTCAGAGGAAGAAAAATGTTTAGGAAGATATATCAAGGTGGTTCGTCAAGGAAGCAAGCCCCAAGGCTCGCGATACGTGAGCCACACATTGAACCACCAAGAGAAGCTCCAGTACGGCCTTGCGAATGGCCGTTGGAAGAATTCATGGTTCATGCTGGTTTCAAGGATGAATTTGATGCGTACGTACAAAACGCTGACCTAGAAGACTTCGTGTCAGATAAGTGCCTGTAGTACTACCACCTCACTGATTCATTCGTGCGAAGATTTGAGTTTACATCCCAGCGCAATACTCATACTATTTTATTTGATCTTTATGATAAATCATATGCCATGGACATTGAAGATTTTAATGATGCATGCAAAATCCCACAATGGGTCATTCTTAGTGAGCCTCGCAAAACTGAATACAATGACTTCCTTGCTAGCATCACTGTGGAAGAAACTAGAAATATCACACAAGCTACCATATGGAGCGTTCACTTTCCTGACATACATTATTTTGCTCTCTTTATAGGTAGATGCATTAATGGTAAACATGATCATAGCCACCTTTGTGCGTGGGATCTTAGTGTCCTCAAGTGTGTGGTAACGGGTGATAAACGATATAACTTGGGGCTATTATTACGAGGAGGTTACGCCTTAATGCTAAAGATGGAGATCTCTTTGGTGGGATTTATGCCACCCGTTTCGCTAATTATCTTGGGGTACCCATAAGGGGGAATGACATTGAGTTACCACCTGCTTTTCTTGATTATAACGCTATGGTACACTACCACTTTCTTGAGAGGAACGAACAGTCCCTCCTGTACCGACTAATCTTTGACAGACAGCGTGTTGTCCATATTACCCTTCCCGCTATTGCCTTCTTTAATTTTCAGGTAAAACAAAGATATTTTATAACTAGAAACGAGGCGAATGAGTATGAGAGAGAGGTGGAGGACACTCGCCTCCATGTTGCAACCCTTTAGGCAGTAGCTGACGCGTCCCAGTACAACCCCAACTATAACTTCGGATATCCGTCGGGCCAGCCGTGGCCCTAGACCAACTTAGGCCAAAAGCCTAAGCTTGGGGAGTACGTATTTCTCACCGACATTACATTCATGTTCACACACTCATTCCAGTTGTCGGTGTTCATACTTTTTTATTTTATTATCCATGTTAGTTTATTTCTTTTTCTCGCTTTCTTCTTGTGTGTTTGAAAAACTTTGAGAAAAATCCAAAAATATAGTTGTAGCTTCTTTTTAGTTTTCCTTCCTTGTTTAGTAGTAGTATTAAAGAAAATCCAAAAAGATTTCTCGTTCTTCTTTTGCTTGTTGGGAGCTTTCCCGTGTAAATAGTTTTTCTCTTTATTGTTTTACTTTCTTCGGAAAAACAAAAACTCCAAAAAATATTTTAGTGTGTTTCTTTGAAATTCTTTTTCCTTTCTTTGGGTCGAGAGGAGAAGACCACGATGAAAATGATGAGTGGCTCTCATATGTATTATTGTTGATCTAACAAAGAGCCCAGATTACCTGGTCTTCTTCTTTGATTAAATGATTGCAGATTCCAGCTTAGTTCAATGCGTGTGCACGCTTATTATTATTCACACCATTCGGTCGTGCAAGTGAAAGGCAATGATGATGATGTATGATCAAATGATTGAGATGAGGAAAAGCTAGTACGAACTCGACCTATTTTGTTTTTGTAAATACGATTAGTTCATCGTTCCTGATTCAACCCATTATGAATGAAACATGTTTGCAATAAAAATTAGAGATTATAGTTACTCATGCCATGCGTAATTAGCTAGGATTTTATAATGGTTTACCTTGCATGCCAACATGCTTTTAAAATGGTTGTGATGTAGTATGATAGGATGGTATCCTCCTTTGAATGATTCGAGTGGCTTGACTTGGCACATGTTCACGCATGTAGTTGAAACAAAATCAACATAGCCTCCACGATATTTATGTTCATGGTGATTTATATCCTACTTATGCTTGCACTTAATGTTGGTTAATCTCAATGCATGTTTATGACTGTTGTCGCTCTCTAGTTGGTCACTCCTCAATCTTTTGATAGCCTTCACTTCTATTAAGCGGGAATACTGCTTGTGCATCCACTTCCATAAACCCAAAGTTATTCCATATGACTCCACTATACCTACCTATATGCAATATTTACCTGCCGTTCCAAATAAATTTGCATGTGCCAAACTCCAAACCTTCAAATGATTATTTGTTTTGTATGCCTGAATCTCTCATGTAGCGACTGGGTGCTGTCAGTATCTTTCATGCTAGGTGGGTTATTCTCACGATGAGTGTTGGTTCACTTGTCATTCACGAGAAAGTGGTTGATAATTGGAATGCCCAGTTCCATGCTCAAATCAAATCAAAATATAAATATCAAACAAAACTCCCCTAGGACTGTTGTTGGTATGGACGGTACCCGTTGTTTCGTACCAGCCGTAGAGTGTGCTTGTTGGTGGAGGGGAAGTAAAAAACTTTACCATTCTGTTTGGGAACCACCTATAATGTATCTAGTATGGAAGCTACCAAGATCTCTTGGTTGTTGTGTTAACAATGAAAGCATACCGCTCAAAATAATATTCATCTCTGTTTCAAAAAGCTCGAGCTTTGGCACCTTTGCAAATCCATGCTTCCCTCTGCGAAGGGCCTATCTATTTACTTTTATTTTTGATTCATCATTCTCTTATGAAAAACACTAGTTAGAGAGCACCACTGTCATTTGTATGCCTTGCTATTAATTGATATTGAGTATGGTTGTGGCTGGATTTCTTTTACCATGAATTACAATGTCTAGTCAGTCCTTGATCTTCAGGGTTGCTCTGCATTTATGTTTTGCGGTCTCAGAAAGGGCTAGGGAGATACCATTTTGTTATATTATATAATGATTGTTTTGAAAAAAGTGTTATCATCCGAGATTTATTATTATTGCTCGCTAGTTGATTATGACATTGATATGAGTAAATGTGAGACCTAAATGTTATTGTGAATATGGTTAGTTCGTAATCTTTGCTGAAAACCTGAATGCTGGCTATACATATTTGCAACAACAAGATCAAACAGAGTTTGTAAAAGTTTTTCTTTATCACTTTCAGTTTGTCAACTGAATTGCTTGAGGACAAGCAATGGGTTAAGCTTGGGGGAGTTGATAAGTCTCCATCGTATATACTTATCCGAACTCTTTTTCCCTTTTTGGACTCTAATTTGCATAATTTGAATGGAACTAATCCGACTGATGTTGTTGTCAACAGAATTGCCTTGGTGTTATTTTTGTGCAGAAATAAAAGTTCTCGGAATGACCTGAAAATTTACGGAGAATATTTTTGGAATAAATAAAAAATATTGGCGAAAGAATCAACTAGAGGGGACCCACCAGCTGACCACAAGGGTGGAGGGCGCGCCCTACCCCCTGGGCCGCCCCCTGCCTTTGGGGGTCCTCTGGACCTCCTCCAACCCTAACTCCAACTCTATATATTAATGCTCGGGAAGAAAAAAAAATCAGACAGAAGGATTCATCGCGTTTTATGATACGGAGTCACCGCCGCCTCCTGTTCTCCATTGGGATGGCTGATCTAGAGTCCGTTCGGGGCTCCGGAGTGGGGGATCCGTCGCCATCATCATCATTAACCTTCCTCCATCACCAATTTCATGATGTCACCGCCGTGCGTGAGTAATTCCATCATAGGCTTGCCGGACGGTGATGGGTTGGATGAGATTTATCATGTAGTCGAGTTAGTTTTGTTAGGATTTGATCCCTAGTGTCCACTATGTTCTGAGATTGTTGTTGCTATGACTTTGTTATGCTTAATGCTTGTCACTAGGGCCCGAGTGCCATGATTTCAGATCTGTACCCTTTATGTTTCCATGAATATATTTGTGTTCTTGATCCTATCTTGCAAGTTGTAGACACCTATTACAAGTTACGATCCGCGTACCCCAAGGTAACAATAATTGGGATTTTTTCCGGTGATTACCGTAGTTTGAGGAGTTCATGTATTCACTAAATGCTAATGCTTTGGTCCGGTTCTCTATTAAAAGGAGGCATTAATATCTTCTAATTTTCGTTAGGACCCCGCTGCCACGGGAGGGTAGGACAAAAGATGCCATGAAAGTTGTTTTCCATAAGCACGTATGACTATATACAGAATACATGCCTACATTATGTTGATGAATTGGAGCTAGTTCTGTGTCACCCTAGGTTATAAATGTTGCATGATGAATGCCAGCCGACATAATTATCCATCACTGATCCATTGGCTACGAGTTTTTCACATATTGATCTTTGCTACGTTACTTTTTCGTTGCAACTGTTACAATTGCTACAAAACTGCTACTGTTACTTTTGCCACTGTTACCGTTACTTCCATACTACTTCGCTACTAAATACTTTGTTGCAGATATTAAGTCTTTTAGGTGTGGTTGAATTGACAACTCAGCTGCTAATACGTGAGAATATTCATTGGCTCCCTTTGTGCCGAACCAATAAATTTGAGTTGAATACTCTATCTTCGAAAACTGTTGTGATCCCTTATACTTGTGGGTTATCACATGCAAAGCTTCTGGTCGTGACATGCTGGTGGGCTTGGTGATGACCCCCGTCCTGCCGAGCTCGTTGTCTTGGTTATGTTGCACTAGGACGACAATCTTGGGGGATTCCTCGGGAACCCGTGTACGTCCTTGCCTCCTTAGCACCAAAGAGGAAATTGTCCTTACCTGTGCCCGCTGGCGTCCTCCTGGCTCCGTTCGTCATGGCCCACATCACCACGTGCCTCATGAGGCTAGTGACTCGCATAGAGATGTCCGCCCCTCAGGAGGCAGTCTCGGGAGGCCTTGATGTAGCTCGCCTCGCGATGTGGGGCCCTTGCGTGGGTCTTGCTCGTGAAGTCTTGGCACTGGGCTGCATCGGGCCTTCAACGATGCCACACACTGGGCCGCAGGCAGACGGGCCTGGGTACCCCCGGTCCTAGAGCACCGACAAGCACGCCGCGGCTACCTCGCCAGATTGCTCCCTGCCCGCCACAACTCCCCAGGGCCGCCACGCTAGCTCGCTACGCCCGCCCCAGCTCGTGTCCCGCCAACCACAGCTCGTGCCCGCCGCGCTAGCTCGCTTAGCCCGCCGCCGCTTTCGCCCCGCCCGTCGCAGCTCGTGCCCGCCACAGCTCCCCGCGCCCGACCACCTACGCGCCTCGCTAGCGCTGCCGTCCCCTCCGCGCTGCAGCTCGCCGCGCCCCACCGGAGCCGCCCCTACGCGCCTCCGCCGCCGCTCCTCTGCCCAGGCCCGCGCGCTTGCGCCCCGCTGCTCGCCCGCGAGCTCGTCTCCTCCGTGCCCGGCTGCGCCCGGAGACAGCACAACCATCCGCACCGCGCTCGACATGGCCACACTTCTCATCGCCGGCGCGCAAACGGCTCCGCAGCGGCACGGGAGTAGGCAAAGCCGGGCGGGGTGGGCAGCAGGGACACGGCAGGACGAGCGCCGGCCGGGTGCAGCGGAGGCGAGGCCGGGCGCGGCGGCGCACCAGCTCCAGCAGCAGCGCGGCCCGGCGCGGGGGAGGCGAGGCGAGGTCAGCCGCCAGTGTGGGCACAGAAAGAGAAGAAGAGACATCGCGGTGGGTCTGTGATAGTGGGCCAGGCGTTGCATAGCGGATAAAGTGGACGCAGAAAACGTCCGCTTTGTGTCTGCTTCGGCCCAAATCAATTCCAAATTTAAGATTGAAATGGGTCAGATGAACACAAAACGGACGAAAAATAGGAATGGGTCTGCATGTTTGGCGCTCATTTTTACGGATGTTTTGGATCCGTGCGTTGGAGTTACTCTTACCTCAGCTCTGGCTGACGGTATGCATGTAGACAGATGCTGGATGAACGCGTGGCGCTCCATTGGTGCAAGGGAGGTGACCAATTGACATGTTGACGTGCTGCTCCTCCTGTACATACGAGACGAGAGCGATGATTTGCTGGGTTGGGTGTGATGCGGACGTGCATGACCCTGCAGCTCCGCCTTTTTGACTTGGCCGTTGCCGTTTTCCATTATGCATGTCCGTTTGATTGCTTCTTCCGGTTTCCCCGCGTTTCCTTTCTTCTGGCCGTTGTTGCGTGCCAGTTGGCTAAACGGTCAAAGGCCCATGAACCGATCGATCCATCCATCGGTCTCATCATTATGGCCACTCACTCGCTCACTTGTAGTTGTTCCGTGTCATCTTTGGTTTCCTTTTCCGATTACTTCCTCCAATCGCTGTTCCATTCCGCCGGTGATATGAGTGGAGACGCGCCGGACCTATCCTCCCAGAACCTTCCATCCCGTAATTTATCTCCTCAAGACGTCATGTAGTACTACTATACTTTTCTCTCTGCAGCTTCGATTAGTAACTTGTCATGGCCGGCTACTGTATCACCCGAATGGCTTAGTTAAGGAACTATGAAAATGTATAATCTTCATCAATCATTTTTTTTCAAGGTAAAAGGAGTTTTATTCCATATTTACAGAGTTACAGTTGAGCCACAAAAAATCCTCGATAAGGACAGGCCATTGGTGCAACCTCACAGCCGTGGCACACTCATTCCGGCTACAATTCCTCAAATAATCGGCCACTCTGTTTTGATCTCTTCTAAACTTCTGTGGAATAAACTCCTTGTCCATCCGCCCAAAAAAGAAAGAAAGAATAAACTACTTGTCCTCCATCAACGCTTTGATTTCAGCAGCAATGTGACCATAGGTCGAGCGGATTAAACCATCACCTGACACGATAGAGAGAGTCTCCATGGAATCAGATTGGACAATAGGATTTGGACGGTTGGCAGACTACACCTTCATGGATGGCTGAACGGCAACCTTTGCCCACTATGCCAACAAGTTCAAGAATCGGCAGGCCACTTCTTTTTCAATGTCGATACACCATTCGGGTTTGAGGCATGATCAAAACTTGGCTTGCTCTACACACGATGTCCAGCCCAACGATTGGATTGCTATGGATTCAGTTAAGGTTTGGTGGTGTCAAAATGCCACTAAGCAATCTCCGTCGAGAAAGCCGTTTGTCTCCCTGATGATGCTTATCTCCTGGAAAATATGGAAGGAGTGAAACGCTAGAGTTTTCCGCAACAGGGCCGTCCCGGTGGGAGTGTTGGTCGCCAGGATAAAAGAGGAATGCTCGCTTTGGTGCCTTGCGGGAGCAAAACATTTGTGTAACATTATGCCGCTAGAGTGATGTACTGTATTTGGCCTTTGGCCTAAACTGTCAACCTTCTCTCTTAATCAATGAAAATGACAAATCTTTTGCCTTGTTTCAAAAAAAGATTGGACAATTGCTGAAAGATTAGTATACTGGATGGCAAGGTCCATTCCATGCATTAGCGCATGTATTTCTGCCTCCATCCTTCATGACTTATGCACTTGGCCGGAGGGAGTATCAAGGAATTCCAGCGTGACATCAATAGGGGCACCTCCTTATCGTGAACCAGGTCATTGCGTAGGCAGCCATATGCGCCAAATTAGCATGATAACATGCCCATGAACCTCCTCCAAATAGCCATGCAAAACGTTAAGAAGCCAGTCCTTCCCTGTCTCAACTAACCGGTCATCAGCGGGCAGTTGCCATCTAGTTCTCATTCTCTCCCATATGCTCCTGGCATGTTTACAAAAGATCAACACATGGAAACCTCTATCGGCTTCGACACCACACAAGGTACAACTTGCACGTGTGGCCAAATGTCGAAAAAGCTTGCATGTCATGGTACCCAAGGCACCCGACATCGCACTCCACAGAGTGATTTTCATCTTTTGAGGAACCTTCGATTGCGAGATCAAGTTCCAAATCGAACGATCCCCTCCTGAGCTCAAGCTGATGCCCCAACTGCAAAGAGATCATCATTAAGTGTTGTCGCTAGTCGATACTCTTGACAGAAAAGTGCCTACGATTCTCTTGGAACCACGCGAAGAAATCCTCCAACTGTCTAGTTGAAGTGTGAATCTTTACAATCTCCCACAGATCCATGGGCCAGAAGTGGCCATTGAGACAATGAACATCCCAAGCAACATTTTCATCCAAAAAGTCTATAATTAAACCAGCAGTTACGTTTAGGGGTCACCGATCTAAGGGACAGTCCCCTAGGTATCCAAGGATCTCTCCATGTTATGATAGAGGAACCATCCCCTGCCTTTCTCAACAAAGTTCAATCCCATACTCAATACATTTCCAGATTGTCAATGGGTTACCAGAAAACATAGTGTCCAAAAGATTGCCATTGGGTAAATATTTTGCCTTAAAAAACATGCACATAAACTGTCTGGTGCCTCAAGTAGTCTCTAATTTTGCTTAGCAAGAAGCGCTTGGTTAAAGGTATGCATGTCTGAGAACCCCATACCCCTTTTGGACTTTGGTAGTCGCATTTTATCCCAACTCAACCAGGTCATTTTCCTTTTGCCATTCTTCATTCCGCATGGATATTGACATATTAACCATGTTAGATCATCACATACTGAGGACGGTAACCAGAAGACACTCATCACATATGTGGGGATGGCTTCATCTATTACTTTAATCAGGAGTTCCATACTTCTATTATACATATAACATTCACACCAATCGACAAGTCTCTTGCTTAATAGTTCCTGAAGTGTTTCTAATCTCCCTTTGTGCATTCTCCCTTCAAGGATAGGGAGCCCAAGATACTTTCGATAAAAAACTCCTTGCGTTACTTCAAGAAAAAGATTTCACTTCCACAGTTACTCCATCAAACATGAATCATGAACAAATTTGAACCCATCACATGATCTACATCAACACCACTAACTCATTCGATAAACTAAATCATGTAAGGCAGCTCATGTAGCTATTGTATTGAACATCAAATATACATCTAGAGGAGAGATTACAGCATTGGCTACTGGCATAAATCGAGTCTGGGGGGGGTGGACTACTCACAACTCATCTTGGAGCAAGATGGTTGAGGTTGATGATAAGATGAGTTCCTCCTCCGGCAAAGGTTCGAATCAGGACTGAAAACGAAGATCACCTCGAAAACATGATGTGGCAGCGAGGTAAAACTGATTGATAAATTGGAGGTGCTAATGAGAGTATATATAAGTTAGTGGGCACCAGAGGCCAGCCAGGTGAGCCCCACAGGCCATAGGCGCCCCCTATAGTTGCTCTAGGCCCTAGGACACCTTCACCAAGTGCTTAGGCACCAGGGTGGCCCCTGGTGTTGGCCCAGGCTCCAGGTGTTCTCCTGTTCTCGAAATTTCCAAATCTAGTTTTCTAATTTTTTTGGCACTTTTCCTGAGTATTTCCCTGAAAATGGAAAAACAAAAAAAAAACATGAACTAGCACCGGACACTGAATCGATATGTTAGTCCAACAAAAACCCTGCTCATAGTGTTTAGAAGTTATAGCAATATAGCATGAACCATGCAAAAATTGTTGATACGTTTGAGTCATATCATGAGATGGAATGGGTCATTCACAACCGTTTGGTTTTATTTTCCACTACTGTAGAAGCTTTTCAGCATCTATTCGTTAGCGCATAAAATGTCAACTTGCTTCTTGTCATGCATGAATGGGTCATATGGGGCAATGGGATTTTCCGAGGAGTTAGAGCATCTACAGCCGAACTTGGCAAATCCGATCCCTCAAATGCCCATGGACGCGCCCGCGCGCGTCCGCGAATAGTGACCAATCACGTCTCAGATATTTCATTCTACAACCGGATACCTCAAATTAGAAACCTCAAATCCATATTATTACATGCAACGTAAACCATTCTTAAAGCGGAGCTTGTCCGGCGGCTGGCTGCGCTCCCAGAGTGTTCGTCCGGTCGCTGGCAAGGTATAGTAGCACATGGGACACGAGCCAGCTCACGGGACTCAAGGTACCGCCGTCTCCCATGACCTACTCTTCCTCATCGGAGATCGGAACCCGGACGGTGCCGGTAGAGGTCTTGTCGATGATGGATTTGTCATGGGATAGGCCGGCGACATCCACCACGACGCGGTTGCGGCGCCCGGAGTGGTGCACCATATGAGGCGCCGGAGAATGCGCCTCCGCCTCGCCAACGTCCACCACCGATTCTCGCGCCCGTTGCCTCGCACGGCGGGCAACCTGCGATGTTTTCGTGGGACGACGCCCGTGGTGCGTCCATGGCCTCGGCGCGCCAACGGAGGGGTTCGTGTCCACCATCGCGTTTGAGCGCCAGACTGACCGCACCGCCTCTGGTGAGGCAGCGATGGCACACCTAGCGTCAGATCCATGCGCCATTTAGGCGGACACAGTGAATTCCCGACGAAGGAGTCCGAGCGCTGCCGTTGAATGGCCTCCTTCCGGGAGCAGTGGAGCACAATCCTCCTCAGGGCCGCGTGAGATGAGCTCGGGTGCGAGGGATCTGGAGGTGTAGGACTTGGATCCGCTGTCTGCCATGCCGGAGAAGGCCGAAAATCATCGGACGGGAGTTTAGGTGGCGCAGGGAAGTGAAGGGGGATGGAGTGAAGTGGTTAAGGTTTGGTCCGGCGAGCGGATGAGGAAGAATATAAGTGGGGGTCGGGTGGGCAGGCGTTGGCAAGGGCCGATGTGGCGGACGCGCCCGGGCGCACCCGACGCCCACATATCCGCTCTAGATTGCCGATCAGCCCGCGCGTTTGTGTCCGGTTTGGGGCGCTCGTCTGAGTCGCTTTTTGGCAACTGGTTAGTGACCGGGCCATCCACCCAAGCGTTTGAGGCGGATTTAGGGCGTCCAGCTGTAGATGCTTTTCTTAGATATATCAAATAAGGTAAAGCCAAATAATTCTAACATGACCTAACAGTAACTAGATGGCGAAGTGGTGGGCCCCAAAGGGTCAAACAAGTCGCCCCGTCGCTGCGGTTGATGTGGCGAAGTGGTGGATCCCACAGAGAAGGCAACGGGTTGAAGAAGACGGCAACTTGACCAAAGATCGTGTAAGAGCATGTAGCTAATTTCTTTGCAACCGGTAGTGGATGTCCAAGTCCACTAGTGCACGTACCAAAATTTTCCAAAAGGATTTGCCTTCTCTTAGCTAAGCGATGATCTATCAGGAAGCAAGCCAATTCCCCACATTGTACAAGATCTCATCTCTTAGGTAAATATTTTCTAACTTAAATTTAATCATTCTATAAATTTATGAGTGTGTAAAAATTATTTATTAGACATGACATTAAGATGTATTTCACAATATAACATGTTGTTATGTCCCCTTTTAAGTGACATGCGTTAGATAAGAAAACACCATTTTTTATCAATCCTTGTAACTGCCCTAAGAGAGCTGTTTCTGTCCCTTAAAAAAAGAACTGTTTCTACATGTCTTAGCTTGCTTGGTGAAGCATTAAACAAAATCAGTAAATTTCATTTTTGCCCTCTCTTTTGACATTTTCAACAAGGATTGCGCATGTAAGAGATCTTCATCCGTTCTAACGAAGTTTGTGTCATCCCTGTAAAGAATGTCAAAACAAAGGGTAAAAAATGAATTTGTTCCACTTTTTAATTAGGTATGGCCTTACATGTAAAGAAGAGGACACGCGAATTAGTTAGCAGCTGCGTCGTATAGTACAATACAAGATGGGCACATGTCATCCCTGATGGAATCTAGGCAACAACCTTGGCTGGTGTAGCGCACTCACGCACTCATCATCCTTATACTACTGTGATCGTGCCATCTGCCATGCCTATCCACAAAGAGCAACAATATATTTAGCTAGTTCAAGTTCGTACGTACGCATCTGTCCATTTGCCACCTTTGACTATGACGCGACGTTCGCTGCTACGAAGGGCATCCCAATGGTGAACCTCAAACCGAACTGTCTACCGCTTGCACCATCCATTCAGACCGAATACTGACATGATTTGTCATCCAACGTGATACTCATCGGTCAGTGGGTTGGTAAGGGCATTGTACAATGATGCTATCTATCTTAAAACTGTCACATAGGATAAATAATGAGGTGGAGGAAAGAGAACTCATAAAAAAAGGTTTGTCTTCTCTTATTTAAGAGAAGACAAGAGTTGATCTCTTAGCGCAATATGTCTCACCATGCTTTTAGAAATAGTTAGTTACTGAAGATAAGACTAAGAGTTGATCCATTATAGACATTTCTTTTTGTCACCTCTAAATTGCATGTAAGATTTTAGATAAGACTATCTTATCAACCACTGTACATGCCCTAAGGATGTTTGTTTCTTGTAAACCGGAGGCAAACCATGGGGATCTTGCGGGCGTCCAGACCGCCGCCACGCACACGTCTGACACTTCGGGCCTATCCGAAAGTCTCTCTCTCCTGCGCGAAGAGGTTGTCGTGCATTCATGCCGCTCCAAAGTGTCAACACCTTATTTATACCGGCACAGAGCGGACACAACCTGTTACTGGTGCCGGCATTGATGCGGCGCGTTGGTTGAGAAAGCCGCCGCGCCGCGTCTTGTTTAATGCCCGATAGACGTTACTAGATGGGACGGGACGGATATCTGCTGCATTTAAACAGGTTGCCTGTTCGTTCGCCTGCCATCATTAAACAAGCACGCCGACCGAGAAACCAACTTCGACGGTCGCATTGACACCCCCCACCGCTTGGTCTGGCTGGCATCCGCTATATAAATGAGGCCACACCTGGCACAAACCACACCACACCATGATCAGCTTCACATCCTTCTTCGTGCACCATCTAGGCCATGACCGCGAGTTCTAGTGCATTACGGGAGAGACTCTCGATGGAGCAGAAGCACAAGCCATCCGCCCTTGTGGCCAGCTGACAAAGCTGCCGTTTGAGGCGGGTAGAGACTGGCCTGCCGGCCAGCTCCCTGGAGGTCTCTGACGATGCCCCAACGATGAAGACGGGCTCCAATGAGTCGGTGCCCCTACCCGTGTCGTTCCATGCTGGCTTGACCATGGTGCAGGCGCAGCCACACTTCAACAATGCCATGACGAGGAGCAGTTGGTGTCGTGGTTCTAAGTCTGACAGTAGAATAGGGGGGTAGGAATGGAGAGGCAAGATCCTAGCTATGGAGTAGTTGTACACGCAAGAGATTTACGAGTTCAGACCCTTCTTGGAGGAAGTAACAGCCCTACGTCTCGGAGCCCGGAGGCGGTCGACTGTATTATGTGCGTATGAGTTACAGGGGTGCGAACCCTTTACACTGAGGAGCGGGGTGGCTTATATAGAGTTCGCCAGACCCCTCCGGCCCTCAGTTATGCAGGGTTTAAGGTACATTAAGGTCGGGCGTTACTGGTAACGCCACAAATAAAGTGCTATGATGAACATAAAGGCTACTTAATGACCGACCGTTTGCGTGCAGAGTGACTTTAGATCTCCTGGCGGTCGAGTGGTTGGCTTCTTGGTCGAGTGTCTTCGAGTCCGTCGAGTGGAACATAACATGGTCGATTGGAAGGTGGTTTCTTCTAGAGATATTCTTGGGGAGGGTATCTTGGACAGGTCCATGACCCTACCCTAGGTACATAGCTTCATCATTAGCCCCCGAATGGATCGAGGTTTGAGTGGGGAAGGAGTTGAACACACTTCCGACCCATTTTCGTGCTATGAGTATGTCTTGTTCTGGATCAATGAACTTAGGTGACGGCACCAACTTCTTTTTCAGTCGCCTTGATCCATTCTTTGTATCCGTCGAGTGAATTTCTTTACTTGGAGAACTCTGAACGACAGAGCGGAGGAAATCTCCCGTCTGACGAGTTGCTCTGCAGCTCACGGATTTAGCGGGATTCTAATTTCGGGAAGCGCGCAGGGCGGAGGAGGTTGCAGTAATCGGATGGGATAAGGCAGGGACGCCTCGATCTCCGCGCCAGCTTTTTCGCCACGTATCGCGCGCGCGACTGTTGCGGGATTTGACAGGATCGCCCGGGCCTACAAGTCAGTCACTCGGAAGTGACCTCATATAAGGCGCCGGACGGGGGTTTTTTGAACACTGCGTTCTCATTTCCTCCTCTCTTCCTCAGACTTATCCGCCGCGTTCGCTTCCGCCTCAGTGCCGCTACCCCGTGCACGTCTCGCCGGCGACGATGGTGAAAGAGAAGACGGCGGCCCTGGAGCGAGCGAAGAAAGCGACGGCGAAGGCGAAGGGAAGGGCAACCAGTCGGGGCAGATCTTCATCGAGGGCCGGCCTGCCGCAGGGCTGGATCCAGGGCGACTGGATCCGCTCGACGATTCGTCAAGAAGACCTTGACGACCTGGCCAATGGGGGACTGATCCCCCATGGATCGGCGCGGCTCCCGGGGAAGGAATCTGAGCCGCAGCCTCAGGAGGGTGAGGTCGTTGTCTTGGCCACCCATGTCGATCGTGAGTTTTCTTTGCCGCCTCACCCTTTCTTTCGGGGATTTCTGAATTTCTTTGGGGCGCAACTCCACCACCTCACACCCAACACCATCGTGTACCTTGCTGCTTTCGTGTCTTTGTGTGAGAATTTCTTGGGTTGTCGGCCTCATTGGGGTCTTTTCAAGCACATTTTCACCTGTCGCTCCCAAACAGTGAAAAAGGCCAATCCGAGTGACGAGAGAACACAAGTGATTCAGATGTGTGGGAGTCTTGGGGTTCAAATGAAGGGGAAAAGTTCTTTTCCGACCATGATCCTACCCGACTCGGTCCGTGGATGGCAGTCGACCTGGTTCTACTGCAAAGACCAGCCGACGCCAGGGCAGTCGACCGGACTCCCTCCTTTTTCCATGGACCGAGTGAGGAATCCTTCCTCTTTGAAGGTGATCCCGGAGGAGAAGGCACAGGTTAAGGTGCTGGTCGAATGTGTTGTCTAGCTTATCCGTGATGGGGTGACCGGCATGGACCTCTTGGAGGTCTTCCTTCGACGACGCATCCAGCCGCTTCAGGCTCGAGACCATCCGATGTGGTTGTATTCTGGCACTGAGTACACCACTCGGATCCACCCGGAGGAGGTCGAGGATGCCACGTTGGAGAGGTGGTTGGCTGCCATCACAGGGAACAAAGACAACCCCCGAGGAGCCAGGAGGATTCCTCCACTCGACCAATCATACGAAGTAGACCAGGTCCGATTCTGCATCTCCGACTGTGACCTTGTTTTATTCATTCTGTTTGCTAAAAATCAGTCAACTGACTTTTGTCTTGTTTGTTGTCTTCTAGGCCACTACTGAGATGTACTCAATGCCCAACGGGGCGCAAGAACAAGCCGAGGAGGAGGAGGCGAGCGGAGGCGAAAGTGAGGAGGAGTGGCAATCTGATGGTGAGGGGGAAGATGATGACGACGGCTCTAGTGAAGAGGAGGAGGAGGAAGTCGATCCTCCTTGTTCGGAAAGGCGATCCAAGCTCACCCACGACCCCGCGAACGAGCGTGGCAAAGCGACTACGCCTGTTGGGCAGTCGTCAAAGCGCCCTCGGACGACTTCTCCGGCGCCGACTGAAAAAGCGTCGAAGCAACCACGAGCAGCGTCATCAAAGCCGCCGAAGGCCTTGCCCAAGATGAGAATGACCATTCCCACCATCTCCGGGTAACAACAGAACTTGTGTTTTCTCGTTTAGCATGGACAGACTCTTGGTCGACTCGTTGACTAACCGACTGGTTTTTGAAATCTGCAGTGCTGCTACCTCCGAGACCTCCGCCAAGAACGAAGACCAGGAAATGGAAGACGCTGCCACCTCCAACCTTGGTACGATCTCTGTAATTTCACTTTTGGTCGATTGGATTCTCGATTTTAACTTTGGATTTTTCCTGTAGCTCCTCCTCATGTCATTGATCTCCCTGATGATGACGACGAGGCGCCACCGAGGCCGAGGAGGAATAGAAAGGCGCCGGCTGGCAAGATTGCGCAGGTTGCATCAGTGCCTGAGACGCTGGTTCAGGAGGGTGGCAACATCACTCGGACTTCTGTGTCCTTCGCTGTACCACTGACGAGTGCTCGACCTTCGTCGTCGGCTGCTGACCCGCCTTCCCTTTTCTCCACACACCACGTCCCAGAGGACCAAGCGGGTGCTGCTAAGGAGGCTATACGTCAGGCGAGGATCATGATGGAGCAGGCAAAGGCGATCCGGGAAGCCAGCCAAGCTGCCTATGATGCTAGCTCAGCCCTCCAGAGCAACGTCCAGGTTAGTTGGTCACCGCTTGTTCTGTTAGGATATGCTATCTGAAAACTTTCTTTACGAAGATCTTTGTATTTGTACACCCACTGGGTGTGTCGATTGAATTTTTGGATTGGGGGGGCACGCTGAGTGCACCCACTGGGTGTAGTCCCCGAGACAATGGTGGACTGCTGGCAGTCGACTGTAGTCTTTGTATTTTGAATTTCTTCACTCTAACTTCTTCACTCGGTCTGGTCGGACCATGTCGAATGGAATCTTGGAACCAGTGGGGGCACGCTGAGTGCACCCACTGGGTGTTGTCCCCGATACCATGGTCGACTGCTAGCAGTCGACTAAGGTCTGAAGAACCTATGTTTTTTTTCAAATCATGATGAGACCGTGGCTGACTGCTGGCAGTTAGCTATGGTTTAGGATCATAACCTTTTTGTCTCTTTCGGTCGACTGATCGGTAGAACCAGTGGGGGCACGCTGAGTGCACCCACTGGGTGTAGTCCCCGAGACTACTGTTGAATATTTTGATTCGGCTGTAGTCTTAGAAATGCTATGATTTTCCTTTTAGTCACTCGTAAGCAACCTATCTTTGATGTCTGTCGACTGACCCTTCGCAGAAATCCTACGAGCTTGTGGCTCGCTATACTGAATTGGAAAACAAACACATCCAGCTCGACCTTGACTTGAAGCTTGTTCAGGAGAACTTTAAGAAGGCGAAAGATGAAGCGAAAGGTATGGTTGGTGAGAATCTTGACGACTGTCTTTATCTTTCTGCCCATTCCTGATTCTGATCTCATTGTCATTTTGCAGATAAAATGAAGGAGACTCTGAAAAAGAAGGATCATGACCTCGCCGAGGCGCAGAAGGCAGCTTTGGACAAAATGAAGCTTGCGGAAGAAAAACTGGCTTCAGTCGGTAAACTTGAAGAGGAGAACGCCAATCTGAAAGCTGCTCTCGACGCGGCCAACAAGGAGGTCAGCCGTCTAAAGAATGATAAGATAGCTCTGAGTGACAAGGCTAGCAAACTGGCGGGGAAGAAGAACAATCTGGAGGCTTATCTGGGAGGACTCGCCAAGAAGTTATTCATCATGCTTGAAGCTAATCTCTTATATCCGACTGACTTGTTATCACTGACTCATCATAGAACTGTTGGCTTAACTTTGAATTGTGTTTACAGAATTCTGCCAAATCTTCGAGGAGGAGACCAGTCTAGTGGAGACAAGCTTGGACCCCATTAACTCCCCTGTGAAGGATGAAGCCGCTATGAACGTGCTCCGACTGGAGTCTCGTGTTGCTGGAGTTGTCGACTACCTTGCTCGACTGAAGGTTGTGGCGTCGCGAATCGACACGACACTCTGGCCGGGAGAGACGCTTCAAAATGACCTCGAGTCTCTGATGACTCGACTGAATGACGTTCCAGGTCGAGTGCAAGAATGGAAGAAGTCCTCTGCCAGGTGCGGTGCTGATGTTGCTCTGTCCCTGGTCCGTGTTCACTGCAAGGATGCGCGAGAGGACAAGCTAGCGTCCATCAAAGTGGCCAATACCAAGAAGCACGACTTCCAATCTTTCATGGAGACCTTCATTGCTGCTGCCGCTCGGATTGCTGACGGAATCGACCTGGACCAGTTTGTTGCGCCCTCCAGTCCTCCACCTGAGGAGTAAGAAAAACTTCTATGCTTCACCTTAAATTTGCCTCGGAATGCCGAGTGGTTTTGTAACCGATAAACTTTTACAGGCTTGACGCCTGGGCACTTCTGAATCCGTAGGATGTTATCTGAACTTGGCTTATCGTTGAATATGCTTGCATTTGCCTTCGAGCGAACTTTGTTCTTCACTCGGAATATACTTTAGTGCTTGAGACGCAGCTCTGAGGTGGAAAGTCCAGTCGACCTGCACTTCATCGCTCTTGCGGGTAGGGATGGAGCACGAATTGCAGTCGACCTGCGTCCTTGCGGATCGGGATGGAGCGCACGTTGTATTTGTGGCGCAGCTCCTAAGGAGAAGGTAGCAGTCGACCTGCACCTCGTCGTCCTTGCAGAGCGCACATTGTATTTGTGGCGTAGCTCTGAAGGAGAAGGCAGCAGTCGACCTGCACCTCGTCATCCTTGCAGAGCGCACATTGTTTTTTTGGCGTAGATCCGAAGGAGAAGGTAGTAGTAGACCTGCACCTCGTCGTCCTTGCAGAGCGCACATTGTATTTGTGGCATAGCTCCGAAGGAGAAGGCAGCAGTCGACCTGCACCTCGTCATCCTTGCAGAGCGCACATTGTATTTGTGGCGTAGCTCCGAAGGAGAAGATAGTAGTCGACCTGCACCTCGTCGTCCTTGCGGATCAGAATGGATTAAATACTTAGGCGAGTACTGGACTGCAGCTAAGCCTCCGAGTGGGAGGATTGCTCTCCACTCGGTAGGATTTTCAAATACTTGGCGAGTACTTGACTGCAGCTAAGCCCCCGAGTGGGAGGGTTGATCTCCACTCGGTAGGATTTTCAAATACTTAGGCGAGTACGGGACTGCAGCTAAGCCCCCGAGTGGGAGGTTTGCTCTCCACTCGGTAGGATTTTTAAATACTTAGGCGAGTACTGGACTGCAGCTAAGCCTCGAGTGGAGGGTTTGCTCTCCACTCAGTAGGATTTTTAAATACTTAGGCGAGTACTGGACTGCAGCTAAGCCCCCGAGTGGGAGGTTCGCTCTCCACTCGGTAGGATTTTTTAAACTTAGGCGAGTACTTGGACTGCAGCTAAGCCCCCAAGTGGGAGGGTGGCTCACCACTCGGTAGGATTTTCAAATACTTAGGCGAGTATTGGACTGCAGCTAAGCCCCCGAGTGGAGGGTTTGCTCTCCACTCGGTAGGATTTTTGAATACTTAGGCGAGTACTGGACTGTAGCTAAGCCCCCGAGTGGGAGGTTCGCTCTCCACTCGGTAGGATTTTTTAAACTTAGACGAGTACTTGGACTGCAGCTAAGCCCCCGAGTGGGAGGCTGGCTCACCACTCGGTAGGATTTTTAAGTACTTAGGCAAAACGGATTCGTAGCTAAGACCCCGAGTGGGAGGCTGGCTCACCACTCGGTAGGAATATTTTTTTACAAGCTTAGGCAAAACGGATTCGCGGCTAAGCCACCCACTGGGGGATTTCTCACGTAAACAAAAGCAACAACAATCACTGGGAAAATTATAACACTCTTGTCTTTGATAAATAAACTACGGAGGTACTTTTTATTACATCTCATCCGAGTGAGAACTTAAGTATAAAAGGGGCGGAGCAGCTCCGTATTCCAAGCTCGTGGCTCATAATCTAGCGATCGACATCGTAAAGATGGTACGCTCCATTGTGGAGAACTTTGGTTACGATGAAGGGGCCTTCCCAAGTAGGAGCGAGCTTGTGTGGTTTTTGTTGATCCACTCGAAGGACCAAGTCTCCTTCTTGGAAGGCTCGACTCTTCACATTTCTGGCATGGAATCGACGCAAGTCCGGCTGATATATAGTCGATCGGATCATGGCCATCTCTCTTTCTTCTTCTAGAAGATCGACGGTGTCCTGCCGGGCTTGTTCTGCTTCATCTTCAGAGTAGAGCTCGACTCGGGGTGCATTGTGAAGCAGGTCACTCGGCAGAACTGCTTCAGCTCCATAGACCAGAAAGAATGGAGTTCGCCCAGTCGACCGATTAGGAGTGGTCCTCAATCCCCAAAGAACTAACGAAAGTTTGTCGACCCACGCGCCTACTGCGTGCTTGAGATCACGCATCAACCGGGGTTTCAGTCCTTTGAGAATTAGGCCGTTTGCTCTTTCTTCTTGTCCATTCGAATGGGGGTGAGCGACGGAAGCGTAGTCGACTCGCGTGCCTTGAGAAGCGCAAAAAGCTCTGAATTTGTCGGAATCAAAGTTTGACCCATTATCAGTGATGATGCTGTGCGGAACCCCATACCTAAATATCAACTCTCTGATGAAGCTGATAGCAGTGCTGGCATCAAGATTCTTGATAGGCTTAGCTTCTATCCACTTAGTGAACTTGTCGACTGCCACCAATACATGGGTGAAGCCACTCCTGCCAGTTCTCAGTGGTCCAACCATATCCAATCCCCAAACAGCGAAGGGCCAGACAAGTGGAATGGTCTTCGGGGCTGAGGCGGGTTTGTGTGACATATTGGAATAGAACTGACATCCTTCACACTTGTCGACTATCTCCTTCGCCATTTCATTTGCTCTTGGCCAGTAAAATCCCGCTCGGTATGCTTTAGCCATAATGGTCCGAGAGGACGCATGATGACCACAGGTCCCCGAGTGGATATCGTCAAGAATTATCTGACCTTCTTCTGGTGTTATACATTTCTGGCTGACTCCAGTCGCGCTTTCCCTATACAACTGTCCCTTTATCACAGTAAAGGCTTTGGATCGATGGACGACCTGTCGAGCCTCTTCTTCGTTCTCCGGGAGCTCTTTCCTTAGGATATACGCGATGTACGGCACTGTCCAGTCGGGAGTGATGACCAAAACTTCCATGATCAGATCGACCATAGCTGGGACCTCAACTTCAGTCGGATCCGTAACACTTTTTGGCTGCGGGGCTTCTTCGGTGAAAGGATCCTCTTGAACTGATGGTGTGTGGATGTGCTCCAAAAACACATTACTGGGAATGGCTTCTCTCTTGGAACCTTTGCCAAATCATCAGCCGCTTGATTTTTCAGTCGGGGTATATGATGAAGCTCTAACACCTCGAATTTCTTCTCCAGCTTTCTCACTGCATTGCAGTAACCAGTCATGGCCGGACTTCTGACATCCCACTCCTTCATCACTTGGTTAACCACCAAATCTGCGTCGCCATAGACCATGAGGCGACGGACGCCGAGTGAAATGGCCATACGCAACCCATACAAAAGTGCTTCGTATTCTGCTTCGTTATTGGAGGAATCAAAGTGAATCTGGAGCACATATCTGAGCTTATCTCCTCGGGGGGAAACCAACACTACCCCAGCACCGGAACCATTCAGCATCTTAGAGCCATCAAAGAACATGGTCCAGTGCTCCGAGTGCACTTGAGTCGGCAGTTGCTGTTCAATCCACTTGGCGATGAAATCTGCTATTGCTTGGGACTTGATGGCTTTCTTTGCCTCAAACTTGATATCAAGGGGAAGGAGTTCAATCGCCCATTTTGCCACTCGACCAGTTGCATCTCTGTTGTGCAGAATCTCTGACAATGGGGCGTCGCTGAGACTGTAATGGAATGGTCAGAGAAGTAATGAGTAACCTTCTTCGTGGTCATATAAATCCCATATACAAGCTTCTGATAATGAGGGTATCTTTGCTTTGATGGGGTCAAAACTTCAGAAAGATAATATACTGGGTGCTGAACTTTAAAGGCTTTTCCTTCTTCCCGCTCGACCGTAAGTACTGTACTGACGACTTGTCCTGTGGCTGCAATGTAAAGCAGCAAAGGCTCTTTGCTGATTGGAGCAGCAAGCACCGGCTGGGTGGAGAGCAGGGCTTTTAGCTTTGCAAACGCTGCATCAGCTTCGGGAGTCCACTCGAACTTGTCTGACTTCTTCATCGGTCGGTAAAGAGGCAATGCCTTTTCACCGAGACGAGAGATGAATCAACTTAAAGCGGCCAAGCATCCAGTAAGCTTCTGGACATTGTGCACATGCACAGGGCGTTTCATTCGGAGTATAGTACCAACTTTTTCTGGGTTGGCGTCAATTCCTCATTCGGAAACGAGAAAACCTAGTAACTTTCCGCCAGGAACTCTGAATGTGCACTTTGATGGATTAAGCTTGATATCATACCTCCTGAGGTTGTCAAATGTTTCAGCAAGGTCAGTCAGCAGGTCGGAACCCTTCCGTGATTTGACCACAATATCATCCATGTATGCTTCCACATTCCGACTGATTTGAGTGAGTAAACACTTCTGAATCATCCTCATGAACGTGGCTCCGGCATTCTTGAGGCCGAATGGCATGGTGACATAACAGAAGCACCCGAATGGAGTGATGAAAGCTGTTTTGATCTCGTCAGGTCCATACAGACGGATCTGATGGTAACCGGAATAGGCGTCTAAAAAAGGCAGGCGCTCACATCCCGCAATCGAGTCGACTATTTGGTCGATGCGGGGGAGAGGAAAATGATCTTTCGGGCAGGACCGATTGATATGTTTGAAGTCAATGCACATGCGAAGTGACTTGTCCTTCTTGGGGACCATGAAAACATTGGCGAGCCACTTGGAGTGGTAAATCTCTCGGATAAACTCCGCTGCTAAGAGCCGAGCCACCTCCTCACCAATGGCCTTTCTCTTCTGGACGGCGGACCGTCGAAGATGTTCCTTGACAGGCTTCACTTTTGAGTCGACTCATAGACGATGCTCAGCCAGCCCCCTGGGAACACCCGGCATGTCAGAAGGCTTCCATGCGAAGATGTCCCAGTTCTCATGGAGGAACTGGATGAGCGCTTCTTCCTATTTGGAGTCGAGTGTTGTAGAGATATGAGTCGGAGCAGCACTGGGGTCGGTCGGGTGAATGTGAATCGGTTTTTTCTCACCGGATGACTGAAACGCTGATTCCGTAGCAGGCTTCTTGGCTCGCAACAAATCACCCGGGTCTGTCGTTTTCTGGTATTCCTGCAGCTCTACCACTGCCATCTGAGCATCGGCGATCTTTGAGCCTTTCTGAAAGCACTCTTCTTCCTTCTTCTGATTGCCAGTAATAGTGATCACACCTTTGGGACCAGGCATCTTCAATTTGAGGTACACATAACATGGTCGAGCCATGAAACATGCATAAGCTGGCCTGCCCAAAATAGCGTGATAAGCACTCTGAAAATCCACAACTTCAAACGTCAACTTTTCTTTGCGGTAATTCTTGGAATCACCGAAAACCACATCAAGAGCAATTTGGCCGAGTGACTCAGCCTTCTTTCCAGGAATGACTCCATGAAAACTCATGTTGCTGGTACTGAGTCTGGACATCGGAATGCCCATCCCTTTCAACGTCACTGCATACAATATGTTCAGGCCACTGCCACCATCCATCAAAACTTTAGTCAGTCGAGTGCCTTCGACGACTGGGTCGACCACCAAAGCTTGCCTCCCAGGGGTGGCTATGTGTGTTGGATGATCGGACTGGTCGAATGTGATGGCAGTCTGAGACCATTTCAGATAACTGGGTGTCGCCGGGGCAACCATATTCACCTCTCGGTTGATAACTTTCAATCGACTTTTGCTTTCAACATCAGCAAAAATCATTAGGGTGGAATTGACCTGGGGATATCCATCATCACTATCTTCTTTGTCTTCAACTTTGTCCGACTCCTTTTCCTTATCTTTGGGTTGTTTCCCCTGGAATTGCTGGATCAAGAGCCGACACTGTCGAGTGGTATGTTCGGGTAAATGAATTTACCCTCCTCATCTTTCTTCGTGTGGATGTGGCACGGTAAATCCATCACGTCATTCCCTTCCTTGTCCTTCACCTTCTTAGGGTTCCAAGACCCTTTGGGCTTCCCTTTAAATTTACCTCGAGTCACGGCCAAGGCTTCTCCAGGAGCAGCTGGCTCGGCTTTCCGCTTCTACTTCCGAGTGGAGTTCCCTCCCCAGGTTTCGTGGGCGACTGACTTGTGTTTGCCACTCCGGAGCCGATCCTCTTCTTCACCATTGGCATACTTGGTGGCAATCTCCATCATTCGACTCAGAGACATGTCTCCGGTTCGACCGAATTTTAAGTTTAGCTCTTTGTACTTAACGCCTTCCTTGAAGGCACAGACTACCTGGTGATCAGATACATTCTCTACCGTGTGATGCAATGTGATCCATCTCTGGATGTAATCCCTCAGAGTTTCATTCGACTTCTGCACACAAGATTGTAGCTCTGTCAGCCCTGCTGGTCGCTTGCAAGTTCCTTCAAATGTTCTGACAAACACTCGGGCAAGATCTTCCCAAGTGTAAATACTGTTGGGTGCTAACTGATTCAACCATGCTCTGGCCGAGCCCTCCAACATAAGAGGCAGGTGTTTCATGGCCACCTCATCATTGCCACCGCCAATCTGAACAGCCACTCGGTAGTCTTCAAGCCAAGTATCAGGCTTGGACTCACTAGTGAACTTACTGACTCCAGTCGCCAACCTGAAGTTGGGAGGAATTACCGCGGCCCTGATGGCTCTGCTGAAACACTCTGGTCCTGAGACGTGTACTCTGCTGCTGGTGGGTATATCTCTGTCATGACCTTCTCGGTGAGCTCTATTCCTGTCGACCAGACCTTGAACGATAATGGATCTCGCATCGAAGCCTGGTTCCCTGGGGTCGACTGGAACCCTTCGCCCAACACTGTGATGGCGTCTGTCATCCTGCTGTCGAGGCGCATACAATCCACCCCTTGGGGGAGGGGTGGGCACTCGATGTCGATCATCATGATCGAATCGGTGATCATACTGCTCACGGTTCTTGTACTGATCATCACGCCGGCCTCCACGTTCCTCACGCCTCGGGGCGATCTTGGGCTATGGGTTGACTGGACTGTATTTGCAGGGACGGATCTGCTGTGAATCCTGTTCTGTGACTGTGATACAGCTGAATTTTGATCTCCTGCTGCCCGGAGTAATGCTCTGATCTGTAACAAGCCTCTGCCAGCCTCTGACTGGGAAGGCTGAATCGATTCTGCTATACGAGCTGCAGCTGCTAGATTCTATCGGAGTTCGATATACCTGAGTCGGTGGTGGAAAGAGTTGACGTCGACTGGTTTCTGGAACCCGTTGCCGCGCACGCTCGTCGAGTGCTCGCTGGAGGTTCTCCAGTTGAGTGCGCTCAGCCAAGTTGGCCAAGCGCGCGTCCTCTAAGGCACGAGCCTCGGGGGTTTCTCCAACGATAGGAGTGCGCAGCGCATCCATGTTCCAGCGGCGAAGTTCTTCCCTCTGCAGCGAAGTGAGGGGCTCGAGGAGATACTCTTCGTGGACCAGCGCCGGATCGCCTCCGCCGTCGCCTCTGTCGGCGTGGGGAAAACCGGGAGGACTGCATGGTCCATCGACTATCAGAACCTCCGCCGTTGGATCACTGCTGTCGCTCTCGGATGCAGTCTCTGCGGAGCTAGTCGACAGGCCGAACAGGCCGTAGAGAGATTCGTCGGGCTCGATCGCCGCGACTTGGGGGGTGGCCAACTGGCGAGCCACCGCGTGCCTCACCCACCGCTGAAGCCTCGACCGACTGGAGCGCTTGCGCCGGTGGGAGACTGGGAGGGAGGACGACACAGGAGCCGACCGATACTGGGTCGACGGTTGCCGCAGGAGGACGCCGCGGACGCACGTGCGAAAGTGCGTCTCCCCGCGGACGGGGAGCGCGTCAATGTCGAGCGGAGCCTCCTGAAGCCAAGCGGAGTCGTCGGCGATGAACGTGAGCGCGCCGAGACGGATCTCGCGGCCCTCAACCAAAACTCAGCCTGAAACCATGATGAAGGAGATCGGAACAATCGCAACTTCTCCAATAAGTCGCTAAGACACCTGCCCCATGATGGGCGCCAACTGTCGTGGTTCTAAGTCTGACAGTAGAATAGGGGTAGGAATAGAGAGACAAGATCCTAGCTATGGAATAGTTGTACACGCAAGAGATTTATGAGTTCAGGCCCTTCTCGGAGGAAGTAACAACCCTACATTTCGGAGCCCGGAGGCGGTCGACTATATTATGTGTGTATGAGTTACAGGGGTGCGAACCCTTTACACTGAGGAGGGGGGTGGCTTATATAGAGTTCGTCAGACCCCTCCGGCCCTCAGTTATGCAGGGTTTAAGGTACATTAAGGTCGGGCATTACTGGTAACGCCACAAATAAAGTGCTATGATGACCATAAAGGCTACTTAATGACCGAGCGATTGCGTGCAGAGTGACTTTAGATCTCCTGGCGGTCGAGTGGCTGGCTTCGTGGTCGAGTGTCTTCGAGTCCGTCGAGTGGAACATAACATGGTCGATTGGAAGGTGATTTCTTCTAGAGATGTCCTTGGGAAGGGTATCTTGGACAGGTCCATGACCCTACCCT
Organism: Triticum timopheevii; assembly: GCA_963921465.1. Taxonomy (NCBI): domain Eukaryota; kingdom Viridiplantae; phylum Streptophyta; class Magnoliopsida; order Poales; family Poaceae; genus Triticum; species Triticum timopheevii. Next base: position 283,861,730 of record OY997270.1, on the reverse strand, counting down.
AGGTACATAGCTTCATCAGTTGGCGCCGCAGCCGTTGTCGGTGTTCCAGCAGACGTAGGAGGAGCAGCGATACAACCTCTCCCTCCTTGATTAACACCGACTGGCGGAGGACCAAATCTACGGCGAGCTCGTGAGCGAGGAGGCCGTGGTGGTCATGGTCGTAGAGGACCCCAAATTCGTGGCTGAGCAGCGGGGCCATACGAGGCCACGCACGCTCACGCCGCCTGCAACACGATTGCATAGGCGACGCTGGTGGCATAGGCGATCGCGGACGAGAACGCTGGCAGCTACGTGTCCTTCGTGCCGCCAATGACGAGGCGGCCTTGTTTACGTCCATCGTAGACCTCACGTCCACCGGCAACGAAGAGGTTGTGGACTCTGACGAGGAGGAGTAGGGCATGGGAGGCGACGATGCCTCGAGTCCCGTGAGTCGGTATGTATCCCATGTCCTACTCTTCCTCGCCAACGACCCCACCATCACTCTGCACGGCCGCCTGACATGGGCATGGACGGGAACAACAAGGACTCGGAGGACGTGTGCCACCTTAGATTTAAACTAATTTTAGGTCCGGTCGCTTTTGTTTAATGACATATGTAAAAAATGTAATGAATGTGTATCGGTTTTGATGAAAACTAGCCGGTTTGCATGTAATTCGTCCAATTTGTATAAAACCGTTTTGAAATATATGCGAGCATGGTTGGATGGCTGGCTCATGTATCATTGTCCGCGGACGCGCCGTGGACAAATATTGTGTCTGTGTTAGGGATCTGTGTTGGAAGCATTTACTCAAACGGTCAAGTATCCCTGTGCTCGATGAAACGTTTAGAAAAAAATAGAATTTAAAGTAAAAGCTTTAATTCTTTTAAATAATTATTGTATTATATTTGTAATTTGTACATTACTTAGATTTCTTGTAGCCATAGCTTGAAAATAAATGGTCTCATTTTCAAACAAGATTTACAAGTACAAACTTGACCTCATAGTTTCATGGTTAATTGCATCTGACCTCGAGTTATTTTATTTTCTCTTTTCTTATTTTTGTTTCTCCCACTTTAACATACTTTTGATATATATAAAAATATCGTGAAACAATTGTTCTACGACTTGCGGGTCAAAAGAAAAAACCTTCAATTATATTATGATTTCCCCAAAAGAACAGGTTCATTCCCTCTGAAGAAACAGATATAAAACTACAAAAGCTCATAGCGAATATACTTAAGTGCAATGATAAGGTACGCAAAACACAAATTCAATTCTGTATCAAAAGGGCGAGCGATTGAGTCGCTGACACGAAGGTACTCGGGAATAATTATCGACAGGTTCAGTCCGGAATGGGCTCGTGATAGCACTACTAGTACTATATATTTGCAGCTGATGACTCATTCTGCTTTGTCGTTTTACACTTTGGTTGAGACTTTTATATGTCAAGGCAACACCGCACCAGCATAAAATCCCACCATTTCGGTAATGTCGCTCGTAAGGTGACCATCACTTGCAACGGCAACCGCATAAACTAATTTCATTTGGTCTTGTTTCCTTTCTCCTTTGCAAAGTTGGCTCAAGGAGCGGTCCAGGTACTAATTAATTGGCCTTTTTTCGAATGGTTAGACCATCTCTAGCAGATCCCGTATAAATGGTCAAACACGTAAAATAACCGTTTTTACAATTTCAGTCGAAAAAAGGCCCGAACAGACCCTTTAAAATCGTCCGACCCTTAAAAAAATTCAAGGGAACGCGAACCCGAAACCCTCATATCTACAGTTTTGAAGGAAACTTGACACCCTGAATATCGGTCAACGTTGGCGGTTGAGGAATCTCTGCTCCCACCAACGCCATGAAGCTCGCCCGGCCGCCTACAGCGTGTTAGAATAAACCGAGGCATACCGTCAATCACCGAGGACCAAGCAATCACACGAGCACAACATCAAAATTTGTTAACGAGGTTCACCGATATGGCTACATCCCCGGGGCCTGACTATGGGCGCTCCTCTCCATAACACCGCTACAATACCGCACCCGGTCGCCCTGGACACCGGCACATGCCGCCGGCTTCCCCTGCATTCCGTTGCTATTATGTTGGCATAGGTTACATTGTGTGTCTGCCGTCGCTATCTAAGAGAGGCCTAGGATACAAGTGTCTTATTAGGACACGACTCCATATCCTATCTAAACACAATACTACTACAAGTTCAACTGTAACATACCTTGTACAATATATTCGACACAACTCTAACAAACTCCACCTTGGCGAATATTCTCCACCACCTTGAATTTGTCATGCGTCAAACTTCCATGTACATTGGACTTGAGCTTATCCCATGAGCACCGCTACTACTCCAAAGAGTCCATATGACTCCACCTGCAACTTGTAGTCCCTTCTTTTCTTGACCACAGTCAACACTCGAGCAAAATTAAGTCCCTTGTTACTCAATTTGTGCTCCCAACTTCCAGAGTATCCGTCCAACGCCATGACACACTGATCACTGACCTGCGTGAAAGTGAACAACTCACATATTGGGTGTCACACATAAGAGTTACTTGAACTCAACATCACCGCTCCTTTCTTGACCGCCTGTCTGAAACTTGAAGGAATTTCACCATTGCTTGTAGTCATCCTGAGTCAAATTCGTAGTTGTCTCACCACATGTATGACCACCAGAGCCCTGGCCCGTCTCCATGTCCCGTGCGTACCGCACGCCTCGCCGCTATTACCGCGTCGAGCCTCCGCTGTCCCGGTCGAGTCTCAAGGGCCGCGAACCCACACCACTGAACCCTCACTGCAGAGTACCACCGATCATCACCGACCAATGACAAGTTTCACGCTTCCATCAGACCACTGGGCTCCAGTCCGAATTACGTGTCCCTCGCTTTTTCCCCTTTGCTGAATAGGCTTCGACTCTCTATGCACTTACGCCGTAGCCCCTCAATCCAGCTCCGAGTGAAGTCTTCCCTCAGACCTCAGCTCCACCTTCAATATGACTCCATGGTAGATGATCAATCCACCCTTGCGCCTCATTGACTTCAAGCTCTGTGTATACACCACCTTGAATCAATCCCGCGCCATAGCTTGTTGAAGCCACACAAGCACTCGGGCATGTGCCACGTGTTTCCACGCCCAGAAGTCGGTCACCATCAGCATCACGCTCCTATGTCGTCCTCGCTGATTCCACCACAGTCTTCTGTACCAACTGACTTGGTCGATCCGTCAGACTGTCCAGGCCAACTGCCCTATGTGTCTGACCCGAGCCGACTTTTCTGACTGCAACCATCTGCAACTCCTTCACAACCATCATCGTCCATCTTAACTCGCTTGACATCCCGCAACGCCTTCAAGCATCCATGTTGTGCCAACATATTTATCATCCTTGTCTGCCATAACCCAAGGTTTCCAGTTCCGTTGAACTTCTCTACCTCAAACCTAGTATCCGTTGATGCCAAGGTTCTTTGTATGACCGATCCAATGAAAAAATAACCGAGCTTATTTTCACGTGATGCCCAAGTACACAAGCAAAACCTAAACATGGCACACCCTCATGTACTAATAGCAAATCCAAAACAAGTTGGTCTTCAACGTGAATTTGGCTCCTATCTGACTCAACTCCATATGCTAGCAATTGCTGCCAATGCCTTAGCTATTTCCAACGGACGTGTGGCACGGTGGAAATTTCCCGTACACGAAGGGAGCTGCCTTGTTGTTGCACTAGTCCGGCTCGGAACGAGGAGAACGCATCTCCACCCTAGACTCGGTCCCTTTTCTTTTTGTCCAAAAACAAATCTCACATGCAGTACGTAATACAGAGTTGTATGCTTTCTTCCTTCCCCTGCCGGACTCCAGCGCGTCCGCGTACATGTGTACCCGAGTAGCCGAACTCTCCACGGCTGCACGTGCCCCGGTCCGATCCGGTTCTGCTCCAACACCTCATGCTGCCACGCGCTGCTGATCTGCTATCTTCCGATTTCGTTGAGAACTTCGCTCGGAAGACACGCTGGCCGTATGTACGCTCGCCCGATCGATCCACGTAATCAATCGCCGCACGTCTCACACTGCCGTTGGCATGCGCACACAGAATTCCGTTGATCTCTTCCTCAATCTTGCCGAGAACCACACCGCCACCGGCTGCATCTCGAACTCGATACTTCCTCTAGATCAACTTCCACGGCCTCCTCGTAACATTGCTCATGATACCACTTGTTATAATAAACCGAGGCATACCGTCAATCACCAGACCAAGCAATCACACGAGCACAACATTGAGATTTGTTAACGAGGTTCACCGATATGCCTACATCCCCGGGGCCTGACTATGGGCGCTCCTCCCCATGACACTGCTACAATACCGCACCCGGTCGCCCTGGACACCGACATATGCCGCCGGCTTCCCCTGTGTTCCGGTGCTATTATGTTGTCATAGGTTACATTGTGTGTCTACCCTCGCTATATAAGAGAGGCCTAGGATACAAGTGTCCTATTAGGACACGACTCGATATCCTATCTAAACACAATACTACTACAAGTCCAACTGTAACCTACCTTGTACAATATATTCGACACAACTCTAACACAGCGACCGCACCACCGCCGCCGCCCGGCCGCCTGGCCGCCGCCCGTGGATGCTAGCTAGCTAGCTACGGCCGCGCTAGCTGAATCAATGTGGGCTAGCTAGCTAGCTACGCGGCGCTAGCTAGTTGTGAATCGATGAGAGCTAGTTAGCTAGCTACGGTCGCGCTAGCTAGCTGAGTCCGGCCGCGCGCGCCCATCCGCCGCCCTAGCCTGCGCCCGCGCGTCATGGCCATCCCACGTCTTCCTCGTCCGTCCGTCCGTCCGCCGGCCTCATCTCTTCCCGTATCTTCCTCGTTTGCACGTTGGTCGACGGTCGATTTCAAATTGGCGTGAGGAAGAGGAAGAGGAAGAGGTATATTCAGAGAATATTCTTTTTTACGGGTTGATTATACGGGGTCTGTTTGGCCGCCGCCCGCGCCAGCCCGTAAAACCGGTTTTCCGTGAACTGCAAAACACTTATGCGGGTTGGGATTTTGTGGGGTCTGCTAGAGATGCTCTTAAGGGCATCTCCAAAGTGAACCCTTAAACCGCCCGTATCTGTCAGAACAGCGTGGTCCGAACGTATTTTGGCATCCAATGTGATTTTGTATTGGTCCGTCGACCGGTTTGGACGCGCTTTTTTCCACAAATTGGAAGCAAACTGAAGGGCTTTGCGAGTCCGGACAACAGCCATGTAGGACTCTAACACCCGGGCCCACTCAAATCCCCCTACCGGTCGCTTTCTCTCCCGCCCTGCCCCCTTGCTTTGCATCTACACACTTCTCCTCCTCCGCCGCCGCTTTACCACTTCGGCCGCCACCCAGGAATTGCCGGACGTCCGCAACCACCACCCATCCGCCCGCTCGCCTTGTACTACAGGGCCGCCCACCCAGGATCCGTCCGCAGCCAGGTATCCTCCGCTCCCTGTTGACAACGTCCATGGCGGTTACCATGCCCGACAGGTGTTCGGCCAAATGTCATTGAGCTTATTTTTGAACTTCATGCCCTTTTTAGAGTACGAAGGATGGCGAGTACTCGAGCACGGAGCATGAGTTATTGTGTGATGCGTGGTTGGCCATATCCGAGCATTTCGTAGGCATGGGGCTCTGATAATCTCCAAGTGCAAGGAATCATCATAGCACTTTCCAAAGGTGGAAGTGATAAGTATGGAGTGTCGAACCCACAAGGAGCTAAAGGTAAGATCAATATTCTCTCAAGCCCTATCTGCCACTGATATGACTCTACGTGCACCGAACGTTTGCTTCCAACTAGCAACGAGAAATAAAACTATGTTGTGGGTATGGAGAGGATAACTTTGTATGATATCGGAGAGCTAAAACATAAAAGTAGGTGCTGTTATCATAAAGTTAGAATATATTACTAAATAATATAAATAGCGAGTGTGGAATAATGGTGGATCGGTGTGCGGAATTGTCCTAGGCAATTGTTAACAAGACCGATAATCACTAGTGCAGTTTCATATGAGGGAGAGGCATAAGCTAACATACTTTCTCTACTTGGATCATATGCACTTATGATTGGAACTCTAGCAAGCATCCGCAACTACTAAAGATCATTAAGGTAAAACCCAACCATAGCATTAAAGCATCAAGTCCTCTTTATTCCCATACGCAACAATCCCTCTTACTCGGGTTTGTGTTTCAGTCACTCACCAACCCACTATAAGCGAATCATGAACGTATTGCAACACCCTACAGCGGGAATCCCTCACGCTTGCGCGACACAGAGGGCACTATAGGACAGCACCAAAGTAAAACATACAACTCATATCAATCTAGATCATCAATCAACCCAAAGACAAAAGATATCTACTCAAAACATCACAGGATGGCAACACATCATTGGATCATAATATGTGGCATAAAGCATCATGTTCAAGTAGGGATTACAGCGGGATGCGGGAGAGTGGACCGCGTAAAAGAGATGAGGATGGTGATGTTGATGAAGACGATCACTGTGGCGATGATTCCCCTCTCGATGGCACTCCGGCACCACCGGAAGAGAGGAGGAGAGGTTCTCCCCCTTGTGCTTCTTCCTCCATGGCCTCCACCTTCCGGTCCTTGGCTTTCATGGTGATGAAGACCCCTCCGGGATACTCCTCCATGGCCACCGGTGATGATGGCCCCCTCCGGCAGGGCGCCGGAGAGGGCCCCGATTGGTTTTTCGTGGCTACAGAGGCTTGCGGCGGCGGAACTTCTGATCTAATCTCTGTTCTGGAAGTTTTAGGGTACGGGAGTATATATGGGTGCAGGAGGTACGTCGATGGACTTCCGGGCTGGCCACGAGGTAGGGGGCGCGCCCAGGAGGGCACGCCCCCCACCCTCGTGGGCAGCCCGGGACTCCCCTGGTGAGCTTTCGGTGCTCCATGGGCTTCTTTTGGTCCAAAAACAGGTTCCGTGGAGTTTCAGGTCTTTTGGACTCCGTTTGGTATTCCTTTTCTTCGAAACACTGAAATAGGCTAAAAACAGCAATTCTGGGCTAGGCCTCCGGTTAATAGGTTAGTCCCAAAATAATATAAAAGTAGAAAATAAAGCCCTATATTGCCCGAAACAGTAGATAATATAGCATGGAGCAAACAAAAATTATAGATACGTTGGAGACATATCAGACTCTTCTGACAACGCGTGCATGGTTCTTTCATGCGCGAAAGCACAATGCGCCCTACGACATGCAATCATCCATGAACGCAATGTGAAGTCGTTAACGTATCGATGATACACCATCTAGACCACCATCACCAAGTTTTATAAAGCGGTTGATGGGTTGGAGGCAGTGTGGCCATTGCATGCGACAGCCATGGAGATCGGAAGATTTGCTTCTTCTTGCTCAACTTATTGATTGATTCATTCATTCACTCAATGTTGCTCGACACATTGTGTAGCCTGTACGCGCTGCCATGATTATCGCAAGGTAGAGGGCAGACCATTTACGCGCATACACAGTTGGTACACCGTTGGATGAAGTTCGAGGGGCAGTATGTGTGGGGACGACATGATCCATTCATGAAAAACTTGTTGAACATCCGGTTAGTAAAAGTAGGAATTTGAACTATTTCTCGTTGAATTTGAACTATCGTTGTACTACACTCATTTGCATGTTATGTATGAATGAATTTTGCTATTTTCTATATGAATTTGATGAATTTCGTTCGGTTAGTTGAAATATGATTTAAAATGTATGTGGATAGTGTTTGATGGCCGTCTCCCGCATCGATGTCTACGACTGATCCCCTGTCCATGAACGGATAGGGTGTCCGGTTTCCAGATGAGCATTGGAGATGCCCTAATCATTGTTATCGTTGTTGAGACAACAAGATTACACGTGGCATTGTTCATTGCATAGTCCCAGTAGAAGGTGTGATTGGGAGATTTATAGCGTCCATCGTGTACCCACAAAAACATCTGGATATTGTTTCATTTTAAATTTGTTTGATCGCCTCGTTGGAGCGATTTGATCCTATGTCAGAAGAGCATTAAGGGAGGCTTGGTCGATGTGTTGAGTCATGAGATTACTCGAGGCCGACTCCACACTCCTCTTCCTTGAAATTGCTTCGACTAGTACGAGACTTCCCAGACTCAATCCTAGAGTCCACAAATGAATCTAGGAGCTCTATTGACGTCCGCTTGCTTTTATTCAATTAAGAGTGAAGGAGAAATGCCCATGAGGGCTTGACAAGTGATCAAAGGATATACTCTTGAGGTGGTATGTAAGAATGTTAGTTAAAATAACATTTGATGAACTACTTGACAAATGGTTCATGGTAGACTAGCTCACACGACCAGTCACCTAAGGGCAACTTCAGCGCGGGTCACAAAATTCTCTGGACCCGAGGGTCAGGACACTTTTAGTTTTAACCATCCAAATGTTTATGGAATGGTCCAAGCGTCTGAAATTCCACAAACTGGCTCAAATCTAGAGGATTTTTGGGGGAGTACGGACGTCCATGGACGCCGCCAACTCATCCTCCGACTCCACCACAAACCTATATTTTCCTCCCCCTTCATTATCTCTCATCTCTCTGTTGGGGCCAGCGCGGTTCGAGCGGCGATGCTCGAACCATACACGGTCTTCTCCTCTGGATGCACCGTATGATAATCTTTCCAATTGGAAGTTGTCCATATTCTCCTATGTGCTCCAAATATAGCTCCAATTCCTTCCAAAAGTGTTTCTTCTTGAAAAACAAGTAATGAAACAAGGTTCTCTATTTTTAGCATATAGTCATCAGTGGAAAGGCTAAAATAGGTGAAACCTTGAGTTAAACTAGGCAAAAAGGCCACGGGAAACCGTCATATGGAGCCACCATACCTCCGGTTATCTAATATTGTTTGCCACAAGAATATCACTGTTTCTACAATTATTCAAATATGGAACCTACATGTGGACTTTCGAAGGGCTCTCATTTGTCAGCATTTGGCAGACGATTGAGATAGTCTAGAAGGTTGCAATTGTGCAAGTAACTGCAGACCGAAAAAGGCTTTCGGCCCGCTTTATATATAAATCAAACCGCCAAAGCACAATATCCGACACAAGTTCAGCGTGCGCGCGCGCGCGCGCACTCACGCGCTCGCACAAAAGTAACACAAGACAACACCAAAGGGTTCAGCTGAGGGCACAGCTCAACAAGCCCTAAGAAACACACACACCCAGACCCAACAGCGGGTGACACAGCCACAACAGGCTAATCAGGCTCGGGAGGTGGAGGCGGAAGCGGGGGCGCCAGGCGGAGAGCCATTGAGCGAAGGTCGGCGATGATGGTGTTGATGACATCTTGGTCGGAAGAGCGGCTAAGCGGCCGCCAAAGCTGCAGGAAACCACACATTTTGAAAACTGCGTCAGTGGCACGGCCATGGCCTTTTAAATGGGATCTTGACACTTCTGGCCTTTCTTCCGTGCATTCGATGTATTCAGCGTTACATGGGCCAAGTTTAGTTCAAGATTATGGCGTCTTAAATTACCTTGAACATAAAAGTTCTCCTTTGGTTTCTTTGCCGAGAAGTTATACCTACTAAGGAAAATTTAGTCAAACAAATGTTGTAAGGGGATACTCGATGTTGCTCCTATTATGAACAAGAAACCATTCAACACGAAAGTGCTCTTGTGAGCAAAAGAAAATTTAGTCAAACGAATGTGGCAAGGGGATACTCCGTGCTGCGCCTATTATGACCAAGAGATCATTCAACATGAAAGTGCTCTTGTGAGCACGAGCTCCCATGCACCATTTGCTACACTAAAATTAAAAAATATTAATGCAACAAGAATTGATGTGTGTTTCACATGTGTTTAAATTTTTGCAATGGAATGACATTCATGGAGGTCTGGGGAAAAACATAATCGATACTCCAAAATGCTTCAAAACAGTCTTTTGGAGCATCGATTTTGTTTAAGCATCATTTTTTCCCGACCTCCACAAATGCCACTCCATCACGAAATTTTGCATGCATGTACCATTTTTTGTTGCCATTTTTTTTTCGGATTTTACTTTAGGGTGCATGTGAGTTCGAGCTCACAAACTCCATGTCCCGTTCAACATCTCTTTGTTGGTTGTTGCCTGGCACATGTTGCATGGCAAGTTGTGTTTTCAGCCTTTAATGTCACCCCACTCCGTAGTACTCCCTCCGTTCCTAAATATTTGTCTTTCTAGATATTTCAACAAGTTACTACATACGGAGCAAAATTAGTGAATCTACACTATAAAATATGTCTATATACATCCGTATGTGGTAACTATTTAAAATCCCTAAAAAGACAAATATTTAGGAACGGAGGGAGTATTTCGCACATTTTTGGGTAATGGCTAAGGAGGGTTGATATTGCTGTGAACGAACCCACCCGAATCTGGGTGGCATTGCTGCCTTAATCTCACTATATGATATTTGGCTCGCATGCATATGTATGATGAGCACCTAACATCAGATTCCAACTGTAAAAGTAATTTGTATCACGCGTCCGCCAATTCTAAGATTCAGATTTTACCAGATTAATTCTAGTTGTGTGTACCACGTGACACTCGTGGTAAGCAATCCAAACTTGATGGAAAAAAAATCTAGTTGTGTGTGTCATTTTTATGTCAGATAATGTGGTTTCTTTTTTTCTTTTTTTTGCGTAAAAGATAATGCGGTTTCAAGTGTTATCCAAACTTGAACCTTATTTTGTTAGTCTAAATGCAAATCAAACTTCAACCACCTAGTAGTAACCACAGGAATCTAAACCAGCAATGTTCACAGCAATGATTTCTGATGACACACTTGCTCTGAAAGATGATGAAATATTGACTGCATGCACCGAAGATTGCTATTGCTTGTATCGCATACGAACGTGTAATCAGTGTAATGAAAAAACATAAGTTCTAGCTAAACCTTAACTTGCTACAGGGTACCAACCTAACTATCTCTCTGTAAGGCTGTAACTTCATAAGACCAACACTAGCCCTGGCAACCTAAAAAACATCTTATCTTGTACAAACATCACCGGTTCATGGGTGTTGCAGGCTCAAAATTCTGGTTCTTCCCTGTCCTCTGATTCTTGGTCATCAGGGTTTATGTATTGCTTCATGTATTCTTCCTCGACCGTCTCTTTGAGAAGAATTAATCGCTGGATGATAACCGGGTCGCTCATCCTTCTGGCATCCATGAAATCCGTCTCCTCCTTGTTGAGATGGTACGAATCGAGCACCATTTTGATCCACTTGTGGAGTTCGTTGGGAGTTCTGCATAAACGATGATGTCTGTTTAGCAGGTCCGGGTAAAAATGCATAGAGATTATGATAAGCACCTTAAAGTTACATGAACCGACATTTATTGTAACAAAACATTGGCACCCTCATAGCGAGCAGTTTGTGGTGCCTAGCTGAAGACGTAACAACATACATTCTCCAGTATTTTTCATGTAATTAAATTCCTCGCATTATTTCTGTCATATATTATCCTGGCCCATTTAGCATTCAACATAAGGTCAACATAATATTATCCAGGCCCATTTAGCATTCACTGTCAAATCCTTGTCTTTTTCTGGATAAGCAGGAACCCAAAGGTACAATGTAGCTCTCATTCAATCCTAAACAATGACTAATTAGGCAAGAATTATGAAGTGTGGTTTCTGTAAATATAACTCTCACATTAAAATTTGATAGACAATAGTTCAGTCTGAACATATTAAAAAGTTTCTATCAACTTCATACATCCCCATGGCAACATATTTTATGGGGTTGGAAATAGACAAGTCAGGTCAATGCTTACATGTCAGTATATAGTAACTACGTTCAGTGGAGCATGCTAAGGCCAATGGATCCTTATTTTGAAGTCATAGAATCAACATTTCCAGTTGACTACTCCAATCAACTCAAATACTTATGACATAACGAATGGACAAGAAAAACTAGATGCATCCAACGCAATAATAATATGCGAACATATTATACTGCATGGACAAAATTATGTTGCAGATTCACTGTCGGAATATGGAAGTTGACGCTTTCCTGGCTAGGCATCCATGACATTCACCCCAAAGGTTGGCATACTTTCCCATCGGCTATAGAGTGGTGGGCTCTCTTGGTTCGGCCAAGCAATACGACGCGACCGGGCAGAGGGACCCTTGCCATGTTGATCTCTGGGCAGATTTGGAATGAGTGGAATGCTCGTGTCGTTCCGCCATGTCGAGACCCGACCATTCTGTCGCAACTCAAGGAAGAGTCATGCCTATGACAAAAGGATGGCGCAAAGCATTTGAGCTTCATGATACCGGGAGAGTAATTCCCATGAGGATTTTCAGGTTTCCTGTTTCTCGATGGTGTTTGGGTACAGGCTCTATGAATTTCTCTTCAGTGGGTTTTCCCTCTCGCCGGTGTGCTCAGTGAGAGGTCTGTACTGAACCTTGTTTCTTCCCCTACTTAATTAATGTAAAGGCAAGCCTTTTGCCTTTCTTCAAAAAAATAAAGATGTTGCAGCCAATGAATCGATGAACTTTTACATAAGTACTCTATCTTCCTAAATAGTTACTTACGTGTAAAGAGCATCTTCATCCTTGACTTCGTGCTCATCTCCTGGCGAGAAAGCAGACGCGAGAGCAGCAAATCTCTCTTCGGGATCTTCAATATTCAGTAGGTACTTCAGAAGTTTCATCTCTGGAGGTGAGATGATTTTGAGGCTTTCCTTTGCAGTTGTATAAATATGATACATTATATCCTTGACCTATGCCACACAATGAGTGTAAACAAACATTCTCTGCAAGTTTTGGCTAATAATATTTTGTAAATGTTGCTTAGTCAAAAACATAACAACAATAACACAACAGATAAATACTAAGCTCATAAAGTTGATATGTAACAGAACCAGTTCTTAAATTCATACAAACATCTTAGTGATCCGGCAAATCTAATATGTGACCGAAAGTAGAATGCGACTAATACAAATTTGGAAATCTTATGGCGTTATTGTGTATGAGAAGCAAATTATGTAGGCCGCGAGCCAGGGACGAAGCTCAAGTATTACCACTGGTGTCAGCTGAGACCAGCGGATTTTGAAATACTTCACTACATTAACACAAATCCTTGCTAATTTGTGAAGTTGACACCATTAATGTAAAGCTGACCCCATTAATTATTTTTTCTAGCTTCATCCCTGCCGTGAGTCATGGCATTGCAATTATAGAAGTATTGATTGGATGGCACGTCCTTTATTCCCAAATACTGAAGCAAATTTTCTTGGAAAACTCTACATTGCTTCAAGATTTTTTCGAGATGGGTCTAAGAAAATGAAAGAGAGGAATACCATATATTAATCTGACATGTATTTGTCATTAAAGAATTTAATTTAATTTATTGTCAAAATCCCTCGAGCTATTAAGTTGTTAACTTGACGCAATTTTCATTGTGGTACAATAACAATATTTCATAGCTACATGTCTCAGTGTTTCCGCAGGAACACCCGGGGAATCATCTAGTTTTATTAAGTTTCATTCAAGGTTAGGCAATGCACATATACTTCAACACTCCCTCTCCCACGTGGGGCTCGTTAAGGCCTAAGCGTGGAAGAAAGAGGGCAAGCTTTTTTTTTCAATGCTGAAAACCAAGACTTGAAACGAAGACCTCTTGGTTTTGATACCATATTAAGTTTCATGCACCAACCAGTAGTACCAAAAGTCTAAAGTGATGGAGAAGGTTGGGCAATCCAGATATACTTCAATAAATTTTAGGAAATTGAAGAACTCAACGAGAAGGTAAATGTCATGTATCCATTAACTTTCTAAAAATGTAAACATGGTGGAAGTATAGGCGGAAGTGCTATTTTTTATATTTCATAAACATAAATAAGATAGTACTAGTGTTTTATCGCTTACTATCTCGCTACTTTCAAGCATAAATAACAAGCTATATTACTTGCCTCGATGATGTAGGGTGGTAAATAGTGGGAAAATCAGCATAATGCCTGATGGATTAAAGTGCTCCAGGCCCATTACGTACTCTAACATGTTCACACAGCTTTGGTTGGCAAGTATATATATGTAGCATGAAATCATTATTAAACATAGATAACTTGTACAAAAATGTTAAATTTTCACTTGGACCAACCTTGTCCTTCATAGTTTTAGAGTCTTTTGCAGCTGCCCAGGCTCTATTAATCAGAAGAACTAAAGATGAGTCAAGTTCTTTAGCCTTAGCTAATCCTTTTATCTTGTCACAGGCATCATCTAGTGAAGAAGAATTCAATATATCATCAAACTTTGATTGAGCAGAATCAATGTCCAACTGCTGTAGTGTGCAATCATATGCATGAATTGCAGATAGACACTTGGCCCCAAGCCTGGCAATTGCTGCATAATTTGGTCAAGAAAAAAAAACGCAGATAAGAAAAGTAAGACCATGATGCATTATAATAATGTGACTAGAACTGAAGTGAAGTAGACACAGTTCATCGTCTGTTCACAGAACAACAAAATGATATTACATGACACATATTCTCGATAGAATAGATTGACTGGATGAATTAAATGACCAGCCAAAGCATTATAAATAGACTTAATGTAGCCATAGCTTCTAATAAATAAATGCATCATCAGGTTCTTTTTCATTTACTTTTCTGACTGTTTAAAACAGAGATCATGCTGCAAGTTCTCAAGAACGACATAAAACCCATTGGTGGGTCTGTTTCAGTAACCTCTACTCCCTCCGTTCCTAAATATTTGTCTTTTTAGGATTTCAAATGGACTACCACATACGGATGTATATAGACATATTTTAGAGTGTAGATTCACTCATTTTGCTCCGTATGTAGTCACTTGTTGAAATCTCTAGAAAGACAAATATTTAGGAACGGAGGGAGTATAATATTGTATATCTTTATATGTGTTAGTGACTGGTTGGCTCAATATTCAAATTATAAGAATACAATAAAATAAATACAGTTCGTGAGCCAAGAACTGTTAAGGTAGAAAGTTACCATCTCGCTCATCAAGGCCATTGTAAGCATTTACAAGAAAATTAAGATTGCGGAAGAAGTCCCCAGTGAAATCCTTTCGTCGTCTCGCAACAATAGCGTTGATATCAGTGGGATTCTCTCTGAGCTCTGTGAAGAGTTCCATGTGCGTCTCTATTTCATCATCGATCTAACAAAATTAATTGCAAACAAGAGGGTTCAGAAAACTACAATGCACATGAACACTGCTCTTGATTGACTATGGCGCACCTACCTAACAATATCATTATGTAATCCAAATATATGATGTTTCCAAAATTGATGGCTAAACAATTATCTCGAGGAATATAATGTTTTTTAAAACAGACTTAAATTGGCAAGGATGCATGCATAAATCAAATAAGAACATAGTTGGCTCATAGTTGAGGCCGGCCATAAAGACTATTTTTGCTCTTGCAAAAAAAAAAGACTACTTTTGCTCTGTTAAAAAAAGAGCATACCTTCTTTACTTTTCTAGCGAGTATAATAAAGACTTTTTTTGCTCTGTTAAAAGAGCATACCTTCTTTACTTTTCTAGCGAGTACAATCAACTTTTGCTTCACAGAAGTATCAGTTTCCACATCTATACGCACTTGGCAACGCTTGTAGAAGTGTGGTCTGTATCTTTGCCACTCCTCTCTGAAAACCAATATTTTTCTCCAGTCCTTTGTTTCTGGCTTCTCATGCATGAAGAACTCAATAAACCTATCACAGATTTGGGTCATCGTGTAGCCCATTGCGACTTCACTCTCCATTTGGTTATCTATCACCTTAGTAGTAGTTGGGCTCGCCACACACCCTGCAGTAGTAACTCAAAATATAAGAAACACTTTTGCAAGGTACACAAAGTGGATGCACGCGCAGGCAATTACATAATCTTGGATAACAAAATTAGCACTGCAGAATTACACTTGAAACTTCTTGTGAAGAAGCATTCCATGTTCAAACTATTAACTGTTGCAATTGAAAAACTAAATTTCACATATGTCCCCTACTGAAAGTAACATCAATTTGTATCAGTAAATCACATTATCAAGACATATCAGAAGATTGTAAACATGCGGGGCATCTGTTTAAGAAATTTTAGTCGAAACACAATTAATCGTCCCCAATAGGGACCTGTGTAATTGCAGAACAATTAAATACAACCATCCTGGACAAGAAGAAAGCGTCCAAGTCGCCTCGTCGTTAGAGAAAGAGAGGGTATGAAGAGGGCCTCGTCGTCGCTAACCTTGGACAGCGCGAGCGCTGCCGGCTGCTTCCTCTCGTTGCTGCTCCAAGACGCTGGCCCTCTTTGCCGCCGTCAGCGCTAGAGGAAGGCTGAGTCGTTGCCGCTCAGACCGCAAGACCCCCGCTGCCGCCACTCTGCAGGCTGCCCCCAACCAGCAGGCCATCTCCTCGTCCGAAGCTCTCTACTCCCGGTTGTCTCGGGTGAGCTTTTCTTCCTAAATTTGTTTGCGAGAAGGGAGAGGGAGTATGCGGCGGTGAAGATAAGGTTGAGCGGGAACTGCATACACGTGCTCATTTCTTTTTTTGTTACAAGTCTTTCACGTCTTATATTTGTTTATATTTGCTTATTTAATGAGGGAGTATACTCAAGAGCGAGAATTGTTGCGGACTTTTCCCCCACCCTACCGCGTCACTCCCGCGAGGCAGCAGGGAGGAACCCTAGCGCACCGCCGCCAGCTCCCTTTTTCGCCCCCTCCTCCGTCCTCGCTGCCGCCAGAGGGCGCGGCCGGGCGAAGCCTAGCCGGCGCCGGCGAGGCCTCCTCGTTCCCCCTCCCAGCGGCTTTGGTGCGGACCGACGCGTCTGGATCAGGGTGCTTCGCTAACCCAGGGCGAGGCGGCGTTGGAGCGTGGTTGTGTGGTCATGGCGCGATCGCATTAATGGCGCGACGGGTTGGGCATCGGGGAGGAGGGGGCGTGCTGGCGCGGCGGTGGCAGCTGCTGCTCTGCCCACCAGCGGCGCGGACCGAGGGCGACTTGGGTCGCGGGCAGCCTCTATACATGGTTTGTTGACCTGTGAGGGTTGGCGGTGTGATGGTAGTGGCTCCCGCCCAATGGCGTCTTGGCTGGTTGGTCGTTTCGGCGGGTTGGGGCACCGGTGGACGGGTGGTGCATGCTCTCCCCGTGGGTGTGTGGTCCTTGCAATGGTGACAAGCTGGCAGCCCACGACTGGTTGCATTGGTGGTTGACGCATCATGAGGGCGCCAGAGGCGACGATGGCTGGTGTGGCCAAGGCTATCCAGGCAGCTGGACAGCCCCCTGTCCAGATCTAGAGTTGTCGAATCTGATGGGGCGCTGGTCAATGCCCCCTCGGGTGGTGCCTGTTGGCAAGTAGCCTTCATGCATGGCCCGGGGCGTCTTTGCCGGGCAGCCGGTGCGCCGACTTCAGCCTCTCTCAGTTCTGCCGGCAATGGTGGGGTCTCATGGGTCGGGGGGTGATGACCCACAAGTATAGGGGATCTATCGTTGTCCTTTTGATAAGTAAGAGTGTCGAACTCAACAAGGAGCGGAAGGAAATGACAAGCGGTTTTCAGTAAGGTATTCTCTGCAAGCACTGAAATTATCGGTAACGGATAGTTTTGTGATAAGGTAATTCGTAACGGGTAACAAGTAACAAAAGTAAACAAGGTGCGGCAAGGTGGCCCAATCCTTTTTGTAGCAAAGGACAAGCCTGGACGAACTCTCTTATATAAAGCAAAGCACTTCCGAGGACACATGGGAATTATTGTCAAGCTAGTTTTCATCATGCTCATATGATTCGCGTTTGTTACTTTGATAATTTGATATGTGGGTGAACCGGTGCTTGGGTGTTGTCCTTCCTTGGATAAGCCTCCCACTTATGATTAACCTCTCTCGCAAGCATCCGCAACTATGAAAGAAGAATTAAGGTAAGCCTAACAATAGCATGAAACATATGGATCCAAATCAGCCTCTTACGAAGCAACGCATAAACTAGGGTTTAAGCTTCTGTCACTCTAGCAACCCATCATCTACTTATTATTTCCCAATGCCTTCCCCTAGGCCCAAATCATGGTGAAGTGTCATGTAGTCGACGTTCACATAACACCACTAGAGGAAAGACAACATACATCTCATCAAAATATCGAACGAATACCAAATTCACATGATTACTTATAACAAGACTTTTCTCATGTCCTCAGGACAAACGTAACTACTCACAAAGCATATTCATGTTCATAATCAGAGGAGTATTAATAAGCATTAAGGATCTAAACATATGACCTTCCACCGAATAAACCAACTAGCATCAACTACAAGGAGTAATCAACACTATTAGCAACCCACAGGTACCAATCTGAGGTTTTGAGACAAAGATCGGATACAAGAGATGAACTAGGCTTCGAGAGGAGATGGTGTTGGTGAAGATGTTGATGGATATTGACCCCCTCTCGATGAGAGGATCGATGATGATGACGATGGCGATGATTTCCCCCTCCCGGAGGGATGTTTCCCCGGCAGAACAGCTCCGCCGGAGCCCTAGACTGGTCCTGCCCAGGTTCCGCCTCGAGACGGCGACGCTTCGTCCAGAAAGCTTCTCTCTGATTTTTTTCCAGGGCAAAAGACACCATATAGCAGAAATGGGCGTCGGGGGCCTGCCAAGGGGGCCACAAGGTAGGGGGCGCGCCCTCCACCCTTGTGGCTGGCTGGTGGCCCCCTCTGGTGCTTTCTTCGCCCAATATTTTTTATTTATTTCAAAACTGATCTCTGTGAAGTTTCGGGACTTTTGGAGTTGTGTAGAATAGGTCTCTAATATTTGCTCCTTTTCCAGTCCAGAATTCCAGCTGCCGGCATTCTCCCTCTTCATGTAAACCTTATAAAATAAGAGAGAAAAGGTATAAGAATTGTGACATAATGTGTAATAATAGCCCATAATGCAATAAATATCAATATAAAAGCATGATGCAAAATGGACGTATCAACTCCCCCAAGCTTAGACCTCGCTTGTCCTCAAGCGAAAGTCGATATCGAAAAATATGTCCACATGGTTAGAGATAGAGGTGTCGATAAATAAAATACGAACATGAGGGCATCATGATCATCTTTAGAACAACAACATATATTGTCATATAATTTCTTATGCTAAAATAACAATTCATTCACAAGGTAAAGTATGAATCGGAAACTTCACTGAAAACTAACAAACTATGATGTCAGCCATTGAAGCAATTGCAATTTATCATAACATCGGAAAGAGTCAATATAAGAGCTTTTCAGCAAGTTCACATACTCAACTATCATTTAGTCTTTCACAAATGCTAACACTCACGCGATACATATGGGTACAAAGTTTCAATCGGACACAGAGAAAGATAGGGGCTTATAGTTTCACCTCCCAACCTCTTACCTCAAGGGTAATGTCAACAATAATACTTTATAAAAATCTTTATTCGAGTGGATATATATATCTGGATCTTTCCAACACATAGTGTTTGCCAAAGGATAAAGTGTAAAAAGGAAAGGTGAAGATCTCCATGACTCTTGTATAAGGGTAGAAGATAAAAGTAAAAGATAGACCCTTCGCAAAGGGAAGCAGAGGTTGTCATGCGCTTTTAGGGTTGGATGCACAAAATCTTAATGCAAAAAAATGTCACTTTATATTGTCGTTTGTGATAAGAACCTTTATTATGCAGTCTGTCACTTTTATTTCTTCCATATCACAAGTTCATATAAACCTTATTTTCTCCACACTAATAGATCATACATATTTAGAGAGCAATTTTTATTGCTTGCACCGATGACAACTTACTTGAAGGATCTTACTCAATCCATAGGTATGTATGGTGGACTCTCATGGCAAAACTGGGTTTAGAGATGTTTGGAAGCACAAGTTGTTGGAAATATGCCCTAGAGGCAATAATAAATTAGTTATTATTATTATTATATTTCTTTGTTCACGATAATCGTTTATTATCCATGCTATAATTGTATTGATAGGAAACTCAGATACATGTGTGGATACATAAACAACACCATGTCCCTAGTAAGCCTCTAGTTGAGTAGCTCGTTGATCAATAGATGGTTACAGTTTCCTGACCATGGACATTGGATGTCGTTGATAACGGGATCACATCATTAGGAGAATGATGTGATGGACAAGACCCAATCCTAAGCCTAACACAAAGATCGTGTAGTTCGTATGCTAAAGCTTTTCTAATGTCAAGTATCATTTCCTTAGACCATGAGATTGTGCAACTCCCGGATACCGTAGGAATGCTTTGGGTGTACCAAACGTCACAACGTAACTGGGTGGCTATAAAGGTGCACTACGGGTATCTCCGAAAGTGTCTGTTGGGTTGGCACGAATCAAGACTGGGATTTGTCACACCGTGTGACGGAGAGGTATCTCTGGGCCCACTCGGTAGGACATCATCATAATGTACACAATGTGACCAAGGGGTTGATCACGGGATGATGTGTTACGGAACGAGTAAAGAGACTTGCCGGTAATGAGATTGAACAAGGTATAGGGATACCGACGATCGGATCTCGGGCAAGTACTATACCGCTAGACAAAGGGAATTGAATACGGGATTGATTGAATCCTCGACATCGTGGTTCATCTGATGAGATCATCGTGGAACATGTGGGAGCCAACATGGGTATCCCGATCCCGCTGTTGGTTATTGGCCGGAGAGTTGTCTCGGTCATGTCTACGTGTCTCCCGAACCCGTAGGGTCTACACACTTAAGGTTCGATGACGCTAGGGTTATAGGGAATAGATGTACGTGGTTACCAAATGTTGTTCGGAGTCCCAGATGAGATCCCGGACGTCACGAGGAGTTCCGGAATGGTCCGGAGGTAAAGATTTATATATGGAAAGCTGTTGTTCGGGTCCCGGGAAAAGTTCGTTTTTTCCGGTATTGTACCGGGAAGCTTCCAGAAGGTTCCGGAGGATTCCGGAGGGGTCCGGAGGTCCGGAAAATGTTCCACCACGTCCAATACAGCAGCATGGGCTGTAAGGGGGCGCCCTAGCCTTAATGGGCCAGGGGCACCAGCCCCCCCAAGGCCCATGCGCATGGGAGAGGGGAAACCCTAAGGGGGAGGGCCTCCACTTGACTTGGGAGGCACTCCTCCCCCCTTGGCCGCCGCCCCCAACCCTAGATGAGATCTAGGAGGGCCAGCCCCCTCTCTCCCCACCTATAAATAGTGGAGGGGTGGGAGGGCAGCCGCACCAAAGTTCTGGCGCAGCCCTCCCCCTCTCCCAAGTACTCCTCCTCTCCCGCGGTGCTTGGCGAAGCCCTGCAGGATTGCCACGCTCCTCCACCACCACCACGCCGTCGTGCTGCTGCTGGACGGAGTCTTCCCCAACCTCTCCCTCTCTCCTTGCTAGATCAAGGCATGGGAGACGTCACCGGGCTGCATGTGTGTTGAACGCGGAGGTGCCGTCCGTTCGGCACTAGGATCATCGGTGATTTGGATCACGACGAGTACGACTCCATCAACCCCGTTTACTTGAACGCTTCCGCTTAGCGATCTACAAGGGTATGTAGATGCACTCTCCTTCCCTTCGTTGCTAGATTACTCCATAGATTGATCTTGGTGTTGCATAGAAAATTTTGAATTTCTGCTACGTTCCCCAACAGTGGCATCATGAGCTAGGTCTATGCGTAGTTTTTATGCACGAGTAGAACACAAGTTGTTGTGGGCGTTGATTTTGTTCAATATGCTTACCGTTACTAGTCCAATCTTGTTTCGACGGTATTGTGGGATGAAGCGGCCCGGACCGACCTTACACATACACTTACGTGAGACAGGTTCCGCCGACTGACATGCACTTGTTGCATAAGGTGGCTAGCGGGTGCCAGTCTCTCCCACTTTAGTCGGATCGGATTCGATGAAAAGGATCCTTATGAAGGGTAAATAGCAATTGACATATCACGTTGTGGTTTTTGCGTAGGTAAGAAACATTCTTGCTAGAAACCCATAGCAGTCACGTAAAACATGCAAACAACAATTAGAGGACGTCTAACTTGTTTTTGCAGGGTATGCTATGTGATGTGATATGGCCAAAAGAATGTGATGAATGATATGTGATATATGAGATTGATCATGTTCTTGTAATAGGAATCACGACTTGCATGTCGATGAGTATGACAATCGGCAGGAGCCATAGGAGTTGTCTTAATTTATTGTATGACCTGCATGTCAATGAACAACGCCATGTAATTACTTTGCTTTATTGCTAAACCGTTAGCCATAGTAGTAGAAGTAATAGTTGGCAAGACAATTTTATGGAGACACGATGATGGAAGATCATGATGACGGAGATCATGGTGTCATGCCGGTGACGATGATGATCATGGAGCCCCAAAGATGGAGATCAAAAGGAGCAAAATGATATTGGCCATATCATGTCACTATTTGATTGCATGTGATGTTTATCATGTTTTACATCTTATTTGCTTAGAACGACGGTAGCTTAAATAAGATCATCCCTCGCAATAATGTCAAGAAAAGTATTCCCCCTAACTGTGCACCATTGCGAAGGTTCGTCGTTTCGAAGAACCACGTGATGATCGGGTGTGATAGATTCTAACGTTCGAATACAATGGGTGTAAGCCAGATTTACACACGCAATACACTTAGGTTGACTTGACGAGCCTAGCATGTACAGACATGGCCTCGGAACACGGAAGACCGAAAGGTCGAACATGAGTCGAATAGAAGATACGATCAACATGAAGATGTTCACCGACGATGACTAGTCCGTCTCACGTGATGATCGGACATGGCCTAGTTGACTCGGATCATGTAATCACTTAGATAACTAGAGGGATGTCTATCTGAGTGGGAGTTCATAAGATGAACTTAATTATTCTGAACATAGTCAAAAGATCTTTGCAAATTATGTCGTAAGCTCGCGCTTTAGTTCTACTGTTAGATATATTCCTAGAGAAAATTCAGTTGAAAGTTGATAGTAGCAATTATGCGGACTAGGTCCGTAAACTGAGGATTGTCCTCGTTGCTTTGAAGAAGGCTTATGTCCTTAATGCACCGCTGAGTGTGCTGAACCTTGAACATCGTCTGTGGATGTTGCGAACATCTGACACACACGTTTTGATAACTACGTGATAGTTCAGTTAAACGGTTTAGAGTTGAGGCACCAAAGACGATTTCGAAATGTCGCGGAACATATGAGATGTTTCGTGGGCTGAAATTGGGATTTCAGGCTTGTGCCCACGTCAAGAGGTATAAGACCTCCGGCGATTTTCTTAGCCTGCAAACTTAGGGAGAAAAGCTCAATCGTTGAGCTTGTGCTCAGAGTACAACAATCACTTGAATCGAGTGGGAGTTGATCTTCCAGATGAGATAGTGATGTTTCTCCAAAGTCATTGCCACCAAGCTGCTAGAGCTTCGTGATGAACTATAACATATCAGGGATAGATATGATGATCCTTGAGATATTCGCGATGTTTGACACCGCAAAAGTAGAAATCAAGAAGGAGCATCAATTGTTGATGGTTGGTTAAACCACTACTTTCAAGAAGGGCAAGGGCAAGAAGGGATACTTCATGAAACGGCAAATCAGCTGCTGCTCTAGTGAGGAAACCCAAGGTTGAACCCAAACCCGAGACTAAGTGCTTCTGTAATAAGGGGGACAGCCACTGGAGCAGAGTTCCCCTAGATACTTGGTAGATGAGAAGGCTGGCAAGGTCGATAGAAGTATATTGGATATTAATGTGTACTTTACTAGTACTCCTAGTAGCGCTAGGGTATTAGATACCGGTTCGGTTGCTAAGTGTTAGTAACTCGAAATAAAAGGCTGTGGAGTAGACAGAGACTAGCTAAAGGTGAGGTGGCGATATGTGTTGGAAGTTTTCCAAGCTTGATGTGATCAAGCATCGCACGCTCCCTCTACCATCGAGATTGGTGTTAAACCTAAATAATTGTTATTTGGTGTTTGCGTTGAGCATAGACATGATTGGATTATGTCTATCGCAATACGGTTATTCATTTAAGGAGAATAATGGTTACTCTGTTTATTTGAATAATACCTTCAATGGTCTTGCACCTAAAATGAATGGTTTATTGAATCTCGATCGTAGTGATACACATGTTCATGCCAAAAGATATAAGATAGTAATGATAGTACCACCTACTTGTGGCACTGCCATGTAAGTCATATTGGTATAAAACGCATGAAGAAGCTCCATGTTGATGGATCTTTGGACTCACTCGTTTTTGAAAAGTTTGAGACATGCGAACCATGTCTATTGGTGTATATGCATGAAGAAACTCCATGCAAATGGACCGTTTGGACTCACTTGATTTTGAATCACTTGAGACATGCAAATCATACCACATGGGCAAGATGACTGAAAGCCTCGTTTTCAGTAAAATGGAACAAGAAAGCAACTTGTTGGAAGTAATACATTTTGATGTGTGCAGTCCAATGAGTGCTAAGGCACGCAGTGGATATCGTTATGTTCTTAGTTCACGGATGATTTGAGTAGATACTGAGTATATTTACTTGATGAAACACAAGTCTGAATTATTGAATGGTTCAAGTAATATCAGAGTGAAGTTGAAGATCATCGTGACAAGAGGATAAAATGTCTATGATATGATCATAGAGATGAGTATCTGAGTTACGAGCTTTGGCACTCAATTAAGACATTGTGGAAATTGTTTCACAATTAATACCGCCTGGAACACCATAGTGTGATGGTGTGTCCGAACATCATAGTTGCACCCTATTGGATATGGTGCGTACCATGATGTCTCTTATCGAATTACCACTATCGTTCATAGGTTAGGCATTAGAGACAACCGCACTCACTTTAATAGGGCACCACGTAATTCCGTTGAGACGACACCGTTTGAACTATGGTTTGGAGAAACCTAAGTTGTCGTTTCTTAAAAGTTTGGGGCTGCGACGCTTATGTGAAAAAGTTTCAGGTTGATAAGCTCGAACCCAAAGCGGATAAAATGCATCTTCATAGGACACCCAAAACAGTTGGGTATACCTCCTAATTCAGATCCGAAAGCAATAGGGATTGTTTCTTGAATCGTGTCATTTCTCGAGGAAAAGTTTGTCTCGGAAAGTTGAGTGGGAGCATGGTGGAGACTTGATGAGGTTATTGAACTGTCACTTCAACTAGTGTGCAGCAGGGCACAGGAAGTTGTTCCTGTGGCGCCCACACCAATTGAAGTAGAAGCTTATGATAGTGATCATGAAGTTTCGGATCAAGTCACTACCGTACCTCGTGGGGTGACAAGGATGCGTACTGCTTCAGAGTGGTACGGTAATCCTGTCTTGGAGGTCATGTGGCTATACAAAACTGAACCTACGAGCTATGGAGAAGCGATGGTGGGCCCGGATTCCGACAAATGGCTCGAGGCCATAAAATCCGAGAAAGGATCCATGTATGAAAACAAAGTGTAGACTTTGGCCGAACTACCCGATGGTCGTAAGGCTGTTGAGTACAGATGGATTTTAGAAGGAAGACGGACAATGATGGTAACTGTCACCATTAAGAAAGCTCGACTTGTCGTTAAGATATTTTCCGACAAGTTCAAGGAGTTGACTACGATGAGACTTTCTCACTCATAGCGATGCTAAGAGTCTGTTGGAATTATATTAGCAGTTACTGCATTATTTATGAAATCTTGCAGATAGGATGTCAAAACATTGTTTCCTCGACGTTTTTCTTGAGGAAAGGTCGTATGTGATACAACCAGAAGGTTTTTAAATCCTGAAAGACGCTAACAAGTATGCAAAGCTCCATCAATCCTTCTAAGGACTGGAGTAAGCATCTCGGAGTTGGAATGTGCGCTTTGATGAGATGATCAAAGATTTTGGGTTTATACAAAGTTTATGAGAAACTTGTATTTCCAAAGAAGTGAGTGGGAGCACTATAGCATTTCTGATGAGTATATGTTGTTGACATATTGTTGATCGGAAATGTTGTAGAGTTTCTGGAAAGCATATAGGGTTGTTTGAAAAGTGTTTTTCAATAGAAAACCTGGATTAAGCTGCTTGAACATTGAGCATCAAGATCTATGAGGATAGATCAAAAACGCTTAATGGTACTTTCAAATGAGCACATACCTTGACATGATCTTGAAGGTGTTCAAGATGGATCAGTCAAAGAAGGAGTTCTTGCCTGAGTTGTAAGGTATGAAGTTAAGACTTAAAGCTCGACCACGGCAGAAGAGAGAGAAAGGACGAAGGTTGTCCCCTATGCTTTAGACGTAGGCTCTACATATGCTATGCTGAGTGCCGCATCTGATGTGTGCCTTGGCAAGTGTCTGGCAAGGGGGTACAAGAGTGATCCAGGAAGGGATCATTGGACAGTGGTCAAAATTGTCCTTGGAGTAATAAGGACATGTTTCTCGATTATGGAGGTGATAAAGAGTTCGGCGTAAAGGGTTACATCAATGCAAGCTTTAACACCTATCTGAATGGCTCTGAGTAGCAAACCGGATACGTATAATGGAGCAACCATTTGGAATAGCTTCAAGTGGAGCGTGGAAGGAGCATTTACAATATAACCTAGAGATTTGCGAAGTACATATGGATCTGAATGTTGCAGACCTCTTGAGTAAAACCTCTCTCACAAGCAAAACATGATCAAACCCCAGAACTCATTGAGTCTTAATCACATGATGATGTGAACTAGTTTAGTGACACTAATAAACTCTTTGGATGTTAGTCACATGGCGATGTGACCTGTGAGTGTTAATTACATGGCGATGTGAACTAGATTATTGACTCTAGTGCAAGTGGGAGACTGTTGGAAATATGCCCTAGAGGTAAGAATAAATTAGTTATTATTATTATATTTCCTTGTTCACGATAATCATTTATTATCCATGCTATAATTGTATTAATAGGAAACTCAGATACATGTGTGGATACATGGACAACACCATGTCCCTAGTAAGCCTCTAGTTGACTAGCTCGTTGATCAATAGATGGTTACAGTTTCCTGACCATGGACATTGGATGTCGTTGATAACGGGATCACATCATTAGGAGAATGATGTGATGGACAAGACCCAATCCTAAGCCTAGCACAAAGATCGTGTAGTTCGTATGCTAAAGCTTTTCTAATGTCAAGTATCATTTCCTTAGACCATGAGATTGTGCAACTCCCGGATACCGTAGGAATGCTTTGGGTGTACCAAACGTCACAACGTAACTGGGTGGCTATAAAGGTGCACTACGGGTATCTCCGAAAATGTCTATTGGGTTGGCACGAATCGAGACTGGGATTTGTCACACCGTGTGACGGAGAGGTATCTCTGGGCCCACTCGGTAGGACATCATCATAATGTGCACAATGTGACCAAGGGGTTGATCACGGGATGATGTGTTACGGAACGAGTAAAGAGACTTGTCAGTAATGAGATTGAACAAGGTATAGGGATACCGACGATCGGATCTCGGGCAAGTACTATACCGCTAGACAAAGGGAATTGAATACGGGATTGATTGAATCCTCGACATCGTGGTTCATCCGATGAGATCATCATGGAACATGTGGGAGCCAACATGGGTATCTAGATCCCGCTGTTGGTTATTGGCCGGAGAGTTGTCTCGGTCATGTCTACGTGTCTCCCGAACCCGTAGGGTCTACACACTTAAGGTTCGATGACGCTAGGGTTATAGGGAATAGATGTACGTGGTTACCAAATGTTGTTCGGAGTCCCGGATGAGATCCCGGACATCACGAGGAGTTCCGGAATGGTTCGGAGGTAAAGATTTATATATGGAAAGTTGTTGTTTGGGTTCCGGGAAAAGTTCGGTTTTTTCCGGTATTGTACCGGGAAGCTTCCAGAAGGTTCCGGAGGATTCCGGAGGGATCCGGAGGTCCGGAAAATGTTCCACCACGTCCAATACAGCAGCATGGGCTGTAAGGGGGCGCCCTAGCCTTAATGGGCTAGGGGCACCAGCCCCCCAAGGCCCATGCACATGGGAGAGGGGAAACCCTAAGGGGAAGGGCCTCCACTTGACTTGGGAGGCACTCCTCCCCCCTTGGCCGCCGCCCCCCAACCCTAGATGAGATCTAGGAGGGCCGGCCCCCTCTCTCCCCACCTATAAATAGTGGAGGGGTGGGAGGGCAGCCGCACCAAAGTTCTGGCGCAGCCCTCCCCCTCTCCCAAGTACTCCTCCTCTCCCGCGGTGCTTGGCGAAGCCCTGTAGGATTGCCACGCTCCTCCGCCACCACCACGCCATCATGCTCCTGCTGTACGGAGTCTTCCAAAACCTCTCCCTCTCTTCTTGCTGGATCAAGGCATGGGAGACGTCACCGGGCTGCATGTGTGTTGAACACGGAGGTGTCGTCCATTCGGCACTAGGATCATCGGTGATTTGGATCACGACGAGTACGACTCCATCAACCCCGTTCACTTGAACGCTCCCGCTTAGCGATCTACAAGGGTGTGTAGATGCACTCTCCTTCCCTTCGTTGCTAGATTACTCCATAGATTGATCTTGGTGTTGCGTAGAAAATTTTGAATTTCTGCTACGTTCCCCAACACAAGTAGTATCTCTGCTTGGTGCAAATAATTTGGCTAGCATGAGAGGGAAAGGCAAGCTCAACATGTTGGATGATCCATGACAATATAACTTCTATTCGGATATAAGAAAACATAACCTATTATGTTGTCTTCCTTGTCCAACATCAACCTTTTAGCATGTCATATTTTAATGAGTGCTCACAATCACAAAAGATGTCCAAGAAAATATATTTATATGTAAAACCTATCTTTCTTTATTACTTCTTATTAATTGCAACAATGACCAAAACTATGTTTGTCAACTCTCAACAAATTTTATTCATGATACTCTTTATATGTGAAGTCATTACTCTCCATAAGATCAAAATATGATCCTTTTTATTTCTTTTTATTCTTTCTTTAATGCCCTCAAGATCATAGCAAGAAAGCAAAGCCCTCAACTCAAAACTACTCTTTATTATATAGAACTCAAGGACTCGATTACATAGATGGAACATAAAGCAAAACTGAATGCTAGATCATACTAAAACTTTATTCTACTAGATCAAGATATAACCAAAAGGATCGAACTAAGAAAAACGATAAAAATAGAAGTGTGATGGTGATACGATACCGGGGCACCTCCCCCAAGCTTGGCAGTTGCCTAGGGGAGTGCCCATACCCATGTATTTATGTCTCTTTCTTCGGAGGTGGTGATGATGGAGCTGTTGATTAAGTAGGCTTCTTCCCTAACTTGCACTTGGAGACGTCATGGTGATCTAGATCTGTAAGAAAAACAGCTCGAAACAAAAACAGAGGATTTTGTCGTGGTATGGTGGTTAAAACCTTCGGGAGATTATATAATGAATTTTTACCGACCAAAAGAAGTATCGTCCAAAAACACGGAGTCCAAGAGGCACACGAGGTAGCTACAAGGCAGGGGGCGCGCCCAAGGGTAGGGCGCAGCCTCTGCCCTTGTGGTCTCCTCGTGTCTCCTTCGGACTACTTTTAATTTTCCTAATTTTTCAAATATTCCAGAACGAAGAAAAATTATCAATGGAAACGTTTTGAAGTCGGTTTACTTACCATATCACATACCTATTCCTTTTTGGAGTATGAAACATTCTGGAAAGTGTCCCTTATGTACTCCGGTGTTACGGTGTCAATTATATTGGTTTCAACATTTATGGGATTACCTAAGATATAATATTTGATTCTTTGACCGTTTACTACCTTCGGATTTGTGCCTTCGGCGTTGTTGATTTTGATGGCACCGGAATGATAGACCTCCTCGACAATGTAAGCACCTTCCCATTTAGAGAGAAGTTTTCATGCAAAAAATCTTAAATGAGAGTTGTATAGCAAAACATGGTTACCTACATTAAACTCATGCTTTTGTATCCTTTTGTCAAGCCATCTTTTAACTTTTTCTTACACAACTTGGCATTCTCATAGGCTTGGGTTCTCCATTCATCAAGCGAGCTAATGTCAAATAACCTCTTCTCACCGGCAAGTTTGAAACCATAGTTGATCTCTTTAATAGCCCAATATGCCTTATGTTCTAGTTCAAGAGGTAAGTGACAAGCCTTTCCATAAACCATTTTATATGGAGACATACCCATAGGATTTTTATAAGCAGTTCTATAAGCCCATAATGCATCATCAAGTTTCTTGGACCAATTCTTTCTAGATCTATTAACAGTCTTCTGCAAAATTAATTTAATCTCTCTATTACTCAATTCTACTTAACCACTAGACTGAGGATGATAAGGAGATGCAATTATATGATTAACATCATACTTAGCAAACATTTTACGAAAAGCACCATGAATAAAATGTGAACCACCATCAGTCATTAAATATCTAGGGACTCCAAACCTCGGAAAAATAACTTCTTTAAGCATCTTAATAGAAGTGTTATGATCAGCACTACTAGTTGGAATAACTTCTACCCACTTGGTAACATAGTCAACAGCAACTAAAATATGTGTATACCCATTAGAGGAAGGAAAAGGTCCCATATAATCAAAGCCCCAAACATCAAATGGTTCAATAACAAGTGAATAATTCATAGGCATTTCTTGATGTCTGCTAATATTACCAATTATTTGGCATTCATCACAAGACAAGACAAACTTACGAGCATCTTTGAAGAGAGTAGGCCAATAAAAACCGGATTGTAAAACCATATGTGCAGTTCTATCTCCAGCGTGGTGTCCTCCGTAAGCCTCGAAGTGACACTCGTAGGATTTGTTCCTGTTCATGCTCAGTTACAAAACGTCTAATAACACCATCTACTCCTTCTTTATAAAGGTGTGGGTCATCCCAAAAGTAATGTCTTAAATCATAGAAAAACTTTTTATTTTGCTGATGTGTGAAACTAGGTGGTATAAATTTAGCAACAATGTAATTAGCATAATCAACATACCATGGAGCAGTACCAGAAGCATTTATGACAGTTAATTGTTCATCGGGAAAGCTAACATCAATAGGCAGTGGGTCATCAAGAACATTTTCTGACCTAGACAAGTTGTCTGCAACGGATTTCTCAGCTCCCTTTCAATCAGTAATATGCAAATCAAATTCTTGTAGCAAGAGAACCCATCTAATAAGTCTAGGTTTAGCATCTTTCTTTTCCATAAGATATTTAATAGCAGCATGATCAGTGTGAATAGTTACTTTGGAATCAACAATATAAGATCTAAACTTATCACAAGCAAATACAACTGCTAAAAATTCTTTTCTGGTAGTAGCATAATTTCTCTGGGCACTGTCTAGAGTTTTACTAGCATAATGGATAACATTTAATTTCTTATCAACTCTTTTCCCTAGAACAACACCAACAACATCACTAGGCATCGCACATAATTTCAAAGGGTAAATTCCAATCAGGTGGCTGAACAATAGATGCAGAAATCAAGGCTTTCTTAAGTATTTCAAATGCTTCTACACAATCATCATCAAAAACAAAAGGAACATCTTTTTGCAAGAGATTAGTGAGAGGCCTAGAAATTTTAGAGAACTCTTTAATAAACCTCATATAGAAACCAGCATGACAAAGGAACTTCTTATACATTTGATGTCTTTAGGACACGGCATCTTTTCAATAGCATCTACTTTAGCTTTATCAACTTCAATACCTCTTTTAGAAATTTTATGCCCCAAGACAATACCTTCATTAACCATAAAGTGGCACTTCTCCCAATTCAAGACAAGATTAGTTTCTTCACATCTCTGCAAAACTCGATCAAGGTTGCTTAAGCAATCATCAAAAGAAGTTCCGTAAACGGAGAAATCATCCATGAAAACCTCAACAATCTTTTCACAAAAGTCAGAGAATATAGCAGTCATACATCTTTGAAAGGTAGCAGATGCATTACATAAACCAAAAGGCATACGTTTATAAGCAAAGGTATCGAAAGGACAACTAAAAGTGGTCCTTTCCTGGTCATTTTTTGACATAGGTATTTGAGAGAAGCCAGAATAACCATCTAGAAAGCAAAAATGTGTATGTTTGGATAGTCTTTCTAGAATTTGATCAATAAAAGGTAGAGGGTAATGATCTTTTCTAGTAGCTTTATTTAGTTTGCGAAAATCAGTTACCATTCTATAACCTGTAACAATTCTTTGTGGGATCAACTCGTTCTTATCATTAGGAACAATAGTAATACCTCCCTTCTTAGGGACACAATGAACGAGACTTACCCACTGACTATCAGCAATAGGATAAATTATACCTGCCTCCAAAAGCTTTAGTATTTCATTTCTTATCACTTATTTCATCTTAGGATTTAACCATCGTTGATGATCAACAACTGGTTTAGCATCTTTTTCCAATTTTATTTTGTACTGACATAGAGTGGGACTAATGCCCTTAAGATCATGAAGAGTATATCCAATAGCAGCACGGTGCTTCTTCAGAGTTTTCAATAATTTATTTTCTTCATGCTCTGAAAGGTTAGCACTAATAATAACATGATATATCTTCTTTTCATCAAGATACGCATATTTGAAAGTATCTGGTAATTATTTAAGCTCAAACACGGGATCACCCTTGGGTGGAGAAGGATCCCCAAGGATTTCAACAGGCAAGTTGTGTTTCAAAATAGGTCCTTGTTTAAAGAATACTTCATCTATTTCCCTTCTTTCATTCATAAACATATCATTTTCATGGTCTAACAAATATTGTTCTAAAGGATCATTAGGAGGCACAACAATAGAAGTAAGACCAATAATTTCATCCTTACTAGGCAATTCTTTCTCATGGGGTTGTCTATGGAATTTGGAGAAATTAAAATCATGATACATATCCCCTAAACCAATAGTAACAATATCTTTCTCGCAGTCTATCTTAGCATTAACAGTATTCAAGAAGGGTCTACCAAATATAATGGGACAAAAGTTATCTTGTGGGGAACCAAGAACAAGAAAATCAGTAGGGTATTTTAATTTCACACACAAGACTTCAACATCTCTAACAATCCCAACTGGTGAAATAGTATCCCTATTGGCAAGCTTAATAGTAACATCAATCTCTTCTATTTCAGCAGGTGCAATATCATTCATAATTTCTTTATATAAGGTATAAGGTATTGCACTCACACTAGCACCCAAATCACATAAGCCATGATAACAATGATCTCCTATTTTAACAGAAACAACAGGCATGCCAACAACAGGCCTATGTTTATCTTTAGTATCGGGTTTAGCAATTATAGCAGCTTCATCACAGAAATAAATAACATGCCCATCAATATTATCGACCAAGAGATCTTTAACCATAGCAATACTAGGTTCAACTTTAATTTTTCCAGGGGGTGTAGGTTTTCTAGTATAACTCTTATGAACCACAGTTGAAGCTTTAGCATGATCCTTTATTCTAATAGGGAAAGGTGGTTTCTCAATATAATAGTAGGAACAATAGGATCAACATTATAAGTAATAGTTTCTTCTTCAACTTTAATAGGTTCTACTACTTTAAATTTAATGGGAGGATGATATTTAAACCACTTCTCCTTAGGGAGATCAACATGAGTAGCAAATGATTCACATAAGAAGCTACTATCTCATAGTCAAGTCCATATTTGGTGCTAAATTCACGAAAAGTATTGGTATCCATAAAAGATTTAACACAATCGAACTTAAGGTTTATACCCGACTCCTTACCTTCATCGAGTTCCCAATCTTCAGAGTTGCATTTAATTCTTTCCAATAAATCTCATTTGAATTCAATAGTCTTCATCATAAAAGAACCAATATAAGAAGTATGGAGCATGTTGTGATCATTATGAGAAAGGCAAGCATAAAATTTTTGAATAATAAATTCTCTTGAGAGCTCATGATTGGGGCATGAATATAACATCGACTTAAGCCTCCCCCAAGCTTGAGCGACACTTTCTCCTTCACGAGGCCAAAAATTAAATATATAAATCCTATCACGATGAACCAGATGCATAGGATAAAACTTCTGATGAAATTCCAATTTCAATCGGTTGTAGTTCCATGATCCAATATCATCACATAGTATATACCATGTAAATGCCTTTCCCTTCAAAGATAAAGGGAAGACCTTCTTCTTGACAACATCCTCGGGCATACCTGCAAGCTTAAATAATCCACAAACTTCATCCACATAGATTAGGTGCATATTGGAATGTAATGTTCCATCTCCTGTATAAGGATTAGCTAGCAGTTTCTCTATCATACCCGAAGGAATTTCAAAGTAAATATTTACAGTAGGTTCAGTAGGTTGAGGAGCACTCTTTGCTCTTTCGGTCGAGGTGAAGATACCCCGAACAAGCCCCTCAAAGGATTATTTTCCATAGTAACAAGTGACAGTAAATTTCAGCACACTATATAAATGTTTCCTTACGAAAGGCGCTTCACTCCCCGGCAACGGCGCTAGAAAAGAGTCTTGATGACCCACAAGTATAGGGGATTGATGTCTACTACGCAACTTTATTCTTGTAGACACGTGTTGGGCCTCCAAGCGCAGGGTTTTGTAGGACAGTAGCAATTTTCCCTCAAGTGGATGGCCTAAGGTTTATCAATCCGTGAGAGGTGTAGGATGAAGATGGTCTCTCTCAAACGACCCTACAACCAAATACAAGAAATCTCTTGTCTCCCCAACACACCCAATACAATGGCAAATTGTATAGGTGCACTAGTTCGCCGAAGAGATGGTTATAGAAGTGTAATATGGATGGTAGAAATATATTTTTATAATCTGAATAAATAAAAACAGCAAGGTAGCAGACAGTAAACGGGCACAAAAATGGTGTTGCAATGCTTAAAATTGAGGCCTAGGGTCTGTACTTTTGCTAGTGCAACCTCCCAATAATACTAAGATAGTTGGATCATATGATTATCCCTCAAAGTGAAATAAAGAATCACTCCCGAGTTCCTATTAGCAGAGAACAAAAGATAGGAATTGTTTGTAGGTCACGAAACCACCTCAAAGCTATTCTTTCCGCTCGATCTATTCAAGAGTTCGTACTAAAATAACACAAAGCTATTTTTTCCGTTCGATCTATCCTAGAGTTCGTACTAGAATAACACCAAAGCAAATTCATATTCATACTCAATCCACACAAAGAACTGTAAAGAGACCCCAAAGTTTCAGTCGGAGAAAAACGTGCATCCACCCCTATGCATAGATTAACCCAATATCACCGCGGGAATCCGCGAGTTGAATGCCATAACACATATCAAATGAATCAATAAGATACCTCATTGTCACCTCAAGTATTCATATTGCAAGACATATATCATGTGTTCTCATCTCTGAATATTCAATCCGATAAGACAAAATTTTGAAGGGTAAAGATTCAATTCATCATAACAAGAGTATAGAGGGGAGAAACATCATATGATCCGACTATATTAACAAAGCCCATGATATAGATCATGAGAGAGAGATATCAAACACATAACTACTGGTACAAACCCTCAGCCCCGAGGGTGGACTACTCCCTCCTCATCGTGGTGGCCGCCAGGATGATGAAGATGGCCACCGGAGATGATTCTCCCCTCCGGCAGGGTGCCAGAACGGGGTCCAGATTGGTTTTCGTGGATACAGAGACCTTGTGGCAGCGGAACTTCTTATCTAGGTTAACCCCGAAGGGTTTCGGAATATTTGGGAATTTCTAGTGTAAAGAAGGGGTACGGGAGGCCGTCGAGGTGGGCACAACCCACCTGGGCGCGCCAGGGAGCCCAGGCGCGCCCTGGTGGGTTGTGCCCCCCTCGGGGCACCCCCCCCCCAGGTGCTGCTCTGGCCCATCTTGGTTGTTCTAGTCCATAAAAAATCTCCAAGGAGTTACGCGGTGTTTGGACTCCGTTTGATATTGATTTCCTGCGATGTAAAAAACAAGCAAAAAACAGCAACTGGCACTGGGCACTAGGTCAATAGGTTAGTCCCAAAAATGATATAAAATTGCTATAAATGATTGTAAAACACCCAAGAATGATAATATAATGTCATGAATACTTCATAAATTATAGATAGGTTGGAGACATATCAGCATCCCCAAGCTTAATTCCTACTCGTAATCGAGTAGGTAAATGAGAAAAATAATAATTTATGAAGTGTGAATGCTAGCAAACAGCACAAGTTTGATCAATGACAATTCAATCACTTTTCCTAGCATCATAACAACAATTCTTTCTTATAAAACTTCCCACAACCAAGTAGCAACCAATTCACATGCTAAGGTTCAAACAATGAACTCTCTTGAAACTCAAAAACCTATGTTCTCAGTCACCAAGCAATTGCAATTCAACGTATTCAATAGAGTCTAAGTAAGAGCTCCACATACTCAACCATCTTATAGTCTTCTATGATTTCTAACACTCACCGCATATACATGAGCAAAACATTTCAACCGGACACATAGAAAGATATGGGCTTATAATTTCGCCTCCCAACGTATTCACCTTTGGGTGATGTCAACAATAATAACTCATGCTACCCATATTCAACTGGACATATGTGCCTGGATCTTTCCTCACCACATGATGCTTGCCAAAGGAGAAAAATAAAAAGGAATAGAGAAAAAAACTTTGACTCTTTGCATAAAAGTAAATACTGAAAAGTAAAATATAGGCCCTTCGTAGAGGGAAGCAGAGGTTGCCATGCACTTTTTGTTTGTATGCTCAATCCCTTAGTGCAAAAGAACGTCACATTATATTGCCCCTTATGATAGCAACCTTTATTATGCAGTCTGTCACTTTTATTCTTTGCCATCACAAGTACATACAATGCTCACTTTTCTCTTACACTAAATGATCTAACACTTTTAGAAGCAATTTTTATTGCCTTATTGCACCGATGACAACTTACTTAAAGGATCTTGCTCAATTCTTAGGTAGGTATGGTGGACTCTCAAAACAAGATTTGGGTTTAAGGGTTTTTGGATGCACAAGTAGTATCTCTACTTGGTGCGGAATTTTTGGCTAGCAAAGATAGGGGGCAAGCACTACATGTTGAAGGATCTATGACAATATAACTTCTATGTGAATATGAACAAACATAAATCATTACGTTGTCTTCCTTGTCCAACGTCAACAATTTTGGCTTATAATATTTTGTGGGGGCTTATAATCACAAAATATTTCCAGGATAGTATATTTGCATGTGAAGGTTCTCTTCCTTATACTAATTATTCGTGAATTGCTTGTATGACCAATATTGTGATTGTCAAGCGTCAAAAGATTTCACTTTCTAAACCCAATGTGAAGCTACCACCAGGCATGATATGATTTCACATGACATTCAATTTATTCAACAATTTACTCATAGGATATAAGTGAAGCTCAAGAGTAAATGACAAACTACTCCAAAAAGATAAAAGTGAAGATCATGCGAGTAGTTAAGTAAATAGATAGCTATTTAAGGACTCTATCTTATTCAAAAACTTTCATATCTAAGTATTTTTATTTAAACAACAAGCAAAAACAAAATAAAATGACATTCCAAGAATAGCACACATCATGTGAGAAGAAAAAACTTAGGTTCAACCGCTACTAACCGATAATTGTTGAAGAAGAAAGGTGGGATGCCTACCGGGACATCCCCAAGCTTATATGCTTGAGACTTATTGAAATATTAGCTTTTGATGCCTTGGGCATCCCCAAGCTTGAGCTTTTGTGTCTCCTTAATTCCTCTCATATCACGGTTTCCCTAAATCTCAAAAACTTCATCCACACAAAACTCAACAAGAACTCGTAAGATAAGTTAGTATAAATCAATGAAAAACCTTTATCATTCTCTAATTTAGCAAATGACTAAAATTATTATTCAAAATTGCATACTAAATTACTCTGCATATTTAATACTCCTATCCTCAAATAGATTCATTAAACAAGCAAGCATATACAAACAATGCAAACATAACACTAATCTGCCAAAACAGTACAGTCTGTAAAGAATTCAAGATTCATCATACTTCCCTAACTCCAAAAATTATGAGAAAAATACTAAACTGTAGAAAATTTATCAGATCTTATTTTGCAAAAAGTTTCAACAATTTATCACATTCTGAATTTTCTAGGGAATTTTTGCAACAACGGTAAACTTTCTGTTTTGAAACGGCAACATGTAAACTTGCAAAATAAGCCTGGCAAAGGCTACCCTTGACATTTTTATTGAAATAAAAGATGCAAAACATTATTCTAAATAACATCAAGCAAATACTAACAAAATAAATTGACGCTCCAAGCAAAACACATATCATGTGATGAATGAAAACATAGCTCCAAGTGAGGTTACCAATAATGTTGAAGACGAAAGAGGGGATGCCTTCCGGGCATCCCCAAGCTTAGTTGCTTGGATATTCCTTGGATATTACTGTGGGGTGCCTTGGTCATCCCCAACCTTAGAGTCTTGTCACTCCTTATTCTCCTCATATCGACATCTCACCCAAAACTTGAAAACTTCAATCACACAAAACTTGACGGAACTTCGTGAGATAGGTTAGTATGATAAAGAGCAAACCATTTCACCTTGGTACTGTCAAAGATAAGATTCATAGTTTTTTCCACACAATTCCTACTTTAGCATATCATTTCCACAATTTACATTGAGCAATATAAGCCATAGAAACAAGGAAACAAGCAAACTATGCATTGAAACAAGAATCTGTCAAAAACAGAACAGTCTGTAGTAATGTGTACTCAAACCATACTTATGCTACCGCAAAAATTATGAAATAAACTGGAACACGTGAGCAATTTGTATATTAATCTTCTGAAAAAAGAATCAACTCAAAAGCACTCTTCTATTAAAAATGAGAGCTATTTTCGTGAGCGCAATAGTTTTTGTTTCTCAGCAAGATCAAATCAACTATCAGCCAACATGATCCCAAAGGCTTTACTTGGCACTTTATTGAAACAAAAACAAATAAACATTATTAATACAGTAACATAATCATGTGAACAGACAAAAACAGTAGGTGAAAGTGTTGGGTTGTCTCCCAACAAGAGGTTTTCTTTAATGCCTTTTAGCTAGGCATGATGATTTCAATGATGTTCACATAAAAGATAAGAATTGAAACATAACAAGAGCATCATGAATCACATGGCAAGCACATTTAAGTCTAACCCACTTCCTATGGATAGGGATTTTGTGAGCAAACAACTTATGGGAACAATAATCAACTAGCATAGGAAGGCAAAACAAGCAAAACTTCAAGATTTTCAACATAAAGAGAGGAAACTTGATATTATTGCAATTCCTACAAGCATAAGTTCCTCCCTCATAATAATTTTCAGTAGCATCATGAATGAATTCAACAATATAGTTATCACATAAAGCATTATTTTCATGACACAAAAGCATAGAAAACATATTACTCTCCACATAAACAAATTTCTTCTCATCAATAGTAGTGGGAGCAAACTCAACAAAATAACTATCATGAGATTGAAAATTAAAATCACGATGACAAGTTTCATGGGTATCATTATTCAATATAGCATACATGTCATCACCATAATCAGCAAAGATAAGAGGCATGCTTTCATCATAACAAACTTGCACATCAAAACTTGGGGGACTAAAAATATCATCTTCATCAAACATAGCATCCCCAAACTTATGGCTTTGCATATCGTTAGCATCATGGATATTCGAAGAGTTCATACCAACAATATTGCAATCATGCTCATCATTCATGCCAATCATTTTATTAAATTCGTCTTCTATGAATTGAGCACAACTTTCCGATCCATCATTTTCAAGAAAGATATTATAAAGATGATCAATAATATGATGCAACCTTAATTCCATTTTTTGTAGTTTTCTTTTATAAACCAAACTAGTGATAAAACAAGAAACTAAAAGATTCAATTGCATGATCTAAAGATATACCTTCAAGCACTCACCTCCCCGGCAACGGCGCCAGAAAAGAGCTTCGTTTCCAGTATGTGAGTTTTGCTTTCCTAACCTCCCCGGCAATGACGCCAGAAAAGATCTTGATGTCTACTACGCAACTTTATTCTTGTAGACACATGTTGGGCCTCCAAGCGCAGAGTTTTGTAGGACAGTAGCAATTTCCCCTCAAGTGGATGACCTAAGGTTTATCAATCCGTGAGAGGTGTAGGATGAAGATGGCCTCTCTCAAACGACCCTGCAACCAAATACAATAGGATGAAGATGGTCTCTCTCAAACGACCCTGCAACCAAATACAAGAAATCTCTTGTGTCCCCAACACACCCAATACAATGGCGAATTGTATAGGTGCACTAATTCGCTGAAGAGATGGTGATAAAAGTGTGATATGGCTGGCAGAAATATATTTTTATAATATGAACAAATAAAAACAGCAAGGTAGCAGACAGTAAACGGGCACAAAAACGGTGTTGCAATGCTTAAAATTGAGGCCTAGGGTCCGTACTTTTGCTAGTGCAACCTCTCAACAATGCTAACATAGTTGGATCATATGATTATCCCTCAAAGTGCAATAAAGAATTGAAGGAAATATGCCCTAGAGGCAATAATAAAGCTATTATTTATTTCCTCATATCATGATAAATGTTTATTATTCATGCTAGAATTGTATTAACCGGAAACATGATACATGTTTGAATACATAGACAAACTTAATGTCACTAGTGTGCCTCTACTTGACTAGCTCATTAATCAAAGATGGTTATGTTTCCTAACCATAGACATGAGTTGTCATTTGATTAATGGGATCACATCATTAGGAGAATGATGTGATTGACTTGACCCATTCCGTTAGCTTAGCACTTGATCGTTTAGTATGTTGCTATTGCTTTCTTCATGACTTATAGATGTTCCTACAACTATGAGATTATGCAACTCCTGTTTACCGGAGGAACACTTTGTGGGCTACCAAACATCACAACGTAACTGGGTGATTATAAAGGAGCTCTACAGGTGTCTCCAAAGGTACATGTTGAGTCGGCGTATTTCGAGATTAGGTTTTGTCACTCCGATTGTCGGAGAGGTATCTCTGGGCCCTCTCGGTAATGCACATCACTACAAGCCTTGCAAGCAATGTAACTAATGAGTTAGTTACGGAATGATGCATTATGTAACGAGTAAAGAGACTTGCCAGTAACGAGATTGAACTAGGTATTGGATACCGACGATCGAATCTCGGGCAAGTAACATACTGATGACAAAGGGAACAACGTATGTTGTTATGCGGTTTGACCGATAAAGATCT
Source organism: Triticum timopheevii (assembly GCA_963921465.1). Lineage (NCBI taxonomy): Eukaryota > Viridiplantae > Streptophyta > Magnoliopsida > Poales > Poaceae > Triticum > Triticum timopheevii. The sequence continues at coordinate 283,820,557 of OY997270.1, read as the reverse complement.
CCGTAGAATATGTAGGATCCAATATGAGCATCCAGGTTCCGCTATTGGTTATTGACCGGAAACGAGTCTCGGTCATGTCTACATAGTTCTCGAACCCGTAGGGTCTGCACGCTTAAGGTTTCGTTGTCAGTTTTATTATGAGTTTATGAGTTTTGATGTACTGAAGGTTGTTCGGAGTCCCGGATGTGATCACAGACTTGACGAGGAGTCTCGAAATGGTCGAGACATAAAGATCGATACATTGGACGACTATATTTGGACACCGGAAAGGTTCTGGGTGAGATTGGGACAATACCGGAGCTCCGGGAGGTTATCGGAACCCTCTGGGAGGTATATGGGCCTTATTGGGCCTTAGTGGAAAGGAGGGAGAAGAAGCAAAGGAGGGGGCGCCCCCCTAAGCCCAATTCGAATTGGGAGGGGGGCCGGCCCCCCTTTCCTTCTTCCCTCCCCCCTCTTCCTTCCCTCTCCCTCTCCTAATAGGAAAGGGGGGAGTCCTACTCCCGGTTGGGGTTGGACTCCCCCCTAGGGCGCGCCACCCCCCTTGGCTGGCCCCCTCCTCCACTCCTTTATATACGGGGGAGGGGGGCACCCCATAGACACAACAATTGATCTCTTGATCTCTTAGCCGTGTGCGGTGCCCCCCTCCACCATAGTCCTTGTAATATTGTAGCGGTGCTTAGGCGAAGCCCCGCGACGGTAGAACATCAAGATCTTCACCATGCCATTGTGCCGACGAAACTCTTCCCCGACATCCTGCTGGATCGGAGTACAGGGAACGTCATCGAGCTGAACGTGTGCTAGAACTCGGAGGTGTCGTAGTTTCGGTGCTTGATCAGTCGGGCCGTGAAGACGTACGACTACATCAACCGCGTTGTTCTAACGCTTCCGCTTTCGGTCTACGAGGGTACGTGGACAACACTCTCCCCTCTCGTTGCTATGCATCAGCATGATCTTGCGTGTGTGTAGGAATTACTATGTTCCCCAACAGTGGCATCCGAGCTAGGTTTTATGCGTAGTTGTTATATGCACGAGTAGAACACAAGTGAGTTGTGGGCGATACAAGTCATACTGCTTACCAGCATGTCATACTTTGGTTCAACGGTATTGTTGGATGAAGCGGTCCGGACCGACATTACGTGTACGCTTACGCGAGACTGGTTTTACCACCGTGCTTTGCACACAGGTGACTAGCGGGTTTCTGTTTCTCCAACTTTAGTTGGACCGAGTGTGGCTACGCCCGATCCTTGCGAAGGTTAAAACATCACTAACTTGATGAACTATCATTGTGGTTTTGGTGCGTAGGTAAGAACGGTTCTTGCTCAGCCCGTAGCAGCCACCTAAAATTTGCAACAACAAAGTAGAGGACGTCTAACTTGTTTTTGCAGGGCATGTTGTGAGGTGATATGGTCAAGACGTGATGATATATTTTATTGTATGAGATGATCATGTCTTGTAACCGAGTTATCGACAACTGGCAGGAGCCATATGGTTGTCGCTTTATTGTATGAAATGCAAACGCCCTATAATTGCTTTACTTTATCACTAAGCGGTAGCGATAGTCGTAGAACCAATAGATTGCATAACGACAATGATGCTACGATGGAGATCAAGGTGTCGCGCGGGTGACGATGGTGATCACGACGGTGCTTCGGAGATGGAGATCACAAGCACAAGATGATGATGGCCATATCATATCACTTATATTGATTGCATGTGATGTTTATCCTTTATGCATCTTATCTTGATTTGATTGACGGTAGCATTTTAAGACAATCTCTCACAAATTATCAAGAAGTGTTCTCCCTGAGTATGCACCGTTGCGAAAATTCTTTGTGCTGAGACACCACGTGATGATCGGGTGTGATAGGCTCTACGTTCAAATACAACGGGTGCAAAACAGTTGCACACGCGGAATACTCAGGTTAAACTTGAAGAGCCTAGCATATACAGATATGGCCTCGAAACACGGAGACCGAAAGGTCGAACGTGAATCATATAGTAGATATGATCAACATAGTGATGTTCACCATTGAAACTACTCCATCTCACGTGATGATCCGACATGGTTTAGTTGATTTGGATCACGTGATCACTTAGATAACTAGAGAGATGTATGTCTAAGTGGGAGTTCTTTAGTAATATGATTAATTGAACTTAAATTTATCATGAACTTAGTACCTGATAGTATTTTGCTTGTCTATGTTTGTTGTAGACAGATGGCTCGTGTTGTTGTTCTGTTGAATTTTAATGCGTTCCTTGAGAAAGCTAAGTTGAAAGATGATGGTAGAAATTACATGGACTGGGTCCACAACTTGAGGATTATCCTCATTGCTGCACAGAAGAATTACGTCCTGGAAGCACCGCTGGGTGCCAGGCCTGCTGCTGATGCAACTGACGACATTAAGAACGTCTGGCAGAGCAAAGCTGATGACTACTCAATAGTTCAGTGTGCCATGCTTTATGGCTTAGAACCGGGTCTTCAACGACGTTTTGAACGTCATGGAGCATATGAGATGTTCCAGGAGTTGAAGTTAATATTTCAAGCAAATGCCCGGATTGAGAGATATGAAGTCTCCAATAAGTTCTATAGCTGTAAGATGGAAGAGGATAGTTCTGTCAGTGAACATATACTCAAAATGTCTGGGTATAATAATCACTTGATTCAACTAGGAGTTAATCTTCCTGGTGATAGTGTCATTGACAGAATTCTTCAAGCACTGCCACCAAGCTACAAGAGCTTCGTGATGAACTATAATATGCAAGGGATGGACAAGAATATTCCCGAGCTCTTCGCAATGCTAAAGGCTGTGGAGGTAGAAATCAAGAAGGAGCATCAAGTGTTGATGGTCAATAGGACCACCAGTTTCAAGAAAAAGGGTAAAGGTAAAAAGAAGGGGAACTTCAAGAAGAACAGCAAACAAGTTGATGCTCAAGAGAAGAAACCCAAGTCTGGACCTAAGCCTGAAACTGAGTGCTTCTACTGCAAGCAGACTGGTCACTGGAAGCAAAACTGCCCCAAGTATTTGGTGGATAATAAGGATGGCAAGGTGAACAAAGGTATATGTGATATACATGTTATTGATGTGTACCTTACTAATGCTCGCAGTAGCACCTGGGTATTTGATACTAGTTTTGTTGCTAATATTTGCAACTCGAAACAGGGACTACGGATTAAGCAAAGATTGGCTAAGGACAAGGTGACGATGCGCGTGGGAAATGGTTCCAAAGTCGATGTGATCGCGGTCGGCACGCTACCTCTACATCTACCTTCGGGATTAGTTTTAGACCTGAATAATTGTTATTTGGTGCCAGCGTTGAGCATGAACACTATATCTGGATCTTGTTTGATGCGAGACTGTTATTCATTTAGATCTGAGAATAATGGTTGTTCTATTTATATGAGTAATATCTTTATGGTCATGCAACCTTGAAGAGTGGTCTATTTTTATTAAATCTCGATAGTAGTGATACACATATTCATAATGTTGAAGCCAAAAGATGCAGAGTTGATAACGATAGTGCAACTTATTTGTGGCACTGCCATTTGGGTCATATTGGTGTAAAACGCATGAAGAAACTCCATACTGATGGACTTCTGGAATCACTTGATTATGAATCACTTGGTACTTGCGAACCGTGCCTCATGGGCAACATGACAAAAATGCCGTTCTTCGGAACTATGGAGTGAGCAACTGATTTGTTGGAAATCATACATACTGATGTATGTGGTTTAATGAATACTGAGGCTCGCGGTGGGTATCATTATTTTCTCACCTTCACAGATAATTTGAGCAAATATGGGTATATCTACTTAATGAAACACAAGTCTGAAACATTTGAAAAGTTCAAAGAATTTCAGAGTGAAGTGGAAAATCATCGTAACAAGAAAATAAAGTTTCTACAATCTGATCGTGGAGGAGAATATTTGAGTTATGAGTTTGGTTTACATTTGAAGCAATGTAGAATAATTTTGCAACTCACGCCACCCGGAACAGCACAAAGAAATGGTGTGTCTGAATGTCGTAATCGTACTTTACTAGATATGGTGCGATCTATGATGTCTCTTACTGATTTACCGCTATCGTTTTGGGGTTATGCTTTAGAGACGGCCGCATTCACGTTAAATAGGGCACCATCAAAATCCGTTGAGACGACACCTTATGAACTGTGGTTTGGCAAGAAACCAAAGTTGTCGTTCCTTAAAGTTTGGGACTGCGATGCTTATGTGAAGAAACTTCAACCAGATAAGCTCAAACCCAAATCGGAGAAATGTGTCTTCATAGGATACCCAAAAGAGACTATTGGGTACACCTTCTATCACAGATCTGAGGGCAAGATTTTTGTTGCTAAATTCGGATCCTTTCTAGAGAAGGAGTTTCTCTCGAAATAAGTGAGTGAGAGGAAAGTAGAACTTGATGAGGTAACTGTACCTGCTTCCTGATTGGAAAGTAGTTCATCACAAGAACCGGTTCCTATGACAACTACACCAATCAGTGAGGAAGCTAATGATATTGATCATGAAACTTCAGATCAAGTTACTACCGAACCTCGTAGGTTGTAAGTGCATCTAGTGCCCCTTAGTGATTTTGGTGTATTGAAGACTTATAGGTTAAGGGACTGATGCGTTTGTGAGTGTACATAGGTCTATAAGGTCTATGAGGAGTTTGATATTTACAGAGAAAGTTGACCCCTAAAAATGAAGTTCTTCGACTGAAGACTTTGATTTTCTGAAGACTTTGAAAGTGAAGAAATTGGTGTGACCTTGAAGACTTGGTATTCATTCGAGGAACATGGAGCGTGAAGACTTTTGTTTTCGTAGTTTCATTTTCTCTTTCTTGAGTCATAGGAAACACCGTACTGTTAAAGGGGGTCGAAGAAATACTAAGGAAAATTTTCCATGTGATGCTCAACTCAAAATCCTACACCTACCAATCCCTTCGAGTGAAGCCATTGGAAATCTCATACAGTTCAGTCAATTTCTTCAGTGACAGAGACGCAGTTCTTCTGGTCACTGATGACTTTGCTCTGACTGAGGAGTTAGGAATTCGCCAGTGCGAATTGCCTACACAGTGAGGAACATGATAGCCCCGAGGAATTTGAGAGTTAAATTTCCGACCGTTGCTGTGCTGCGCGCCGGCTGTCCCAAAATATCTTATCCACCTAACGGTCATATCATTGAAGGGCATTTATGTCTTATCATGTCGGGCTGCTCCCTAGGCTATAAATAGCCGCCCCCTACAACCACTAGTTGGTTGGTTGCTCCGAGAGAACTTGACACTTGTCATTTGAGAGCAACACATCCTCCGAGGACTTTGAGCGAAAATCATCAAGTGAGGAAAATCCCAAAACCAAACCCCCACAAACCCAAAGTGATTGAGCATCACTGAAGAAATTGATCCCGCGTGGATCCGACGCTTGTTACCTTTGAAGACTGTGCTTCTTCCAGATGGTTAGGCGTCAAGGTCTAGAGCATCCAAGAGGAATTGTGGATCGCCGAGTGACCAAGTCTGTGAAGGTTTGGAAGTCACCTGAAGACTTACCACGAGTGATTGGACGAGGCCTGCGTGGTCTTAGTTCAAGGAGAATACGGTGAGGACTGGGTGTCCCGAGTTGCGGCTCAGAGACTGGGTGTCCGAGACTGCGTGTCCTCGAGTTTAAATACTCAGCCGCTCCAACCAGACGTACAACTGAGACAGCAGTTGGAACTGGTTTACCAAATCATTGTCTTCACAAACTAACTGGTTCTATCTCCTCAACCCTTTCATTTCCTCATTACTGTGTTGAATGTTTGTTCATATCTGTGCTTGAAGACTTTGACTGAAGACTTTCACAAATTCCTCAGTTCAAGTTCTTCAGTCTGTTTGTCTTTGTCTTGCGTTATCCTGTGATTACGCTTTCTGTACTCTGTGCTTGTCTTCATTTCATCATGATGACCATGCTAGTATCCTGTTATGTTTACTTCTGAGTACTTATTCCGCTGCAAGTAGTTCTTCGCTAAGGAATTTCCTCACCAGCAAATTCCTCAGTGAAGAATTCATAAAAATCGCCTATTCACCCCCCCTCTAGTCGATATAACGCACTTTCAATTGGTATCAGAGCAAGGTACTCCCTTGTTCTGTGTGATTTTGGTTTAACCGCCTGGAGTTTTAGTTATGTCGACCGCAGGTATGATCAAGGTCTCGGCTGGGTGTCCTACCTTTGATGGGACGGACTACCCATACTGGAAGAACAAGATGCGAATGCATCTTGAGGCAATTGATAACGATCTCTGGTATGTTGTGGAAAATGGTGTTCCCTCTGTCACACCCTCACTGAACGCTACCGATGTGAAGAGATACAAGCAACTCGATTCTCAAGCGAAGAATATCATATGTGGCCATCTGAGCAAAGGGCAGTATGGAAGAGTGAGTGCTTTGGAAACTGCTAAGCTTATCTGGGATAGGCTGTCCAAAGTAAATGAAGGAGTTTCAACTCAGCGTGACTCTCGAGTCGATGTTCTTCGGAATCTCTTCAACCGCTTCAAAAGACTCGACAATGAAAATGTCCAACAAACCTTTGATCGCCTCACTGACATCTCAAATGAGCTTCAAGCCCTCGGTGCCACTGACATCACTGATCATGAAGTAGTGAAGAAATTGTTGAGATCGCTTGATTCCTCATTTTATACTCTAGGACTGATGATACAAGAACGTGCTGACTACAAGTCTCTTGATCCTGCTGATATCCTCGAAAGGCTAAACACTCACGAGTTCCAGCTTGCTGAAAAGAGAGATCTCTATGGTTCAAACTATGGCAAACCACGTGCCCTGAAGGCCAAGGCTGTGTCTGACTCTGAATATGAGGATTCTGGTAGTAGCCTTGGTGATCCTGAAGAATTGAGCCAGGAGCTAGCACTGCTCGTGAAGAAATTCCAGAAGTTCTCAAGACGTGGTCGCTTTGGAAAATCCTCAAGAAGCAGTGATTCCTCATCCAGTGACTATAAGAGAAGGTTGTGCCACAAATGCAAGAAACCTGGTCACTATATCCAAGATTGTCCTCAGTGGGAAAAGGAAATGAAGAAGAAGAAATACAAGGATTACAGTTCTGATGATGCAAAGAAGAAGAAGAAATCATCAAAATCTTCGTCATCAAAATCCTCAAAGTCTTCATCTCACAAGAAGAGCAGCTCCAAGAAGGCTCGGGCATTCATTGGCAAGGAAATGGACTCTGAAGCTGAATCTGAGGAAAATGATGAAGAGGAGGTGTCTGAAGAATCTGAATCTGGTGTGGCGAGTCTGGCCGTCGCTATTGCTTTCGTCAGCAAGTCCATCTTCAACACTGAAGAAACTGACTCCACCGACAAGCCTGATGAAGATAATGATGGCTACGCTCCCACCTATTGCTTCATGGCGAAAGGTGCTAAGGTACTCAAATACAACTCCTCTGAATCTAGTGAAAGTGAATCTGATGAGGATCTCAAGCCCAGCTACTCTAAACTTGCTAAGATTGCTGTGAAACAACAACGGGCTTTTGAAAAGGTTCAAAACATGCTAGACAAAAGTGATGACATGTTGGGTGAAGAAATGGATCGCACTAAAGCCCTGACTGAAAATCTTCAGAGACTTCAGTCTAGGTTTGACAACCTTCAAAGTCATCATAACACTCTCTTATCTGATCATGAGAAACTTTCTTATGAATTTCTTCAAGAAAAGCAAGACCATGAAAAGCTTTCCTCTGAATCACTTCAAAGAAAGGAAGATCTTGAAAAGCTAAGAGTGTGATATGAAGATCTTCAGAAGGAGCGCGATTCATTACTAGCTCAACAAATCAGCGCTTCTCAGGAAGAATTTGTTCCTCCATGCTTAAAGTGCATTGAACGTGAATCTGCTAATTCTTCACCTGAATGTTCAAATGCTTCAACTGTTACAAATTCTTCATCTGCCTCTGCTATCACTAATTCCTCATCTGAGGACATTGCTAGTATCACTGACAATGCAGGGCTGAAGGAATTGTACATGACAGGCATGTACAAAAGCCTCAAAGGGCATCAGACACTTTGTGATGTGCTTAAAAAGCAGATCCTCAACAGAAACCCTAGGAAAGAGGGTATTGCCTTTGAGAGGAAACTCAATGCGGATGGAACATATTGGAAGCCTGAGCAGTACCCCAAAACCTCATGGGTTGCTGCAAAGGGACCTCCAGTTGATCCATCTAACTTATCTGGCTTTACATGTGGATCTCCTCATTCTTCTGATGAGTCATTTGACTCCAACTATAAACTGTTCAAAAATCAGAATGGTGAAGTATTTGCTAGATATGTTGGCACTAACTGCAGGAATGGTTATGAAGAAAATCTGGGTTCCCAAAAGTTATGTTGAAAGTCTTCAGGTGAATGTCCTCATGACACCACCCGTGAAGAACAGGAACCCCAGATCAAACTCTTCATATGGACCAAACTCTTCATATGGATCCAAGTCCTCATACGGACCAAATTCCTCACGTGGATCAAATTCCTCAAATGGATCAAAGACCTCATATGATTATCATCGTGCTAACAACTCTGTCTCGCAGGGTAGAGCTAAGGGCTATGAATATGTGCATTATTCTTCAAATCATTATGTTCATAAGTCCTCGAAGAATTACTCTGCTTATTCATATGCTTACCCTAACCCCTCTTATGTGAAACGAAATGGTTTGGCATCTTTGCCACCATTCTCATATGGTGCTCGCAGAATGATGAATTCTTTGCCACCCCTCCAGATGTGGGTGGTGAAGAAAAAGAACTAATCTCTTCTGCAGGGTCAGGTCTCCAGACGCGCTTTAACGTCTGAAGAATTTGCTGGGGACCTGACGAAAATGCCTGAAAGGACGCAGGCGAATCATGATAAAATGAACTTTCATTTCACACGTCCTCATACTGCTATATCTGTTTACTGCTTGATGAAATTCATCTGATGAACTAGATATCATATTCTTCACTGATGAAGCATATGAGATTGTAAGCTACACTACATCTGCAGGATGATCAACCCAAAACTACTGAATGGGTCCTCGATAGTGGATGTACGAATCACATGACTGGTGACAAGAATCTATTGATGGATGCTCCTTTATCATCGTCACCTCTGAAGCATATCATCTTTGCTGACAAAGGCAAAGGTCAGGTATTGGTTCTTGGTAAGGTTGCAATCTCTAAGGATAAACACATGGACAAAGTCATGCTTGTTGAGTCCTTAGGATACAATTTCATGTCAGTCTCAATGCTTTGTGATCTTGATATGGTTGTTGTCTTTGGCAAGTATCGCTGTGTTGTGATTATGGAAGCTGACAATTCCAAAGTCTTCGAAGGCTTTAGGAGAGGAGATCTGTATATTGTTGATTTCTCTACAGGACCACAACCAGCCGTGTGTCTACTTGCAAAAGCTTCAGAAGGCTGGCTATGGCATCGACGACTTGGTCACGCAGGCATGAGGAATTTGCACACGCTTGCGAAGAAGAAGCATGTCATTGGCATTGAGAATGTCAAATGCCTCAAGGATCACTTATGCGGAGCCTGTGAAGCTGGAAAAATGACCAAGGCCAAGCATCTAGCGAAGACTATCATGACCACTACCCGTCCATTCGAATTGCTTCACATGGACCTCTTCGGACCTAATCATTACTCAGCAGTCACTAATGATGCATCTCTATATGGCTTTGTCATTGTTAATGATTATTCTCGATATACATGGGTACACATTGTTACTTACAAACATGAAGTGCAAGAAGTCTTCAAACGATTTTCCTCGAGGGCTTCAACCAACTTTGGTGTGAAGATCAAGCATATCAGAAGTGACAATGGAACTGAGTTCAAGAATTCCGGTCTTGATGCCTATCTTGATGAACTTGGTATTACTCATGAGTTATCTGCTCCCTATACTCCTCAGCAAAATGGCGTCGTGGAGCGCAAGAACAGAACTCTTGTTGAGATGCTCGCACTATGCTTGATGAATACAAAACGCCTCAGCGTTTTTGGATTGATGCAATTGATACTGCATGCCACATCATCAACAGAGTATATCTTCACAAATTCTTCAAGAAGACTGCCTATGAACTCCTCACTGACAAGAAACCCAATGTGAGTTATTTCAAAGTCTTCGGTGCTAAATGTTGGATCAGAGATCCTCACCACAACTCTAAATTTGCACCGAAAGCACATGAAGGTTTTATGCTTGGTTACGGAAAGGACTCGCACACCTACAGAGTCTTCAACATTGTTCTCCATAAGATTGTTGACACTGTAGATGTGCGGTTCGATGAAACTAATGGCTCGCAAAGAGAGCACCTACCTTCTGTGTTAGATGAACCAGCACCTGAGGATTCTATCAAGTTCAAGGCAACTGAGGATGTCATTCCTGCTGAAGAATTCATTCCTGTTCATGAAGAACGTCGAGCTGATGCACCTGAAGAACATGATGAGGAAAATGGTGCTGAAGAAAATGCTGATCAAATTCCTCAGCGACAACCAGCTCATCCTCGCGTTGCAAAAGAAGTGCAAGTGGAGAAGATCATCGATGACATTAGCACACCAGGTCCTCTCACACGCTCAAAAGCTTCACATTTATCTAACTTTTGTGGGCACTATGCTTTTGTCTCTATCACAGAGCCCACTAAGGTAGATGAAGCATTTCTGGAGCCGGAGTGGATTCAGGCTATGCAAGAAGAATTACATCAGTTCTAGATTAACAATGTCTGGGAATTAGTCAATCTCCCAGATCCTCGCAAGCATAATATCATCGACACAAAGTGGATCTACCGCAACAAGCAAGATGAAAATGGCCTTGTGGTGAGGAATAAGGCACGACTAGTAGCTCAAGGCTACACGCAGGTTGAAGGAATTGACTTCGATGAAACTTTTGCACCTGTTGCTAGACTTGAGGCTATTCGCATATTACTTGCTTACGCTAACCATCATGATATCACCTTATATCAAATGGATGTGAAAAGTGCATTCCTCAATGGTAAGCTTGAGGAAGAAGTATATGTTGCTCAACCCCCAGGTTTTGAAGATCCAAAGAATCCTGACAAAGTCTTCAGACTCAATAAGGCTCTCTATGGCCTCAAGCAAGCCCCTCGGGCGTGGTACGATACATTGAAGTAATTCTTCGTGAAGAATGGCTTCACACCCGGTTCACTCGACCCTACCCTCTTTATTAAATCTTATGATGGTGAACTGTTTGTGTGCCAAATATATGTTGATGATATTATCTTTGGCTGTAACGACCAACGTGATAGTGATGAATTTGCCTATATGATGAGTGAAGAATATCAAATGTCTATGATGGGAGAGTTGAAATTCTTCTTAGGTATTCAAATCCGTCAGCAGCGCAATGGCATATTCATATCTCAGGAGAAATACCTCAAAGATGTACTGAGGAAATTCGGCATGCAAGATTGCAAAGGCGTCAAAATTCCTATGCCCACAAATGGCCATCTATGCACTGATGAAAATGGTATTGACTTCGATCACAAGGTATACCGCTCCATGATTGGTTCTTTATTGTACTTATGTGCATCTAGGCCAGATATAATGCTTAGTGTTTGCATGTGTGCCCGATTTCAAGCTGCACCGAAGGAATCACACAATAAGGCTGTGAAGCATATTCTTCGATATCTAGCTCACACACCAACACTAGGATTATGGTACCCCAAGGGCTCTGCTTTTGATCTCATTGGATATTCTGACTCTGACTATGCTGGTGATCGTGTGGACCGCAAGTCAACTTCTGGCACTTGTCATTTCCTCGGACGATCTTTGGTATGTTGGTCCTCGAAGAAACAGAACTGCGTATCGCTGTCTACTGCTGAAGCTGAATACATTGCTGCTGGCTCTTGCTGTGCTCAACTGCTTTGGATGAAGCAAACCCTCAAGGACTATGGCGTCAACGTGAAGAATGTGCCTCTCCTCTGCGACAATGAGAGTGCCATCAAGATTGCACACAACCCAGTTCAGCACTCGAAGACAAAGCACATTCAAATTCATCATCATTTTCTTCATGATCATGTGTTGAAGGGCGACATCTCCATCGAGCATGTGAAGACTGAAGAACAGCTAGCTGATATCTTCACTAAGCCCTTGGATGAGAAGAGATTTAGCAAGTTGCAGTGTGAGCTAAATATCTTAGAATCTTCGAATGTTCTTTGAAAAGGACACACATCCTAACACTTATGCAAAATTGTTGACTTAGATGTGCAACACATGAAGATACGTTTTTCTTAAATCAATGAAGAATAACACTCTAAGTGTGAAGAAATTAATGAAGAATTTGATTCTCAGAACCCTACGACAATTGTACGCGGTGTCTGAAATCATCATTCTTATACGGTGGGCCTCGCCACCACAAAAAGTTGAAAATCTTCAATTTGAGTTTTTCCTCATTTTTGAAATTCTTCAGTTATTTTTCAAATTCTTCAACTTTGCAAAATCTTCACTATTTCCGTCGTTTTTCTTCATTGACTATATATATATACGAGTTTATGTCCTCTACAGCATTCACTTATGGCTATTTCTTCAAGTTGTTTTTTCTGCTAAGTGAATGTGATCGGACCCTTCCCCCTCTATGCTATACTCAACCCAATCTATTCACAAATTCTTCATGTGCGTTCTATTTGAAACTCGTTCAAAGTCTTCACTGTGTCCTTGTCAGCTGAAGAAATTACGAACGAAACTTTAAAACAAATCTTATCTAGATTTTCGGTTTTACCGCTCAAACCGTTCCGCATCCCACGATGCATTATTATAATCACCCACGATCTTACACGATCTCATCTGCACAGTACGTGGGTGACACATGTCGCGTGAAGGAGAAAGGGCAGGGGCATGTTCGTCCCAAAATCTTCGGGCGAACAGTTTTTCACCGTGGCTATAAATACCCCTATCCCCTTCCTCACTTCATTTACTCCGCTCGGTCGCTCTCTCTCGCTCGAGCTCCTCAAACCCTAGCGCCGCCGCTACTCCATCGCCAACGGTGAGGAAGAGCTTCACTACCCCGACCTTGTCGCCGTCGTACTCGCGCCGGCTGCGGAAATCTTCACTCCGCCGCCGCCGTAACTGTCTCCCTCTGCCAAGTTAGGGCGTGGGAGATCTAACTCGACAAACTTCACCGCTGTTCATCTCAGTTCGTCGTGTTCTTCAGTTTGGGTAATTAAAAGTTACTTTTATTACTCACTTTGATTCTCAAGTTTTCCTGAAAATCTTCAAAGGTGTTTTATTCTTCAAATCTTCACACATCTGAACACCTCACTTACTGTATGCTCTTGATCCATTTCTCTAAGCACTCATTTTCTTCAAGATTCCTCAATTGTGCGGATTTTCGATCTTTACAACTCTGGAACCTAAGACAAGAACGCTTAGTGAAATTCCTCAAGGCTCAACTGGTCAAATTCCTCAAAACTTGTCGTTTCGAAAAATCTTCTGAGAACGCATATGACCTCTCCAAATTCCTCGCACCTACACTCTGTTCACAGGTACTCATGTCCGCTGCTGAATAACTAGGTTCTCATCAACTTAACTCATTTGCAGCGTTCCTCGAAGAAAAATTGCATACTTCTTCGGAGTGTTCAATTGTTCAAATTCCTCATCTGAAGAAAATGGCTGAAGGAAAGAGACCGCAGAAAGGAGGAAAGAAATCGGAAGTCATGACTACTTTCGAAATCCCTGATGACATATACAAAGACTATTGCACACCTGATGAAGCCAAATTTGGCAAAGAGAACAAAAATCAGCGCAAAGTGCGCATTCAGAGGATTGAACGAAGATGGGCACGAGAATGGAGGGAATATCGATATGTTACTCCAAAGTACATGAAGAAATTCGCCTTAAATCCTCCATGCCCAAGAGCTCCATTGGCACCTGGCCAAGTAGCTGATCCCACCAGCATCAAGCGTGGTGAGGACTTTCCTGAAGAATGGGCTAGGCGCCAAGCAAAATTGGCAAGACAAGCCAAGGAGGCAGTGAGGAAATTCAATGAAGATTCTGCCGCTGCTGTTGCTGCTGAGACCTCGGTCAAGCCGAGGAAATCAATGCCGAAGAAACCTGCTCATAAGCCAAGTGCTTCACCAATAGCGCCCTCACGGCCAAGTTCCTCAGCTGCGCCCTCACGGCAAATTCCTCAGACAGCTCCTGCTCCACCAAAGTCCTCAGCAGCTCCCTCAAAGTCCTCAACTCCTGTGCATCTGGCTACATGTCAAAGGACTCAGGGTTTCTCAATTGCTTCTGGTGTCTCAGCGAGTTCCTCAGCTGCACCAATGTCCTCATCAGGCCCCACACTGTTGAAGACTAAAGCAACAGCTGGACGCGGTCCTCGGCCAAGTCTAAGAAAGAAACAGGTTGCATTCCAAGTGCCATCTGATGATGAAGCTTCTGATGAAGAACTTGCGGAAATCATCACAGACAGACAAGTAAAGGCCGCTAGAGCCAAAGGCACATCTGTGCCACTGCTTTTGGATCCGAAGAAGATCCTCGATTACATTGATCTCTGGCACAAGGATCCAAACACTCCAATGCCTGATCTTCCTCTGACTCCCGGTCAAAGTCACATGCTGACCCATTTCATCTCTCAAGAGAAATGGAAATTTGAAAAGGCACGTGAAATCAAGAAGGCTCAATCTAGAAAGGATAAGCTTCTGAAGAAGAATGTTGTCAGACTGACACCCGAAGAACTTCTCAAGGCTCAATCTGAGATCCAAGCCCTCAGCAAAGACTTCGATGCATACTATGCTGATTGGCAAGGAGCCAAAGTGAGATTCGTTAACCTGACAAAGAAAATGACAACTGTTGCAGCCCCATCGCAACAAGAAAATCCTCAGGCTGCAGACTCTGCTCAGCCTGCTGAAGAGCATGCCAGCACCGCTGATGACTTTCAGCCTGCTGATGAAAATGTAAGTTCCAGGGCTGATGACTCCATTCCAGCCGCTGAAGAAATTGCCAGGGCATCCACTAGTGATGCGCCTGAAGAAACTGAAGAGATCAGGGCAACTACATCAGTTGCGCCTGAAGAAAATCAATCAAAGTCCTCAGCTCCTCCCGCGCCTACACCTACTCCAATTCTTCCTTCTGCCTATGAAGTGAAGAAAACCAAGGCTGCAGAGCGAGCTGCAGTGAAGAAAAGGAAGGCATCAGCTGCGTCAAATTCTTCGGCTGTGAAGAAAATGAAGCCAATGACCAGCTCTCTTGAAAATCCTATTGATGCTGTTCCGATTTCCTCCATGTCATCAAAGGAAATTGTTCCTTATGGAGAAGACTACAAGATCCCAAGCGGATCTGATGAAGAAAATCATTCTGCTGCTATGTCAGAGCAGCTTGATGAAGAAATTGAAGTGGAAGCATTCCCTTCAACGCCCGTCGTTTCCTCACCTATGCCTCAGTTCACAGCTGAAGAGGCTGGTGTTGAGGAAATTGAAAATGAAGATGAAGATGTGGATATTGGATGCACTACACCAGTGATGAATGATGACTTTTGGGAAAGTCAGCATCCCAATACTCCTCTCTTCACTCCTATTCAACAGATTCCTCAGTCCCCGGCTACAACTGTTCAAATGGGCTCTGAAGAAACTCATCCCACTTCATCTGTTCATGAAGAAATTCCAGCCGCTAGTGCTGAAGAACCTGCTGCTGTTGATCCTCAAGTTGCACAAGAAGAGGAACCAGAAATTCCTCAGCCTGAAGCACCTGAGCTCGCGATTCCTGAGGTTGTGCTGCAAATCACTGACACTCCTTTGCCCAAGCCGAAGAATCCGTTCTCAAGCAAGCAAAAATTCAAGGCTGAAGACTTCTTTTCTGAGCATGTGTTCTTCACTGATTATAATCCATATGACTCTGCTCGCATAAGGAAGAGGCGTTTCTGGACTGCTAGTCAAGCCAACTTCTATTCCTCAGTGCTCTTTGACAAGGACAAAATCTTCGATCATGAACATATTCCTCATGTGGATATGGAATCTCTGTCGTGCTTCGAGCCAGTCCTCAGTGTTATTCACGATGCAGGACTACTGAATTTCTGCACTGATATCTGTGATTGGAATGAAGAACTCATTCTTCAGTTCTACGCCACACTGCATATCACCGAGATGCTGAAGACGTCAATTCATGGGTGCTGGATTGGATGACTGAAAACACTCATTATAAGGCACTAGCAACTGAATTGCTTCGTGTCCTTCCTCTTGATCCTCCCCATGACAGTGCACGTTGCATCTACAATGACCCTGAACTGACGAATCATTATATGCAAGTGCTCATGAAGCCTTTGAAGCCAGGGCAGGCCCCACGAACCAAATTCCTCGTCAAGGACTTGCTCTATGTGCCCCGGACTGTCTATCGAATCCTGACGAAGACAATGAGTCCCATCAAAGGCCACGACTCAAATGATGAAGATGTCGTTGGCATCATGAAGAACATGCTTTTCAACATCATTCATGGCGTTCCCGTTAACTTCCATGATTTCTTCATGAGGACTCTGGCTAATGTTGCTATGTCACCTTTCGAGCTGAAGCCCTATGCACCTTGGATTATGAGATTCATAAGGGCAAGATCTTCACTGAATTACAAGGCTGACACTCTGAACCATGGTAGCTACTTGCCTCCCATTGAAGTCCTCAAGCGACCAGTTTCATCATCTGATGACAAAGGCAAGGCAGCTGCTGTGATCGATGAAGGCATGCGTCCATTGGATGGTCAATTTCGTCTGGCTACATCCTACTCAACCAATGATGACTCCGCCACACATGACACTACCGCAAATACCTCAGCCAAGCAAAAGCCTCAAGCCACAGCACCCAGGATAATGACTGATCGTGAGCTACTCCTTAGTCTTCATCAGAAGGTTGATCGCCATCATAAATGGGTAAAGCGTCAGTTCGCTGCCGTTCTTCACAACATGACCTCAACGCATAATGCAGTGAAGAAAAACCATTATCACCTTCATGAAACCCTCAACCGCACCTGGGCTGTTCTCACTCATGTATATAGCGCGGAAGAACTGAAGACTATGGGTCTCCAGGAAGCATTTGACTGGTCTGCACCTCCTCCGAAGAAATTCAAGAGAGTCAAAGTTCCTGATCTGGTGGCCAGCTCTTATTCTTCATCACGTGAAACTGATGAGTATGAAGATTTGGACGACACTGCGGCAGGCCCTACTTCAACAAACAACCCCGACAACGCTGGCGCTCCTCCATCGACTTGAAATTCTTCAGGGGCGTTAGTCCTCAGTTTCGATCCTTTTGGTCATTTGATGACAAAGGGGGAGAAATCTGAGTTAGTCTTCAAGCGGGTTTATATTATGGGCGTTTTGTTAAGTTACAACTCTCGTTCTTCCGAAAGTTTTTATTGGATCGAGTTGTAATCTTAAAACCCAATGGTGCCCTGATACTTTTGGACGGTGCATGGTGCTCTGATACTTTTGATGCACTGTGCTCTGATACTTTTGATGCACTGTGCTTATTCCTCATTAATATTATTGCACGCATGCTGAATTTCATCAGGCACCATATTTCATCATGCATTTCAAATTCTTCATATTATATATCAAATGTGTGTATGAATTACAAGATATAGGGGGAGTTCTCCATGATTCAACTCTTCAAATGTGCATTGCCTCAAAAGCAAATTCTTCACTATGCACATCTTCAGGGGGAGTTCTTCTATATCTTGCAATCAAATTCCTCAATATCAGTATTTACACTTCATATGTTTATCCCCGTTGAAAACTTAACCTATGTTGTCATCAATCACCAAAAAGGGGGAGATTGTAAGTGCATCTAGTGCCCCTTAGTGATTTTGGTGTATTGAAGACTTATAGGTTAAGGGACTGATGCGTTTGTGAGTGTACACAGGTCTATAAGGTCTATGAGGAGTTTGATATTTACAGAGAAAGTCGACCCCTAAAAATGAAGTTCTTCGACTGAAGACTTTGATTTTCTGAAGACTTTTTGAAGACTTTGAAAGTGAAGAAATTGGTGTGACCTTGAAGACTTGGTATTCATTCGAGGAACATGAAGCGTGAAGACTTTTGTTTTCGTAGTTTCATTTTCTCTTTCTTGAGTCATAGGAAACACCGTACTGTTAAAGGGGGTCGAAGAAATACTAAGGAAAAATTTTCATGTGATGCTCAACTCAAAATCCTACACCTACCAATCCCTTCGAGTGAAGCCATTGGAAATCTCATACAGTTCAGTCAATTTCTTCAGTGACAGAGACGCAGTTCTTCTGGTCACTGATGACTTTGCTCTGACTGAGGAGTTAGGAATTCGCTAGTGCGAATTGCCTACACAGTGAGGAACATGATAGCCCCGAGGAATTTGAGAGTCAAATTTCCGACCGTTGCTGTGCTGCGCGCCGGCTGTCCCAAAATATCTTATCCACCTAATGGTCATATCATTGAAGGGCATTTATGTCTTATCATGTCGGGCTGCTCCCTAGGCTATAAATAGCCGCCCCCTACAACCACTAGTTGGTTGGCTGCTCCGAGAGAACTTGACACTTGTCATTTGAGAGCAACCCATCCTCCGAGGACTTTGAGCGAAAATCATCAAGTGAGGAAAATCCCAAAACCAAACCCCCACAAACCCAAAGTGATTGAGCATCACTGAAGAAATTGATCCCGCGTGGATCCGACGCTTGTTACTTTGAAGACTGTGCTTCTTCCAGACGGTTAGGCGTCAAGGTCTAGAGCATCCAAGAGGAATTGTGGATCGCCGAGTGACCAAGTCTGCGAAGGTTTGGAAGTCATCTGAAGACTTACCACGAGTGATTGGACGAGGCCTGCGTGGTCTTAGTTCAAGGAGAATACGGTGAGGACTGGGTGTCCTGAGTTGCGGCTCAGAGACTGGGTGTCCGGGACTGCGTGTCCTCGAGTTTAAATACTCAGCCGCTCAAACCAGACGTACAACTGAGACAGCAGTTGGAACTGGTTTACCAAATCATTGTCTTCACCAACTAACTGGTTCTATCTCCTCAACCCTTTCATTTCCTTATTACTGTGTTGAATGTTTGTTCATATCTGTGCTTGAAGACTTTGACTGAAGACTTCCACAAATTCCTCAGTTCAAGTTCTTCAGTCTGTTTGTCTTCGTCTTGCGTTATCCTGTGATTACGCTTTCTGTACTTTGTGCTTGTCTTCATTTCATCATGATAACCATGCTAGTATCCTGTTATGTTTACTTCTGAGTACTTATTCCGCTGCAAGTAGTTCTTCGCTAAGGAATTTCCTCACCAACAAATTCCTCAGTGAAGAATTCATAAAAATCGCCTATTCACCCCCCCTCTAGTCGATATAACGCACTTTCATAGGTCAACCAGAGTAAGATCCGCAACAGAGTGGTATGGTAATCCTATTCTGGAAGTCATGTTACTTGACCATGACGAACCTACGAACTATGAGGAAGCGATGATGAGCCCAGATTCCGCAAAATGGCTTGAGGCCATGAAATCTGAGATGGGATCCATGTATGAGAACAAAGTATGGACTTTGGTTGACTTGCCCGATGATCGACAAGCCATCGAGAATAAATGGATCTTCAAGAAGAAGACTGACGCTGATGGTAATGTAAATGTCTACAAAGCTCGACTTGTTGCGAAAGGTTTTCGACAAGTTAAAGGGGTTGACTATGATGAGACTTTCTCACCCGTAGCGATGCTTAAGTCTGTCCGAATCATGTTAGCAATTGCCGCATTTTATGATTATGAAATATGGCAAATAGATGTCAAAACTGCATTCCTGAATGGATTTCTGGAAGAAGAGTTGTATATGATGCAACCAGAAGGTTTTGTCGATCCAAAAGATGCTAACAAAGTGTGCAAGCTCCAGCGATACATTTATGGACTGGTGCAAGCCTCTCGGAGTTGGAATAAACGCTTTGATAGTGTGATCACAACATATGGTTTTATAGAGACTTTTGGAGAAGCCTGTATTTACAAGAAAGTGAGTGGGAGCTCTGTAGCATTTCTGATATTATATGTAGATGACATATTATTAATTGGAAATGATATAGAATTTCTGGATAGCATAAAGGGATACTTGAATAAAAGTTTTTTGATGAAAGACCTCGGTGAAGCTGCTTACATATTGGGCATCAAGATCTATAGAGATAGATCAAGACGCTTAATTGGACTTTCACAACGAACATACCTTCATAAAGTTTTGAAAAGGTTCAAAATGGATCAGGCAAAGAAAGGGTTCTTGCCTGTATTACAAGGTGTGAAGTTGAGTCAGACTCAATGCCCGACCACAGCAGAAGATAGAGAGAAAATGAAAGATGTTCCCTATGCTTCAGCCATAGGCTCTATCATGTATGCAATGCTGTGTACCAGACCTGACGTATGCTTAGCAATAAGTTTGGCAGGGAGGTACCAAAGTAATCCAGGAATGGATCACTGGACAGCGGTCAAGAATATCCCGAAATACCTGAAAAGGACTAAGGATATGTTTCTCGTTTATGGAGGTGACAAAGAGCTAGTTGTAAATGGTTACGTCGATGCAAGCTTTGACACTGATCCGGACGATTCTAAATCGCAAACCGGATACGTGTTTATATTGAACGGTGGAACTGTCGGTTGGTGTAGTTCTAAACAAAGCGTCGTGGCGGGATCTACATGCGAAGCGGAATACATAGCTGCTTCGAAAGCAGCAAATGAAGGAGTCTGGATGAAGGAGTTCATTTCTGATCTAGGTGTCATACCTAGTGCATCGGGACCAATGAAGATCTTCTGTGACAATACTGGTGCAATTGCCTTGGAAAAGGAATCCAGATTTCACAAGAGGACCAAGCACATCAAGAGACGCTTCAATTCCATCTGGGACCAAGTCCAGGTGGGAGACATAGAGATTTGCAAGATACATACGGATCTGAATGTTGCAGACCCATTGACTAAGCCTCTTCCACGAGCAAAACATGATCAGCACCAAGACTCCATGGGTGTTAGAATCATTACTGTGTAATCTAGATTATTGACTCTAGTGCAAGTGGGAGACTGAAGGAAATATGCCCTAGAATCAATAATAAAGTTATTATTTATTTCCTCATATCATGATAAATGTTTATTATTCATGCTAGAATTGTATTAACCGGAAACATGATACATGTGTGAATACATAGACAAACTTAATGTCACTAGTATGCCTCTACTTGACTAGCTCATTAATCAAAGATGGTTATGTTTCCTAACCATAGACATGAGTTGTCATTTGATTAATGGGATCACATCATTAGGAGAATGATGTGATTGACTTGACCCATTCCGTTAGCTTAGCACTTGATCGTTTAGTATGTTGCTATTGCTTTCTTCATGACTTATACATGTTCCTACAACTATGAGATTATGCAACTCCCGTTTATTGGAGGAACACTTTGTGTGCTACCAAATGTCACAACGTAACTGGGTGATTATAAAGGAGCTCTACAGGTGTCTCCAAAGGTACATGTTGAGTCGGCGTATTTCGAGATTAGGTTTTGTCACTCCGATTGTCGGAGAGGTATCTCTGGGCCCTCTCGGTAATGCACATCACTACAAGCCTTGCAAGCAATGTAACTAATGAGTTAGTTACGGAATGATGCATTACGTAACGAGTAAAGAGACTTTCCAGTAACGAGATTGAACTAGGTATTGGATACCGACGATCGAATCTCGGGCAAGTAACATACCGATGGCAAAGGGAACAATGTATGTTGTTATGCGGTTTGACCGATAAAGATCTTCGTAGAATATGTAGGAGCCAATATGAGCATCCAGGTTCCGCTATTGGTTATTGACCGGAAACGAGTCTCGGTCATGTCTACATAGTTCTCGAACCCGTAGGGTCCGCACACTTAAGGTTTCGTTGAAAGTTTTATTATGAGTTTATGAGTTTTGATGTACCGAAGGTTGTTCGGAGTCCTGGATATGATCACGGACTTGACTAGGAGTCTCAAAATGGTCGAGACATAAAGATCGATATATTGGACGACTATATTTGGACACCGGAAAGGTTCCGGGTGAGATTGGGACAATACCGGAGCTCCGGGAGGTTATCGAAACCCCCCGGGAGGTATATGGGCCTTATTGGGCCTTAGTGGAAAGGAGGGAGAAGAATCAAAGGAGGGGGCGCCCCCCCAATCCGAATTGGGAGGGGAGCCGCCCCCCCCCCCCTGTTACGCCCCCGATTCAATCGTACACTAATCATGCACGCAAATATGTACGATCAAGATCAGGGACTCACGGGAAGATATCACAACACAACTCTAAAACATAAATAAGTCATACAAGCATCATAATACAAGCCAGGGCCTCGAGGGCTCGAATACAAGTGCTCGCTCATAGACAAGTCAGCGGAAGCAACAATATCTGAGTACAGACATAAGTTAAACAAGTTTGCCTTAAGAAGGCTAGCACAAACTGGGATACAGATCGAAAGAGGCGCAGGCCTCCTGCCTGGGATCCTCATAACTACTCCTGGTCGTCGTCAGCGGGCTGCACATAGTAGTAGGCACCTCCAGTGTAGTAGGGGTCGTCGTCGACGGTGGCGTCTGGCTCCTGGACTCCAGCATCTGGTTACGACAACCAGAAAGAAAGGAAAGGGGGGAAAAGGGGGGAGAAAGCAACCGTGAGTACTCATCCAAAGTACTCGCAAGCAAGGAACTACACTACATATGCATGGGTATATGTGTAAGGAGACCATATCAGTGGACTGAACTGCAAAATGCCAGAATAAGAGGGGGATAGCTAGTCCTATCGAAGACTACGCTTCTGGCAGCCTCCGTCTTGCAGCATGTAGAAGAGAGTAGATTGAAGTCCTCCAAGTAGCATCTCCAAATAGCATCTCCAAGTAGCATCTCCAGTAGCATCGCATAGCATAATCCTACCCGGCGATCCTCCCCTCGTCGCCCTGTGGAAAAGCGATCACCGGGTTGTCTGTGGAACTTGGAAGGGTGTGTTTTATTAAGTATCCGTTTCTAGTTGTCATAAGGTCAAGGTACAACTCCAAGTCATCCTGTTACCGAAGATCACGGCTATTCGAATAGATTAACTTCCCTGCAGGGGTGCAGCACATAACCCAACACGCTTGATCCCATTTGGCCGGACACACTTTTCGGGGTCATGCCCGGCCGTGGAAGATCAACACGTCGCAGCCCCACCTAGGCACAACAAAGAGGTCATCACGCCGGTCTAAACCTAAGAGCGCAGGGGTCTGGGACCATCGCCCTGAGCACACCTGCACGTTGCGAATGCGGCCGGAAGCAGACCTAGCCTAGTGGCGTTCCAGTCCAATCCGGCGCGCGCCACTCAGTTGCTGACGTCACAAAGGCTTCGGCTGATACCACGACGCCGGGATACCCATAACTACTCCCGCATAGATGGTTAGTGCATATAGACCAAATGGCCAGACTCAGATCAAATACCAAGATCTCGTTAAGCGTGTTATTATGAAGCAACCGCGGACGCCGACCAGGGCCAGGCCCACCTCTCGCCTAGGTGGTCTCAACCTGCCCTGTCGCTCCGCCACAAAGATCCACACAGAGGGCCGTCGGGACAAAGGTCCTTTCAGCCCACAATCCGTGAATCACTCGCGGGTACTCTTCGAGCGGACCCGACTTTAGTCACCATCTGTAGTATGTATATATGTATAGTATATACCCATGATCACCTCCCGAGTGATCACGGCCCAATAGTATAGCAAGGCAGGCTGACAAGAATGTAGGGCCAATGGTGATAAACTAGCATCCTATACTAAGCATTTAGGATTGCGGGTAAGGTATCAATGACTGTAGCAACAATGACAGGCTATGCAACAGAATAGGAGTAACCGAACAGTAACATGCTACACTACTCTAACGCAAGCAGTATAGAGAAGAATAGGCGATATCTGGTGATCAAGGAGGGGAGGCTTGCCTGGTTGCTCTGGCAAGAGAGTGGGGTCGTCAACACCGTAGTCGTACTGGGTAGCAGCGGCGTCGGTCTCGGTGTCTAGCGAGAGAAGAGGGGGATGAAACAATAAATACCATGCAAACAGATGCATATCGATGCATGACAAGACAAGTAACGATGCTAGGTGTGCCCAATCGCGGTAGTAGGTGGTACCGACGAAGGGGGAAAACATCCGGGAAAGTATTCCCGGTGTTCCGCGTTTTCGGACCGGTGAACCGGAGGGGGAAAGTTGCGTGTTCGGTATGCTAGGGGTGTGTGGCGGACGAACGGGCTGCGTAACCGGATTCGTCTCGTCGTTCTGAGCAACTTTCATGTACAAAGTTTCTCCATCCGAGCTACGGTTTATTTTATATTAATTTTTAAAGTTTTTAAATCATTTTCTAATTTATTAATTATTAATTAAATTCGAAAATAGTATTACTGCATCAGCATGACGTCAGCATGACATCATTAGTCAACAGAGGTGTTGACTGGTCAGGCTGACGTGTGGGACCCACCTGTCATACTCTGTTTAATTAATTAGGGTTAGATTAACTAACTACTGCTTAGTTAGACTAACAGGTTAATTACTAATTAAGTAAGATTAATTAACTTAATTAATTCATTAGATAATTAATTAGTTAATAATTAATTTTATTAAATCATTTTTATTTTATCTATTATTTTTATTTTTAATACTCTTTTTTTAAACGTTCTGTGGGGTGGGACCCCCATGTCAGTGGCCCCGGGGGCCTTAACGGGTGCGGTCGCATGGGCGCACGGGTGCAGGGGGCTACGGGGCGCCCGTTAGCGGGTCGAGCCCCTGATCCAGCGCAGCAGGTCGCCGGCCAGGGGAGTCACCGGCCGCGGCGGCCGGAGTGGTCGGAGCCGGGGCGTTGACGGAGAGGGGTTGGCCGCGGCGCGGGCCAGCAGCGCGGTTGGGGCGGCGGAGCCACGACAGCACGACAAGAGGAGGGCCGGGGCTTGCCGAGGCCGTGGGTGGTGGCCGGAGACGACGCACAGGGCGGAGCGGGGAGAACAGGGGCGCAATGGGGCCGGGCGCAGTGACCAACGACGACGGTGGCCGGGGCGCGGGCGCGTGCGCGCGCACGGCCAGTGCGCGGCGAGCACGTACCAGGCGTGGCCGGGGGAAAACGTACAGGGGAGGGGGGAAACCGGGGCGCGGTGAGCCGGCGCGAGCCGGGGCGCGACGAGCGCGACACCGGAGCGAGCTCGTGGGGGGGAGGAGGAGAGGGGAACCGTGGCCGTGGCCTCACCGGAGGGTGGCAGGGTCTAAAACAGTGAGCTCGGGGAAGGTCGGGGGGGACGACGGGGACGACGTGCGTAGGGGGGCAGTCCGGCGGGGGAGGGCGAAGTAGTTCGGCGGGGGGGGGGGGGGAGCTCCGGGCGACGCGGTCCTGACAGCGACGGGGCACAGCGTCGGGGTCCTCCTCCTCTCGATCCCGATCCAATCGGGGGAGAGAGGGGAGGGGTGAGATATTTTCGGGGGTGTGTGGGTGTTTGGGCTAGGGTTTCCTCCTTGGTGGGGGGGTTATGGAGGGAAGGTAGCGGGCCGGCCGGCTGGGCCTGGGGGTTGGCCCAGTTGGGCCACGGCCCAGGGGGGGTTTCTCCTTTTTTTATAGTCTTAGGTTTTAGTTTTTCTGTTTTGTTTTTCCTTTTTTTTATTTTCTGTTATTATTTCTTTTCTGTTTAAATTCATCTAAAAGTAATTAGGCATTTTATAAAAAGGGTTTGCTGCACCATAATTACCTTTGTAATATTTGGCGTCCACCGAACATTTTTGTTTAAATTTTGAAAACTTTTATTGTCGACTTGATTTTGAATTTGAATTTGAATTGGTTTCGAACTAACGTGAGATTAGCAACAGAAATCGAGGTGACGTGGCCTCATTAGCGGAGGGTTACTGTGGCTTAATTATCCGGGCGTCACACCTCCTTTCCTTCTTCCCTCCCCCCTCTTCCTTCCCTCTCCCTCTCCTAATAGGAAAGGAGGGAGTCCTACTCCCGTTTGGGGTTGGACTCCCCCCTAGGGCGCGCCACCCCCCTTGGCCGGCGCCCTCCTCCACTCCTTTATATACGGGGGAGGGGGCACCCCATAGACACAACAATTGATCTCTTGATCTCTTAGCCATGTGCGGTGCCCCCCTCCACCATAGTCCTCGATAATATTGTAGCGGTGCTTAGGCAAAGCCCCGTGACGGTAGAACATCAAGATCATCACCACACCATCGTGCTGACGAAACTCTTCCCCGACATTCTGCTGGATCGGAGTACGGGGAACGTCATCGAGCTGAACGTGTGCTAGAACTCGGAGGTGTCGTAGTTTCGGTGCTTGATCGGTCGGGCCGTGAAGACGTACGACTACATCAACCGCGTAGTTCTAACGCTTCCGCTTTCGGTCTACGAGGGTACGTGGACAACACTCTCCCCTCTCGTTGCTATGCATCACCATGATCTTGCGTGTGCGTAGGAATTTTTTTGAAATTACTACGTTCCCCAACAAGAATCACTCCCGAGTTCCTATTAGCGGAGAACAAAAGATGGGAATTGTTTGTAGGTCACGAAATGTCACGCCCAATATGCGATAGTATCCTAAAGAGACTCGAAGGTCCCACCAAGGATAGAACCGCATATTGATACGCTTTTGAAAGGTGGATATCATTACATCAACATTACATAAGAGATGGGGATACATACAAAAGGCATACAATGCCACATGAATACAACAATACAACATACAAGAACAACATCCGACTACGGATGAATCATAAACAGAAACTCAAACAATATCCACCCTGCTAGCCCAGGCTGCCGACCTGGAACCTATCCCCTGATCGAAGAAGAAGCAGAAGAAGAACTCAAAGTAAGCAAGCATCGCTCTCGCGTCAGGATCATCGCAAAACCTGTACCTGCAATTGTTGTTGTAGTAATCTGTGAGGCAAGAGGACTCAGCAATCCCATTACCATGGGTATCAAGACTAGCAAAGCTTAATGGGAAAGGAAGGGGTAAAGTGGTGAGGTTGCAGCAGCGACTAAGCATGATATGGTGGCTAACATACGCAAATGAGAGCGAGAAGAGAAACAAAGGAATGGTCGTGAGCTAGCAATGATCAAGAGGTGATCCTGAACACCTACTTACGTCAAACATAACACAGAAACCGTGTTCACTTCCCGGACTCCGCCGAGAAGAGACCATCACGGCTACACATGCGGTTGATGCGTTTTAATTCGGATCTGGTGTCAAGTTATCTACAACCGGACATTAACAAATTCCCATCTGCCACATAACCGCGGGCACGACTCTCGAAAGTTTATACCCTGCAGGGGTGTCCCAACTTAGCCCATGACAAGCTCTCGCGATCAACGAAGGAATAGACCTTCTCCCAGGAAGACCCGATCAGTCTCGGAATCCCGGTTTACAAGACATTTCGACAATGGTAAAACAAGTCCAGCAAGACCTCCCGGCGTGCCGACATCCTGATAGTAGCCGCGCGTATCTCGTCTCAGGCCATGACCGGATGAGCAGTCCGTACAACTAAAACCAGACCTCAAGTTTCCCTGAGGGGGCGCTGCAAAGGGCTCTAGTTTGGACCAACACTTAGACAAGCATTGGCCCGGGGGGGCTGAATAAAGATGACCCTTGGGTTAATTACTCCCAAGGGAAATATAGGTGGTGGTGAGGCAAATGGTAAAACCAATGTTGGGCCTTGCTGGAGGAGTTTTATTCAAAGCGAACTATCAGGGGGGTCCCATAAATCACCCGACCGCGTAAGGAACGCAAAATCCGGGAACATAACACCGGTATGACGGAAACTAGGGCGACAAGAGTGGAACAAAACACCAGGCATAAGGCCGAGCCTTCCACCCTTTACCAAAATTATAGATGCATTAATAATATAAGAGATAGTGTGATATCCCAACATAAACCCTGTCCACCATGGAGAAATCTTCAACTTCACCTGCAACTAGCAACGCTATAAGAGGGGCTGAGCAAAAGCGGTAACATAGCCAAACAACGGTTTGCATAGGAAAGGTGTCAAAGGTTAGAGGTTCATGGCAATATGGGATGGCTTGATAAACAGGTAATAGGTAGCGCAGCATAGCGATACAACGGAGCAACTAGCATAGCAATGATAGTAGTGAGATCCAGGGTAGCGGTCATCTTGCCTGAAATCCCGCAAGGAAGAAGAACGAGTCCATGAAGAAGATGAAGCCACGAAGACGAACCACACGTAGACGAACGCATCCTCACGATCGCAACGAAAACGGGAACTATCAAGAAGAAGCACACAACATGGTAAACACACCACACATAGACAAGACATGATGCACAACAAGCATGATGCATGACAAGGCTGCATGAAGCTACGCATGGCAAGAGATGATGCAAACAAGAACAACACATCAAGGCAAGTTTAAATGAGGCCGGGAACAACATATAACAATTCCGGTAAGTCCTCATATGCAAATTTCAAAATTGGTCCAGATCTGATTAAACCTTATGTTCAAGTTGTTAAACAGCGAGTTAAGATGCACCAAGATGATCTACACGAGATTCTAGTCAAGTTACATATAAAGTTCATTAGATTCGGAGCTACGGCCTAGAAGATATGAGCAAAACAAGTTAAGCATGGCATTGATGCAAAATGCACCCAAACATCAAGCAAACACCTCAAAACAAGGATGCAACATGATAATATGAAGCTACATGCAAAATCACGCAAGTTTCATATAGAGCACACTCAAAACGGAGCAACGGTGCAACACATACACCCTATACAAGTCATAACAACAATCTGTCCATAACAGCAACTAGGCATCTTGCAAGCATCATAACAATAAGCCACAGCACCCCAACATAAAAACAAAAGGCATGGGCATGAAGTACAGGTAAAGCATAACAAAACATGAACACTGAGCTATCTCCAGAAACTACTAGAACATGCTCAAACACACATGGTAAGATTGCAAATAATAACAGTTTCAGACTTTAGCAGAAATAACATCAGGTTGCAATGTTTAGAGCAAGCAAACAACATGTTACAGGAACTTATCATGGCAAACAAAGGCATTGCATGAATCTACTAATTGCATAGAACAACAGTCCCTTACTGATCATGAGCCAAAAGGGCACGGAAAATATGATGGCACCCATGTAAACATGGCAAGTTATATTACAGATTCAAACATGGCAGGAACAACAATAAGTAGGCATGTTGGTGAGCTTGAACCACTCACTACAGAGCAATACATGGCATGGAAAGGCAACCAACAGTAAGAAGGCATGTTTGTGAAGTTAAGCATGGCAAGAGCAAGGTCATAGGATGCATGGAACACTAGCAAAACACATGGGAACAAGTGAACTTAATGTTAACAGGCTGATAGCAACATTATCAAGCAACTTTGGAGCAAGATATGAACAATCTACAGCAAGCTATAAATGCAACCAGGGGCACGGATGGATAGGGCATAACATGTAGATCAAAACATGTTTATAGAACATCTCCAGATTATGCATAGAAAGATTAGTAGCAACATGTTTATATAGCATCACGAAATAACAGATTCAGCCTAGCAAAACAGCAACATCAAGTACCCTCCTTAACAAGCTCGATTCACTCACCACAAGTCATTGCATGACAAGACAAGCATAGCATCATCAAGAAGACATATTTATGAAACAAACCAAGTCAAGAACAAGTCCATAGCATGCAAGGATCAACTATAGCAAGCTTGGCCATATTGAATAACATGTAAACAATCTGCCAGGAAACATTTTGAAGCAAAAGTAGAGCACCAAAATGACATGCTAGACTACTCCATAATTGCAAACAAGGGCATTAATGGATAGAAGATAACCATATGTTCAAAACACCCTTACTGAAGTATCTCAAAATATGCATGGATCTCTCTGTAGCATCAAGTTTACATGGCATCAAAATAACAGCAAAACAGGGACTAAAATCAGCAATATCACGAAGCCTAGTTTGCATGCTTGTGCTAGTCACCACATTGATCACAAAAATACATGGCATACACCCCTGGAAAGATGGCATGGCATAGATCAAAACACATGTAGACATCAACCCCATAGGATGCACACATCAATCATGGCAAAAATGACAAACGAGCAAGTTATAACAGTTTCAGCAGATTAACATCAACATGCACTCTTCCAACAGCATTTCAGGCATCAAGATGAGCTCAAATCGAAATGATGCAATGGAATGAAATGAAGTACTCTTCGAGACGAACAATTTGACATATTACACGCACGAAACGGAGCTACAAATGCAGAGATGTGACATGTCAAACATAGCATGATTATTATGCAGAATCGGGGACTTAGTGGAATTTGCACCTAGGGAAAAATGGACGGGGTGGTACGGGATGGAGAGATCCAGGGCTCGGGGCGTGTTTGGATGGTGGGATGGGTGGATCTGATCCACCCATCGACGGATCCGGTCGGAGGAGCTCCGGCGAGCTCCAGGACGAGCGGCGGCGAGCTCGCCGGAGTGGAGACGGCGGGCGACGGCGAGGCAAGATGACGGCGGGGCGGTGAGGCGCGGAGGAGCCGCGGCGGAGGGCGCACGGCGAGGCGGAGCGTGGCCGGGCGGCGTGGGGTGGCGCGCTCCGGCGAAGGAGGCGACGGGAGGCAGCCGGAGGGGCAACTCCGGCGACCTGGCGGCGGGGCTGGCGATGCACGACGACGGAGATGCGCTCGGGCGCTGCTTGCTGCGGGGGAAGCGGGGCGCGGGCGCCCCGGGCTGCATCGGCGGCGACTCGGACCCAGGCGCAGGGGCGCCGGCGGCGGAGGGCGGCGGTGGCGAGGCGCGCCGGCGGGTCGGGCGGCGCTGGGGTGCGAGGCGCTCGGGCGAGTGGGCGGCGGCGCGGCCGGGCCTGCGTGGGCCAGCCATGGGCCCGGGCGGGCCGGCGGCGCGGGGCGGCGGCGGCTGCCACGTGGCGCGCTGCGATTGGCGGAGGCGGGCGGAGCGGACATGTCCGTCGGCGGGCGGACGTGTCCGTCGGCGGGAGGAGGAGGAAGCTAGGGTTTGCATCGCGAATTTCGGAGGGGGAGGATATTTTATAGGTAGAGGGAGCTAGGAGAGTCCAAATGAGGTGCGGTTTTCGGCCACGCGATCGTGATCGAATGACCGAGAGCATGGAGGGGAGTTTGCTGGGCTTTGGGCCACTTTGGAAGGGGTGTTGGGCTGCAACTCAAAGAGGGCTTTAACGGTTACCCGGTTAACCGTTGGAGTATCAAACGACCTCCAAATGGCACGAAACTTGACAGGCGGTCTACCGGTGCTATACCAAGGCCGCTTGGAAAACCTCGGGCCATTCCGAGAAAGTTTAATACCCACTCCCAACAAGAGACAAAAGGGGACGCCGGAGGACATAGGAGTGCCGGATTGCAAAACGGACAACGGGGAAAATGCTCGGATGCATGAGATGAACACGTATGCAAAATGAAATGCACATGAAGACATGATAAAATGCAGATGATGACATGGCAAAATGCAACACGCAAGCAAATGACATGGCAAAGACGGCGAATAACTGGCAGACACCTGGCGCATCGAATCCGGGGCGTTACACGAAACCACCTCAAAGCTATTCTTTCCGCTCGATCTATTCAAGAGTCGTACTAAAATAACACAAAGCTATTTTTTCTGTTCGATCTATCCTAGAGTTCATACTAGAATAATACCAAAGCAAATTCATGTTCATACTCAATCCACACAAAGAACTATAAAGAGACCCCAAAGTTTCCGTCGGAGAAAAAGTGCATCAAGCCCTATGCATAGATTACCCTAATATCACCGCGGGAATCCGCGAGTTGAATGCCATAACACATATCAAGTGAATCAATAAGACACCTCATTGTCACCTCAAGTATTCATATTGCAAGACATATATCATGTGTTCTCATCTCTGAATATTCAATCCGACAAGACAAAACTTTGAAGGGTAAAGATGCAGTTCATCATATCAAGAGTATAGAGGGGAGAAACATCATATGATCCGACTATATTAACAAAGCCCATGATATAGATCACGAGAGAGAGAGAGTGTGTGTGTGAGAGAGAGAGAGAGAGAGATCAAACACATAACTAGTGGTACAAACCCTCAGCCCCGAGGGTGGACTACTCCCTCCTCATCATGGTGGCCGTCGGGATGATGAAGATGGCCACCGGAGATGATTCCCCCCTCTGGCAGGGTGCCGGAACGGGGTCTAGATAGGTTTTCACGGATACAGAGACCTTGCGGCGGTCAAATTTCTGATCTAGGTTAACCCCGAAGGGTTTCGGAATATTTGGGAATTTATAGTGCAAAGAAGGGGTACGGGAGGCCACTGAGGTGGGCGCGCCAGGGGGCCCAGGCGCGCCCTGGTGGGTTGTGCCTCCCTCGGGGCACCCCCAAGTGCTGCTCTGGCCCATCCTGGTTGTTCTGGTCCATAAAAAATCTCCAAGGAGTTACGCGGTGTTTGGACTCCGTTTGATATTGATTTCCTGCAATGTAAAAAACAATCAAAAAACAGTAACTGGCACTGGGCACTGGGTCAATAGGTTAGTCCCAAAAAAGATATAAAGTTGATATAAAATGATTGTAAAACACCCAAGAATGATAATATAATGGCATGAATACTTCATAAATTATAGATATGTTGGAGACGTGTCATGGATCTATCGTAGTCCTTTTGAAGTGTCGAACGTATGTACGGCCATGCTGCAATAGTAAATACGACTACGTACGTACATACGGGCGGGGTCTCGAACGCGTACTCGTGCATACGTATGGCCAGGGCTCGTGTATATGGAGAGGCAACGGACGGCAGCGACATCGTCATGTTCATCAGCAGCTAACCGGCTGGGTCAGACTGGAGGAAACAGTGTCGTCTTCACCGAGAGCCAAGTGACTGGGTCGAAATGCGTCCTGTTCATCGGGGGCAAAGCCATTGCGTCAGAACGCGTCCTGTTCATCGGGAGCCAACCTGCTTGGACGGAACAGCCGAAACGAGGCCTGGCGTACGCAGAACGAAGGAAATGGGCCTTCTGTTCGGCTGCGTACGGTCAAAACGGGGTCCTGTTCACCGGAAAGGGTCCGGTGTACCGCAAAACGGTGGAAACGGACTTCTATTCAAGCTCCTACGATCGAAACGGGGTCTTGTTGATCGGGAGGGGTGTGACATACCGCAAAACGGAAGAAACAGACTTCACTTCGACCTCCTACGATTGAAACGGGGGTCCTGTTCATCGGGAGGGGTGTGGGGTACCGCAAAACGGTATTCCACGGGCCACTGTTCATCCACCGTCGACTTCCTCCAGCCTCCACCTGCTACTGTTCATCCACCGTCAACTTCCTCCAGCCTCCACCAGCTACTGTTCATCCACCGGCTCCTGTTCATCTAGCCTTCACTGGCTACTGTTCATCCAGCCCTCCACGGGGTCCTGTTCATCCAGCCTCCACCGGCTACTGTTCAACCAGCCCTCCACGAGGGTCTGTTCAACCAGCCCCTCCACGGGTTCCTGTTCAACCAGCCCTCCACCGGCTACTGTTCATCCACCCCCACCTCCTCGATCGGGGTCCTGTCCATCCAATGGCAACGGTCTCTACTACCACGGGATCCTGTTCATCCAACCCCCACTGGGAACTGTTCATCCAACCACCACCGAGAACTATTCATCAAGAGGCGGCTTCGGTCGGCTTCAATTAGCAGCAGTAGCGGAGGAATCACTCGGGTTCAGTTAATAGCAAGGGATCGATCAGGGTTCAGTAACGTAGCTAGTGCAATCGCTCGGGTTCAGTTAATAGCAAGGGATCGATCAGGGTTCAGTAACATAGCTAGTGCAATCGCTCGGGTTCAGTTAGAGCCCAATGCCTCGCTCGGGTTCAGTTAGAGCACAACGCCTCGCACACATGCGCGTACGTGTACGAGAGAAACGCGCAAACCTCCATGCATCGCTCGGCCCCGACCGCCCACTGTAACCGTGAACTCCCCGAAATTTTCCTCGCCCTTGCTTCTACCATGATTTTTTCTGTCATGGACGGCCCAAAGAATGTCATGCAGGTGCTTCTCCGGCCCTCCCAGGACGAAAAGCCCATTATTTGTCATGATTTTTTGTCATAGAATTAGGAGCCCACCACATCTATGATGATACCGGGTTTTGTCATAATTATCGTCATAGAAGTGTCATAAGCATGACGGAAAAAAAATTTCGGCCCAAAATGTCACGGTGTGTCTTTTTTTTGTAGTGATATCACATCACGTCTTGACCATATCACATCACAACATGCCCTGCAAAAACAAGTTAGACATCCTTTACTTTGTTGTTGCAAGTTTTACGTGGATGCTATGGGCTTCTAGCAAGAATTGTTCTTACCTATGGCAAAACCACAACGATCATTTATCAAGTGTGTTGTTTTAACCTTCTTCAAGGACCGCCCGTAGTCAAATTCAATTCAACTAAAGTAGGAGAAATAGACCGTTGGGGAACGTAGTAATTTCAAAAATTTCCTACGCACACGCAAGATCATGGTGATGCATAGCAACGAGAGGGGAGAGTGTTGTCCACGTACCCTCGTAGACCGAAAGCGGAAGCGTTAGAACAACGCGGTTGATGTAGTTGTACGTCTTCACGGCCCGACCAATCAAGCACCGAAACTACGACACCTCCGAGTTCTAGCACACGTTCAGCTCGATGACGATCCCCGGACTCCGATCCAGTAGAATGTCGGGGAAGAGTTCCGTCAGCACGACGGCGTGGTGACGATCTTGATGTTCTACCGTCGCAGGGCTTCGCTTAAGCACCGCTACAATATTATCGAGGACTATGGTGGAGGGGGGCACCGCACACGGCTAAGAGATCAAGAGATCAATTGTTGTGTCTAGAGGTGCCCCCCTGCCCCCGTATATAAAGGAGCCAAGGGGGAGGGGGCGGCCGGGCAAGGAGGGCGCGCCAAGGGGGAGTCCTACTCCCACTGGGAGTAGGACTCCCTTCTTTCCTAGTTGGAGTAGGAGAGGGGGGAAGGAGGGAGAGAGGAAGGAAAGGGGGGGCGCCGCCCCCCTCTCCTTGTCCTATTCAGACTAGGGGGGAGGGGCGCGCGACCCAGCCCTTGCCTCCTCTCCTTCTCTCCACTAGGGCCCATGTAGGCCCATTAAGCCCCCGGGGGGTTCCGGTAACCTCCCGGTACTCCGGTAAAATCCTGATTTCACCCAGAACACTTCCGATATCCAAATATAGGCTTCCAATATATCAATCTTCATGACTCGACCATTTCGAGACTCCTCGTCATCTCCGTAATCTCATCCAGGACTCTGAACAAACTTCGGTACATCAAAACTCGTAAACTCATAATATAACTGTCATCGAAACCTTAAGTGTGCGGACCCTACGGGTTTGAGAACTATGTAGACATGACCTAGAACTGTTTCCGGTCAATAACCAATAGCGGAACCTGGATGCTCATATTGGCTCCTACATATTCTACGAAGATCTTTATCGGTCAAACCGCATAACAACATACGTTGTTCCCTTTGTCATCGGTATGTTACTTGCCCGAGATTTGATTGTCGGTATCCAATACCTGGTTCAATCTCGTTACCGGCAAGTCTCTTTAATCGTTACGCAATGCATCATTCCGTAACTAACTCATTAGCTACATTGCTTGCAAGGCTTATAGTGATGTGCATTACCGAGAGGGCCCAGAGATACCTCTCCGACGATCGGAGTGACAAAATCTAATCTCGAAATACGCCAACTCAACATGTATCTTTGGAGACACCTGTAGAGCTCCTTTATAATCACCCAGTTATGTTGTGACGTTTGGTAGCACACAAAGTGTTCCTCCGATAAACGGGAGTTGCATAATCTCATAGTTATAGGAACTTGTATAAGTCATGAAGAAAGCATTAGCAACATACTAAACGATCGAGTGCTAAGCTAACGGAATGGGTCAAGTTAATCACATCATTCTCCTAATGATGTGATCCTGTTAATCAAATGATAACACATGTCTATGGTTAGGAAACATAACCATCTTTGATTAATGAGCTAGTCAAGTAGAGGCATACTAGTGACATTAAGTTTGTCTATGTATTCACACATGTATCATGTTTCCGGTTAATACAATTATAGCATGAATAATAAACATTTATCATGATATGAGGAAATAAATAATAATTTTATTATTGCCTCTAGGGCATATTTCCTTCACAGGCACCCGCCAGCCACCTTTATGCAAAAAAGTTGCATGTCAGTCGGTGGAACCGGTCTCATGTACGTGGATATGTAAGGTTGGTCCGGGCCGTTTCATCCCACAATACCACCGACTCAAAATAAGACGTTGGTGGTAAGCAGTATGACCATCACCGCCCACAACTCCTTTGTGTTCTACTCGTGCATACCATCTAAGCATAGGCCTGGCTCGCATGCCACTGTTGGGGAACGTTGCATGGAAAATAAAAAAAATTCTACGCACACGCAAGATCTATCCATGGAGATGCATAGCAACGAGAAGGGAGAGTGTGTCTACGTGCCCTCGTAGACCGTAAGCGGAAGCGTTTGTTAATGCGGTTGACGTAGTCGAACTTCTCGCGATTTAACCGATCAAGTACCGAACGTACGGCACCTCCGTGTTTAGCACACGTTCAACTCGGTGACGTCCTCGCCTTCTTGATCCAGCAAGACAGGCGAAGTAGTGGATGAGTTCTGGTAGCACGAATGTGTGGTGACGATGGTGGTGATGCTATCTCCGCAGGGCTTCGCCTAAGCACTACAAAAATATGACCGAGAGACGAAACTGTGGAGAGGGGCGCCACACACGGCTAAGAGATTGTCGTGGGTGTAGTGTGATGCCCCCTCCCTCATATATATAGTGGGGGAGGGGAGGCAGCCAGGAGGCACCCCAAGGATGGTTGGCCGGCCCCCTTGGGCTCCTGCCCTCTAGCGCCCTCCCCCCCTTCCTTATATGCGTGCGGGGGAAGGCAGGAGGAGGTGCCCCCCTTTCCTTCCTCCTAGGTGGAGGGAAGGAAAGAGGGGCTAGCCCTCCCTCCTTTCCATCCATAGAAGCGGTGGCCAAGGGAAGGGGCACGCCAGCCCCTTGTGGGCTGGTGTGTTCCCCCCTATTGGCCCATAAGGCCCATTAACCACCCGGAGCTTCCTGGAACCCCTTTCGGTGATCCGATGACTACCCGGTACCTCCGAAACTCTTTAGGTGTCCAAATATCATCGTCCTATATATCGATCTTTACCTACGGACCATTCCGAAGCTCCTCGTCATGCCCATGATCTCATCTGGGACTCTGAACAACATTCAGTCACCAAATCACATAACTCATATAACACTATATCGTCAACGAACGTTAAGCATGCGGACCCTACGGGTTCGAGAATTATGTAGACATGAAAGAGACACCTCTCCGGTCAATAACCAATAGCGGAACCTGGATGCCCATATTGGTTCCTACATATTCTACGAAGATCTTTATCGGTCGAACCGTTATGACAACATACGTAATTCCCTTTGACTGTCGGTATGTTACTTGCCCGAGATTCGATCGTCGGTATCTCCATACCTAGTTCAATCTCGTTATCAGAAAGTCTCTTTACTCGTTCTGTAATACATCATCTCGTAACTAACTCCATAGTCACTTTGTTTGCAAGCTTATTATGATGTGTATTACCGAGAGGTCCCAGAGATACCTCTCCGATACCCAGAGTGACAAATCTCAATCTCGATCCATGCCAACTCAACAGACACCTTCGGAGATATCTATAGAGCATCTTTATGATCACCAAGTTACATTGTGACATTTGATAGCACACAAGGTATTCCTCCGGTACCACGGAGTTGCATGTTCTCATCATCGAAGGAACATATATTTGACATTCAAGAAAGCAGTAGCAATAAACTGAACGATCATATGCTAAGCTAACGGATGAGTCTTGTCCATTACATCATTCTCCTAATGATGTGATCTCGTTATCAAGTGACAACACATGTCTATGGTTAGGAAACCTTAACCAACTTTGATCAACGAGCTAGTCTAGTAGAGGCTTACTAGGAACATAGTATTTGTTTATGTATCCACACATGTATTTAAGTTTCCGATCAATACAATTCTAGCATGAATAATAAACCTTTATCATGAATAAGGAAATATAAAATAACAACTTCATTATTGCCTCTAGGGCGTATTTCCTTCATCATGAACACGACACAACATGCCTCTCGTTGTAAAGAAATTGATGTTTTACAAAACTGTTTAACTAAATGACAGTCGACTGAATTTCAAATTTGGGTCAATCGATGCCGGAGTGAGCTAGAGGTAAGGAAGGAGAAAGAAGGGGCTCGCAGGAGGGAAACCCCATTATCTATCTTAGGGTTTAGGGTAGGGGCGATGGTGGACGACGGTGGTGGTGGGGCTTCGCCGGAGAAAGAAAACTAGATGCGGGCGGGGCTAGAGGAATGGCTAGGGGCGGCGGTGGGGGACGGTTTAGGGGAGGGCGGGCGGCGGCAGTACCGGCGGTGGGGGCCGGTTCAGGGTAGGCGCGGGGCGGCGAGGGCTGGCGGTTAGGCCGGCGGCCCGTGCGGCAGTTTGAAAAGAAGAAAAGCTGAGGAAAAAGAAGAGGTGAGAAAGAAGAAGCGTACGATTTTCATCGAATGGTTGACTGACCCAAATTAAAAATCAGTCGACTAATATGTAGCCTGGTCCTTTAAAAAAACTTCTAACATCTTGGAAGGGAGGAATACGATGATGGAACAAAAACCGTGCGGGTGCGGATCCTTTACGTATCCGTCGTCGGTCGCGCGCCCAAATAAAACATTTTGCAGTACTAGTATAATCTCGCTCGTGTTGCGTGTGTAACTGCCAACTGCCCTCGACCCGCCGCTTCCTCCCTCCCGACTCCCGACCGGCGGAGATGGCGGTCCCGGGAGGAGGTGCCGCCGCCGCGCTCGCCCTGACCCTCCTCCTCCTCCTCCGCTCCTGCGTTTCCGGCGCCGTCCACGCCTCCTCCGCCCTCCGCCACGCCGTGCCGCGCGGCGACGCCGGCGGCGGACTCTGCGGGCAGCTGCTCCTGCCGCTGGGCTACCCGTGCACCGAGCACACTGTACGTACGTTCCCTGCTGCTAGTATATGGAGTACAGTACTGCACATCTTCCTCTTCCCCCCATCCCTCCCCTCTCGGTTCCTCCACTGGTGATTAGTCTCGTGCTTCTTGTACCAATTTCAACCATTTCCCCCAGCGAAGCGAATGGAAGGGGGGAGGGAGGGTTGTTTACTCGTTGACTTATCCGTATGGAGTTAAGCCACGATTGTGTCTCTCCGGATGGTAATCGAACAGCTAGCCTAGCAACCAAGGTAGATCGGGGAGAGCCGAATTGTTCCGTGTCCGTTCGTAGGCTTGCGTTCATTCACACGGCAGTGTCCTTCTGTTTTCTTGCCAGGTGAAAGTGAAATGGCTGAGATACTATTTTGGTCCCAGCTGGGCCTGAGCCACCAAAGTGTGTTTCTCACGCCCCGTTCGAAGAGAAGAAAATGCAATCGTGTAGGGAAACAAAAAAAGCAATAAATGTAAGAGTGTGTCTCAAGTGAACTGGAGCAGCAATTACTTGTGTCATGGAGCTCCTTTACTCTCAGGCAAAGTAGTAGCCCATATCCTTTGTTTCAACTCCAAGCAAAAGACAAGCGTACTGGCTGACTGTGCTTACACTCCTCTTCTTCGATTCCTAGTTTCAGGACACAACTCTACACTAGGCATTGTCACATCCATCTCGAGTAAACATTCTTCCATCAGAGCTGGCTTTGGTAAACTATTCCGGCTTGTTGACACCATTTTATGGGTGCAAATAACCCGCTTGCGTGTTCATTTCTTCAGCACAGATCTTTTGCGATAATGTAACCAACTATTGTCAAATCATTGACTGCACAATCATCCTGGTATCACATGGTACATGGTGGTGGCACTTCTGCGCACGGTGACGCCAGAGTGAACGAAGAGGGATCTTGATTTAATGATTTAAAACACTATTAATATCCTACAGTGAGAGCTTGTCGCTGGCCAAAACTAATGTATACGTGTATTTATATCAATTACTCTTGAAGGAATTTTACCAAACGCCATTAAAAACTTAATGTCCTTCTTTTCCTTTCGTTCCTGCTTATAAAGTTCACCAAGTATGAATTGTAACAGAAAGCTCCCCCTGTTACTGAGTGGATGTCACTCTTTCTTATATGGATCTTAATTCTTTTTGCCTTGCAGGTTGAAACAAACGATGGCTTTCTTCTGTCTCTTCAGCATATTCCACATGGCAAAAATGGAGTTGCAGACAATACTGGACCTCCAGTTTTTCTTCAACATGGTCTTTTTCAGGTTTTTTCTCATTACAGCCATCTTTACTTAGCTTTTGATTGTATCGTGTTACAGTTGCTATTTGTTCCATATCTGGATGTTTCATTAGATAATGCAGTTCTTATCTTCAATTGCCATAATCACTGTTCTATCGCATCAGCCTCTATTTTTAAATGTTTTTGCTTTATCTATATCCTTGACAGGGAGGAGACACATGGTTCATAAATTCTGCTGAACAGTCGCTTGGATATATCCTTGCTGATAATGGCTTCGATGTTTGGATTGGAAATGTTCGTGGAACACGTTGGAGTAAAGGCCATTCAACTTTCACTGTGCATGATAAGGTGAGTATACTCTATAGAAAGTTATATAATAAACAGCACTTTCTACAAACAAGGAATGAATTGGGTATGCACAGTAAGTCTTCTGATTTGATCATTCACCCAATTGCATGGTAGCAAAAATAAAGTTGAGTTGACTTTTATAGAATCTGGAAGTCACTCGAAATGAAGATTTTCATTATTAAAATTGTGGATGAAATTGCATAACATGCCTGTTTTTGGTGCTTTAAGGCACAAATACAGATCATAATGTGCTCCCTGACCTGTCCATGGTCCCTATGGTTTAGGCTCGCTTGACAGCGGTGAGCTTTTCCGAAGCTTTTTCTAGTTTTGGATATACAGTTGTAAGCACATTCTAGCCATAATAAATGCAGCTAGTAAAGTTCCTGTATGTAGCTAGATTCCATTGTCACAGCACAGCAACTACAAACTGGTTCTAGTCTTTGATTCTGACCAAATCCTGTGGGAGCTTTGCAGCTTTTCTGGGATTGGAGCTGGCAAGAGCTTGCTGAATATGATCTTCTGGCAATGTTAAGCTACGTGTATACAGTTAGGCAGTCCAAAATTTTGTATGTGGGGCATTCGCAGGTAAGCTGTTTGGGGTTCGATTGAGAAATGTTTGTTGTGAATCCAAAAATTTGTGGTAATAAATATTTTCCTTTTCTTGTAGGGAACTATAATGGGTTTGGCTGCTTTTACATTGCCTGAAATCACAAAGATGATTAGCGCTGCTGCACTTCTTTGTCCAATTTCTTACCTTGATCATGTTAGTGCTAGTTTTGTTCTCAGAGCAGTTGGCATGCATCTTGACCAGGTGCTTTACTATTCTTTGAATAAATCCACGAAATAAATGCCAGTGACTTCCAAACTGACTTATGGTGAGCTTTGACACAGATGCTTCTTACCATGGGCTTCCATCAGCTGAACTTCCGGAGGTATGCCACTTCTTTCCGCAGCCTTCCACTTTTTCTCTTTGGGTGTGATTGTAATTGTCCAACTCGATGAACAGCGATATGGGAGTTCAAATAGTAGATTCTATATGCGATGATGGACATGTGGACTGCAACGATTTGCTGTCTTCGATAACAGGTATTGTATTGTTTCTTTCGGATTTGTTATAGATTTTTACTTGCTATTAAGAAAAGATGAGATTGTCCTAAATTTGATATTGCTGGAGTTCTACTGTTCTTTTGTCCAAACACACATTTTATATGCACTAGAACATAACCATTCCCAAATAATCCAAATACTGAAACTGTGTATATTGTAAGCTACTGAGCTTGTAAGGCAGTTGTGCTCACAATTTTTATCTTGAGAAAGTGCAATAGTCTTGTGTCTGATAACTCGAAGATAGAAAAGTAATATGTTCAACGGGCATTTGAATAGACTGAAACACCCACAACACGAACCACGCCTTAAGCGGTAAGCTCCGCCGGTGATGACACCTGTAGGCCAGTCACACCTGCCTTACCCTACAAGCTTGCCTTTTTCTAGAAGCATAACGATGCCGGGTTGTCACTGTTGAAGGCAGCAGCGTTCGCTGCTTCCAGATGATGATGGTGGATTATCACAGACAGATTCGATGTCGTAATAATGCACCGTACATTATCACACAGACAGATTTGATGGCAATGGTGATGGATTGCAAGTTTAGGTGTTTAAAAGGCATGTCAACAATGTTATGTTAATTTATGGAGCCTAGACCAGTTCCTGTGCATGCCAGGTTATGCTTGAACTTTTATCGGGGGTCTGCTCTCATCCAATTAGAGTACTGGCATTCTCAGTTTCGAGTTTAATTTCAAGAGTGCAGTTAACTTTCTGTTTTGAGTTTCTTTAATTGTAGAATTCACATTCCATGATACTTCTGATAGTGGCACACAAGTTTTACATCTCAAAGCAAAACTGTTTGTTCTAAGCTACTCCCTCCGTCCCATAATGTAAGACGGGTTTTGACTCTAGTGTAGTGTAAAAAAACGTCTTACATTATGGGACGGAGGGAGTAGTATGTTTTTTTATTAGAACTGAGATATAATTACCTATTTAATTATCTAGATGGATCACATCATCATGGATGTAGATGAATGAACTAACACAATTTAGCTGTGCTGGCTGCTTATGCTGTGGCATATTTGAGCCACCGCCAAGTTAACTTTCTGTTTCGAGTTTCAGTAATAGTAGAATTCACATGCCATGGTACTTCTGATAGTGGCACACAAGTTTGCATTCTGAAACAAAGTTGAACTGTCTGTTCTAAGTTAGTGTCTCTCTTTATTGGAAATGCACACGAATAGAATTACCTATTTAAGATCTAAATAGATCACATCATAAGGGATGTTGATGAATGAACTAACACATTTTAGCTGTGCTGACTGCTTATGCTGTGGTATATTTGAACTGCATTCTTAATTCCTTGTTGTTTTGATTTAATTCATTTACTTTTTTCAGGGGAAAATTGTTGCTTCAATGGATCACGGATTGACCATTACTTGGAGTACGAACCTCATCCATCATCAACTAAAAACTTGCGTCATCTTTTTCAGAGTATGTTTTCTCATGACTAATTCTTGAAGTTGTTTAGACAATATGTCTTGGAACATTATTTTCCCTTACTTTGTACTACCTCTGTACAGCCTACAAAAACGTCTTATATTTTGATATGGAGGGAGTAGTTTATAACTGAGAGTTGCAAACAGTGCCTACATTGGCCTCCATTTCTTCAATCCTTTTGAATGTGTTATGCACTTGCGCTTGCATGCAAGCACTTTTGATCTTTCTGATGGGCATTCATCTCCATAACCTTAAAAGTGTAGAATGCAGGCAAGTTAATTGATTTATAGCTGTAGGAATTTGAAAGAGTGGTTTCTAGAGTGGCATCACAT
The DNA here is from genome assembly GCA_963921465.1 of Triticum timopheevii. Classification (NCBI taxonomy): domain Eukaryota; kingdom Viridiplantae; phylum Streptophyta; class Magnoliopsida; order Poales; family Poaceae; genus Triticum; species Triticum timopheevii. The sequence goes on along the minus strand of OY997270.1, from coordinate 283,777,069 downwards.
AGAATTCCCTCCATGGACCATTATTGTCCCAGCATGTATCAGTAACCCAGGACTCGTCCCATCTGCCATCTCATAGCTGTGATGGTGGATGTATAACCTCCAAGACCATTGGATGATGTAGATTTGCACAACCAATGGTGAGCATTTCAATTGCTTCCCCAACTGTTCAGACATGGTCGAGTAGCTAGTAAACTTAACATTTGATTAGGATATGAGTTTGTACCAGTTTAAGGAACGAAGTTGATTGGGTACTGTTAGGAGAATAGTTTATAGAGATCAGCTCAGCTGAGAAGTTGATGGATGATAACGAAAATATGGCATACTTCTACCATTCACTTCAGAGCAACTCCAACGCGCCGACCCAAACGGACGCGAGCTTTGTCTGCTTTTTGCCCGTTTGGGTCGGACGCCCTCTCGCGTGCGCCCTGTTTTTGGTTTGGGTCGGCAGTGCGCCCAACGGGCTGACCCATATTTGCCCGCGCGGCCGGCTTGCCGTCATTTTTCAACCAATATACACACTTTTGCATAGTTTCACAAGCAAACAAATATAGCATAGTTCTACAACCCAAATAAATATATCATAGTTTACAAGCCGAATAAAAATTAAATTGTCTCAAATACATTTAAAAAAAAGATACATCTATTGGTTGCCAGCGTGAGCCTACATATGTTCAACCAAATCATCTTGCAGCTGAATGTGAGTTTCCCAATCACGCATTTGATGATGAAATTGGGTGCACTGCGCAAATGTTGCCGTTCCTCCATGCTCAGGCACAACATTGTCACCCTGGAACTGAAACCTATCGTAGATACATTCCGGGAGCTCATCCTCTACGATCATATTGTGCATGATCACACAAGCAGTCATCACCTCCCACAACTTCTTGGTGCTCCAAGTTCTAGCAGGATACCAAACGATGCCCCATCGAGATTGCAGAACACCAAAGGCACGCTCGACATCCTTCCTAGCACTCTCTTGCTCTTGGGGAAATCTGCTCCTCTTCTCTCTGACAAGGTTGGGAATTGTCTTCACAATAGTGGTCCACTGAGGATAGATATCGCCAGCTAGGTAGTATCCTTTGTTGTAGTTGTGGCCGTTGATGTTAACATTCACTGGCGGGCAGTTGCCTTCGACAAGCCTTGCAAACACGGGCGAGCGTTGAAGCACGTTGATATCATTCTGCGATCCGGCCATGCCGAAGAAATAGTGCCAGATCCAGAGATCTTGTGAGGCCACGGCCTCAAGTATGACAGTGCAAGCCTTGACATGGCCCCTATACTGCCCTTGCCAAGCAGAAAGGCAGTTCTTCCACTCCCAGTGCATGCAGTCTATGCTGCCAAGCATCCCTGGAAGCCTCTGCTGGCATTCATCGCCAACAAGCGGGTTGTATCTTCAGCAGTTGGCTCTCAAGTACTCAGGGCCGAACACTGCAATCACAGCCTTGCAGAACTTGTACATGGAGTCTAGGCACGTAGACTCGCTCATACGGACGTACTCATCAATGAGATCACCGGGCACTCCGTATGCAAGCATCCGAATAGCTGCAGTGCATTTCTAATAAGAGGAGAAGGCAATCTTTCCAAGGGCATCCTCCTTGCACTCGAAATACTTATCGTATCCGACCACCCCCTCCCGAATACGGTTGAAAACATGCCTAGCCATACGGAAACGGCGCCGGAATTGGTGATGTTTGAAGAGCGGGTTGGGTGTCTCAAAGTAGTCCTTCCAAAGAAGGAAATGACCGCTCTCTCGGTTGCGATTCAACGCCGGAGTGTGCCTCAGGATCGAGCCCCGGAACAACGGCCGCTGCCTACTAAGGTGGTCATGGACGACCAACACAGCAGCCACCATCTCCTCATCGTCGGATGAGGAATCATCGGAGTCGCAGAGGAAATTGTGGAAAAAGAACTCGTCGGCGGAGTCCATTTGTACCTTGTGGGCAAACTGTCGAACAGCTTGCGGACGTCGTCGAAGAAGCTGGCCGGCGAAGAGACGCGCGCCTCCCCTGGACCAGGTAGCTGGCCTGGCGGCGTCAGGCGAGCGTGGCGGCGTCAGACGAAGGAGCTGGCCGGGGCGTGGGGGGCGACTTCGTGCTCGCGGCGACGCCAGGGCGGGGGGGAAGTTGCGGTGGCTCGGCGGCGAGGCGGTGGTGGCCGCGACGTTTGAGGTGGCAGTGTGCGGGGGACGTGTATGGGCGCGGACTGCTGGCAGGGGCACCGGAACTGGGCGGCGGCGGCGGTGACAGGGTGGGGCGGGCGAGGGTTGGTTGTCGATGGGGTGGAAGAGAATGGCCTATGTGCCACTGATTGGCGGGCCATGGGGAGGAGTAGGCGCGCGTCCGCTTCGTGTCCGCGCCGATGCATATGAGGCCAAAATTTGGGCAAGGGAATGGGTCACCCGGTGGACAAAGAGCGGACGCGCGTCCGTTTGGGTCGCTGCGTTGGGCTGACTTTTCTGTCCGCGGCGACCCAAACGGACACGCGCGGACGAAATGGGTCACGCGTTGGAGTTGCTCTTAGTCCACGGTAGAGAAAGGTTATTATTTATTTATCTGGAAAAAAACCACAAGAGTACATGTTGCTATGAGCTCAAGCACAATTCCGAATTGAGAAATGGGTTATGCACCACTAAAAGATTCCCAGTTATGGTACGTAGCATCAAATAGCAACAAGCAAAATTCCAAATTGAGAAATTGGTTATGCACTACTAAAAGACTCCCAGTTATGGTACGTAGCATCAAAAGCTTTCAGTTCACTTGAATCCCATCCAAGTTCTTTAGTATCAACCCAACTGCTATTTACTTTGTGCTTGGACCAGCATCAGAGTATCAGACAGTATGAATTAACTAAGGCAACTCTACAGAGTTTCATTCGTTGCAGTTGCTTTGCTGCTAAAATTAGGACTGTTTCGTTAGTTGAGCATACAACTTCCTTTGTTGCTATTGATATTGAATTTAGCTCATTTCTGAAAGCATGAGTGTTGCTTGCAGAAATAATTACTGGCTAATTAAAACAGTCTTTCCAGTCATCTTAAAGCAGGGATTTTATTTCGTCTATGCAGTGATCAGGAAAGGCACTTTCGCAAGGTACGACTACGGATTGTTGGGAAACCTAAGGCGTTACGGTCGGCTGTCGCCCCCTCCGTTTGACCTAAGCAGCATACCGGAATCACTGCCAATGTGGATGGGATACGGTGGTCTTGATGCATTGGCTGATGTCACCGATGTTGAGCGTACGGTCAAAGAGCTGAGATCTACGCCAGAGCTGCTGTACATTGGTGGCTACGGCCACATTGATTTCGTCATGAGCGTGAAGGCTAAAGATGATGTTTATGTCGACCTGATGCGGTTCCTTCGCCTTAGGGCAAATGGATCATTGCACAGTAGCTACTAGGACTCCACGCTGGTGTGTGTAATACAGTACGTATGTACAGTTCTTTTCTTCTCTGGATTTACGATTGACAGTGCCATTATTTATGTATATTATGAGATTGTACATCTCAAGAAATAATGTAGTATGAACCTGTATATAAGCTTGCTGGGTTGTGCAATCACTTGTGTGGCCATTGATTCCTCCCGTGTATTAATATAGTACGTACTCCAGAAAAGAAAAAGAACTGTACATACTTTTTTAGAGGTATAATTGCACTAGAGACACGAGAACTTGTCCCACAAAATCACTTAGGGTGCGCTTGGATGCAAAGTATTTTTGTAGTTTTTCTAGAATACCGTGAAAAAACCTTGGTTTTGAATACTTCGATGTGTTTGGCTTCAACAAAAACTGAAGTTTTGTAAACCATAATATTCCAGAAACTGTGGTATTTTTGAAGTATTTGAAAAAGTGGTCTAGACCTCTTTTTTCTAAACAGAACAGAGAGAAAGTGCAATTGATGATGCCATCTACGTTGAGATAAGAATATTAGATGCGATCGTCTTCTAATTTTCCTCCATCTGTCCAGTCTGATTACAAGACTGCTACAAGGGGTGCCATATATATTATATATGACGCCGCTGGATGGGATGACAAAACTGATTAGTTTCTAGTGATCTTGCATGCTTTTCCATGGAGTCCTTAGCTGTCGATTAATTTCGGACTAGTAGCGCACTGATTAGATCAGGAGACCACTTGTATGCAACCGGGTATATATGCTAGGTAGCCAATTCAGTATAAATGGCGCATCGTACACGCACAAAGAATTTTGGTCCGCCTTGGTCCGCCTCCAAGAGTACATGCTCCCCAAAGAAGAGGCCGATGTATAAGAGGAAGGGAGGACCGCAGGAGGCAAAAGTTTACCGTAGGGTTGATCCACCGGCCCTACCAAGTTCTGGCAGCCTGATTGCTCCAGACGGAACTGCTACAGGTATGGTAGTGTTTGCAGCCCAGAGAGTGGAAGGCAGTGGTGCTACAGCCAGGGATGGAGGCGCTGAAGCTAGAGAACCAAAAAAGAAGAAACCTACCCCTCCGTCATCTGAAAATTCGGCAGCGGTTGCTGGTCAGCCCTGCCAGGCACCATGAAATGCCTCAGTTGGAACTGCCGGGGGCTTGGGAACCCCGAGGCAGTTCGAGAGCTTCGTAAATTAACGAAGCAAGAAGGGCCCGCCCTGCTATTTGTTTCAGGGACGAAGATCAGGGCTAAACGAGTTGAGATTCTGCAACAGAGCCTTGGCTTTGCGGGATGCTTTGCAGTGGATAGTGCAGGACTTAGCGGTAGAATTGGATTGTTTTGGTCAAATGAGGTGAAGGTTGAGTTAAAGAACTACAGTTCTGGACACATTGACGTCATGGTTCAGAAAGCTGATATGTCTACTCCTGAATGGAGGTTTATGGGCTTCTATGGTGCACCAAAGAAAGAAGATAGACACCATAGTTGGCGCTGTTTGAGGATGCTGAATGATATACCACACCAGGCATGGTTATGCTTAGGTGACTTTAATGAGACACTATTTGGTACTGAACATTTCAGCAGGGCTGTGCGACCGGAAGTGCAAATGCTAGCCTTTCGGGAGGCATTGGAAGATTGTTCCTTGCAGGATCTTGGATTCTCAGGGGTACCGTACACATGGGATAACAAGCAAGGGGGTGAGATGAATGTGAAAGCCCGTCTTGATCGTGGTGTAGCGAATGAGGAGTTCCTACAACGATTTGACCCTGTGCGTGTCCGCCACATCAGTGCACTGGAATCAGATCATTGCTTCGTGTTGTTAGAGACAACACCAGTGCAACCACGCCGGGGCCCGAGACAGTTTCGATATGAAGATGTGTGGCAGTCCCACGTTGACTATGACAACTTCATTGCTGAAGCGTGGAGGAGGAATCATGTCGGTCAGGGGCTTGCAGGAATCTAGGACACCTTACAGAAACTACAAAGCGAGCTTGGTGCGTGGGGTGCCCGGGAGTTTGGATGTCTAGCAAAAACAGTAAAGAAACTACAAGCCAGACTTGAAGTTTTGAGGAAACAGTCTATTGGGAGAGGACCTAATGAGGAAGAAAAGGCCACGGTGGTGCAGCTCCGTGAGGCTTTGAGGCAAGAGGAAATATGGATGAAGCAGCGCTCGCGTGTGCCGTGGCTTCGGAAGGGTGACCGCAATACTGCTTATTACCATGCTCAAGCGGCGCAGCACAAACGTATCAATAGAATCTCCAATCTTCGACGGGCGGATGGTTCAGTGTGTGTGTCCGAGCAGGAAGATATGGTGGAAGTGCAGTCGTTTTATCAGAACTTGTACTCCTCACAAGGGCAAAACGATATGAACGAGCTGCTCCAGTTTGTCCCTGAACGTGTAACAGGTGACATGAATACGATGCTTGATAAACCCTATGAACCGGAGGAGGTCCGTACAACCCTTTTTCAGATGTCATCATCGAAGGCCCCGGGAGTGGATGGGTTTACGACAGGCTTCTTTCAACGACACTGGATCATTCAACATGATCTAGTTCCAGCAATCTTGGGTTTTCTAAATGGTGGTGAGCTTCCTTTGGGGTTTAATGACACATCGATCACTCTTATACCCAAGGTACGCAACCCCCAGAGTATAACACAATTCAGACCAATATCATTATGTCCAGTGCCCTACAAGATTGGGGCAAAGATGATTACTAGTCGTTTAAAAGAGTTTATGGATATTGTGGTTGGCGAAGAACAAAGTGCGTTTGTCCCTGGTAGATTGATCACTGATAATGTGGTGGTTGCTTTTGAGAGCGTCCACACAATGAGACGGAGGAAGAAGGGGAAAAACTATGCATGTGCTGTCAAGTTAGACATGATGAAGGCCTACGACCGAGTCGAGTGGCATTACCTCGAGGCAATCATGACTAAGCTTGGGTTCAGCAGGAATTTTGTTTCTCTCATTATGAAGTGTGTTACTTCGGTTCGTTTTACAATCAGAGTCAATGGAGAGCTTCTGCCATATTTTGTTCCTTCTTGTGGTTTGAGACAAGGCGACCCAGTATCTCCTTTTCTCTTTTTACTTAGTGCAGAAGGGCTCACATCTTTGTTAAATTCTTATGGCTACCCGCGTATTGACAGAGGCATTCGAGTGTCAGTGCGGGCACCGTGGGTGAGCCATCTGCTTTTTGCCGATGACAGTCTCATCTTCATCAGTGCAACGGAGGAGAGTGTGATCCGACTAAATGAAATCTTGGTTATCTATGCTGCTTGTTCAGGCCAGTCAGTTAATCGCGATAAAAGTGCAGTCTTCTTTTCGCCAAACACACTAGTGGACAGGCGGCATGATCTGAAACTGCTACTAGGCATACAAGTCGAGGCTTTTAGCGATCGTTACCTTGGGTTACCAACAGCAGTTGGGAGGATTTCCAGTGGTACTTTTGATCATATTGGGGAGCGTTCAAGGAGCAAAATGAATGGTTGGGCAGAGCGACTTCTAGCTTGTGCTGGAAGAGAGTCATTGATCAAATCAGTAATACAAGCTATTCCAATGTTCAGTATGAGTTGCTTCCTTCTTTCAAAAAAGGTATGCAAAAGTTTAACATCTAGCATGGCTAAATTCTGGTGGAGTGGATCCCTAGATCGACGTGCGATGCACTGGTTGGCCTGGGATAAACTTGCATCTCCGAAAGCCCGAGGTGGTATGGGCTTCAGGGACTTGAACTTATTTAACTTGGCGCTGCTCGGGAAACACGGATGGAGATTCATCACGAATCCGGATTCATTATGCGCCAAGGTTATAAAGGGCCGGTACTTTCCCGACGGGGAATTCTTGGAGGCCACGGTGCCAAAGACGGCCTCTGCTATTTGGCGTGCTATAGTCGCAGGCAGGAAGGCGCTTGATGTTGGCCTAATCAAAAGTATTGGCGACGGGACTACTATCTCCATTTGGCATGATAAGTGGATCCCAGGTTTACAAACTTTCTCTCCTATGATTGTACCAGGAGGGACGACGTTGGGAACTGTGGACCAGCTTATTGATACAGACAACTGGTCATGGCGTCGGGAGCTAATTCGTGACGTGTTTGCTGCACCCGAAGCGGATGCAATACTGAATATCCCACTACGCAGAGGTGACGGCGATGATTTTCTTGCTTGGGCCCATGAAAGAAGCGGCATCTATTCTGTCAAGTCGGCGTACCGTGCTCTTGTGACTCAAAAGGAGCGTCTAGCTCTCGAGGAAGGGGCGGTTACCGGATCCTCACAGACTGAAGAACAGATGTGGAAGTCGCTGTGGAAGCTCAAGGTGTTGCCGAAGGTACGTGTGTTTTGGTGGAGGGTCGTTCGTGGCATCCTCCCTGATGAATCCACCTTGAGGTACCGTCATATCAAACCCATCAGTCGATGCAATGTTTGTCATGCGATGGATGAAGATTTAATGCACGCTTTAGTGCATTGCTCTCATGCCAAGTTGTTCTTGGAGCAGGCCTTCGTTTTGTTCGATCTCCGCAGGCCGCGCCTACACCCGGATACATGGGCCCGTGATATTATTTGTGACGGGCGGTTTTCTGATTTGGAAAGGTCTCAGATGATCTCAGTAATGTGGGCTATTTGGCACTCTAGAAATAGAGTTACTCATGATGATGATGCAATTGATCCTTTTTCATCAGTTAAGAGGATACGAGAGGACTTGGCGTTACTCGATATTCCCCTTCCACATGCTTCGGTGCTACCAGGCTTTGGGTGGACACCTCCTGAAGAGGGGGTCATCAAGATCAATACCGATGCGGCTGTGAATTTGGACTGCAACAAGGTGGGAGCTGGAGGTGTAGCACGTTCCAGCAAGGCCTTGTTGGCAGCTTGGAGTAAACCCTATATAGGGTTATCGGATCCGTTCATTGGAGAGACCATGGCTTTGCGGGATGGAGTCATCTTCACTAACTTGCGTGGCTTCTCACATGTGATCATGGAAACAGACTGCCTGGAGATAGTTAATCTCTGGAACACTCGTCATAACAGCCTTTCTGTTGTGGCTCCTTTATTAGTAGAAATTGGAGAGCTAGCTTCATCCTTTTCCTCTTTTGTTGTTCAACATGTAAACAGGGCAGCCAATGTACCGGCCCACCTCTGTGCTAAACACGCAAGCACATTGTTGGTCACCGAAAGTTGGACTGGCTCACGACCTTCCTTCCTACTCACCAGCCTTTTGGCGGATGATGCTAGGAGTGCCTTTGTTGAATAAAAGCTCTCGGATTGGGTTGCAAAAAAAAAACAAGAGTACATGCACGTATAGACATATGATGGCAACACGCTCCTAGGATTGTATTACTTCAATCTACGTAGTTGATTAATGAACTTAAGTTGCCACAGGCTCTTGATCAATCATGCACCTCATGGTTAAATTAGTCCAGCTATTGAATCCGTTTCTTGCGCCTGCTTAGTTAGCATAGCAGTACACAAATCTGCTACATAGGTGCGGACGAGCTGACCTTGTGCGTTGAAGCTGCATGCACCCGGCGGCCGTTAGGTCATTTAGCTCAGTGAATTTCAGATGTCACCCGGCGTTACAATCGGTCAAAACAGTAGTATAACAACACCAGCCAAACACCTAGGTAGTTTAGCTAAAACTGAGAAAAACCACGGTTTAAAGAAACTGTGGTATTCGTTGTGTGCACATCTGAATACTGTGGTTTTCAATTACCATGGTTCTCTAAAAACTTCTCTGATCGCGTTCGAGAGGGTTGACCAGGTGCTCGAATGTTGAGCACGCGATGTTTTGTGCGCCTCGGCTAAGACAAGAAATTCTGCAAAAATCCTCCCTGAAGTTACTAGAATCACATAACTCCATAATAAAATCGTCGAAATGGTGTTATGATGTGTCCCTATAATGTGGTTGTCAACTAGTACAAGACATTTCTAGCGACTTCGTCAATCTCAATATCCGTCGGCTCAATTTTTCACGTTCATATGAATGAATGTGCACGCGAATATGCAAGCGTCTATTTTTGTATTGTATTTCTAGTAAAAAGAAAGTTAGTAGACTAGGCATTAAGCAATTCTGCAACTTAAGTGGCCTAAATCGTTACTGAAAGGCAGTGTAAACCAATGCAATTGCGTTTTTCATAGAGAGGGTACAACTCGAGAGTAAAATGCATCGTAAGTCCAAATATTGAACGTGTGTCGGTTCAGTTTTATAACTTTAAAATTGCAGCTTTAGACCCTAAAATTGTTGTAGGTGTGTCAGTTTAGTCCTATAACTTTGAAATTGCGGTTTTGAGTCCCACGTGGCCATGCTCATGCCCAAACAACAACTTGCACGACCAGCTCTATGACAAGGATGTTGGGGCTACGACGATGTCATGAGAGAGAGAGAGGTGGAATGGCGTCCTCCATCCCGATTGGCTCGGGGTCACCTAGCGGCCACGCCAAGGAAGAGGGATGTCATCCTCCATCCCAATTGGCTCGGGGTCTCCCGGCGACCGTGCCAAACCTCTCAATGAGGTTGCCTTGCAGCTCATGGCCACACATGTGGTGGGTGTGTAGGTTGCAGCACCGCTGCAACGTGGAAGCGTATGAGTAAACACATATAAAAGGGCTCATTTAAAAAAATGCATCATAGATGCTGAACATGCAAGCTTAGGACCTGAGATGAACAAACTTACATAGTTTTAGTACCCAAAATTGCAGTTTTGAAGTTATATGGCCAAACTGACACACCTTCAATAGTATTAGGGACCAAAAACTACATTTTTTAAATTATATGACTAAACTGACACACCTCAGTTTTAGGAGGTGCATTTTATTCTTATTATTTTACATTCATTATCTCGATATCGAAACGAGAGGGTATGTACACATCTAATCACGCGCTCGCGGGCGAACCCTAGCCACCGCCGCCGCCGACCACCCTTCCTCGTCGTCGCTGGAGGAAGCTGGCGAGCAAATCTCGTCTGGCGGACGGCGGTGGCGGGCTCGCCCTGTTGGGGAATGTAGTAATTTCAAAAAAATTCCTACGCACACGCAAGATCATGCTGATGGCATAGCAACGAGAGGGGAGAGTGTTGTCCACGTACCCTCGTAGACCGTAAGCGGAAGCGTTAGCACAACACGGTTGATGTAGTCGTACGTCTTCATGATCCGACCGATCCAAGCACCGAACGTACGGCACCTCCGAGTTCAGCATATGTTCAGCTCAATGACGATCCCCGGGCTCCGATCCAGCAAAGCTTCGGGGATGAGTTCTGTCAGCACGACGGCGTGGTGACGATGATGATGTTCTACCGGCGCAGGGCTTCGCCTAAACTCCGCGACGATATGACCGAGGTGGAATATGGTGGAGGGGGGCACCGCACACGGCTAAGGAACGATCCGTAGATCAACTTGTGTGTCTATGGGGTGCCCCCCTGCCCCCGTATATAAAGGAGCAAGGGGGGAGGCCGGCCGGCCCAAGGGGGGCGCGCCAAGGAGGAGGAATCCTCCTCCTAGTAGGAGTAGGATTCCTCCTTTCCTACTCCTACTAGGAGGAGGAAGGAAGGGGGAGAGGGGGAAGGAAAGAGGGGGGCGCCGCCCCCCCTCCTAGTCCAATTCGGACCAGAGGGAGAGGGGGCGCGCGGCCCACCCTGGCCGCCCCTCTCTCTTCCCCACTAAGGCCCATAAGGCCCATTACTCTCCCGGGGGGTTCCGGTAACCCCTCCGGCACTCCGGTTTTCTCCGAAATTACCCGGAGCACTTCCGGTGTCCAAATATAGTCGTCCAATATATCAATCTTTATGTCTCGACCATTTCGAGACTCCTCGTCATGTCCATGATCACATCCGGGACTCCGAACAAACTTTGGTACATCAAAACTTATAAACTCATAATAAAACTGTCATCGTAACGTTAAGCGTGCGGACCCTACGGGTTCGAGAACTATGTAGACATGACCTAGAACTATTCTCGGTCAATAACCAATAGCGGAACCTGGATGCCCATATTGGTTCCTACATATTCTACGAAGATCTTTATCGGTCAAACCGCATAACAACATACGTTGTTCCCTTTGTCATCGGTATGTTACTTGCTCGAGATTCGATCGTCGGTATCCAATACCTAGTTCAATCTCGTTACCGGCAAGTCTCTTTACTCGTTATGTAATGCATCATCCCGTAACCAACTCATTGGTTACATTGCTTGCAAGGCTTATAGTGATGTGCATTACCGAGAGGGCCCAGAGATACCTCTCCGACAATCGGAGTGACAAAACCTAATCTCGAAATACGCCAACTCAACATGTACCTTCGGAGACACCTGTAGTACTCCTTTATAATCCCCCAGTTACGTTGTGACGTTTGGTAGTACCCAAAGTGTTCCTCCGGTAAACGGGAGTTGCATAATTCTCATAGTTACAGGAACATGTATAAGTCATGAAGAAAGCAATAGCAATATACTAAATGATCAAGTGCTAGGCTAACGGAATGGGTCATGTCAATCACATCATTCTCCTAATGATGTGATCCCATTAATTAAATGACAACACATGTCTATGGTTAGGAAACATAACCATCTTTGATTAATGAGCTAGTCAAGTAGAGGCATACTAGTGACTATATGTTTGTCTATGTATTCACACATGTATCATGTTTCCGGTTAATACAATTCTAGCATGAATAATAAACATTTATCATGATATGAGGAAATAAATAATAACTTTATTATTGCCTCTAGGGCATATTTCCTTCAGTCTCCCACTTGCACTAGAGTCAATAATCTAGATTACATAGTAATGATTCTAACACCCATGGAGTCTTGGTGCTAATCATGTTTTGCTCGTGAGAGAGGCTTAGTCAACGGGTCTGCAACTTTCAGATCCGTATGTATCTTGCAAATCTCTATGTCTCCCACTTGGACTTGGTCCCGAATGGAATTGAAGCGTCTCTTGATGTGCTTGGTCCTCTTGTGAAATCTGGATTCCTTTGCCAAGGCAATTGCACCAGTATTGTCATAGAAGATCTTCATTGGTCCCGATCCACTAGGTATGACACCTAGATCGGAAATGAACTCCTTCATCCAGACTCCTTCATTTGCTGCTTCAGAAGCAGCTATGTACTCCGCTTCACATGTAGATCCCGCCACGACGCTTTGTTTAGAACTGCACCAACTTACAGCTCCACTGTTTAATAAAAACACGTATCCTATTTGCGATTTACAATCGTCCGGATCAGTGTCAAAGCTTGCATCGACGTAACCATTTATGACTAGCTCTTTGTCACCTCCATATACGAGAAACATATCCTTAGTCCTTTTCAGGTATTTCAGGATGTTCTTGACCGCTGTCCAGTGATCCACTCCTGGATTACTTTGGTACCTTCCTGCCAAGCTTATTGCTAAGCATACGTCAGGTCTGGTACACAGCATTGCATACATGATAGAGCCTATGGCTGAAGCATAGGGAACATCTTTCATTTTCTCTCTATCTTCTGCTGTGGTCGGGCATTGAGTTTGACTCAACTTCACACCTTGAAGTACGGGCAAGAACCCTTTCTTTGCCTGATCCATTTTGAACTTTTTCAAAATTTTATCAAGGTATGTGCTTTGTGAAAGTCCTATTAAGCGTCTTGATCTATCTCTATAGATCTTGATGCCCAATATGTAAGCAGCTTCACCGAGGTCTTTCATTGAAAAACTTTTATTCAAGTATCCCTTTATGCTATCCAGAAATTCTATATCATTTCCAATTAATAATATGTCATCTACGTATAATATCAGAAATGCTACAGAGCTCCCACTCACTTTCTTGTAAATACAGGCTTCTCCAAAAGTCTGTATAAAACCATATGCCTTGATCACACTATCAAAGCGTTTATTCCAACTCCGAGATGCTTGGACCAGTCCATAAATGGATCGCTGGAGCTTGCACACTTTGTTAGCACCTTTTGGATCAACAAAACCTTCTGGCTGCACCATATAAAACTCTTCTTCCATAAATCCATTCAAGAATGCAGTTTTGACATCCATTTGCGAAATTTCATAATCATGAAATGCAGCAATAGCTAACATGATTCGGACAGAGTTAAGCATCGCTACGGGTGAGAAAGTCTCATCGTAGTCAACCCCTTGAACTTGTCGAAACCCTTTCGCAACAAGTCAAGTTTTATAGACAGTTACATTACCATCAGCGTCTGTCTTCTTCTTAAAGATCCATTTATTCTCAATGGCTTGCCGACCATCGGGCAAGTCAACCAAAGTCCATACTTTGTTTTCATACATGGATCCCATCTCAGATTTCATGGCCTCTAGCCATTTTGCGGAATCTGGGCTCATCATCGCTTCCTCATAGTTCGTAGGTTCATCATGGTCAAGTAACATGACTTCCAGAATAGGATTATCGTACCACTCTGGTGCGGATCTTACTCTAATAGACCTACGAGGTTCAGTAGAAACTTGATCTGAAGTTTCATGATCAATATCATTAGCTTCCTCACTAATTGGTGTAGTTGTCACAGGAACCGGTTCTTGTGATGAACTACTTTCCAATAAGGGAGTAGATACAGTTATCTCATCAAGTTCTACTTTCCTCCCACTCACTTCTTTCGAGAGAAACTCCTTCTCTAGAAAGGATCCGATTTTAGCAACGAAAATCTTGCCCTCAGATCTGTGATAGAAGGTGTACCCAATAGTCTCTTTTGGGTATCCTATGAAGACACATTTCTCCGATTTGGGTTCGAGCTTATCTGGTTGAAGTTTCTTCACATAAGCATCGCAGCCCCAAACTTTAAGAAACGACAACTTTGGTTTCTTGCCAAACCACAGTTCATAAGGCGTCGTCTTAACGGATTTTGATGGTGCCCTATTTAACGTGAATGCGGCCGTCTCTAAAGCATAACCCCAAAACGATAGCGGTAAATCAGTAAGAGACATCATAGATCGCACCATATCTAGTAAAGTACGATTACGACGTTCGGACACACCATTTCGTTGTGGTGTTTCGGGTGGTATGAGTTGCGAAACTATTCCGCATTGTTTCAAGTGTAGACCAAACTCGTAACTCAAATATTCTCCTCCACGATCAGATCGTAGAAACTTTATTTTCTTGTTACGATGATTTTCCACTTCACTCTGAAATTCTTTGAACTTTTCAAATGTTTCAGACTTGTGTTTCATTAAGTAGATATACCCATATCTGCTCAAATCATCTGTGAAGGTGAGAAAATAACGATACCCGCCGCGAGCCTCAACATTCATTGGACCACAAACATCAGTATGTATGATTTCCAACAAATCAGTTGCTCGCTCCATAGTTCCGGAGAACGGCGTTTCAGTCATCTTACCCATAAGGCACGGTTCGCAAGTACCAAGCGATTCATAATCAAGTGATTCCAAAAGCCCATAAGTATGGAGTTTCTTCATGCGCTTTACATCGATATGACCTAAACGGAAGTGCCACAAATAAGTTGCACTATTGTTATCAACTTTGCATCTTTTGGTTTCAACACTATGAATATGTGTATCACTACTATCGAGATTCAATAAAAATAGACCACTCTTCAATGGTGCATGACCATAAAAGATATTACTCATATAAATAGAACAACCATTATTCTCTGATTTAAATGAATAACCGTCTCGCATCATACAAGATCCAGATATAATGTTCATGCTCAACGCTGGCACCAAATAACAATTATTTAGGTCTAAAACTAATCCCGATGGTAGATGTAGAGGTAGCGTACCGACTGCGATCACATCGACTTTGGAACCATTTCCCACGCGCATCGTCACCTCAACCTTAGCCAATCTTCGCTTAATCCGTAGTCCCTGTTTCGAGTTGCAAATATTAGCAACAGAACCAGTATCAAATACCCAGGTGCTACTGCGAGCATTAGTAAGGTACACATCAATAACATGTATATCACATATACCTTTGTTCACTTTGCCATCCTTCTTATCCGCCAAATACTTGGGGCAGTTCCGCTTCCAGTGTCCAGTCTGCTTGCAGTAGAAGCACTCAGTTTCAAGCTTAGGTCCAGACTTGGGTTTCTTCTCTTGAGCAGCAACTTGCTTGCCGTTCTTTTTGAAGTTCCCCTTCTTCTTCCCTTTGCCCTTTTTCTTGAAACTGGTGGTCTTGTTAACCATCAACACTTGATGCTCCTTCTTGATTTCTACCTCCGCAGCTTTTAGCATTGCGAAGAGCTCGGGAATAGTCTTGTTCATCCCTTGCATATTATAGTTCATCACGAAGCTCTTGTAGCTTGGTGGCAGTGATTGAAGAATTCTGTCAACGACACTGTCATCAGGAAGATTTACTCCCAGTTGAATCAAGTGATTATTATACCCAGACATTTTGAGTATGTGTTCACTGACAGAACTATTCTCCTCCATCTTGCAGCTATAGAACTTATTGGAGACTTCATATCTCTCAATCCGGGCATTTGCTTGAAATATTAACTTCAACTCCTGGAACATCTCATATGCTCCATGACGTTCAAAACGTCGTTGAAGACCCGGTTCTAAGCTGTAAAGCATGGCACACTGAACTATCGAGTAGTCATCAGCTTTGCTCTGCCAGATGTTCTTAACGTCGTCAGTTGCATCAGCAGCAGGCCTGGCACCCAGCGGTGCTTCCAGGACGTAAATTTTTCTGTGCAGCAATGAGGATAATCCTCAGGTTACGGACCCAGTCCGTGTAATTGCTACCATCATCTTTCAACTTTGCTTTCTCAAGGAACGCATTAAAATTCAACGGAACAACAGCACGAGCCATCTATCTACAAACAAACATAGACAAGCAAAATACTATCAGGTACTAAGTTCATGATAAATTTAAGTTCAATTAATCATATTACTTAAGAACTCCCACTTAGACAGACATCTCTCTAGTCATCTAAGTGATCACGTGATCCAAATCAACTAAACCATGTCCGATCATCACGTGAGATGGAGTGGTTTCAATGGTGAACATCACTATGTTGATCATATCTACTATATGATTCACGTTCGACCTTTCGGTCTCCGTGTTCCGAGGCCATATCTGTATATGCTAGGCTCGTCAAGTATGACCTGAGTATTCCGCGTGTGCAACTGTTTTGCACCCGTTGTATTTGAACGTAGAGCCTATCACACCCGATCATCACGTGGTGTCTCAGCACGAAGAACTTTCGCAATGGTGCATACTCAGGGAGAACACTTCTTGATTATTAGTGAGAGATCATCTTAAAATGCTACCGTCAATCAAAGCAAGATAAGATGCATAAAGGATAAACATCACATGCAATCAATATAAGTGATATGATATGGCCATCATCATCTTGTGCTTGTGATCTCCATCTTCGAAGCACCGTCGTGATCACCATCGTCACCGGCGTGACACCTTGATCTCCATCGTAGCATCGTTGTCGTTACGCCATCTATTGCTTCTACGACTATCGCTACCGCTTAGTGATAAAGTAAAGCAATTACAGGGCGTTTGCATTTCATACAATAAAGCGACAACCATATGGCTCCTGCCAGTTGCCGATAACTTTGGTTACAAAACATGATCATCTCATACAATAAAATATAGCATCACGTCTTAACCATATCACATCACAACATGCCCTGCAAAAACAAGTTAGACGTCCTCTACTTTGTTGTTGCAAATTTTGCGTGGCTGCTACGGGCTTAGCAAGAACCGTTCTTACCTACGCATCAAAACCACAACGATAGTTCGTCAAGTTAGTGCTGTTTTAACCTTCGCAAGGACCGGGCGTATCCACACTCGATTCAGCTAAAGTGAGAGAGACAGACACCCGCCAGCCACCTTTAAGCACGAGTGCTCGTAACGGTAAAACCAGTCTCGCGTAAGCGTACGCGTAATGTCGGTCCGGGCCGCTTCATCTCACAATACCGCCGAACCAAAGTATGACATGCTGGTAAGCAGTATCACTTGTATCGCCCACAACTCACTTGTGTTCTACTCATGCAAATAACATCAACGCATAAAACCTAGGCTCGGATGCCACTGTTGGGGAACGTAGTAATTTAAAAAAAATTCCTACGCACACGCAAGATCATGGTGATGGCATAGCAATGAGAGGGGAGAGTGTTGTCCACGTACCCTCGTAGACCGTAAGCGGAAGCGTTAGCATAACACGGTTGATGTAGTCATACGTCTTCACGATCCGACCGATCCAAGCACCGAACGTACGGCACCCCCGAGTTCAGCACACGTTCAGCTCGATGACGATCCCCGGGCTCCGATCCAGCAAAGCTTCGGGGATGAGTTCTGTCAGCACGACGGTGTGGTGATGATGATGATGTTCTACCGGCGCAGGGCTTCGCCTAAACTCCGCGACGATATGACCGAGGTGGAATATGGTGGAGGGGGCACCGCACACGGCTAAGGAACGATCCGTAGATCAACTTGTGTGTCTATGGGGTGCCCCCCTGCCCCCGTATATAAAGGAGCAATGGGGAAGGCTGGCCGGCCCAAGGGGGGCGCGCCAAGGAGGAGGAACCCTCCTCCTAGTAGGAGTAGGATTCCTCCTTTCCTACTCCTACTAGGAGGAGGAAGGAGGGGGGAGAGGGGGAAGGAAAGAGGGGGGCGCCGCCCCCCCCCTCCTAGTCCAATTCGGACCAGAGGGAGAGGGGGCACGTGGCCCACCCTGGCCGCCCCTCTCTCTTCCCCACTAAGGCCCAAAAGGCCCATTACTCTCCCGGGGGGTTCCGGTAACCCCTCCGGCACTCCGGTTTTCTCCGAAATCACCCGGAACACTTCCGGTGTCCGAATATAGTCGTCCAATATATCAATCTTTATGTCTCGACTATTTTGAGACTCCTCGTCATGTCCGTGATCACATCCGGGACTCCGAACAAACTTCGGTACATCAAAACTTATAAACTCATAATAAAACTGTCATCGTAACGTTAAGCGTGCGGACCCTACGGGTTCGAGAACTATGTAGACATGACCTAGAACTATTCTCGGTCAATAACCAATAGCGGAACCTGGATGCCCATATTGGTTCCTACATATTCTACGAAGATCTTTATCGGTCAAACCGCATAACAACATACGTTGTTCCCTTTGTCATCGGTATGTTACTTGCCCGAGATTCGATCGTCGGTATCCAATACCTAGTTCAATCTCGTTACCGGCAAGTCTCTTTACTCGTTATGTAATGCATCATTCCGTAACCAACTCATTGGTTACATTGCTTGCAAGGCTTATAGTGATATGCATTACCGAGAGGGCCCAGAGATACCTCTCCGACAATCGGAGTGACAAAACCTAATCTCGAAATACGCCAACTCAACATGTACCTTCGGAGACACCTGTAGTACTCCTTTATAATCACCCAGTTACGTTGTGACGTTTGGTAGTACCCAAAGTGTTCCTCCGGTAAACGGGAGTTGCATAATTTTCATAGTTACAGGAACATGTATAAGTCATGAAGAAAGCAATAGCAATATACTAAATGATCAAGTGCTAGGCTAACGGAATGGGTCATGTCAATCACATCATTCTCCTAATGATGTGATCCCATTAATCAAATGACAACACATGTCTATGGTTAGGAAACATAACCATCTTTGATTAATGAGCTAGTCAAGTAGAGGCATACTAGTGACTATATGTTTGTCTATGTATTCACACATGTATCATGTTTCCGGTTAATACAATTCTAGCATGAATAATAAACATTTATCATGATATGAGGAAATAAATAATAACTTTTTGCCTCTAGGGCATATTTCCTTCACGCCCTTCATCCTGGGGGCGGACTCAGGCTGCGCGCGACGGCGACCCTGGGCGCCTCGCATGGCGGCGGAGATAGGAAGCTAGAGCGGCGGCTCCAGGGCTTTTCAGCGAGGCTACGCCTCCATGACTATCGGGGCAGTGTGGTGGCCAGCCATGGCACACAGTGGCGGCGGATCTGGGCGCCCCTGCCCAAATTCGTCCTGCTGTGGGTGGCGGCGGCCCGTCATGTCGCCGACGCCTAGCTGCGTGGCCGGGGTGGTTCTCCGATCCGGTGAGTGGAGGTGGCTATCGGCATGGCGGGCGCGGCGGATATGGGTGTAGCCAGATCTGTGGACGACGTTGTCGGGGTCAGCTTGTTCGATAGCCGGTGCCCGTGGGCGGTGGGTTCTAGCGCCAGATCTGGCCATAGTCATCCATCCCTGGTCGGTGGGCTTCTCTCCTGCGGGGTCCTGACGGTGCCGACGTGGTTGCCGGGACCCTGGCCGCGGGTAAAGCTAGTGGAGGAGATCCAGACAGGGGGAAACCCCTTGGTCGGCCCCGGCCGGCCGCGCCGCCAACGACGCTCAAGGGCATCGCTTTTCTTCTTGGAGACGTCGGTCTATATCTGCTCCTTCATTTTCCCCCTCTCCGCCTCTCGGGTAAAAACCCTAACTCCGGTGGGCGGCGGCGGCGGCGTTGATGTTGTGACCTTCCTGAAGGCGTCGTCTTAAGGGCTGAGTGGTGGTGGGCATTGTGTGGGTCCTTGACGGTTGTTGGTGATGGGCACTGCTTTGGGGGAAACCCTAGGATATGGTTCCAGATTGGACGATGGCGTTATTGCGGTGCCGTTTCTCTCCCGGGAGCATCGTTTGTGGAGCAGCGCTGAAAGACACAGGCAGGAGGTGGAGCAGCTCCGTCTTGCGTGGAGCTTCGGTGGAGCTGTCAAGTCATGCCTGGCCGACAGGTGCTATGCTGAGTCATGCCTGGTTGGCAGGTGCTACGCACGACAGATCTTCCAGAGTCTTCGCGTCTGGACGTACGAGCGCAGGGCGGTGGCGCCGTTGGGCACCGTGGTAGCGTCGACGGATGTCCGGACTGGCAAGGATGATGCGAATCTATCTGCTGAAGATGGGTCAGTGGTCCGATGAAGATGACGACTTCTAAAACGTGCATGTGGTGTGCGCTTTAGGTCTGCTGCACCGACTGTTAGTCCCGATACGTTATGTGGATGGATCGGCGACAACACTGGTTTTAGGTACAGGGAGTGAGAGCACTCCTCATTATCGAATTTGTAGGTGTGAGTGATAGCTTCGGAGTGATTTGATGTATGTTCTTGTTAGACCTTTGTGGAATAATTAATAAAGATGGTTGCATGCATCGATTGATGCAAAGGCCGGGGATTAACCTCCTTTTCAAAAAAAAATCTCAAAAATCAGGGAGCAATTCAATCACTATGTCTTGCGTGCTGTAAAATATAAACATTTCACGCAAATATTGTTTTTATTTGGGCGGGAAGTAACATTCGGAGGCTGGTTTGATGCGTACAGATGGATCCGACGGCTAGGAATACCCACGGACAAGGAGAAAAGGCACCCAGTCTTTCTCGGCTCTGAGAATGGCGGCGCTCCTCTTACTCCGAAGGCTGGCGGCCGGCGGCGCGGTTGCAAGGCTGCAGCAACCGTACGCCGGCCTAGCCACCGCAGCAGCGAGGCAGGACGCTCTAGACGCTACCGGAGAGGAGAGCGGACGGCCGGACAAGGGGAACAAGAACCGCTGGATGGAGCTCCCGCCGTTCGCGCCGGTCGATGCCGCCGCCGCTGCGAGGGCCATTTTATCAGGGCAGGGAGGAGATGAGAGAGAAGGGAGCTCCAACTCCACCGCGATCAGATGGGTCCGGCGATGCTGCCCCCACCTGCCGGCCTCGCTGGTGCAGAAGCTCTTCCGCCTCCGCAAGGTGAGCACGACATGCTCGACCAAATGTGTCACCGAATTGCTTCCTCTTATGGAATAAAAAGAGTTGGTTAACGCCTAATGCTTACACAATTGTCTAATTGCTCGCTCCTATTGTGTGGTCGCTGAGTTGAATTTCTGCACTTGCATGCAAAAAGACCTTATTTATCCAAAACCTCGGACTAATGAAGGAAACACAATCGTTGGAGTTATTGTCAACAGAATACCCTACTTACATCAAAATCCAGTTCTATAATCGGAACTGAGATGACTCGTGTTAGGCAACACTGCAGTCTTAGTTCCTCTAGCTTGTTGGCTGGAAGGATGGCTCCAGCAATTGTGTGGTGTGCTATGTCTTCTTTGCATTTTTTTTAATTGTTGCACTTCCAAACGAAGCAAGCGGTTAAGGTTTCACTTGGTGGTTCATGAATAGATTGGTATCTGATGAACAGATATTTTTTATTTTTCCTACCGGATGTAAGTCTGGCCCTTGTGTGCATGCACTTGGACTCAGAAACTACCAGATGATGAATGATATTGTTATCATCTCAGTATTCTTGAAATAATACACTGCACACTGTCTATGATTCATATATTTGTTTGGAAGTATGTTTCCTCTTTTAATTTAAAATGGCATGCTTCTTTATTAAACCGAGAGATTCATATACCAACATTTAGAAAAACGTCATCATGCCATCAACATTTTCTAGAACCTCAGGTGTTAGAAGTGTTACTAGAATCATTTAGATATAACTGCAGGAAGAATTATTTAAAAATATAAAAAATTGCTCATGCACACATTTGCCAAAGAGCAAAGCGTTCCCGTTTTGTTACCACCAATATATACTTGAGGTGGTGGAAAACTGTGCAAGCAGAGTTTCTTTGTGAACTGAGTATTCATGCAAGAACATGAGGCGTTCTTGCTGGATACTGTTTGTAGGTCTGAGGTACTTAAGTTTTTTTCTTAATCTTGGTTAAGAAAAATCTAGAACACGTTTCGTTTAGGAAATGCATGTTAAAACTGCAGGAGATTAGCAATCTACTATGTTTTTAATTTTAAATACCGCAAGCTGCTTTTTGAACGACTACTGTGATATTAGTTATTTTTCTCCATGAGCGTTATAAAATTAAAACTTTTATTAAGAAGATCTTAATTGTGTTTGGTGACTGACAGGTTAAGAAGAATGCTGTGACTGCTGAGACGTCTTCCACAGATGCTAGTGCTGAGCAGTTCCGGTTGAGAAGGGTAACGAATATAATGCGTGAATTAGATATACCTAGCAATCTAAATTAGAAATATTTGTGTTGTATCATATATAGTTCATTATACTCGTACTTTTCCGGTTTGCAGACACATACACACTTATCAGTCCAATACATGAATAATGCTAAATTTGAACAGCGCCTATTTTTCACGTAATACTTAACTGAGAAAGTTGGTAACTTGTTAGCATTGTTTGTAAGATGCAATATGACCACTCCAGTCGACATGACCAGATAATGACACATGGATAATGTAAAACACTATAACCCAATGTATCAGTCATTCGCATTCATAATTCTGTCATTACTGGAACCAGACATACAGTGTTCATACTCTTTGTTGTATGGTCGCTCGGTAAATATGAAAGAATTTGTTGAGCCTCGGCTTTCCCTTTTTCGCCTGCCTTCTCCATATGATGGTGTATTTCCAGTATTTCTTCATCCATCATATCACATTGTCCCATACTACATGGCCTGATTCTTCCTTGACATATGCTCTGTGTTTTGGTTTTGTTTACTGCAGAGTACATTTGTGGTACCACTGTAGAATGTGGTATGAGATTATATAGCATTGTAAATCTTAGTTGGTACCATGCCTGATGAGATAAGAGAGCACGTATTTTTATTGGGGTCCTGAGTGCTCTCTGGCAGTTTGTGACTTTGTTTTCATTGTTGAAGGTTTCAGCGAAAGATCACCTAGTGCCTGGTGATACCCTTTTTTTACCTGTTAATATTCAAGAATCTTCTGTTGCTGAGAAGACCAGGAAACTTGATAACAGGAATGAGATTGATTTTTTACGTAGCCTTGAGATTTACAAGGTCTTGATTTATTTTTGTATTTAAAAGATTATGTTAATTGATTTGGGTGGTAAATAATATCCTTTGGTGTTTGGAATTCTTTCAGGACAAAGCCATCATTGTGGTAAACAAACCCCCTGGAATGCCAGTTCAAGTAGGTGACTTTATGCAGGCTTATTTTTTGCCTGATGTTTCATAAGATTTTACAGTGCATAATAAAGCTTTTCTTGTTTCTCTATTTGGAGGGTGGTGTTGGCATAAAAAACAGTATAGATGTGCTGGCCCCTATGTTTGAAGAAAATTCTTCTGATGCACCTCGCCTGGTGAGTTCGGTACAGTTCAGTTGTTTCTCCTTGTAGCGAAACCTGTAAACATGGAAGTTTTGCCTGTTGTATCTCCTTCGTTTGAAAAAAAAAGTACTTTCGGAGGGAGTATAGAATCAATTGTCATTGCTGAGTGTAATAATTAGGATAAAGGCATACCCTAAGCATTCTGAGAAGATAATGATTAGGGTAGTGTTGTGCTGCTAAGGACTGAATTTGTATTTGTCAAGGTCTGAACTCAGTGAACAATTCTAATAAACTTTTAATTATCTGTTGGCAATTCATGTTTTTCATTTAAATTAAGACTGTACTATATACTTCCGATGAGTGATATATTTTGTATAATTATTCAAGATCTCTTTCCATTTGTAGTACCTACACTAGCAGAAAATTGCTATATTTGAATAAACAACTTGTTTGTGTTGATATACGTAGAGTTGCATGTTCGTTGATGCCCTCATTTGCTTTTCAGGTCCACAGACTTGACAGGGATTGTAGCGGCGTCCTTGTTCTGGGTAGAACTCAACTTAGCGCTTCCATTTTGCATGCTATCTTTCGTGAGAAAACTGCTGATGCTTTAGCTGATGTAAGTTCATTGTAACTTTTACTGTGTTTTTCAATGTTCCTATTGAATTTCGCACCATATTATATATAATGCAGCTGCATGTTGTTCATGTACTTATCTTGATATTCATATATTTTATATTGAAGGGTACTCAACAAGTATTACAACGAAAATATGTTGCACTTGTTATGGGAACACCTAGACATCCCAAGGGTTTACTGTCCGCTCCACTTGCGAAGGTTTGTAAGAATATACGTTGCTGTTCCCTTGCTGTTTCTATTTAGCAAAAATCTTCTTTGTAGTTTTGAAACATCCAACTTCACTGACAAGAGATGTAACCAGAAATAACCATGCGTTCAAGTAGATACAATAGATATTTACTACTCCCTCCGTTCCTAAATATAAGTCTTTTTGGAGATTCCACTACAAACTACATACGGATGTATATAGACATATTTTAGTGTGGATTCACTCATTTTGCTCCGTATGTAGTCCATAGTGGAATCTCTAAAAAGACTTATATTTAGGAACGGAGGGAGTAGTACTTAACAAGAAGACACGGTCTCTTTTTCCTCCTTAAGTTAAGATATAAATTTGTTTTACTTTAAAATAATATAAAATGAATTGAGTGTAGGCAGGTGATTCAAGTATAGACAGTTGTGTACCCCTGTTTTTTCTTGTTGTGGACCTCCGTTTCGGTTGGATTGTTGTATGTCGTGTGCTTTATCTATAAAGCGGGGCGTGGAGCCTTTTTGGGTAGAAGTTCACATTGGGTATTTACCAAATTGCATAGTGTAGGTGGGAGATTGTGACCTTAGTAAAGTATAGGAGTACGGGGCAGTTTCCTCTATCCGCGAGTTGGGTATTCCTCTGTCACATAATCTATCTCATGCTCAGAACTCTTTGTTATTTCCCACGTCGTTTGTTCATCCAATACCTTGATCATTATTGTGATTTGTATCCCTTCCTTTATTTATATAAAGTGTGGTTTAGCTTCGCATGGCTGTAATGACCATTAGTTTCGTGTATGATATATTGTTGCATTGTTTAATAATGGCAAAATTGTCACTACATGAGAAGTACTTCGAGATAACGTGCGTCTAGCATAGTGGTAAGACCTCCAGGTGTGGGGCTGCCAACCAGGGCCCATACCCTGGTTCTCACAGAAAAGGCCCCTCGCTTAGTTTTTCCCCCATGTGTTTCAGATCACCAATTGCGTCACCGTAGCGGGTGGAGCCGGTGTTCAGGACCTTTCCTCGACCTAAAAAGCAATGCCTTCGGGTTTCTTTCCCAGAGGGTCGAGTGTTTTTTTAGAAGTACTTCAAAATATAAATTTGATGGTGTAACTTTTGTACCATGAAACCTATACATTTCTGGAGAAATTGTTGGTCAAAATTAAAAGGTTATAATCTAAACGGCATGGGCGCCACATAGAAATCAGCGGATGGAGTACTATTTTATGGAGGTCTCCTTTTGCAGGTTTTATTACAAGATGGCAAGTCTGAGCGTCTGACTGTTAGAGCTGGTCCAAATACTACGTCTGTTCAGGATGCTTTGACAGAATACAGAGTGATTGAATCTTGCCCCCAAGGTAGGCAAACAGCAATCTTGTCTGTTGAAAAAAACAAACATTACTTCTTCTTTCACAAAGTAAATTACTGGTAGCAGTTTTATGTTAAGATCTCAAGTTCTTCTGAACATATGAGATAATTCAGTACCATAATGCAATCGGTATGACCGGTAGTGTAAGAAGAAAAGGAATGCCAATATGACATGGAGTGTTAAGTATTAACCATCATCATTCTATATCATTGGGGTTTGCTAATGATTGTAGGGTTCACTTGGTTGGAACTATTTCCTCTTACCGGAAGAAAGCATCAGGTAATTTCAATCTCTGAAAAAAGATCTTACGAAGTATCATAATCACACTCACCACGACAAAACCTGATTTCTCCTGAAAACCCGCCCAGCTCCGAGTCCACTGTGCAGAGGTTCTCGGAACGCCGATCGTAGGGGACTACAAGTACGGGCGTCAAGCGCACCAGGACTGGACGCCTCTCCCCGTGCCGCAAACAGTCGACAAGGAACTGCTCAGGAAGCAGAGGCTTCCCTTTGGTCTTGTCCTGGGTGGCGGGAGCGTCGTGGAGGAGCAGCCTCAGTTGCATCTGCACTGCAAGCAGATGATGCTCCCTGATATCTCAGCTGCCGTCCAAGGGTTGCAGTCTGAAGACGCCGATCATGACTTCTCGGGTCTCGAGAAGCTCAGCTTCGTTGCTCCATTGCCGCTACACATGCGGCTGAGCTGGGAGGTTTTGAAGTCCGTTGACAAGTAATCGAAGAGTGGTGTACTTAGTGTCTGTTCTCTACGCCGACCTACTGTGATTCGGATGATGTGTTGCTCAAGACTACAGCCACAGAAGCTTCACCAAAAGATCTCGATTCCTTTTTTCTTTTTGTTAGGGAATTCGCTATCCACCACATTTTCATTTTCTGCTTGGAGCCTTAACGCTCAAGGGATGTACTTTAATGGTTACATTGTTTTCAATCGGCATCATGGAATATACTACTCCCTCTTGGAACGGAGGGAGTACCTGTAAAGAATCGTTTATATGTGATCTATAAACGATCTTATATGTATCCAACATCTTGTCAGCTAAGTATGAAGCAATCATTGAATATCTCCACATCTCATCAGCCAAGTATGAAATTGTATGACACAAGTTGACCAATAACATGGTCAAAATGCAGCTTATTGCACATCTCATCTTGGCACGATTATTGCACAGGATGCAGCTTATTCACTAAAATATGACAAATTCTTGAACAGAAATATCTAGTCGATTTTGTCAACACAATACAGTTGAAATCAAATGCTTTCCTTCACCAGCCTTCACTGTGTCTCTCAAGAAAAATGCAAAAAAGACCCCGGAAGGTAGAGCCAGAAAAGCTTGCAGTGTTACATTGCAGTGTATTTTGACAAGCTTGCAGTGTTAAAAGAGAAATGCTAACTAATCCTTTGTTGGTTTTAAGCTTGGAGCTTCAAAATACATTACAGCAATGTACCACTACTTCAGTGGTCCCAACCCTATCGATGCACGCAGCTTGTTCATCTCTATAATCTCTGGATCATTAGGATCTGGACCGTTCCCGCTGCCCTTCTTCTCTTTCTTTTCCTTTCTCTTCTTAGGCTCCTCCCTCGGACCATCCTCGGCACGCCCTCGAGGAGGACTGGCACTACCACGGCCACGCCTCTTACGGAGCTCTCCCACTTCACGGTCTCTTTCACGCCGATCCCGGCTTCTGCTCCTCGAGCGGCTCCTGTGCCTGCCACGGTCTCTGTCCCGGCGTTCCCTTTCCCTGCCATCCCGGTCTCGATCTCGGTTGTAGTCGTCATCTCGGATGCGGTGACGGTCTCGTTCCCTATCCCTCTCTCTATCTCTTTCACTGCCTCTATCTCTGTCTCGATCTCTTTCCCGGCCTCTTCCATAGTCCCTGTCGTGATCCCGGTCTCTGTCATGATCTCGGTCCCTGGAAAAACAAAGATCAAAAGGCACAGGCAGTCATTATCTAGAGACCAAATCAACACACTGATATCTAGTGCATGTATCACAGAGAAACATCACACCAAGTTTTCATTCAGTAACCTCAAACCACAGAATGAACATGCTGAGAAACTACAGATCATTTAGTCACATGTCAGCACCTCAAAACCATAGACAGAACATGCTGAGAAACAAGGGATCAATAGTTATTCAGCAATTGCCCCCATTCCCCATACCTATGAAAGACCTCTAGCCAAATAATCAAATCCATTTACATGACAATCAAATGGACCTGGTACCTTCAGAAAGATATGTCTACAAAGCAGGTACTTTTTTAAGATCTTATCACATTTGAACATCTACCAGGTTTCCATTCCTAAAACAAATCTGTCCAACTCTGATGAAATATTTTGACCCACATAATTATTTTTATGCAAGCACCTACAGTAGTCTCCACCATATGAGTTTATTTTCTCAAACAGTAAGTCTACAAAATTACAGGCTATAAAATGGGCAAAAGTTCACACAGATGCTCAAGGGGAAATCATAACAATAACTGTAGTTTACTGAACTTAGAAAGTAGCTCAATGTTAAGAACATCGTACACTTGTGCACAGCTAATGAACATGACCAGCTGTCAAAAAAATATTACACTTCTTTATGACATAATCCGAAGTTAAACCCTTAGGCAGTATCTCAATACATCCTTCAAAAAATGAGTTTCCAAAAAAACCGAATCCTTTTCTTCATTTGGTTATGAACAAACAAATCTCTAGAACAGAGAAACTGATTTTATCTAGGCAGAGCATCAAGCTTAGCTATGCAATTACATCAGGTTCTATACATTTATACATGAAAGAAAGGCTTCTTAACATGGACTAAACAAGAGCAACAAAACCGATAAGCAAAATGTTCAAATTTGAACCACTGTGGATAAGAACTATCTGTTTGGTCCATCATACTTCTCACTGCACACTATCAGTGCAGAGAAACCTGGCAGAGCCATGATTATTCACTATAGGAAGCAGCTTGCCTACCAATGGCTCTTGACATTAACATGCCATGGCAGTAACTCTAGTATGCAAAATTGCAAATATGCAATGCAACTGCAATGCTACAGCATCAACTTCCAGTATGATCTCCAGGATTAAACAACTATAATAAAAGCTCCTGCGCTGCTCTTTGGCCTTCTTAGCATTTTTACATTGCATACTTTCCAATGATTTGCAATTTCTGCTCTAAGATTATTTGCATTTTGGATATAGTCTAGTTGCCAAAACCAAGATAGCAAAATGCTTATGGCTTCTAATTTAGTATATATTTTCCAAATTGATGTGGCTTAGCATGACATCACTAATATGTATGATGTATCAACATGAAAAAAAATGAGATTACTTCTATGCCCTTAAACAGTAAGAAGAAGAAATAGAACATCAGTGACTTCAACTCTCAAAGAGCATGTAAATCAACATCATACTCAAAACTTGCCGGAAATGAATATAAGCTCCTTTGGCTCTTATCTGATTTTTACTTTCATGCAAGAGCAATATGCATGCTAGGCACATTAAGCTTTGGGGGAAACACTTACAATAACTCGTTGGCAAACCCATCTGGCACTGCTACAAAATTCTATCGGGCTCTATACATTTTAGACACAATTAAAACAGGCTTCTTACATGTTTTTATAAAAGCAGACACAAAAACAAGCAAGAGCTCTTCATTTCAAAAACTCAAAAGGTTGTAAGCGGCAGAAAAATGGGAGGATGTGATGAAACTGATATGATAAAGTTTAACATAAATCCGAATAAGATAGCAAATTTCAATAAGCGAAAAGTTCAAATTTGGACCAGTTTGTGATTTTAAATCTGTTTGGCACATCATACTTCTCAACTGCACACTATCAGTGCAGAGAAACCTGGCAGGGCCACAAACATTCACTGTAGGAAGCAGCTCATCAACCAATGGCTCTTGACATTAACATGCCATGGCAGTAAGTACTAAGTGCGCAAATATGCAATGCAACGCTGCAATGATACAGCAACAGCTTCCAGTACAATCTCTATAACTAAAAGTAATACAATATCAAAAGAAGCTAAAGAGAGAAAGTCACTGTTTCAGTCTTGTGCAGTGATACAAGACAAGTGAACCTGCTCATGCATGGCTGCCCCAGAAGCTCTTGCTCTGCTTGTTGGTCTTGTGTTATTGAGTCACGTAATGTATGAAAAGGATAGCTTACACAGATGTGGTAATTTTCCTATATATATTCTACAGTTACCAAAACCAAGATAGCAAAATGTTTAGGGCTTCTAAGTATACATTTTCTAAGTTAATATGTCTTAAGCATGACGTCACTAACATTTATCAATGTAAAATCAGTGAAACATAGGTTACTTCTGGGCCCTTAACCAATAAGAAAACAGAACATCCTTGGCCTGAACTCCCAAAGCACACAGTAAACAGAGTACTAAAAACTTGGCATCCGATGAATATTAACCAATCAGCTCACACCTGATTCTTCCTTAAGCACAAGAGCAGTACAGATGCATTTCAAGAAACAATAGATAAGTCGTTGACAGACCATCTACGTAACAAGCAATTCATATATAGCAGATACCTGTGATGTCTTTCGTGTTTCCTGTCTCTGTCCCTCTCCCTTTCCCTGTCCCGTTCTTTGGTGGGGCTCCTTCCACGAAGATGGTCCTGTTAACACGTTAAAACAAGTCAACGCCTCTGGTCAACAAATAAGGTGAATTGATTTAGATCATTTAGCAAGTATGCTCACCTTTTCACGAGTGTTAGGCTCATCTACGTCCATTGGCTGTCCATCCTCCTTATCTTCCTCCTCTTCCTCAAAATCGTCTTCAAGGGCACTTCTTCTAGGTTCTAGAGTTCCAGAAGCTTCAAGGATCCATCTGTTGAAAATATCCATAAAAATGAATTTGTGAAGCATCTGGAGCACATCAAGAGGCGAACCTGTATTTAAGATTACTGACTAGTGGTCAAAAGAAAATATCTCTAAACCAAAAACATATTACTGAAACATACATGACAACTATGTGTTTAACAGAGAGAGAACAATCAACAACTCCAATCTTTAACACAGAGAGAACAGTGAACAACTTCAATCTCAAAAGGGGTAACTATCTTTTTAAGATGTCACCAGTCTCAAAACATCAGCGAGAAATTGAGCAGTAGCAGATGGCAGGGTAGATGCAGATGTCGCAAACAAGATAAATTTCAACTGCACGGCAGAGTTTGGGACAGAGAAATCAAACCTTTTCTGAATGCGGGGGAGGGCAGTGTCGCAGCTATAGTCCTTGGTCAGGAGCTCGTCAATGAATTCGTCAACGTGTGTCAGCGTGAATTCTGAAACGAATATAGATGATCAAATGAGTAAAATAACCGCATACCCCCAAATCTGACATCTCATACACCTAGCTAGCTACCAGCATAAGTAACAATATGGGATAAAATTTGGAGTGCATACTTCCATCGCTGAGCTTTTGCCTAATCTTGCGGTAGTCGTTGTAGAGCGGCTCGAGGTACTGGTAAACGTCGGCGACGGTGCCAGTGAGGCGCAGGTAGAACGCCCCGAGAACCCGGACATACCTGGAGCAGAAACAACAAGAAGAAGACCATCGATTTGTCAGTTCAGTGCCTACAAGAAGCAGCTAGAGGTAGAGGACGGAATCGAGGACTACGTTAAAGGGGAAATTATTACTTGTAGTCCTCGTTCTTGATGAACTCGACGACGATTTCCTTGTCGGGTTGGATCTGGAGCATCTTGAGGGCGAGGCAGAGGAAGGGGGTCGGCCTGCGGTTGCCGCCGTGCGTGCCGCCGGTGTGGTCGAGCTCCATGGCCTTGTCGACGAGGGTCTCCGCCGTGAGGCCGAAGCACTGCTCCTTCCAGTAGTTGCTCTGGTAGATCTTGGCCCGCACGATCTTCTCCACCAGGTTCTGAGGGTTGGTGCCGTGGATGCTCCGGGCCAGGGGGTCCGTGCGGTTCGCCATCGTCGCCGGCTCTCCGGCGCGGGCGCCGAGGGCGGCCGAGGCGGCGGCTACGCCGCTCCGCTGGTGGGGGCGGGATTAGGATTGGGACTGGGACGGGGACTGGAATTGGGGTTTGCGGGCAAAACCCTAGACTATAGTAGACAAACCAGCCCCGCGGGAGCTTTTGAACCGACCTTTGGCACCGGCACCAAATAAAATTTCCAATAATAAGCAAATCAGATACAGTGTAGTAGTTTCTTTTCCTTTTCCTTTTATTTAACTTTCAAAATAGCATGATTTTACAACAATTAGTAGAATGCCCATGCATTACCACGGGCTTTTAAAATATTTTGCTGAAGTTATATAAACATAATGCATGTTAAATTTCACATGTAGAGAAAAGATAACATGGGCACGATTATGTAATAATTGAAGTCCACTTCACTTGCAATGTAAATTGATTAAAAAAGCAATTTGACTATTTATACATACAGAGCGATTATTCAACTAAAAATATATTACAAATTAAATTTCACTTAATGCACTTAAGAAATTTTCGCACGGTTGGGAATATTGTCTATCTAGTTTTTTTGACTTACCTGCCCAGCCTTATTCTGACCTTAACTACTCTCTCACCACACCCGACCCTCTCACTCTTTCACCCTAGACACATCCCTACAATTTTCTAAATTAATATTCCTAAATGCTTCAAAGTGCAGCTGCGCTATTCGGATGTCGCGAGCGCACGCAGTACACGATAAAAAACTCACCTACAAAAATTAGTAATTAGCATTATGTGTCATCATTATACTATGAAAAAGGAAAGTAAGTGTTCGGGATCTCGTCGACGCTGCCTACTTTACACAATTCAGTCAAGAAAGGATATGTACGTGCATTTATTCGGGCTTAATAAAATTTTAAAAAGCCATAATTTTTTATTCAAGTATCGAAATTCAGATTCGTTTTCACAGTTGGGTTTCTCGCGACAAGTTCTTCAAAAGTAGATCTCATATGGAAATGTTTCGACAAACTTTCTGTTTTGAGCAACTTTGGGTGCTAAAAAGGCAACTTTAGTGCTATAGAAAAGCAACTTCTTTTTAGTTTGCCTACTATGATTGCCTATCAACGAGAAGTCATTATAAGCTGCCTCACATGACTATCTTGTTCACTAAACTCACATATAAGTTGTCCCCAAATGCTTATTAGTGCTGCTGCAATATTGGAAGATGTCGAGTGCACCATCCCAAGCCATTCGATTTGGCACAAATCGTGCACAGGTGTTTTCCTTTCTAGTGTGGTGACGGAAGGTATGGTGAGGTCCCTCCCAACCTTTTTCAGGTGTCATCGTTGCCTACAATCAACGATACTATTGCCTAAAACCATGTATCCAGTTGCCCACAATCAACCATACAGCTGTCTAAACCATGTATCCAGTTGCCCATGATCAATCATACAATTGTCTAAAATCATGTATCCGGTTGCCCACAATCAACGATATTGTTGCCTAAAACCATGTATCTAGTTGCCCACAATCAACCATATAGTTCTCTAAAACCATGTATCCAATTGCCCACAATCAAACATACAGTTGTCTAACACCATGTATCCGGTTGCCCACAATCAACCATACATTTGTCTAAAATCATGTATCCAGTTGCCCAATCCTCATGAAGAGAAATATTACCAAGATCATAACTTGGCTAATATGTAAAGGTTTTAGATACCTTTCAAGTTTGTGTCATAGAGATGCGTCAATAATATATCTCCTCTGGGTGGGATCCCTTGGCACGATCGAAACTACTTGGCGGATTTTTCTCCTCCTCTGTCTTAGGAGATGGGATCCAACTTGATGTCGGAGGGAGCAATGGAGGCTGAGGGGCCTTGAGAACGTCGCCTCGTTGTTCGGTTTGGAGGATTTCGGACGTACTGACTTGTTCAAACAAATTAGGTGAGCATCATTGGATGGTTAAAGGTGTCTAGAGAGGCCGATCCTGACATTTGGCGTGATTGAGTGTCCTTATAGTAGGAAATTTAGAGGTCAAATTAGTTAATTGGTAGTCATGGTAACCAACTTAGAAGAATCCTCCGCTAACAGGTAGAGGGAAAAAAAGGAGTTGCTTTCCTATAGAACTGAAGTTGCCTCTGTAGCACACAAAGTTGCTCGGAGAAAAAGTTTGTCAAAACCTACTCATATGGGATCTAGTTTTGAAGAACTCGTCGCGAGAAACCCAATAGTGAAAACGGATCTAAATTCCGACACTCGAATCAAAAGTTATGACTTTTTAAATTTTTTGAAACCCCAAATAATTGCATGTGGTCTCTCGGCTGAGGTAACCTGACGATGTGAGACCGCATACTTTCTTTTTTAGGCTAAGATGACATGTCACATCATTTTCCTAATATGGAGGGTTCTGGACAACTAACGGACGCTGCGGCGCTCTATAGCCACGTCCATTAATATTATCTTGGATATTGTGATAAAAAATAAATGCTTGTATTCTGAATGCTATGATAATGAAATGTATAAATTTACCCGTCTATGCTCCTTGGAATACCATACAGAAATAAACGTTGCCATCTAGCTATGTCGAAATTCCAGTCGAGTTGCTTTATTTCGAGTGTGCCGGTAAATTCCCTCACAAATCTTGTGTGGTCAACCTCGGCCAGAGCTTCTACTTCTTTGGTTGTGAGGTCATGAATTCCTGTCTCTCCCTCAAAAAACACTGTGACGGCCACCGTCGACCATGCCCTGCTCGTCGGCATCACTTTCCCGTCCAAAGAGGCTGCTCGAGGAATCGAGGGTGCAATCGACATGCGTGGGTTTCCACTTTCCCCCTTTGGTTTTTAACTCATTTTTTGCATTGGGGGGGGGGGGGGGGTCTCGAGCGAGGGGGTGATTTTTTTCCTTGGATTGATAGGTGGTTTTACAAAGCGAATCGAACGAACACGACATATGGACTTCCTTTAACTGTGGGGAATAGTATGGATAATAGAGATTTAATAATATTCAAAAAAATAGAGATTAATAATAAATACATACATCATATTTTTTATTTGGTAAGATTTAATTTGACTGGGGTATGAGTAGTAGAAGGCAAGAAAAGTTTTGAACTAATGGAAAGCAAGGAAAGTTTCGATTTAGTTGAAATTTTGATAAGATTTGAATTGACTGAGTTAATTCATGATGTGGTTTTGGTAAATTATGATTTGGTTTATATTATTTCAAGTTGCTCTATTTACGTTGATTTTTGCTTTGTGCGCCATCAATTGAGATTATTAAAAGAAACAGAAAACCAAAGAAGAAATGGGGCAAGGGAGGAAAAACACAAGTGTAGGCGGCGCTACCAACTCCTCTTTATAGAGATTTAGACATAAATGTAGTACTTTATGCATAGATAAAATTATATGATCATCTTGTAATCGACGAACATGTGTCCCAGTCTTTTTTTTTCAAGAATGTGTGTGTCTTAAGTGTCGCCTACTGACCTTACAAGACTGTCACAACTTATCCATTGTGTCCTTACAGATCAAAGAGAGGAGGGGGCCAAGACAACATAAAAAAGAAAATTAGCAACATTGTGCTCCTCAAATGTAGCACTTTTAACATAGGTCATTACAGAATCATCAAACAAGTGTACATAGTGAACTATCGGAAGCTCTGCATATAGGATTCTCGCCACATCAAAAAGTCAATTAAGTACTGCTTACATTACTCAAGAAAAGAAGAAAGAGTAAAGTCCAAAACAAAGCATCAGAATAGGGATATGAAATCTCCAAGAACATACTGACATAATATATGCTCGTTCAGACCAACAAGCATATCACCATCAGATGCTCATCATCTTCTTACCATCCTTCATCCATCTTATGTGTATCATCATCTTCACAACAAAGTAAATCATCCATCTAAGTGTCATTGGTCACTCTCGAAATTATCGCCACCAAAGAAATTTAGGATAGACATTGGCGATCCAGTGGAGACTTCGCCGACAATGATAAAGCTCTTGTAGATGAGCAAGCTCCCAGAAAGCAACTCATGCACGACCATGTTGGTGATAGGCCCCAACAAGTGCTCCTATCCGTAATCATCTCCAATCATGACAACAATCTACAGTTGGATGGCAATAACTGACATTTTAGAATAAGATGTCCTATCCTACAAGACACAAGGCACAAAATCCCAAGCATGACAAAAATCATCGGCATACAGGAAAAGTGGAAATGATACCCGTATAGTTTCAATTGCTTTAGTTTAGGGAATCATTAGACCAACCAATCATTAGCTTACAAATCAATTTATGCGACTTTCTACCTATTTCATGGTAGAAATTAGTTGTAGCTTCAACTGTAAATATCAATACATGGGAAAGTCAAAAGAACTCATTCCCTGTTAAAAATAAAATGTTTATGATTATTTTATGATTTAACTAATATCCTGAAAGTTCATATTGAGGACATAGTAGTACGAAAAGTAATACTTAGACAATCTATCCATCATTGTCAATGCAAATTCTCTCTTAATCCTTTCTTGGCGAAGCTTATAGACAGCAAGAAAAATATGAAGTGTAGCATCCATGCTGAACGATAGTGGTGGGTTAAACTCACATTCACATAAGTGCCAAACCTATCAATTATACACCAATTTTTTTTGGAAGGTGGCACTTGAAAATTGTACAACAACAAAAATACTCCGAGGGAGCCTGACATGCAGGTTTAGGCCATTAGTGCAGATGTCAAGAATTTGAAAGACATGTTGTAGGACCTTGAAGTATGTCTAGAGGGGGGGTGATTAGACTACTTGACCAATAAAAACTTAACCTTTTCCCAATTTTAGAGTTTGGCAGATTTTAGCTACTTTAGGACAAGTCAAGCAATCATCACACTATTCAAGCAAGCATGCAAAGAGTATATAGGCAGCGGAAATTTAAAGCATGCAACTTGCAAGAAAGTAAAGGGAAGGGTTTGGAGGATTCAAACGCAATTGGAGATACGGATGTTTTTGGCGTGGTTCCGATAGGTGGTGCTATCGTACATCCACGTTGATGGAGACTTCAACCCACGAAGGGTAACGGCTGCGCGAGTCCACGGAGGGCTCCACCCACAAAGGGTCCACGAAGAAGCAACCTTGTCTATCCCACCATGGCTGTCGCCCATGAAAGACTTGCCTCACTAGCGGTAGATCTTCACGAAGTAGGCGATCTCCTTGCCCTTACAAACTCCTTGGTTCAACTCCACAATCTTGCCGGAGGCTCCCAAGTGACACCTAGCCAATCTAGGAGACACCACTCTCCAAGAAGTAACAAATGGTGCGTTGATGATGAACTCCTTGCTCTTGTGCTTCAAATGATAGTCTCCCCAACACTCAACTCTCTCTCATAGGTTTTGGATCTGGTGGAAAGAAGATTTGAGTGGAAAGCAACTTGGGGAAGGCTAGAGATCAAGATTCATATGGTAGGAATGGAATATCTTGGTCTCAACACATGAGTAGGTGATTCTCTCTCAGAAATGGTAAGTTGGAAGTGTAGGTTCGTTCTGATGGCTCTCTCCATGAATGAAGAGGAGGTGGAGGGGTATATATAGCCTTCACACAAAATCTAACCGTTACACATAATTTACCAAACTCGGTGGGACCGATTCAACAGACTCGGTCGGACCGATTTAGTAAACCTAGTGACCGTTAGTGATTTTCGGTGGGACCGAAATGCAACTCGGTGAGACTGATACGGTTAGGGTTAGGGCATAACGTAATCTTGGTAAGACCGATTACACAAACTCGGTGAGACCGATTTGGTAATAAGCTTTCCAGAGAGTTGGTCAGGTAAACTCGGTGGGACCGATTTGCTCTTTTCGATGAGACCGAAATGTTATAAAAAGGAAACAGAGAGTTAACATTGCAATCTCGGTGGGACCGATCGCTCACTTCGGTTAGACCGAAACGTTACGAAGGGAAACAGAGAGATTACAATCCCATCTTGGTGAGACCGAGATCCCTATCGGTAAGACCGATTTGCTTAGAGTTTGTGGCAGTGGCTATGACTTTTGGAATCGGTGGCGCCGGATAGGAAGAATCGGTGTGACCGATTTTGGCTTTGGGTTTAGGTCATTTGTGGATGTGGGAAAGTAGTTGAGGGTTTTGGAGCATATCACAAAGCACATGAAGCAAGAGGCTCATTAAGCAACACCTCATCCCTCCTTGATAGTATTGGCTTTTCCTATAGACTCAATGTGATCTTGGATCACTAAAATATAAAATGAAGAGTCTTGAGCTTTTGAGCTTCAGCCAATCCTTTGTCCTTAGTATTTTGAGGGATCCACTTTCATCATCCATGCCATGCCATTCATTGAGCTTTCCTGAAATAATAGTCTTGGAATAGCATTAGCTCAATGAGCTATATGTTGTTATGAATTACCAAAACCACCTAGGGATAGTTGCACTTTCAATCTCCCCCTTTTTGGTAATTGATGACAACATATAGATCAAAGCTTCGACAAATAATAATAAGATTGAATAACATCGTCGCTTTGAGAAGTATGTGATAAGCAAGAGCTCCCCCTAAATTTGTGCATAGTTTAAGATTTGCTTTGGACTGCAAATGCACAATGAATTAGGCTCATGGGTTACTCTTCCATGTCACATACATCTTGGTGGAGGGCTCAAAATAATAAACATTGAATACATGCACCCATCACCAAGTAAAGTGAATGATCACATAGGATAGATAGGATAATATCATCAAACATGCATAAGTGTAGCTTATGATCAAACACATGATCATCAATGTCTCACAAGCATAGTATCTCAACCAATCAAAGGAAACAAAGTTTAAACCACCAAATAAAGCAAGAGAGAACAAAAGCAACACACTCTCTCTCGAAGCCTATGATCTATACATTTTTCTCCCCCTTTGGCAACAAGTTACCAAAAAGTTCATAGAAAATGCATAGTGCTAGTTCGACTCTCAGGCTTGATCTTCTGGTGGTGGTGTCCTGATAACTCCGAGGATGAAGGCTTCAGTTGAAGTAGAGGGTGCTGGAGTGGATGCTGGAGTTGGTTGCACTGGAACTATAGGTGTTGTGGCTGGTGCAGATGTTGTTGCTCTAGTGTCTGTCACAGGCACTGCAACTGACCTCTGGGCTCTGGGCACTCTGGCAAACACATTTGTGGTAGTCTTGCCCTGCCTCTCCTGCATGTCATCCTGCAGCTGCTCCACAACTGACTGAATCTCAGTTACTTTGACATCAAGGTCATGGAA
Source organism: Triticum timopheevii (assembly GCA_963921465.1). Classification (NCBI taxonomy): domain Eukaryota; kingdom Viridiplantae; phylum Streptophyta; class Magnoliopsida; order Poales; family Poaceae; genus Triticum; species Triticum timopheevii. The sequence goes on along the minus strand of OY997270.1, from coordinate 283,738,303 downwards.
TTTGAGTTCCATGATTCTCTCCAGGCTCTCCTGATTCTGAGTGAGGGTGGCCAGTCCCTTCTCAATCCTCAGTGTAGATGCTATCAAGTAACCAAGCTGCTCCTGTTTTGTCTTCAAGAAATATTCAGATGCCTCCTCTTGAGTTGGCATCCTGGCAGCCTTCTCCTTCTTTGCCTTCTCCTTCTTCTCTTGAGCTTGAACTGATGTTGGATCATTCTCATTCATGACAACCTCATTGTCCTCAAAGTCTGGATAAAGTGGAAAATGTTCCTTATCCAACTGATATTTCCCTGTGCCCATCTTTGAGTTGATCAATTCCTGAATCTGAGGTGCATATCCACAGCTCCTCTTCTGATCTGCTGCAGTCCTCTTAATTGTTTCAATCATCAGGCTCATGACTTTGAACTTCTATGGCACATCAAACACATGCAACATGTTGATGGCATGCCCTCTGATCATGTTATGGTCACCAGACTTGGGCAACAAAGTATGCCTCAGAATCCAATTTATGGTTGGCAACCCTGACAGCAGAAAGTGAACTGATCCAAACTTGTGAGTCTCAACTGCCTTGTCTGGGATCTCCTTGTACATGTGAGCCATTGAATTGTGATCCATCTTCTTCTTTGCATAGATATCCAGATCATCATCATTTTCCTTAGGGGCATTTATCAGACCTTGCCCATTCTTCAACAGTGGATTGGTACCTTGTACCTTCAGACATCCAAACAATTCTTCCATCTGGGTAAAAATGTGTTGTGGAGTAGAACTGCATGATAAGCTCATCATTCCAGTGGGTGAACTTCTGTCCAACAAAATCAACAACTCCACAAGCAACAAAGCTCTCTTGCACTCCAGGATAGTGATCTTCATTGTCCTTGATGTAGGTCCAGTCGACCCACCTCATGTCACAAACTATGGGCTTCTTATCCAACAGAATTGTCTCATAAAAGTCCTGTTGTTCCTTTGTATGGAACCTGTAGTCAACAGCAGTTATTCTCCTTGATGCATATGGATCTTCCATTCTCCACAGTCTCAGCCCTGAATCCTTCCTGATCCTCATGTCCTCAGCCACAGGATGGGCATCATTGTGGTCTGGTATCTTGGGCTTGAGCTTACTTAGGACCTGTCCTTCTTCATCTTCTTCTTTAGCAACATTTGGCACTGGGGCCTTGTTCTTCTCAGCAGCTGGAATACTCCTAGTATTCCTCTTTGGAACTTGCTTGGCCTTGGAGGCAGCTTTGGGTGCTTCCTTGGGCTTAGATGTTGCAGCCCCTGATCTTATAGCATCACCCATAAGCTTGGGTGCCTTAGGTGCTGGTGCAGCAACCTCTTCCTCTTCTTCAGAATCTCTTCTCATTGAGGGCTTTCCAAGAACCTTGGCAGTTGTGGTTCTTGCTCTCTTTTTCTTCTTGTCCTGAGCACCTTCATCCTCTGATTCAATTGTGAATTTCATAGTCTCTCTAGTGGGGACTTTCTTGGGCTTAGAAGAAGTGACTTTCTGTTCAGGTGCCTCTTTGGGTTGAGTCTGTGTTGGCACTTGAGTGGACTTTATGGCTTTAGGCATTGGTGTCCTCTTGGCAGGAACTTTCTTTTTCAGTCCAGGTTTTGTGCTATGTGTAGAGCCATACTCCTTCTTAAGCACCACTTTCTTGGAAGTAGCCTCATCTTCTTCAGCTTTGTAATCCTCATCCTCTGAGTCTGATGTTCTTTTCCTTCTCTGCCTGGTAGCAACCTTAGGCAGGTTGCTAGGAGTGCTTCTGCTCCCTTCATCTGTAGTTGAGGGACTAGTGCCCTCACTCGAGTCCATCTGCTCTTCTGACCTGTTTTGGCTATCACTCTGGTCTGACATGCTGCAAAAAGTTGACTGCTGACCCTGTGAAGAGTTATAGATGAGATAGAATAGATGAGCATCACAAAATGCAGAGAATTTTGCAAAAGAATGATTCAAAAATTCAGTTTTAGTTTTCCACAGAAAGCATTTCGGATCAACCGATTTTCAAACTCGGTGATACCGAAGCAGTTTTTGGAACCTAAACTGACGATCTCGGTTGGACCGAGTCACAGTTCGGTGGCACCGAGACTGCTAGGGTTTCACAGAATCCTCAAATCGGTCGCACAGATTAGTAATTCTCGGTCAGACCGAGAGTCACTAGTGCAATGGCATAAGCCAAATTGGTGAGACCGAGTTTTTCAACTCGGTGGGTCCGAGATGATTTCGACGGAAACCTAACCCTAAAAATTTGAATCTAATCTACTCTACAGATTACTTTGGCTGGATAGAAGTGTTTCAATCGTGGCAAGATTCAATAAGATTACAATGTGCTAGGAATCAGACGTGGATAGCACAAAGATGTTGGGGAACGTAGTAATTTCAAAAAAAAATCCTACGCACACGCAAGATCATGGTGATGGTATAGCAACGAGAGGGGAGAGTGTTCGTCCATGTACCCTCATAGACCATAAGCGGAAGCGTTAGCACAACGCGTTTGATGTAGTCGTACGTCTTCACGATTCGACCGATCCAAGCACCGAACGTACGGCACCTCCGAGTTCAGCACACGTTCAGCTCGATGACGATCTCCGGCCTCCGATCCAACAAAGCTCCGGAGATGAGTTCCGTCAGCACGACGGCGTGGTGACGGTGATGATGTTCTACCAGCGCAGGGCTTCGGCTAAACTCCGCGACGATACGACCGAGGTGGAATATGGTGGAGGGGGGCACCGCACACGGCTAAGGAACGATCGGTAGATCAACTTGTGTGTCTAAGGGGTGCCCCCGCCCCCGTATATAAAGGAGCCAGGGGGGAGGAGGCGGCCGGCCAAGGAGGGCGCGCCAAGGGGGGATTCCTACTCCCACCGGGAGTAGGACTCCCTTCTTTCCAAGTAGGAGTAGGAGAAGGGGGAAAGAGGAGGAAGAGGAGAAGGAAAGGGGGGGGGCGCCGCCCCCTTCCCTTGTCCTATTCGGACTAGGAAGGGGAGGGGCGCGCGGCCCCCTCCTGGCTCCTTCCCTCTTCTCCCTCGAGGCCCATGTAGGCCCAATAACCCCCCGGGGGGTTCCGGTAACCTCCCGGTACTCCGGTAAAATGCCGATTTCACCCGGAACGATTCCGATGTCCAAATATAGGCTTCCAATATATCGATCTTTATGTCTCGACCATTTCGAGACTCCTCGTCATGTCCGTGATCATATCCGGGACTCCGAACAAACTTCGGTACATCAAAACTTATAAACTCATAATAAAACTGTCATCGTAACGTTAAGCGTGCGGACCCTACGGGTTCGAGAACTATGTAGGCATGACCTAGAACTATTCTCGGTCAATAACCAATAGCGGGACCTGGATGCCCATATTGGTTCCTACATATTCTACGAAGATCTTTATCGGTCAAACCGCATAACAACATACATTGTTCCCTTTGTCATTGGTATGTTACTTGCCCAAGATTCGATCGTCGGTATCCAATACCTAGTTCAATCTCGTTACCGGCAAGTCTCTTTACTCGTTACGTAATGCATCATCCCGTAACCAACTCATTGGTTACATTGCTTGCAAGGCTTATAGTGATGTGCATTACCGAGAGGGCCCAGAGATACCTCTCCGACAATCGGAGTGACAAAACCTAATCTCGAAATACGCCAACTCAACATGTACCTTCGGAGACACCTGTAGTACTCCTTTATAATCATCCAGTTACGTTGTGACGTTTGGTAGTACCCAAAGTGTTCCTCCGGTAAACGGGAGTTGCATAATTCTCATAGTAACAGGAACATGTATAAGTCATGAAGAAAGTAATAGCAGTATACTAAACGATCAAGTGCTAGGCTAACGGAATGGGTCATGTCAATCACATCATTCTCCTAATGATGTGATCCCGTTAATCAAATGACAACACATGTCTATGGTTAGGAAACATAACCATCTTTGATTAATGAGCTAGTCAAGTAGAGGCATACTAGTGACGTTATGTTTGTCTATGTATTCACACATGTATCATGTTTCCGGTTAATACAATTCTAGCATGAATAATAAACATTTATCATGATATGAGGAAATAAATAATAACTTTATTATTGCCTCTAGGGCATATTTCCTTCAGTCTCCCACTTGCACTAGAGTCAATAATCTAGATTACATAGTAATGATTCTAACACCCATGGAGTCTTGGTGCTGATCATGTTTTGCTCGTGAGAGAGGCTTAGTCAACGGGTCTGCAACATTCAGATCCGTATGTATCTTGCAAATCTCTATGTCTCCCACTTGGACTTGGTCCCGAATGGAATTGAAGCGTCTCTTGATGTGCTTGGTCCTCTTGTGAAATCTGGATTCCTTTGCCAAGGCAATTGCACCAGTATTGTCACAGAAGATCTTCATTGGTCCCGATGCACTAGGTATGACACCTAGATCGGAAATGAACTCCTTCATCCAGACTCCTTCATTTGCTGCTTCAGAAGCAGCTATATACTCCGCTTCACATGTAGATCCCGCCACGACGCTTTGTTTAGAACTGCACCAACTTACAGCTCCACCGTTTAATAAAAAACGTATCCGTTTTTGATTTAGAATCGTCTGAATCAGTGTCAAAGCTTGCATCGACGTAACCATTTACGACTAGCTCTTTGTCACCTCCATATACGAGAAACATATCCTTAGTCCTTTTCAGGTATTTCAGGATGTTCTTGACCGCTGTCCAGTGATCCACTCCTGGATTACTTTGGTACCTTCCTGCCAAGCTTATTGCTAAGCATACGCCAGGTCTGGTACACAGCATTGCATACATGATAGAGCCTATGGCTGAAGCACAGGGAACATCTTTCATTTTCTCTCTATCTTCTGCTGTGGTCGGGCATTGAGTTTGACTCAACTTCACACCTTGTAGCACAGGCAAGAATCCTTTCTTTGCCTGATCCATTTTGAACTTTTTCAAAATTTTGTCAAGGTATGTGCTTTGTGAAAGTCCAATATGCGTCTTGATCTATCTCTATAGATCTTGATGCCCAATATGTAAGCAGCTTCACCGAGGTCTTTCATTGAAAAACTTTTATTCAAGTATCCCTTTATGCTATCCAGAAATTCTATATCATTTCCAATTAATAATATGTCATCTACATATAATATCAGAAATGCTACAGATCTCCCACTCACTTTCTTGTAAATACAGGCTTCTCCAAAAGTCTGTATAAAACCATATGCTTTGATCACACTATCAAAGCGTTTATTCCAACTCCGAGATGCTTGCACCAGTCCATAAATGGAACGCTGGAGCTTGCACACTTTGTTATCACCTTTTGGATCAACAAAACCTTCTGGCTGCATCATATACAACTCTTCTTCCAGAAATCCATTCAAGAATGCAGTTTTGACATCCATTTGCGAAATTTCATAATCATGAAATGCAGCAATAGCTAACATGATTCGGACAGACTTAAGCATCGCTACGGGTGAGAAAGTCTCATCGTAGTCAACTCCTTGAACTTGTCGAAAACCTTTCGTAACAAGTTGAGCTTTATAGACAGTTACATTACCATCAGCATCAGTCTTGTTCTTAAAGATCCATTTATTCTCAATGGCTTGCCGATCATCGGGCAAGTCAACCAAAGTCCATACTTTGTTTTCATACATGGATCCCATCTCAGATTTCATGGCCTCTAGCCATTTTGCGGAATCTGGGCTCATCATCGCTTCCTCATAGTTCGTAGATTCATCATGGTCAAGTAACATGACTTCCAGAATAGGATTACCGTACCACTCTGGTGCGGATCTTACTCTGGTAGACCTACGAGGTTCAGTAGAAACTTGATCTGAAGTTTCATGATCAATATCATTAGCTTCCTCACTAATTGGTGTAGTTGTCACGGGAACCGGTTCTTGTGATGAACTACTTTCCAATAAGGGAGTAGATACAGTTATCTCATCAAGTTCTACTTTCCTCCCACTCACTTCTTTCGAGAGAAACTCCTTCTCTAGAAAGGATCCGATTTTAGCAACGAAAATCTTGCCCTCAGATCTGTGATAGAAGGTGTACCCAATAGTCTCTTTTGGGTATCCTATGAAGACACATTTCTCCGATTTGGGTTCGAGCTTATCTGGTTGAAGTTTCTTCACATAAGCATCGCAGCCCCAAACTTTAAGAAACGACAACTTTGGTTTCTTGCCAAACCACAGTTCATAAGGCGTCGTCTCAACGGATTTTGATGGTGCCCTATCTAACGTGAATGCGGCCGTCTCTAAAGCATAACCCCAAAATGATAGCGGTAAATCAGTAAGAGACATCATAGATCGTACCATATCAAGTAAAGTACGATTACGACGTTCGGACACACCATTTCGTTGTGGTGTTCCGGGTGGCGTGAGTTGCGAAACTATTCCGCATTGTTTCAAGTGTAGACCAAACTCGTAACTCAAATATTCTCCTCCACGATCAGATCGTAGAAACTTAATTTCTTGTTATGATGATTTTCCACTTCACTCTGAAATTCTTTGAACTTTTCAAATGTTTTAGACTTGTGTTTCATTAAGTAGATATACCCATATCTGCTCAAATCATCTGTGAAGGTGAGAAAATAATGATACCCGCCGCGAGCCTCAACATTCATTGGACCACAAGCATCAGTATGTATGATTTCCAACAAATCAGTTGCTCGCTCCATAGTTCCGGAGAACGGCGTTTTAGTCATCTTGCCCATAAGGCACGGTTCGCAAGTACCAAGTGATTCATAATCAAGTGATTCCAAAAGCCCATCAGTATGGAGTTTCTTCATGCGCTTTACACTGATATGACCTAAACGACAGTGCCACAAATAAGTTGCACTATCGTTATCAACTCTGCATCTTTTGGTTTCAACACTATGAATATGTGTATCACTACTATCGAGATTCAATAAAAATAGACCACTCTTCAAGGGTGCATGACCATAAAAGATATTACTCACATAAATAGAACAACCATTATTCTCTGATTTAAATGAATAACCATCTCGCATCAAACAAGATCCAGATATAATGTTCATGCTCAACGCTGGCACCAAATAACAATTGTTTAGGTCTAAAACTAATCCCGATGGTAGATGTAGAGGTAGCGTGCCGACCGCGATCACATCGACTTTGGAACCATTTCCCACGCGCATCGTCACCTCGTCCTTAGCCAATCTTCGCTTAATCCGTAGTCCCTATTTCGAGTTGCAAATATTAGCAACAGAACCAGTATCAAATACCCAGGTGCTACTGCGAGCATTAGTAAGGTACACATCAATAACATGTATATCACATATACCTTTGTTCACTTTGCCATCCTTCTTATCCGCCAAATACTTGGGGCAGTTCCGCTTCCAGTGTCCAGTCTGCTTGCAGTAGAAGCACTTAGTTTCAGGCTTAGGTCCAGACTTGGGTTTCTTCTCTTGAGCAGCAACTTGCTTGCCGTTCTTTTTGAAGTTCCCCTTCTTCTTCCCTTTGCCCTTTTTCTTGAAACTGGTGGTCTTGTTAACCATCAACACTTGATGCTCCTTCTTGATTTCTACCTCCGCAGCTTTTAGCATTGCGAAGAGCTCGGGAATAGTCTTGTTCATCCCTTGCATGTTATAGTTCATCACGAAGCTCTTGTAGCTTGGTGGCAGTGATTGGAGAATTCTGTCAATGACACTATCATCAGGAAGATTAACTCCCAGTTGAATCAAGTGATTATTATACCCAGACATTTTGAGTATATGTTCACTGACATAACTATTCTCCTCCATCTTGCAGCTGTAGAACTTATTGGAGACTTCATATCTCTCAATCCGGGCATTTGCTTGAAATATTAACTTCAACTCCTGGAACATCTCATATGCTCCATGACGTTCAAAACGTCGTTGAAGACCCGGTTCTAAGCCATAAAGCATGGCACACTGAACTATCGAGTAGTCATCAGCTTTGCTCTGCCAGATGTTCTTAACGTCGTCAGTTGCATCAGCAGCAGGCCTGGCACCCAGCGGTGCTTCTAGGACGTAACTTTTTCTATGCAGCAATGAGGATAATCCTCAGGTTACGGACCCAGTCCGTGTAATTGCTACCATCATCTTTCAACTTTGCTTTCTCAAGGAACGCATTAAAATTCAACGGAACAACAGCACGAGCCATCTATCTACAAACAAACATAGACAAGCAAAATACTATCAGGTACTAAGTTCATGATAAATTTAAGTTCAATTAATCATATTACTTAAGAACTCCCACTTAGACAGACATCTCTCTAGTCATCTAAGTGATCACGTGATCCAAATCAACTAAACCATGTCCGATCATCACGTGAGATGGAGTGGTTTCAATGGTGAACATCACTATGTTGATCATATCTACTATATGATTCACGTTCGACCTTTCGGTCTCCGTGTTCCGAGGCCATATCTGTATATGCTAGGCTCGTCAAGTATGACCTGAGTATTCCGCGTGTGCAACTGTTTTGCACCCGTTGTATTTGAACGTAGAGCCTATCACACCCGATCATCACGTGGTGTCTCAGCACGAAGAACTTTCGCAACGGTGCATACTCAGGGAGAACACTTCTTGATTATTTAGTGAGAGATCATCTTAAAATGCTACCGTCAATCAAAGCAAGATAAGATGCATAAAGGATAAACATCACATGCAATCAATATAAGTGATATGATATGGCCATCATCATCTTGTGCTTGTGATCTCCATCTTCGAAGCACCGTCGTGATCACCATCATCACCGGCGTGACGCCTTGATCTCCATCGTAGCATCGTTGTCGTTACGCCATCTATTGCTTCTATGACTATCGCTACCACTTAGTGATAAAGTAAAGCAATTACAGGGCGTTTGCATTTCATACACTAAAGCGACAACCATATGGCTCCTGCCAGTTGCCGATAACTTCGGTTACAAAACATGATCATCTCATACAATAAAATATAGCATCACGTCTTGACCATATCACATCACAACATGCCCTGCAAAAACAAGTTAGACGTCCTCTACTTTGTTGTTGCAAATTTTTACATGGCTGCTACGGGCTTAGCAAGAACCGTTCTTACCTACGCATCAAAAACCACAACGATAGTTCGTCAAGTTGGTGTTGTTTTAACCTTCGCAACGACCGGGCGTAGCCACACTCGATTCAGCTAAAGTGAGAGAGACAGACACCCGCCAGCCACCTTTAAGCACGAGTGCTCGTAACGGTGAAACCAGTCTCGTGTAAGCGTACGCGTAATGTCGGTCCGGGCCGCTTCATCTCACAATACCGACGAACCAAAGTATGACATGCTGGTAAGCAGTATGACTTGTATTGCCCACAACTCACTTGTGTTCTACTCGTGCATATAACATCAACGCATAAAACCTAGGCTCGGATGCCACTGTCGGGGAACGTAGTAATTTCAAAAAAAATTCCTGCGCACACACAAGATCATGGTGATGGTATAGCAATGAGAGGGGAGAGTGTTCGTCCACGTACCCTCGTAGACCGTAAGCGGAAGCGTTAGCACAATGCGGTTGATGTAGTCGTACGTCTTCACGATTCGACCGATCCAAGCACCGAACGTACGGCACCTCCGAGTTCAGCACACGTTCAGCTCGATGACGATCTCCGGCCTCCGATCCAGCAAAGCTCCAGAGATGAGTTCCGTCAGCACGACGGCGTGGTGACGGTGATGATGTTCTACCAGCGCAGGGCTTCGCCTAAACTCCGCGACGATACGACCGAGGTGGAATATGGTGGAGGGGGGCACCGCACACGGCTAAGGAACGATCCGTAGATCAACTTGTGTGTCTATGGGGTGCCCCCGCCCCCGTATATAAAGGAGCCAGGGGGGAGGAGGCAGCAGACCAAGGAGGGCGCGCCAAGGGGGAGTCCTACTCCCTCCGGGAGTAGGACTCCCTTCTTTCCAAGTAGGAGTAGGAGAAGGGGGGAAAGAGGAGGAAGAGGAGAAGGAAAGGGGGGGCGCCGCCCCCTTCCCTTGTCCTATTCGGACTAGGAAGGGGAGGGGCGCGCGCCCCCCTCCTGGCTCCTTCCCTCTTCTCCCTCGAGGCCCATGTAGGCCCAATAACCCCCGGGGGGTTCCGGTAACCTCCCGGTACTCCGGTAAAATGCCGATTTCACCCGGAACGATTTCGATGTCCAAATATAGGCTTCCAATATATCGATCTTTATGTCTCGACCATTTCGAGACTCCTCATCATGTCCGTGATCATATCCGGGACTCAGAACAAACTTCAGTACATCAAAACTTATAAACTCATAATAAAACTGTCATCGTAACGTTAAGCGTGCGGACCCTACGGGTTTGAGAACTATGTAGACATGACCTAGAACTATTCTCGGTCAATAACCGATAGCGGGACCTGGATGCCCATATTGGTTCCTACATATTCTACAAAGAACTTTATCGGTCAAACCGCATAACAAGATACATTGTTCCCTTTGTCATTGGTATGTTACTTGCCCGAGATTCGATCGTCGGTAACCAATACCTAGTTCAATATCGTTACCGGCAAGTCTCTTTACTCGTTACGTAATGCATCATCCCGTAACCAACTCATTGGTTACATTGCTTGCAAGGCTTATAGTGATGTGCATTACCGAGAGGGCCCAGAGATACCTCTCCGACAATCGGAGTGACAAAACCTAATCTCGAAATACGCCAACTCAACATGTACCTTCGGAGACACCTGTAGTACTCCTTTATAATCACCCAGTTACGTTGTGACGTTTGGTAGTACCCAAAGTGTTCCTCCGGTAAACGGGAGTTGCATAATTCTCATAGTTACAGGAACATGTATAAGTCATGAAGAAAGCAATAGCAGTATACTAAACGATCAAGTGCTAGGCTAACGAAATGGGTCATGTCAATCACATCATTCTCCTAATGATGTGATCCCGTTAATCAAATGACAACACATGTATATGGTTAGGAAACATAACCATCTTTGATTAATGAGCTAGTCAAGTAGAGGCATACTAGTGATGTTATGTTTGTCTATGTATTCACACATGTATCATGTTTCCGGTTAATACAATTATAGCATGAATAATAAACATTTATCATGATATGAGGAAATAAATAATAACTTTATTATTGCCTCTAGGGCATATTTCCTTCAAAAGATTGAGTCCATACCCTAACTTGGCGGTGGACTCGCTACGACGGCAACGTCGGGGGCGAAATCCATTGACGGCGGCGGAGACCAGCTACTGGAGGCTGCTGGCGACGAAGAGACGATCCGGAGACCTTCGATGGCAGAGCGAGCTATTGCGCAGGCGAAGGGTTTCGGAGAAATTTCGAAAATTTTGCCCGTGACTATATATAGCCCGACCCTGTCGGTGTGACCGAGTGGAACAACTCGGTGGCACCGAGATGCATAACTGTGTACAGTTACAGCAAATCGGTGTGACCGAAAAGTTCAAATCGGTTGCACCGAGATTGAAAACTCAGATCAACTTAATGATCTCGGTAGGACCGAAATGGAGGAATCGGTCAGACCGGGAGTCACAAAGAGGTTTTGGAAGTTTAAGTCTATGACGAATCGGGGACTCCGAGTGCTCCTCACACAGAGTGGTTCGAATCTGACTTGATCAAATTTTGTGATGTAGCATGAATAGAGTTTGAGATGAGGAAAGCATAGATAGCTAGAGAAAGTTCTTAGGCATTCTTGTCCATCCACTTGGCAAAAAGAAAAGAAACCAAACAATCAAAACAACAAGTGGATGTCCTTGAATGAGTAAAATATGCACCAGCATGCTCACATAATAAAATGGCAAATGAAATATGTGGCAAAGCATGCACAACCAATTCTAGCATCTATCAAACAATTGGCGATGACTAGGTCATCTATATATGAGTATATTGACTTAGGAGTCAAATGAGAACATTTGATCATAGGTCATACTCATCGTTTAAGCTCAAGTGGGGTTACCACTTTTACATAATGCATTAATGTGTTCACACCATTAGAGTTGCTTTGACTCAATTCTTAGAGTTAAGCTCCCCCTAGATGTGAGATCCCCCCTTAGAGGGATGAACTAACCTTGGGTTTTGTCGATGATGACTTCATGTAGGTGTTGAAGATGTGGATGCTCAATGTTGATGTAGATCATTTGGAGCAATCCTTTGGAGTGAGTTGCACTTTCAACTTACCTACATGGGTTAGTCCCACAAGGAACAAACAAGAATATCCATAGACATAGAGTGATGCACACACAAGATGATGTCCATGAAATCATTAGGTTACCTTGTCCCTTGCCTTACCAACATGAGGGTTTGTGACTCCTTGAACTAGTGCAAGATGTGGAAGTTGATTGCACTTGTTCTTGCCATAATGATATGAGTGAAGAATGTTGGCGGAGTCACCCTCAAGAACTCTCTAGTTCTTCTTCTTCGGGATCCACATCATCTTGATGGGAATCCTTGGAGTTGTAGTTGTACTTGATGAAGTAGAACTTGACGTAGTCTTGGGAACCCACTTGAACGAGGCTTTAGGTGCTTCTTCAAATGCATCAATCTCTTCTTGAAGCTTGTCCTTGCCTTCGTTCTTGTGGTCTTTTGGTGGAAGATCATCTTGAGCTTGTGTTCCCTTGAAGGAAGTAGGATCATACTTCTCTTGTTGAGGAACAAACTTCGTCTTGGGGTATTGATCTTCTTCCCACTCAACTCCATTGGCATTGAACTTTCGTTCAAAACAAACACCTTGATTCTTCCGGTGCCTTCCTTGCTTGCGTACAATTTCCTCGAATTGCTTACTCCCGGCAAGGCTCTTGTAAACACCTTTCTCTATAATTCCCTTCAATAAGCTATTTTCTTGCTCAAGTGTAACTTGGCTAAGAGAATCATTAGTGGAATCAAGAGAACCGCTAGAAGCAACAATATTGGATTTGACATTATTATTGTTACTACTAGAGGAAGTATCTTTCTTGTACTTGTTACTAGACTTGACTTGAGGGATGTAAGTAGATAAGAGTAAACGCTTGTCAATGTAAGAAGAACTTTTCTTGCGGAGATCATCATTGATTGCTTTTAAGAACTCATGCTCTTGCTCAAGATTGAGCTTTCCAAAGCGTAACTTCTCATGAGCCCTTAAAAGTTCTCGATGATCTTCGTAGATAGTTTCATGAGCTAACTTAAGAGTGTTTAGTTCTTTAGTTAGAAGCTCAATCTTCTCCTTATCATTGTCATTCGTTTTATCTTGATTAGCATGATTAATTGACATTTCATCATAGTATTCATCACTAGAGTTGTCAACAAGTAAATCATCATCCACAAGCAAGTCATCTTCATCACTATTGAAATCAACATACTCAGGATGTGTTACCTTTGGACTTTTGGCCATGAAGCATCTTCCAACACCTTCATTTGGTGAATCAAATATGTCGTAGGAGTTGGTGACACAAGTGCTAGACCGGCAACGCCTTCATCTTGAGTATATTCAGAGTCGGAGTGATAGCTTCTCTCGGAGTGATTGCCGGAGTCGGAGCCGGATACCCATTCACCAACATGAGCTTGATGTCTTCGTTTTGTGTAGCTCCTTGATGACTTGTCCTTCCTTTCCGAATCCTTGCTTCTCTGTGAGGGTCTTCGTTCATAACGATCATCTCTACTCCTCCTCTCTCTTGGTGGTGATTCTTCTCTTTTTCTCCTTCTTCTTGGAGAATCTTCTCTTCTTTTGTAGGGTGCCGTACACTCATTGGAATAGTGTCCGGGTCTCCCACAATTGTAGCAATTGCGCTCTCGACTAGAAGATCTCTTGTCATTGTAAGACCTTGACTTGGAGCTTCTTTCTTTGGTTCTACTCTTGTAGAATTTGTTGAAGTTCTTCACCATTAAGCTCAATTCTTCATTTAAGGTTTGCTTCGCACTTGATAATGTGGGGGCTTCACTTGAGGCTTTGTAAGCACCACTTGACTTGTTGTGAAGTTCCTCCTTATCCTTGAGTGACATCTCATGAGCAACAATTCTTCCAATGACTTCTGTTGGCTTGAGATCTTTGTAGTTTGGCATCATTTGAATCAATGTGCACACGGTATCATACTTTCCATCCAATGCTCTTAGGATCTTCTTGATGATGAATTTGTCGGTCATCTCTTCACTCCCTAAGCCGGCAATCTCATTTGTGATAAGAGCAAGCCTAGAGTACATTTCAGCAACACCTTCACCATCCTTCATTTTGAACTTGTCAAGTTGACTTTGGAGCACATTCAACTTGGATTCCTTGACGGATTCGGTACCTTCATGCATATCAATCAAAGTATCCCAAATTTCCTTTGCATTCTCAAGACGGCTGATTTTGTTGAATTTTCGGGGCACAATCCGTTGAAGATGATATCGCAAGCTTGAGCGTTGTATTGCAGCATCTTCAATTCTTCCGCATTAGCTTCACGGTTCGGTTCTCTCCCATCGAAAAATTCACCTTGCAAGCCAATACAAATAATTGCCCAAACGGCGGGGTTATGTCCAAGAATATGCATTTTCATCTTATGCTTCCAACTAGCAAAATTAGTACCATCAAAGTAAGGACATCTACGGTGATAATTTCCCTCGCTAGACGCCATACTCTCCTAGGTTGTGAAACCAAGGCTATGACCACCAAAAGCTATGGAAATCAAAGCAAATGGAGACCAAAGCTCTGATACCACTTGTAGGACCTTGAAGTATGTCTAGAGGGGGGGTGATTAGACTACTTGACCAATAAAAACTTAACCTTTTCCCAATTTTAGAGTTTGGCAGATTTTAGCTGCTTTAGGACAAGTCAAGCAATCATCACACTATTCAAGCAAGCATGCAAAGAGTATATAGGCAGCGGAAATTTAAAGCATGCAACTTGCAAGAAAGTAAAGGGAAGGGTTTGGAGGATTCAAACGCAATTGGAGACACGGATGTTTTTGGCGTGGTTCCGATAGGTGGTGCTATTGTACATCCACCTTGATGGAGACTTCAACCCAGGAAGGGTAACGGCTGCGCGAGTCCACAGAGGGCTCCACCCACGAAGGGTCCACGAAGAAGCAACCTTGTCTATCCCACCATGGCCGTCGCCCACGAAGGACTTGCCTCACTAGCAGTAGATCTTCACGAAGTGGCGATCTCCTTGCCCTTACAAACTCCTTGGTTCAACTCCATAATCTTGTCGGAGGCTCCCAAGTGACACCTAGCCAATCTAGGAGACACCACTCTCCAAGAAGTAACAAATGGTGCGTTGATGATGAACTCCTTGCTCGTGTGCTTCAAATGATAGTCTCCCCAACACTCAACTCTCTCTCATAGGTTTTGGATCTGGTGGAAAGAAGATTTGAGTGGAAAGCAACTTGGGGAAGGCTAGAGATCAAGATTCATATGGTAGGAATGGAATATCTTGGTCCCAACACATGAGTAGGTGATTCTCTCTCAGAAATGGTAAGCTGGAAGTGTAGGTTCGTTCTGATGGCTCTCTCCACAAATGAAGAGGAGGTGGAGGGGTATATATAGCCTCCACACACCGTTACACATAATTTACCAAACTCGGTGGGACCGATTCAACAGACTCGGTCGGACCGATTTAGTAAACCTAGTGACCGTTAGTGATTTTCGGTGGGACCGAAATGCAACTCGGTGAGACCGATACGGTTAGGGTTAGGGCATAACGTAATCTCGGTAAGACCGATTACACAAACTCGGTGAGACCGATTTGGTAATAAGCTTTCCAAAGAGTTGGTCAGGTAAACTCGGTGGGACCGATTTGCTCTTTTCGGTGAGACCGAAATGTTATAAAAAGGAAACACAGAGTTAACATTGCAATCTCGGTGGGACCGATCGCTCACTTCAGTTAGACCGAAACGTTACGAAGGGAAACAGAGAGATTATAATCCCATCTCGGTGAGACCGAGATCCCTATTTGTAAGACCGATTTGCTTAGAGTTTGTGGCAGTGGCTATGACTTTTGGAATCGGTGGCGCCGGATAGGAAGAATCGGTGTGACCGATTTTGGCTTTGGGTTTAGGTCATTTGTGGATGTGGGAAAGTAGTTGAGGGTTTTGGAGCATATCACAAAGCACATGAAGCAAGAGGCTCATTAAGCAACACCTCATCCCTCCTTGATAGTATTGGCTTTTCCTATAGACTCAATGTGATCTTGGATCACTAAAATATAAAATGAAGAGTCTTGAGCTTTTGAGCTTCAGCCAATCCTTTGTCCTTAGTATTTTGAGGGATCCACTTTCATCATCCATGCCATGCCATTCATTGAGCTTTCCTGAAATAATAGTCTTGGAATAACATTAGCTCAATGAGCTATATGTTGTTATGAATTACCAAAACCACCTAGGGGTAGTTGCACTTTCACATGTCAATACACGAGGAATTTATAATAACTACCAGAAGTGCATATTACATCCCAAAGTACAATAATCACACAACCATAGAAGAAAATGTAAGTGACAAAACATGTCAGATGACCAGGGAAACAAAAAGGGAAAGCCAAATCTCGCAAATACAATTAATTAAATCTCACTCTTGTCCTTGCGGTGGCGCATGGATTTCTACTCAGCCTAAGTTCCAAATATACTAACACTGTAGAAATTTCCTGTTAAAACAATAGTTTAGTGAACTAAGAATGGAAGAGTCCCTTCAAATACTTGCCAGCTAAATTATTGCAACGAACAATCAAACTTGACATGTTCGTTCAGATTACAGACTCTATAGAATTCAGTTCAGAACAATGAGTTCCACCAAAGAATGCTTGGAACAACACGCTGCAAATTCATATAGATCTAACAAGAATAGAAAAATTGCAATTCTTGTGAAATTGTTTACTAAGACAAAGATTGGTAGTTCAGTTCAGAAACTTGAACCTATTTTCTGTGTGTATTTGTTGTGCAGCATGGGTCCAGTGAATATTTCGTAGTAAATTAAGATTACGAAATAAATTATACGAAGGAAACACCACATCATGCAGATGTGTAGAAACAAAAACTTTTCTTGTGATGCTCCGCCGGTCCACCCTACAAACCCTAAGACTGTTATTTTCTGGCACTAAGCTCACTACCAATTTATTCAGGACCTGAGAAAATAAATTAGGCCAAATATGAGAGGGAAACATGGAGGCAAGTATAAGTCATATGAAAAATATAATTCTTGGCCTAAAAGCCAATATGAATTCCACCCCTGCTATTAAAATGGGAAATTTTTATTTTTGCCACTCTAGATTTTGCCAATTTTTCTTGTGCCACTCTAGATTTTGAAATTTCACTTTTGCCACTCTTAGTTTTTGACAATTATCACAATTGCCATTCTCGTGGCAAAAGCAAAATTTTCAGAGTGGCAATTATGATAATTTTCAAAGATAAGAGTGGCAAAAATGAAATAAAATTAATTTGCTTTTGCCACAAAATGGCAATTATGATAATTGTCAAAAGCTAAGAGTGGCAAAAGTGAAATGTCAAAATCTAGAGTGGCATAAGAAAAATTGGCAAAATCTAGAGTGGCAAGAATGAAATATTTTCTATTAAAATATGTTGTTGGAAATGAAGAGCGTGTCTCCATGGCCGAAGGCCAACTATTTTTACATGATGAAAAGTAGACTATAAAGATACGCTGTTGCACATAATACAAAGTATTTGTGGGGCTAGGAATGCACCAAAAATTGAAATAACAAACAAAAAAGAGACTTTAATGGCAGATTTATTGCTACCATAAGATATTTTCCATCAATTACGTAGTAAAGGTCATAAGGTGTTTGCTTACCATTAAGAAAACAACATGTCCATGTTGGAAATAAATAAGTGCAGGTATTGCTTTCCTACAAATGATACACATTCAGTCCTCTGGTCCATGTTGGAAATAAATAAGTGCATGCACTTCTCTATCATGAGACGATGGGGAACAAAATAATTTTCTTCGGGATGGTTGATGTTATGCCATATAAAAATGCATCAAAAGGCTCTATAAAGCACCCCCAAATTATAACAGTTGTGCGCTTCCGACATAGTTTCCGCAATCATTGGATTTATGGGTTCTATTAGTTATAAAAAGTGCATGTTGTGACGATGTAGCAAGACGACGTGTTGTCCATCTGTGATGAAGATTTGGCGCCTTGGTTCTCAGGCATTACCAGTAGGAGGCGGATGGTCTGTAATACCAGCAATTAAACCAATGAGATCTGCAAATTCAGGCAGATAATGTAGTTTCAGAGTAGGGCAAATAATGCAGTTTCTGAGTAAGGAAGCAAAAACTTCCCGAAGATAAGAACTTTACAAGTAAAGATTTACATTAACCAATCTGACATGAGTACATTTAATCCCATTTGGTTTTCAAGTTCACAGAACGAAAGTGCATTATGAGCAATGAGGGGAAGGCCAACAAGGTCAGAATTCACGGGTTACACAGAAGTAGTAAAAAGAAAGCCTGAAAGAATGATCTGCTGTCATGTACTTTTCTTTTGCTTTCGCAATCAAATAGCACCGGTGAAAGTGCAACTAATCCCTGGGTGGTTTTGGTAATTCATAACAACATATAGCTCATTGAACTAATATTTATTCAAGACTAATGTTTCAGAAAGTTTAATGATTGGTATGACATGGACTAGAGATGTGGACCCCTCAAAATGCTAAGGACACATATTGGCAAAAGCTCAAGACTCTACATTTTCATTTTAGTGATCCAAGATCACATTGAGTGAGGTGTTGCTTAATGGCTTGCTTGCTCAAAATGCTTAGTGATATGCTCCAAAAACCCTCATCCACTTTCTCATTTCCACATATGTCCTAAACCTAAAGTCAAACTTGGCCCCACCGATTTGATCTATCCGGCGCCACCGAGTTCACTTGACATAGCCATAGCCAGAAACCCTAATCAGTTTGGTCTAACCGAGATGAGCGATTGGTCCCACCGAGTTCGCAGTGCAAACTCTCTGTTTCCTTTTCGTAACATTTTGGTCTCACTGAAATGAGCGATCGGTCCCACCGAGTTTGCCTGACCAAGTCTCTGTTTGCTTATTACTGAAATCGGTCTTACTGAGTTCATGTGATCGGTCTCACCGAGATGAGGTTTTGCCCTAACCCTAGCGCATCAGTCTCACCGAGTTGGTATTGTCGGTCCCACCGAAAAGCCTAACGTTCACATTTTGAACCAGGTCGGACTCACCGAGTTTCACTATTCGGTCCCACTAAGTTTGGTAAATTGTGTGTAATGGTTAGATTCTGTGTGGAGGCTATATATACCCCTCCACCCCCTTCTCCATTTGAGAGAGAGCCATCAGAACGTGCCTACACTCCCACTACTCATTTTCTGAGAGAGAACCACCTACTCATCTATTGAGACCAAGACATTCGAATCCAACCACAATAATCTTGATCTCTAGCCTTCCCCAAGTTGCTTTACATTCAAATCATCTTTCCACCATATCCAAATCTGTGAGAGAGAGTTGAGTGTTGGGGAGACTATCATTTGAAGCACATGAGCAAGGAGTTCATTATCAACACACCATCTGTTACCTTTTGGAGGCTGGTGTCTCCTAGATTGGTTAGGTGTCACTTGGGAGCCTCCGTCAAGATTGTGGAGTTGAACCAAGGAGTTTGTAAGGGCAAGGAGATCGCCTACTTCATGAAGATCTACCCAAGTGAGGCAAGTCCTTCGTGGGCGATGAACATGGTGGGATAGACAAGATTGCTTCTTCGTGGACCCTTCGTGGGTAGAGTCCTCCGTGGACTCGCGCAATCGTTACCCTTTGTGGGTTGAAGTCTCCATCAACGTGGATGTACGATAGCATCACCTATTGGAACCACGCCAAAAATCTCTGTGTCTACATTGCGTTTGCTCCCTCCAAACTCCTCCCCTTTACCTTCATATGCAATGATTTACATTCCTCTGCTATACTCTTAGAATTGCATGTGTAGGTTGATTGCTTGACTTGTGTTAAGTTGCTAAAATCTGCCAAGACTTAAAATTGGGAAAAGGCTAGATTTTTATTTGGTCAAGTAGTCTAATCACCCCCCTCTAGACATACTTTCGATCCTACAAGTGGTATCAGAGCTTTATTCTCCATTTGCCTTGATTTCCATAGTGGGGGGTGATTAGACTACTTGACCTACAAGTGATACCGTGTGCACATTGATCCAAATGATGCCAAATTACAAAGATCGGAAGTCGTTGGAAGAATTGTTGCTCATGAGATGTCACTCAAGGATAAAGAAGAGCTTCACAACAAGTCTAGTGGTGCTTATAAAGCCTCATGTGATGCTCCTGCTGAAGGAAATATGCCCTAGAGGCAATAATAAAGTTGTTATTTATTTCCTTATTTCATGATAAATTTTTATTATTCATGCTAGAATTGTATTAACCGGAAACGTAATACATGTGTGAATACATAGACAAACATAGTGTCACTAGTATGCATCTACTTGACTAGCTCGTGAATCAAAGATGGTTAAGTTTCCTAACCATAGACATGAGTTGTCATTTGATTAACGGGATCACATCATTAGGAGAATGATGTGATTGACATGACCCATTCCGTTAGCCTAGCACTTGATCGTTTAGTATGTTGCTATTGCTTTCTTCATGACTTATACATGTTCCTGTAACTATGAGATTATGCAACTCCCGTTTGCCGGAGGAACACTTTGGGTGCTACCAAACGTCACAACGTAACTGGGTGATTATAAAGGAGTACTACAGGTGTCTCCGAAGGTACATGTTGGGTTGGCGTATTTCGAGATTAGGTTTTGTCACTCCGATTGTCGGAGAGGTATCTCTGGGCCCTCTCGGTAATGCACATCACTGTAAGCCTTGCAAGCAATGTAGCTAATGAGTTAGTTACGGAATGATGCATTACGTAACGAGTAAAGAGACTTGCCGGTAACGAGATTGAACTAGGTATTGGATACCGACGATCGAATCTCGGGCAAGTAACATACCGATGACAAAGGGAACAACGTATGTTGTTATGCGGTTTGACCGATAAAGATCTTCGTAGAATATGTGGGAGCCAATATGAGCATCCAGGTTCCGCTATTGGTTATTGACCGAGAATAGTTCTAGGTCATGTCTACATTGTTCTCGAACCCGTAGGGTCCGCACGTTTAAGGTTTCGATGACAGTTATATTATGAGTTTATGAGTTTTGATGTATCGAAGGAGTTCGGAGTCCCAGATGAGACCGGGGACATGACGAGGAGTCTCGAAATGGTCGAGACGTAAAGATCGATATATTGGACGACTATATTCGGAGTTCGGAAAGGTTCCGAGTGATTCGGGTATTTTTTGGAGTACCGGAGAGTTACGGGAATTCGCCGGGGAGTATATGGGCCTTATTGGGCCATACGGGAATAGAGGAGAGAGGCCGAAAGGAAGGAGGCGCGCAGCCCCCCTCTGGTCCGAATTGGACAAGGGGTGCGGCCCCCTTTTCCTTCCTCCTCTCCCCCTCTTTCCCCCTTCTCCTACTCCAACAAGGAAGGAGGGAGTCCTACTCCCGGTGGGAGTAGGACTCCCCTTGGCGCGCCCCTACTAGGCCGGCCGCCCCTCCCCCCTTGCTCCTTTATATACGGGGGCAGGGGGGCACCTCTAGGCACAACAACAATTGATCCCTTGGATCTCTTAGCCGTGTGCGGTGCCCCCCTCCACCATAATCCACCTCGATAATATCGTAGCGGTGCTTAGGCGAAGCCCTGCGTCGGTAGTACATCAAGATCGTCACCACGCTGTCGTGCTGATGGAACTCTCCCTTGACACTCGGCTGGATCGGAGTTCGAGGGACGTCATCGAGCTGAACATGTGCTAGAACTCGGAGGTGCCGTAGTTTCGGTGCTTGATCGGTCGGATCGTGAAGACGTACGACTACATCAACTGCGTTGTCATAACGCTTCCGCTTAACGGTCTACGAGGGTACATAGACAATACTCTCCCCTCTCGTTGCTATGCCATCACCATGATCTTGCGTGTGCGTAGGATTTTTTTTGAAATTACTACGTTCCCCAACACCTGCCACTTCAAGTGAAAAACAAGTCTTCAATGAGGAATTGAGCTTAATGTTGAAGAACTGCAACAAATTCTACAAGAGCAGAAGCAAAGAGGGAAGCTCCAAGTCAAGATCCTACCATGACAAAAGATCTTCTAGTCGTGAACGTAATTGCTACAATTGTGGAAGACCCGGACACTACTCCAATGAGTGTACAACCTCATACAATAGAAAAGAAGACTCACCTAAAAGAATAAGTAGAAGAGAAGAATCACCTCCAAGAGAGAGAATGAGTAGAGATGATCGTTATGAACAAAGAACCTCTCGCAGAAGGAAGGATTCAGAAAGGAAGAAGTCATCAAGGAGCTACACAAAACGAAGACATCAAGCTCATGTTTGTGAATGGGTATCAGGTTCTGACTCCGACCACCACTCCGAGAGAAGTTATCACTCCGACTCCGAATATACTCAAGATAAAGGTGTTGCCAGTCTTGCACTTGTGTCAACCAACTCCTATGACATATTTGACTCACCAAATGAAGGAATTGGAAGATGCTTCATGGCTAAAGGCCCCAAGGTATCACACCCCGAGTATATTGATTTCAATAGTGATGAAGATGATTTGCTAGGTGATGATGAGTTACTTGTTGACAATGCTAGTGATGAAAATTATGATGAAACTGCTATTAATCATGCTAATCAAGATGAAACGAATGACAATGATAAGAAGGAGATTGAGCGTCTAACTAAAGAACTGAACACTCTTAAGTTAGCTCATGAAACTACTTTAGAAGATCATCAAGAACTTTTAAAAGCTCATGAGAAGCTACGCTTCGAGAAGCTCAACCTAGAGCAAGAGCATGGGTTCTTAAAAGCTATCAATGATGATCTTCGGAAGAAAATTTCTTCTTACATTGTCAGAAACACTATGTGTGATTAGGTACAACTCACAAGCCACAAAGCCGAGAGCTGAAGTAGAAGGAACAGGCGTCAACTCTCTGTTAAGCCCAGAACTTCCGGCCCCCGGAACCTCCGGCCGCCCCAGAACTTCCAGCCTCCAACGACCCAGACAAGCCCGGGCGCGCCAACTCCATGGTTAGCCTGGAACCAACCTGGAACCTGGCCTGAACCTTCCGCCCCCCGGACGCCAGCCCAGCTCCCACCATGCCAACTCTCTGGTTAGTCCGGACCCTCCGTGGACCTTGGCCCGAAACCTCCGGCGCCCAGAACTTCTGGCCTCGCCCGAAACTTCTAGCCCTGCCTGCGCACAGTGACTTGGGCCGAGGCCCATGTACCCCTTCGCCCCCAGACTATATATACTCTTCTCCTACCTACGTTTTAGGGTAAGTAATGTGATAGCTCATTTTAGAGATAGAGCTTTGCTCATCCATCCAAATCTACTCCACTGAGAGAGACTGCGGCCTCTATGGAGAAGAACCATCTTGGATTCAAGACCCCTCACGGGAAGACCTTCAAGACCTCCTCACGCAGATGAACTAGCTACCCTATGTATCGTCCTTCGTTGACTTTGGATCATGTATCTCTTTGTGTTTCGAGGATCTAGCACATGTGTAATCAAATCTTGTTGGTTGAGTGAATCCTCTCGTGTTTTCCCCTTGTGTTCTTCGTGTTCCTCATTAGGATCCGCTCCAATCATGAAAGATCGGGCGTCTAGGGTTCTACCCTACATCATCTTGGTATCATGAGCCACGTTGATCATGATTTTGGAGCCTCCCTCTTTTTTTATAGCCTAATTTTGTTGTTGTTCGTCCCAATTTTGAACATCCCACAAAAATAGCCCTCCCAAAATTTTTGTGATTTGTTGGTTTGATGAAGTTTTGTTGGATTTGATCCACGGATTTCGAGTGTGGCACGTAGATCTAGCTTAGGCACCCTTCCATCCACCCAAAAATTTTCTTTCCCCACTCTGATTTGGGTTTTTCTCTACGTTTCTCCGCTCAAATCCACGATCCCCAAATTTCCTGTTCTTGGCAGAATCGCGACCCCCGGCACTTCCGGCCCCGCCCGGAACTTCTGGCCATCCTAGACCTTCCGGCCACCCCGAACCATCCGGCCTTGATAGAAAGTCTGCGCATCCTCAATGACTTCCGCTACTTCGTCAACTCTGACTACGGTGCAGCGGCATCTTCGCCTACGTACTGAAGACCGTGCACTAAGACTCCGACCACTTCAGCATCATCTGTCCTTGCTTACACTAGACAAACCAATGACGGTAACTTTGACGACATCTTTGTCTACTCCTTGCCATTGCATTGATAACCCCATAGCCTTCCTTTTGTGTCACTTACCCATTGAGACTAGCCTTTGAGTATTGCCGGCAACGTTACTTGTGCACATTAGTGTTATTTGCATATATCATCATCTCGGTGTCCATATCTTGGTATCATCTCTTGTGTCACAAGGTTGTCATAGCATATACACAATTGCTATCTTCGTTCATCAAGTTTTGCATGAGAAAGAGCTCAAAAGAGAAAGAGCCAAACAAGCTTTTAAGCAAAAGGGAAAGATAAGCAAAGAGATTTTAAGCAAGAACCATAGCATCATACTACATTAAGATTGTCATACTTGATCATCTTGGATCATAGTATAGAAACACCATACATATAGCATACTTGGGATAGAAGTCATTGCATTTTTGCTAAGTAGGTTGTGCACAAGTCTCGTATCTGCCTATTGTGCAACCGTGCTAGCGTATCTCTAGTGTTGTGCAACAAGAGCATTTTCCGTGGATTCCACATTATGAGCTCATTTTTGGCTTGCACAACCCCACTTATCTATTTGCGTGTGTGTTTTTGTGTACCCCTACTTGCTTGGTCTACTTGTTACATTTGAGACTTTGCAAATCTTTTCCAACATTATTGAGTCTCACTAACAATTGCATAAAATTTGGGCCACCATCCTAACCAAGCTCCACCAAAGGCTTTTAATTGTGTAGGTGTGAGAACCGACAAGAATTGGTACCAATTGTGCTATTTCCTTGTTACACATTTGAGTGATCGTTGATCCACCTTCAACATCAGTCAAGGTACATTTGGTATAGTTTTTCTCTTTCTCTCACTCACACATTTGCTTGGAATGATGGATAGGCAAATTTATTCTACCAACCCACTGTTCATCGAGTAAGACAACGACTCGACCTCCTACGTTACCAAGAGCCACCTCTTCGGCGCCCAACGAGCTTTGCATCAATAACAACAAGCTTTGGGCGACGACATTGACAACCTCGCCACCGACCTACGACAATCCGAGCATCATACAAGAGACTACTTTGACACATCCATGGCCTCTCTCAAAGACGATATTCGAACCATGATGGTCAACCGCTCTTCTACCTCGTCGTCCTACTCACGACGGAGCCACTCAGTAATCACTCCAACTCCATCTCCCATTCAAGTACACTGACGTCCAACACTCTTCGACAAGCCGCGCACCAAGACTGCCAAGCAAACCGCAATCCTCTAAACATTAATGGTCCACAAGAGCAACTTGACGAGCAAGAATATCGACATCATCAAAATCAAGCACATTCGCGCAAGCACAAGAAAGGAAACGTCAATGCCAACAAGCGGAAGCTCAAGAACAACAACGCCAACAAGAGTGCAAGAACGGCAACGCCAACATCAAGATGAGCAAGATGCCATCGCCCTACGGCAACAACAAGAACGGCGTGAAGCTCAAGCACGTGAGTGATACGTCTCCAACGTATCTATAATTTTTTATTGTTCCATGCTATTATATTGCCCCTTTTGGATGTTTATGGGCTTTATTTTACACATTTATATCATTTTTGGGACTAACCTACTAACCGGAGGCCCAACCCATATTGCTGTTTTATTGCCTGTTTCAGTATTTCGAAGAAAAGGAATATCAAACGGAGTCCAAACGGAATGAAACCTTCGGCAGCGTGATTTTTTGGAAGAATATGTTCCTGGAGACTTGGAGTCCACGTCAGAAGATCCTCGAGGAGGCCACGAGATAGGAGGCCACACCCCCCTACAGAGCGCACCCCCTGTCTCGTGGGCCCCTCGAGCATCCCCCGACCGACTTCTTTCGCCTATATAACCCTACGTACCCTAAAACCATCAAAAATCAAGATAGATCGGGAGTTCCGCCGCCGCAAGCCTCTGTAGCCACCAAAAACCTCTCGGGAGCCTGTTCCGGCACCCTACCGAAGGGGGAATCCATCACCGGTGGCCATCTTCATCATCCCGGCGCTCTCCATGACAAGGAGGGGGTAGTTCACCCTCGGGGCTGAGGGTATGTACCAGCAGCTATGTGTTTGATCTCTCTCTCTCATGTTCCCTCTATGGCACGATCTTGATGTATCCCGAGCTTTGCTATTGTAGTTGGATCTTATGATGTTTCTCCCCCTCTACTCTCTTGTGATGAATTGAGTTTCCCTCTTAAAGTTATCTTATTGGATTGAGACTTTATTTGAGAACACTTGATGTATGTCTTGCCGCGTTTATCTGTGGTGACAATGGGATATCATGTGCCACTTGATGTATGTTTTGGTGACCAACTTGCAAGTTCCGCCCATGAACCTATGCATAGGGGTTGGCACACTCTTGATTCTTCGGTAGAAACTTTGGGGCACTCTTTGAAGTACTTTGTGTTGGTTGGATGAATCTGAGATTGTGTGATGCATATCGTATAATCATGCCCACGGACACTTGAGGTGACAATGGAGTATCTAGGTGACATTGGGGTTTTTGTTGATTTGTGTCTTAAGGTGTTATTCTAGTATGAACTCTTTAATAGATTGAACGGAAAGAATAGCTTTGAGGTGGTTTCGTACCCTACCATAATCTCTATGTTTGTTCTCCGCTATTAGTGGCTTTGGAGTGACTCTTTGTTGCATGTTGAGGGATTGTTATATGATCTATCTATGTTATTATTGTTGAGAGAACTTGCACTAGTGAAAGTATGAACCCTATGCCTTGTTTCCTATCATTGCAATACTGTTTACGCTCACTTTTATCATTAGTTACCTTGCTGTTTTTATATTTTCAGATTACAAAAACCTATATCTACCATCCATATTGCACTTGTATCACCATCTCTTTGCCGAACTAGTGCACCTATACAATTTACCATTGTATTGGGTGTGTTGGGGACACAAGAGACTCTTTGTTATTTGGTTGCGGGGTTGTTTGAGAGAGACCATCTTCATCCTACGCCTCCCACGGATTGATAAACCTTAGGTCATCCACTTGAGGGAAATTTGCTACTGTCATACAAACCTGTGCACTTACAGGCCCAACAACGTCTACAAGAAGAAGGTTGTGTAGTAGACATCAAGTTCTTTTCTGGCGCCGTTGTCGGGGAGGCTAGGTAAAGGGCACTCACTCACACCCCATCAACTAAGCTCTTTTCTGGCGCCGTTGCCGGGGAGGTGAGTGCTTGAAGGTATATCTTTAGATCTTGCAATCGAATCTTTTTGTTTCTTGTTTTATCACTAGTTTAGTTTATAAAAGAAAACTACAAAAAAATTGGAGTTAAGTTTGTCTCATATGCTTCGTCTTCTTAATATCTTTCGTGAGTATGATGGAAAGGAAAATTGTGCTCAAGTGCTAGAAGAAGAATGCTTTAAAATGCTTGGTACTAAATCTTTGAATGATGAGCATGATTGCAATGTTGTTAGTATAAACTCCTTAAGTATCCATAGTATTAATGATGGTTGCTCTAGTCATGATGAAAATATCTCTTATGAGCATGTCAACTTTTGTGGAGTGCATGTTTGCATGAACACACCAAATAGAGAAGATATTTATTGCAAGAGGCATAAGCATTTAGAAACTAAATGGTTGCATGAAAGGCTAGGTGTGAGTGCTGAAAATTTAAAATTCCTTTGCCGTACTTGTGAACTTTGCAATGAACGTGGTCATTTACATCTCCTATGCAAATTGTTTCATGATCGAATCGTGTCCAAAAATTGTGATGACTTGATTTCCATTGCACATTATAATGAACTTAATTTGCTTTTGGGTTATGAAGAGTTGAAACGTTTACTTAAGGACCTTCCAGAATTTTCCCATAAGAAATTCCTTGATACTGATCTAGAAAAGATTTATTTGTTTTGTGTGGAGAATTGCATTGAAAATCCTTATATTGCCAATTACCTAAAGAAAAGAAAGCAAATAGAAGATGATGAAAATACTAATGAAAGGGAAGAGACTTCCCAATGTCCTCCTACTATTTCTCATGATGAATCAGGTAATGAGGAGGAGCTTTCTATTCAACCAATCTCATCTATAAGGAGCTCAAAGAGGAAGGTTGAACCCACACATAATGTGAAGAATAAAAAGAAAATAAGGAGCAATAAAGGTAGAAAGGTATCCCTCCCAAATGATATTGCTCCTACTACTCATTGTGATGATGATAATTGCTATACTATTGGTGCTATCAATATTTTTAATGATGAGAGTGATTATGATTATGATATGAAAGAGCCCAAGCTTGGGGAAGCTATGTTTGATGGGGATGAATTATTTGAGAATATATTTGCTGAAATTAATGTTTGTCCCAAGCTTGGGGATGCTATGTTTGATGAAGATGATATTTTTAGCATCCCAAGTTTTGATATGCAAAGTTGTTATGATGATAGCATGCCTCCTACCTATGATGATTATATTGATGAAAGTGGGTTCGGAAGAGTGTCAACTTTAGGAAGTAGTGATCCCACTATTTTGGAGGATGTTGAATTTTATTGCAATGAATACGAAAGTGGATTTGGAAGAGTGTCAACTTTATTTAGTGATTCCACTATCTTGGGACAGGTTTCAATCGATTATGATGAGAATGAAGTTGCTACTTATGATGACTATTGTGATGAAACTTATGCTATAAGAAGTAGTGATGATTATATTTATAAAACTTGTCATGATTATGATTACCCTTTTTCTGAACATTACTCTTTTAATGTGGAAACAATTTATAGTATTCAAGTCTTTTGTGATACTCCCACTATTCCGAATGAGAAGAAATTTGCTTATGTGGAGAGTAGTAAATTTTCTATGCTTGTAGATCATGAAAAAATGCTTTAGGTGCTGGTTATATTGTTGAATTCATTCATGATGCTACTGAAAATTATTATTAGGGAGGAATATATGCTTGTAGGAATTGCAATAATATCAAGTTTCCTCTCTATGTGCTTAAAATTTTGAAGCTATGCTTGTTTTACCTTCCTATGCTAGTTGATTGTTGTTCCCATAAGTTTGTTCACAAAATCCCTATGCATAGGAAGTGGGTTAGACTTAAATGTGCTAGTCATATGCTTCATGATGCTCCCGTTATGTTTCAATCCTTATCGTTTATGTGAGCATCATTGTCATCATCATGCCTAGCTAAAAGGCATTAAAGAAAAGCGCTTGTTGGGAGACAACCAAATATTTATCCTTACTGTTTTTGTGTGTCCACATGATTATGCTACTGTAGTAATCATGTTTTATAGCTTTTGTGTCAATAAAGTGCCAAGTAAGACCTTTAGGATAGCTTACGGTGATAGTTGTGTTGATCCTGCTGAAAATCAGAAACTTTTGCACCCAGTAAATTAGTTTTGTTAATTCACAAAAACGTGCTTCTGATCTGATTCTTTTTGCTATGGATTGGCACACAAATTTCTTAGGACTTCCTAATTTGGTAGAATTTGTGGAGTTCCATAAGTATACATTTGATACATATTACTACAGACTGTTCTGTTTTTGATAGATTCTGTTTTTCGTGTGTTGTTTGCTTATTTTAATGCATCTATGGCTAGTATTAAGTGGTATGAACCATAGAGAAGTTGTAATACAGTATATATTACACCATTATGAATTTAGAATGAGTTCATTACAGTACCTAAGTGGTGGTTTTATTTTCTTATACTAACGGAGCTCACGAGTTTTCTGTTGAGTTTTGTGTTGTGGAGTTTTCAAGTTTTGGGTAAAGATTTGATGGACTATGGAATAAAGAGTGGCAAGAGCCTAAGCTTGGGGATGCCCAAGGCACACCAAGGTAATATTCAAGGACAACCAAGAGCCTAAGCTTGGGGATGCCCCGGAAGGCATCCCCTCTTTCGTCTTCGTTCATCGGTAACTTTACTTGGAGCTATATTTTTATTCACCACATGATATGTGTTTTGCTTGGAGCGTCATTTTCTTTTGTTAGTGTTTGCTTGATGTTATTTAGAATAACTAGTCATCAACCCGTGCACACTCGCACGGGCTAGTGCATATTTATTTTTTATGATTATGGCACTATAATAAGGACAATTTGAGGACAACTACAATAATATTTTAAACATGTAATATGTTTTTAAGTGATCTGACGGAAAGAGGGATTACATTGTTTTATCAAGTTATGATTAGATCATACATAGTTCTCAAATATGATTACATTGTTTGAACGTGCATGAATTATCATTATTTGGACGTCCCATGTCTCATAATTCTCAAATATGATGCATAGTTCACATTAATATTAAGAAGTATTGGTGGGCAACATAGTTGCAAATGTGAAGTTCGTTTTACGTGCTATTTCCTTTGGACGGAAGTATCTTTAGATTTTCAAAATATATATGGGAATCTGTGTTTAATTTTAACAAATCGTGAGGTCCGATGAAATTAAACACTTTCTTTGGGTCTGGTAGTTTGCAAAGATTAGTAAGCTACTCTCATCTGATTTTTTCTATGCTTCTTCATGAAAAATTATTTTATCAGCCACAACTTTGTGGATATGTTTTAGCTCGATCCATGCAAAGACATATAGTTTTATCAAGATGAGAAGGCAATCATATCCATTCATATTTTGGTCACGGAGAACAAACACATGCACATTTTCTGATTGGTAATATATGTGATTCCCTTATCATAGAAACACATCTGCTTACATTACATTCGCTACGGAACCCATTAATTCCACTAAGAACAAACAGTTATCCTAACTTTATTTTTGTCAATACTGAAGCCAGATGACTGTAAATTTAACATCCGATTTTGCTCTGTGGTATATTGCCCTTTATTTTCGTAATGTTTGATATATGCCTAGAATTTATTACACATGCCTGTGGTCAATCATGAATTCAATGAGAGAATAATATATTGAACCGGGGATTCTTAAATTTGTTGCTGTAAGATGTATATTTAATCACTTAACAGTTGACTGAACAAATATTGGATATATGGTGTACATATCTACTCGGGGAAATATGATAGCTTTGTCAGGGATCATCCATAAGGATGGCTCATTGTTTTTATTCTTTATTTGTATACAAATTTCTGGCTGATTTAAAGATGTTGTCAGTTCGGACCAATCAGTTTTTCCATGCACGTACACATATGTATAAAGCATTGTGCAAAATAATAATAATTAAATAGAAGCATTAGCCGAGACTACATTGCCATTGCCTTGGGTGCGTCCAGAAACAAATAATCAAATATAACTATGCACTACTCCAGTATACGCTACATGATGCCATTGCAGTACCTTTGTTGCCTGAATGGCACTGGCTGCATACTGAAACATGCGCGCCCATGAGCAACTCTCGTCAAGGCAGTCCTCGTACGTTGTCGTTGATCTACCACAAATATAAATATCTTTTGCTGAAGATAATCACACCATGCAATCCTGAAGATCATATCAAAACTCAGCATTCATATCAACAGGAAGAGAGAGAAACATGATGTCTTTCCCAAAAATAGTAGTAGTATTATATGTGAAGAGAAGAATAAGTGCATAACTGACAATATACAATGATTTGCTAACTACTACGATGAGTTGTTTGGAGTGTTGCGTCATGTCCTGAACATTACAATTTTGCTAATTCAGTACGTACAAAAGGCAAGAGCCTCAAAGAAACTAACAGTACAAATATCTCCAAACTTAGTTGCTATTAAGATGAGATTGATGACTTCCAATCAAAGTAATTCACAGGATCCACACTGATATATTTTTCAGTAAATATTTTCATTGTCCTTGATTGATCAGAAACTTATTTCTGCCTACCCGCACAGAGCTGTTTCCTATGACCTGATGGGAACTATATCAAAAGCATGTGTGCAGACCAGGAAAACATCCAAAAAAGCACAAACATGTTCCAGCCTACCTGATCTATTGATCCTGGCCAGTTTGTACTATGTAGTAGCCAAACTGGATCTGTAGGAGCATCAAGGAGATAGCCTTAACAGCAGGGATTGATGGAGGAGTTGGGAGCTGTCAAGCTCGCAATATAACTAAACCCAACCAAATATCATCATAGTCGGATGGATGCCTTTGCAGGCTTCCACTTTAGGCGTTCTGGACCACACTTGATGGTTCTCATCCCCTCCTGCTAACATATAATATGGTAAAGAGAGGTGCTGCAAGATTAAAAGGGAAAAGGCCAATTTTTTTGATGGGATGAACTCGACAAACACGATAACAGAGGAGGGATTTAGGAATCTGGATTATGTACTGGCGGGGTAGGGCGGGATTGCTTGGAGATGAACTCGAATTGGATTTAGAGTGTGAGTTCGGTGCCATGCCACCACAACTCCACCGCAATTCCTCCACTTGGCAGCCTAAGGTATTCTTTTCATCCCCCTTTCTTCAAATTATTGTGGATACACGTCCTGATCTGATGCATCAACCATCCTGAATAGCATAAGTTGGAATAGGAAAAGATCTAAAGGTTGGAGTGGTGGGATACCTGGATTGAGTCATGTTCTTCAAGATAGATTGCAGTATGGACGACCTGGAGAGATACAAGAGTAGGAGTGGCGCTAGGGCTTGATGGAGGACGGACCAATTGGGCAGAAGTTTGGTGGAGAGAGACATGAAGGAGACGTATTTTTTGATCCGTTTTGTGAAGTGGCATACGTGTGGGACAAATCATGAGGACTCTTGTACTTCATCCCATGGCTGCAGATGAATAACACGTTGATCAGATTGGATGGAATATTTTTTTACCCCTGATGGAGTTTTTATGTGTGTAGGTTTTTTTTGTAACTAATAGTAGACGTGGCAGATGGTTTTCTTATGTGACGGCACCATCCATATTATGCAATTTTTCCTTTTATCCTGGCCGTAAATTCTATAATCCAATGGTATAATTAATTCTAATGACGTGGATTAATGAGATCGCTAGAAATGTGCCTCTAATTAGTAAATAAGAGATGTTTTTCATCTTTAGTTTCAATAAAAAAGTCAAGGATATCCTTTGCCATGCTTATTTTGCTAGTATACATGTTGCTGTTTGAAAACAGAAAGTTTACCGCTGTTGCAAAAATTCCCTAGAAAAGTCAGAGAATGATATAATGTTGAACTTTTTTGCATAATGAGCTCTGATAAATTTACTACAGTGGGAATTTTAGTTCATAATTTTTGGAGTTAGGGAAGTATTGGTACGCTTGCATTCTTTACAGAATGTACTGTTTTTGGCAGATTGCTGTTATGTTTGCATTGTTTGCATATGTTTGCTTGTTTAATGATTCTATTTGAGGATAGGAGTATTAAATATGCAGAGGCATTTAGTATGAAATGTGGAATAATAATTTTAGTGATTTGTTACAGTAGAAAACGATAAGGTTTTGCATTGGTTTATACTAACCTATCTCACGAGTTCTTGTTGAGTTTGTTGTGAATGAAGCTTTTGATAAAAAAGAAGAGAAACCATGATATGAGAGGAATTCAGGAGACACAAAAGTTCAAGCTTGGGGATGCCCAACGCACCCCCAAGATAATATTTCAAGAAGTCTCAAGCATCTAAGCTTGGGGATGCCCCGGTAGGCATCCCACCTTTCTTCTCCAACAATTATCGGTTAGTATCGGTTGAGCCTAAGTTTTTGCTTCTTCACATGAGTTGTGCTATCCTTGCAATGTCATTTTATTTTGTTTTGCTTGATATTTGAATACAGTACCAAGATCTGAAATTCCTTAATGTTAGAGAGTCTTCACAAGTTGCACAATTATTCGACTACTCATTGATCTTCACTTATAGCTTTCGGAGTAGTTTGTCATTTGCTCTAGTGCATCACTTATATCTTTTAGAGCATGGCGGTGGTCATATTTTGTAGAAATTGCTAGTCTCTCATGCTTCACTTATATTATTTTGAGAGTCTTTTAGAACATCATGGTAGTTGCTATGGTTACAAAGTTGGTCCTAGAATGATGAGCATCCAAGTTGGGTATAATAAAAATTATCATAGGAAGTGAATTGGATGCTATGATCAATTTGATACTTGATAATTGTTTTGAGATATGGAGGTAGTGATATTAAAGTCATGCTAGTTGGGTGATTATGAATTTAAAGAATTCTTGTGTTGAGGTTTGTGATTCCCGTAGCATGCACGTATGGTGAACCGCTTTGTGATGAAGTTGGAGCACAATTTTATTTATTGATTGTCTTCCTTATGAGTGGCGGTCGGGGACGAGCGATGGTCTTTTCCTACCAATCTATCCCCCTAGGAGCATGCACGTAATACTTTGTTTTTTATGACTTGTAGATTTTTGCAATAAGTATATGAGTTCTTTTGACTAATGTTGAGTCCATGGATTATACGCACCCTCACCCTTCCACCATTGCTAGCCTCTCTTGTGCCGCGCAACTTTCGCCGGTACCATACACCCACCATATACCTTCCTCAGAACAACCACCATAACTACCTATTATGGCATTTCCATAGCCATTCCGAGATATATTGCCATGCAACTTTCCACCGTTCCGTTCATATGACACACATTACTTTTGTCATATTGCTTTTTGCATGATCATGTAGTTGACATCGTATTTGTGGCAAGGTCACCTTCATAATTTTCATACATGTCGCTCTTGATTCATTGCATATCCCGGTACACCATCAGAGGCATTCATATAGAGTCATATCTTATTCTAGCTTTGAGTTGTAATTCTTGAGTTGTAAATCAATAAAAGTGTGATGATCTTCATTATTAGAGCATTGTCCCAGTGAGGAAAGGATGATGAAGGCTATGATTCCCCCACAAGTCGGGATGAGACTTCGGACTTTACAAAAAGAAAAAAAAAGAGAAGGAAAAAAAAGAGAAAGGCCAAAAAGAAAAAAGAAAGGCCAAAGGAAAAAAAGAAAAAGAAAAAAAGGGAAAGAGAAAAATAAAATGAGAGAAAAAGAGAGAAGGGACAATGCTACTATCTCTTTTTCCACACTTGTGCTTCAAAATAGCACCATGATCTTCATGATAGAGAGTCTCATATGTTGTCACTTTCATATACTAGTGGGAATTTTTCATTATAGAACTTGGCTTGTATATTCCAATGATGGGCTTCCTCAAAAGTGCCCTAGGTCTTCGTGAGCAAGCAAGTTGGATGCACCCCACTTAGTTTCTTTTATTGAGCTTTCATATATTTATAGCTCTAGTGCATCCGTTGCATGGCAATCCCTACTCACTCACATTGATATCTATTAATGCGCATCTCCATAGCCCGTTGATACGCCTAGTTGATGTGAGACTATCTTCTCCTTTTTGTCTTCTCCACAACCACCATTCTATTCCACTTATAGTGCTATGTCCATGGCTCACGCTCATGTATTGCGTGAAAGTTGAAAAAGTTTGAGATTATTAAAGTATGAAACAATTGCTTGGCTTGTCATCGGGGTTGTGCATGATTAAATACTTTGTGTGATGAAGATAGAGCATAGCCAGACTATACGATTTTGTAGGGATAACTTTCTTTGGCCATGTTATTTTGAGAAGACATGATTACTTTGATTAGTATGCTTGAAGTATTACTATTTCTTATGTCAATATGAACTTTTATTTTGTATTCATTTGGATCTGAACATCCATGCCACAATAAAGAAAATTACATTATGAATTATGCTAGGTAGCATTCCACATCAAAAATTTCCCTTTTATCATTTACCTACTCGAGGACGAGTAGGAATTAAGCTTGGGGATGCTTGATACGTCTCCAACGTATCTATAATTTTTGATGGTTCCATGCTATTATATTACCCCTTTTGGATGTTTATGGGCTTTATTTTACACATTTATATCATTTTTGGGACTAACCTACTAACCGGAGGCCCAGCCCATATTGCTGTTTTATTGCCTGTTTCAGTATTTCGAAGAAAAGGAATATCAAACGGAGTCCAAATGGAATGAAACCTTCGGCAACGTGATTTTTTTGGAAGAATATGATCCTCGAGACTTGGAGTCCACGTCAAAAGATCCTCGAGGAGGCCACGAGATAGGAGGCCGCGCCCCCCCTACAGGGCGTGCCCCCCTGTCTCGTGGGCCCCTCGAGCACCCCCCAACCGACTTCTTTCGCCTATATAACCCTACGTACCCTAAAACCATCAAAAATCAAGATAGATCGGGAGTTCCGCCGCCGCAAGCCTCTGTAGCCACCAAAAACCTCTCGGGAGCCCATTCCGGCACCCTGCCGGAGGGGGAATCCATCACCGGTGGCCATCTTCATCATCCCGACGCTCTCCATGACGAGGAGGGAGTAGTTCACCCTCGGGGCTGAGGGTATGTACCAGTAGCTATGTGTTTGATCTCTCTCTCTCTCTCGTGTTCCCTCTATGGCACGATCTTGATGTATCCCGAGCTTTGCTATTGTAGTTGGATCTTATGATGTTTCTCCCCCTCTACTCTCTTGTGATGAATTGAGTTTCCCTCTTGAAGTTATCTTATCGGATTGAGTCTTTATTTGAGAACACTTGATGTATGTCTTGCCGTGTTTATCTGTGGTGACAATGGGATATCATGTGCCACTTGATGTATGTTTTGGTGACCAACTTGCGGGTTCCGCCCATGAACCTATGCATAGGGGTTGGCACACGTTCTTGACTCTCCGGTAGAAACTTTGGGGCACTCTTTGAAGTACTTTGTGTTGGTTGGATGAATCTGAGATTGTGTGATGCATATCGTATAATCATGCCCACGGATACTTGAGATGACAATGGAGTATCTAGGTGACATTAGGGTTTTGGTTGATTTGTGTCTTAAGGTGTTATTCTAGTACGAACTCTTTAATAGATTGAACGGAAAGAATAGCTTTGAGGTGGTTTCGTACCCTACCATAATCTCTACGTTTGTTCTCCGCTATTAGTGGCTTTAGAATGACTCTTTGTTGCATGTTGAGGGATTGTTATATGATCTATCTATGTTATTATTGTTGAGAGAACTTGCACTAGTGAAAGTATGAACCCTAGGCCTTGTTTCCTATCATTGCAATACCGTTTACGCTCACTTTTATCATTAGTTACCTTGCTGTTTTTATATTTTCATATTACAAAAACCTATATCTACCATCCATATTGCAATTGTATCACCATCTCTTTGCCGAACTAGTGCACCTATACAATTTACCATTGTATTGGGTGTGTTGGGGACACGAGAGACTCTTTGTTATTTGGTTGCAGGGTTGTTTGAGAGAGACCATCTTCATCCTGCGCCTCCCACGGATTGATAAACCTTAGGTCATCCACTTGAGGGAAATTTGCTACTGTCCTACAAACCTATGCACTTGCAGACCCAACAACGTCTACAAGAAGAAGGTTGTGTAGTAGACATCAGTGAGGCGCTACGTGCCCTCCGTCATACAAATCCTGTCTTTGCCAACCGGAACCGCCAAATACGTCAAGAAGAAGAAGCACTTCGCGACGAAGTTCAAGAAAGAAGATATCAAGCACGCGTGCATCGTTAAGTTCCTCAAGCTCCTCC
Organism: Triticum timopheevii; assembly: GCA_963921465.1. Classification (NCBI taxonomy): domain Eukaryota; kingdom Viridiplantae; phylum Streptophyta; class Magnoliopsida; order Poales; family Poaceae; genus Triticum; species Triticum timopheevii. The sequence continues at coordinate 283,700,705 of OY997270.1, read as the reverse complement.
ACAAGCTAGACAAGAACAACAAGCTCCTATCGAACCACAAGCTCGACAAGAAGCACAAGTTCACCAAGATCAAGAAGACAATGACAATCCTCCACAACAAGAGCAACATGAGGTTCACAACCATCCACATCAAGGGCGTCATCACCTCCGACCCCAACACAATGAAGAGCAACGCTACAGCAAACTCAAGTTCACCATGCCCAAGTTCACTAATGAAGTCCTTTCGATAAGTAAGAGTGTCGAACCCAATGAGGAGCAGAAGGAAATGATAAGCGGTTTTCAGTAAGGTTTTCTCTGCAAGCACTGAAATTGTAGGTGATATATAGTTTTGTGATAAGATAAATTGTAACGAGTAACAAGCAATGAAAGTAAATAAAGTGCAGCAAGGTGGCCCAATCCTTTATGTAGCAAAGGATAAGCCTGGACAATTTCTTATAATGAGAAAGGAGCTCTCGAGGACACATGGGAATTATCGTCGAGCTAGTTTTCATCACGCTCATATGATTCGCGTTCGGTACTTTGATAATTTGATATGTGCGTGGACCGGTGCTTGGGTACCGTCCTTACTTGGACAAGCATCCCACTTATGATTAACCTCTATTGCAAGCGTCCGCAACTACAAAAGAAGTATTAAGGTAAACCTAACCACAACATTAAACATATGGATCCAAATCAGCCCCTAACGAAGCAATGCATAAACTAGGGTTTAAGCTTCTGTCACTCTAGCAACCCATCATCTACTTATTACTTCCCTATGCCTTACTCTAGGCCCAAATAGTGGTGAAGTGTCATGTAGTCGACGTTCACATAACACCACTAGAGGAAAAGACAACATACATCTCATCAAAATATCGAACGAATACCAAATTCACATGACTACTAATAGCAAGACTTCACCCGTGTCCTCAGGAACAAACGTAACTACTCACAAAGCATATTCATGTTCATAATCAGAGGAGTAATAATATGCATTAAGGATCTGAATATATGATCTTCCACCAAGTAAACCAATTAGCATCAACTACAAGGAGTAATCAACACTACTAGCAACCCACAAGTACCAATTTGTGGTTTTGATACAAGATTGGATACAAGAGATGAACTAGGGTTTTGAGAGGAGATGGTGCTGGTGAAGATGTTAATGGAAATTGACCCCCTCCCGATGAGAGGATCATTGGTGATGATGATGGTGATGATTTCCCCCTCCCGGAGGGAAGTGTCCCCGGTAGAAAAGCTCCGCCGGAGCCCTAGATTGGTTCCGCCTCGTGGCGGCGGAGTTTCGTCCCGTAAGCTTGCCCACGATTTTTTCCAGGGTAAAAGCCTTCATATAGCAGAAGATGGACACCTGGGGGCCACCAGGGGGCCCAGGAGACAGGGGGCGCGCCCAGTAGGTGTGGGCGCGCCCCCACCCTCCTGGCTAGGGTGTGGGCCCCCTGATGTATTTCTTCCGCTCAATAATTCTTATTAATTCCAAAAACAGGTTTTGTGGAGTTTCAGGATTTTTGAAGCAGTGCAGAATAGGTTTCCAATGTTTGCTCCTTTTCCAGCCAGAATTCCAGCTGCTGACATTCCCCCTCTTCATGGTAAACCTTGTAAAATAAGAGAGAATAGCCATAAGTATTGAGATATAATGTGTAATAACAGCCCATAATGCAATAAGTATTGATATAAAAGCATGATGCAAAATGGACGTATCAACTCCCCCAAGCTTAGACCTCGCTTATCCTCAAGCGGAAGCCAAAATTGAAAAATATGTCCACATGTTTAGAGATAGAGGTGTCGATAAAAATAAAATACGGACATGAGGGCATCATGATCATTCTTATAACAGCAACATAGATAGATTTTATCATATGATTTCTTATGCTCAAGTAATGATCAATTCACAATGTCAAGTATGGTTCAGAAACTTCATTGAGAACTAACAAACTATAATCTCAGTCATTGAAGCAATTGCAATTTATCATAACATCAGAAAGAGTCAACAATAGAGCTTTTCAGCGAATCCACATACTCAACTATCATGTAGTCTTCTACAATTGCTAACACTCACGCAATACTTGTGGTTATAGAGTTTCAACCGGACACTGAGAAAGATAGGGGCTTATTGTGTTGCATCCCAACGTATTCACCATTAGGCGATGTCAACAATAATAATCCATGCTAACTTACATCCAATTGGATATATATATATATCATGATCTTTCAAACACGAGGAGCTTGCCAAAGGATAAAATAAAAAGGGAAAGGTGAGGATCACCTTGACTCAAGCATAAAGTAAAAACATAAAGTAAAAGATAGGCCCTTCGAGAGGGAAGCAGAGGTTGTCATGTGCGTTTAGGGTTGGATGCACAAAATCTTAATGCAAAAGAACGTCACTTTATATTGCCCCTTGTATGTGGACCTTTATTATGCAGTCCGTCGCTTTTATTGCTTCCACAACAAGATCGTATAAAGGTTATTTTCTCTGCACTAATAAGTCATACATATTTACATAGCAATTTTTATTGCCTGCAACATGACAACTTACTTGAAGGATCTTACTCACCATAGGTAGATATGGTGGACTCTCATGGCAAAACTGGGTTTAAGGATATTTGGAAGCACAATTAGTATCTCTACTTGGTGCAAAGAATTTGGCTAGCATGAGGGGGAAAGGCAAGCTCAACACATTTCGAAGGTCAATGACAATATACTTTAACTGAGATGTGAGAAAACATAAACCATTACATTGGCTTCCTTGTCCAACGTCAACTCTTTTAGCATGTCATACTTAATGAGTGCTCCCAATCATAAAAGATGTCCATGATAATATATTTATATGTGAACCTCTCTTTCCTTATCACTTCCTATTTATTGCAACGATGGCCAAAACTACGTTTGTCAACTCTCAAAAACTTTTATGCCTCATACTTTCTATGTGTGAAGTCATGGCTAACCATAAGATCATTATGAACTCTTTTATTCTTTCTACTTTCTCAAGATCATAGCAAAGCCCTTAACTCAACACTAATCTTTATTATAGATAGCTCACGGACTCGAATACATAAAGAGATCACAAAGCAAAACTCAAACTACTTGATATCAAAACTTCAATCTACTAGATCAAGATACTACTAAAAGGATCGAACTAAATAAAACGGTAAAGATAGGAGTGTGATGGTGATACGATACCGGGGCACCTCCCCCAAGCTTGGCAGTTGGAAGGGATGACCGGAGTTGGAATAGCCGAGCTAGGTAGTTCCCCCATCATGAATTCTGCTTGGAGACGAGAGGTAACTTCTTGATCTTCCTCCATGGCATCTATCCTTTTCAAATCAGCCTCCATCTCATCCTCCATTGATGGTCCAAAGTGATAAGCATCGCTATTTGCTCCTGGACCTGGTGTTGGGTGAGACACCCGACTCTCCCCGACTGACTCTTGAGAAGACATCTTGCTTTTAATCTGCAACAGGAACAACTCGAAACGAAAACAGAGGATATTTGCGTGATACAGTGGTCAAAACCTTCGAGAGTATATATAATGAATTTTTACCGACCAAAATACGTGACGTGCAAGAAAATGGAGTCCGGGAGGCACACGAGGTGTCCACGAGACAGGGGGGCGCGCCCAGTAGGGGTGGGCGCGCCCTCCACTCTCATGGAGGCATCGTGTCCCCCTCGGACTACTTCTTTCTTCCTAAAATTCTTAAATATTCCAAAACTGATAAAAATTGCCATTGGAGTTGTTTTGGAGTCGGTTTACTTACCGTACCACATACCTATTCCTTTTCGGAGTCTGGAACGTTCTGGAAAGTGTCCCTTATGTATTCCTCCGGGGTTACGGTTTCAATAATATTAGTTTCAACATTAATAGGATTACCTGAAATATAATGTTTAATTCTTTGACCGTTTACCACCCTCGGACTTGTGCCTTCGAAGTTGTTGATTTTTATGGCACCAGAACGATAGACCTCCTCGATAACGTAGGGACCTTCCCATTTAGAGAGAAGTTTTCCTGCAAAAAATCTTAAACAAGAGTTGAATAATAACACATAATCACCTACGTTAAACTCACGCTTTTGTATCCTTTTATCATGCCAATGTCTGACTTTTTCTTTGAATAACTTGGCATTCTCATAGGCTTGGGTTCTTCATTCATCAAGTGAGCTAATATCAAACAACCTCTTCTCACCGGCAAGTTTGAACTCATAGTTGAGCTCTTTAATAGCCCAATATGCTTTATGTTCAAGTTCAAGAGGTAAATGACAAGCTTTTCCATAAACCATCTTATAAGGAGACATACCCATAGGATTTTTGTACGCAGTTCTATAGGCCCATAATGCATCATCAAGTTGTTTGGACCAATTCTTTCTAGATCTATTCACAGTCTTTTGCAAAATTAATTTGAGCTCTCTATTGCTCAACTCTACTTGACCACTAGACTGCGGATGATAAGGAGATGCAATTCTATGATTAACATCATACTTAGCAAGCATCTTACGGAAAGCACCATAAATAAAATGTGAACCACCATCAGTCATAAGATATCTAGGGACTCCAAACCTCGGAAAAATAACTTCTTTAAGCATTTTAATAGAAGTGTTATAATCAGCACTACTAGTTGGAATAGCTTCTACCCACTTAGTAACGTAATCAACAACAACTAAAATATGTGTATAACCATTAGAGGTAGGAAAAGGTCCCATGTAATCAAAGCCCCAAACATCAAACGGTTCAATAACAAGAGAGTAATTCATAGGCATTTCTTTATGTCTACTAATATTACTTATTCTTTGACATTTATCATAGGATAAGACAAACTTACGAGCATCTTTGAAGAGAGTAGGCCAATAAAAACCAGATTGCAGTACCTTGTGTGCAGTTCTATCTCCAGCGTGGTGTCCTCCATAGGATTCAGAGTGACACTTGCGTAGGATAATTCCTGTTCATGCTGAGGCACACAACGTCTAATAACACCATCTACTCCTTTATAAAGATGTGGGTCATCCCAGAAGTAATGTCTTAAATCATAAAAGAACTTTTTCTTTTGCTGGTATGTGAAACTAGGAGGTATAAATTTAGCAACAATGTAATTAGCATAATCAGTATACCAAGGAGCAGTATGAGAAGCATTAATGACCGCTAATTGTTCATCAGGAAATCTATCATCAATAGGCAGTGGGTCATCAAGAACATTCTCTAACCTAGACAAGTTGCCTGCAACGGGGTTCTCAGCTCCCTTTCTATCAATAATATGTAAATCAAATTCTTGGAGCAGGAGAACCCATCTAATGAGCCTAGGCTTAGCATCTTTCTTTTCCATAAGATAGTTAATAGCAGCATGATCAGTGTGAATAGTAACTTTGGAATCAACAATATAAGGTCTAAACTTATCACATGCAAACACAAGTGCTAAAAATTCTTTTTTAGTAGTAGCATAATTTCTCTAGGCAGTATCAAGAGTCTTACTAGCATACTGGATAACATTCAATTTCTTATCAACTCTTTGCCCTAGAATAGCACCTACAGCATAATCACTAGCATCACACATAATTTCAAAAGGTAAATTCCAATCAGGTGGCTGAACGATAGGTGCAGTGATCAAAGCTTCCTTAAGTATTTCAAATGCTTCTACACAATCATCATCAAAGACAAAAGGAATATCTTTTTGCAATAAATTAGTCAGAGGCCTAGAGATCTTAGAAAAGTCCTTAATGAACCTCCTATAAAAACCGGCATGACGAAGGAAACTTCTTAAACCTTTTATGTCCTTAGGACATGGCATCTTTTCAATAGCATCAACTTTGGCTTTGTCAACTTCAATACCTCTCTCGGAAATCTTATGCCCCAAAACAATGCCTTCATTAACCATAAAGTGACACTTTTCCCAATTCAGGACGAGACTAGTGTCTTCACATCTCTGCAAAACTCGATCAAGGTTGCTCAAACAATCATCAAAAGAGGATCCATAAACGGAGAAATCATCCATGAATACCTCACAAATCTTTTCACAAAAATCAGAGAATATAGCCATCATGCATCTTTGAAAGGTAGCAGGCGCATTACATAAACCAAAAGGCATACGTCTATAAGCAAAAGCACCGAAAGGGCAAGTAAAAGTAGTTTTAGATTGATCCCCACTGACACAAGTATTTGAGAGAAGCCAGAATAACCATCTAGAAAGCAGAAATGTGTGTGTTTGGATAGTCTTTCTAGCATTTGATCAATAAAAGGTAAAGGGTAATGATCTTTCTTAGTAGCTTTATTTAATTTACGGAAATCAATTACCATCCTATAACCTGTAATAATTCTTTGCGGGATCAATTCATCTTTATCATTAGGAACAACGGTAATACCTCCCTTTTTAGGAACACAATGGATAGGGCTTACCCAATCACTGTCAGCAACGGGATAAATTATACCTGCCTCAAGGAGCTTTAGTATCTCCTTTCTTACCACTTCTTTCATCTTGGGATTCAGTCGTCGTTGAGGATCTCTAATTGGTTTGGCATTATTCTCCATTGTAATTTTGTGTTGGCATAACGTGGGACTAATGCCCTTAAGATCATCCAGAGTATATCCAATAGCAGCCCGGTGCTTCTTCAGAGTTTTCAATAATCTTTCTTCTTCTTGCTCTGAAAGGTTAGCACTAATAATAACAGGATATATTTTCTTTTCATCAAGATAAGCATACTTAAGATTATCAGGTAATGGTTTGAGTTCAAACACGGGATCACCCTTGGGTGGAGGGGGATCCCCAAGAATTTCAACGGGAAGGTTATGTTTCAGCATAGGTTCCTGTTTAAGGAACACTTCATCTATTTCCCTTCTTTCCTTCATAAACATTTCGTTTTCATGGTCTAGCAAATATTGTTCTAACAGATCAGTAGGAGGTACGACAATGGAAGCAATACCAATAATCTCATCCTTACTAGGTGATTCTTATCATGAGGTTGTCTATGAAACTTAGCAAAATTAAACTCATGAGACATACCCTCTAAGCCAATTGTAATAGTATCCTTTTCACAATCAATCCTAGCCTTAACCGTGTTCAAGAAGGGTCTACTGAAAACAATGGGACAAAAATCATCTTGTGGGGAACCAAGAACAAGAAAATCAGTAGGGTATTTAACCTTCCCACACAAGACTTCAACATCTCTAACTATCCCAACTGGTTTAATGGTATCCCTATTAGCAAGCTTAATAGTAACATCAATGTCTTCTAATTCAACGGGTGCAATTTCGTGCATAATTTCTTTATATAAATCATAGGTATTGCACTAGCACTAGCACCCATATCACATAAGCCATGATAACAATGATCTCCTATCTTAACGGAAATAACAGGCGTGCCTACCACAGGTCTATGTATCTTAGCATCTAGTCTAGCAATATTAGCAGTCTCACCACAGAAATAAATAACATGCCCATCTAAATCATCATCCAAGAGATCTTTAACCATAGCAATACTAGGTTCAACTTTGATTTTCTCAGGAGGTGTATAAGTCCTAGTATTACTCTTACGAACAATAGTCGAAGTTTTAGCATGATCCTTTATCCTAACAGGAAAAGGAGGTTTCTCAACATAAGTAGTAGGAACAATAGGATCACTATAGGTGATAGTCTTTCTTCAACTGTAATAGGTGCAACTACTTTTACTTCAACGGGAGGATTATATTTAAACCACTTCTCTTTAGGGAGATCAACATGAGTAGCAAAAGATTCACAGAAAGAAGCTACTATCTCAGAGTCAAGCCCATACTTAGCGCTAAATCCACGGAAAGCATCGGTATCCATAAAAGATTTTGCACAATCGAACTTAGGTGTCATACCTGACTCCTTACCATCGTCGGAGCCCCAATCTTCAGAGTTGCATTTAAGTCTTTCCAATAAGTCCCATTTGAAATCAATAGTCTTCAGCATATAAGAACCAGCACAGGAAGTATCGAGCAGGTTGCGATCATTAAGAGAAAGCCGAGCATAAAATTTTTGAATAATCATTTCCCGGGAGAGCTCGTGATTGGGGCATGAATATAACATTGACTTAAGCCTCCCCCAAGCTTGAGCGATGCTTTATCCTTCGCGAGGCCAGAAATTATATATGTAATTACGATCACGATGAACAAGATGCATAGGATAGAACTTTTGGTGAAATTCCAACTTCAATTGTTTATAATTCCAAGATCTCGTATCATCACATAGCCTATACCATGTCAATGCATCTCCCTTAAAAGATAAAGGGAAGACCTTCCTTTTGACAACATCATTGGGAATACCTGCAAGCTTAAATAACCCACAAACTTCATCCACAAAGATAAGGTGTAAATCGGGATGCAATGTTCCATCTCCTACAAATGGATTAGCTAGCAGTTTCTCTATCATACCTGAAGGAATCTCAAAGTAAATATTTTCAAAAAGTTCAGTAGGTTGAGGAGAAACTCTTTGCTCTTCTGGTCGGGGTGAAGATACCCCGAACAAGCCCCTCAAAGGATTAGTTTCCATAGTGACAAGTAACAGAAAATTTCAGCACACTATATAAATGTTTCCTTACCAAGTTCCACTCACCAAAAGCGCTACACTCCCCGGCAACGGCGCCAGAAAAGAGTCTTGATGACCCACAAGTGTAGGGGATCTATCGTAGTCCTTTTGATAAGTAAGAGTGTCGAACCCAACGAGGAGCAGAAGGAAATGATAAGCGGTTTTCAGTAAGGTTTTCTCTGCAAGCACTGAAATTGTAGGTGATAGATAGTTTTGTGATAAGATAAATTGTAACGAGTAACAAGCAATGAAAGTAAATAAAGTGCAGCAAGGTGGCCCAATCCTTTATGTAGCAAAGGATAAGCCTGGACAATTTCTTATAATGAGAAAGGAGCTCCCGAGGACACATGGGAATTATCGTCGAGCTAGTTTTCATCACGCTCATATGATTCGCGTTCGGTACTTTGATAATTTGATATGTGGGTGGACCGGTGCTTGGGTACCGCCCTTACTTGGACAAGCATCCCACTTATGATTAACCCCTATTGCAAGCGTCCGCAACTACACAAGAAGTATTAAGGTAAACCTAACCACAACATTAAACATATGGATCCAAATCAGCCCCTAACGAAGCAACGCATAAACTAGGGTTTAAGCTTCTGTCACTCTAGCAACCCATCATCTACTTATTACTTCCCTATGCCTTACTCTAGGCCCAAATAATGGTGAAGTGTCATGTAGTCGACGTTCACATAACACCACTAGAGGAAAAGACAACATACATCTCATCAAAATATCGAACGAATACCAAATTCACATGACTACTCATAGCAAGACTTCACCCATGTCCTCAGGAAGAAACGTAACTACTCACAAAGCATATTCATGTTCATAATCAGAGGAGTAATAATATGCATTGAGGATCTGAACATATGATGTTCCACCAAGTAAACCAATTAGCATCAACTACAAGGAGTAATCAACACTACTAGCAACCCACAGGTACCAATTTATGGTTTTGATACAAGATTGGATACAAGAGATGAACTAGGGTTTTGAGAGGAGATGGTGCTGGTGAAGATGTTGATGGAGATTGACCCCCTCCCAATTAGAGGATCGTTGGTGATGACGATGGTGATGATTTCCCCCTCCCGGAGGGAAGTGTCCCCGGCAGAACAGCTCTGCCGGAGCCCTAGATTGGTTCCGCCTCGTGGGGGCGGAGTTTCGTCCATAATGCAATAAATATTGATATAAAAGCATGATGCAAAATGGACGTATCATTCAGCGGAAGGAATGATCCCAAAGAGTACCTTTCATGGTCATTGAAATGCGACAAGATATTTCGTTTGCACAACTATGAAGAAGAGAAGAAGATCGCCATGTCATCCCTTGAATTTCAAGACAATGTCCTCATTTGGTGGGAGCAAGTCCTTGAGCACCGACAGACAAGAGGTGAACCACCCATCACAACATGGAATCAAATGAAGGATGTCATGAGAGTGTGCTTTGTGCCAACATACTACAACCGCGACCTCTTCAAGAAACTCCAACTCCTCAAGCAAGGAACAAAGAGCGTTGAAGAGTACTACAAGGAAATGGAGATTGCCATGATACGAGCCAATGTCATGGAAGATGATGAGCAAACTATGGCATGTTTCTTGAATGGACTCAACCATCCTATCAAGACGATTGCGAATTTCCAACCGTACTCGAAGCTCATCGAGCTCGTGCACCAAGATACCAAAGCAGAACATCAAGTGTAAGATGACTTCAAGTACGCCAAATACTCTTCCAAGACATACGACTACAACAACCAAGCTTCCATGACTCCACCACCTTCTACAAGCAACAACGACAAGTCAAGTTCCAAGACAACTTTGACATCTTCAAGTCGTCCTCCTACCACGAGCAACTTCAAGCCGAGAGCTTCATCATCTACAACCCCAACCGATGAGACCGTCAAGACAAGTTCTATCAAGTGCTTCACATGCGGCGGCCGAGGCCACAAGTCCTTCGAGTGTACCAACAAGCGTACCATGATCCTCAGCGACAACGGAACCTATGACTCCATGAGTGAAGAGGAAATGGAAGCCCTTGAGAAAGTGGCCATGCACCAGTGCGTGAATGAGGATGAAGATGATCAAGTCTTTTGTGATGAAGATTCGAGCCCCACTCTCGTTGTCTCCAAGGTCTTGACACTTCAACATCAACAAGAAGAAGACCAAATATGCCATATCTTTCACACCAAGGCGGGCATCAATGGAAGGTCCGTGAAGGTCATCATCGATGGAGGGACTTGCCATAACTTAGCGAGTGAAGAGCTATGCTCCAAGCTACAATTGGTCAAGATGAAGCACCCACACCCCTACAAGGTCCAATGGCTAAATGACTCTGACACTATCCAAGTCGAGCATATGGTGCAAGTTTCCTTCAAGATTGTAGCATACAAAGACACTTTGGAGCGTGATGTCATTCCGATGTCCATTTGCCACCTCCTTCTTGGACGAGCATATCAATCTGACCGAGGCATCATCCACAATGGGCGAACCAATCACTATAGGTTCAATATAAAAGGAAAGGAGTACATGCTACGACCTATGTCTCCAAGCCAAGTGATCACCGACAAGCAAGCCACCCATTGTGGAGAGAATAGTGAAAGAGCGAGCCACCCAAAAGGGAGTGAGAGCCACAAGCCCAAAATGAGTGTCTCCATGATGAGCGACAAGAAAAACCTAGTACTATTTGCCACCAAAAGTGAGATGAGAGAAGTGTGTGAGAACCCATCAAGTGTTATGCACTATGTCCTTTTGCGCAAGGACGAGGCACCAAAAACTAACACCTCACACAATCTACCTTTAGTGTTGTCTTCTTTATTTCAGGAATTCCAAGATGTATTTCCTGACGAGCTACCTCCGGATCTACCTCCACTACGTGGCATCAAACACCGAATTGACCTCATCCCCGGAGCACCTCTTCCTAACAAGGCTCCCTACTGCGTCATCGACGACGGCCATGTACGAGAAAGCTTGAGCCCTTGTGCCGTCCCGGTAATCCTTGTTCCCAAGAAAGATGGTACTTATCGCATGTGTTCCGATTGCCATCCTATCAATGCTATCACCGTTAGATACCGTTACCCCATTCCATGCCTTGACGATATGCTAGATGAGCTTAGCGAAGCCTCCATTTTCTCTAAGATTGATCTTAAGAGTGTCTATTACCAAATTCGCATCCAAGAGGGTGACAAATGGAAAACTGCTTTCGAAACCAAGTTTGGCTTATATGAATGGTTAGTCATGCCTATGGGCATATCTGAAGCACCTGACACCTTTATGCGTGTGATGCATTTTGTTCTTCACCCCTACATTGGCGTATTTGTCGTGGTCTATTTTGACGATATTCTTGTTTTTAGCAAATCCCTCAAAGATCATGTCACCCATCTTAGATGTTTTACAAACCCTTAGAAAGAGCGCCTTTATGCTAATATGGACAAATGCCTTTTCAGTGTTGATAAGCTTGTTTTCTTGGGTTTTGTAGTATCTTCTAAGGGTGTGCATGTAGATGAATCTTAGATCAATGCTATTACAACTTGGTCCCAATCAACAAATTTGCACCAAGTGCGAAGTTTTCTTGGTTTAGCCGGTTTCTATCTTAGATTCGTTAAAGATTTTAGCACCATTGCTTTACCTTTACATGCTTTGAGTAAGAAGATGTAGCGACCCGACCTCAGATGGTCAAGTCTCTGTGCTCCGATGTCATCCCTGGATCAGTAATGCTGACACCACACAGTACTTCGAAGGATTTATAACAGAGTAGCAATCACACACTTATTACATCGTTTGTCCAAAAGAGGACTTATTACAATAATCATGGCTTAAGGCCATCTAATACGATAACAGCGGAAGACTTGGAAGATAAGTGAGTCCATCAACTCCAACGGCATCACTGAGTATAGAACCACGACCTAAAAGCACCTTACTCGTCGTCTGAAAAGTCTGCAACATGAAAGTTGCAGCCCGAAAATGGGTCAGCACATGGAATATGCTGGCAATGTAACACATAGAGAATGATGAACAATAAGTCTATACTACATACATATATGGCTAGTGGAAAGCTCTATGGTTACAATTTTTGCATAAAGCCAGTTTTTCCCTACTACAAAGGAATAAATTTATTTAACTATCATGGTGGTTGCTAAACATTGAGAATGGTTGACAGCATCCTCAATCCCAATTAAAAAGTACTCATTAACAAACCCATCAATATTAACATGTTGAGATTCACAGAATATTCAAGTACTAGATACTCAAGATGTCCATAACAGGGGACACGGCTAATCATGATTAGTTTGTACACTCTGCAGAGGTTTGCGCACTTTTCCCCACAAAGACTCGATCGCCTTCGTTTGGTTTCTCACACTACATGGTGTTTGAGAAACGGATGACCGAGACACAGTCTTTCAGAAACGCTAGCACCTTACGATGGGTAGACCGGTACACCTACATCCCCTACATCTGCTAGTCCACCACTATAAGAGTTCGCGCAACTTAGTCAACTATGCCAGAGCCCATAATGGCTTGTGGCTGCACACGTAAGTTACTAGTATGAATTATCTTATGATCCCTTTGAGCCTGGGTGGCGGTCCATAGGAAAATCACACGGTACCCCCGGGATTTCCAAAAAAACAGGCAAGGCCTGGTAACCCCAGGTGCCTCAGTCCACCCAGATGTGTATTTAAGTTGCCACCTTAGATAAACCATTAATTAACAAACTCACATCTGTCATGGATATTCACTCACCCAATCCACGTCTACTAGCATAGCATGGCATAATAAGCAAACGTAGAAGTAACTCCCAAAGGTTTCATAAGTAACAGGTAATAGGTACTACCTCATCTACTTCCCATCCCCACAGTTTAATTTGATCCTAAACATGTAATGTGTGAGGGTTGATCTAATGCATCAAAACTGGGTAGTAGAAAAAGTATGATCAAGTGTTACTTGCCTTGCTGATGATCCGCGAAACATAGAGATTCGAAGTAACAAGCGGCGCACTCCGGGTGATCTATCGCAGACAAACAACAAGCATACAATAAGTACTCATCTAATGCACAGGTAAATCTCGAATAAAAGATCTAACCAGAAAGTTCAACTTAAGAACCCTGGTTGCAAAAAGAATCAAAACGAATAAAGCAACGAAAGTCAAACGGCGAGAGAAAACAAGTCGGTTCTAGCAATTTGAAACTAAGTCAAATTTTACAGTAGCAAAACTTGGTTTAAGTTGATTAGTCGGAACGGCGGTTTCGAGACGAAACCGCTTGAATCACCTGATTCTGATAAACGTGCGAGAAGATAAACTAGAACGAAGATCGGATCTGAAATCGCTATCAGAAAAATAGCAGAATAAATCCGGCTAAAAAGAAAACGACGAACGGTTAAACAAACGGAGGTTTGTTAACCACGGCAAACCGGTGATCACGTTCGTTAAGACGAACGGTCCGACGAACGCTCGCTAAACAAAACTGGAAAGAAAAACCGGCGAGAAAAACCGATCTAGGGTTTCGGAAAGAAAACCGAAACGAAAAACCGATCTAGAAAACCGGAACGGTTTACGAGAAAACTGAACCGAGGGAAAGAAGTGACGTGGCGCGGGGCTAGTACCTCGAAGAGGCAAGGGGCTCCAGCGGTGGCGGCGTTGGGCGGCGGCGGCGGCACTTGGCGGCGGCGGCGGCAAGCGGCGGCGGCGGCGCGGGTGTGGGGCGGCGGCGGTGGTGCTGCGCTGCTGCTGCTGCGGAGAGGAGAGGGCTTTGGTTTGATGTGTTTGAGGGGGGGTGCTTGGGTATTTATATTGGGGAGGGGGAGGGTTTTGCTTGGAGTAGGGGACAAGAAATAGACTAGGATTAGGAATCCTAGGAACAAACGGAATAACGAAATAAGGAAAAAGAGGCAAAGAGCACCCTAGAATCCTTTTAGGATTCGTACAGGGGCTAGGGGCGGCGGCTTCCTGGCGCTCATGCGCGTGCGCGGTGGCCTTGGCCTCCTGGCCGGCCGGCGGCTGGTGGCTTGGGCCTTTGGCCCAAGGCGCTACAGTTTTTTTTAAAATCGGTTTCACGCGCAGAAAAACACAGAAAATAAAATCTACCGGACTCCAAAATTAATAAAGTAAATTTTCCCTGACTCCTAAAAATGAGCCGAACAAAATGAACTTTTACTCGGGCCTAAAATGCAATTTTTGAAAATACGCATTTTTTTCCTAAGGCAAATAAACTCCGAGAAAAATCCAAAAATTTGATTTATTTATTAAATCTTCATTTTCCCTAAATTTTGGGAAAGTCATATTATTCCCTCTCATATTTTTGATATTGGAAAAATATTTGAAGATAAAATAAATAATCCAAATGATCCTCTTTTCAAAATTTGAAAGAACTCAAATATGAAAATTTCGAAATCTCCAACTCTCTTCGTGGGTCCTTGAGTTGCGTGAAATTTCTAGGATCAACAAAATGCAAGAGAATATGATATGCATGATGATCTAATGTATAACATTCCAAATTGAAAATTTGGGATGTTACAAACCTACCCCCCTTAAGATGAATCTCGCCCTCAAGATTCGGGTTGGCTAGAAAATAGGTGAGGGTGGTCCTTGAGCAAATCTTCTTCTCTCTCCCAGGTGGCTTCGTCCTCAGTGTGGTGGCTCCACTGAACCTTGCAAAACTTGATAACCTTGCTGCGAGTAACTCTGCTGGCATATTCGAGAATCTTGACTGGTTTCTCCTCATATGTTAAATCATCCTTCAACTGAATTGCTTCCAGAGGCACTGTATCTCTTAGCGGTACCTCTGCCATCTCGGCGTGACATTTCTTCAGCTAGGAAACATGGAATACGTCATGAACTCCTGACAGTCCTTCTGGTAATTCCAACTTATAAGCGACTTCTCCCATGCGTTGCAAAATCTTATACGGTCCAACGAAACGTGGTGCTAATTTTCCTTTAACTCCAAAACGTTTCACTCCTCAAAGTGGAGATACTCTAAGATAAACTCTGTCTCCAACTTCGTATTCTATCGCCTTGCGTTTTGAATCTGCATAGCTCTTCTGTCTGGATTGGGCTACCTTGAGCCTATCGCGAATCAACTTAACTTTCTGTTCAGACTCCTTAATCAAATCTGGTCCAAACAACTGACGGTCTCCAACTTCGTCCCATGATAACGGTGTCCTGCACCTTCTTCCGTATAAAGCTTCGAAAGGTGCCATCTTCAAGCTGGTTTGGTAACTGTTGTTATAAGAAAACTCCACATACGGCAGGTTATCGTCCCAACTAGATCCATAATCTAGTGCACAAGCTCTCAGCATATCCTCCAAATTTTGATTGACTCTCTCAGTCTGTCCATCTGTCTGCGGGTGAAAAGCTGTACTGAACTCCAGCCTGGTTCCCAATGTTTCATGCAACTGATTCCAAAACTTTGAGGTAAATTGAGTTCCTCTATCTGATACGATACTCCTCGGAACTCCGTGCAAACAAACAATTCTGGTCATGTATATCTTTGCCAACTTAGCACTGCTATAGGTAGTCTTAACTGGAATGAAATGCGCTACCTTCGTCAAACGATCGACTATAACCCAAATCGAGTCATAGCCTGAACGAGTCTTTGGCAAACCCGTGATGAAATCCATGCCTAGTTTATCCCACTTCCATTCGGGTATCGGCAATGGTTGCAATAATCCTGCTGGCTTCTGATGTTCTGCCTTCACTCTCTGACATACATCACAAACTGCTACATACTCTGCAATATCCTTCTTCATTCCGGTCCACCAGAATGTTTCCTTCAAATCCAAATACATCTTGGTATTTCCTGGGTGAATCGAATAGGGTGAATCATGTGCCTCTTGCAGAATCAACTTCTTGATCTCCGGGTCATTTGGCACATAAACACGGTCCTCAAACCATAGGGTATCGTGCTCATCCTCACGAAATCCCTTTGCTTTTCCTTCGCTCATTTTCTTCTTTATATCCGTGATCTCCTTGTCCTTTTTCTGAGCTTCTCTGATTTTATCCATCAAGGTAGACTGAATCTCCAATGCTGCTACATAGCCTCTCGGAACTATTTCCAAACATAGCTCACGAAGGTCCTCTGCTAGCTCCTTTGGTATCTCTCCCATCATCAGCGTATTGACATGGCTCTTACGGCTCAATGCGTCAGCTACTACATTAGCCTTTCCGGGGTGATGATGCAATCTCATATCATAATCCTTGATAAGCTCCAACCATCTCCTTTGTCTAAGGTTTAACTCCTTTTGCGTGAAAATGTACTTCAAACTCTTGTGATCCATGTACACCTCACAATGATTTCCAATAAGGAAATGTCTCCATGTCTTCAATGCATGCACTACGGCTGCTAACTCCAAATCATGTGTGGCATAATTCAATTCATGAGGTTTCAGTTGTCGCGAAGCATACGAAACAACTCTTCCTTCCTGCATAAGCACTGCTCCAAGTCCTCGACGTGAAGCGTCGCAATACACCTCATAATCCTTGGTCTGATCTGGCAAAATTAACACTGGTGACATAACCAATCTTTTCTTCAACTCCTGGAAACTTGTCTCACAATCCTCAGTCCATATGAACTGAGTATCCTTTTTCAGCAACTCCGTCATAGGCTTTGCAATCTTTGAAAAATTCTCAATGAATCTCCGGTAGTATCCTGCGAGTCCAAGAAAACTCCGGATCTCTCCAACTGTCGTTGGTGCTTCCCATTTGGTTACGGTCTCAACCTTTGTGGGGTCAACTGCTATACCTTCTCCGGATATAACATGTCCAAGAAATCCAACTTCCTTTAGCCAAAACTCACATTTGCTGAACTTGGCATATAACTGATGTTCCCTCAGCTTCTCCAAAACCAATCGCAAATGTTCCTAATGTTCCTCTTCATTCTTCGAGTAAACCAAAATATCATCTATGAACACCACGACAAACTTATCCAAAAACTCCATAAGCACTTTGTTCATCAGGTTCATGAAATAGGCAGGTGCGTTAGTCAGTCCAAATGACATAACGGTATACTCATACAGTCCATATCTTGTGGTGAACGCTGTCTTAGGTATGCCCTGTTCTCGAATCTTCAACTGATGGTACCCTGATCGCAAATCGATCTTGGAAAACACCTTAGCACCTTGCAAACGATCAAACAGATCATTTATCATTGGTAGTGGGTACTTGTTCTTGATTGTTACTGCATTCAATCCACGGTAATCAACAACCATTCTTAACGATCCATCCTTCTTCTCCACTAATAGTACGGGTGATCCCCAAGGCGAAGAACTTGGGCGTATATACCCTTTATCCAATAGCTCCTTAATCTGCTTCTTGATTTCCGCCAAATCCTGTGCGGGCATCCTGTACGGTCGCTTCGATATTGGGTCTGTTCCTGGCAAAAGTTCAATCAAAAACTCAATGTCTCTATCCCGTGGCATTCCTAGCAATTCCTCAGGAAATACATCAGGATAATCCTTCACTACTGGCATCTCTTCCTGCACAACTCCCGATAAGCAATTTACTTGATTCCTCTTTGATCCATGTCGTGACACATACTTAATCCTTCTTCCTTCTGGCGTTGTGAGAAAAATCGTCCTACTTGCGCAATCGATGTTTCCTCCATACATCGACAACCAATCCATACTGAGAATCACATCCAAACCTTGGGATTTCAGAACGATCAAATCCGTTGGGAATACATGCCTTCCTATACTCAATGGCACTTGAAAACATCCTTGTCTGGCCATGTACTCTGCTCCTGGTGAGCTTACTAACATAGGAGTTTAGAAAAGACGAGAAATTAAGAATAGAGTGAGGTCTAAGGGGAAAACACTACCCCAATGCTCATGCGACAAATGCACACAAAATCACTTCATTCATTCAAACAAAGGGCATACAATGATCTATCTATCGCAAAAGTGCGTGTACTATAATGTTTGCATGGAGGGAATACTACTAGTATATGGTGGTCATCTATTAATTTGAACCGGTGGAAGCCTCCATGATGTCTGCTCCAGCTTCGTCTTCAAAATCTTGTTCACTTGGATCCGAATCAGTGTCGTCGATGATGATGTAGTTGCTCGGGCAATCGACGTACTTGTCTTCATTCTTGAGCTCCAATTTCTTCTTGAGTTCCGCAATCTCATACCTAAGATCGCGGTTGTGCCTTACTATGGCTACGATCTCGTCCATGTAGTCCTTGCGTAGAGTCTTCATTTCTCCTTCAAGTTCAATGATCCTTCCCTTCACATTCTTCAAGTTTATCATATCCTTGCACATCTGGTACTCCTGGCGTCGAATGTGCTGGTTTAACTCCTAGATGAACGTTGCAATGGATTTGTCCTTCTTGGTGCTGACTATCTCCCAATTCTTCATTCCGGCGTCCGCAAATCTGGTAGATAGTGTCCTTGAGTTCTTCCTGATAAACTTCTCCAATGCGTCCCATGGTGATATGAGCTGCCATGCTCTTTCCCAGACTCCAGGTTGGTGCACTGAAAACACTATCTATGGGCTTGGTGATTGGCGCGAATGTCCTTCCCGGAACATGAGCTTGAATCTTCCAGCGCTCCTCTTCAGGCAGAGTGGCGTTGAAAGTCCCGGTGAAGCTTGGTAGTCCAATGTTCAGGTACTTAGCGACTTCCTTCAAGTGGGATCCAAAGGGTGTGCCTTCATCCGGTTGGGCGTACTTGATCTTCGCGTCCGTCATCCTAAAAGAGTAGAAAAGATGAGGAGTTAGAAAATGAGAAGAAAATAATGATCTATGGCTTTAACTTAGTGGTCGTGTCCTACAGTCAGCGTGTGCTCTGATACCATCTCTGTAGCGACCCGACCTCAGATGGTCAAGTCTCTGTGCTCCGATGTCATCCCTGGATCAGTAATGCTGACACCACACAGTACTTCGAAGGATTTATAACAGAGTAGCAATCACACACTTATTACATCGTTTGTCCAAAAGAGGACTTATTACAATAATCATGGCTTAAGGCCATCTAATACGATAACAGCGGAAGACTTGGAAGATAAGTGAGTCCATCAACTCCAACGGCATCACTGAGTATAGAACCACGACCTAAAAGCACCTTACTCGTCGTCTGAAAAGTCTGCAACATGAAAGTTGCAGCCCGAAAACGGGTCAGCACATGGAATATGCTGGCAATGTAACACATAGAGAATGATGAACAATAAGTCTATACTACATGCATATATGGCTGGTGGAAAGCTCTATGGTTACAGTTTTTGCATAAAGCCAGTTTTTCCCTACTACAAAGGAATAAATTTATTTAACTATCATGGTGGTTGCTAAACATTGAGAATGGTTGACAACCAGGTGCGTGGCGAGCGCCGACGCTGCCCCGGCCACCTCCTGCTTCCCCGACGCCCTCCGCCGTCTCTGGCTCCGCCGGCGACGAGCCATGGGTCAACTCCGGCAAGTTGACCCTGGTTTGACCCCTGACGTGGACTGGGTGGGCCCAGGTTGACTCCTCTGAGTCAATGACAAGTGGCCCCCCCCTCTGCTAACTACATCTAATTAGTTTTAACCAAAATTAGTTAGTTTAATTAACTGCTGACATGCGGGACCCACTGGTCAGTTTGACCTGGACCTCCCCGTTGACCTCTGACGTCATCCTGACGTAATGCTGACGCAGTAATTTAATTACTGGAATTATTCTTCTATAGGAAATTCCAGAAATTAGTATAAACTTCTAAAAATCATAGAAATTAATCTGTAACTCCAAATGAAACAAATTATATATGAAAAATGATCAGAAAAATCCAATCTTTCCATCTGTACTAGTTTCATGCATGTCAGAACACTTCAACCTTGCTGTTTAGGTGAAAGAAGCTAATGCACTTATATCACTTATTATTTTGGGTGATCATTTGAGTCCTTGGTTCAAATGGACTCAAACCTTTATGTCCCAAGTTGCATTAGACCTATCACACATCATATTGCCATGTCACACTCATGCATCATATTGTGCATTGCATTGATTGTGTTCTTTTCTGTGTTGCCGGTATTTGTCCCCTCTCGATAGACGTGGTTTCGACGATGAGATCGATGACACTGATGAAGAGCTATATTATCTTCAGAAGTGCCAGGCAAGCAAAACCCCCTTGTTCATTCCGATACACTCCCACTCTCTCGCTCCTGCTCTCTTTTACTGCATTAGGACAACAACGATTCATCTGTTACTTGCTGCGGTAGTTGAACCCCTTTATCCTCTGCATGACCTGTCATTGCCACAGTAAATAGATGAAACCCACTAGCATGAGTAGGAGTTGTTTGAGCCCTGATGTGCCTACTCATTCATGCTTGTTTGTCATGCCTGCTATTGCTTAGAGTTGTGTCAGGTCTGATTCATCAGGGATGAATCAGAGGTGTGTGAACATGTCCTACTGTATGTGAGCTAAGTGTGTGAACACGATTTGGTAAAGGTAGCGGTGAGAGGCCATGTAGGAGTACATGGTGGGTTGTCTCATTGCAGCCATCCTCAGGAACTGAGTTCTGTGTTTGTGATCCATGAACAGTTACTACCACACATTGGGCTCCGGGCGCTCCAAGCTCTCTCGGCTTCTTAATCACCCTTGTTCTCTGTCCAGGAGTTGCAACTAGTTTCTGGTGTTTGTAGGTAGTGTTAGTAGTCTACCAAGTGGCACCCGGTACAGGTGGGCTTGGGGACAGACTAGGCACAGTGGCCCGGTGTACCAAGTGGCACCCGGATGGTGGACTTGGGAACCCTGCACACATCGTTTGGGGCCGTGAGCGACACCCCGGCCGGATCTCCTTGCGGATGGAACCCGAATAGGCGATAAACCTGGACGAGAGACTTGAGTGTTTAGGTAGGCCGTGGCCGACTCCCTCGCCAGGCTTCCGCTTGAAGGTTGCCGAGATACACGAGGTGTACATGGTGGTAAGTGGCGAGAGCGTGTGTGAAGAAGTACACCCCTGCAGGGTTAATATGATCTATTCGAATAGCCGTGTCCGCGGAAAAGGACTTCTGGGTTGCCTGTACAGTTCATAGACAAGTGAAAGTGGACACTCTAAAATACGCAAGATAAGCGTGAGTGCTATGGATGGCGTTCTCGTAGGGAGACGGGAGCGGATCCATAGTGGTGTATTGATATAGTGAATATGTGGACTCATGTGCGCCACCTCAAAAGAGTTACATTGCAGTCGTAGTTCAGGATAGCCACCGAGTCAAAGCTGGCTTGCTGCAGTCAAACTCCACCATCCCCTTTGTTGATAATGATGCATATGTAGATAGTTCTGATGTAAGTCTTGCTCGGTACATTTGTACTCACATTTGCCTATTTTATGTTTTTGCAGAGAGACTCCAGTCTCGCTAGTAGTTCCACTTGGACTTAGACGTTTAGCTTGTTACCTCAGCTACGATCTTGTGCCCTCGGCAGGATCTGGTAGATAGTCAGGCTTCTCAGCCTTTTTCATTTGTAGATGTCTGTACTCAGACATGTTAAGCTTCCGCTTGTGCTATGACTTGTATGCTCTGGATGTTGGGTCGTGAGACCCATGTTTGTAATATCTCGCTCCTCGGAGCCTAATGAATAAATACTTGAGTCGTAGAGTCATGTTGTGATGCCATGTTGTATTTGCACATATCGAGCATATTGTGTGTATGTTATTGAAATGCTTGGTATGTGTGGGATCTGACTATCTAGTTGTTTATCCTTAGTAGCCTCTCTTACCGGGAAATGTCTCCTAGTGCTTCCACTGAGCCATGGTAGCTTGCTACTGCTCCGGAACACTTAGGCTGGCCGGCATGTGTCCTTCTTCGTTCCTGTGTCTGTCCCTTCGGGGAAATGTCACGCGGTGAATACCGGAGTCCTGTTAGCCCGCTACAGCCCGGTTCACCGGAGTCCTGCTAGCCCAGTGCTACAGCCTGGATTCACTCGCTGATGACCGACACGTTCGATGCTGGGTCATGGATGCCTGTCCCTGTAAGTTTGTGCCACTTTGGGTTTACGACTAGCCATGTCAGCCCGGGCTCCTTATCATATGGATGCTAGCGACACTATCATATACGTGTGCCAAAAGGCGCAAACGGTCCCGGGCAAAGGTAAGGCGACACCCGTGGGGATACCGTGCGTGAGGCCGCAAAGTGATATGAGGTGTTACATGCTAGATCGATGTGGCATTGAGTCGGGGTCCTGACAGCTTTGGTATCAGAGCTTGACTGCCTGTAGGATTACCAAGCCAAACTGGTCGAAGTTGAGTCTAGAAATTCTTTAGTTATATAAGGGAATTGATTGTGGGATGGAACGTAAGGCTCTTTTTACTCCTTTACCTTATGTCCTTCTGATCTGAGTCACCCTCTTCTTCTCTACGGGGTTAAGGAACTAGGCCTTCTCATCTATCTATCAGGATGACGTGTTACTAATCCATAGACTTATAGAATTGATAGTTTCAAATCTCAGTTCAGTTTTTACTACTTCTGTATGTTCATAGCTGGTCTCAGAACCTTGATATTGTGATGTTGAGTGGTCATGCCACTATTTTTCAAGATGTCTCAAATCATTTTGAGCATTTACAGCCATTATGCTGTCCGAGTCATCCCAGGTCTCTAAATAGTCTGATGCATTTGCAAATCCCTTCTTACCGTTCCGATGTTCCTTTGGCCAGATTAACCACACCAACTAGTGTGTTGAGGTACTTCATTGCCTCGGTATATATGTTGGAGCTAATATTATGACCCTAGGTGTCTTAGAGTACCACCTAGTAAGCTAGCCATGATTTGTGTTCCCAGTGTGATGATTCTGGCCATCGTTCTCGAAAGCATCCTGTGATGCCACTTAGTAGTAGGTATTCTACTCCTGGGTTTTGAACCCGAGATTCACCCTACTTACTTCATGTTGATAGTAATTGCTAGCTCCCTTAGGTTATTAGTAACCTTTGCGATAGTCCTCGAGGTTCGTGGTATTTCCTTCTTCCAAATACCATGAACCATTTTGCCAGAAGTTCTCTTGAACCGAAAGATCACAACAAGAGTGCTCTCAATGAGTTTACTATCCTATGTTGTGAATCTGCCAGTCCTACCTTCCCGCATGGGTTATCCGGAAGAAATGTTGAACTTGGTTCGACATACTAATCTATGCATCCACAACTCAGAAAGATATATGCTCCTTTGAGTTGTCCCTCTTTAGTTGTCTTCTGACCTTCATCTATCAATTGATAGTCAAGAGTATGCGTGCATTCGTTCATCGATGCCTATTACTCTTGTGGTCCGTCAAGCCATTCTATTCTGGAATGACTAGGAGAAAAAAACTCCAGTACCTCATCCATATCTAGGATTGGGTCAAAGAAGTTGTATTCCATAGATCAAAATGCCAATCCAGCTTCTGGTCTGTTCTACCTTGAAGTATTACCTTCTTTATGTTAGGATTGTCATGAGAATTGCACCACCTCTTATGAATTCTTGACGCAGTGATACTTCTCGCCATCATTTTCATTTCTCGGTTCCGTGTTGTTGCAACCGGAATGCCGACAGGTGAACTATGATGCGTGAAATCAATACTGCTAGCAACCCCGCTGCTTGGTAGTAAATGGACAATATTCTCACTCTTAGCGTGTTGGTTATTGAATCATCATTCTAAGATTGATCGTGCTACCTAGTCCTTATTTCTGGTGCACTCCTGATCAATGAGTTAGGATTATCCAATTCCTTGCTTATTTCACCATATCATCTTGCCCTGAAAAGCAAGATTGTTCTCGAGCTTAGTGACATATCGATGGTTCGTGATTTTCCGTATATCTTCTCGGAAGTATTACCAGGTTGTCACCTGACCGCTATGTTGAGCTCGTGATCAAGTTGGTTTATTGTAAACCACCCCTTCTCCAAGAATCCGTGTTGGATACCCCAGAGCTAGTTGGTTAAGCCACTGTGCAGCTGACATGTGGGTCCCATGCGTCAGGTTTGACCGTGGCTGACCGTGTTGACCTGCTGAGGTCAGCATGATGTAGTGCTGACGTCATAAAACTTTTTTGGTGTTTTGTTAATTCAGGAAATTTCCAAAACTTTGAAAAATCATAGAAATTCAACCGTAACTCCAAATAAGATAAATTATATATGAAAAATGATCAGAAAAATCCAATCTATCCATCTGTACCATTTTCATGCATGTTAGAACAACTTATAGCTGCTGTTTAGGACAAATCATATGAATGGCATTTAAATAATCACATGTGGAGTTTGAATTTGAACCTAGGGTTCAAACCAACTCCATTTAACTTGCTGCTAGTTGCATTAGTTCAAATCACATCATATTGCCATGTCACATTCATGCATCATATTGTCGCATTGCATTGATTGTGTTCTTCCTTGTTTGCCGGTAATTGTCCCCTCTCGATAGACGTGTACCGGCGATGTGATCGATGACACCGATGAAGAACTATACTATCTTCAGAAGTGCCAGGCAAGCAAAACCCCCTTGTTCATTCCGATACAATCCCACTCTCTCGCTCCTGCTCTCTTTTACTGCATTAGGACAACAACGATTCATCTGTTACTTGCTGCGGTAGTTGAACCCCTTTATCCTCTGCATGACCTATCATTGCCACAGTAAATAGATGAAACCCACTAGCATGAGTAGGAGTTGTTTGAGCCCTGATGTGCCTACTCATTCATGCTTGTTTGTCATGCCTGCTACTGCTTAGAGTTGAGTCAGGTCTGATTCATCGGAGATGAATTGGAGGTGTGTGAACATGTCCTACTGTGTGTGAGCTAAGTGTGTGAACACGATTTGGTAAAGGTAGCGGTGAGAGGCCATGTAGGAGTACATGGTGGGTTGTCTCATTGCAGCCGTCCTCAGGAACTGAGTTCTGTGTTTGTGATCCATGAACAACTACTACCACGCATTGGAATGCTTAAGTGCCCCTCTCGACTTATTAATCAACCTGATCTCTGTCCAGGAGTTGCAACTAGTTTCTGGTGTTTGTAGGTAGTGTTAGTAGTCTACCAAGTGGCACCCGGTACAGGTGGGCTTGGGAAAGACTAGGCACAGTGGCCCGGTGTACCAAGTGGCACCCGGATGGTGGACTTGGGAACCCTGCACACATCGTTTGGGGCCGTGAGCGACACCCCGGCTGGATCTCCTTGCGGATGGAACCCGAATAGGCGATAAACCTGGACGAGAGACTTGTGTGGTTAGTCAGGTCGTGGCCGACTCCCTCGCCCGACTTCCGCTTGAAGGTTGCCGAGGTACATGACGTGTACAGGGCAATAAGTGGCGAGAGCGTGTGTGAAGAAGTACACCCCTGCAGGGTTATCATTATCTATTCGAATAGCCGGATTCCTCGGATATGGAAACTTGGACCCCTTGCATAGTTCATAGACAAGTGAAAGTGGATACTCTAAAATACGCAAGATAAGCGTGAGTGCTATGGATGGCGTTCTCGTAGGGAGACGGGAGCGGATCCATAGTGGTGTATTGATATGGTGAATATGTGGACTCGTGTGCGCCACCTCAAAAGAGTTACTTGCAGTCGTAGTTTAGGATAGCCACCGAGTCAAAGCTGGCTTGCTGCAGTTAAACTCCACCACCCCCTTTGTTGATAATGATGCATAAGTAGATAGTTCTGATGTAAGTCTTGCTGGGTACATTTGTACTCACGTTTGCCTACTTTATGTTTTTGCAGAGAGACTTCAGTCTCGCTAGTAGTTCCGCTTGGACTTCGACGTTTAGTTTGTTACCTCAGCTACGATCTTGTGCCCTCGGCAGGATCCTCAATCCCAATTAAAAAGTACTCATTAGCAAACCCATCAATATTAAATTAGAGTAACATGTTGAGATTCACAGAATATTCAAGTACTAGATACTCAAGATGTCCATAACCGGGGACACGACTAATCATGATTAGTTTGTACACTCTGCAGAGGTTTGCGCACTTTTCCCCACAAGACTCGATCGCCTCCGTTTGGTTTCTCGCACTACATGGTGTTTGAGAAACGGATGACCGAGACACAGTCTTTCAGAAACGCTAGCACCTTACGATGGGTAGACCGGTACACCTACATCCCCTACATCTGCTAGTCCACCACTATAAGAGTTCGCGCAACTTAGTCAACTATGCCAGAGCCCATAATGGCTTGTGTCTGCACACGTAAGTTACTAGTATGAATTATCTTATGATCCTTTTGAGCCTGAGTGGCGGTCCATAGGAAAATCACACGGTACCCCCGGGATTTCCAAAAAAACAGGCAAGTCCTGGTAACCCCAGGTGCCTCAATCCACCCAGATGTGTATTTAAGTTGCCACCTTAGATAAACCATTAATTAACAAACTCACATCTGTCATGGATATTCACTCACCCAATCCACGTCTACTAGCATAGCATGGCATAATAAGCAAACGTAGAAGTAACTCCCAAAGGTTTCATAAGTAACAGGTAATAGGTACTACCTCATCTACTTCCCATCCCCATAGTTTAATTTGATCCTAAACATGCAATGTGTGAGGGTTGATCTAATGCATCAAAACTGGGTAGTAGAGAAAGTATGATCAAGTGTTACTTGCCTTGCTGATGATCCGTGAAACCTAGAGATTCGAAGTAACAAGCGGCGCACTCCGGGTGATCTATCACAGACAAACAACAAGCATACAATAAGTACTCATCTAATGTACAGGTAAATCTCGAATAAAATATCTAACCAGAAAGTTCAACTTAAGAACCCTGGTTGCAAAAAGAATCAAAACGAATAAAGCAACGAAAGTCAAACGGCGAGAGAAAACAACTCGGTTCTAGCAATTTGAAACTAAGTCAAATTTCACAGTAGCAAAACTTGGTTTAAGTTGATTAGTCGGAACGGCGGTTTCGAGACGAAACTCCAGGCGCTTGAATCACCTGATTCCGATAAACGTGCGAGAAGATAAACTAGAACGAAGATCGGATCTGAAATCGCTATCAGAAAAATAGCGGAATAAATCCGACTAAAAAGAAAACGACGAACGGTTAAACGAACGGAGGTTCGTTAACCACGGCAAACCGGTGATCACGTTCGTTAAGACGAACGGTCCGACGAATGCTCGCTAAACAAAACCGGAAAGAAAAACCGGCGAGAAAAACCGATCTAGGGTTTCGGAAAGAAAACCAAAACGAAAAACCGATCTAGAAAACCGGAACGGTTTACGAGAAAACTGAACCGAGGGAAAGAAGTGACGCGGCGCGGGGCTAGTACCTCGAAGAGGCGAGGGGCTCCGGCGGCGGTGGCGTTGGGCGGCGGCGGCGGTACTTGGCGGCGGCGGCAAGCGGCGGCGGCGGCGCGGGTGTGGGGCGGCGGCGGTGGTGCTGCGCTGCTGCTGCTGCGGAGAGGAGAGGGCTTTGGTTTGATGTGTTTGAGGGGGGGGGTGCTTGGGTATTTATATTGGGGAGGGGGAGGGTTTTGCTTGGAGTAGGGGACAAGAAATAGACTAGGATTAGGAATCCTAGGAACAAACGGAATAACGAAATAAGGAAAAAGAGGCAAAGAGCACCCTAGAATCCTTATAGGATTCGTACAGGGGCTAGGGGCGGCGGCTCCCTGGCGCTCGTGCGCGTGCGCCATGGCCTTGGCCTCCTGGCCGGCTGGCGGCTGGTGGCTTGGGCCTTTGGCCCAAGGCGCTACAGTTTTTTTTTAAATCGGTTTCACGCGCAGAAAAACACAGAAAATAAAATCTACCGGACTCCAAAATTAATAAAGTAAATTTTCCCCGACTCCTAAAAATGAGCCGAACAAAATGAACTTTTACTCGGGCCTAAAATGCAATTTTTGAAAATACGCATTTTTTTCCTAAGGCAAATAAACTCTGAGAAAAATCCAAAAATTTGATTTATTTATTAAATCTTCATTTTTCCTAAATTTTGGGAAAGTCATATTATTCCCTCTCATATTTTTGATACAACAACAACAACAACAACAACAAAGCCTTTAGTCCCAAGCAAGTTGGGGTAGGCTAGAGGTGAAACCCATAAGATCTCGCAACCAACTCATGGCTCTGGCACATGGATAGCAAGCTTCCATGCACCCCTGTCCATAGCTAGCTCTTCGGTGATACCCCAATCCTTCAGGTCTCTCTTAACGGACTCCTCCCATGTCAAATTCGGTCTACCCCGCCCTCTCTTGAGATTCTCCGCACACTTTAGCCATCCGCTATGCACTGGAGCTTCTGGAGGCCTGCGCTGGATATGCCCAAACCATCTCAGACGATGTTGGACAAGCTTCTCTTCAATTGGTGCTACCCCAACTCTATCTCGTATATCATCATTCCGGACTCGATCCTTCCTCGTGTGGCCACACATCCATCTCAACATACGCATCTCCGCCACACCTAACTGTTGAACATGTCGCCTTTTAGTCGGCCAACACTCAGCGCCATACAACATTGCGGGTCGAACCGCCGTCCTGTAGAACTTGCCTTTTAGCTTTTGTGGCACTCTCTTGTCACAGAGAATGCCAGAAGCTTGGCGCCACTTCATCCATCCGGCTTTGATCCGATGGTTCACATCTTCATCAATACCCCCATCCTCCTGCAGCATTGACCCCAAATACCGAAAGGTGTCCTTCCGAGGTACCACCTGACCATCAAGGCTAACCTCCTCCTCCTCACACCTAGTAGTACTGAAACCGCACATCATGTACTCGGTTTTAGTCCTACTAAGCCTAAACCCTTTCGATTCCAAGGTTTGTCTCCATAACTCTAACTTCCTATTTACCCCCGCCCGACTATCGTCAACTAGCACCACATCATCCGCAAAGAGCATACACCATGGGATATCTCCTTGTATATCCCTTGTGACCTCATCCATCACCAATGCAAAAAGATAAGGGCTCAAAGCTGACCCCTGATGCAGTCCTATCTTAATCGGGAAGTCATC
Source organism: Triticum timopheevii (assembly GCA_963921465.1). Classification (NCBI taxonomy): domain Eukaryota; kingdom Viridiplantae; phylum Streptophyta; class Magnoliopsida; order Poales; family Poaceae; genus Triticum; species Triticum timopheevii. Next base: position 283,671,349 of record OY997270.1, on the reverse strand, counting down.
AGTGTCAACATCACTTGTTTGAACACTTGTCACAACATTATCGTACATGTCCTTGACGAGGGTAATGTACTTTGCTGGGACTTTGTGTTTCTCCAAGGCCCACCACATGACATTCCGCGGTATCTTATCATAGGCCTTCTCCAAGTCAATGAACACCATATGCAAGTCCTTCTTTTGCTCCCTATATCTCTCCATAAGCTGTCGTACCAAGAAAATGGCTTCCATGGTCGACCTCCCAGGCATGAAACCAAACTGGTTTTTGGTCACGCTTGTCATTCTTCTTAAGAGGTGCTCAATGACTCTCTCCCATAGCTTCATTGTATGGCTCATCAGCTTAATTCCACAGTAATTAGTACAACTCTGAACATCCCCCTTGTTCTTGAAGATTGGTACTAATATACTCCGTCTCCATTCTTCTGGCATCTTGTTTGCCCGAAAAATGAGATTGAAAAGCCTGGTTAACCATACTATCGCTATGTCCCCGAGACCTTTCCACACCTCAATGGGGATACAATCCGGGCCCATCGCCTTGCCTATCGCTATGTCCCTCTCATATTTTTGATATTGGAAAAATATTTGAAGATAAAATAAATAATCCAAACGATCCTCTTTTCAAAATTTGAAAGAACTCAAATATGAAAATTTCGAAATCTCCAACTCTCTCCGTGGGTCCTTGAGTTGCGTGAAATTTCTAGGATCAACAAAATGCAAGAGAATATGATATGCATGATGATCTAATGTATAACATTACAAATTGAAAATTTGGGATGTTACAGAAGAATGCACCCTGTGTTTGGGGACCATCTCAAGATACCGCATTGAGTAAGCTTAAGAATTTGCTTACACATGCTCCTTTGCTTGCATTACCCAACTTTGATAAACCATTTGAGATACATTGTGATGCTAGCGGTTATGGCATAGGAGGTGTGTTAATGCAAGAGAAGCGCCCCATAGCTTACTTTAGAGAAAAACTCTCCGGAGCGCAACTCAATTACCCTATCTATGACAAAGAGCTATATGCTTTGGTTCAAGTATTGCATGTTTGGGAGCATTATCTCCGTCCTCATGAGTTCATTCTCCACACCGATCACGAAACACTTAAGTATCTTAAGGGTCAAACTAAGTTAAACAAGCGTCATGCTAAGTGGAGCAAATTCATCGAGTCATTTCCTTATATCATCAAGTATATAAAAGGTAAGGAAAATGTTGTGGCGGATGCGCTTTCCCGTAGATGCATGCTTGTTACCCAACTTGAATTGAATGTCATTGGTTTTGAGCACATAAAAGACTTGTATGCACATGATCCTACTTTTTCTATTCCTTATGCCAAATGTTTGACGCATACATCTTGGGAATGATACTACATCAAAGATGATTATCTTATGAGAGCTAAAAAACTATGTATCCCCGAGTCTTCTCTTTGTTTGCTACTTTTGCAAGAGGCTCATGGAGGTGGACTAATGGGACATTTGGGACGCGACAAGACATTCGCCACACTCTCCAAGAACTACTTTTGGCCCAAGATGTTTTGCGATCTCTCACGCTTCACCAACCGATGCTCGACATGTCGCAAAGCTAAGTCAAAAGCTCACTCCCATGGTCTCTATATGCCACTTCCAATTCCGTATCACCCATGGGAAGACATTAGTATGGACTCTGTGCTTGGTTTGCCTAGAACTCGAAATGGCAAAGATTCCGTGTTTGTTGTTGTGGACCAATTCTCTAAAATGACTCATTTCATCCCATGCAACAAGATAGACGATGCTTCACATGTTGCAAATCTTTTTTGTAGGGAAATCTTGCGGCGACATGGAGTTTCAAAGACTACCATCTCGGACCGTGGTGTCAAGTTCTTGAGCTACTTTTGGAAGACTGTATGCGCCAAGCTCGGAATCAAGCTTTTGTTCTCTTCGGCATACCATCCTCAAACCGACGGCCAAAGGGAGGTGATGAACCGAATACTCTCCACTCTACTACGTGTGTTGATAAAGAAGAACATCAAGGAGTGGAAGGAGTGTCTACCCATCGCCGAGTATGTCTACAACCATGCAAGACATTCGACTACTGACAAGTCCCCCTTCGAGGTCATCTACGACTTCAACCCGTTGTCCCCATTGGACATTCTACCTCCACCACTACAAGAGCGAGTCAATATGGGCACACACACTCGAGCAAACTACCTCAAGAAGATGCATGAAGATACTAGGCACAACATCAAGCACCAAGTACAATGACTCGTGACCAAGCTCAACATCAACAAGCAATCCATGATATTCAACATTGGAGATCTTGTGTGGCTACACCTTTGCAAGGACCGCTTCCCCAATGAATGCAAGTCAAAGCTCCTACCGCGAGCTGATGGACCCTTCAAGGTGCTTGAGCGCTACAACAACAAGGCCTAGAAGATCGACATCACACATGACAAGTACTCTGTGAGCGACATCTTCAATGTCAATGATCTCTCCCCGTACCATGGTGATGAGGATTTTGATCCGAGGTCGGATCTTTCCCAAGGGGGAGGGGAGATGAGGAGCATCCCACAGCCATCCCCATGGACACTACATCGACTACCCAAGCTCCAAGTGAACCCATGACAAGAGCTCGAGCACGTGCTATTCAATCCGAGGTGACATCTCTCCTACTTGAGATTCCCTTACATTCGAGTGAGACATGGTTGCTGCCTAAGTTAGAAACACCATGTGATCAGGTAAAACGCACAAGCCACGAAGCTGAGAGCTGAAGAAGAAGGAACATGCATCAACTCTTTGTTCAGCCTGGAACTTCCGGCCAAAGCCCGGAACTTCTGGCCCCCGGAACTTCCAGCCTCCAACGACCCAGACAAGTCCAGGTGCACCAACTCCCTCGTTAGCCCAGAACCAACCCCGACCTTCCGGCTTACCCGGACCTTCCGGCCCCCGAACGCCAGCCCATATCCCATCGTGCCAACTCTCTGGTTAGGCTGGACCCTCCCCGGACCTTGGACCGGAACCTCCGGCGCCCGGAACTTCCGGCCCTGCCTGCGCACAGTGACTTGGGTCGAGGCCCGTGTACCCCTTCGCCCAGACTATATATGCTCTGCTCCTACCTACGTTTTAGGATAAGCAATGTGGTAGCTCATTTGAGAGATAGAGATTTTCTCATCCATCCAGATCTACTCCACCGAGAGAGACCGCGGCCTCTATGGAGAAGATCCATCTTGGATTCAAGACCCCTCATGGAAAGACCTTCAAGAACTCCTCACAAGAAAGTAAAGCATCCATCTAAGTGCCATTGGTGACTCTCAAAATTATCGCCACCAAAGAAATTTAGGATAGATATTGGCGATCTAGTGGAGACTTCGCTGACAATGGTAAAGCTCTTGTAGATGAGCAAGCCCCCAGAAAGCAATTCCTGCACAACCTTGTTGGTGATAGGCCCCAACAAGTGCTCCTGTCGGTAATCATTTCCAATCATGACAACAATCTACAGTTGGATGGAAATAACTGACATTTTAGAATAAGATGTCCTATCCTACAAGGCACAAGCCACTAAATCCCAAGGATGACAAAAATCATCGGCATACTGGAAAACTGGAAATGATACTCGTATAGTTTCAATTGCTTCAGTTTAGGGAACAAACATTGGACCAACCAATTTTTAGCTTACAAATCAATTTATGCGACTTTCTACCTATTTCATGATAGAAATTAGGGTTAGCTTCAACTATAAATATCAATGCATGGGGAAGTCAGAAGAACTCATTCCCTATTATAAATAAATTGTTTATGATTATTTTATGGTTTAACTAAATATCCTGAATGTTCATATTGAGGAGCATAATAGTACGAAAAGTAATACTTAGCTAATCAATCTATCATTGTCAATACAAATTCTCTCTTAATCCTTTCTTGCCGAAGCTTATAGACAGCAAGAAAAATATGAAGTGTAGCATCCATGCTGAACAACAGTGGTGGGTTAAATTCACATTCAGATAAGTGCCAAACCTATCAATTATACACCAATTTTTTTTGAAGATGGCTAATACGTCTCCAATGTATCTACTTTGCCAAACCCTTTTGCCCTTGTTTTGGACTCTAATTTGCATAATTTTGATGGAACTAACCCAGACTGACGCTGTTTTCAGCAGAATTGCCATGGTGTTATTTTTGTGCAGAAATAAAAGTTCTCGGAATGACCTGAAACTTCACGGAGTCACGTTTTGGAATTAATAAAAAATACGGACGAAAGAATCAACAGAAGGGGGCCCACACCCTGGTCACGAGGGTGGGGGCGCCCCCCTAGGGCGTGCCCCTGCCTTGTGGGCCCCCTGGACCTCCACCGACCTCAACTCCAACTCCCTATAATCGTTCGAGGAGAAAAAAATCAGAGCGAAGGATTCATCGCGTTTTATGATACGGAGCCGCCGCCAAGCCCTGTTCCTCCTCGGGAGGGCTAATCTAGAGTCCTTTCGGGGCTCCGGAGAGTGGAATCTATTGCCATCGTCATCATCAACCATCCTCCATCACCAATTTCATGATGCTCATCGCTGTGCATGAGTAATCCCATCATAGGCTTGCTGGAGGGTGATGAGTTGGATGAGATTTACCATGTAATCGAATTAGTTTTGTTAGGGTTTGATCCCTAGTATCCATTATGTTCTAAGATTGATGTTGCTATGACTTTGCCATGCTTAATGCTTGTCACTAGTGTTGGGGAACATAGTAATTTCAAACAAATTTCCTACGCACACGCAAGATCATGGTGATGCATAGCAACGAGAGGGGAGAGTGTGTACACGTACCCTCGTAGACCGAAAGCGGAAGCGTTAGCACAACGCGGTTGATGTAGTCGTACGTCTTCATGGCCCAACCGATCAAGCACCGAAACTACGGCACCTCCGAGTTCTTGCACACGTTCAGCTCGATGATGTCCCTCGTACTCCAATCCAGCCGAGTGTCAAGGGAGAGTTTCATCAGCACGACGGCATGGTGACGATGATGTTCTACCATCGCAGGGCTTCGCCTAAGAACCGCTATGATATTATCGAGGAGGACTATGGTGGAGGGGGGCACCACACACAGCTAAGAGATCAATGATCAATTGTTGTGTCTATGGGGTCACCCCTCCCTCGTATATAAAGGAGTGGAGGAGGGGGCGGACCAAGGGGGGTGGCACGCCCTAGGGGGGAGTCCAACTCCCACCGGGAGTAGGACTCCCCCTTTCCCTATTAAGAGAGGGAGAGGGAAGGAAGAGGAAGGTGAAGGAAATATGCCCTAGAGGCAATAATAAAGTTATTATTTATTTCCTCATATCATGATAAATGTTTATTATTCATGCTAGAATTGTATTAACCGGAAACATGATACATGTGTGAATACATAGACAAACATAATGTCACTAGTATGCCTCTACTTGACTAGCTCATTAATCAAAGATGGTTATGTTTCCTAACCATAGACATGTGTTGTCATTTGATTAATGGGATCACATCATTAGGAGAATGATGTGATTGACATGACCCATTCTGTTAGCCTAGCACTTCATCGTTTAGTATATTGCTATTGCTTTCTTTGTGACTTATACATGTTCCTGTAACTACGAGATTATGCAACTCCCGTTTACCGGAGGAACACTTTGGGTACTACCAAACGTCACAACGTAACTGGGTGATTATAAAGGAGTACTACAGGTGTCTCCGAAGGTACATGTTGAGTTGGCATATTTCGAGATTAGGTTTTGTCACTCCGATTGTCGTAGAGGTATCTCTGGGCCCTCTCGGTAATGCACATCACTATAAAGCCTTGCAAGCAATGTGACCAATGAGTTGGTTACGGTATGATGCAGTATGTAATGAGTAAAGAGACTTGCCGGTAACGAGATTGAACTAGGTATTGGATACCGACGATCGAATCTCGGGCAAGTAACATACCGATGACAAAGGGAACAACGTATGTTGTTATGCGGTTTGACCGATAAAGATCTTCGTAGAATATGTAGGAACCAATATGGGCATCCAGGTTCTGCGATTGGTTATTGACCGAGAATAGTTCTAGGTCATGTCTACATAGTTCTCGAACCCGTAGGGTCCGCACGCTTAACGTTACGATGACAGTTTTATTATGAGTTTATAAGTTTTGATGTACCAAAGTTTGTTCGGAGTCCCTGATATGATCACAGACATGACGAGGAGTCTCGAAATGGTCGAGACATAAAGATTGATATATTGGACGACTATATTCGGACACCGGAAGTGTTCCGGACGTTTTTGGAGAAAACCGGAGTGCCGGAGGGTTACCGGAACCCCCCCGGGAGAGTTAATGGGCCACATGGGCCTTGGTGGGAAGAGAGAGGGGCGGCCAGGGTGGGCCTCGCGCCCCCTCTCCCTCTGGTCCGAATTGGACTAGGAGGGGGGGGCGGCGCCCCCCCTCTTTCCTTCCCCCTTTCCCCCTTCCTTCCCCCTCCTAGTAGGAGTAGGAAAGGAGGAGTCCTACTCCTACTAGGAGGAGGACTCCTCCTCCTGGCGCGCCCCCCTTGGGCCGGCCGGCCTCCCCCCTTGCTCCTTTATATACAGGGGCGGGGGCACCCCATAGACACACAAGTTGATCTACGGATCATTCCTTAGCCGTGTGCGGTGCCCCCCTCCACCATATTGCACCTCGGTCATATCGTCGCGGAGTTTAGGCGAAGCCCTGCGCCGGTAGAGCATCATCATTGTCACCACGCCGTCGTGCTGACGGAACTCATCCCCGAAGCTTTGCTGGATCGCAGCCCGGGGATCGTCATCGAGCTGAACGTGTGCTGAACTCGGAGGTGCCGTACGTTCGGTGCTTGGATCGGTCGGATCGTGAAGACGTACGACTACATCAACCGCGTTGTGCTAACGCTTCCGCTTACGGTCTATGAGGGTACGTGGACAACACTCTCCCCTCTCATTGCTATGCCATCACCATGATCTTGCGTGTGCGTAGGAATTTTTTTGAAATTACTACGTTCCCCAACAGAAGGAGGGAGGAAGGAAAGGGGGCCCGGCCCCCCTCCCAATTCGGATTGGGCTTGGGGTAGGGGCCTCCCTTGCTCCTTTCCCCTCCTTTCCACTAAGGCCCATTAAGGCCCATATACCTCCCGGGGGGTTCCGATAACCTCCAGGAGCGCCGGTATTGTCCCAATCTCACCCGGAACCTTTCCGTTTTCCAAATATAGTCGTCCAATATATCGATCTTCATGTCTCGACCATTTTGATACTCCTCGTCATGTCCGTGATCACATCTGGGACTCCTAACAACCTTCGGTACATCAAAACACATAAACTCATAATATATCTGTCATCTTACTTTAAGCGTGCGGACCCTACGGGTTCGAGAACTATGTAGACATGACCGAGACACATCTCCGGTCAGTAACCAATAGCAGAACCTGGATGCTCATATTGGCTCCTACATATTCTACGAAGATCTTTATCGGTCAAACTGCATAACAACATACGTTGTTCCCTTTGTCATCGGTATGTTACTTGCCCGAGATTCGATCGTTGGTATCTCAATACCTAGTTCAATATCTTTACCGGAAAGTCTCTTTACTCGTTACGTAATGCATCATCCCATAACTAACTCATTAGCTACATTGCATGCAAGGATTATAGTGATGTGCATTACCGAGAGGGCCCAGAGATACCTCTCCGACAATCGGAGTGACAAATCCTAATCTCGAAATACGTCAACTCAACACGTACCTTTGGAGACACCTGTAGAGCACCTTTATAATCACCCAGTTACGTTGTGACGTTTGGTAGCACACAAAGTGTTCCTCCGGTAAGCGGGAGTTACATAATCTCATAGTCATAGGAACATGTATAAGTCATGAAGAAAGCAATAGCAACATACTAAACGATCAAGTGCTAAGCTAACGGAATGGGTCAATTCAATCACATCATTCTCCTAATGATGTGATCCCGTTAATCAAATGACAACTCATGTCTATGGTTAGGAAACTTAACCATCTTTGATTCACGAGCTAGTCAGGTAGAGGCATACTAGTGACACTATGTTTGTCTATGTATTCACACATGTACTATGTTTCCAGGTAATACAATTCTAGCATGAATAATAAACATTTATCATGATATGAGGAAATAAATAATAACTTTATTATTGCCTCTAGGGCATATTTCCTTCAGTCTCCCACTTGCACTAGAGTCAATAATCTAGATTACACAGTGATGATTCTAACACCCATGGAGCCTTGGTGCTGATCATGTTTTGCTCGTGGAAGAGGCTTAGTAAACGGGTCTACAACATTCAGATCCGTATGTATCTTGCAAATCTCTATGTCTCCCACCTGGACTTGGTCCCGGATGGAGTTGAAGCGTCTCTTGATGTGCTTGGTTCTCTTGTGAAATCTGGATTCTTTTGCCAAGACAATTGCACCAGTATTGTCACAAAAGATTTTCATTGGACCCGATGCACTAGGTACGACACCTAGATCGGATATGAACTCCTTCATCCAGACTCCTTCATTTGCTGCTTCTGAAGCAGCTATGTACTCCGCTTCACATGTAGATCCCGCTACGATGCTTTGTTTAGAACTGCACCAACTGACAGCTCCACCGTTCAATATAAACACGTATCCGGTTTGCGATTTACAATCGTCCGGATCAGTGTCAAAGCTTGCATCGACGTAACCATTTACGACTAGCTCTTTGTCACCTCCATAAACGAGAAACATATCCTTAGTCCTTTTCAAGTATTTCAGGATGTTCTTGACCACTGTCCAGTGATCCACTCCTGGATTACTTTGGTACCTCCCTGCTAAACTAATAGCAAGGCACATGTCGGTGTACAAAAGTAGGGTCTCTGCTTTTGACCCCTTTTTACTTGTGCACGGGCAGTCAGAGCCTCCCGCCACGGCCACGCATAAACAGGGAAGGAAGGGAAGCCGGAGAGAAGCCAAAGCCACAAGGCAAACAGAGCAACGACAAGGACCAAGGCCACGAAGATCAGATGGACGGAGCAGGTTTCCCCGGCAAGGATCCTTGCCGGGGCAGCCTCAGCGGCCCCGGCAAGACCCTTGCAGGGGGAGCTCTCCCCCACAGCCGAGCAGGCCACCCTCGAGCCCACCGACGCTAGACAAACGCGTCAGGATAGGGCTCGGGAGGCACCTCCGTGGTGGCATGCAGATCTTTGTGAAGACATAAAAAGCTCAAGATCAAATGAGGATAGGAAAGCAACGATCCTCACCGAAGAAACCCACAAGACCCCCGGCAAGATTCTTGTTGGGGAAGCCAGCGCACCATGGCAAGACCCTTGCCGGGCCACCCGACAAGACCCTCACCAAGCACACCGTCAGGGCCACTGCCAGGCCCGCGCCAGCTAAGTCTTCGCCACCGTTCACATGCAACTGCCGACCCAACCAGCTGGGCAGGCACCTGCGTGGCAACATGCAACCCTTCATGGAGGCTCCACCACCACGCCACCTCAGCTGCCTGCCTGCCTACATGGCACCGCATGCATCACTGGCCAGGGCGCGTGTCGAAGCGAGGAGGAGCGGCGACAGACGGGACGGGCCTTGCTCCCATCCCCAATAAAGCAAGAGGACACCTAAGCCGCGCATTAAATGCGTCGTGTCCTGTAATACGAGCGATAAGCTCGTAGCACTGTAGCACTTTCCACCTCCTATGTGCCACTGTGGTAGCCCCTTTGGTCTATAAAAGGAGCCCCATGGCACACGGAGAAAGGATTTGGCTCTTTCAAACCTCGCAGCACCGAGAGCTAGTTCGAGAGCTCAAGAACACTAAATGCATCCACCAAAGCAGGATCATAGGGTTTTACGCATCTTTGCGGCCCGAACCTGGGTAAATCCCCCTTGTGTTGCCTACTAGCCCCGCTCTTCTCACGATCCCCGTGCCCCGCAAGCATAGAAGGGATTCCAGTGATCCCATAGGTGTCGTTTCCCACCGACATGTTTGGCGCGCCAGGTAGGGGGCGCAATTGTGAGGATCTGGTCTAGCAGTTGACCTAGCCGTTCTTCGTCGCCATGGCTCCAAAGAAGAAGACGACCACGGCGATCGGTTCGTCCGGGACCGGGTTGGTACCAGCGCGGACCGGTAGCGGGCAAGTCGCGGAGAGAACCCGTGGCGCGGCCCGCGAACATCTACATCACCCCGATGGTCCTGGCCTGGCAAGTGGCGTCGTTCGCACGCCAGGAGGCGCGCCACCAGTCGCGGGCTCCGGAGGTGGAGTCGGGCCCCCTGCAGGCTTCGCGGGGCCCTCCAGGGGCGCCGCCATCCCGCCAGGTGGCGGCAAGGCCACCTCCAAGACGCCAACACCGGCGCCCACGGCACGCTCCTCTTAGGTTGTGCGTGATGAGCAGCGTCACCCCGCCGGTGGCCCTGTGCGCCGCCCTGGGAAGAGTCCCGTGCACCCATCACATGAAGAAGAGGGCCGGCAGGCGCGCCGAGGTGCTGATGGAGGTGGCGAACGGCTGCAAAGCCGTGACACAGCTCCTTCTAACGTGGTTAGGAGTCGAGGCGCATCGCGGTCCACCCAGCTTTCGCCGCCACCCACGCCAGCAGAAGCCCTAGCGCGCGCAGCTGCTCCTCGATTTTCCTCCGGCCGCGGAGAAGCTTGACGTATGGAGGGCCACCGTCCGGAGCCTCGTCGGTATCGCCAACAACGATGGTTTGCGGCTGGCGGGACCCGTCAGCCGTCGCTCCGCCGGGCTACCGCGTGCTAGCGAAGGCCATGCCGGTGGCGACGCGGCCACGGTGTATCCCCCACCTCCGTCGCGACCACCCCGGGCGTCGGTCCGTCGTGGCGATGCTCGTGATGGTATTTCCATCGCGTCGTCCGACCCGCGAACCAACCGCGATCAGCGCCAAGTCCTTCGGGAGCGGGCCCATGAGGACGCTCGAACTACGATCGAGCACCGACGTGACGCGCGCCACCGGTCGGACAGGCGGGTAGGGCCCGCTACGGACCACCTAGCGCCGGGAGGATACAGTGGCCTACCTTACGAGGTGGGTTGTCCGGCTTTCATCCGTGAGCTGTGGAAGTTCCAGCGGCCCTCCCACCGTACGTTCAAGCCCGACGTTGGTGAGAAGTACAATGGCAAGACTCACCCGTCAGAGTTCCTCAGCATCTACACCATCGCGATGCAAGCTGCCGGGGCCCACGACGATAAGGTGCTCGCCAACTACTTCCCGTTGGCACTCAAGCCTAATGTTATGTCATGGTTGATGCACTTGCCGGTGGATTCCATCTCTTCTTGGGCGGATCTGTGCCATGAGTTTGTTGGCGCCTTTACCGGAGGTCACCAAGCTCATGGCCAGGCGAGTGATTTACACATATCCCCCAGAAGGAAGGAGAAAACCTGCGCAAATACATCCAAAGGTTCATCCGAGTGCAGTACAACATCCCCGACGTTCATCCTGCCGTCATGATCAGTGTGTTCCATCAGAACTCGCGCAATCGCAAGATGCGTGAAGAGCTGGCGATGAACAAGGTTAAGGATGTGGCCGAGCTCTATGTTCTAGCCAATCGATGCGCTCGTGCCGAGGAAGGAAGGAAGTACCCCGACGAAGACGCCGGCGCGGAAACCGACTCCACGGATGACACCGCCACCCCTGCAAAGAATGGCCGGCGCCATAATAGGAAGCGTAGGAGCAAGACCGTGCTTGCCGTCGAGGGATCCAACGATACCGGCGCCACCAAGAAACCCAAGGCAAGTGACCCCGGCAAGGAGGTTGCCGGGTGTGCCGCTTGCTGGGCCTTGGCGGCCGCCGATAAGCCAGGAGGCTCCGACAAGTAGTGTTGCAAGATCCACCGCACCAAGGGCCATGATCTCCAAAACTGCCGACAGGTAGAGCTGCTCACCGAGAAGCAGAAAGCCGAGTATGAGCGGTGGGACAAGGAGAAAGGCCTAGATGGTGCCGAGGGATCCGACAAGAAACGTGGCTGCCAAGGAGGCCGCCGTGGCAAGGATAATTAGCAAGAGAGGCCCGCCCGGGGCCGCGACAAGAAGTAGGAAGGCAATGATCATGACGAGGACGACGAGTCTGGTGACCACGTGTTTCAGAAAGCCATAGAGGCCATGTGCGTCGATGGTGGCGCCTCGTTGCATACATCCCATCGCCAACTCAAGTAGTGGGCGCGTGAGATCACAGTGGTGGAGCCATCATTCAACGCACGGAAGCCGCTAAAATGGTCCAGCACACCCATCATCTTCGACATGGAGGACCACCCTGACCGCACCACTACGGTCGGCTGCTTGCCGTTGTTGGTTTCACCAACAATCTGCAACCTCAAAGTGACAAAGATGTTGGTTGACGGCGGGGCTGACCTGAACTTGATCTCGCCTGTCATGGTCAGAAGGCTGCAGATCCCTGATGGAGACCTCGAGGAGACGGGCACGTTCCAAGGGGTTAACCCGGGGAGAAGCCAGCCAAAGGGAAAGATCATGCTGCCCGTGATATTCGGAGGCGAGCTGAACCACAGGACGGAGAGGATTGTTTTCGATGTAGCCGAGATCCCCTTGCCTTACAACGGGATCCTCAGCCGCCTGGCGCTAGCCAAGTTCATGGCGGCTTCACACTACGCCTGCAACATGCTGAAGATGCCCGGGCCGATGAACATCATCACCGCCCCCTCCGACAAGAAAGATGTGCTGATCTGCGCCGACCAACTCTACCGAGAAGCAGTTGCAGCAGCTGCCGCTAAGGCACCTGCTCCTGCCGACGGAGCCCCGGGGAGAAGAAGACCGGCGAGACCCCTCGCACCCACTCCGGCAAGCGCACCTCTTTAGGGTGTTGTGCTTACGTTGAGAACATGCCAGAGAGCTCCGCCGGCAAGAGCAAAAGTCCAGAGCTACGCCACCGGAGACCAAAAAGGTGCCCTCAAGGAGGACGACACGGGGGGAGCATTCACCATAAGCTCCACCCTTGACGGCAAATTGGAAAGCAAGCTCGTCACCTTCTACGGGCGAATGTCGATGTGTTTGCATGGCGAGCCTCCGACATCCCCGGCGTTCCCAGGGAGGTGATTGAGCGCCATCTTGCTGTCTGTCCCCATGCGCGGCCCGTCAAGCAGAAGGTCAGGAAGCAAGCTCTAGGGAGGCAGGAGTTTGATATGTCTCCGTTGTACCTACTTTTCCAAACACTTTTGCCCTTGTTTTGGACTCTAACTTGTATGATTTGAATGGAACTAACCCGGACTGACGCCGTTTTCAGCAGAATTGCCATGGTGTTGTTTTATGTGCAGAAAATAAAAGTTCTCAGAATGACCTGAAACTCCATGGAACACCTTAGAAAAAATCCTCGCAAAAGATGAAGACCAGGGGGCCCACACCCTGTTCAAGAGGGTGGGCGCGCCAGGGCCCCCTGGCGGCCCTCCGACGCCAACTCCAACTCCATATATTGGCTTTCGGGGAGAAAAACATCAGAGAGAAGAAATCATCACGTTTTACGATACGGAGCCGCCGCCAAGCCCTAATCTCTCTCGGGAGGGCTGATCTGGAGTCCGTTCGGGGCTCCGAATAGGGGGATTCATCGCCGTTGTCATCATCAACCATCCTCCATCACCAATTTCATGATGCTCACCGCCGTGCGTGAGTAATTGCATCGTAGGCTTGCTGGACGGTGATGGGTTGGATGAGATTTATCATGTAATCGAGTTAGTTATGTTAGGGTTTGATCCCTAGTATCCATTATGTTCTGAGATTAATGTTGCTATGACTTTGCTATGCTTAATGCTTGTCACTAGGGCCCGAGTGCCATGATTTCAGATCTGAACCTATTATGTTTTCATGAATATATGTGTGTTCTTGATCCTATCTTGCAAGTCTATAGTCACCTACTATGTGTTATGATCCGGCAACCCCGAAGTGACAATAATCGGGACCACTCCCGGTGATGACCATAGTTTGAGGAGTTCATGTATTCACTATGTGCTAATGCTTTGTTCCGGTTCTCTATTAAAAGGAGGCCTTAATATCCCTTAGTTTCCAATAGGACCCCGCTGCCACGGGAGGGTAGGACAAAAGATATCATGCAAGTTCTTTTCCATAAGCACGTATGACTATATACGGAATACATGCCTACATTACATTGATGAACTGGAGCTAGTTCTGTGTCACCCTATGTTATGACTGTTACATGACGAACCGCATCCGGCATAATTATCCATCGTTAATCCGGTGCCTACGAGTTTTCCATGTACTGGTTCTCGCTTATTTACTTTTCCGTTGCTACTGTTACAATCACTACAAAATAGCAAAAACATTACTTTTGCTGTCTTTACTTTTGTTACCGTTACCACCACTATCATATTACTTTGCTACTAAACACTTTGCTGCAGATACTAAGTTTCCAGGTGTGGTTGAATTGACAACTCAGCTGCTAATACTTGAGAATATTCTTTGGCTCCCCTGTCGAGTCAATAAATTTGGGTTGAATACTCTACCCTCGAAAACTGTTGCGATCCCCTATACTTGTGGGTTATCAAGACCTTTTTCTGGCGCTGTTGCCGGGGAGCATAGCTCTATTCTTTGAGTCACTTGGGATTTATATCTGCTGGACACTATGAAGAACTTGAAAGATGATCGAACTACTATTTTGCCCTCAACTACGAGGGGATGTAAAGGACTGCCATCTAGCCTTGCACTAGATTCTCCTTCTATTATGAGTAAGTTTGCGACACCTAAACCTACTACTGCTATGAATTCTGATATGTCGCATGTTATTGATGATGCCACTTCTGCTATGCATGATATTTATGATGAAACTACTTCTATGCTTGATACTGCTGTGCCCCTTGGTGAATTTCTTGATGAGCAAATTGCTAGGTCTATAGAAAGAGAAATTATTGAACCTGAACACGATGATGTTAGTGATGATGAAACTATGCCTGCTATCCTTGAGGGTTATCTTTTTGATGCTGAATCTTCTGCAGCTATTCTTGCTTGCCAGGATAAACATGAATTTAAGAGGTTGCTAGTTAAATGGAGTAAAGAATCTTTTAGAGATAGGATGAGACCCGACCCTGCTTTTGCTACTTCACCTATCTATGTTCCTGATAAGGATTATTATGATTTTTCTGTTGATCCAGATATAATTACTTGGTTGAATCTGATCCTTTTTATGGCTATGAATCTGAAACTGTTGTGGCACGTCTTACTAAGTTAAATGATATAGCTGCCCTGTTTACTAATAATGAGAGATTGCGCTACCTTTATTTACTCAAAATATTTCCGTTCTCATTAAAGGGTGATGCTAAGATATGGTATAATTCTCTTGATCCTGTTTGTGTGCAAAGTCCCCAGGATATGATTTATTACTTCTCCGCTAAATATTTCCCTACTCATAAGAAACAAGCTGCTTTGAGGGAAATATACAACTTTGTGCAAATTGAAGAAGAGAGTCTCCCACAAGCTTGGGGGAGGCTTCTCAAGTTACTTAATGCTTTGGCTGATCATCCTCTTAAGAAACCCGAAATATTTGATATCTTTTATAATGGACTAACTGATGCTTCAAGAGATTACCTAGATAGTTGTGCTGGTTCTCTTTTCAGGAAAGAACACCGGATGACGCTGAAATTCTATTGAATAATATGTTGGCAAATGAAAATAATTGGGCACCTCCCGAGCCACCTCCTGAGCCAGTTCCTAAGCCTAGTCCTAAACCAACTCCGAAGAAGAGAGGTGTTCTATTTCTCAGTCCCAAAGATATGCAAGAGGCAAAGAAATCTATGAAAGAAAAAAGTATTAAAGCTGAAGATGTTAAGAATTTACCTCCTATTGAAGAAATACATGGTCTTAATTTACCGCCTGTTGAAGAAGTATATGATCTCAGTTACTTATTTACTGAAGATCCTCCCGATATCCCGACATAGGTAGTAAAGGTAAATTCTCTCTATAGATATGATAAAGCTGAAGTCCCTCCTACTAAAATTGCTAGTCAGTGCTTGGATGAGTTTGATGACTTTATGTTTAAGCAAGATGACTTTAATGCTTATTTTGGTAGACAACTAAAACAGAATACCTTTATGATTAAACGCTTGGGTGATTATATGGCTGATATTAGAGGTGAACTTAAATTTGTTAGCAAACATGCTTCTATGGTTACCACTCAAGTAGAACAAGTACTTAAAGCTCAGAAAGAAGTGCTTGATGAAATGAATAGTAAGAAAAATGATTATGCTGTTAGAGTGGCTACTAGAACTGGTAGAATGACTCAGGAACCTTTGTATCCTGAAGGCCACCCTAAGAGAATCGAGCAAGATTCTCAAAGAAATAATATTGATGTACCTAGTTCTTCTAAAAGGAAGAAAAAGAAAAATGATAGGACTTTGAAAACTTCTAGTGAACCTATTACTGAACCACCTGAGAATCCAAATGATACCTCTATTTCTGATGCTGAAACACAACGAGGTGATGAACATGAACCTAGTGATAATGTTAATGATAATGTTCATGTTGATGCTCAACCTAGTAATGATAATGATGTAGAAGTTGAACCTACTATTGATCTTGATAACCCACAATCAAAGAATCAACGTTATGATAAAAGAGACTTCGTTGCTAGGAAACATGGTAAAGAAAGGGAACCATGGGTTCAGAAACCCATGCCTTTTCCTCCGAAACCATCCAAGAAAAAGGATGATGAGGATTTCAAGCGCTTTGCTAAAATGATTAGACCCATCTTTTTGCGTATGCGATTAACTGATGTGCTCAAAACAAATCCTTATGCTAAGTATATGAAGGATATTATTACTAATAAAAGAAAGATACCCGAAGCTGAAATTTCCACCATGCTTGCTAATTACACTTTTAAGGGTGGAATACCAAAGAAACTTGGAGATCCAGGAGTACCTACTATACCATGCTCCATTAAAAGAAGTTATGTTAAAACTGCTTTATGTGATCTTGGAGCCGGTGTTAGTGTTATGCCTCTCTCTTTATATCGTAGACTTGATTTGAATAAGTTGACACCTACTGAAATATCTTTGCAAATGGCTGATAAATCAACTGCTATACCTGTCGGTATTTGTGAGGATGTGTCTATTGTGGTTGCAAACGTTACTATTTTAACGGACTTTGTTATTCTTGATATTCCCGAGGATGATAGTATGTCTATTATTCTTGGAAGACCTTTCCTTAATACTGCAGGGGCTGTTATTGATTGCACCAAAGGCAATGTCACTTTTCATGTTAATGGCAATGAGCACACGGTACATTTTCTGAGGAAACAACCTCAAGTTTATAGTATCAACTCTATTGGAAAAATTCCATCGATTATATTTGGAGGTTTTGAATTTCCTCTCCCTACTGTCAAGAAAAAGTATGATATTCTTATTGTTGGAGATTTTCATATCCCCATTGAGGTAACTTAGTGTTATTCGAAATTTCTCTGGTTCCGTGATTATTCGGAATGAGTTTGTTAACAAGAATTGATCAACCTTGTTAGTGGGTTCATTTTGATGATCATGAGATGGATGAAACTAGAAGCACAACCTTCTGTACCCCCTTTATATTTTCTGTTACTTAGTAGAAATAAAGTAAAATAATATTTTTCTGTCTGTTTCCTGACTTATCCGTGCAATATAAAAATATCTCGAAAATAAAAGTCCTCAGAATGCCATGCCAATTTAATATGATTTTTTTGGGAATATTTGAGAATTTACTGTGCAAAAATTACCACGGGGGGAGCTGCCACCTGGCCACGAGGATGGAGGGCACACCCTACCCCCCTGGGTGCGCCCCCTGCCTCGTGGGTCCACGGTAGCCCTCCTCCACTTATTCCTGCACCCATCTTCTTCCTCTGCCTCACACAAACACGAAAAACCAACTGAAGCACGAGTTCCAGCCCCCGTTGCTGTGATTTTCGATCTCCTTGCTCAAAGCACCTCTCGCAAAACTGCTTGGGGAGATTCTTCCTTGGTATGTGACTCCTCAATTGGTCCAATTAGTTTTTGTTCTAGTGCTTTATTCATTGCAAATTTGTGCTGCATAGGTGACCATGTTCTTTAGCTTGCATGTCAAATTTATATGGTTCCAAGTAGTTCCAATGCTTTATATAGGCTCTAGGCACTTGTGGGAGTTGTTACTATCAATTTTATTGATGTTGGTTCACTTTTATTTGAAGTTACTAAAAATTTCAGATTGTTTCAGAAATAATGAAGAAATTTTTTGAGGGGCTCGTCGAGCCGAAGCTCTAAGGAAAAACAAAAGGAAGAAGAGCAGAAGCCCAAATTTAATTTGCCTCGCACCGCGGAGGTCCGGCCGTGTGAATGGCCTTCCGATGACTTCTTGAGGAGAGCCGGGATTTATGAAGATTTCTATTTATTGATTGAGAATGCTGGCCTCACCAACTTCCTCCACGACCAACGTCATCAGTATCTCTTACTCACAAATACTTTTGTGCAAAACTTCTACTTTTTCCCTAAGAAATCACCTCCGACAGTAGAGTTTCATTTATATGACGTTGTTAAAGAGATGACATTAGCTGAATTCTGCGAGGTTTGCAGAATACCCTTTGAGGGCACCTTAGATGAACCCCACCGTAACAAAGTAGAAGCTTTCATTAACACTATCACGGTGGGAGAAACCAGGAAGGTTTCTAATGCAAGGATCACTAGCATACATTTTCCTGTTTTACGTTACTTTGCCTTATTTGCTATTCGTTGCTTAATTGGACGCGGGAACTGTGGGAACCTTAGTATTCCTGATATTATTATTTTGCTCCATGGTTTATACCGCAATAACTCTGTTAGTATGGGTGGAATTGTTGCTAGACGGTTAAGTCTGAACCGCACTAAGGGCCCCATCTTTGGAGGCATTTATGCTTCACGCCTAGCTGAACATTTTGAAATACCTATTAGGCATGAGGAGAAGGAAGAAACAGCACTGCCCCGTGCTTATTTAGATTATAAGAGTATGATAGCGCATGATTTTCTTGTTAAGAGTCGCGAAGGGGAGCTCAAATACAAATTATACTTTGATAAGCATCATCCTGAGACTATTACTTTGCCCGCTCCTTCTTTGTTTAACTTGTCTGCAGAACTCACATTGTTCCATGGTTGGCTGTGTAAGCCTATCGGAATCCTGCACCAGCCCCGGAACCGGAACCACAAGATGAGCCCCCATGACTATCTGTTTATTCTTGGGATCCAGAGGAGGCTGCCAGCCAGTGGCAGTCAGAGTCTTCTTCATCATACTATGACCCCAGCTTCACCTACGGATATCCGCCAGGCTATCCCTGGCATTAGACCAACTTAGGCCAAAAGCCTAAGCTTGGGGGAGTACGTATTTCCCACCGACATTACATTCATGTTCACACACACACTCATTGCTAGATGTCGGTGCTCATACTCTTTCACTGTAATATCCATGCTAGTTTAAATTTCTTTTTCTAGCTTTCTTCTTGTGTGTTTGATAAACCTTAAGAAAAACCAAAAAATTTGTTAGTTTACTTTCTATGCTTGCAGTAGAATTAAAAAAGAAAACCCAAAAATATCTCCCGTTCTTCTTTTACTTGTTGGGAGCTTTCCCGTGTAAATAGTTTTTATTTCTTTTCTTTTCCTTTCTTTGGGGGTTGAGAAGACTATATTGGAAATGCTTATTGGCTCTTACATGCATGATTGTTTATTTAACTTAGAGCCCATATTACTTGTCTTCTCTCTTGAGTTGAGTGCTTGCAGATTCCAGCTTAGTCCAATGCACGTGCACTCTTATTATTATACACACCGTTCGGTCGTGCAAATTGAAGGTAATAATGATGATATATGATGGACTTATTGGGATGAGAAAAGCTGGTATGAACTCGACCTCTCTTGTTTTTGTAAATATGATGATTCATCGTTCCTGATTCAGCTATTATGAAGTAAACATATTTGCAATGACATTCAGAGATTATAGTTGCTTGTGCCATGCTTGATTAGCTATGAGTTATAATGGTTTACCTTGCGTGCCAACATGCTATTAGAATGATTATGATGTGGTATGATGGGATGGTATCCTCCTTTAAATGTATTGAGTGACTAGACTTGGCACATGTTCACGCATGTAGTTGAATCAAATCAACATAGCCTTCATGATATTTATGTTCATGGTGGATTATATCCTACTCATGCTTGTATTCGGTGCAAATTAATTTTAATGCATGTTTACTACTGTTGTCGCTCTCTCAGTTGGTCGCTTCCCAGTCTTTTGCTAGCCTTCACCTGTACTAAGCGGGAATACTGCTTGTGCATCCAAACTCCTTAAAACCCCAAAGTTATTCCATATGAGTCCACTATACCTACCTATATGCGGTATTTACCTGCCGTTCCAAGTAAATTTGTATGTGCCAAACTCTAAACCTTCAAATAAACATTCTGTTTTGCATGCTCGAATAGCTCATATGTCAACTAGAGCTGCCCTTATCTTCCGTGTTAGGCGGGTTATTCTCAAGAGGAGTGGACTCCGCTCCTCATTCACGAGAAAATGGCTGGTATCCAGGATGCCCAGTCCCATGCTTTATGCAAACTAAATCAAAATAACTGCAAACAAAACTCCCCTTGGGACCCGTTGAATGTTGGAGGCACTCGTTGTTTCGAGCAAGCTATGGATTGATGCTTGTGGAGGAAAGGGAGTATAAACTTTACCATTCTTTTTGGAACAGCCTATAATCTATTTAGCATGGAAGATATCGTCGTCTTTTAGTTGTTATGTTGACAATGAAAGTATGCCGCTCAAAATATAATTTATCTCTATTTCAAAACCGAGCTCTGGCACCTCTACAAATCCCTGCTTCCCTCTGCGAAGGGCCTATCTATTTACTTTTATGTTGAGTCATCACCCTTCTTATTAAAAAGCACCCGCTGGAGAGCACACTGTCGTTTGCATTCATTATTATTGGTTTATATTGGGTATGACTTGACTGGATCTCTTTTACCATGAATTACAATGTTTAGACAGTCCTTGATCTTTAAAGGTGCTCTGCATTTATGTTTTGCGGTTGCAGAAAGGGCCAGCGAGATACCATTTTGTTATATCATGTTATGATTATTTTGAGAAAGTGTTGTCATCCGAGTTTTGTTATTATGGCTCGCTAGCTGATTATGCTATTGATATGAGTGATTATGAGACCTACGTGTTATTGTGAGTATGGTTAGTTCATAATAATTGCTGAAACTTGAATGCTGGCTTTTCATGTTTACAACAACAAGAGCAAACAGAGTTTCTAAAAGTTTTTCTTTTTCTCTTTCAGTTTGTCAACTGAATTGCTTGAGGACAAGCAAGGGTTTAAGTTTGGGGGAGTTGATACGTCTCCGTCGTATCTACTTTTCCAAACACTTTTGCCCTTGTTTTGGACTCTAACTTGTATGATTTGAATGGAACTAACCCGGACTGACGCTGTTTTCAGCAGAATTGCCATGGTGTTGTTTTATGTGCAGAAAATAAAAGTTCTCGGAATGACCTGAAACTCCACGGAACACCTTAGAAAAAACAATAAAAAATCCTCGCAAAAGATGAAGACCAGGGGGCCCACACCCTGTCCACGAGGGTGGGGGCGCCCCCTAGGCGTGCCCCCCTACCTCGTGCGCCCCCTGGTGGCCCTCCGACGCCAACTCCAACTCCATATATTGGCTTTTGGGGAGAAAAAAATCAGAGAGAAGAAATCATCACGTTTTACGATACAGAGCCGCTGCCAAGCCCTAATCTCTCTCGGGAGGGCTGATCTGGAGTCCGTTCGGGGCTCCGGAGAGGGGGATTTGTCGTCGTCATCATCATCAACCATCCTCCATCACCAATTTCATGATGCTCACCGCCGTGCGTGAGTAATTGCATCGTAGGCTTGCTGAACAGTGATGGGTTGGATGAGATTTATCATGTAATCGAGTTAGTTTTGATAGGGGTTGATCCCTAGTATCCATTATGTTCTGAGATTGATGTTGCTATGACTTTGCTATGCTTAATGCTTGTCACTAGGGCCCGAGTGCCATGATTTCAGATCCGAACCTATTATGTTTTCATGAATATATGTGTGTTCTTGATCCTATCTTGCAAGTCTATAGTCACCTACTATGTGTTTTGATCCGGAAACCCCGAAGTGACAATAATCGGGACCACTCCCGGTGATGACCATAGTTTGAGGAGTTCATGTATTCACTATGTGCTAATGCTTTGTTCCGGTTCTCTATTAAAAGGAGGCCTTAATATCCCTTAGTTTCCAATAGGACCCCGCTGCCACGGGAGGGTAGGAAAAAAGATGTCATGCAAGTTCTTTTCTATAAGCACGTATGACTATATACGGAATACATGCCTACATTACATTGATGAACTAGAGCTAGTTCTGTGTCACCCTATGTTATGACTGTTACATGACGAACCGCATCCGGCATAATTATCCATCGCTAATCCAGTGCCTACGAGTTTTCCATATACTGGTTCTCGCTTATTTACTTTTCCGTTGCTACTGTTACAATCACTACAAAATACCAAAAACATTACTTTTCTGTCTTTACTTTTGTTACTATTACCACCACTATCATATTACTTTGCTACTAAACACTTTGCTGCAGATACTAAGTTTCCAGGTGTGGTTGAATTGACAACTCAGCTGCTAATACTTGAGAATATTCTTTGGTCCCCCTTGTGTCAAATCAATAAATTTGGGTTGAATACTCTACCCTCAAAAACTGTGGCGATCCCCTATACTTGTGGGTTATCAGAGTTCATCACGGAGGAAATCAGAAAGCTAGAGGCGGCAGGCTTGGTGAGAGGAGTGCTCCATCCGACGTGGTTGGCCAATCCGGTAGTGGTGTGCAAGGCAAATGGGAAGTGGAGGCTGTGTATTGATTACACAGACATCAATAAGGCCTGTCCAAAGGATCCTTTCCCGTTACCATGCATTGACCAGATTATTGACTCCACGGCTGGGTGTGACCTCTTATAGTTCCTTGACGCCTACTCAGGATACCACCAGATCTTCATGACAAAGGAAGACGAGGAAAAGACATCATTCATCACCCCATGTGGTACGTATTGCTTTTTACGGATGCCTTTCGGGATGAAGAGTGCTAGCTCAACCTTTGCAAGAGCAGTCCAAATTGGTTTTGAGCCCCAGCTACATAGAAATATGGAAGCTTATATGGATGACATAGTGGTCAAAACCAAGTACAAGGCAACACTTGTGCAAGATATGGAGGAAACATTTGGGAACCTGCGCAAGATCAACCTCAAATTGAACCCTGAGAAGTGTGTCTTCGGTGTCCCATCCAGCAAGCTTCTCAGGTTCTTTGTGTCCCAGCGCGGGATTGAAGCAAACCCAGATAAGATCAAGGCCATCAAGCAGATTGAGGCACCCAAACGGATCAAGGATGTGCATCGGCTCACTGGCTGCGTTGCTGCCATGAGCCGGTTCATCTACAAGTCCGCAGAGCGTGCCCTTCCTTTTTTCAAGATCTTGAAGAAGGCAGGGCCAGTGGAGTGGACCCCAGAGGCCGTGGCAGCGCTGCAGGATTTGAAGAGATACCTCTCCTCTACCCCAGTGTTGGTCGTGCCCAAACCACAAGAACCGTTGCTACTTTATCTAGCGGTAACGAATCAGGTGGTTAGCGCCACACTAGTGGCGCAGAGAGAGGTCGACGAAAAGGTAGCGGCAGCGGCAGAGCCAACAGATTGCAAGCCGAAACCCTCTCCAGCAGGGCTCGATCCCGGCAAGATTGGGTCCCCGGTAGGGGCTGACGACAGCGTGACAGGACCCACGCGACCGGGTGAAGAGGCGCAGAAGAAGAAAATGGTGCAACACCCAGTGTACTTCGTCAGCTCCCTCTTGCAGGGGGCTTCGTCAGCTCTTCGGCCTCCTTATGGCCTCGAGGAAGCTGCGCCATTACTTCCAAGCGCACGAGATCACGGTGGTCACCTGCCTCCCGTTGCAACGGATACTGCACAACCCAGATGCAGCGGGGAGGATCGTGGAGTGGGCCCTGGAGCTGTCAAGTTTCAGTTTGAAGTTTGAAAGTACCTCGACGATTCAGAGCAGAGTCTTGGCGGAGTTTGTTGCGGAATGGACCTCGATGCCTGACGAAGAGATCCATGAGACCATTCTCCCCGGCAAGGAAACGAGCCACGACTAGATCATGTACTTTGATGGTACCTTCTCGCTGCAAGGCACCGGTGCTGGTGTGCTGCTTGTCGCACCCACCGGAGAGCACCTCAAGTATGTCATCCAGATGCACTTCCCCTGGGAGATGTCAACAAACAACACCACCGAGTACGAGGGTTTGCTTGCCTGTCTCAGGATCGTGGCAGACCTCGGAGTTAAGAAGCTCATCATCAGGTGCGACTGACAGCTCGTCGTCAGGCAGATCAACAAAGATTATCAAAGCCCGTTGATGGAAGCTTACATAGATGAGGTGAGGAAGCTGGAGGAGCACTTTGATGGTATACAAGCGGAGCATGTCCCTCGGGTGGAGAACGACATCGTCGATTACCTGTCAAAGTGCGCTGCCCTCAAGCTACCTGTGGAACTAGGTACCTTTGTGCTTTAGTTAACCCAACCATCCGTTGAGCCGTCGACTGGGCAGAACAAGCGGAGGAAGCTAGGCCCCGGCAAGTACTTCCCCACCGAGCTCCCTGGAGCCGCCGGTGAAGATGTTGCCGTGGATGCCGATCCTGCCGCAGGGCAACCGACTCCGGCAGGACCTCAGGTCATGACCGTGGAGGCGGCCGCTCCCGTGGCAGAAGAGATGCCCCTGGTCCTTGTCGTCGAGCTACAGGCTCTGGCATGGGCACAACACACCATCTGATTCCTTCAAAAAGGAGAGCTTCCTGAGGAGCAGTAAGAGGCCTAAGAACAAAGAATTTTGACAGGCTGCGCAAGAGTGGAAGGCACTGGATTGACGAGTTGCCGGCGGTTCTTTGGTCAATCAGAACGACGCCAAATCGAGCCACCGGCCAGACACCCTTTGCCCTGGTTTACGGGGCAGAAGCAGTTCTCCCCACAGAACTCATATACGGGTCACCTCGAGTGCTCGCTTATGATGAGCTTGAGCAAGAGCGATTGCGGCAAGATGACGGGACGCTCCTTGAGGAAGATCGTCTCCGAGGGTCCGTGAGAGCAGCACACTACCAGCAAGCCTTGCGCCGCTACCATAGCCGCAAGGTTCATGCCCGGAGCTTTGAGGAAGGCGACCTTGTTCTTCGGCACGTTCAGTTGGCCAAGAATTCCAACAAGTTGACGCCGAAGTGGGAAGGCCCTTATCGGATAACACGAGTCACCAGGCCCGGCGCAGTCCGGCTGGAGACCGAAGATGCCATTCCATTGAGCAACTCCTGGAACATCGGGCATCTTCGCAAGTTTTACCCATAAGGCGCGGCTGCCGGGCCTCCTGTGTGACACCCCAAAATTTTTGCTTTGGTTTTCAGCAAAAACTTTGTGGTTTTTATAAAAGAGGCCATTTAAAATTTTCCAGAAAACCTTCCTCATAATAAGTTTCTTTTCTTTGGCAAGGTTTTTTTTTAAACCTTGGTGTTTGATCTTTTGAAGCTTCTTCTCTGTTGGTTCCCTCTCAAATTATTTTGGGAGTTTAATTTAATCTTTTTCTTTTAATAAGAAGCTCTATGAAAATTTTGGATTTTCATATCCTTGAAGCCACCCATGGCATTGTATTTTACCCATGTGGTAAAACCTCTCCAAAACCTCCCCTCCTCCTTGAATTCAACCTAAGTTCTCTGTCCCTACTAATCCAAACAAGTTTTGGATTTTATTCTAATTATTTTCCCCCTCAAATCAATTCTGAAAATTATTTGGAGCCTGAGAGATTTTCAAAGCAAGTACCATATTGCATTTGAGTTATGACCTCAAACCAACTCTCCTGGATAGTCCTTTGAACCCACAACCCAGAACCATCTTGATCCACTCCTCCTCTTTTCAAATATTTCAAAATTCAGTCTCTGCAAGTTTGGACCAGATTTGCCAAATTTGGTGAAATTCATATCCACACTTCTCCAAAAATTCCACCAAAATTCAGGCAGCCTTCTTGAGCAATGAGTAGCCACTCCACCACATTTCAGCTCAAGGAAAAATCCCTAGATGCCTGGATCATTCTGTCGAACACCTTGCATGCACTGATTCAGTCAAATTAAGTTAAAATTCAGTTTCAGTCACGCGGCCACAGTGCACTTGGCACGTTGCTCGCGGCCTCGCTCGCTTGTCCGGAGCCTCGCACGCGCTCTTGGCGCGACCCTGGCGTCGGTGGCGCCCTGGCCCGCCTGCGCCGGTGTGTCTTGCGGCGGCCGGCTCCCCGTAACGGCCGACAGGGAGGAGAACGGCGGCGCAACGCCGTTCGGCGCCGCCCAAACCCTCTGGTGGCTCCGCGTGGCCGTCTCCGTGCCAGCGCACGCATGCGGCACCGTCGCCGTGGCGCCGCACGCACAGAGCGCGCTCTCTGCCGTCGACGGGCCCGCGCCGCCCCGTTCCGTCGAACTCCACCTAAGCCACCAAATTCCAACGAGGTTAGCGCACAAACCGAACCAGGGAACGACCGTGATGACGCCCCATCTCTGCAACCTCCCGTTCAACCTCCACGCCACCGTAATCACCTCGCCGGAGAACCCCGTTCTCGGCAACCGCCTCGGGGCGGCTATATATAGCACCCCGAGCCCGCTAGCACTCACGCCCGGCTACACTACCTCACCACACCCTGCCTGACCACTGGAGGGGGCCTCGAGGAGCCCTTCTTCCTCGACTCCGGCCACCTCCGTCCGCCTCGGCCACCAGCTCGATCCACTGCGGTGAGGCCATCTCCGGCGCCCAAACCTTTTCCTAGCCCTCTCTCACCCCTAGCATCCTAACCCCCTCGTCAATTTGAACCTTGCAGCCCTCTCCGGCGAGCTCCATCCTCGTCTGAACCGCCGTCCACCGGAGCAGAGGCCGCCGTCGACACAGTACTCGCCGGCGACCACTCTCACCTCCCTCAGACGTGGAATGGTGCCCTGAACACAGAGGTACACCCCGATCCCCCTGCCTCGCCGTGGATCGCCGCCGGCGACCACCGCACCTCTCGGGCGCCGTCGCGCTCTGTTTTGGTTTTCAAACCTGACAGGTGGAGCCCACCCGTCAGCCTCTCTGTCTTTTCTAAACGAAGCGTTATCTGAAGACGCCTTCTGCCGAATGCGCTTTCCCTCTAGGCTGGCGTAGTTTCTGCTGAAGCGTTTTCTGTTTTTATAGTCTAGCCCCTGGAAACTTTCTGTTTCACTACAGATGAGTCCCTGGACTAAAACCCTTATAACTTTTTAACAGAAGAGTATTTTTGATTGATTCTTTTTCTGTCTTCCTTAAAATTTTGTCTAGTTTTTATCAGATTTATTTGAAAAATATTTGGTATAATTTTTTGTGCACCTCTTGGTATTTACGATAGCGCATATGTTTTCTTTATACCGTAGATATCGAAGGGGGTGACGGAGCCGCGAACTTCACCGAGCTAGGCTCCGACTACTCTGAACCAGGCAATCATGTTTGAACTTTTGATATGATGAGTGTCTTGGCATGTTTTGCATTTAGTTAGTCTCATGGCATGTGATGAGCATACCGATGAGCGTTATTTCCATGCACTGTTGAGGTAAGTGAGTTCGATGATCCATAAGTGGATGGATGTGTATATGAATGGCCATGTGTTGGCATGAGAATGGGTAAGATGGCAGTGTTGTAGCATGCCAGTCTTATGCCAGACTATGTGACTTCAGTGTCAAACCGTATCGGTCCAGTTCCTTCCATTTCCTTCCTTGTACTACCACATGTTTTCCGCAAGGAATATGGCTTAGTAAGTTGTAAACCGCTTTCCTGGTACACACCAAAAAGGAGAGGCCGTGATGATGGTTCCATGGCCCTGGATTAAAGCCAGTCATCCGGTCAGGGGGCATGGGTGTTTCCGGTTGGGACCGAGAGGGGGGCACCCCTTAGAGCGCGCGTATATAAATTTGATCCCATGCTATTCGAGATTGTGATCTCCCCGTCTCAAAAGTTTTTCTTGGACGATGTCTAGGGTGATTCCTAGCATCAAGAGGTAGAATGGGTGTGTACTGGTTAGCTGTGTTTCCTACCGAAAAACCGTAAACGGAACTAGTCCTTCGTGACTACGGAAATCCGTTGGCTGTGGAAAAATTTTGTACAAACTCTGCAGAGTCATATATTCCTTCAAATCACCTATTCCATGTCCAAGTTCGATATTAACTTGTCCTGACCAGATGTCAGTTTTGATGACAGAAACTCCGGTGAATCGCATGAGTGCTAAGTCCGATTAAATGATTATTCCTGTGGATGGACTAACCCATTTATTTTCATGAATTGAATGTTTATTATGAGTGATATTTACTTGTGGATAAAAGCCCTTTCTGTGATGTCGCTCAGACGTCCGACTGTGGCATTTCCTTTAAAGCCCTTTCTGTGATGTCGCTCAGACGTCCGACTGTGGCATTTCTTTTGAAGCCCTTTCTGTGATGTTGCTCAGACGTCCGACTGTGGTATTTCTTTTAAAGCCCTTTTTGTGATGTCGCTCAGACGTCCGACTGTGGCATTTCTTTTAAAGCCCTTTCTGTGATGTCGCTCAGACGTCTGACTGTGGCATTTCTTTTAAAGCCCTTTATGTGGTGTCGCTAAGACGCCCGACTGTGGCATCATTTCCTTTATTTATTTGTTCACCTTTCGAGGCGTCGCTTCAGACACCCGATCGGTCTCCAGTTATATTTTGTTGGGATTTTAGGCGGACAACCGCCGTTTCCCTTTTACTTACCTTGTTATGCTAATTTATTTTTAATGAGCATTGATGAATTAATCATGACGCATCCATGCATGCATTTGTTATATCTTACGTCCGAACTGTCTTGTAAGTACTTTCAAAGTACTCACTGGCTTGTTGATTTGGCCAGATGCTGACGAAGGCGATCTCATGGATGAAGAATATGATAGCGAGTCCGACGCCTAGAGGAGTCCCAGTCAGTCTCGTGCGACCCTGGATTTGGTCATTGTATTATATCCGCTTCCGCTACCAAATAAATTCATCGAGCCTCACCTCGACGCTCGATGAGATGCCTGTTTTAGAGTCCTGTATCCCTCTCCCCGCTGTGTTTATCCACCACCATCCTATCCTCGAGTCAGTAGTATGCCTCCACACCACTGTGTCGTGTCCGCCTTTATGTATAATAATTGGCGTGCTTGTAATAATTTGGTTGAGCAACCGTAGTTCAACCCTGTAATATATTTTATGCTACTGGCTTATTGTATCAAGATTTTGTCTACCAGTGAGGAGGATTTCTCTCATACTGGACTCAATAGATTGGTTTCTCAATAAATATTTTTATTGGAAAACCGGTCGTGACAAGCTTGGTACCAGAGCCAGGCTGACTGTAGGAAGCCACTAGGTGCGATCGCTAATTGGTTATTAGCATAATAGAGCCATTTTATATTTTTCTGCAATTGTAGACATATCTGACAGTCAGCATAAATTTATGATCTGACCTTGCAGAATTTTTGCCTACTTTTGTAGATGGCCGACAACAGCTGCGAGTCTCAGACCTTCGCCAATGTGCCCGATGGGTTCGTCAAGCTTCTTTCCTTCATTGTTCAGGTCGCGATGGGGCCATCTGTGCGCCCTGTCTTCACACTCTGCCAGCACCGAGTCAATGACAGTCTGACCATGCACCAGGCCGCGGTGCAGTTCAAGGGAGGGCGTGGTGAGTTACGCCGCTTCCGGTTCTTGGGAAGAGCCATGCCTACGGAGAGGCATGCTATGCAGATGGCAGCCCGCGAGGCGATAGCTCGTCTCAGGGATGTCCTACCCGTGATGAAGACTCGTCGTTACCGTTATCTTCCATGCCATGTGCCTTACACCTGTCACTACGCATTCTCCTGCCCCAGAGGAGAACGAGACGAGGCTTTTGAGATGCTTATTGAGTATCTCCGGGCCCTGGAGGCAGCCTTCGACAACCTGGTGGACGACTTCGTGGCTGCCCGCATGGACTCAGTTCATGGCTGTGCTGCCAACAGGAGGGAGCTCCTACCCACTGCACCGCCGCTGACTTTTGTCTCATCCTCAGCATCTTATGCACCTACTCGTCGCCTGCCTTCTACCGAAGAATTCAACCAAGTTATTGCGCCCACTCCAGTGCGCACTGCACCAACCTTCGCGCCCACTCCTATTCGTGTCGTTCCGCCCCGGGCAACTGCTCCGTCCACTCTGCGCAACACTACACGTATGGAGCCTATTAGCGAGGAAGAAGTCGAGTCCCCAGCCTCGCTACGCCTCACCCTCGGCAGGGCAAAGGAGGTCGTCAATATCTCCGCCTGAGTACGCTTAGCCGCCATGCAATGTGCCGCTTTGTATGATATGTTTATATGTACATAGGTTGTGAGAAGTAGCCTGTTTGCGCATCATGTAGGATCTGGAGAAGTGCACTAGCCTAAATAACATGTCAGGATTATGTACGCATATCCTGAGTGATGTATTGTATAATTACCGTCGCATGTAAGATATGTAATGAGCAGTCCTTCTCCGTGCGCAAGTCGATTTGTTTTTCTTAAGTAAGCTTGGTTATTTAGTTTATTTGCCAGCTCTATACATTTATGGATTGGTTTTGCGACTCTTTCTGCTTTTCTTATGGGTTTTGCAAAATATTTTCCCAGAGTGAAAAATGTCTCGACCTTGGACTCGCTCCATGCCAACTCCACCAGAGGAAAATTATGATACACAACCCAGCAACGAGTTCACTCAGGGACAGTCAAGCCAACAGGGCAGTGAGTCGGCACTTTCACAAATGTGCCGCCTTTATGAGTAGAGCCAGCAGCAACATCGGGAAATGATGAACCATGTCATCAACATGGGAAATCATCATGGACAGTATCAGCAGCATTCCAAGCTATCTGAGCTACAGAAGACACGTCCCCAAACTTTTTCTCATACTGACAAACCTCTTGAGGCCGAGGATTGGCTTCGAGATATGGAGAGAAAATTAATAATTGCAAAATGTTCAGATCTCGAGAAGGTATTATATGCTCCGCACTATCTCACAGGAGCAGCCGCATCATGGTGGGAGAATTTTCTGCACATGCATCGCAACGAAAATGATATAACCTAGGATGATTTCAAGGAAGGTTTCCGTGGTGCACACATTCCCAAGAGCATTATGAAAATTAAGAAGAGAGAATTCGATGACCTCAAACAAAGGAACATGACAGTGTCAGATTACAACGGTCAATTTACTCTGTTGTCGCGCTACGCCAATGAAGAACGTATGACTGAAAGCAAGAAGATGGAGAAATTCCTTGACGGTCTGGCGCCCGCGCTTAAATGCCAACTGGTCGTGCACACATTTCCAGATTTTAAAACACTAGTGGACAAAGCCATCACTCTGGAAAATGAGAGACGTAGCTTGGAGGATTTACGCAAGCGAAAAAGAGACCAGACTACTCTTGCACGCAACCATCGAAGCAGGACAGATTTTCAGAAAGGTGGGACACACAAACCTACCACAAACATTTCTCGCCCAACCAAAAATTTCCATGCAAGGGACAAAGAGTTCACATATCGCCCAGGCGTTACTTGTTATGCTTGTGGAGAAGAAGGGCACTACGCCAAACAGTGCCCCAAGCCAAGGAACTCAACCCCGAAGCCAAACAACGGTGGCAATAATTTAGCGCCCAAGCGCAACAACTTCAACCCCAACAACAACCACAGGAAGGGTCATCTGAACCACGTGACCAAAGAAGAAGCACAAAATGTTCCGGACATCGTACTCGGTACGTTTCCTGTCAACACAATACCTGCAACGGTTTTGTTTGATTCTGGAGCTTCTCACTCATTCATTTCGAAAAGTTTTGCTTTGCAAAATAATTTTTCGATGTACCCCTTGGAAAAATCCATGATCATCAAGTCCCCTGGGATTCAGCAAGTTACTCAGAGTTATTGTCAGAATGTGACCATTGAGTTCGAAGGATTGAAATTTTTCGCCAATCTTATTGTGTTGGAAAATAAAGGACTGGATGTCATCCTAGGGATGGACTGGTTAACCACCAACAAAGGTTTTATTGACTGTTTCAACCGGACCGTGATTCTCACACACCACCACGGGAAGACAATAAAAGTACCAGCCAAGGAAAGAAAAATACCCCGGCAGCCAAGATTGAATAAGGTGGATATTTCTGAGTTAAGCAAGGTTCCCGTAGTATGTGAATTTCCAGACGTATTTCCCGAAGAACTACCAGGCATGCCACCAGACCGAGAAATTGAATTCAGCATTGAGCTAGCACCAGGAACCACCCCCATATACAAGAAACCATACAGAATGGCACCATCCGAGTTGATTGAGTTGAAGAAACAAATAAAGGAATTACTGGACAAATGATACATTCGAGCCAGCTCCTCACCTTGGGGATCACCAATTTTATTTGCCAAAAAGAAGGATGGAACACTGAGATTGTGCATAGACTACCGAGCACTTAACATGGTCACAGTCAAGAACAAATACCCGATGCCAAGGATAAATGATCTATTTGATCAGCTCGCTCAGGCCAAGGTATTCTCAAAAATTGACTTAAGGTCAGGATACCATCAATTAAAAGTGCGAACAGAAGATATCCCCAAAACAGCCTTCACCTCCAGATATGGGCTATATGAGTTCACAGTTATGCCTTTTGGATTAACTAACGCCCCCGCATATTTTGTTCACCTCATGAACAAAGTATTTATGAAGTTTATGGACAAGTTCGTTGTGGTATTTATCGATGATATTCTGATATACTCCAAAACACCAGAAGAGCACGCGGAACATCTCAGGATTGTGCTGGGAGAACTCAGGAAGCATCAATTGTATGCCAAGTTCAGCAAATGCGAATTTTGGCTAAGGCAAGTAGGCTTTCTAGGCCACGTGCTGACCCAAGACGGTATCGCAATGGACCCGGAGAAAGTCAAGGCCATACTTGACTGGAAGGTACCAGCCAGCGTAACGGACATACGAAGTTTTCTGGGAATGGCAGGATATTACCGCAGATTTATTGAAGGATTCTCCACTCTAGCCAAGCCAATGACGCAGTTACTCAAGAAAGACAAAAAGTTTGAATGGACAGAAGCCTGCGAAAAAAGTTTCCAAGAGTTAAAACGGAAATTAACCACAGCACCGGTATTAATTGTGCCAGACATACACAAAAACTTTGTGGTGTATTGTGACGCGTCCCGAAAAGGTCTCGGGTGCGTGTTGATGCAGGAAGGCAAGGTTGTCGCATACGCTTCACGACAACTCCGCAAGCATGAGGAAAATTATCCCACTCATGACTTAGAAATGGCAGCAGTCATTCATGCACTTAAGGAATGGAGGCATTTCTTACTTGGGAATCGGTGTGAAATATACACGGACCATAAAAGTCTTAAATATATTTTCACACAGCCAGAACTAAACTTACGGCAACGCCGCTGGTTGGAATTGGTAAAGGATTATGACGTTTTAATCCACTATCATCCAGGAAAAGCAAATGTAGTAGCCGATGCTCTTAGTCGAAACCCCAGCTCTGACGAAAACAAACTACAAAGTTTGAGACCTGAATTCCAACAAGAATTTGCAAAACTCAACCTGTTAATGGTCGCGGAAGGCACCATATCAAACTTGGAAATAAAGCCCGATCTTGTGGAGAGAATTAAAGAAGCTCAGCCTGGTCACCCCAGCATTGAAGGAATCAAAATAAAAGTGAGTATGGGCAAGGCCTCGGAATTTGTTATAGGCGATGATGGAATATTACGGTACAGGGACAGACTCTGTGTGCCAAACATAGAGAACCTCAAACAGCAAATCCTAGCTGAAGCACACACCACTCCTTATTCAATCCACCCTGGAGGAACCAAAATGTATAAGGATATTCAGGAAGGATTTTGGTGGCACGGTATGAAGAGGGACATAGCCACATTCGTTGCATGTTGCGATTCGTGCCAACGCATAAAAGTTGAGCATCAAAAACCAGCCGGACTACTGCAACCAAACAAAATACCTGAGTGGAAATGGGATGAAATAGGGATGGATTTTATTGTCGGACTACCTCGGTCATGACACGGGTATGATGCCATATGGGTCATCACCGATAGATTAACCAAGGTGGCACATTTCATTCCAGTAAAGACAACCTACAACACTCAGAAGCTTGCCAGGATTTACCTCTCCCGTATAGTTTGTCTGCATGGAGTCCCGAAGACTATAATCTCCGATAGAGGCACTCAGTTTCTCTCGAGATTTTGGAATCATTTACAACAGGCTCTGGGAACCCAATTGGCCTTCAGCACAGCCTACCATCCCCAGACTGATGGACAGACTGAACGCGTAAACCAAATTTTGGAAGACATGCTGAGAGCATGTGTCCTCACCGATGGAACCAGTTGGGAAGAAAGCCTGCCATATGCCGAGTTCGCATACAACAACAGTTACCAGGCCAGCCTGCAAATGGCACCTTTTGAAGCCCTATACGGACGAAGATGTCGTACCCCGCTAAATTGGTCAGAGACCGGAGACAGCCGTATCTTCAACCCAGACATGCTCAAAGAAGCCGAGGAAAAAGTCAAGCTAATCAGGGATCGACTCAAGACCGCTCAAAGCCGACAGAAGAGTTATTACGATCAGAAACATCGTAGGGTCAATTTTGAACCTGCTGAATTTGTGTACCTACGAGTATCACCTATGAAGGGACTACAACGATTTAAGATTAAAGGAAAGTTAGCACCAAGATTCATTGGACCATTCTGCATAGTGGCACGAAGAGGCACTGTAGCCTACCATCTAGACTTACCCGAAGACTTGTCTAACATTCACGACGTGTTCCACATCTCTCAGTTAAGGAAGTGCGTAAGCAAACCAGAGAAACAAGTATCCCATGAGAACATTGACGTACAACCAGACCTCACTTACCGAGAACACCCAGTAAAAATATTAGAGGAGTCTGAAAGGAGAACCCGATAGAAGACCATCAAGTTTTTCAGAGTTCAGTGGAGCAACCACACCGAAAGCGAAGAAACTTGGGAAAGAGAGGATTTTCTTCAGACAGAGCATCCACACTTATTTGAGGAACAGTTGAAATCTCGGGGACGAGATTTTTCCTAAGGGGGTAGGTGTTGTGACACCCCAAAATTTTTGCTTTGGTTTTCAGCAAAAACTTTGTGGTTTTTATAAAAGAGGCCATTTAAAATTTTCCAGAAAACCTTCCTCATAAAAACTTTCTTTTCTTTGGCAAGGTTTTTTTAAACCTTGGTGTTTGATCTTTTGAAGCTTCTTCTCTGTTGGTTCCCTCTCAAATTATTTTGGTAGTTTAATTTAATCTTTTTCTTTTAATAAGAAGCTCTATGAAAATTTTGGATTTTCATATCCTTGAAGCCACCCATGGCATTGTATTTTACCCATGTGGTAAAACCTCTCCAAAACCTCCCCTCCTCCTTGAATTCAACCTAAGTTCTCTGTCCCTACTAATCCAAACAAGTTTTGGATTTTATTCTAATTATTTCCCCCCTCAAATCAATTCTGAAAATTATTTGGAGCCTGAGAGATTTTCAAAGCAAGTACCATATTGCATTTGAGTTATGACCTCAAACCAACTCTCCTGGATAGTCCTTTGAACCCACAACCCAGAACCATCTTGATCCACTCCTCCTCTTTTCAAATATTTCAAAATTCAGTCTCTGCAAGTTTGGACCAGATTTGCCAAATTTGGTGAAATTCATATCCACACTTCTCCAAAAATTCCACCAAAATTCAGGCAGCCTTCTTGAGCAATGAGTAGCCACTCCACCACATTTCAGCTCAAGGAAAAATCCCTAGATGCCTGGATCATTCTGTCGAACACCTTGCATGCACTGATTCAGTCAAATTCAGTTAAAATTTAGTTTCAGTTTCGTCAGTTTCAGTCACGCGGCCACAGTGCACTTGGCACGTTGCTCGCGGCCTTGCTCGCTTGTCCGGAGCCTCGCACGCGCTCTTGGCGCGACCCTGGCGTCGGTGGCGCCCTGGCCCGCCTGCGCCGGTGTGTCTTGCGGCGGCCGGCTCCTCGTAACGGCCGACAGGGAGGAGAACGGCGGCGCAACGCCGTTCGGCGCCGCCCAAACCCTCTGGTGGCTCCGCGTGGCCGTCTCCGTGCCAGCGCACGCATGCAGCACCGTCGCCGTGGCGCCGCACGCACAGAGCGCGCTCTCTGCCGCCGACGGGCCCGCGCCGCCCCGTTCCGTCGAACTCCACCTAAGCCACCAAATTCCAACGAGGTTAGCGCACAAACCGAACCAGGGAACGACCGTGATGACGCCCCATCTCTGCAACCTCCCGTTCAACCTCCACGCCGCCGTAATCACCTCGCCGGAGAACCCCGTTCTCGGCAACCGCCTCGGGGCGGCTATATATAGCACCCCAAGCCCGCTACCACTCACACCCGGCTACACCACCTCACCACACCCTGCCTGACCACTGGAGGGGGCCTCGAGGAGCCCTTCTTCCTCGACTCCGGCCACCTCCGTCCGCCTCGGCCACCAGCTCGTTCCACTGCGGTGAGGCCATCTCTGGCGCCCAAACCTTGTCCGTAGCCCTCTCTCACCCCTAGCATCCTAACCCCCTCGTCAATTTGAACCTTGCAGCCCTCTCCGGCGAGCTCCATCCTCGTCCGAACCGCCGTCCGCCGGAGCAGAGGCCGCCGTCGACACAGTACTCGCCGGCGACCACTCTCACCTCCCTCAGACGCAGAATGGTGCCCTGAACACAGAGGTACACCCCGATCCCCCTGCCTCGCCGTGGATCGCCGCCGGCGACCACCGCACCTCTCGGGCGCCGTCGCGCTCTGTTTTGGTTTTCAAACCTGACAGGTGGAGCCCACCCGTCAGCCTCTCTGTCTTTTCTAAACGAAGCGTTATCTGAAGACGCCTTCTGCCGAATGCGCTTTCCCTCTGGGCTGGCGTAGTTTCTGCCGAAGCATTTTCTGTTTTTATAGTCTAGCCCCTGGAAACTTTCTGTTTCATTACAGATGCGTCCATGGACTAAAACCCTTATAACTTTTTAACAGAAGAGTATTTTTGATTGATTCTTTTTCTGTCTTCCTTAAAATTTTGTCTAGTTTTTTATCAGATTTATTTGAAAAAAATTTGGTATAATTTTTTGTGCACCTCTTGGTATTTACGATAGCGCATATGTTTTCTTTATACCGTAGATACCGAAGGGGGTGACGGAGCCGCGAACTTCACCGAGCTAGGCTCCGACTACTCTGAACCAGGCAAGCATGTTTGAACTTTTGATATGATGAGTGTCTTGGCATGTTTTGCATTTAGTTAGTCTCATGGCATGTGATGAGCATACCGATGAGCGTTATTTCCATGCACTGTTGAGGTAAGTGAGTTCGATGATCCATAAGTGGATGGATGTGTATATGAATGGCCATGTGTTGGCATGAGAATGGGTAAGATGGCAGTGTTGTAGCATGCCAGTCTTATGCCAGACTATGTGACTTCAGTGTCAAACCGTATCGGTCCAGTTCCTTCCATTTCCTTCCTTGTACTACCACATGTTTTCCGCAAGGAATATGGCTTAGTAAGTTGTAAACCGCTTTCCTGGTACACACCAAAAAGGAGAGGCCGTGATGATGGTTCCATGGCCCTGGATTAAAGCCAGTCATCCGGTCAGGGGGCATGGGTGTTTCCGGTTGGGACCGAGAGGGGGGCACCCCTTAGAGCGCGCGTATATAAATTTGATCCCATGCTATTCGAGATTGTGATCTCCCCGTCTCAAAAGTTTTTCTTGGACGATGTCTAGGGTGATTCCTAGCATCAAGAGGTAGAATGGGTGTGTACTGGTTAGCTGTGTTTCCTACCGAAAAACCGTAAACGGAACTAGTCCTTCGTGACTACGAAAATCCGTTGGCAGTGGAAAAATTTTGTACAAACTCTGCAGAGTCATATATTCCTTCAAATCACCTATTCCATGTCCAAGTTCGATATTAACTTGTCCTGACTAGATGTCAGTTTTGATGACAGAAACTCCGGTGAATCGCATGAGTGCTAAGTCCGATTAAATGATTATTCCTGTGGATGGACTAACCCATTTATTTTCATGAATTGAATGTTTATTATGAGTGATATTTACTTGTGGATAAAAGCCCTTTCTGTGATGTCGCTCAGACGTCCGACTGTGGCATTTCCTTTAAAGCCCTTTCTGTGATGTCGCTCAGACGTCCGACTGTGGCATCTCTTTTGAAGCCCTTTCTGTGATGTCGCTCAGACGTCCGACTGTGGTATTTCTTTTAAAGCCCTTTTTGTGATGTCGCTTAGACGTCTGACTGTGGCATTTCTTTTAAAGCCCATTCGGTGATGTCGCTCAGACGTCCGACTGTGGCATTTCTTTTAAAGCCCTTTATGTGGTGTCGCTAAGACGCCCGACTGTGGCATCATTTCCTTTATTTATTTGTTCACCTTTCGAGGCGTCGCTTCAAACACCCGATCGATCTCCAGTTATATTTTGTTGGGATTTCAGGCGGACAACCGCCGTTTCCCTTTTACTTACCTCGTTATGCTAATTTATTTTTAATGAGCATTGATGAATTAATCATGACGCATCCATGCATGCATTTGTTATATCTTACGTCCGAACTATCTTGCGAGTACTTTCAAAGTACTCACTGGCTTGTTGATTTGGCCAGATGCTGACGAAGGCGATCTCATGGATGAAGAATATGATAGCGAGTCCGACGCCTAGAGGAGTCCCAGTCAGTCTCGTGCGACCCTGGATTTGGTCATTGTATTATATCCGCTTCCTCTACCAAATAAATTCATCGAGCCTCACCTCGACGCTCGATGAGATGCCAGTTTTAGAGTCCTGTATCCCTTTCCCCGCTGTGTTTATCTACCACCATCCTATCCTCGAGTCAGTAGTATGCCTCCACACCACTGTGTCGTGTCCGCCTTTATGTATAATAATTGGCGTGCTTGTAATAATTTGGTTGAGCAACCGTAGTTCAACCCTGTAATATATTTTATGCTACTGGCTTATTGTATCAAGATTTTGTCTACCAGTGAGGAGGATTTCTCTCATACTAGACTCAATAGATTGGTTTCTCAATAAATATTTTTATTGGAAAACCGGTCGTGACATCCTGGCAAGCCACCCTTTTGTACAAGCCTTGCCGGCAAGGCATGTAACCCTTTGTACAAAGCCTGGCGCAGATCCTGAGCATAAATAAATGAAGCACTGGCGCCCTAAGTTATAGCATGCATGCTAGGTTGAGTCTCTTCCTTGGTTAGGGTTGATAGTGCTTAGCGGCGGCTAACCCCTAGCTTAGAGGTCGAGGGTGTGTCTCTCTATTCTTCTTTGTCTTCTTTGGTTCACAGGACACACAAATATCCTTG
Organism: Triticum timopheevii; assembly: GCA_963921465.1. Classification (NCBI taxonomy): domain Eukaryota; kingdom Viridiplantae; phylum Streptophyta; class Magnoliopsida; order Poales; family Poaceae; genus Triticum; species Triticum timopheevii. The sequence continues at coordinate 283,631,999 of OY997270.1, read as the reverse complement.
CCGAGCTATTTTGGAGAAAAAGGGGACGGACCGGCATCCGAGCCCCGGCAAGCCAAAGTTGCCGGGGGGCTACAAGAGCAAAGATCCATCCGCGGCAAGCCAAGGTTGCAGGGGGCTGTAGATCTAGATAAGCTCTCTATCCTCTGTCATGCATTTCGCTATGGACTGGGATACATGAAACCCCATTCCATCTCTGAGCTACCATGCCCCCCCTTTTCGGCACCCAAGGATTATCCCCTGGGTCTGAATTTGGTTGTATCCGCGACAGCAAAGAGGAGGAACGAGGAGCCTAAGCCCACCTCATCCCTGCCTCCACCAAGAGCGTGAGAAAGGTCGAGCAAAGTGGGGAGACGGCAAGGCCTGTTGCCGGGCGGAAAAACGTTTATCTTAAAGGTAACAAGGATTCACTCCTTGTCATGGATTCCACCCGCAAAGAAAAACCCGGCAAACATCCCTTTTTCATTAGAAAAAACATCCCGTACAGGTACAGTCCATACGAAATGAAAAACGTGAACAAGGGGATTACAAGTTCTAAAGTTAACAAAGGCCCGAGGGCTTATAAGACTAAAAAGATATAAGGTGCCCGTAATCCCTTTCTTGTCCCTCTCCTCAGGAAATGGAACAAGAAAGCAGAAGGGCAAAAGGGGCGCCTAGGCGAGCTACGAGTGGTAGAAGACACCAAGAGAACATCTCGGTGGCCATCCAAGGGCCGGATGGTGATGGCGGCAGGACGTCAATACGCGACGAAGGCGTCGGTGCCCGCGTACTCCGACTTGACGGCCTTGCTGCCCGCCCTCTTCCTCTTCCGCAGCCTCCCAATGCCAGCCGCCCAAGGAGACGACCCCGAGAAGTTCAAGGAGCCGGTGACGCGGATGATGGGGTCGCCGGTGCCACCCGGAGCGGTGCCTGACACCTAGTCAGACCCGTCATCCTGCCGCCCGCTGCCCTCATCGTCGCTGCCGTTGTCTTCCTCGCCACTCTCGCTTGAGGAGGAATCTTCGTCGTCGGAGGAGCTCTCCACGCAGCACCTCACGCGAGTCCCGAAGTGCCCGAAGATCTTGATGGAGAGGAGGCCACCCTCCATGAGTTTGAAATGGAGAGTGAGCCCATCCGTCAAGCTGTGGAGACGAGCGAAGGTCTTCCACCCTTGGTGAAGATACATGACGTGCGGGGCGAGGACCTCGACATCGGCCCATGTGCCGCTGTTCCCACAACCCCTCATGTGTAGCCGCAATGCCTGCGGCGGATCCAGCTCCATCTCCCACGCAAATGGAGTCAGGAGGCGAAGGCGATGGCGCGGTGGTTGGCGCAGCCTGACGAAGAATTCGCAGGGGTTGTCCCCAGTGTGGCCCTCCATCGGAGGAGGGGCTGCTGGCGGGGGCGAGGTCGATCTGCTGCCCCGTCCTCCTCTCCCTCGAGCACCACGACGGCCTCGACCTCGCCCCCTCCCCCTTCCTCTAGCGGCCGGCTCCGCCACTACGAGCTCTTGGGGAGGAGCGAGGACCCTCGCCACCACCGATGATGCATCGCCACGCCCCCTCACCATGGCAGAAGAAGAAGGGAAGCAGGAATGGGGAGAGGCAAACGGCGAAGAGTTGAGAGGCACCGCTCCTCCCGCTCCCCTCTTTATAAAGGGGCGGGTGAGGGATTCCTGGATTAGGGGGTATCCGGACAGTCGGACTGTGTACAAACGTCCGGACTATTGAAGCGTGAAGATACAAGACTCAAGACTTCGGCCCGTGTCCGGATGGGACTCTCCTTGGTGTGGAAGGCAAGCTTGGCGATCCGGATATTATGTTTCCTTCCTTGTAACCGACTCCATGTAAACCCTAGCCCTCTCCGGTGTCTATATAAACCGAAGAGGTTGGTCCTTAGAAGGCCGATCACAATTACAATCATACCATCATAGGCTAGCTCTTAGGGTTTAGCCTCTACGATCTCGTGGTAGATCTACTCTTGTACTACCCATATCATCAATATTAATCAAGCAGGAAGTAGGGTTTTACCTCCATCGAGAGGGCCCGAATGTGGGTAAACATCTGTGTCCCTTGCTTCATGTTACCATCAGCCTTGACGCACAGATCAGGACCCCCTACCCGTGATCCGCCGGTTTTGACACCGACCTTGGTGCTTTCATTGAGAGTTCCTCTATGTCGTCGCTGTCGGGATCAATGGCTCCTTCAATCGTCACTAAAAACGCGGTCGTCCAGGGCGAGACTTTCCTCCCCGGACAAATCTTCATATTCGGCGGCTTCGCACTGCGGGCCAATTCGCTTGGCCATCTAGAGCAGATTGACAGCTATGCCCCTGGCCATCAATAAGGTTCGGAAACCTGAACTACACGGCGGATATCCGCGGAGACTTGATCTTTGATGGGTTCAGGCCAGCGCCAGGAGCACCGAACAGTCAAGACGAGCATGGCCTGAACCAGCTATCGGACAGTACTTGGGATATCACCCCTGTAGTAGCCCTGGACTCAAATCCGGAGCAGACTGCGTTGCCTGGAGATGGAGGGATGGACCCCGCCCCGTAGGCCGTACCCTCGTCGGCGGTAGAGCCGAACACAGGCCTCCCTTCTGAGGAAGCCTGTGACTCCAGACCCCCGGATTCATATCCGGATGTAGGTTCCAGTCCGCACGTTCCCGGGCCCGTCGAGCCTGGTTGGGCTTCGGTAATGGATTTCACCGCGGCGGACGTCTTTCAGCACTCACCCTTTGGCGACATGCTGAACTTATTGAAGTCTCTCTCTTTGTCAGGAGACTCTGGGCCGAACTATGTCCGGCTTGAGTGGGAAGCGGATGACGATGGAATTCGTTGCCCACCCACCACCCACTTCATTGCAACGATCGATGATTTAACCGACGTGGTTGACTTCGATTCCGAAGACATCGATGGTATGGACGACGATGCAGGAGAATTGCAGGAGCCACCGCTCACAGGGCGGTGGACGGCCACCTCCTCATATGATATATATATGGTGGACACTCCGAAGGAAACTGATGGCGACGAGGCAACAGAGGATAACCCCTTGGGAAGAAAAGCAAAGCATGGGCGTCGTCGGCGCCGCTCCAAGCCCCGCCACAGCAATACCGGCCCCGGAGACAAAAGTAATCCAGATGGCGTCGAAGAAGAATATGACCCTGACCAGCCCGCCTTCGAGCAAGCCGAACAGGAAGATGAGTAGGTCAGCCCAGAGGAACAGGCGACGGACGGATACCCGGACAAGGACAACTACATGCCCCCCTCCGAAGACGAGATTAGCCTCGGTGACGACGAATTCGGCGTACCTGAGGATCCCGTGGAGCAGGAGCGCTTGAGGCGTAGACTTATAGCCACTGCGAGGAGCCTGAAGAAGAAGCAGCAGCAACTCCAAGCTGATCAAGACCTGCTCACAGATAGATGGACTGAAGTCCTGGCAGCCGAGGAATATGGACTCGAGCGCCAAACGGCTGAGCGGCCACCCCATGGCTAGGACAAAATGGGATATCAGCCCAAATACCAGCCCGTACCCCCATGCCGATACACTACGGCCCAGGGCAACAGGAAAGACCTGCAAGATATTCTGGAAAACAAAGCAGGACAGCCAAGATCGATCTACGGATCGCGGGGGCGCGCCCCAGCGTGCGACGATGATCGTCGCGCCGGATACATCATCAACAAGTTCGGCCGGGCCGAACACAGCAACCCAGACCAATCCGAGCTGCGTAGCCACATAGCTCGGCACAGAGGCGCCGCACACCTCCTCTGCTTCACTGACGAAGTGATGGAACATGAATTTCCAGAAGGATTCAAACCCGTAAACATCGAATCATACGATGGCACAACAGACCCCGCAGTATGGATCGAAGATTTCCTTCTCCACATTCACATGGCCCACAGAGACGGTCTACACGCCATCAAATATCTCTTCCTTAAGCTCAAAGGACCAGCCCGACACTAGTTAAACAGCCTGCCAACAAATTCCATTGGCAGTTGCGAAAACCTGGAAGACGCATTCCTCGATAACTTCTAGGGCACATATGTGCGACCACCAGACGCTGATGACCTGAGCCACATTACTCAACAGCCCGGAGAGTTAGCCCGGAAATTCTGGACTCGGTTCCTAACTAAAAAGAACCAAATAGTCGACTGTCCGGACACTGAAGCCTTGGCGGCTTTTAAGCATAATATCGGTGACGAGTGGCTCGCTCGACTCCTCGGCCAGGAAAAACCCAAGTCCATGGCAGCCCTCACAACACTAATGACCTGCTTTTGTGCGGGTGAGGATAGCTGGCTGGCTCGCAGCGGCACCACACCACATCCCAGCACTTCGGATGGCCGCGATACTAACGGCAAGCCACAGCGCAACAGACATAAGAGACGGAACAACGGTGACAGCGCTGAAGACACGAAAGTCAACGCCGCATTCAGTGGATCTAAGTCCGGACAGCGAAAAAAGCCGTTCAAAAGAAATAATCAGGGACCGTCCAGTCTGGACCGCATACTGGAGCGCTCGTGCCAAATTCATGGCACACCGGACAAACCAGCCAACCACACCAATAGGGACTGCTGTGTGTTCAAACAGGCCGGCAAAATAAACGCCAAAAACAAGGACAAGGAGCTGCACAACGACGATGACGAAGATCCCCGGCGTCCGAACAGGGGGGACAAAAGAAATTTCCCCCAGGTGAAAACGGTTAACATGATCTACGCCACCCACATCCCCAAGCAGGAACGGAAGCGGGCACTACGGGACGTCTATGCGATGGAGCCAGTCGCCCCCAAGTTCAACCCATGGTCAGCTTGTCCAATCACCTTTGATCGTAGGGATCATCCTACTAGCATCCGTCATGGCGGCTCAGCCGCATTGGTTTTAGACCCAATCATCGACGGATTCCACCTCACGCGAGTCCTTATGGACGGCGGCAGTAGCCTGAACCTGCTTTATCAGGATACAGTGCGTAAAATGGGCATTGACCCTTCAAGGATCAAGCCCACTAAAACCACCTTTAAAGGTGTAATTCCTGGAGTAGAGGCCCGTTGTACGGGCTCTATAACACTGGAAGTGGTCTTCGGATCCCCGGATAACTTCCGGAGCAAAGAGTTAATCTTCGATATCGTCCCTTTTCGTAGTGGTTACCACGCACTGCTCGGATGAACCGCATTCGCTAGATTCAATGCGGTACCACATTACGCATACCTCAAGCTCAAGATGCTAGGACCGCGTGGGGTCATCACTGTCAATGGAAATATGGACCGCTCCCTTCGAACAGAAGAGCATACGGCAGCCCTCGTGGCAGAAGTACAATGCGGCCTACTCCGACAAACCAATCCACCGACAACTTCGAGCACTGTCAAGCGAGTCCGGAGCACCCCACAACAGGATCATCAGGAACGCCAAGAGCATGATTAGCAGTCCGGCCTCCGCTCAAGCCCCTTCAAAGCAGCATTTGTGCCACGCGTACATAATTACGCACTCAAGATACCATGGGCATAGGCGGAGGCACATCAACGACTCAGTCATTAGTGCGGGTAACCGCCAAATACCTTCATACTCTTTCCCTCTTATCTTTCAGGACACCGCGTTAGTGCAGCATGCTCAGAAGATCCGAATTGCTGGACTCATATGGGAGAGACATCCAAGGAGGCAACAGACGTGCAACACAGAAGGAAATACCTAGGTGGAATCTATTTGCGATCATTATACCTACTTTATCTATCTGTACACAGCCTGCCCCTGGATAGGACATGTCAAATAGTCCTATTTATTTCCGCTTAATGCATCCATTGTAAACATACACTTAAACGTATTTTTCGTCAATGGGAGATTATATATAGCGTCAGCTTATTATTCTTATTTGAGCATTTTTCTCTTATAAATGATTATTTGATATTGCACCCGTACACCTTGGTGCGGTCAGTTTGCCAAGGGCTTCTAGTTGGAAATATGCCCTAGAGGCAATAATAAAAGGTTATTATTATATTTCCTTATTCATGATAATTGTCTTTATTCATGCTATAACTGTATTATCCGGAAATCGTAATACACGTGTGAATACATAGACCATAATATGTCCCTAGTAAGCCTCTAGTTGACTAGCTCGTTGATCAACAGATAGTCATGGCTTCCTGACTATGGACATCAGATGTCGTTGATAACGGGATCACATCATTAGGAGAATGATGAGATGGACAAGACCCAATCTTAAGCATAGCACAAGATCGTGTAGTTCATTTTGCTAGAGCTTTTCCAATGTCAAGTATCTTTTCCTTAGACCATGAGATCGTGTAACTCCCGGATACCGTAGGAGTGCTTTGGGTGTACCAAACGTCACAACGTAACTGGGTGACTATAAAGGTGCACTACAGGTATCTCCGAAAGTGTCTGTTGGGTTGACACGGATCGAGACTGGGATTTGTCACTCCGTATGACGGAGAGGGATCTCTAGGCCCACTCGGTAATGCATCATCATAATGAGCTCAAAGTGACCAAGTGTTTGGTCACGGGATCATGCATTACGGTACGAGTAAAGTGACTTGCCGGTAACGAGACTGAACGAGGTATTGGGATACCGACGATCGAGTCTCGGGCAAGTAACATACCAATTGACAAAGGGAATTGTATACGGGGTTGATTGAATCCTCGACATCGTGGTTCATCTGATGACATCATCGAGGAGCATGTGAGAGCCAACATGGGTATCCAGATCCCGCTGTTGGTTATTGACCGGAGAGCCGTCTCGGTCATGTCTGCGTGTCTCCCAAACCCGTAGGGTCTACACACTTAAGGTTCGGTGACGCTAGGGTTATTAGGAAGACTTGTATGTGATTACCGAATGTTGTTCGGAGTCCCGGATGAGATCCCAGATGTCACGAGGAGTTCCGGAATAGTCCGGAGGTGAAGATTTATATATAGGAAGTGCTGTTTCGGCCATCGGGAAAGTTTCGGGGTCACCCGGTATTGTACCGGGACCATCGGAAGGGTCCCGGGGGTCCACCGGGTGGGGCCACCCATCCCGGAGGGCCCTGTGGGCTGAAGTGGGGAGGGGACCAGCCCCTGGTGGGCTGGTGCGCCACCCCTGGGCCCCCCTCTGCGCCTAGGGTTGGGAACCCTAGGGGAGGGGGCGCCTCCACTTGCCTTGGGGGGCACTCCACCCCCCTTGGCCGCCCCCCTAGAGATCCCATCTCTAGGGCCGGCTACCCCCCTGGGGGCCTATATAAAGGGGGGGAGGGTAGTCGCACCCCTGACCCTTGGCGCCTCCCTCCCCCTGCTACACCTCTTCCTCCTCCCGCGGTTGCTTGGCGAAGCTCTGCCGGAGTACTGCTTCTCCACCACCACCACGCCGTCGTGCTGCTGCTGGAGTCTTCTTCCTCAACCTCTCCTTCCCCCTTGCTAGATCAAGAAGGAGGAGACGTCATCCGCTCTGTACGTGTGTTGAACGCGGAGGTGCTGTCCGTTCAGCACTTGGTCATCGGTGATTTGGATCACGGCGAGTACGACTCCATCATCCCTGTTCTCTTGAACGCTCCCGCTCGCGATCTACAAGGGTATGTAGATGCACTCCTATCACTTGTTGCTTAGATGAACTCATAGATGGATCTTGGTGAAACCGTAGGAAATTTTTTAATTTTCTGCAACGTTCCCCAACAGTGGCATCATGAGCTAGGTCTATGCGTAGTTCTCTATTGCACGAGTAGAACACAATTTTGTTGTGGGCGTAGATGTTGTCAACTTTCTTGCCGCTACTAGTCTTATTTTGCTTCAGCGGTATTGTGGGATGAAGCGGCCCGGACCGACCTTACACGTACGCTTACGTGAGACAGGTTCCACCGACTGACATGCACAAGTTGCATAAGGTGGCTGGGTGTCTGTCTCTCCCACTTTAGTTGGAGCGGATTCGACGAAAAGGGTCTTTATGAAGGGTAAATAGAAGTTGACAAATCACGTTGTGGCTTTAACGTAGGTAAGAAAACGTTGTTGCTAGATCGCCTATAGAAGCCACGTAAAAAAACTTGCAACAACAATTAGAGGACGTCTAACTTGTTTTTGCAGCAAGTGTCTTGTGATGTGATATGGCCAAAAGTTGTGATGAATGATGAATGATATATTGTGATGTATGAGATCATGTTCTTGTAATAGGAATCACGACTTGCATGTCGATGAGTATGACAACCGGCAGGAGCCATAGGAGTTGTCTTTATTTTTTGTATGACCTGCGTGTCATTGAAGAATGCCATGTAAATTACTTTACTTTATTACTAAACGCGTTAGCCATAGAAGTAGAAGTAGTCGTTGGCATGACAACTTCATGAAGACACGATGATGGAGATCATGATGATGGAGATCATGGTGTCATGCCGGTGACGAAGATGATCATGGAGCCCCGAAGATGGAGATCAAAGGAGCTATATGATATTGGCCATATCATGTCACTACTATATAATTGCATGTGATGTTTATTATATTTATGCATCTTGTTTACTTAGAACGACGGTAGTAAATAAGATGATCCCTTACAACAATTTCAAGAAGTGTTCTCCCCTAATTGTGCACTGTTGCTAAAGTTCGTCATTTCGAAGCACCACGTGATGATCGGGTGTGATAGATTCTTACGTTCACATACAACGGGTGTAAGACAGTTTTACACATGCAAAAACACTTAGGGTTAACTTGACGAGCCTAGCATGTACAGACATGGCCTCGGAACACAGAGACCGAAAGGTCGAACATGAGTCGTATGGAAGATACGATCAACATGGAGATGTTCACCGATGATGACTAGTCCGTCTCACGTGATGATCGGACACGGCCTAGTCGACTCGGATCGTGTAACACTTAGATGACTAGAGGGATGTCTAATCTGAGTGGGAGTTCATTAAAATAATTTGATTAGATGAACTTAATTATCATGAACTTAGTCTAAAACCTTTGCAAATATGTCTTGTAGATCAAATGGCCAACGCTCATGTCAACATGAACTTCAACGCGTTCCTAGAGAAAACCAAGCTGAAAGATGATGGCAGCAACTATACGGACTAGGTCCGGAACCTGAGGATCATCCTCATAGCTGCCAAGAAAGCATATGTCCTAGATGGACCGCTAGGTGAAGCACCCATCCCAGAGAACCAAGACGTTATGAACGCTTGGCAGTTGCGTGCTGATGATTACTCCCTCGTTCAGTGCGGCATGCTTTACAGCTTAGAACCGGGGCTCCAAAAGCGTTTTGAGCAACACGAAGCAGATGAGATGTTCGAGGAGCTGAAAATGGTTTTACAAGCTCATGCCCGGGTCGAGAGATATGAAGTCTCCGACAAGTTCTAGAGTTGTAAGATGGAGGAAAATAGTTCTGTCAGTGAGCACATACTCAAAATGTCTGGGTTGCACAACCGCCTGTCGCAGCTGGACATTAACCTCCCGGACGAGGTGGTCATTGACAGAATCCTTCAGTCGCTCCCACCGAGCTACAAGAGCTTTGTGATGAACTACAATATGCAGGGGATGGTGAAAACTATTCCTGAAGTATTTTCAATGCTAAAGTCGGCAGAGGTAGAAATCAAGAAAGAACATCAAGTGTTGATGGTCAATAAAACCACCAAGTTCAAGAAGGGCAAGGGTAAGAAGAACTTCAAGAAGGACGGCAAGGATGTTGCCGCGCCTGGTAAGCCAGTTGCCAGGAAGAAGTCAAGCAATGGACCCAAGCCTGAGACTGATTGCTTTTATTGCAAAGGGAAGGGTCACTGGAAGCGGAACTGCCCCAAATACTTAGCGGACAAGAAGGCCGACAACACTAAAGGTATATTTGATATACATGTAATTTATGTGTACCTTACCAGTACTCGTAGTAACTCCTGGGTATTTGATACCGGTGCCATTGCTCATATTTGTAACTCACAGCAGGAGCTGCGGAATAAGCGGAGACTGGCGAAGGACGAGGTGACGATGCGCGTCGGGAATGGTTCCAAGGTCGATGTGATCGCCGTCGGCACGCTACCTCTACATTTACCTACGGGATTAGTTTTAAACCTTAATAATTTTTATTTAGTGCCAAGTTTGAGCATGAACATTGTATCTGGATCTCGTTTGATACGAGATGGCTACTCATTTAAATCCGAGAATAATGGTTGTTCTATTTATATGAGAGATATGTTTTATGGTCATGCCCCGATGGTCAATGGTTTATTCTTAATGAATCTCGAGCGTAATGTCACACATATTCATGGTGTGAATACCAAAAGATGTAAAGTTGATAACGATAGTCCCACATACTTGTGGCACTGCCGCCTTGGTCACATTGGTGTCAAGCGCATGAAGAAGCTCCATGCTGATGGATTTTTAGAGTCTCTCGATTATGAATCATTTGACACATGCGAACCATGCCTCATGGGCAAAATGACCAAGACTCCGTTCTCCGGAACAATGGAGCGAGCAACCAACTTATTGGAAATCATACATACCGATGTGTGTGGTCCAATGAGCATTGAGGCTCGCGGAGGATATCATTATGTTCTCACTCTCACTGATGACTTGAGTAGATATGGGTATGTCTACTTAATGAAACACAAGTCTGAGACCTTTGAAAAGTTCAAGGAATTTCAGAATGAGGTAGAAAATCAACGTGACCGAAAGATAAAATTCCTACGATCAGATCATGGAGGAGAATATTTAAGTCATGAATTTGGTACGCACTTAAGGAAATGTGGAATCATTTCACAACTCACGTCGCCTGGAACACCTCAGCGTAACGGTGTGTCCGAACGTCGTAACCGCACTCTATTGGATATGGTGCGGTCTATGATGTCTCTTATCGATTTACCGCTATCATTTTGGGGATACGCTCTAGAGACAACTACATTCACTTGAAATAGGGCACCGTCTAAATCCGTTGAGACGACACCGTATGAATTATGGTTTGGGAAGAAACCTAATCTGTCGTTTCTAAAAGTTTGGGGATGCGATGCTTATGTCAAGAAACTTCAACTTGAAAAGCTCGAACCCAAGTCGGAAAAATGCGTCTTCATAGGATACCCTAAGGAAACCATTGGGTATACCTTCTACTTAAGATACGAGGGCAAGATCTTTGTTGCCAAGAATGGATCCTTTCTGGAAAAAGAGTTTCTCTCGAAAGAAGTAAGTGGGAGGAAAGTAGAACTCGATGAAGTACTACCTCTTGAACAGGAAAGTAGTGCAGCTCAGGAAAATGTTCCTGTGATGCCTACACCGACTAGAGAGGAAAATAATGATGATGATCAAGGTACTTCGGATCAAGTTGCTACTGAACTTCGTAGGTCCACAAGGACACGTTCCGCACCAGAGTGGTACGGCAACCCTGTCCTAGAAATCATGTTGTTAGACAATGGTGAACCTTCGAACTATGAAGAAGCGATGACGGGCCCAGATTCCAACAAATGGCTTGAAGCCATGCGATCCGAGATAGAATCCATGTATGAAAACAAAGTATGGAGTTTGACAGACTTGCCCGATGATCGGCGAGCGATCGAAAACAAATGGATCTTTAAGAAGAAGACGCACACGGATGGTAATGTTACCATCCATAAAGCTCGACTTGTCGCTAAGGGTTATCGGCAAGTTCAAGGGGTTGACTACGATGAGACATTCTCTCCCGTAGCGAAGCTGAAGTCCATCCGAATCATGTTATCAATTGCCGCATACTATGATTATGAGATATGGCAGATGGACGTCAAAACGGCATTCCTTAACGGACATCTTAAGGAAGAACTATATATGATGCAGCCGGAAGGTTTTGTCGATCCTAAGAATGCTAACAAAGTATGCAAGCTCCAGCGATCCATTTATGGGCTGGTGCAAGCATCTCGGAGTTGGAACATTCGCTTTGATGAGATGATCAAAGCGTTTGGGTTTATGCAGACTTATGGAGAAGCCCGCGTTTACAAGAAAGTGAGTGGGAGCTCTGTAGCATTTCTCATATTATATGTAGATGACATACTCTTGATGGGAAATGATATAGAACTTTTGGACAGCATTAAGGCCTACTTGAATAAGTGTTTTTCAATGAAGGACCTTGGAGAAGTTGCTTACATATTAGGCATCAAGATCTATAGGGATAGATCGAGACGCCTCATAGGTCTTTCACAAAGCACATACCTTCATAAGATTTTGAAGAAGTTCAAAATGGACCAGTCCAAGAAAGGGTTCTTGCCTATGTTGCAAGGTGTGAAATTGAGTTCGGCTCAATGCCCGACCACGGCAAAAGATAAAGAAGAGATGAGTGTCATCCCCTATGCTTCAGCCATAGGATCTATTATGTATGCCATGCTGTGTACCAGACCTGATGTAAACCTTGCCGTAAGTTTGGTAGGAAGGTACCAAAGTAATCCCCGCAAGGAACATTGGACAGCGGTCAAGAATATCCTGAAGTACCTGAAAAGGACAAAGGACATGTTTCTCGTTTATGGAGGTGACGAAGAGCTCGTCGTAAAGGGTTACGTCAACGCTAGGTTCGACACAGATCTGGATGACTCTAAGTCACAAACCGGATATGTGTATATGTTGAATGGTGGAGCAGTAAGCTGGTGCAGCTGCAAGTAGAGCGTCCTGGCGGGATCTACATGTGAAGCGGAGTACATGGAAGCCTTGGAGGCAGCGCATGAAGCAATTTGGGTGAAGGAGTTCATCACCGACCTAGAAGTCATACCCAATGCGTCGGGGCCGATCAAACTCTTCTATGACAACACTGGAGCTATTGCCCTTGCCAAGGAGCCCATGTTTCACAAGAAGACCAGGCACATCAAGCGCCGTTTCAACTCCATCCGTGAAAATGTTCAAGATGGAGACATAGATATTTGCAAAGTACATACAGATCTGAATGTCGCAGATCCGTTGACTAAACCTCTCCCGCGAGCAAAACATGATCAACACCAGAACTCTATGGGTGTTCGATTCATCACAATGTAACTAGATTATTGACTCTAGTGCAAGTGGGAGACTGTTGGAAATATGCCCTAGAGGAAATAATAAAAGGTTATTATTATATTTCCTTATTCATGATAATTGTCTTTATTCATGCTATAACTGTATTATCTGGAAATCGTAATACACGTGTGAATACATAGACCATAATATGTCCCTAGTAAGCCTCTAGTTGACTAGCTCGTTGATCAACAGATAGTCATGGTTTCCTGACTATGGACATCAGATGTCGTTGATAACAGGATCACATCATTAGGAGAATGATGTGATGGATAAGACCCAATCTTAAGCATAGCACAAGATCGTGTAGTTCGTTTTGCTAGAGCTTTTCCAATGTCAAGTATCTTTTCCTTAGACCATGAGATCGTGTAACTCCCGGACACCGTAGGAGTGCTTTGGGTGTACCAAACGTCACAACGTAACTGGGTGACTATAAAGGTGCACTACAAGTATCTCCGAAAGTGTCTGTTGGGTTGACACGGATCAAGACTGGGATTTGTCACTCCTTATGACGGAGAGGTATCTCTGGGCTCACTCGGTAATGCATCATCATAATGAGCTCAAAGTGACCAAGTGTTTGGTCACGGGATCATGCATTACGGTACGAGTAAAGTGACTTGCCGGTAACAAGACTGAACGAGGTATTGGGATACCGACGATCGAGTCTCGGGCAAGTAACGTACCGATTGACAAAGGGAATAGTATACGGGGTTGATTGAATCCTCGACATCGTGGTTCATTCGATGACATCATCGAGGAGCATGTGGGAGCCAACATGGGTATCCAGATCCCGCTGTTGGTTATTGATCGGAGAGCCGTCTCGGTCATGTCTGCGTGTCTCCCGAACCCGTAGGGTCTACACACTTAAGGTTCGGTGACGCTAGGGTTATTAGGAAGACTTGTATGTGATTACCGAATGTTGTTCGGAGTCCCGGATGAGATCCCGGATGTCACGAGGAGTTCCAGAATAGTCCGGAGGTGAAGATTTATATATAGGAAGTGCTGTTTCGGCCATCGGGAAAGTTTCGGGGTCACCCGGTATTGTACCGGGACCATCGGAAGGGTCCCGGGGGTCCACCGGGTGGGGCCACCCATCCCGGAGGGCCCCGTGGGCTGAAGTGGGGAGGGGACCAGGCCCTGGTGGGCTGGTGCACCCCTCCCCTGGGCCCCCCTCTGCGCCTAGGGTTGGGAACCCTAGGGGAGGGGGCGCCTCCACTTGCCTTGGGGGGCACTCCACCCCCCTTGGCCGCCGCCCCCCTAGAGATCCCATCTCTACGGCCGGCTACCCCCCTGGGGGCCTATATAAAGGGGGGGAGGGGAGGGCAGTCGCACCCCTGACCCTTGGCGCCTCCCTCCCCCTGCTACACCTCTTCTTCCTCCCGCGGTTGCTTGGCGAAGCCCTGCCGGAGTACTGCTTCTCCACCACCACCACGCCGTCGTGCTGCTGCTGGAGTCTTCTTCCTCAACCTCTCCTTCCCCCTTGCTGGATCAAGAAGGAGGAGACGTCATCCGCTCCGTACGTGTGTTGAACGCGGAGGTGCTGTCCGTTCAGCACTTGGTCATCGGTGATTTGGATCACGGCGAGTACGACTCCATCATCCCCGTTCTCTTGAACGTTTCCGCTCGTGATCTACAAGGGTATGTAGATGCACTCCTATCACTCGTTGCTTAGATGAACTCATAGATGGATCTTGGTGAAACCGTAGGAAAAATTTTCATTTTCTGCAACGTTCCCCAACACTTCTCATGGCACCCCGTAATATGGCAAATAAAGTCCGAACACTTTCAACAGTGCGGCACCCCGAACTTATAGCATTATATGCATTAGCTCCGAATCATGTCTTGGGTCTACAGTTGGGATAGCCCGGCTGCCTTGTTTTGGTGCCTTACGTTCCGTTATATCAGCTAAGGTAGCGCAGGGAGAACTACTGCGATTGTGTCAAGGTTCTTCCGGACAAGCACCTTAGTAGAGAAAGCCGAAAACTGACCAGCATGATGTGGCGAGAGCTGGTCGCTGTTCGAGAGGTCCTAAAATCCTTAAAGATTTTCCACTTTAGGCGATAAATCGGCTTCGTCCGATAAAGGCGTGTATAGTGCCCCAGTTCGGCCTTCCGAATTCTAGGGGCTTCGCCGAAATTTAAAATTCTAGACTTCTATGGCTAAGTGAAAGTTATAAAGCCGCATAGTCCGATTGCCTTGTTTGCTGCGCCGGACACCTCCTTAATGGACCAAACAATTGGATAAAGAGTGTCCGGGTTTTCCACGAACACCCCTATACTAGTTACGTGGGGGCGGAAGCTGACGACTGGCCTACTTTTAGAATTTTATAAACAGCCGCACAAAAGGTAATATTTTAAATAAACAAAAGCGCTACATAGCGCAAGTAACTTCGTCCTTAAAATACAAACATGACAGAAGTGAATTCATTCAAAAATGGTGTCCTTGGTACATTCATCAGCCACGAGACGAGCACCCTTCATAACGCCATCATAGTATAGCTCGGGATGGCGATGCGCCTTGCCCTTCGGCGGCCCGTCCTTGACCAGCTTCTCCGCATCCAGCTTGCCCCAATGCACCTTGACGCGGGCAAAGGCCCGGCGGGCACCCTCGATACAAACGGATCGCTTGATCTCCTCAAGCCGTAGGCAGGCGTCGACCATCCGCTTGATCAGGCCAAAGTAGCTACTGGGCATGAGCTCACCAGGCCACATCCGGACTATGAAATATTTCATAGCTAGTTCGGCCGCCCTGTGGAGTTCAACCAACTGCTTTAGTTGGTCACTCGGAGGCATCGGGTGTTCAGTCCCAGCATACTGGGACCAGAATAGCTTCTCCGTTGAGTTCCCCTCCTGGGCACGGTAGGACTCCGCAGCGTCTGATACGCTACGTGGCAGATCTGCGAATGCCCCTGGAGAGCTCCGAATTCGAGTAAGTAAAAGAAACGCCTCCACATGTTTGCTTTGCATAAAGAACTTCCTACCCGCTGCTATCTTTTTGGCCTCCTGGATCTCCTGCTATGCTTTCTCGGCTTCGGCCTTGGCGTCTTTCAAATTCACAAGGGCCTTCGCAAGCTCGGCCTCTTTCGCCTTCAGATCATGCTCCACGGACTCGTACTTCTTGCCAAGGTCCTCGAGCTCTTGCTGTACCTCACCTACCCTAGCACTTTGCTTTTCACGCTCCTTACATTCCAAGGCCGCCTTGTCTTCGGCCTCGGACAACGCCTTCTTCAGGGATGCCACTTCGGCGGTGGCCCCTATTACACAGTCACGACACTTAGGTGTTAGACTCACCAAATTTGCCTATCCTTAAATGCATAAGAGTGGGAATCACTTACCCTTGTTCTCTTCGAGCCGCCTCTTCGTGAGGTCGAGCTCTCCCTGCGCCTGCTCCAGGTCCCGTTTCAGTTCGGCAACCTTGGCAGTACGGGCAGCAGCAGCAAGCAGCACAGCCTGCTTATTCACAACAATACTTATTATTAGACTCCTGCTGTCGTGGGGAACGAACACCTATGGGGCAGAGCCCCTTTCAGTCCGGCAAGGGAGCGGAGGGCACACGAAGAGCAGATCGAGGCGAAGCACGCGAGGGATTTTACCCAGCTTCGGAGCTCTCCGGAGAGATAAAACTCCTACTGCTGCTTTGTGGTGGTATTATGTTCTTGCTCAAGAGTGTGAGCGTTCTGTAGTTTCGAATGAGTCGAACCTCCTCTATGCTGCGCATGGGCCTCCTTTTATAGGCTAAAGGGGTCACCGACAGGTGGCAACGTAGAGAGGGGTACAAATGTAAAAAGGGTGGTTGGTACAACTGCTATCTACAGTGCACCCTACCTAACTCTGACGGCAGGGGACAAGCGCATTTAATGCCCGTCCGCCTCTCCCAACAGTGCAGAGAAGCGACCGTTAGGGGCACCACCGCTTGCCACGATGGCCTTCTCGTCATCTCCACTTGCCACCTCGCACCGCTTGGCTGCACAGCTCCCCTCCACGTGTGCTCGGAACGATCCTGTGGCGACACGTCGTCGGATGCGCTGGAGCGTGGGCGCAGAGTGGTGGCTTCGCCGCGGCAAGTGCCTTGCCGCGGTCGTTGTCTTGTTGCACCCGAAAGCTTATCGCTCGCCGGGTCTTGTCGGGACGCGCGGCGCGTCGCGGCAAGTTTCTTGGCTGGCCCTCCCGGCAAGCTCCTCTTGCCGGGGCCTTGTTGTCGGGGCGTATCTCTCTGTGGCCACGAGCACCTATGGGGCACGGGGGGCCCCTTCTAGTCCGGCAAGGGGGGCGGAGGCCGTGCGCAGAGCAGATCGAGGTCGAGCGCGCGGGGGAGACGGGCGATTTTTACCCAGCTTCGGAGCTCTCCGGAGAGATAAAACTCCTACTGCTGCTTTGTGTTCGTATTCGATTTTGCTCGAGGGTGCGAGCGTATGGTGGTGTTGCATGTGTTGAATGGACCAAACCCCTTCTACGTGCGCATGGGCCTCCCTTTTATAGTCTGAAGGGGGCACCAACAGGTGGCAGCGTAGGAAGAGGTGGTAGAAAGGTAAAAACACAGGTTGGTACAACAGTGACCAACAGTGTCCTCTACCTAACTCTGATGGCAGGGGACAAGGGCATTTAATGCCCGTCCGGTCGCCCCAACAGTGCAGAGAAGCGACCGTTAAGTGAGCCACCGGTTGCCACGATGGCGTCTCTGTCAGCTCCACTTGCCACCTCGCCCCGCATGGCTGCGTAGTGCCTCGCCACGTGCCCTTGGGATGGCCCTGTGATGACACGTCGCCGGATGCGCTGGAGTTTGGGTGGCAGCCTTGCCGCGGCAAGTGCCTTGCCACGGCCCTTCTCTTGTTGTGCCGGCAAGCTTGCCGGCCGTCGGGCCTTGCCGGGATGCGCGGGGCGCCGCGGCAAGTCTTCTGGCGATGCCTTGGTTGGCCTTCCTGGCAAGCTCCTCTTGCCGAGGCCTTTGTTTTCTTGGTTAGTACTTTGTTCTTGAATGGCGGTAATAGGAAATGGTGGAGGGTCTTGGCGGGCGCCCGGCAAGCCTTGCCGCGGGGCGCTACGACTGCCCGTGCACAAGTTCGGGGTACTAAGGTGCCCCCCTACTTTAGTACACCGACAGGAGCCCCCGGGCCTGGGCCATACACGGTGCCGAGCGTTGTTGGGCCAGGCCCAAAACAGTGCACGGGCACGCGTGGCCTGGGTCCACACAGAATCGGACTCCGTGTCCACCGCGTCCTCCCGCAACGGCACGCGTCGATTGCGGCGTCGTGGGAGACGTGGGTGGTGCGTGCGATCTTTAAGGCGTCCACCCCCGTGATCACGGGGCAGGGCGAGGTCACTTCATCCGTCGCCCCGGCTTCGCTTTTTCGCCACGCGGCTCCCATGCGCGGGGGGTCGTGGGCGGCGAAGGTGGGAGACCGAGCCGTCACGGGCGGAGATGGTGAGTCGGCCCCGCTCCTCTGCCCTCCCCGTGCTCTGATTGGCTGAGCGGGGCGGCCGAGCCCCCACCTCGCTCCTTAAAAAGGGCGGAAGGGGAGCATAAAAATCCCGCACTTCCTCTTCTTCCTCTTTCTTCAACTTCCGTTACTCTTCCTCCCATCTGCCATGGAGGGAGGGAACCCTGGTCCTTCATCTGTGGCGGCGAGGGTCGCCACCAGGCAGCGTACCTCTCCCTATCCTGCGCCTATAGCAGCGGAGCCAGCCACGAGGGGAAGAGGGAGGGGGCGAGGCCGCGGACGAGGTCGTGGACGTGGTCGGAGCGCTCGGGGGAGAGGCGGCCGGGGTGGTGCGCCACCCTCGTCTTCGCCGGCAGCTCCTCTCCTTGAAGCGGTCCACATCGGGGATGACCCCTGGGAGTTCTTCGTCAAGCTGCGCCGGGCACCTCGTCGCCGCCTCCGGCTACCGGCCCCGTTCGTGAGCGCGATGGAACCGGATCCGCCCGAGATGTTGGAGTTGCGCATGAGGGGCTGCGGGATCAGCGGCACTCGAGTTAGTGTCGTATCCCCAGCCCCCGGCGTGATGTACTTCGATCGAGGGTGGAAGACGTTCGCCCGCATCCATAGCTTGACGGCGGGGTTTACCCTCCATTTTAAGTTAATGGAGGGCGACCTTCTCGCTGTCAAGGTCTTCGGGGACTCCGGCACCCGGGCGAGATGCTGCGTGGACAGCTCCTCCGATAGCGAAGGCCCCTCCTCGAGCGAGAGTGACGAGGAGGGAAGCGACAGCGACGACACGGACGGCGGGTCCGACTAGGCGCCGGACGCCGCCTCGCGCGCCACCGGCGACCCCACCATCCGGGTCGCCGACCTTCTGAACTCCTCGGGGCCGTCTCCTTGGGCGGCTGGCGTAGGGAGGCTACGGAAGAGGAAGAGGGGTGGCGGCAAGGCCGTCAAGTCGGAGTACGAGGGCGAGGTGCCCTCGACAGCGTGCTGACGTCCTGCCGCCCTGTCTTCGAGCTCTGCCTCCGGCGCCCCCGTCTCCGCCAAGCTCCTGGCCGGCCCCCGGGATGTTCTCTTGGTGTCTTTTGGCACCCGTAGCTCGCCTAGGCGCCCCTTTTGCCCTCCCCGGCAAGCTTCTCTTGCCGGGGCCTCCTTGACCTACCTCCTGGAGAGAGAAACAGGAGAGGGATTACGGGCATCTTATCTTTCAATTTGTAAGCCTTCGGGCCTTAGCTGTATTTAAAATTTGTAATCCTCTCTATCATGTTTTTCATCCTCTAAGGACTTGTACTAAATTGTGATGTTTTTTAATGAAAAGAGGGGAACGCTTGCTGGATTAAGTCCTTTACTTGATTTTGTGCCTTGTATGTTCCCACCCTACGCTTCTAGGGAACTTGCCGGCGCAAACACGCTTGCTGAGTGCGGAACGTCAGCAGCCCGCTGGCGGTGTTGCTCCCGGCAAGAAACCTTGTCGGGCCAGTTGCAGCGCGCTTGTATTGTTGAGCGGACTCGGAAACAAATCAAGGGCGCAACTTGGCCGCGACTCGGCCCCTCCGCGCACGGGTTTTTCTTTACAAGGCACACTCGTTCAAGGACGCGGCCCCGCCTTCCCCAGTCCGTAAGAGGATGCATGATGAGGGATGAAAAACTTATCTGATGCCGCAGCCCCCGGCGACTCTAGCTTGCCGGGGATGAATCTTGGCATTTGCAGCCCCCGGCAACTCTGGCCCCGCCGAGACCTAGCTGCCGGTGCGCCTTCCCTTGCCCTTGCCGCTGACGCTGCGGCCTCCGGGGACCATGGCCTGCCGCGAAGGAACTTCGGTACTTGCAGCCCCCAGCGAAGCCGGTTTGCCGGGGCCCCTGTGCCAGTGCGCCCTTCTGGTTTTTTCTTGTCGCTGTTATCATAGTCACGAAAATAACTAAGACAGCACCGTAATAAGTTACTCTTCCGTGGGATGATTTTTTTAGGTTGGGCAACGCAATGCCATGCTTCGCCCTTCGTATGTTTACACTCTACACTTTTTAGGGGACTTGCCGACATGTACACACTTGCTGAGTGCGGAACATCAGCAGCCCGCTGGCGGTGTTGCCTCCGGCAAGAAACCTCGTCGGGCTAGTTGCGGCGCGCTTTCATCGTCGAGCGGACTCGAAACAGATCAAAGGCGCAACTTAGCCGCGAGTTAGCTCCTCTGCGCACAAGTTTCTCATACGAAGGACGTCCAACGGCAAGGCTTGCCATGTTACGTCCTCTACTTCATTACATCCCTTGTACGTTTTTACCCTACGCTTTTAGGGAACTTGCCGGCGCTAACACACTTGCTGAGTGCGGAACATCAGCAGCCCGCTGGCGGTGTTGTTTCCGGCAAGAAACCTTCTCGGGCCGGTTGCAGCGCACTTGTATTGTTGAGCGGACTCGGAAACAAAGCAAGGACGCAACTTAACCACGAGTTGGTTCCTCCGCGCACAGGTTTTTCGTACAAGGGACGAACGCTCGAGGAATATAACATAAAAGCTTAGGACTAAAAAGTGCTCTGTACTCAAGCTTGGGTGACTTAGCTTTTCCGTCTTCAGCGATCCGCCGAGGCCGCACTTCCCCTTGACTTCCTCCCTTGTATGTTTTCGCCCTCACGCTTTCAGGGAACCCGCCAGCGCAAACACGCTTGCTGAGCGCAGGACATCAGCAGCCCGCTGGCGGTGTTGCCTCCGGCAGGAAGAACTCGTCGGGCTAGTTGCGGCGCGCTTTCATCATCGAGCGGACTCGAAACAGATCAAAGGCGCAACTTAGCCACGGTTCGACCCCTCTGCGCGCAGGTTCTTCATACCAGGTGCGGATTTTCAGGGAATGCAACTCAAAAGTTCAAAACTGGCAGCTTTCTTTGCCTCACTGGCCGGTAGATCTCGATGGCGCGTCCTCGACAGCAGCGCGGAACTCCGGAGAGGCGTGCTTGCCGGAGCGGGCACCAGAGCTGTTCTTGCCGGGCTTAGTCTTTGGTTGGTCTGCCTTTGCCTTCTCGCACTTGCCGGTGGAGCTCGATGGTGCGTCCTCGACGGCAGCGCAGCACTCCGGGGAGGTGCACTTGCCAGAGTGGGCATCAGAGCTATTCTTGCCGGACTGGGCTTTCTTCTTCCCCCGGGAAGCTTCAGCGGCAAGTGGCTCGCGCTCTGCTGCGGCTGCTGCTTCCCGGTAGATCTTGTCGGCGCAGATGAGTGCATCTCTCTTGTCACCTTGGACAGAAATGACACTCATCGGGCCAGGCATCTTGAGCACATTGTATGCGTAGTGAGAGGCCGCCATGAACTTGGCGAGCGCGGGCCGGCCGAGTATCCCATTGTAGGGTAATGGGATATCAGCCACGTCGAATGTGACCCTCTCCATCCTGAAATTCAGCTCGCTGCCAAACGTCACTGGCAATGTGATCTTCCCCTTGGGCTTGCTTCTTCCCGGATTTATCCCTTGAAAGGTACCAGTCTCTTCGAGCTCGCTGTCGGGGATCTGGAGCTTCTTGAGCACCGCGGAGGAAATCAGGTTCAGGCCGGCCCCGCCGTCAACCAACATCTTCGTGACCTTGAGGTTGCGGATTGTTGGTGAGACCAACATTGGCAAGCACCCGACCGCAGTGATGCGATCAGGGTGGTCCTCAACGTCAAAGATGATGGGCGTGCTGGACCACTTCAGAGGCTTGCGCGCCTCGACGGACGGCTCCGCTGCGTTCACTCTCGCACCCACTGCTTGAGTTGGCGGTGCGAGGTGTGCAGAGAGGCGCCGCCGTCGATGCACAACACCTCTGTCGGCTTCTGAAACTCTTGGTCATCGGTCTCATCTTCCTCCATCTCATCATCCTCATCCTCATCTTCGTCCTTGTCGCGGCCGCGGGGAGGCCTATCTCCTTGCCGTGGCTTGGCCTTGCTGCGGTGCCCTCCCCGGGCGGGAAGCTTCTTGCCGGATCCTCCGCCACCTCCCTGGGCTCTCTCCTTATCGCGGCGCTCGTACTCGGCTTTCTGTAGCTCCGCCATCTGCTCGACTTTCTTGCAGGTTTGGAGATCGTGGCCCTTGGTGTGGTGGATCTTGCAATACCGCTTGCCGGAACCATCCTGCTTGTCGGCGGCTACCACGGCCTCGCCGGAGTCATCGGCTTTGGCCTTGTCGGAGCCGCCTCCATTGCCGGAATGCTCAACAGCCAGCACATCCTTAGCCTTTCTCTTCCTGTTGTTCCACCTCCGGTTCTTCCTTGCCGGGGCGGCATCCTCACTGTGAGATCCTTCTGCTCCTGCAACATCTCCGGGGATTTTTCTCCCCTCCTCAGCCCGTGCGCACTTGTCGGCCAGAGCGTAGAGCTCGCTGACGTCTCTGATCTTGCACATCGCCATCTCCTCCCTCATCCTGCGGTTACCCACGTTCTGATGAAACGCGCTGATAACTGTGGCAGGGTGGACGTCTGGGATGTTGCGCTGCACCTGGCTGAATCTCTGTATGTACTTGCGCAGGGGCTCCCCCTCCTTCTGGACGAGCAAGTGGAGGTCACTCTCCTGACCATGAGGCTTGTGGCCAGCTGTGAAGGCGCCGACAAACTGATGACACAGGTCCGCCCATGAAGAGATGGAGCCGTCCGGCAAGTGCATGAGCCAAGATCTGACGTTGGGTTTGAGCACCAGCGGGAAGTAGTTGGCGAGGATCTTCTCATCGCGTCCTCCGGCAGCCTGCACCACGATGGTGTAGATGCTGAGGAAGTCCGACGGATGTATCCTGCCATCATACTTCTCGGGCACGTCTGGCTTGAAGTTCTTGGTTTTGGGCCACTGGACTTGCCGCAGCTCGCGGGTGAACGCAGGGCAACCTACCGCGTACGGCAAGTCGCCTGGTTCCCCTGGTGCGTGCATATCGACAGTGGGCCCAGCACGCTGGTCAGATTGACGTCTTGTTTCCCTTCTGCGCTCGATACGAGTGCGAGCGTCTTCGTGCCGTCGTTCTTGAAGAACGTGGCGTTGATCGCGTCGGGTTCGTGGGTCCGACGACGCGGTGGAGTCGCCATCGGGGTTGGTCCGACGAGCCGGCGATCTTGGCCTTCTGGGCTGGGAGTGCACGGAGGTGGCACCCCCAGCGGTCTTGTCGGCGTCGGCTTGCGCCTGGGCGCCTTGCCGGGGCCTCGATGCGCTCGGTTGCCGGGGCTTGTCGCCGTTGGCGAAGCCGATGAGGCTGTATATGGTCATCCTCTAGTCGTCGATCTTGTGCGGCGCCGGAGGGTAGTCTAGAAGCAGCTGGGCTCGGGCCAGCGCTTCCTCTGCTGTCTTGGGTGGCGGTGGTGACGAGCGGCGCGAGGAGCGGGATGTGCTCGGACTCCCAACTGGATTGGGAGGTGCAACACCCCGTCCGAGCGACCGTACCTCGTTCGCGCCAGCATGCGGGCGTGCATGCTGACCTCGAACGTCCCACGACCCACCAGCTTGGCCTTGCTCCAATGCGAGCACGGTGCTAGGAGCACCGGGGCGTTGTTGACCTTGCACCTCCTGGGAAGGGTGCGGTGTCTGCACGGTCGCCGACGCTTGCGAGGCCTTGTTTTTGGATCTGGTGACGACGTGAGTCCCACCGTCGGTGCCCGCTCCTCCGCCGGCGTCCACTCCACCACCCGTTTGCTCCGGCGGTGGTGGCGGAATCGATGTAGACGGAGCGGCCACCTCCGAAGGCTTCTTCTTCGGTGGCATGTTGATGAAGGCGTTGATGCAGCGCGCGCGGAGACCGGATCAGATGCTCACGACCTCGACGCACCCCTACCTGGCGCGCCAAAGATGTCGGGGCGTATCTCTCTGTGGCCACGAGCACCTATGGGGCACGGGGGGCCCCTTCTAGTCCGGCAAGGGGGGCGGAGGCCGTGCGCAGAGCAGATCGAGGTCGAGCGCGCGGGGGAGACGGGCGATTTTACCCAGCTTCGGAGCTCTCCGGAGAGATAAAACTCCTACTGCTGCTTTGTGTTCGTATTCGATTTTGCTCGAGGGTGCGAGCATATGGTGGTGTTGCGTGTGTTGAATGGACCGAACCCCTTCTACGTGCGCATGGGCCTCCCTTTTATAGTCTGAAGGGGGCACCAACATGTGGCAGCGTAGGAAGAGGGGGTAGAAAGGTAAAAACGCAGGTTGGTACAACAGTGACCAATAGTGTCCTCTACCTAACTCTGATGGCAGGGGACAAGGGCATTTAATGCCCGTCCAGTCGCCCCAACAGTGCAGAGAAGCGACCGTTAAGTGAGCCACCGGTTGCCACGATGGCGTCTCTGTCAGCTCCGCTTGCCACCTCGCCCCGCATGGCTGCGTAGTGCCTCGCCACGTGCCCTTGGGATGGCCCTGTGATGACACGTCGCAGGATGCGCTAGAGTTTGGGTGGCAGCCTTGCCGCGGCAAGTGCCTTGCCGCGGCCCTTCTCTTATTGTGCCGGCAAGCTTGCCGGCCGTCAGGCCTTGCCGGGACGCGCGGGGCGCCGCGGCAAGTCTTCTGGCGATGCCTTGGTTGGCCTTCCCGGCAAGCTCCTCTTGCCGGGGCCTTTGTTTTCTTGGTTAGTACTTTGTTCTTGAATGGCGGTAATAGGAAATGGTGGAGGGTCTTGGCGGGCGCCCGGCAAGCCTTGCCGCGGGGCGCTACGACTGCCCATGCACAAGTTCGGGGTACTAAGGTGCCCCCCTACTTTAGTACACCGACACTTGTCCTTCCCGGCAAGCTCCTCTTGCCGGAGCCTTGTCTTCTTAGTTAAAACACTTTGTTCTTGAATGGCACAAATATGAGCTATGGAGGATCTTGGCGGATGCCCGGCAAGCCTTGCTGCTGGGCGCTGCGACTGCCCGTGCACAAGTTCGGGATACTAAGGTACCCCTACTTTAGTACACCGACAGGAGCCCCCGGGCCTGGGCCACACACGGTGCCGAGCGCTGTTGGGCCAGGCCCAAAATAGGGCACGGGCACGCGCGGCCTGGGTCCATACCAAATCTAACTCCGTATCCACCGCGCCCTCCCGTAACGGCACGCGTCAAACGCGGCATCGTGGGAGAGATCATGGGCTATTCTTTAATCAAGAAAGGCGTAACGTTCGCCTCTCCTCTTTATAAGCAGAGGAAACAGCGGCCGTTCCCCCACCTTCGCCACTTGTGGTTCCTTCCTCAGAAAGCTCCGCCGCTCCCCTCCGCTTCCCAAGCCGAAAGAGAGCAGCGCTCCGCCCTCGCCGCCGCCATTGCCGCCGTCGCCGCCGCCCTTCTCCACCGCTTCCGCCATGGCTCCGAAGACCGGAAAGAGTGCGAAGTCGGCTGAGGCGCTGCGGCTCGAGGCGCTGCGCAAGGAGCAAGCACTTTTCCCCCCCGAGCTCACCCCGAAGGCGCTGCGGGAGGAGTTCTATCTCTTCTGGTCGACGGAGACGCGGGCGCATCCGCGCACGCAGACGCTCTCCGCCGAAGCTTCTACTTCCAAGAGATGCCCAAAAGGGTACTATTTCTTCCCGTTGTTCTTCTATTGCGGGCTCTGCCCGCCCTTTTCCGATTTCTTCTGCGACATTATGAACACGTACGGCCTCCATCTCCTTGACTTCACTCCCAACGCCATTCTGACAATGGCGGTTTTCACGCATCTTTGCGAGAACTTCGTCGGAATCCACCCCAACGTTGCCCTTTTCCGCCACTACTTCATGCCCCGGGTCGAGAAAGGAGAGCCCTTGTCTGGCGGGGTCTCCTGGATCTTGAGGGCCGGCAAGAAGGAGGTGTACTTGGAGGGGGAGCTCCGCAGCAAATGGGACGAGTGGAGGGCCGAATGGTGTTGGATTGTTGACGCAGATCTGCAGCCGTTCACCAATTTGCGCCAAACCCGAGTAGTGCGCGGCGGCGACTGGAGCGCCCTGGCGGCTGACAACGCGAAGCTGAAGATCGCCACCACTAGGATCCTGCGGCTCAGGCTTGCCGGGCTCACCGTAGGGGCTGTTGGCGCGGACTTCCTTCGGCGCCGCATCGCCCCTCTGCAGGAGAGGGGGAGGCCCGCCTGGCTGTTCGGGGGCCCGGCAGATATCATAAGGCTGCGCCCAGGCCTCAATTTTAACTTCACTGTTTTGGAGTTGGACGGGATGCTCAAGGAGCTGTTCAAGCACGACTCCAACCATCCGGAGTGGTTCAGGCTGCCGCAGGGTGTCATCCCACTGTGCAACAACTCCCAGCTTGATCGCATCCGCGCACTGATGCCGGAGTGTGACTCGCACGGGATTATCCCAACTTGGCGGGAGCCCTCCGACGACATCGTGCGGCAATGCTTCGACGGCTTGCTGGAGGTAGCAGTCCGTGCCAACGAGCAGAGGCTCCTCACCCGCGACACCACTGACGACGAGATGCGGTACATCGCCACCAAGGCTGAAGAGGCGGCGGCAGCCGCCGCCGCGGGCGAGTTCGGGTTTACTTTGGAGGAGGCAGAGGTAGCCGAGGCGGCAAGCCTTGCCGACCGAGAGGACTTTGACGAGGAGGTCGTTGGCGAGGGGGGGCCCGAGGCCGAGGCGAGCGAGTCTGCCGAGGACGCAAGTGGCCAGCCATCTTCGAGTAGCTTGCCGCAGACGGGACCCTCAGCGCAGCCCCCAGCTCAACCAAGGAGGCGCCTCCGCAGGACCGGAGACACAGCAGGGCGGCAGACGGGCCAACAGCCGGCGCGCCGCAGGACACGCTCCACCGTGCCAAGCACTGCTGACACGGGAGCATCCCATGCCGCGCCGGCAACTGGAGAGGGGTCTTCTCGGGCCGCCACTCCCGATCCTGCCGCAGCTCCCGCCAAGCGTCCAAGGGAGCCTACTCCTCCACCTCGTCGCACTGAATGAGTGCCGGACTTCGACCTCTCCGTGCTGAGCTCCGATGAGGAGGAAGAAGAAGAGGAGGAGTAAGACTTTCTTCTTGTTGTACTTATGTTTCTTCGATTCTTGTTGTTTCTTGTTTTGTATCTGATCTGCTTCCCTCTGAACCTCGTTCCTTTTCAGGACTTTGGCCGAGAGAGCGGCGAAGAGGGCCAAGGGCCCCGTGGTAGTCATCGAGGATGATCCTGCTGTGACAACAGAGGACGCATCCGAGACCACCTTGACGGACCCGGCAACCTCTCCCCGAAGCAGCCCCCAGCGCAGCCCCCAGCGTAAGTACTTGTTCACTTCTTGCTGTGGGGCGCGCGTGGGTGCTCTTTCTTTGTTGACATCTTGACTGTTGACTTGCTTGTGTAGGAGCAGAGCAGGCCCATCAGGAGCAACCAGAAGCCGCTCCAGAAGTGCTGTCTGCTTCAACTACGCCGCCAAGGGGCGATTCTCCGACAAGGGAGCGCTCTCCGGCAAGGGAGAGGTCCCCGGCAAGGGATAGGACCAGCGAGCCTTCGGTGGTGGAGCCCATGATCACAAAGCCCAGCACAGGTAACCCTCCTTGTCGGAAATTTTCCCTTGGGTTCTTCTTCTGATCTTGTTTTTTGGATATTTGCTTGACTTTTTCTCCCTCTTCCCGTCTTCAGATCCTCCCTCCGCGGAGCCAATGGAGACCGAGGCCACTGGCGAGGAGAACGTGCGCGGCGATACTGGAGATGCCGCTGCTACTGAAGAGGAGGCCGGCGCTGATGACCCCGCCGACGAAGAGGCCGCCAAGGCTGCTGGCGCTGGAGCTGGCGAGGGGTCCGGCGACCGTACTGACGACCCGGGGGTCGCAGGAGCACAAGGTGCTACGCCGACCGCCGACCCCTCCGCCGCTGACACAGCACCAGGCTCCGAAGAGCCCCAGCCCGGCGCCTACTTGAAGGCCGGTGAGGGTGTCTTCATCAAGCTTCCCTGGGCATCGAGCTCTAGGGCGCCGGTCGAGGGAGAGGCTTTCGACGGGGAGGTGCTCGCCTCTGCAGGGCTGATAGTGGTTGACGCGCCAAGCAGCAGCAGTGGCGAGTCCGAAGAGGAGCAGTTGCTCCGGAAGTTAGTGTCGCTCTACCGCGCCCGGCAAGCGAAGCTGGAGTCCCGGGAAGCGCTTGTCGCACGGGCGAGAATTGACATAGAGAAGCTTGCGGAGGAACTTCAGAGCCGGAACCAAGAGGCCCTCCGGTCCATTGCTGAGGAGAGGGCGCAGCTTGTCGAGGCGCGGAAGGCTTTCCTCCTCGAGAAGGCAGAAGCTGAGGAGCAACAGAGGCTTGCCGCTGAAGAGCTGTCCACCCGGGAAGGTGAATTGACACAGCGGAAAGTCAATCTGGACAGCCACGAGGAGGACTTGCCGCACGCGAGCAATCACTTGGCGGGGCACTCAAGGAAGCGAAGGACGCTGCCGCAGCTGCCGAAGCCGCCAAGAAGGAATTAGAGGTGAAGATGACGCAGCTGGAGGCTGATCTGAAAGGGAAAGATGAGGAGCTTGCCGCGCTCCAGCGCGAACGCGAGAAGGATGCCCTCGCTCATGGTGATCTGCAAGTCCAACTCGCCGACAAGGGCAAGGAACTGAATGCCGCCAAGGACTCAAATGTTGATCTAGAGCTGAAGCTGGCCACGCTGACGGAGACACTGGACGGCGCCAAGAAGCGAGAGGAGGATTTTAAGAAAGAGATCAAGGCCAACGAGGAGCTGCTAACGAGGGCCGCCGAGACTCAAAACACCTTCAGGGCTATGGTGGAGCTCTGGACGGAGGGCCTCGTCAACATCGCTGCAGTCATCAACGACGAGCTGGCGCAACTGGACCTGGCGGGCTTCGGGTACTCCTCCGACGAGAACCTCCAGCCCAGCGCCAAGCTTACTCTTTTCTTCAAGGGTGTGGCGACGGCTCCCCAGCAACTCCGGGAAAGGATCCCAAAGCAGCTGGCTGACGAGTCGCGCGAAATCTGTGCCAAGGTCTTGGAGAAGGTGTTGGTGAAGGTGCTCTTCCGCAATCCGAACCTCAACCTCACCAACGTTCTCAAGAAGCTGCCGGTGGGTGCTGATCTTGCAGAGCTCAAAGCCATTGTCGCACCCATTGTGGACAAGGTAAATGAAGTCAGGAGGATCAACGGCGAGCGCGTGGATTAGGCTGCTCTTTCCCTCCTTTCCTTGCCGCTGCCATTTATGTTATGAGAACAATTTAGTCAGTGCCACGAGAAGTTTCCCTTGTAATATAACTTTATTCTGGGCAATGCTTGCTACATTATCTCCTTTACTTGATTCCTTTCTTTGCATGTTTTTACCCTACGCTTTTAGGGAACTTGCTGGCGCAGGCACGCTTGCCGCGAGTGCTGAGTGCGGAACATCAGCAGCCTGCTGGCGGTGCCGGCTCCGGCAAGAAACCTTGCCGCAACTAGTTGCAGCACACTTAAGTTGTTGAGCGGACTCGAAACAAAGTAAGGGCGCAACTAGCTACGAGGAGGTTCCTCCGCGCACAGGTTTTCCATACAAAACACAGTCGTTCAAGGAAGATAACTTAAAATTTTAAAAACTGATCATGCTCAGACTTTGGCGACTTAGCTTTTTCTTTTTGTCGTCTGCGTCCCGGCAAGGCTATACTTCTTTGAACGACGCATAGTCCACACCATTATCTTCTTATCTTCTCCTCCCCCCCGGTGAACTTGTGGGCGAAGGAACCTTCTCTTTGAGAAAAAGAGAGAAGAGAAAATAACGATATGGAGCCTTAAGGCTCGTTATTTCTTACCGGGGCAAGTGCTGCACAAAGTGTCAGATAAAGCATGCAAACAAGAAAGAATGCATGAAATTTGACAAGATGTGCGAAGCACATGAACTTTATTTATGCACGGGATCTGCGCCCGGCTTTGTACAAAGGGTTACATGCAACAGCGGCAAGGCTTGTACAAAAGGTGGTTGCCGGAACAGCGGGTTCCGGCAACCGCGCCTTATGGGTAAAACTTATGAAGATGCTCTATGTTCCAGGAATTGCTCACCGGAAAGCCATCTTCGGTCTCAAGGCGGACATCGCCGGGCCTAGTGACTTGCTTTACCCGATAAGGGCCTTCCCACTTTGGCGTCAACTTGTTGGAATTCTTGGCGGATTGAACGCGCTGAAGAACAAGGTCGCCTTCCTCGAAACTTCTGGCATTGACTTTGCGGCTATGGTAGCGGCACAAAGCTTGCTGGTAGCGAGCAGCTCGTACAGCAGCCTGAAGACGATCTTCCTCAAGGAGCAGCGCGTCATCTTGCCGCAGGTGCTCTTGCTCAAGCTCATCATAAGCGAGCACTCGAGGTGATCCGTATACGAGTTCCGTGGGGAGAACTGCCTCTGCTCCATAGACTAGAGCAAAAGGTGTCTGGCCAGTGGCTCGATTTGGCGTCGTCCTGATCGACCAAAGAACCACCGGCAGCTCCTCGATCCAATTTCTTCCGCACTTGTGCAGCCTGTCGAAAGTTCTGGTCTTGAGTCCGCGCAGCACTTCAGCGTTTGCCCTCTCCGCTTGACCGTTGCTTCTCGGGTGAGCAACAGAAGCGAAGCAGATCTTGGCGCCAAGATCTTGGACGTACTACATGAAGGTGCGGCTCGTGAATTGTGTGCCATTGTCGGTGATGATCCTGTTAGGGACTCCGAAACGGCAGACAATCGACCTGAAGAACTTGACTGCTGATTGTGCCGTCACCTTCCTCACTGCTTCCACTTCTGGCCACTTTGTGAACTTGTCGATTGCAACGTACAAGTACTCAAAGCCCCCGATAGCTCGGGGAAAGGGGCCGAGGATGTCGAGCCCCCAGATCGAGAATGGCTAGGATAAAGGGATCGTTTGGAGAGCTTGAGCTGGTTGATGTATCTGCTTGGAGTGGAACTGGCACGCTTCACACTTTGTTACTTGTGCAGTTGCATCCTGGAGGGCTGTTGGCCAGAAGAAATCTTGCCGGAAAACCTTGCCGGCAAGTGCTGTTGCGCCAATGTGGTGACCACATATGCCTCCATGTATCTCCGCCAACAGCTCCTGTCCTTCTTCCCAGGAAATGCACTTCAATTTCACTTCGTTGAATCTTCTTCTGTACAGTATGTCATCGACAAACTGGTACATACTTGATTGCTGGGCTACTCTCTCGGCTTCTTCTTGCTCCTCGGGAAGTTCTCCTGTTTGAAGGAAACGGACGATCGGCTGTGCCCATGCCGGAGCTTGTGGCTCGACGACAAGGACTAAAGGCGCAAATGCTGCTGCAGGAACATCTGCTTCCGCGACAAGAATCTGCGATTCAGCCGGAGCTTGATGTTCCCCAGCAAGCTTGCCGGAGCAAAACTTGTCGGGAGCGCCTGCTTCAACGAAGCAAACCCTAGGGCTTGTCGGAGCAGGCTGCTCCTCAGCATTCTTTGTGTTGATCTTGGGGACCTTCTTGACGGCGGCTTAGGGGAGCTCAGCCGGAAAGTAGTCACCAGAAACCAACTTCCTCTTCTTGCTCTGTCTAGTTGATGGTGTTACAGATGGTTGAGTCAGCTTGAGCACAAAGATCCCTGGTTCCACAGGCAACTTGAGTGCGGCACATTTCGACAGGCCATCGGCAACATCGTTCTGGGCTCTCAGAACATGTTCCATCTGCAAGCCGTCAAAATGCTCTTCCAACTTCCTCACTTCATCAATGTAGGCCTCCATCAATGGACTCTGATAATCTTTGTTCACTTGGCGGACGACAAGCTGCGAGTCACCCCTGACAATGAGCTTCTTGATCCCAAGGTCCGCAGCGATCCTGAGTCCAGCAAGCAAGCCTTCATACTCTGCAGTATTGTTTGTCGCTTGCTCTTTGGGAAAGTGCATCTGGACCACGTACTTGAGGTGCTCTCCGGTGGGTGCGACAAGTAGTACGCCCACACCGGCGCCTTGCAGCGAGAAGGCACCATCAAAGTACATGATCCATTCTTTGCTTGCTTCCTTGACGGGGATGCTCATCTCCGGAGTTTCTTCATCAGGTCTTGGCGTCCATTCTGCTATGAATTCTGCCAATG
This sequence comes from Triticum timopheevii, assembly GCA_963921465.1. Classification (NCBI taxonomy): domain Eukaryota; kingdom Viridiplantae; phylum Streptophyta; class Magnoliopsida; order Poales; family Poaceae; genus Triticum; species Triticum timopheevii. The sequence goes on along the minus strand of OY997270.1, from coordinate 283,599,763 downwards.
CTCGGCTCTGGATAGTTGAGGTACTCTCAAACTTGAGGCCAAAGCTTGACAATTCCAGTGCCCACTCGACAATCCTGCCTGTTGCTTCTGGATTCTGCAGTATCCTCTTCAACGGAAAGCGAGTGACAACTATGATCTCATGTGCTTGAAAGTAATGGCGCAGCTTCCTCGAGGCCATGAGAAGGCCGAAAAGCAACTTCTGCACTCCAGAGTACCTTGACCTAGCCCCCTGGAGAAGGGAACTGACAAAATAAACTAGGCGCTGCACCATATTCTTTTGTCTCTCTTCTGGCTGCACAGATCTATCCTTGTCGGGACCAGAGCTTGTCGGGGAAGCCCCCTGCTTGTCGCTGGATGTGCTTGCCGCGGCTGCTGGCTCATCATCTGCCTCCCTTTCCGCTACTAACGCAGCACTAACCACTTGATTGGTTGCCGCTAGATATAGCAGCAACTTCTCTTGTGGCTTAGGTGCGACAAGTATTGGAGTAGAGGATAGATATCTCTTCAAGTCTTGCAGCGCAGCCTCCGCTTCAGGAGTCCATTTCATTGGACCTGCCTTTTTCAAAATTTTGAAAAATGGCAGGGCGCGCTCAGCAGACTTAGAGATGAACCTACTGAGAGCAGCAACGCAGCCGGCAAGTCTTCGTACATCCTTGACGCGCTTCGGTGCTTCGATCTCCTCAATGGCCCTAATCTTGTTGGGGTTAGCTTCAATCCCCCGCTGAGACACAAAGAACCCGAGAAGCTTGCCGGAGGGAACTCCAAACACGCACTTCTCGGGGTTGAGCTTGAGGTTGATCTTGCGCAGGTTTGCAAAAGTCTCATCCAAATCTTGGATCAGAGTTGCTCTGTCTTTGCTCTTGACCACTATGTCATCCATGTAAGCTTCTACATTTCTGTGCAACTGTGGCTCAAAAGCATGACTGACTACCCTTGCAAATGTTGAACCAGCATTCTTTAGTCCGAAAGGCATCCATACAAAGCAGTACGTGCCACATGGAGTAATGAATGCGGTCTTCTCTTCATCCTCTTCTGCCATGAAGATCTGGTGATATCCTGAGTATGCATCAAGAAATGAAAGCAAATCACATCCTGCCGTGGAGTCGACAATCTGGTCAATGTGCGGCAAGGGAAATGGATCTTTGGGACAAGCTCTATTAACATCAGTGAAGTCGATACAAAGCCTCCACTTCCCATTCGCCTTGCACACGACTACAGGATAGGCCAACCACGTAGGATGGAGCACTCCTCTGACAAGGTCTGCTGCTTCCAACTTCTTGATCTCTTCTGTAATGAATTCTTGATGCTCCACTGCTTGCTTCCTAACTCTCTGCTTGACGGGCCGCGCGTGAGGGCAGACGGCAAGGTGGTGCTCAATTACTTTCCTGGGAACACCGGGGATGTCAGATGGTTGCCATGCGAACACATCGACATTTGCCCGCAGGAAAGCAACGAGCGTGCTTTCCTATTTAGGGTCAAGCGTGGCACTGATGGTGAAGGTACCACCAGTGCCGTCATCCTTGGCGGCCACTTTCTTGGTCTCTGGTGAAGCTGTCTTTGCCTTCTTGCACTTGCCAGTGGAGCTCGATGGTGTGTCCTCGACGGTAGCGCAGCACTCCGAAGAGGTGCGCTTGCCGGAGTGGGCATCAGAGCTGCTCTTGCCGGACTTGGTCTTCTTCTTCCCCCCGGGAGCTTCTGCGGCAAGTGTCTTGCGATATGCTGCGGCTGCTGCTTCCCGGTAGATCTTGTTGGTACAGATAAGGGCATCTTTCTTGTCGCCAGGGACAGAAATGACACTTATCGGACCGGGCATCTTGAGCACGTTGTAGGCGTAGTGAGAGGCTGCCATGAACTTGGCGAGCGCTGGACGGCCAAGTATCCCATTGTAGGGCAATGGGAAATCAGCGACGTCAAAGGTGACTCTCTCTATCCTGAAATTCAACTCGCTGCCAAATGTAACCGGCAGTGTGATCTTCCCCTTCGGCTTGCTCCTTCCCGGGTTGATTCCTTGAAAGGTACCAGTCTCTTCGAGCTCGTTATCGGGGATCTGGAGCTTCTTGAGCACCGCGGAGGAGATCAGATTCAAGCCGGCCCCGCCGTCAACCAGCATCTTTGTGACCTTGAGGTTGCGGATAGTTGGTGAAACCAACATCGGCAAGCACCCGACCGCAGTTATGTGATCAGGGTGATCCTCAACATCAAAGATGATGGGCGTGCTGGACCACTTCAGAGGCTTGCGCGACTCAACTAATGGTTCTGCTGCATTAACTTCACGCACCCACTGTTTGAGTTGGCGGTGCGAAGTATGCAGAGAAGCACCGCCGTCGATGCACAAAACCTCTGTTGCCTTCTGAAACTCCTGCTCATCGGCCTCGTCCTCATCCATCTCTTCATCTTCGTCTTTGTCTTCATCCTTGTCGCGGCCGCGGGGAGGCCTGTCTCCTTGCCGCTGCTTGGCCTTGCCGCGGCGCCCTCCCCCGCCGGGACGCTTCTTGCCGGATCCTCCACCACTTTCTTGGGCCTTCTCCTTGTCTCACCGCTCGTATTCAGCTTTCTGTAGCTCAACAAGCTGCTCAACCTTCTTGCAAGTCTGGAGATCATGGCCCTTGGTGCGGTGGATCTTGCAGTACTGCTTGCCGGAGCCGTCCTGCTTGTCGGCGGCCACCACAGCCTCGTTGGAGTCACCAGCTTTGGCCTTCTCGGCGCCACCTTCGTTGCCGGACTGCTCAACAACTAGCACATCCTTAGCTTTCCTCTTTCTGTTATTTCGCCTCCGGTTCTTCTTCACCGGGGCGGCATCCTCACTGTCAGATCCTTCTGCTCCTGCGTTCTCTCCGGGGAGTTTCCTCCCCTCCTTAGCATGTGCACATTTGTCGGCCAGAGCATATAGGTCGCTGACATCTCTGATTTTGCACATCGCCATCTCCTCCCTCATCCTGCGGTTACGCACGTTCTGATGGAACGCGCTGATGACCGCGGCAGGGTGGACGTCTGGGATGTTGCGCTGCACTTGGCTGAATCTTTGAATGTATTTGCGCAGGGGTTCTCCTTCTTTCTGGGCGAGCAGATGAAGATCGCTCTCCTGGCCATGGGGCTTGTGGCCGCCTGTGAAGGCGCCGACAAACTGATGGCACAGATCTGCCCATGAAGAGATGGAGTTGTCCGGCAAGTGCATGAGCCAAGATCTGACGTTGGGCTTGAGCACCAGCGGGAAGTAGTTGGCGAGGATCTTCTTGTCGCGCCCCCCGGCAGCCTGCACCGCGATGGTGTAGACGCTAAGGAACTCTGACGGATGTATCCTACCATCGTACTTCTCGGGTACATCTGGCTTGAAGTTCTTGGTACTGGGCCACTGGACCTGCCGCAGCTCACGAGTGAACGCAGGGCAACCTACCGCGTACGGCAAGTCGCCTGGTTCCCCTGGCGCATGCATATCAACAGCGGGCCCAGCGCGCTGGTCTGACTGACGCCGCGCTTCTCTTCGACGCTCGATGCGAGTACGAGCATCTTCTTGTCGTCGTTCTTGGAGAACTTGGCGCTGATCGCGACGAGCTCGCGGGTCCGACGACGCGGTGGAGTCGGTGTCGAGGTTAGCCCGGTGAGTCGGCGATCTTGGCCTTCAGGGCGGGGAGTGCACGGTGGTGGCACCCCCACCGGTCTTGTCGGCGTCGGCTTACGCCTGGGCGTCTTGCCGGGGCTTCGACGTGCTCGGTTGCCGGGGCTTGTCACCGTTGGCGAAGCCGATGAGGCTCTGAATGGTGGCCCTCCAATCGTCGATCCTGTCTGGCGCTGGAGGGTAATCTAGAAGCAGTTGGGCTCGGGCCAGCGCTTCCTCTGGAGTCTTGGGCGGCGGTGGCGAACGACGCGAGGAGCGGGATATGCTCAAACTTCTAACAATGTTAGAAGGAGCAACATCTCGTCCAGGCGACCGTAACGCGCTTGTGCCAACATGTTGACACGCATGTTGGCCTTGAGCGTCCCGCGATCCACCAGCTTGGCCTTGTTCCAACACGAGTACGGTGCTAGGAGCACCATGGCGTTGTCGATCCCGCACCTCCTGAGAGGGGTGCGGTGTATGTACAGACGCCGAGGCTTGCGGGGCCTTGTCCTTGGACCTGGTGACGACGTGAGTCCCCCCGTCGGCGCCCGCTCCTCCGCCGGCGTCCACCCCACCGCCCGCTTGCTTCGGTGGCGGTGGGATCGACGCGGACGGACCAACCACCTCCGAAGTCTTCTTCTTCGGTGGCATGTTGATGAAGATGTTGATGTAGCGCGCGCGAACACCGGATCAGGTTCGCACAACCTCGACGCCCCCCTACCTGGTGCGCCAAAGATGTCGTGGGGAACGAACACCTATGGGGCAGAGCCCCTTTCGGTCCGGCAAGGGAGCGGAGGGCGCATGAAGAGCAGATCGAGGCGAAGCACGCGAGGGATTTTACCCAGCTTCGGAGCTCTCCGGAGAGATAAAACTCCTACTGCTGCTTTGTGGTGGTATTATGTTCTTGCTCAAGAGCGTGAGCATTCTGTAGTTTCGAATGAGTCGAACCTCCTTTATGCTGTGCATGGGCCTCCTTTTATAGGCTAAAGGGGTCACCGACAGGTGGCAACGCAGAGAGGGGTAAAAATGTAAAAAGGGTGGTTGGTACAACTGCTATCTACAGTGCACCCTACCTAACTCTGATGGCAGGGGACAAGCGCATTTAATGCCCGTCCGCCTCGCCCAACAGTGCAGAGAAGCGATCGTTAGGGGCGCCACCGCCTGCCACGATGGCCTTCTCGTCATCTCCACTTGCCACCTTGCACCGCTTGGCTGCACAGCTCCCCTCCACGTGTGCCCGGAACGATCCTGTGGCGACACATCGTCGGATGCGCTGGAGTGTGGGCGCAGAGTGGTGGCTTCGCCGTGGCAAGTGCCTTGCCGCGGTCATTGTCTTGTCGCACCCGAAAGCTTGTTGCTCGCCGGGTCTTGTCGGGACGCGCGGCGCGTCGCGGCAAGTTTCTTGGCTGGCCCTCCCGGCAAGCTCCTCTTGCCGGAGCCTTGTCTTCTTAGTTAAAACACTTTGTTCTTGAATGGCACAAATATGAGCTATGGAGGATCTTGGCGGATGCCTGGCAAGCCTTGCCGCTGGGCGCTGCGACTGCCCGTGCACAGTTCGGGATACTAAGGTACCCCTACTTTAGTACACCGACACCTGCGGATTATAATTGACCCTCCATTTGGCTTTTCTTTCCGAACACCAAACAGAGTATCAGGGGCTACTACCTATCGGGTGGTGATTTTGCACATATTTATTACTTACCTCAAAGCCTGTCAGGAGGCTGGTGCAAGCTTCGGTTAGTCCGTTTTTGGCGGACAAAACCTTCCAAATCACCGTACTCATGAGAGTACGATGCTCTTCATCGATGGAAGCACCGCGAAGCGCTTCCAGCAGATAGTCCGACGCCTCATGCACAACGGAAGTCCTCGATACAGACGGCTCGCCCTCCCTAACGAGGGCTCGCCCGCCTGAGTCCGGAACCATCAAAGGTTCTGGAATTGTGTTCGGCTGAGAGCCCGGCTGGCCATGGCTCTCGTCGGCACGATTCGCGGGGATCTTTAACCCCACGTGTCCGACATCTGGAATCCCACCGTGGGGCGTCTCTAGAGTCACCTCCCCCCGCTCTGGGAGCCTTTGGGATAACACCTCCGTGTCATCCGCGTGTTGAGGGGTAGTGGCCGTCGGAAGCGACTTTATCGCCGAATCGCTCAAGGACCCGGAGGAAGATACCTCGGGGTGAGCCCTGGCCGGACTGCATATATGTTCGGCATTATAAGTATAAAAACTATGAAGTGAAACCATGATAGAATGCGGACACTTACGATCGCACTAGGGGCTTCCCCCGGGGCAGCCACCCCTCCTCGCTGTGAGCGGCCGTGGCGGAATAGTCCGGAAGGGATACCTTTCCCTTCTTGGACGCCCCAGCCTCCCCCTCCGGGGCGGCTTTTCTCTTTCTCTCCTCCCCAGTACGGGGAGGTAGAGTTTCTTCTTGGTTCCTCCCGCCTCCGCGGGAAGAATCTGTCTCGTCGTCATCAGACGACAAGGGTATGATGGCCTTGCGCCGGGGGCCTTTTCCGGCCCCCTAGTCCGCCTCCCCAGGCCCCTCATCATTTCCAGATGGGTCGTCTTCTTCTTCTTCCTCCTCCCCTTCGTGGGAGGAGTGTGCCTCATCGTCTTCGGACGAGGCTTCTGGCACAACCTTATGATGGAGACCCTTTCGGGTCCCCGGGGCCTTCTTTTCGGCCTTCTTCTCCGGCACCTTGTACGGTGCCGGGACCAGCATCTCCGTCAGGAGAGCATCGGCCGGGCCTTCTGGCTGCGGAGCCGGGCAGTAAACCTGCTCCGCTGTCTCCACATAATCCTGAACAAATGTGCATAACTGCTTAAAATTCTCCCGTGAATATATTGAGAAGAACCGAATCCGGTGGTAGTTTGAGAACTCACCAGACTAGGAGCCCGCGCGGCGTGAAGTCCACGGTCCTCGGATGTGGGAGGAGGTACTTCGGAGGCCTTGAACAACACCGTCCATGCGCCTTTGTGCGTCATGTCATAGAGCTTCCGGAGCGTCTGGTGTTCGGCCGGGACGAACTCCCACAGATTGACTGCCCACCTTTGGCAGGGCAGGATCCGGCGCACGAGCATGACCTGGATCACGTTGACAAGCTTGATGTTCTTGTCCTTCATGCTTTTGATGCATGTCTGGAGTTCGGTCAGCTCCGTAGAGTCGCTCCAGGACAGGCCCTTCTTTTCCCATGAAGTAAGTCGCGTGGGGGCTCCGGATCGGAACTCGGGGGCCGCCGCCCAGTTGGCGTCGCACGGCTCGGTGATGTAAAACCACCCTGATTGCCACCCTTTTACGGTCTCCGCAAAGGAACCGTCGAGCCATGTGACATTGGGCGTTCTGCCCACCATGGCCCCTCTGCACTCCGCTTGTTGGCCGCTTACAACCTTCGGCTTCACGCAGAAGGTTTGCAACCATAGGCCAAAGTGAGGCCGGATGCGGAGGAAGGCCTCGCACACGATGATGAACGCCGAGATGTTGAGGACGAAATTCGTTGCTAGATCATGGAAATCTAGCCCGTAGTAGAACATGAGCCCGCGGACGAAGGGGTGAAGTGGGAACCCCAGTCCATGGACAAAGTGGGTGACGAACACGACCCTCTCGTGGGGTCCTGGGGTCGAGATGACCTGCCCAGCGTCCGGTAGCCGGTGCGCAATGTCTGCAGCCAAGTATCCAGCCGCCCGAAGATTTGTAACATGCCTCTCCTTGACGGTGGAAGCCACCCACTTGCCTCCTGTTCCGGACATGTTTAGCCGTGCGGAGAAGACTTGGGCTTGGGAGCTGGAGCTCGAGGGGGCAAGAGTGTGCGAGGAAGAAAGGAGGCGTGGGCAAAAATGGGGAAATCTTATCCCTTTATAGAGGCGCCAAAAGTGGTGCGCCTCCCCACTTGCCCGTTGGGAATTGCTAGCTTCCCAAGCGCCACGATTGATGGTGTGGTGGGATTACCCATACCTGTATTGATGAGAATCCCGTGATAAGGGGACACAATCTCTGCTTTGACAAGACGTGTCACAGAAACCGCCTCGTAATATGCGCTGTAGCTGGTTGTGGGAAAATGGTTCGAGTAACGATCCGACCATAATAACATGTCACATCATCAAAAAAGTTGTCAGCAGATTGCATTTGTGAAAATATCATTCTCTCTACGGCGATGTATAAAGATCATCTTGTAGATCCGGATACGGTCTACGTGTTCGATAACCGCTTTGGAGTATTCGGAGAAGGAACCCGCCTTGCAATGCCGAAGACAATACTGCGCCGGACTCATCGTCATTGAAGCCTGGTTCAGGGGCTACTGAGGGATTCCTGGATTAGGGGGTATCCGGACAGCCGGACTATGTACAAACGTCCGGACTATTGAAGCGTGAAGATACAAGACTCAAGACTTCGGCCCGTGTCTGGATGGGACTCTCCTTGGCGTGGAAGGCAATCTTGGCGATCCAGATAGTATGTTTCCTTCCTTGTAACCGACTCCATGTAAACCCTAGCCCTCTCCGGTGTCTATATAAATCGGAGAGGTTGGTCCTTAGAAGGCCGATCACAATTACAATCATACCATCATAGGCTAGCTCTTAGGGTTTAGCCTCTACGATCTCGTGGTAGATCTACTCTTGTACGACCCATATCATCAATATTAATCAAGCAGGAAGTAGGGTTTTACCTCCATCGAGAGGGCCTGAACCTGGGTAAACATCTGTGTCGCTTGCTTCCTGTTACCATCAGCCTTGACGCACAGATCGGGTCCCCCTACCCGAGATCCGCCGGTTTTGACACCGACAGTGGGGGCGAGGCTCGGCCACCCACTCTCAGCCAATCCGGCTCGTTGAAGTGACAGCAAGTGGGGCCGTCGACCACCCTCCTCGCTCCATTGAAGGCGCGTGGGAATCGACCCGCACGCGCGCAACTTCCCACGTCTTGCGCGCCTGCCATTCGCTCTATGTTATGCATGCAGCGAACATGGCGCAAGGGGCGGGCGCAGTAGAACGCGTGGAACGACGGTTCCCAAGCGAGGGCAGTAAATGGGAGGCGGCCCTGCGGTCTCGAAGATACACGCAAGCCGCCTCTTTACTGTCCACCACAAGGTGACGCCAGCAAGCCCACGTCATGCGCCCGCACGACCCCCATGTCGCGCGTTCAACACGGGTCGTGGGGAAGCGCAGCGGACGGAATAGTGGCCATGGTAAAAATCCGCCCCAACTGCCCGCGCACCATTCTGGGCCTGGCCCAACAACATGCTGCGCTTATGTATGGCCCAGGCCCGGGGGCTCCTGTCGGTGTACAAAAGTAGGGGCTCTGCTTTTGACCCCTTTTTACTTATGCACGGGCAGTCAGAGCCTCCCGCCACGGCCACGCATAAACAAGGCAGGAAAGGGAAGCCGGAGAGAAGCCGAAGGCACAAGGCAAACAGAGCAACGACAAGGACCAAGGCCACAAAGATCAGATGGACGGAGCAGGTTTCCCCGGCAAGGATCCTTGCCGGGGCAGCTTCAGCGGCCCCGGAAAGACCCTTGCCGGGGGAGATCGCCCCCACCAGCCAAGCGGGCCACCCTCAAGCACACCGATGCTAGACAAACGCGTCAGGACAGGGCTCGGGAGGCACCTCTGTGGTGGCATGCAGATCTTTTGAAGACATAAAAAGCTCAAGATCAAATGAGGATAGGAAAGCAACAATCCTCACCGAAGAAACCCACAAGACCCCCGGCAAGATCCTTGCCGGGGAATCCAGCGCGCCATGGCAAGATCCTTGCCGGGCCACGCGGCAAGACGGCCCGGCAAGACCCTCGCCATGCACACCGGCAGGGCCACTGCCAGGCCCACGTTAGCTAAGTCTTCGCCATCGTTCACATGCAGCTGCCAACCCAACTAGCTAGGCAGGCACCTGCGTGGCAACATGCAACCCTTCGTGGATTCTCCACCACCGTGCCACCTCAGCTGCCTGCCTACCTACATGGCACCATATGCATTGCTGGCCAGGGCATGTGTCGAAGCGAGGAGGAGTGGCGACGGACGGGACGGGCCTTGCTCCCATCCCCAATAAAGCAAGAGGACACCTAAGCCGCGCATTAAATGCACCTTGTCCTGTAATATGAGCGATAAGGTCGCAACACTGTAGCACTTTCCACCTCCTGTGTGCCACTGTGGCAGCCCCTTTGGTCTATAAAAGGAGGCCCATGGCACATGGAGAAAGGATTCGGCTCTTTCGAACCTCGCAGCATCGAGAGCTAGTTCGAGAGCTCAAGAACACTAAATACATCCACCAAAGCAGGATCGTAGGGTTTTACGCATCTTTGCGGCCCAAACCTGAAATCCCCCTTGTGCTGCCTACTAGTCCCGCTCTTCTCACGACCCCCGCACCCCGCAACCGTAGAAGGGATTCCAGTGATCCCATAGGTGTTGTTTCCCACCGACAGCACACATCAGGTCTGGTACACATCATTACATACATGATAGAGCCTATGGCTGAAGCAAAGAAAGGGTTTATAATCATAAATGCGGCAATTGCTAACATGATTCAGACAGACTTAAGCATCGCTACGGGTGAGAAAGTCTCATCGTAGTTAACCCCTTGAACTTGTCGAAAACCTTTTGCAACAAGTCGAGCTTTGTAGACAGTAACATTACCATCATCGTCAGTCTTCTTCTTGAAGATCCATTTATTCTCGATGGCTTGCCGATCATCGGGCAAGTCAACCAAAGTCCACACTTTGTTCTCATACATGGATACCATCTCAGATTTCATGGCCTCAAGCCATTTTGCGGAATCTGGGCTCATCATCGCTTCCTCATAGTTCGTAGGTTCGCCATGGTCAAGTAACATGACCTCCAGAATAGGATTACCGTACCACTCTGGTGCGGATCTTACTCTGGTTGACCTACGAGGTTCTGTAGTAACTTGATCTGAAGTTTCATGATCAACATCATTAGCTTCCTCACTTATTGGTGTAGTCGTCATAGGAACCGGTTTCTGTGCTGAACTATTTTCCAATAAAGGAGCAAGTACAGTTACCTCATCAAGTTCTACTTTCCTCCCACTCACTTCTTTTGAGAGAAACTCCTTCTCTAGAAAGGATCCATTCTTGGCAACAAATGTTTTGCCTTCGGATCTGTGATAGAAGGTGCACCCAACAGTTTCCTTTGGGTATCCTATGAAGACACATTTATCCGATTTGGGTTCGAGCTTATCAGGTTGAAGATTTTTCACATAAGCATCGCAGCCCGAAACTTTAAGAAACGGCAACTTTGGTTTCTTGCCAAACCACAGTTCATAAAGCATTGTCTCAACGGATTTTGATGGTGCCCTATTTAACGTGAATGCGGCCGTCTCTAAAGCATAACCCCAAAACGATAGTGGTAAATCAGTAAGAGACATCATAGATCGCACCATATCTAGTAAAGTACGATTACGACATTCGGACACACCATTACGCTGTGGTGTTCCGGGAGGCGTGAGTTGCGAAACTATTCCGCATTGCTTCAAATGTAAACCAAACTCGTAACTCAAATATTCTCCTCCACGATCAGATCGTAGAAACTTTATTTTCTTGTTACGATGATTTTCAACTTCACTATGAAATTCTTTGAACTTTTCAAATGTTTCAGACTTTATGTTTCATCAAGTAGATATACCCATATCTGCTCAAATCATCTGTGAAGGTGAGAAAATAACGATATCCGCCCTGATCCTTAACATTCATTGGACCACATACATCAGTATGTATGATTTCCAACAAATCAGTTGCTCGCTCCATAGTTCCGGAGAACAGCGTTTTAGTCATCTTGCCCATGAGGCATGGTTCGCTAGTACCAAGTGATTCATAATCAAGTGATTCCAAAAGTCCATCAGTATGGAGTTTCTTCATGTGCTTTACACCAATATGACCTAAACGGCAGTGCCACAAATAAGTTGCACTATCATTATCAACTCTGCATCTTTTGGCTTCAACATTATGAATATGTGTATCACTACTATCGAGATTCATAAAAAATAGACCACTCTTTAAGGGTGCATGACCATAAAAGATATTACTCATATAAATAGAACAACCATTATTCTCATATTTAAATGAATAACCATCTCGCATTAAACAAGATCCAGATATAATGTTCATGCTCAACGCTGGCACCAAATAACAATTATTTAGGTCTAAAACTAATCCCGAAGGTAGATGTAGAGGTAGCGTGCCGACGGCGATCACATCGACTTTGGAACCATTTCCCACGCACATCATCACCTCGTCCTTAGCCAGTGTCTGCTTAATCTGTAGTCCCTGTTTCAAGTTGCAAATTTTAGCAACAGAACCAGTATCAAATACCCAGGTGCTATTGCGAGCTCTGGTAAGGTACACATCAATAACATGTATATCACATATACCTTTGTTCACCTTGCCATCCTTCTTATCCGCCAAATACTTGGGGCAGTTTCGCTTCCAGTGACCAGTCTGCTTGCAGTAGAAGCACTCAGTCTCAGGCTTAGGTCCAGACTTGGGTTTCTTCTCTTGAGCAGCAACTTGTTTGTTGTTCTTCTTGAAGTTCCCCTTCTTTTTCCCTTTGCCCTTTTTCTTGAAACTGGTGGTCTTATTGACCATCAACACTTGATGCTCCTTCTTGATTTCAACCTCCGCAGCCTTTAGCATCCCGAAGAGCTCGGGAATTTTCTTTTCCATCCCTTGCATATTATAGTTCATCACGAAGCTCTTGTAGCTTGGTGGAAGTGATTGAAGAATTCTGTCAATGACGCTATCATCCGGAAGATTAACTCCCAGTTGAATCAAGTGATTATTATACCCAGACATTTTGAGTATATGCTCACTGACAGAACTATTCTCCTCCATCTTGCAGCTGTAGAACTTATTGGAAACTTCATATCTCTCAATCCGGGCATTTGCTTGAAATATTAACTTCAACTCCTGGAACATCCCATATGCTCCATGACATTTAAAACATCGTTGAAGTCCCGGTTCTAAGCCATAAAGCATGGCACACTGAACTATCGAGTAGTCATCAGCTTTGCTCTGCCAAACATTCATAACATCTGGTGTTGCTCCTGCAGCAGGTTTGGCACCTAGTGGTGCTTCCAGGACGTAATTCTTCTATGCAGCAATGAGGATAATCCTCAAGTGACGGACCCAGTCTGTGTAATTGCTACCATCATCTTTCAACTTTGCTTTCTCAAGGAACGCATTAAAATTCAACGAAACAACAACATGAGCCATCTATCTACAACAAACATAGACAAGCAAAATACTATCAGGTACTAAGTTCATGATAAATTTAAGTTCAATGAATCATATTACTTAAGAACTCCCACTTAGATAGACATCCCTCTAATCATCCAAGTGATCACGTGATCCAAATTAACTAAACCATAACCGATCATCACGTAAAATGGAGTAGTTTTCAATGGTGAACATCACTATGTTGATCATATCTACTATATGATTCACGCTCGACCTTTCGATCTCAGTGTTCCGAGGCCATATCTGCATATGCTAGGCTCGTTAGGTTTAACCTGAGTATTCTGCGTGTGCAAAACTGGCTCGCACCAGTTGTAGATGGACGTAGAGCTTATCACACCCGATCATCACGTGGTGTCCGGGCACGACGAACTTTGGCAACGGTGCATACTTAGGGAGAAACTATTATCTTGAAATTTAGTGAGAGATCATCTTATAATGCTACCGTCAATCAAAGCATGATAAGATGCATAAAAGATAAACAACACATGCAATCAATATAAGTGATATGATATGGCCATCATCATCTTGTGCTTGTGATCTCCATCTCCGAAGCACCGTCATGATCACCATCGTCACCGGCGCGACACATTGATCTCCATCGTAGCATCATTGTCGTCTCGCCAACTATTGCTTCTACGACTATCGCTACCGCTTAGTGATAAAGTAAAGCAATTACAGGGCGATTGCATTGCATACAATAAAGCGACAACCATATGGCTCCTGCCAGTTGCCGATAACTCGGTTACAAAACATGATCATCTCACATAATAAAATATAGCATCACGTCTTGACCATATACGATCACAACATGCCCAGCAAAAACAAGTTAGACGTCCTCTACTTTGTTGTTGCAAGTTTTACGTGTCTACTATGGGCTGAGCAAGAACCGTTCTTACCTACGCATCAAAACCACAACGATAGTTCATCAAGTTAGTGTTGTTTTAACCTTCTCAAGGACCGGGCGTAGCCACACTCGGTTCAACTAAAGTTGGAGAAACTAACACCCGCCAGCCACCTGTGTGCAAAGCACGTCGGTAGAACCAGTCTCGCATAAGCGTACGCGTAATGTAGGTCCGAGACGCTTCATCCAACAATACTGCCGAACCAAAGTATGACATGCTGGTAAGCAGTATGACTTGTATCGCCCACAACTCACTTGTGTTCTACTCGTGCATATAACATCAACGCATAAAACTTGGCTCTGATACCACTGTTGGGGAACGTAGTAATTTCAAAAAAAAATTCCTACGCACACGCAAGATCATGGTGATGCATAGCAAAGGGAGGGGAGAGTGTGTCCACGTACCCTCATAGACCAAAAGCGGAAGCGTTAGCACAACGCGGTTGATGTAGTCGTACGTCTTCACGGCCCGACCGATCAAGCACCGAACTACGTCACCTCCGAGTTCTTGCACACGTTCAGCTCGATGACGTCCCTCGTACTCCGATCCAGTCGAGTGTCGTGGGAGAGTTCCATCAGCACGACGGCGTGGTGAAGATGATGATGTTCTACCGTTGCAGGGCTTCGCCTAAGCATCGCTATGATATTATCGAGGAGGACTATGGTGGAGGGGGGCACCGCACACGGCTAATAGATCAATGATCAATTGATGTGTCTATGGGGTGCCCCCCTCCCCCGTATATAAAGGAGTGGAGGAGGGGGCCGGCCAAGGGGGGTGGCGCGCCCTAGGGGGGAGTCCAACTCCCACCGGGAGTAGGACTCCCCCTTTTCCTATTAGGAGAGGGAGAGGGAAGGAAGAGGAAGGAGGGAGGAAGGAAAGGGGGGGCCGGCCCCCTCCCAATTCGGATTGGGCTTGGGGAGGGGGGGGGCACACCCCCTCCCTTGCTCCTTTCTCCTCCTTTCCACTAAGGCCCATTAAGGCCCATATTCCTCCCGGGGGGTTCCGATAACCTCCCGAAGCTCCGGTATTGTCCCAATCTCACCCGGAACCTTTCCGGTGTCCAAATATATTCGTCCAATATATCCATCTTCATGTCTCGACCATTTCAAGACTCCTCGTCATATCCGTGATCACATCCGGGACTTCGAACAACCTTCAGTACATCAAAAGACATAAACTCATAATATAACTGTCATCTTACTTTAAGCGTGCGGACCCTACGGGTTCGAGAATTATGTAGACATGACCGAGACACGTCTCCGGTCAATAACCAATAGCGGAACCTGGATGCTCATATTGGCTCCTACATATTCTACAAAGATCTTTATCGGTCAAACCGCATAACAACATACGTTGTTCCCTTTGTCATCGGTATGTTACTTACCCGAGATTCGATCGTCGGTATCTCAATACCTAGTTCAATATCGTTACCGGCAAGTCTCTTTACTCGTTATGTAATGTATCATCCTGTAACTAACTCATTAGCTACATTGCTTGCAAGGCTTATAGTGATGTGCATTACCGAGGGGGCCCAGAGATACCTCTCCGACCATCGGAGTGACAAATCCTAATCTCAAAATACGTCTACTCAACAAGTACCTTTGGCGACACCTATAGAGCACCTTTATAATCACCCAGTTATGTTGTGACGTTTGGTAGCACACAAAGTGTTCCTCCGATAAGCGGGAGTTACATAATCTCATAGTCATAGGAACATGTATAAGTCATGAAGAAAGTAATAGCAACATACTAAACGATCAAATGGTAAGCTAACGGAATGGGTCAAGTCAATCACATCATTCTCCTAATGATGTGATCCCATTAATCAAATGTGAACTCATGTCTATGGTTAGGAAACTTAACCATCTTTGATTCACGAGCTAGTCAGGTAGAGGCATACTAGTGACACTATGTTTGTCTATGTATTCACACATGTATTATGTTTCCGGGTAATACAATTCTAGCATGAATAATAAACATTTATCGTGATATGAGGAAATAAATAATAACTTTATTATTGCCTCTAGGGCATATTTCCTTCAACTAGGGCCCGAGTGCCATGATTTCAGATCTGAACCTATTGTGTTTTCATGAATATATGTGAGTTCTTGATCCTATCTTGCAAGTTATAGTCACCTACTATGTGTTATGATCCGGCAAACCCCAGGGTGACAATAGTCGGGACACTTTCCCGGTGATGACCATAGTTTGAGGAGTTAATGTATTCACTAAGTGTGTCACGCCCAATATGCGATACTATCCTAAAGAGACTCGAAGGTCCCACCAAGGATAGAACCGCATATTGATGCGCTTTTGCAAGGTGGATATAATTACATCAACATTACATAATAGATGGGGATACATACAAAAGGCATACAATGTCACACGAATACAACATCATCTTACATAAGAGCACCATCCGACTACGGATGAAACACAAACAGAAACTCAAACGACATCCACCCTGCTAGACTAGGCTGCCGACCTGGAACCTATCCCCTGATCGAAGAAGCAGAAGAAGAACTCCAAAACAAGCAAACATCGCTCTCGCGTCATGATCATCACATAAACCTGCACCTGCTACTGTTGTTGTAGTAATATTTGAGCCACGAGGACTCAGCAATCCCATTACCATGGGTAAGAAGACTAGCAAAGCTTAATGGGAAAGGGAGGGGTAAAGTGGTGAGGTTGCAGCAGCGACTAAGCAATTATGGTGGCTAACATACGCAAATAAGAGCGAGAAGAGAAATAACAGAACGGTCGTGAAGCTAGCAATGATCAAGAGGTGATCCCGAACTCCTACTTACGTCAAACATAACCCAAAACCATGTTCACTTCCCGGACTCCGCCGAAAAGAGACCATCACAGCTACACACACGGTTGATGCGTTTTAATTAAGTCAAGTGCCAAGTTCTCTACAACCGGACATTAACAAATTCCCATTTGCCACATAACCGCGGGCACGGCTCTCGAAAGTTTATACCCTGCAGGGGTGTCCCAACTTAGCCCATCACAAGCTCTCACGGTCAAAGAAGGATATTCCTTCTCCCAGGAAGACCCGATCAGTCTCGTAATCCTGGTTTACAAGATATTTCGACAATGGTAAAACAAGTCCAGCAAGACCGCCCGATGTGCCGACATCCTAATAGGAGCTACACATATCTCATTCTCAGGGAAACACCGGATGAGCAATCCGTACAACTAAAACCAGACCTCAAGTTTCCCTGAGGGGGCGCTGCAAAGGGCTCTAGTTCAGACCAGCACTTAGAGAAGCACTGGTCCGGGGGGGGGGGGGGGCTAAATAAATATGACCCCCGAGAGCGCGTATCCCAAGGGAAAAGTAGGTGGTGGTGAGGCAAATGGTAAAACCAAGGTTGGGCCTTGCTGGAGGAGTTTTATTCAAAGAAAACTATCAAGGGGGTCACATAAATCACCCAACCGTGTAAGGAACGCAAAATCAAGGAACATAACACCAGTATGACGGAAACTAGGGCGGTAAGAGTGGAACAAAACACCAGGCATAAGGCCGAGTCTTCCACCCTTTACCAAGTATATAGATGCATTAATTAAATAAGAGATATTGTGATATCCCAACATAATCCTGTCCATCATGGAGCAATCTTCAACTTCACCTGCAACTAACAACGCTATAAGAGGGGCTAAGCAAAGTGGTAACATAGCCAAACAACGGTTTGCTAGGAAGGGTGTAAAAGGTTAGAGGCTGACATGGCAATTTGGGAGGCTTGATCAACAAGAGATAGGTAGCGCAGCATAGCGATAGAACGAAGCAACTAGCATAACAATTATAGTAGTGAGATCCAGGGTAGCGGTCATCTTGCCTAAAATCCCGCTAGGAAGAAGAACGAGTCCGGGAAGAAGATGAAGCCACGAAGACGAACCAAGCGTAGACGAACGAATCCTCACGATCGCAACGAAACAGGAACTAACGAGAAGGAGCACAACCGGAAAGGAGCAAACAACATGGTAAACACACAACACATAAACAAGACATGATGCACAACCAAGCATGATGCATGACAAAGCTAGATGAGGCTACTCATGGCAAGAGATGATGCATACCAGAGCAACACATCAAAGCAAGGTTAAATGAGGCCGGAAACAACATATAACAAATCCGGTAAGTCCTCATATGCAAATTTAGAAATTGGTCCAGAACTGAATAAACCTGATGTTCAAGTTGTTAAACAGCAAGTTAAGATGCACCAGAGGATCTACTCGAAATTCTAGTCAAGTTACACATAAAGTTCATTTACTTCGGAGCTACGTCCTAGAAGATATGAGCAAAACAAGTTAAATATGACATTGATGCAAAATGCATTCAAACATCAAGCAAACACACTCAAAACATGTATGCAACAAGGTAATATTAAACTACATGGAATTATAAGCAAGTTTCATATAGAGCACACTCAAAACGGAGCAATGGTTCAACACATACACTCTATACAAGTTTAAAGGACAAGCTGTCCAAAACAGCAACTAGGCATCTTGCAAGCATCAAAACAATATGCTACAGCATATCAACGTAAGAACAAAAGGCATGGGAATGAAGTACAGGTAAAGCATGACAAAATATGAACACTGAGCTATCTCCAGAAAACAATATAACATGCTCAAAAGGACATGACAAGATTGCAAATAATAACAGTTTCAGACTTAGCAGAAATAACATCAGGTTGCAATGTTTAGAGCTATCAAACAACATGCTACAGGAACTTAACATGGCAAACAAATACATGGCATGCTAATACTAAAGACAAAGAACAAAACTCCCTTTCTGAACTAATCCCAAAGATCAACATAAAAGATGGTAGCATCCATGCAAACATGGCAAGTGATATGACAGATTCAGACATGGCAGGAACAACGTTAACAGGCTGACAGCAACATTATGTAGCAATTTGAGAGAAAGATTACGACAAGCTACAGCGGGCTATAAATTCAACCAGGTGCATGGATGGATAGAGCATGATATGTATAACAAAACATCTTTAGTGAACATCTCCAGATTATGCATAGACTGACTTGTAGCAGCAGGTTTACATAGCATCATGATATAGCAGATTCAGCCTAGCAAAATAGCAACAGCTAGTACCCTACTTCACGAGCTTGATGCACTCACTACAAGACTCACAAAAATACATGGATTGCACCACTGTAAATATGGAATGATGTAGCTCAAAACTCATGTAGACATCAAGCTCATAAGATTCACACACAAAATGCAGTGAGAAAGACAAATCACCAAATTCTATTAACAGATAGCAGTTAACGTCATATAGCACTCTTGCAACGATGATAAGGGCATCCGGACGAACTCAAACAAGCATGGCACAATGTAACAAAATGAAGAGCATCTCATGATGAACATTTTGATATATTACACGCACAAAACAGAGTAGTATGCAGAGAGATATGGCATGATGAACGGGGGACCAGAATGCAAATATTTCGGGACTTCGGGAAATTTCGGGGGTCAACCTGCGAGCTGGATCTGGATCTGGGGACGGGCTCGAGCTTCACCGGAGTTGCTCGCCGGAGAAGAGGAGGGAGCCGGCGAGGTCTTGCTGGGGCGGGACGAGGTGGATCCGGCCCGATCTCGCCGGATCCGGCGCCGGCGGAGGCGAGGGCAAGGCCGGCGGCGGGCCGGCGCGAGGACGGTGCGCACGGCGCGGAGGCGGACGGTGGCGAGTGCGCGGCGCGGGGTCTGCGGCAAGGCGCAAGGTGGCGGCGGCGGGCACTCGCGGGGACACCGCAGCGGTGGGCGGCGGCAGCTGCGGACGGGCGGCGCGCACGCCGGCGAGGGGAACGGGCCGGGCGGCAGCGGCGACCGGGCCCCGCGGGCCTGCTGCGGGCCACGCAGGACGGCGAAGGTGGAGGCACGGGGCAGGCGATGTGGTGGCGCGGGATTCTCCGGGACGGGGGTGGACATGTCCGGGCGCGGAGAGGAAGTAGACTAGGGTTTGTACCGCGAAATTTCGGGGGGAGGTGCAAATATATAGGTAGAGGGAGCTAGGAGAGTCCAAATGAGGTGCGGTTTTCGCCCACACGATCGTGATCAAACGACCGAGAGCATGGAGGGGGTTTGGATGGGTTATTGGGCCACTTTGGAGGGGTGTTGGGCTGCACACAAAAGAGGCCTTTACGATTCCCCGGTTAACCGTTGGAGTATTAAACGGACTCCAATGGCATGAAACTTGATAGGCGGTCTACCGGTGGTGTACCAAGGCCGCTTGGCAAATCTCGGTCCATTCCGAGAATGTTTAACACCCGCTCACAACAGAAGACAAAAGGGGAACACCGGAGGGCATAGGAGTGTCAGATTGCAAAACGGACAACGGGGAAAATGCTCGGATGCATGAGACGAACACGTATGCAATGCAATGCACACGATGACATGACAAAATGCAACATGCAAGCAAATGACATGGCAATGACAGCGAATAACTGGCGGACACCTGGCACATCGAACTCCGGGCGTTACAACTCTCCTCCACTAACAAGAGATCTCGCCCCGAGATCTTAGGACCGAGACGGGAGAAAAAAAATGAGGCGAAACAAGAACGCAAGAGAAGAAGAAAAGAGTTGAGAGCACTCGGGAAGAAGAGCGGAACAACGACTAAGGCGAGAATCAAAAACTCAAGGAAGAAGATAAGAAAGGAATAAGACTGAAAGAATTTAGACGGCACTCCGGCTGCACAAGGAAAGAATAGAACATGAACTTGAGAAGATGAAATGATACTTGACTTGACGAACAACACAAAACCGCCTGAAGACTTGACAGATTGGAATGAGAAGGACGGGGAAGAAGATGACAACTTCTACCACGAATGAAATAGAGAGCATCCTTAGAAGGAAAACATTGAACGGAATTGTTGGAAATTCAACAATAAAAGAATAAGCTTGTTGTGGGCTTATGGATAACATCTCAAAATTATGAGGTGATAACCAACCACAAGCGGAAAAGATTGAATAGTTGAGAGGAACTAAGAAATGCAAAACTCCACTTCAAAAGAATATGGAGAATTAATTGCACTTCGAGATGCAAGAAGAAAAAATACTTGAGCTTCGCCTACAAGAATCTTGATGAACACTTGAAGAATGAATTAAATCATGACGAACCACCGTGAAGATCTCCGGTAACAAAAGGATGACGAGATAAAATTGAAAAGAAATAAGATTAAAGCCTTGCGATGATTCGGATGGAGCTTCGCGACAAGACAAGGAAGAAGACTTGGAACTCCGAAAAAGAAAAGATGAACATCTTGGAATCAAGAGATTATTCATCAAGAACAATCTTCAAAAAGAAGAGATAAATCACTTGATGAAAGAAGAATAAGAATTATGTTATGCTTATCCTCCACCAATTAAATTGATGAGAAGCAATGGATTTGCATACTACTTATTAACATTGGGAAAAGATTAAGGGGAGATATAGTGCCAAATTTGGGAAGGTCTTCATGAACCACCGATAGGATTGGAAAGAAACAAATGAATTGATACGATCACAATAAAAAAGAAATCTTCAACGAACCACCGTGAGAATTCAAAATTGAATGATGAAGGAGAATGAATCAGCAGGAAGAATTATAAAAGCACGAAGATACTTGAGGGAATTAAAATGCAAGAGAAATGAAGAGATCGCGAACTGATTAAAGAATGCTTGAACGAAGCACCGGAAGAATATTGAGATGAACGAAAGGGCACGGATATAGAATAATTGAGAGAACGAAGCTAAAAACTTGGGACGAGGAAATATACTGAAATGGAGGCCTCCGGATAATCGAAACAGAAAAGCAACTCCCGAAATACTCCGGATGGATGAAAAGAATTGCACGACTGGAAACAATTTGATAGGATAACATCGAGCTAGCACCGCGAATCTTCGGGTGAATGGACAAGATTTAGGGAAAACTCTACTTCGGTCTTCAAATGTTGAGAATGACGACGAGAAACACCAGTAAAATTGTTGAGATACTCCGGGAGAATGAAAAGAGGAAAGATTGACCCGAACATGAGAGAATTTGAAAACGATCTTGGAGAAGGCATCTGAATGATGGAATCCATACTTACGTCAAACTTCAAAAAGAATTTGATAATAGCTCCGAGAAAACAGAAGAGTCAGGTAGGATCCTGGGAAAAGACCTGTGGGTTAGGGCCCACTAAAAGAAACACCGTTGGAAAGGATTTGTTTGAATGAGAAATGACGCACCGGAACGATCAAAAGATTTGAATGAGGTGACAACCTCGAAATAATTGAATGCAAACACGAATCTTTTGAGATGTCTTCAGCACTCCGGAAGGATTAAATGGCGAGAGGCAAATGATCAGAGGGAAATATTTGAGCTGAGGGAAAGAATATGATCAACACCAAATACTTGAATTGGATCCACCGAAAAAGGAACTGCGACGAACAATGATGAACTAGACGAGACTTCACCGGTTGAGACCATTGAGGAAAGAGTGCAGATACTCCGCACTAATGAAATTGATGGTCGAATAGAGGCTCAGACTCTGGGAATAAAAGGGATGGGAGGGAGGGAAAAACAAAGGCAACTTGGAAGGGGAAAACCAATGAATTACTTCAGGAGGAAAACACTGGTTGAAAGAATGCAAATGCTTTGCACGAGTAGGATGGATACTCGATTACGGACTCCGGTTCTGAGAAGAAAACGGGTGGGCGGGTGGGAAAAGAAAACAACTGAGGATTGATCATGCGAGAACAAGGAGGTCGAATCGACTTGACGAGAAAACGCACCGGATGAAAAGAGCTGAGACCCAACGATCGGAAAACCAACTGCGTGATCCTAAAGAAAGTTTGAAAGGGAAGAGGAGTAATTCAAAACACCTACGTCAAGATTCCTCACCAGAGCAACGAAGGGGCTGAGGAGTAAAAAGAATTCATACTCTTCGATATAACTATACTCATAAATAGTTTTCTTCTAGACTCGACAACGGCCAACTACACGATCAATCAAGGGCGGCTCCTAGGGTCGGTCGAGGCTCTGATACCAACTTCTCACGCCCAATATGCGATACTATCCTAAAGAGACTCGAAGGTCCCACCAAGGATAGAACCGCATATTGATGCACTTTTGCAAGGTGGATATCATTACATCAACATTACATAATGAGATGGGGATACATACAAAAGGCATACAATGTCACACGAATACAACATCATCTTACATAAGAGCACCATCCGACTATGGATGAAACACAAACAGAAACTCAAACGACATCCACCCTGCTAGCCTAGGCTGCCGACCTGGAACCTATCCCCTAATCGAAGAAGAAGCAGAAGAAGAACCCCAAAACAAGCAAACATCGCTCTCGCGTCATGATCATCGCATAAACATGCACCTGCAACTGTTGTTGTAGTAATCTGTGAGCCATGAGGACTCAGCAATCCCATTACCATGGGTATCAAGACTAGCAAAGGTTAATGGGAAAGGAGGGGGTAAAGTGGTGAGGTTGCAGCAGAGACTAAGCAATTATGGTGGATAACATACGCAAATAAGAGTGAGAAGAGAAACACGGAACGGTCGTGAAGCTAGCAATGATCAAGAGGTGATCCCGAACTCCGCCGAAAAGAGACCATCACGGCTACACACATGGTTGATGCATTTTAATTAAGTCAAGTGTCAAGTTCTCTACAACCGGACATTAACAAATTCCCATCTGCCACATAACCACGGGCACGGCTCTCGAAAGTTTATACCCTACAGGGGTGTCCCAACTTAGCCCATCACAAGCTCTCACGGTCAATGAAGGATATTCCTTCTCCCAGGAAGACCCGATCAATCTCGGAATCTCAGTTTACAAGACATTTCGACAATGGTAAAACAAGTCCAGCAAGACCGCCCGATGCGCCGACATCCCGATAGGAGCTTCACATATCTCGTTCTCAGGGCAACACCGGATGAGCAATCCGTACAACTAAAACCAGACCTCAAGTTTCCCCGAGGGGGCGCTGCAAAGGGCTCTGGTTCGGACCAACACTTAGAGAAGCACTGTCCCGGGGGGGGGGGGGGGGCTAAATAAAGATGAACCTCGGGAGTGCGACTCCCAAGGGAAAAGTACATGGTGGTGAGGCAAATGGTAAAACCAAGGTTGGGCCTTGCTGGAGGAGTTTTATTCAAAGTGAACTATCAAGGGGGTCCCATACATCACCCAACCGTGTAAGGAACGCAAAATCAAGGAACATAACACCGGTATGACGGAAACTAGGGCGGCAAGAGTGGAACAAAACACCAGGCATAAGGCCGAGTCTTCCACCCTTTACCAAGTATATAGATGCATTAATTAAATAAGAGATATTGTGATATCCCAACATAATCCTGTCCATCATGGAGCAATCTTCAACTTCACCTGCAACTAAAAATGCTATAAGAGGGGCTAAGCAAAGCGGTAACATAGCCAAACAACGGTTTGCTAGGAAGGGTGTAAAAGGTTAGAGGCTGACATGGCTATTTGGGAGGCTTGATCAACAAGAGATAGGTAGCACAGCATAGCGATAGAACGAAGCAACTAGCATAGCAATGATAGTAGTGAGATCCAGGGTAGCGTTCATCTTGCCTGAATCCCGCTAGGAAGAAGAATGAGTCAATAAAGAAGATGAAGCCACGAAGACGAGCCAAGCGTAGACGAATGAATCCTCACGATCGCAACGAAATACGAACTAACGAGAAAGAGCACAACCGGAAAGGAGCAAACAACATGGTAAACACACAACACATAAACAAGACATGATGCACAACCAAGCATGATGCATGACAAAGCTACATGAGGCTACTCATGGCAAGAGATGATGCATACCAGAGCAACACATCAAAGCAAGGTTAAATGAGGCCGGAAACAACATATAACAAATCCGGTAAGTCCTCATATGCAAATTTAGAAATTGGTCCAGAACTGAATAAACCTTATGCTCAAGTTGTTAAACAGCAAGTTAAGATGCACCAAGAGGATCTACACGAAATTCTAGTCAAGTTACATATAAAGTTCATTTAGTTCAGAGCTACGTCCTAGAAGATATGAGCAAAACAAGTTAAACATGGCATTGATGCAAAATGCATTCAAACATCAAGCAAACACACTCAAAACATGGATGCAACAAGGTAATATTCAACTACATGCAATTCTAAGCAAGTTTCATATAGAGCACAGTCAAAACGGAGCAACGGTTCAACACATACACTCTATACAAGTTTAAAGGACAAGCTGTCAAAAACAGCAACTAGGCATCTTGCAAGCATCAAAACAATATGCTAAAGTATCTCAATGTAAGAACAAAAGGCATGGGCATGAAGTACAGGTAAAGCATGAAAAAATATGAACACTGAGCTATCTCCAGAAAACACTATAACATGCTCAAAAGGACATGGGAAGATTGCAAATAATAATAGTTTCAGACTTAGCAGAAGTAACATCAGGTTGCAATGTTTAGAGCTATCAAACAACATGCTACAGGAACTTAACATGTTAAACAAAGACATGGCATGCTAATACAAAAGACAAACAACAAAACTCCCTTACTGAACTAATCCCAAAGTGTCGGATTTAGGGTTCTGGCAGACCCTTGAGGTTCAAACTCTGGGGTGCGCACGAAGATCTCTCCTCCTACCAACTCACGCCTCGAGGCCTTCCAAGGAATCTAGGCTAGAAATAAGAGCACATAAGGGACATGAGATTTATACTGGTTCAGGCCACGATTGTGGTGTAATACCCTACTCCAGTGTGTGGTGTGGTGGATTGCCTCAAGGGCTGATGATGAACAATACAAAGGGAGAACAGCTTCGCGAGGGGCTGTTCTTGAGCTGGTGCGATGAACTACTTGGCTGAGTTCAGTCGCCTCTCTCTCTAGTCTATGCACAATCTGAATCTCCTCTCGTCCCGATTGTGGTGGCCAGTCCTATTTATAGAGGGAGGTCCTGGGCCTCTTCCCAAATAATGAGCGGGAAGGGCGCCAACAATTGGCCATTTTGAAGGGAAACATTTAGTACACTTATCCTGAATAAAGTTGGTCTTTGACTGCCAAAGACTCTGGCGGTGACGCCGTCCTAGGCTCCATGATGACTTCCATCCTGCCGTTGTGCTGGTCTTGGTCTTGTTGCACCGAAACGCTAACCTTTGCCTGACGCCTTGGCCTGTGCTTGCCCCCTTTGCACCGAAGGGGAAACAAGGACACTGCGCAGGCCGGCGCCCGCCTGGCGCCCGCCTGGTCTCGTTCGTCATGGCTTGCGTCACGGGTACCTCGCGAGGTAGCCTGCCTTGATCTCTCCGCCCCCTCGCGAGCCCGCCTGATGAGGCTGCTCCTGAGGAAGCTTCCTGTCATCCGCCCCACGAGGCTTGGCCCCTCGCTAGGGTCTTGAGCTTGAGATGATGAAGCTGGGCTGCACTGGGCCCCCACTTGAGCCACGCCACAGGCTACAGGCAGGCAAGTCTGGGGACCCCCATTGCCAGAACACCGATAGTATCCCGCGGGCCCAAGGCGCGCCTGGACTTGGCTTAGCAGAGAAGCGAAGGGGCAAGTGCGAAGCGCCGCGGGCCCCAATAGCCTGTGGCCTTGGGCGCCGCGTGGCGATTGATTGGACGTGGGCGTCTCCGCTTCCCCATGACGCCCCGGCAACCGCACAACTTGACAAGTCCCTGCATGCAAAAATGGGTCATGATTACTTGCGATCATGGAGGCCGACGGTTGGCCTCCTCCGGCTATAAGTACGGTACGACGCGAGCCCTTCCAGTCCATCCTTTCCTGCTGCTCCTTTCCTTCTTCTTCCTCGCCCTTGCTCCACCTTACGCCAATGGCACCAATCCGCTAGTTTTCTCCAGAAGAGAAGGGAAAGCCCCGCCCCGAGAGGGTCTCGACCCGCTTCCGCCAAAGAAGCAGCCTGCCCTCTGCCGCCGAGATTAGGGTGCTCGGCAGGAGGCATAGAGGCCCTGGTACGAGCGGCCGCCGCCTGGGTTTCCGCTGCCCTTGTACACCCGCATCGAGGGCCCTGGAGAAGAAGACGCCAAGCAACACCGAAGGTGCCGCCGTCGATGCCGGCGGGTTACGGCGGTGCGCGTCGTTCCCCCTGGAGTCCACGCCGAGGGCTCCTCTCGCGAGCTTGTGCTTCACGCCGCCATGCCTCCTCGATCTTGGATTCGCCTTCCTCCCTCCTTCGCCTTCGAGCTTCCATCGAGGGGGCCTTGGGAGCTCTGGCTGCAGTACGCCGACTGCAGCACCCCCGCGACCGGGGCGGAGGTCAAGGTTGTTGCCTCGGGCAAGGTCTTCCTGACCCGCGGCTGGGGCGAGATCGCCCGGGTCTGCCGGACGGGGGGCGCCCTCGTAATCCATCTCGAATACGATGGCGCCTCCCTGATGTTCTTGAAGGTCTTCGACATGGAAGGACATTGGCTGGAATGTTTCCCCAAGGGAGGCGGCCAGAGCATCGACGAGGCAAGGGCCAGGCCTGCCAACCGCTTCCCCAGCAGCTTCTCAGGCAGCAGCGGAGGAGCCGGAGGGTCCACCGACTCTGCAGAGCTTCACGTGACTCTGGAGACAAGCGACGACAACTACAAGCCTCCGAGCTCGCGTTGCGCCCGAAGCAGGGCGGTTGCATCAAGCCACCGGCACTGCTGATCTGGATGGGGTTGGCGCCGGCGCCTGACGACCCACTGTTGATGATGGCGTCTCCTGCGGAGGCGCGTGTAGTTATCGCTCCTTAGCACCTTTTGTTCCCTGTGAGGAACTGAAATGACACCCCATGGGGGTATGTAAGGTTCCTGCCATGTTTTTATGAATTGTACATCCTTATCATGAAACGATACAGGAGGCGCGTTCTGCCCTGGCTCAGTTCCCCCTTTATTTCCTCACGAGGGCTTAGCGCTCTACGCCGACAGGTCCCGGTCCCCAGGCAGGCTTCAACCGTCGCTGGTATGCCAGGTCGCGATGCCGTGGTCAAGGCCAGGAGGTGAGCGGCCCGAGGTCCAGTAAGAGCCCCTGAGTCGCGATGCTCAGGAGGTCCCCTTCGGCGCTCAAGCAGCCTCCGCTGGGCAAGAAAGGCAGGCAACGTCGCCGTGACAGAGCTGCAGTATGCAAGGGTTTAGCGCTGAGTCGACTCAGTTTTTGTGTGACTTATCTTATAGGTTTGGGGTGGTTTTCGGCGAAGTGTCGGGCCTGCGTAGCGGCAGCTGAGGTGTTGCTGGGTTAGGTCCTCGTGAGCTTCTTCCCTCTTCCCCGCACTTTCCTTCATGCTCTACGTCCTCAGGTCCCGGCCCTCGAGTGAGCTCAGCCGCCGCTGGTATGACAGGTCGCGATGCCGTGGATCAAGGCCAGGGGGTGAGGACTGGAGAGCCAGTAAGAGCCTGTGAGTCGCGATGCTCAGGCGCCCCCCTTTTAACGCGCGAGCGGATCGTGCCGGAGAGAGGGAGAGAGAGCTCGCAATGTCCCCAGCGTTACTTCTGGAGTGGGTCCTGCATACCAATCACGAGGGGAAACAAGGTCTGTTGTTATGGTTGCCAGCCAACCATTGGTCGCCCTGAGGGAGTGACTGGGGCACTGAGGGCCTGGTGAGGTGGCGCCTTGCGGGGCTGCCGCGGCCAGAGCTCGGCCACTCAGATTTATCGGCGTTGCAAGGACGGACCCGTACGCAAGTGCCGTCCGGAGTGAGCGGCTCCAAAGGTAGGTGTCAATCGAGCAGGTGATTAGGTCAAGCATGTTAGGCATGAAGGAGCAAATCCATTTAGATAGATGCGGAAAAAGCAAACACCACTGGGTCAGGCCCGAGCAGCTTGGGGATAATGCAGCCCGAGGGGCGCCCCCAACAAGGTAGGTAAAGAGCATGAGCAAAACGGATACACGCCGCAGGGATGGACCCACGCGACTTGGGAATGATGCAGCCCTGCGGGCGCCCCCAGCTGAAAATGGAACTTTGAAAGATGTCACATGATACCGTTGGAGATGAAAGGATGCTGAAGTAGCGGACGATGTGTGGTGAGGAGGCCGACCCTCACGAGCCCCGAGCCCAGGAGCCTCGGGAGGCTCCGGGGGCTCGGGAGGATCTCCGAGGACCATCTCCATCTCCGCCAGGACCGTATGATGCCTGACCTCCTGAGCCTCTAGAATGCTCCTCAGCAGGTGCTGATGAGCGGCGACCGCGTTCGGCAGGCCGGAAGGCATGCGAACGTAGTTGTGAAGTGGACCCTCGCAACACCCCACGCGTGAAGGCCAGAGGCGCTCCTGAGACGCGGCTCGGTTGAGCCCTGGCACGTCGATGCAGACGCGCAGCCCGCCATCCTCGCCTGGATGGGGGGCTGCGGTGGGTAGGCGGCGGCTGCCGCGCATGACTCTTGACTCTTGTAGCTCCTGAGTGTTCCTCGCGATGAACTCCTGAGGGTTTGGCCCTCCTTGCCTCATACCTTCCTGTGGGAAACGTGCTTTGAAGCATGCCTCCAAGTGGTGCCCGAGCGCCTCCCTCGTGACCTTGGCAAAGTCGGTGGCTCCCAAAGAAAGAGCCCCCGAGCCCTGCCCGAGGAGGGCACCGGGCGCGCCTTCCTATGCGACGGAGGGTGGCGCCCCTTGAACAGGCGTGGATCCTGACGCGACGCCTCTGGAGGTGCCTCCCTCCCGATGGTTTGGGCAAGGTGAAGTCTTCTTCTTCTTAGGGACTACCTCGAGGAGGCACCCGTTCCTGTGATTTGGGTCTTCGATTGCCGCGGCTTGGAAGGCACGCTCAAGAGAACACACTGCATCACTTTCTTCGCAGGGGATTGTGATGACTCCACCACTTCCTGGCATCTTGAGGACGTTGTAGCCATGGTGAGTCACTGCCATGAACTTGGCCAGGGCTGGTACCCGAGGATGGCATTGTATGGCAGGCGAATGTGGGCGACGTCGAAGTCAATGAGCTCGGTGCGGTAGTTGTTGCGCTGCCCAAAGGTGACAGGAAGGCGAACTTGCCCTATCGGAACAGTGGAATCGTCAGTGACTCCTGAGAAAGGCTTGGTCGGCTAAAGCTGATCATATGGCACTTGGAGATTGTTGAATGTCTCAACGGACAGGACGTTGAGTCCTGCTCCGCCATCGGTGAGGGTCCTGGTGACTTGCACATTGCTGATGACTGGGGAACAAAGTATTGGGAGGACTCCGGCCGTTGCTGCGCACTTGAGCTGATCCGCTGAGCTGAACGTGATAGCGCACGCAGACCACCTGAGAGGGCGCGTGGCCTCAAGCTTGGGGAGGACTGCATTCACCTCGCGAGCAAACTGCTTGAAGATGCGCTAAGAGGCTGGGGCCTGAGCGCCGCCCAGGATGCAAGCGATTACACGCGGCTCCTGGAAGCCCCCAGCCCCCTCGTCCTGATGATGGTCTTCGTTCCTCCTCGGCAGTGGTGGCAGAGGAGGGAGGCCTGCATTGCCTTGAGAGAGGTCCTCACGAGGCTGATCCCTCCAACCTCCCTCGCGAGGCTGGTCCTGCCAACGGTCCTCGTGAGGTCGGTCACGCCACCCTTGGCAAGGGCCACGGTCTTTTCATCGTCCTCCACCTCTTCCTCCTCCTCAGCCATAGCCCCGATCGTTGCGGTCGGGGCATCGGCCGGTACGCCCATCTCGCAAAGCCCTGAGCTCTTGGCATTCGTTGGTGTTGTGGGTGTGGAGGTCGTGGTACATGCAGTACCAGCTGCCCTTGGATGACTCAGGTTGATCCCTGCCTCGCTTGGTGTCTGGCTCCGCTGCGAGCACAACAACTCCTTTGTGCTTCATGTCCTTGACCTTGGGCTTCTTTTCTTCCGGATCAGCAGCTGGGAGCTCGAGGAGGGAGAGGCGCCCTTCCTCGGCCCTGACACACTTGGTCGCTAAGTTGAACAGCTCCAGAGACGTGCACAGGTCTTCGTGGATCGCTAGCTCCTCTTTCATCTTGATGTCACGCACGCCATCGGAGAAGGCTGAGATGATGGCCTCCTCAGTCACCCTGGGGATCTTGAGGCGGGCGTTGTTGAAGCGCTGGATGTACTTCTGCAGGGTCTCTCCTGGCTGTTGCTTGATGCGGCGCAGGTCACTCGTGGCCAGGGGCCGGTCGCGAGTGCCTTGGAAGTTGGCGATGAAGCGAGTGCACATCTCGTCCCAGGAGGAGATCGTGCCAGGAGGCAGGTTTAGGAGCCAGGTGCGGGCGCCATCCTTGAGCGCCATGGGAAACCAGTTTGCCATGACCTTCTCGTCCCCGTTGGCCGCCTCAATTCCCAGCTTGTAGAGCTGGAGGAACTCCGCGGGGTCGGCAGTACCGTCATAGCGAGGAGGCAGGTCTGGCTTGAACTTGCCGGGGCATGCGACGCCACACAGCTTGGCGGTGAAGGCATGGCAGCCTGCGGTGGCCACCGGAGCTCTCTGCTGATGCGGGGCTTGCTCCTGGGGATTCCCGCGCATCGCTGCCTAGAGCAGCACGGGGTCTTGACGTGGTGGCGTAGGGATGCGATCATGGCGCACCGGTGTCGGGAGCACGCGAGCACCTTCTTGGGGGCGAGGGATTTCTTGGCAGCTCCTTTCTTGTCGCGTGGGTGCCGGACGCGGAGGGTCTCGTCCTGGGGCCGCGCGCCTTGGAGCCAGAGCGCCTTCTTGGGGAGGAGGTGGTGGAGGCACCTCCTGCTCTGCGCCTCCTGCGTAGGAAGGAGGGCGGGGCAGGGAGAGGGATGGTGCAGGGGAGCCCCCTGCGGCGCTGACGAGCTCAGTGATGTGAGCGAGCCACTTGTCGTAGAGGTCTTCGACGGGACAGTAGTGCAGGAGCTCACGCGCCAGGAGTAGCGCAACGTGCGCGTTCGTGGGGGCGCGACGGACGTGGGACGACAAACCGGCTGGAGTCAGCGACGGGGTGGTGGTGCGGCCTTCCCGCCGCACTGAAGGATGCAGGGACGAGGCCTGCTGCTCGTTCCCCGCCGGGCCGGTGGCGGCGTTGGCGGCAGGCGACGGGGAACGACGGGGGCGTCCACCGACGGGAGCCGTCTGGGCGACTCGGGCGGCGAGAGCAGCCCGACGCTCGGCGCGGGCTCGGCGAGCGTCAGACATGGGCGCGATGAACGACGAACGCGAGGCGGTGGAAGAAGGATTCCGGCGCGCCCCTACCTGGCGCGCCAAATGTCGGATTTAGGGTTCCGGCAGACCCTTGAGGTTCGAACTCTGGGGTGCGCACGAAGATCTCTCCTCCTACCAACTCACGCCTCAAGGCCTCGCAAGGAATCTAGGCTAGAAAGAAGAACACACAAGGGACACGAGTTTTATACTGGTTCAGGCCACCATTGTGGTGTAATACCCTACTCCAGTGTGTGGTGTGGTGGATTGCCTCAGGGGCTGATGATGAACAATACAAAGGGAGAACAGCCACGCGAGGGGCTGTTCTTGAGCTGGTGCGATGAACTGCTTGGGTGAGTTTAGTCGCCTCTCTCTCTAGTCTATGCACAATCTGAATCTCCTCTCGTCCCGATTGTGGTGGCCAGTCCTATTTATAGAGGGAGGTCCTGGGCCTCTTCCCAAATAATGAGCGGGAAGGGCGCCAACAATTGGCCATTTTGAAGGGGTTCATGGATCACTAGTTATTGACATGGCAAAACTGAACTTAACGTTAACAGGCTGAGAGCAACATTATGTAGCAATTTGAGAGCAAGATTAAAACAAGCTACAGCAGACTATAAATACAACCAGGTGCATGGATGGATAGAGCATGACATGTATAACAAAACCTCCTTAGTTAACATCTCCAGATTATGCATAGAATGACTTTTAGCAGCAGGTTTACATAGCATCATGATATAGCAGATTCAGCCTAGCAAAACAGCAACAACAAGTACCCTACTTCATGAGCTCGATGCACTCACTACAAGACTCACAAAAATACATGGATTAAAACACTGTAAATATGGAATTATGTAGCTCAAAACTCATGTATACATCAAGCTCATGAGATGCACACACAAAATGCAATGAAAAAGACAAATCACCAAGTTCTGTTAACAGACAATAGTTAACATCATATAGCACTCTTGCAATGATGATAAGGGCATCAAGACAAACTCAAACAAGCATGGCACAATGTAACAAAATGAAGAGCATATCATGATGAACATTTTGATATAATACACGCACAAAACGGAGCAGTATGCAAAGAGATATGGCATGATGAACAGGGGACCAGGATGCAAATATTTCGGGACTTGGGGAAATTTCGGGGGTCAACATGCGAGCTGGATCTGGATCTGGGGTCGGGCTCGAGCTTCACCGGAGCTGCTCGCCGGAGAAGAGGAGGGAGATGGGGCCGGCAAGGTCTTGCAGGGGCGGGACGAGGCGGATCCGGCCGGATCTTGCCGGATCCGGCGCCGGCGGAGGCGAGGGCAAGGCCGGCGGCGAGCTGGCGCGGAGGCGGACGGTGGCGAGCGCGCGGCGCAGGGTCGGCGGCAAGGCGCAAGGCGGCAGCGGGCGCTCGCAGGGAAGCCGCGGCGGCGGGCGGCGCGGGCGGCGCGTGTCGGATTTCTGGTTCCGGCAGACCCTTGAGGTTCGAACACTGGGGTGCGCGCGGAGATTCAATCCTCTACCGACTCACTCCTCGCCGAATCACTAAGACCTAAACTACCAAGCTGAACAGCACAAGAGACACAAGATTTATACTGGTTCAGGCCACCATTGTGGTGTAATACCCTACTCCAGTGTGCGGTGTGGTGGATTGCCTCTTGGGCTTGATGATGAACAATACAAGGCAGAACAGCCTCACGAGGGTCTGTTCTTGGCTGGTGCGACGAACTGCTGGGATGAGTTCAATCACTCTATCTACTGGTTTCTTGGTGAGGATCCCGATTGCTAGGTCAGGTCCAGGTTTTTTCCTACCCTGGGGGTGGCTAGTCCTATTTATAGGCAAAGGCCCTGGGCCTCTCCCCAAAAATTGAGCGGGAAGGGCGCCAACAATTGGCCATTTTGAAGGGGAACAGCGGGTACACTTATCCTGACTAAAGTTGGTCCTCGCCTGTCAAAGGCTCTGGTGGTGACGCCGGATTGGGCTCCACAATGACTTCCTTCCGGCTGTTGGGCTGGTCTTGGTCTTGTTGCACCGAAATGGACGCCTTTGCTTGATGCTCTTGCCTGCGCTTGCTCCCTTTGCACCAAAGAGGAAAGGAGGACACTGTGCGGGCTGGCGCCCGACTGGCGCCCTTGGTCGTCATGGCTTGCGTCATGGGCACCTCGCGAGGTACCCTGCCTTGAACTCTCCGCCTCCTCATGAGCCAGCCTGATGAGGCCGTGCCTGAGGAAGCTACTTGTCGTCCGCCCCGCGAGGCTTGGCCCCTCGCGACGGTCTTGAGCTTGTGTTGATGAAGATGGGCTGTGCTGGGACACCTTTGAGCTACGCCGCAGGCCGCAGGCAGGCAAGTCTGGGGACCCCCGTTCCCAGAATGCCGACAGTTGCCCCCGGTCCCACGGTGCGCCCGAACTTGGCTGAGCAAAGAGGCGAAAGGGCAAGTAAGAAGCATCGCGGGCCCTAATAGCCTGCGGCCTTGGGCGCTGCGTGGCGGTTGATTGGACGTGGGCGGCACTGTTCCCCCATGCCTCCTTATTTCGTGCCTTGCTAGGCGGACTCGCTGCTGCACACAGCCGTTCCCCTTTCCGCTGCTTGAGCGCTCCCCGTCCTTTCTTCTCTCGAACTCCAGCTTCCGCATCCAATCCAATCTCGAACCTTCCCCCATCCCTTTCCTGTCATCATGGCTCCGCCGAGGAAGGGAAAAGGGAAGAAGCCCGTGCCGCCGCCTCGCTCGTCGTCGACGGCGGCCCCAGCCGTCGATTGGCCGGTCATAATCAATCAAGAAGGCCTGGGCAAGGTCCACTCAGCCCTGGCCACCATCTTCGACGAGTGTGGGAGGACGACGGCCTGGCCCGCGTCTCGCTTCTCCGTTGACAGGATTCCCACCGAGGTCCGGTATTTCGCCGACGCCCTGTGGGCGGCACTAGTTCCCCCCTTCTCTGATTTCTTCAACGCCGTGCTTTCCCATTATCAGATCCATATGATGCACCTGAGTCCTGAGTCCATCACCCTTCTCACGGTATTTGCCTTTGTTTGCGAGGCAATGACGGGCATCCTCCCTTCGGTTGCCTTGCTGCGCCACTTCTTCTCTCTGCGCCTTGTCGACCCCACCCAATGCTCAGGGTGTGTGAGCTTCATTGCTGCGCCTGAGACAGCGGCCTCTAGAATTGACTTCAATCTTCCTCCGCCCGCGCTCGGGTTTCGCGAGCGGTGGCTGTATGTGGACGTAGGGGTGCCCAGCCCCCTGCTGACGGAGCCATCTTCGCCTGTTGTCCCCAACTCAGGCTGGGGCCAGGTGACGCTCGTGAGCCCCCGGCTCGCCTTCGTCTGGCACCGCTTCGAGTTCCTGAGGAAGCTTGGCGCGACGGCGCCCAAGGTGGTGAAGGAGTTCTTGCTACGCCGCGTCGCCCCTCTCCAGCGCCACTCTCATCGAATGTAATGCCCCGGATCCGATGCGCCAGGTGTCTGCCAGTTATTCGCCATCGTTTCCATGTCATTTGCTTGCGTGTTGCATATTTCCATGTCATCATCTGCATTTCATATCATGTCATCATGTGCATTTCATTTTGCATACATGTTCGTCTCATGCATCTGAGATTTTTCCCCGTTGTCCGTTTTGCAATCCGGCGCTCCTATGTCATCCGGCGTTCTCCTTTTGTCTCTCGTTTTGAGTGGGTGGTAAACATTCTCAGAATGGCCCGAGGTTTGAGAAGCGGCCTTGGTATACCACCGGTAGACCGCCTGTCAAGTTTCGTGCCATTTGGAGGTCGTTTGATACTCCAACGGTTAACCGGGTAACCGTAAAAGCCTCCTTCTTTTGTTGCAGCCCAACACCCCTTCCAAAGTGTACCAAAGCCCAGCAAACCCCCCTCCATGCTCTCGGTCGTTCGATCACGATCGCGTGGCCGAAAACCGCACCCCATTTGGACACTCCTAGCTCCCTCTACCTATATATATGTGCATCTCCCCCGAAATCCCGGTCTAACCCTAGATCATGTTCCCCTCCGCGCCGCCGGACGTTCCATCCTCCGCCGCCGGACATGTCCAGCCGCCGCCCCGACGAATCGCGCAGCGCCACATGTCACCGCCACCGTCTCCACCGCGCCTCCACCGCGCGGGCCCGCCGAGCCCAGCCGCGGCCCTCCCGGCCCGGTCGGTCGCCGTCGCCAGCCCGTGCCCCGCGCCCGACGCCCTGCCCGGCCGCCGCCGGCGCCGCCTCGCCTCGCCGGAGTTCCGCGCCACCGCCGGCCCGCGCCCCGCGCCCCCTACCCCGCCGCCGATGCTCCGCCGCCCGCTGACCTCGCCGGTTGCTGCCCCGGTCAGATCCGGGCAGGAGCGCTCGGATCCGCCTCGCTCCGACCCCGCCGGCCGCCTCTCCGGTCTCCTTCTCCCTGTCCGGCCGCCGTCCTCGCGGATCCGGCGAGATCCGCCGCTGCTTTGAAAACCGTGCAGATCTGGAGGTTGTCCCGAAATGCCTAAGTCCTTGTATTTTGCAATAATCATGCCATGTTCATCATGCTGTATCTATGCATCCGTAGCTCCGTTTCGTGCGTGTAATATGTCAAATTGTTCGCCTCGACGAGTACTTCATTTCATTCCATCGCATCATTTTCATTTGAGCTCATCTTGATGCCCGAAATGCTATTGGAAGAGTGCATGTTGCTGTTAATCTGCTGAAACTGTTATAACATGCTCATTTGTCATTTTTGCCATGATCGATGTGTGCATCCTATGAGTATGAGCTCTACATGTGGTTTGATCTATGCCATGCCATCTTTCCAGAGGTGCTATCCATGTATTTTTGTGAGTTGTGTCCTGAGTGCATCGAGCTTGTTAAGTAGGTTACTTGCTGTTGCTGTTTTGCTAGGCTGAATCTGTTATTTGGTGATGCTATGTAAACATGTTGCTACTAATCATTCTATGCATAATCTGGAGATGTTCTATAAACATGTTTTGATCTACATGTCTTGCTCTATCCATTCATGCCTCTGGTTGCAATTATAGCCTGCTGGAACATGTTGTTATTTTGCTCCAAAGTTGCTAAATAATGTTGCTGTCAGCCTGTTAACATTAAGTTCAATGTTTCCATGATTGTTTGCTAGTGATCCATGCATCCTATGAACTTGTTCTTGCCATGCTTAGCTTCATAAACATGTATTCTTACCGTTGGTTGCCTTGCCATGCCATGTATTGCTCTGTGGTGAGTGGTTCAAGCTCACGAACATGCCTACTTATTGTTGTTCCTGCCATGTATGAATCTGTAATATAACTTGCCATGTTTACATGGGTGCCATCATATTTTCTGTGCCCTTTTGGCTCATGGTCAGTAAGGGTCTTTTGATCTATGCAATTAGTAGATTCATGCCATGCCTTTGTTTGCCATGATATGTTCCTGTAACATGTTGTTTGATAGCTCGAAACATTGCAACCTGATGTTATTTCTGCTAAAGTCTGAAACTGTTAATATTTGCAATCTTCCCATGTCTTTTTGAGCATGTTCTAGTTGTTTCTGGAGATAGCTCAGTGTTCATGTTTTGTAGTGATTTACCTGTACTTCATGCCCATGCCTTTTGTTATTATGTTGGGGTGCTGTAGCATGTTGTTTTGGTGCTTGTAAGATGCCTAGTTGCTGTTATGGACAGATTGTTGCTATGACTTGTATAGAGTGTATATGTTGAACCGTTGCTCCGTTTTGAGTGTGCTCTATATGAAACTTGCTTGATTTTTCATGTAGCTTCATATTATCATGTTGCATCCTTGTTTGAGGTTTTTGCTTGATGTTTGTATGCATTTTACATCAATGCCATGTTTAACTTGTTTTGCTCATATCTTCTAGGCCGTAGCTCCAAATCTAATGAACTTTATATGTAACTTGACTAGAATTTCGTGTAGATCCTCTTGGTGCTCTTTAACTTGCTGTTTAATAACTTGAGCATAATGTTTATTCAGTTCTGGACCAATTTCGAAATATGCATATGAGGACTTACCGTAATTGTTATATGTTGTTCCCGGCCTCATTTAAACTTGCCTTGATGTGTTGTTCTTGTTTGACTCTTCTCTTGCCATGAGTAGCTTCATGTAGCTTTGTCATGCATCATGCTTGTTGTGCATCATGTCTTGCCTATGTGTGGTGTGTTTACTATGTTGTGTGCTTCTTCTCGATAGTCCCCGTTTCGTTGCGATCGTGAGGATTCGTTCGTCTACGTGTGGTTCGTCTTCGTGGCTTCATCTTCTTCATGGACTCGTTCTTCTTCCTTGCGGGATTTCAGGCAAGATGATCGCTACCCTGGATCTCACTACTATCATTGCTATGCTAGTTTCTTCGTTCTATCGCTATGCTGCGTTACCTATCATTTGTTCTTCAAGCCTCCCAAATTGCCATGAACCTCTAACCTTTGACACCCTTCCTAGCAAACCATTGCTTGGCTATGTTACCGCTTTGCTCAGCCCCTCTTATAGCGTTGTTAGTTGCAGGTGAAGTTGAAGAATGCTCCATGGTGGACAGGATTTTGGTTGGGATATCACAATATCTCTTATATTATTAATGCATCTATATATTTGGTAAAGGGTGGAAGGCTCGGCCTTATGCCTGGTGTTTTGTTCCACTCTTACCGCCCTAGTTTCCGTCATACCGGTGTTATGTTCCCGGATTTTGCGTTCCTAACGCGGTCGGGTGATTTATGGGACCCCCCTGACAGTTCGCTTTGAATAAAACTTGTCCAGCAAGGCCCAACCTTGGTTTTACCATTTGCCTCACCACCACCTATACCCTTCCCTTGGGTCGGCCAACCCAGGGGTCATCTTTATTTTAGCACCCCCCCGGGCCAATGCTTGTCTAAGTGTTGGTCCGAACTAGAGCCCTTTGCAGCGCCCCCTCAAGGAAACTTGAGGTCTGGTTTTAGTTGTATGGATTGCTCATCCGGTGTTGCCCTGAGAACGAGATATGTGCAACTCCTATCGGGATGTCGGCGCATCGGGCGGCTTTGCTGGTCTTGTTTTACCATTGTTGAAATGTCTTGTAAACCGGGATTCCGAGACTGATCGGGTCTTCCTGGGAGAAGGTATATCCTTCGTTGATCACGAGAGCTTATCATGGGCTAAGTTGGGACACCCCTGCAGGGTTTAAACTTTCGAGAGCCGTGCCCGTGGTTATGTGGCAGATGGGAATTTGTTAATGTCCGGTTGTAGATAACTTGACACCAGATCCGAATTAAAATGCATCAACCGCGTGTGTAGCCGTGATGGTCTCTTCTCGGCGGAGTCCGGGAAGTGAACACGGTTTCTGTGTTATGTTTGACGTAAGTAGGAGTTCAGGATCACCTCTTGATCATTGCTAGCTTCACGATCGTTCCTTTGTTTCTCTTCTCGCTCTCATTTGCATATGTTAGCCACCATACATGCTTAGTCGCTGCTGCAACCTCACCACTTTACCCCTTCCTTTCCCATTAAGCTTTGCTAGTCTTGATACCCATGGTAATGGGATTACTGACTCCTCCTGGCTCACAGATTACTACACCAACAGTTGCAGGTACAGGTTTTGCGATGATCTTGACGCAAGAGCGATTATTGCTTTTTTTGGAGTTCTTCTTCTGCTTCTTCTTCGATCAGGGGATAGGTTCCAGGTCGGCAGCCTGGGCTAGCAGGGTGGATGTCATTTGAGTTTCTGTTTGTGTTTCATCCATAGTAGGATATTGATCTTATGTATGATGTTGTATTCATGTGGCATTGTATGCCTTATGTATGTATCCCCACCTATTATGTATGTTGATGTAATGATATCCACCTTGCAAAAGCGTTTCAATATGCGGGTCTATCCTTGGTGGGACCTTCGAGTTCCTTTTGCATAGGGTCGCATATTGGGCATGATAAGTTGGTGTCAGAGCCTCGACTGACCTTAGGAGCCCCCCTTGATTGATCGTGTAGTTTGGCCGTTGTTGAGTCTAGAAGAAAACTGTTTTCGGAGTCTAGTTATATCGGAGAGTA
Organism: Triticum timopheevii; assembly: GCA_963921465.1. NCBI lineage: Eukaryota > Viridiplantae > Streptophyta > Magnoliopsida > Poales > Poaceae > Triticum > Triticum timopheevii. The sequence continues at coordinate 283,559,984 of OY997270.1, read as the reverse complement.
GGAATTCTTTTTACTCATCACCCCCTTCGTCGCTTTGGTGAGGAATCTTGACGTAGGCGTTTTGAATTACTCCTCTTCCCCTTCAAATTTTTCTTTAGGATCACGCGGGTAGTTTTTCGTTCGTTGGTTCTCAGCTCTTTTATCCGGTGCATTTCTCGTCAAGTTGACTCGAGCCTCTTCATCTTTCAGTTCAATCCTCAGTCATTTTCTTTTCCCTCCCACCCACCCTTTTTTCTTCTCGGAGCCGGAGTCCGTAATCGAGTATCCATCCTACTCGTGCGAAGTATTTGCCTTCTTTCCTCAAAGATTTTAACCGGTGTTTTCTCTTCAAGATATTCGTCGGTTCCCCCTTCCAGTTGCCTGTGTTTTTACCGCCCTCCCACCCCTTTTCTTCCCGGAGTCTGAGCATCTATTCGAGAAGCTATTTTATTCGTGTGGAGCCTCTTCAGTCTTTTGTCAATTATTTCAACCGGTGAATTCTCGTCTCGTTCGTCATTATTCATCTCCTTTTCTTTTCGGTGGATTTCAACTCAATTTTCTCGGTTCGATCATATTCTTTCCCTCGGCTCAAGTGTTTTCCTTGCTCGTTTGCCTCTCGCCATGCAATCAATCTGGAGTTCGGAAGACATCTCAGGAGATTCGTCTATGTTCCAATTATTTTGAGGTTGTCACCTCATTCAAATATTTCAATTGTTTCGGTGCATCATCTATCTGTTCAACAATCCTTTCCAACGGTGTTATCTCTTCAGTGGGCCATAACCCACAGGTCTTTTCCCAGGATCTTACCTGACTCTTCTAATTCCCCGGAGTTATTCTCAAATCCTTTTCAAGTGTGACGTAAGAATGAATTTCATCAGCCACATGCTTTTCCAAGATCTCTTTCAAATCATTTCATTGTTGGCTCAACCTCTTTGCTTTTACATTCTCCTGGAGTATCTCAGTAAATTTTGGTGGTGTTTCTTGTCATCATTTGAAGACCAAAGAAGAAGATTTCTCTTAAATCTTGTCCGTTCCCGGAGATTCGCGGTGCTAGCTCGATGTTATCCTATCAAATTGTTTCAAGTCATGCAAATTCTTTCCGGAGCATTTCAGGAGTTGCTTTCTCTCTCGATCATCCGGAGGACATCTTTTTAGAAGATTTCTTCGTTCCAAGTTTTCAGATTCATTCCACAATTATTCTATATCCATGCCCCTTTGTTCATCTCAATATTCTTCCGGTGCTTCGTCAAGTGTTCTTTAATCAGCTCATGATCTCTTTGTTCGTTTGCATCTAAATCCCCTCTATCTTATTGGTTCTTCTAATTCTTCCCGATGATCCATTCTCTTTCATCAGTCATTTTCGAATTCTTATGGTGATTCATTCAAGATTCTTTTCCTTGTTTATCATATTAATCCATTCATTCGTTTCAATCCTACCGGTGATTCATGAAGACCTTGTCAAGTTTGCGATATGTCACTTCTCAATCCTTTTCAAGAAGAATAAGTAGTATGCAAGAATCCATTGCTTGTCATCAATTTAATTTGATGAAGGATAAGCATACAATAAATCTTATTCTTATTTCCTCAAAGTGATTAATCCCTTCCTTCGGAGTTTGTTCTCGATGAATAAATTCTAGTTCTAGGTGCTTTCATCTTTTCTTTTCCGGAGTTCAATTTCCGTGGACATCTCGTCGGAAACCCCATCTAAGTCACCGCAAGGCTCATCTTATTCTTTCATCATCCTTTTCGTTACCGGAGTTCTTCATGGTGGTCCTTCATGATTTAATTCATTCTTCAAGAGCTTATCAAGTGTCATTCCTTCCTCTCAAGCTCGTATTCTATTCCTCCATGTTTCAGTCAGAGTTCTGCCTAAATCCTTTCAGTCTTATTCGTTTCTAACTCGTTCTAATAGGAGTTGTTTCATAGTCTATCTGTTTCCGTGAGCTTTCGATTCTCGTCATTCTCGTCGGTCCTCTCTTCTTCTCGAGTGCTCTCGATTATTTGCTCATTCTCTTGAGTTTTTGTTTCACCTCATCCCTTTTTCCTTCCATCTCGGTCCTAAGATCTCGGGACGAGATCTCTTGTTAGTGGAGGAGTGTTGTAACGCCCCGGATCCGATGCGCCAGGTGTCTGCCAGTTATTCGCCGTCGTTGCCATGTCATTTGCCTGCGTGTTGCATTTTACCATGTCATCATCTGCATTTCATATCATGTCATCATGTGCCTTTAATTTTGCATACATGTTCGTCTCATGCATCTGAGCTTTTTCCCCGTTGTCCGTTTTGCAATCCGGCACTCCTATGTCATCCGGCATTCTCCTTTTTTCTCTCGTTGTGAGTGGGTGGTAAACATTCTCGGAATGGCCCGAGGTTTGAGAAGCGGCCTTGGTATACCACCGGTAGACCGCCTGTCAAGTTTCGTGCCATTTGGAGGTCGTTTGATACTCCAACGGTTAACCGGGTAACCGTAAAAGCCTCCTTCTTTTGTTGCAGCCCAACACCCCTTCCAAAGTGCCCAAAGCCCAGCAAACCCCCCTCCATGCTCTCGGCCGTTCGATCACGATCGCGTGGCCGAAAACCGCACCCCATTTGGACACTCCTAGCTCCCTCTACCTATATATATGTGCATCTCCCCCGAAATCCCGGTCTAACCCTAGATCATTTTCCCCTCCGCGCCGCCGGACGTTCCATCCTCCGCCGCCGGATATGTCCAGCCGCCGCCCCGAAGAATCGTGCAGCGCCACGTGTCACCGCCGCCGTCTCCACTGCGCCTCCACCGCGCGGGCCCGCCGGGCCCAGCCGCGGCCCTCCCGGCCCGGTCGGTCGCCGTCGCCAGCCCGTGCCCCGCGCCCGACGCCCTGCCCAGCCGCCGCCGGCGCCGCCTCGCCTCGCCGGAGTTCCGCGCCACCGCCGGCCCGCGCCCCGCGCCCCCTACCCCGCCGCGGATGCTCCGCCGCCCGTTGACCTCGCCGGTTGCCGCCCCGGTCAGATCCGGGCAGGAGCGCCCGGATCCGCCTCGCTCCGACCCCGCCGGCCGCCTCTCCGGTCTCCTTCTCCCTCTCCGGCCGCCGTCCTCGCGGATCCGGCGAGATCCGCCGCTGCTTTGAAAACCGTGCAGATCTGGAGGTTGTCCCGAAATGCCTAAGTCCCTGTATTTTGCAATAATCATGCCATGTTCATCATGCTGTATCTATGCATCCGTAGCTCCGTTTCGTGCGTGTAATATGTCAAATTGTTTGCCTCGACGAGTACTTCATTTCATTCCATCGCATCATTTTCATTTGAGCTCATCTTGATGCCCGAAATGCTGTTGGAAGAGTGCATGTTGCTGTTAATCTGCTGAAACTGTTATAACATGCTCATTTGTCATTTTTGCCATGATCGATGTGTGCATCCTATGAGTATGAGCTCTACATGTGTTTTGATCTATGCCATGCCATCTTTCCAGAGGTGCTATCCATGTATTTTTGTGAGTTGTGTCCTGAGTGCATCGAGCTTGTTAAGTAGGTTACTTGCTGTTGCTGTTTTGCTAGGCTGAATCTGTTATTTGGTGATGCTATGTAAACATGTTGCTACTAATCATTCTATGCATAATCTGGAGATGTTCTATAAACATGTTTTGATCTACATATCTTGTATATCCATTCATGCCTCTGGTTGCAATTATAGCCTGCTGGAACATGTTGTTATCTTGCTCCAAAGTTGCTAAATAATGTTGCTGTCAGCCTGTTAACATTAAGTTCAATGTTTCCATGATTGTTTGCTAGTGATCCATGCATCCTATGAACTTGTTCTTGCCATGCTTAGCTTCATAAACATGTATTCTTACCGTTGGTTGCCTTGCCATGCCATGTATTGCTCTGTGGTGAGTGGTTCAAGCTCACGAACATGCCTACTTATTGTTGTTCCTGCCATGTATGAATCTGTAATATAACTTGCCATGTTTACATGGGTGCCATCATATTTTCTGTGCCCTTTTGGCTCATGGTCAGTAAGGGTCTTTTGATCTATGCAATTAGTAGATTCATGCCATGCCTTTTTTGCCATGATATGTTCCTGTAACATGTTGTTTGATAGCTCTAAACATTGCAACCTGATGTTATTTCTGCTAAAGTCGGAAACTGTTAATATTTGCAATCTTTCCATGTCTTTTTGAGCATGTTCTAGTTGTTTCTGGAGATAGCTCAGTGTTCATGTTTTGTAGTGATTTACCTGTACTTCATGCCCATGCCTTTTGTTATTATGTTGGGGTGCTGTAGCATGTTGTTTTGGTGCTTGTAAGATGCCTAGTTGCTGTTATGGACAGATTGTTGCTATGACTTGTATAGAGTGTATGTGTTGAACTGTTGCTCCGTTTTGAGTGTGCTCTATATGAAATTGCTTGATTTTGCATGTAGCTTCATATTATCATGTTGCATCCTTGTTTTGAGGTGTTTGCTTGATGTTTGTATGCATTTTGCATCAATGCCATGTTTAACTTGTTTTGCTCATATCTTCTAGGCCGTAGCTCCAAATCTAATGAACTTTATATGTAACTTGACTAGAATTTCGTGTAGATCCTCTTGGTGCTCGTTAACTTGCTGTTTAACAACTTGAACATAATGTTTATTCAGTTCTGGACCAATTTCGAAATATGCATATGAGGACTTACCGGAATTGTTATATGTTGTTCCCGGCCTCATTTAAACTTGCCTTGATTTGTTGTTCTTGTTTGCATCTTCTCTTGCCATGAGTAGCTTCATGTAGCTTTGTCATGCATCATGCTTGTTGTGCATCATGTCTTGCCTATGTGTGGTGTGTTTACTATGTTGTGTGCTTCTTCTCGATAGTCCCCGTTTCGTTGCGATCGTGAGGATTCGTTCGTCTACGTGTGGTTCGTCTTCGTGGCTTCATCTTCTTCATGGACTCGTTCTTCTTCCTTGTGGGATTTTAGGCAAGATGATCGCTACCATGGATCTCACTACTATCATTACTATGCTAGTTGCTTCATTCTATCGCTATGCTGCGTTACCTATCATTTGCTCTTCAAGCCTCCCAAATTGCCATGAACCTCTAACCTTTGACACCCTTCCTAGCAAACCATTGCTTGGCTATGTTACCGCTTTGCTCAGCCCCTCTTATAGCGTTGTTAGTTGCAGGTGAAGTTGAAGAATGCTCCATGGTGGACATGATTTTGGTTGGGATATCACAATATCTCATATATTATTAATGCATCTATATATTTGGTAAAGGGTGGAAGGCTCGGCCTTATGCCTGGTGTTTTGTTCCACTCTTGCTGCCCAAGTTTCCGTCATACCGGTGTTATGTTCCCGGATTTTGCGTTCGTAACGCGGTCGGGTGATTTATGGGACCCCCCTGACAGTTTGCTTTGAATAAAACTTGTCCAGCAAGGCCCAACCTTGGTTTTACCATTTTCCTCACCACCACCTATACCCTTCCCTTGGGTCGGCCAACCCAGGGGTCATCTTTATTTTAGCCCCCCCGGGCCAATGCTTGTCTAAGTGTTGGTCCGAACTAGAGCCCTTTGCAGCGCCCCCTCAAGGAAACTTGAGGTCTGGTTTTAGTTGTACGGATTGCTCATCCGGTGTTGCCCTGAGAACGAGATATGTGCAGCTCCTATCGGGATGTCGGCGTATTGGGCGGCTTTGCTGGTCTTGTTTTACCATTGTCGAAATGTCTTGTAAACCGGGATTCCGAGACTGATCGGGTCTTCCTGGGAGAAGGTATATCCTTCATTGATCGCGAGAGCTTATCATGGGCTAAGTTGGGACACCCCAGCAGGGTTTAAACTTTCGAGAGCCGTGCCCGCGGTTATGTGGCGGATGGGAATTTGTTAATGTCCGGTTGCAGATAACTTGACACAAGATCCGAATTAAAACGCATCAACCGCGTGTGTAGCCGTGATGGTCTCTTCTCGGCGGAGTCTGGGAAGTGAAAAAGGTTTCTGTGTTATGTTTGACGTAAGTAGGAGTTCAGGATCACCTCTTGATCATTGCTAGCTTCACGACCGTTCCTTTGTTTCTCTTCTCGCTCTCATTTGCATATGTTAGCCACCATACATGCTTAGTCGCTGCTGCAACCTCACCACTTTACCCCTTCCTTTCCCATTAAGCTTTGCTAGTCTTGATACCCATGGTAATGGGATTGCTGAGTCCTCGTGGCTCACAGATTACTACACCAATAGTTGCAGGTACAGGTTTTGCGATGATCTTGACGCGAGAGTGATGTTTGCTTGTTTTGGAGTTCTTCTTCTGCTTCTTCTTCGGTCAGGGGATAGGTTCCAGGTCGGCAGCCTGGGCTAGCAGGGTGGATGTCGTTTGAGTTTCTGTTTGTGTTTCATCCGTAGTCGGATGTTGATCTTATGTATGATGTTGTATTCATGTGGCATTGTATGCCTTATGTATGTATCCCCACCTATTATGTAATGTTGATGTAATGATATCCACCTTGCAAAAGCGTTTCAATATGCGGGTCTATCCTTGGTGGGACCTTCGAGTTCCTTTTGGATAGGGTCGCATATTGGGCGTGATATTGAATGTGGGCCTACAACGGTCGTAGGGACCGTATGCGGCTCCAGGAAGGGGACCTGACGCCTGAAGCTCTGAGGAAGGTGCTCTTGGTCTTGACTAGGGATCCTTCCCCCGGCGACATTCGTCAAGGGGGAGCCTTGATGTACCTCTGCTCGAATAGAGGCGACTTTGTGTGCCAAATTCCCATCTTCGACGAATGGGGGCCGTGCCCTGCTAGCCTCCAGGGGCCTCGCGAGAACCCAGTGGTGGTGGTCGCCCTCGCAGCCGCCCGGGGCGACTCTTCCTCAAGTGGTGGTGCAGGAAGGCATGAGCCTCCGGAGGCCGAGGGTGCCCTCGCCGAGGCGATAACACTGGGCGGCGCTCATGAGGGAGCGGCTCCCGAGGCCCGTGCTGCATTAGCTGAGGGTGGCGAGAGGCCGCTCGCAGTGCCTGAGGCTAAGGCTCCCGAGGCCCCAGCTGCTCTTCTTGGTGAGGCGACCGGCAGCGCGCATCGGGCGGATGCCCCTGACGCGAGTCGCCTCGACGCTTCCTCCTCGTCGCAAGCTGACCCCTGCGCTCAACTCTTGGGTTGCTTCCGTGTGGACTTTGAGGCCCTACGGAAGAGGAGGGAGGCCCTGGGCGACGACTACCCTTGTTGTCTGCTGAAGCGTAGGAAGTACTATGCCATCGACGAGTAAGCCTTCTCCCTTCCATGCTCCTGACTCTTTCGTTGCTTGTTCTGATCCTTGCCCTGCAGGGCCCTTCCTTCCGAGCTCACGGGGGTGGATGAGGAGCCACCCCCCTCGCCTCCATCTCTTTTGTCGTCTTCGATCATCCCGAGCAGCCGGGCCCTCGTGGTGAGGCCGGTTGGCGAGACGAGTCATCCCAAAGCGCAACACGGCCCTGCGCTCCCCGCGGTCTTCCTTCGCGGGCCTTCTCGTGGCATAGCCAGCCTGCCGTGGGCTTCTTGTCTGGCCGTGGACCGCGATTGGCTAGGGTACTCCCGACGCTCTTCACTTGGAGATGAACTGGCTTTAGGTCGGGCCTTTGGCAGGGCGCGCCCGGTCATCTTGAGGGTGCCAGCCCCCAGCCCCCAGCATGAGAGGGGTGTGCTGATCCGAGCCCCACGGCGCTCGCTCGGGGCGGATGATGGTGTGGAGGACGTACTTGAGCGCGCCCGGGAGCGTCGCGCTCTTTGCCAAGGGTTCCTCCGGAGGGCGGCTGACGCGGTGAGACTGCTTGGTGAGGAACTCGCTGATGAGGACGCGTGCCTTGAGGTTGAGGGCCTTCGGCTGGTTGCAGAGAGGCGCGCGCTGGAGACGGCTGCTGCCCTCGCGCACCGTCGGCGCGATCTTGATGATGAGGAGGCCAAGGCGTCGCTGGCGGCCTCTCGGGAGGCCTGTTCCCATGCCGTCGAAGAAGCCCAAGAAGCTGACCGGCTGCGAGAGGCCACGGAGGAGCGGGCACAGGAACTCTTGGCCCGGTGCCGCTCACTGGAGGAGCAGGTGGAGCTGCGCGAGGCGGCCCTTGTGTCGATGAAGGTGGCCTCCGGCGACCCAGCGGAGCTCCAGAAGCGTGAGGAGGCATTGACGCTGGAAGCCGCCAAACGCGCACGCGAGCACGAGCGCCTGGAGACGAGGGAGCGCTGGGTGACACGGGCGGAGGACGACGTCGCTGCGCGGGAAGCCTGTGTCGCGGAGGAGGTCGGACGTCGGGTGGCGACGGCGCGCCTGAATCTCGAGCGCGAGCTCAAGGAGAGGCTGGAGTTGGTCCGGATCGAGGCTGAAGGTAGGACCAATGCCCTCAGGGCCAAACTGGAGGAAGCAACGCGGCAGGCCAATGCCTTGCGGGTCGCACTTGAGGCAGTGCAGGGGGAGTCAGCTACTTCCCATGCCGAGGTGCTTCTTCTTCGCCAACAGGTGGTTGAAGCTGAGGCTGTCGCTCGTCAAAACGCGGACGAGATGCGTCAGCGGCGGCTCTTGGAGCATGAGCACGCCCCCATGGTCTCCACGCTTCGAGAGAGGGCCAACACGGCCTTGGGTAACATCTGCGAGGCGGCCGTCGGCGAGCCGCGTGCTATTAACTACGCCGGCAACCTTCAGTTCTTCACCGACATCATGACGCAGCTGGAGGTACGGTCGGTTCATGCCAACAGGTTGGTGGAGGAGAGGAGTCGAGCCCTGCTCGGGCGCGCCTTTTCCCGCGTCTTCAGCCATCTCCGGAACATGGACCCTCACTTCGATTTTGACGCTGCCATCGCCCCAGTCCCCCAGGCCGTCCGAGACGACCCGGCATATTGGGTGGAAGATAACGTGGACGCCCTTGTCAGGGCCTTCGCTTCAGGCAGCGACGGCATGATTGTGGCAGCCGACGAGGGCGGCGTGGTGAACGGCCCTGACGCCGCTGGCAGCAACGCGGAGGGCGATGGCGAGGCCAGCGACGCCAGCGACAGCTCGGGCGGCGCTCCTGAGGATGCATTGGGGGATTTATCAGACTGACAGCACGCCGTTCCTGTTTCCTTATCACGCATGAATAGAACTCAGGCTTTTGTCCCGATGGTTGTGAGAGCATTTTGGGAGGGGGTGCCCCTCATGTAAAACCAATGTTTCAGCGCACTAGTCAATGCTACATTGCTCATAGGCTCGTGGCAAGGGGTTGGCCATGTGATGAGCCGGCTAGTTAGTTTACCTTCGTCCTGTGCGGGTCCTGAGATAATTTGCGGGAGGCTGCGGTGCCTCGAACGCTTCCTGATCGAATCCGTAAGATCTGCAGTGAAAAACCTCCTGAGAGAGTACGTCAGCGGCAGTCTGGGCTGCACGCAAGCTAGGCCAGACCCGGCTCGCGAGGGGCTCGCGAGGGGAGGCAACTGAGGTGAGGTCGTAACCGAAATGCGAGAGATTGCTCGAACGAGACTAAGCACCCCTTCCCCAACACACACAAATCTCAAATTCGAGTTCAACTTAAATCCGGCGGGGGAAAGCAACAACCAAGGGAAAAGCAGCGAAAGCAAACAAAAGGCCGCGTCCGGCACCTAGTCTAGTCTTGGACGTCTTCTCACCAGCGCGGAGCTAAGTGCTGCCACTGGGCGTGGGAGGAAGCCCTAGGGCCTGAGGCCGGCACCCCCGAGACTCCGGGGCATGTACAACCCCACTCATTATTACGTGAGAGTGTCACGGGGCGGCGAGCTTCACAGGCACTGGGCCTTCTTCACAGGTACCAGCCTTGCTTCATATCGCCAGACGAGGGCCCCGCCTTGTGCCACACTCTAGTGCCATCAACGACGACCGGAAACCAGGACACCGCCGATAGGGTAGAGCGGTCGCCAGCGGTTCCCCTGACGACCACGGGTCATCCTCCAGGGGCAGGCCCTAAGGCACCTCCCCAGCAGAGGGCCTACCTCCTGGGAACGCCTTGCTCTGAACGCCCCGGTGGTGATGTCGGATCTCGGCCCCTCTCTTGCAGCCTCCGACATCCTCCTCCTGAGGGGTAAGAGACTGCTGGAGCGGGGCAGCCGCTCGCTATGGCGACCTGCACCTCCTGCAACCCATGATTAGTGTATGCCTGCTCCTGAGGGATTAGTGGTACCCGATAGTCGTCGCTTCCTGCGTGGCCGGTGGGGCCGTCCCGGGGTTCCTGGAAGAGTTCAGCTTCCAGCGCCTCGTCCCCCCAGCTTGGGCTGAGGAGCAAGCCTTGTTCGCCCTCGCGCGGGTGCCCTTGATCCATCATGTGGGGCACGTACTCTTCCGTGGCCGCTACCCCGAAGGCTGCGCCGTAGGACTCCGCGTGCCATGCAGCCCTGCTTGACGTGCCAGTCTGGTGATGGTAGCGCGGCGGCCCATGGGGGCCGTGGGTCGCGACGAGTCCTTCTTCGCCGGCGGGGAGCGGAGTTGGTGCTGCCGCCGGCCCTGTGCTGACGGCTTCACTGGTGTTGGAGTAGCTTTGGAGCCCACGGTTGCACGCGGGGCCCCCGCGCGGGCCACCTTGGGCCTAAGACGGGAGCGGAGTGCAGAAGGGGTGAGCCCCCGAGGCGGCGAAGCCCAGGAGCTCCTCCACCCGTTCAAGCAGCACATCGCGGCCGCCTTCCATCAGTCTACACTGCAGCAGCTCTCGGGCCACCGTGAGCGCGGCTCTTGAGGTCGCCTGCTCCTGGCGGGTGTACGGCGTCGTGGCTGCGGCGTGGTTGGAGGCCCTTGCCGCCGACCGCGTCTCCGCGGTGTTAGAGCCATTGAGGCCTGTCCGCGTCACCCACGGCCCGCAGCGCCCTGTGGACCGCGAGCTGCCTGGGGCATGGGGTCGCCCGGGGCAAGCGGCTCTGCGCGGGCGGGCCAAGCCGCCCAAGGATCAGGGTTGCCCGCCTGGTCGCCGGACATGGTGATGACGATGCGACGGGACGCGAAGCGGCAGAAGGCGGATCCCGACGCACCCCTACCTGGCGCGCCAAATGTCGGATTTTGAGTTCCGGCAGACCCTTGAGGTTCGAACACTGGGGTGCGCGCGGAGATTCAACCCTCTACTGACTCACTCCTCGCCGAATCGCTAAGACCTAAACTACCAAGCTGAACAGCACAAGAGACACAAGATTTATACTGGTTCAGGCCACCATTGTGGTGTAATACCCTACTCCAGTGTGCGGTGCGGTGGATTGCCTCTTGGGCTTGATGATGAACAATACAAGGCAGAACAGCCTCACGAGGGTCTGTTCTTGGCTGGTGCGACGAACTGCTGGGATGAGTTCAATCACTCTATCTACTGGTTTCTTGGTGGGGATCCCGATTGCTAGGTCAGGTCCAGGTTTTTTCCTACCCTGGGGGTGGCTAGTCCTATTTATAGGCAAAGGCCCTGGGCCTCTCCCCAAAAATTGAGCGGGAAGGGCGCCAACAATTGGCCATTTTGAAGGGGAATAGCGGGTACACTTATCCTGACTAAAGTTGGTCCTCGCCTATCAAAGGCTCTGGTGGTGACGCCGGCTTGGGCTCCACAATGACTTCCTTCCGGCCGTTGGGCTGGTCTTGGTCTTGTTGCACCGAAATGGACGCCTTTGCTTGATGCTCTTGCCTGCGCTTACTCCCTTTGCACCAAAGAGGAAAGGAGGACACTGCGCGGGCTGGCGCCCGACTGGCGCCCTTGGTCGTCATGGCTTGCGTCATGGGCACCTCACGAGCTACCCTGCCTTGAACTCTCCGCCTCCTCATGAGCCAGCCTGACGAGGCCGTGCCTGAGGAAGATTCTTGTCGTCCACCCCGCGAGGCTTGGCCCCTCGCGAGGGTCTTGAGCTTGTGTTGATGAAGATGGGCTGTGCTGGGCCACCTTTGAGCTACGCCACAGGCCGCAGGCAGGCAAGTCTGGGGACCCCCGTTCCCAGAACGCCGACAGCGCGCGCCGGCGAGGGGAACGGGCTGGGCGGCGGCGGCGACTGGGCCCCGCAGGCCTGCTGCGGGCCGCGTGGGCCGGCGGCAGTGGAGGCCCGGGGCAGGCGACGTGGCAGCACGGGATTCGCCGGGACGGCGGGTGAACATGTCCGGGCGTGGAGAGGAAGTAGACTAGGGTTTGTAGCGCGAAATTTCGGGGGAGGTGCAAATATATAGGTAGAGGGAGCTAGGAGAGTCCAAATGAGGTGTGGTTTTCACCCACACGATCGTGATTGAACGATCGAGAGCATGGAGGGGGTTTGGATGGGTTATTGGGCCACTTTGGAGGGGTGTTGGGCTGCACACAAAAGAGGCCTTTACGGTTCCCCGGTTAACCGTTGGAGTATCAAACGGACTCCAAATGCCACGAAACTTGACAGGCAGTCTACCGGTGGTGTACCAAGGCCGCTTGGCAAATCTTGGTCCATTTCGAGAATGTTTAACACCAGCTCACAACAGGAGACAAAAGGGGAATGCCGGAGGGCACAGGAGTGTCGGATTGCAAAATGGACAACGGGGAAAATGTTCGGATGCATGAGACGAACACGTATGCAATGCAATGCACACGATGACATGGCAAAATGCAACACGCAAGCAAATGACATGGCAACAATGGCGAATAACTGGCGGACACCTGGCGCATCGAACTCGGGGCGTTACAAAGTGCTAATGCTTTGGTCCGGTATTCTATTAAAAGGAGGCCTTAATATCCCTTAGTTTCCAATAGGACCCCGCTGCCACGGGAGGATAGGACAAAAGATGTCATGCAAGTTCTTTTCCATAAGCACGTATGACTATATTCGAATACATGCCTACATTACATTGATGAACTAGAGCTAGTTCTGTGTCACCCTATGTTATAACTGGTGCATGATGAATTATATCTGACATAATTATCCATTGCCTACGAGCTTTTCACATATAGATCTTTGCTTAGTTACTTCTCCGTTGCCACTGTTACGATTGCTACAAAACTACTACTGTTACTATTCCCACCACTACGGGTTCCCCAAAACCTTGAGAGGTTCGAACTCTGGGGTGCGTGCGGAGATCTCAACCTACCTAGCCTGCCTACCCACGATCCTCCTAAGCCTAGCGCAACGAGCTCAAAGAGACAAAGTGACACAACAGTTTATCCTAGTTCGTGCCACCTTGCGGTGCAATACCCTACTCCAGCATTTTGGTGGATTGCCTCGGAGGGCTGAGGATGGACTAGTATAGTGGATGAACTAGCATCAGGAGGTGAGGTGTTCTTGAGCTCGATAGAGCTGAGGGGATGTGAGCCAGATCAGATGCCCCTCTATGGTGGTGGCTAAGTCCTATTTATAGTGGCCTTGGTCCTCTTACCAAATGTTGGCGGGAAGGGATCCCACAATGGATGGATTTGAAAGGGGACAAGTAGTACAACTTATCCTGACAAAAGTGGTCTTCGCCTGCGAAAAGCCTCTGGTTGTGACGCTGTGGTGGGCTCGTCGATGACCTCCGTCCTGCCGGTCTTGGTCTCGTTGCACCGGAATGGAAACCTCTGGCTGATTCCTCGGGGCTCCGTGCTGTGGCTTGCCTCTTTTGCACTGAAGAGGAAACCTGCACTCTGCGCCCGCCTGGCCTTGGTCGTCATGGCTCACGTCAGCTGAGCCTCGTGAGCTATACCTTGCATAGAACTCTCCGCCCATCGGGAGCCAGCCTGAGGAGGCCGATCCCCTCGGGGGTCTTGGCATTTTCCGCCTCGCGAGGCTTGGCCCCTCGCGAGGGTCTTGAGCCGTTGATGTTGAAGTTGGGCCGTACCAGGCCGTCGATGGAGCCACATAGTGGGTCGCAGGCAGGAAGGGCTGGATACCCCCATATCTAGAACACCGACAGTAGCCCCCGGGCCCAAGGCGCGCTCGGACTTGGCTTCCAGGCGAAGCCAAAGGGCAAGTGCTGAGCGCCGCGGGCCCTAGCTGCCTGCGGCCTTGATGACGTGTGTCAATTGATGGGACGTGGGCAACTCCGCTTCCCCATGCTGCCTCGGCAACTTTTCGACTTGACGGAACGATGCGGCATGCAGAAGATCATGATGGCGCGAGGTCGTGGAGGCTAGCGGTTGGCCTCCCTTGGCTATAAATGTGAGGGAGGGGCAGAGCCTCCTGCCCATCTCTCCTTCGTCTTGCTTCCGCCTGCTTCTCCTCTTCTCCATCTTGCTCCCATGGCGTCGTCGAGGAGGTTTTCAGTGGTTGAGAAGGGGAAGGCTTCCAAGGAGGGGCCTGCCACTCCGCTTCCCAGCAGAGGTCGCGGCCGTCCCCCCAAGCATCTTGTGGCTCTTGCGGCGGCCCCTAGGGGGCATGGGCGCGCACCCCCCAGAGTTGGCACTCCTCTTGGTGCCCACAATGGCACCTCTTCTCGTGGCAGGGGCCACCGGCTTCGGAGCAGCCCCCATGACGAAGGGAGGCGCAGCGTGATCGTGCACCTGCCTCAGCCGTGCTTCTCCTCACTGGACACGCTCCCTGAATTCATGGTGTGGTCAGAGAGCCCGGCCGGCACCTCGCTCCGGCTTCCGCATTTCTTCTCCAGCGAGCTTCCTTCCTCGAGGCTTGATGGTCTCTGGCTGCAGATCGACGGTTGCTGCAGCAGAGCTTCATGGGTTGGTGCCCAGGTCGCCGCCTTCGGCAGTGTGGTCCTGACCCGCGACTGGTAGACTTTCGCCCGCTCGCGTGGCTTGGGCGGAAGGTGCACCCTCCACTTCAAGTACGACGGCCTGGTGACGCTCTATGTGAGGGTGTTCAGGGAGGATGGCCGCATGGGGTGCTGCCCGGAGGATGGCAGCGATGACGAAGGTGGCGAAGGTGAGCTTGGCCTTGGTGGCGCGCGCTCCTCCTCCCGCGACGGCAGCTCTTCCTCGGATGAGAGCTCGAGCAGTGGTGGCTACAACCGGCCCCCATGTCGTCGTGCTCGGGTTGAGGACGTCGGTGGTTCATCCCGCCGCGATGCTCCAGTGAAGCTGAAGAGGAGCCTGGTGTGAGGCTGGGGGCCGGCAAACTTGGACTCATGACCGGCCGCAGCCCCAGGTCGCCTATGGGAGAACTGGTGAAGCACCGGGCCACCTTGAGGCGCTTCTTGAGGATGCGGCGCTGGTGCCGGGTTCATACGCCTTTGGGCCCTCTTCGTTTAGCCTTTTCTTTCTCCTGTAATTCAAAAAAGAATGATATACCCTGTGGGGGCATGTAATGAACTATGGCAATTATGCCCTCTATGCTATGCTTGCCATCTTGATGCTGTTTTGTAACGTTTGCGATCTGAGTAAGCTAAGGTAGGAAAACTTAGCTTGATATGTGCGTAGTAGTTTTCGCTTAGCAAAAACCTGGCCTTAGGTACTCGATGGGGCCCCCTTTCCCGGGAAGCCATGGGTTGCAGACCCCGGGAGACGCCTTGGGGTCTCAGGAGCCGCCGTGGAGCTGCTGTAGGGCTGCTTTCAAAGGAAGAGAAAAAACTGACGAGCGGCTCACTCCTCCTTATGAGAAGGGGTGTTGGTGCCCGTGATCTTGATCAAGGGCTCCTCACAAGGATGAAGCCGAAGCATCAGGGTTCGGCACGGTGCGCGCGCGCAAGGGCGGGCCCGAGGCGCACACACCTGCCTAGCCCCACGCATGAGGTGCATGAGAGGAAGTGATGGCTGACTGCCACCTCTCTCATGCCCTCAGGCCAAAAACAGCTCAGGAGAAGGAAACAACTCGAGAACTAGAGTTCGAAAATACCAAATCCATTGAAAGGTCACTACAAACAGCAAGCAACTTCGAAAAGCAAATGAATAGCCGCGTCCGGCACCTAATCTAGTCTTCTCACCAGCGCGGAGCTAAGTGCTGCAACTAAGACATGGGAGGGAGCCCCCATGAGGCCCCAGGGCGACTCTCAGGAGACTTCGGGGCGTGTACAGCCCCACTCATTATTACATGAGAGTGTCACGAGCGGAGACCTTCACAGGCCGGAGCCTTTCTTCAGGGGTAGAACTTCTGGGGGTGCTGGATGTTCCAGGCGTTCTGGATGGGGACCCCGTCCTGTGTCTCCAAGCGCGCGGTGCCAGGCCTGGAGACACGAGCAATCCTAAACGGGCCCTCCCACATGGGAGAGAGCTTGTGCAGCCCCTCCCTGGAGAGCACCCGCCTCAGGACGAGGTCACCCACCTCTAACGTCCTGGGACGGATGCTGCGGTAGTGGTACCGCTGCAGCGCTTGGTACCTCGCCGCCCAGAGCGAGGCTTGACGGTGTCGTTCCTCCCCCAACACGAGATACATCCCCCGCGTGGCGTCCTGGCGCGCCTCGTCGAACGCTAGGATCCGCGTGGAGCGATGCTTGACCTCATGAGGGAGAACCGCTTCTGCTCCGTAGACGAGGAAGAACAACGTCTCTCCTGTTGGCTTGGTCGCGATGGTGCGGATGGACCACAGCACAGACTGCAACTCGTCGAGCCAGCCCCTGCTGCAGGCCTCGAGCTTCTTCATGAAGGTCTTGGTCTTGAGGCCCCTCAGGACTTCTGCATTGGCCCGCTCAGCCTGGCGTTGCTCCCTGGGTGCGCCATTGAGGCGTAGCATATCTGCGTTCCAAGGTTAGCACAATATGTTTTGAAAAGGTTGCTGGTGAACTGCGAGCCGTTATCGGTGATGATGCGATTAGGGACCCCAAACCGGCTCACGATTCCCTTGATGAACTTGACGGCCGATCCAGCTGGGATGGTGCGCACGGATTCTACCTCCGCCCACTTCGTGAACTTGTCGATGGCGACGTAGAGGTATCAGTAGCTCCCTAGCGCTCGAGGGAGCGACCCTAAGATGTCCAGCCCCCAGACCGCGAACGGCTATGTGAGCGGGATTGTCTGGAGGCCTTGCATGGGCCGGTGGATTTGCTTGGCGTGGAACTAGCATGCTTCACAGGAGCGCACCAGCTCTGCAGCATCGTTGAGCGTGGTGGGCCAGTAGAAGCTGCTGCGGAACGCCTTGCCCACCAGAGTGTGTGACGAGGAATGATGCCCGCAGTCCCCACCATGTATGTCCTCTAGCAGCTCGAGCCCCTGTTCCTTGGGGATGCACCACAACGAAACGTCATTGGGCCTCTTGCAATATAACTCACCATCCCGGATGCACTACGCGATGGCTTGACGGGCCACACGCTCGGCATCCTCCTCCTTCTCTGGCAAGGTCCCTTGAAGCAGGTATGCCTTGAACTTTTCGGTCCAGCACCCCTCCTGAGGCCCGAGCGCAAGCAGCAGGTGGGCCCCCGAGGGGTGGCCACAGGCTGGGGTGCCCATCTCAGGTGCCTGAGGCAAGTCCTCCTGAGGCGGTGTTGGAGTCGTGGCATGGGGAGTCGCAGACGGCTTGAAGAGCCTCTCCTCAAACACCCTCGGCTCCTGAGGGAGCCTGTGGGAGGCTCTCTTGGCGATGCCATCCGCTTCCTTGTTCGTTCCGCGCGGCACGTGCTGCAGCTCCACGCCCATGAACCACTTCTCCATCTTGCGCACCTCTTCTAGGTACGCCTCCATGTGCTTGTCTTTAGGCATGTACTCCTTGTTGGAGAAGTTGACGAGGAGCTGGGAGTCGCCCTTGATGGTGAGGCGCTTCACCCCCAGTGATGCCGCGGCCCTGAGTCCGGCGAGCAGGCCTTCGAATTCTGCAATGTTGTTGGAGACCTTCTCGCCTTGCTAGAAGCAGAGCTGCACCGCGTAGTAGAGCTTGTCCTTGGTGGGTGAGATGAGGACGACCCCTGCTCCTGCGCCTTGTCGCGCAAATGCCCCGTCAAAATACATGATCCATCTGTTCGGTTCCTCGTCTCCTGGCAAGAGGGAGCAGTCCTCACTTACTCCGTGATCGGGAGTGTCTGTCCACTCGGCCTCGAAGTCCGCTAGGGCCGCACTCTTGATGACCCTGGTGGTGCTGAACTCGAGATTGAACGCCTGAAGCTCAATGTTCCATTCAGCAACTCGCCCAGCGGCATTCGGGCTCCGGAGCACCCTCTCCAGTGGGTACACCGAAACAACCTTGATGGGGTGGCCTTGAAAGTAGTGGCGCAGTTTTTGGGAGGCGACCAGGAACGCGAGCAGGAGTTTCTGAGGCATGGGGTAGCGTTCCCGTGCCTCCCTCAGTATCGTGCTGATGAAGTAGACAAGATGCTCGACGAGGGGGGAGGCATCAGCGGAGTCTTGTTCTTCATGAGGGCGCGGGTCTTCCATGGCTTCGGCGTCGATCGCGTTCTCCGGAGGAATGTCGACCACCGGGTCGGTCGAGGCCCCAGGCACACTGTCCTGAGGGTGTTGTGCCTTGCTCCTTGGCTGTGCATCCCGCCGAGGTTTCTTGGATGGGCGCTCCTTCCTTAGCGCCACCAGGGCGGCACCCGCTGAGTGATGGGTGGCTGCCAGATAGAGCACCAAGGGCTCGACGGGGTGCAGAGCCACCATCACTGGCGGGTTGGTCAGATATCTCTTGTGGTCTTGAAAGGCTGCGTTTGCCTCCGGGGTCCACTCGAATGGTTCCTTCCTTTTCCCCAACTTGAAGAATGGGAGGGCGCGCTCCCCCAGCTTGGAAATGAAGCACCCAAGCGAGGTTACGCAGCCCGCCAGCTTCTACATCTCCTTCAAGGTCTGTGGGGGGCTCATGTCCTCTATCGCCTTGACCTTCTCTGGATTGGCCTCGATCCCTCTATGTGACACCAAGAAGCCCAGCAGCTTGCTAGAGGGAACCCCGAACACACACTTCTCAGGATTGAGCCGAAGATCCACCTTGCGCAGGCTGGCAAACGTCTCCTCCAGATCTGCTATCAGGGTCCTGGCCTCCCGAGACTTCATCATTATACCATCAACATAGGCCTCTGCGTTTCTCTCGAGCTGCGAGCCCAGGGTGATATGCATCAGTCGCTGGAAGGTTGCCCCTGCATTACGCAGCCCGAAGGGCATGCAGGTGTAGCAGTACACCCCGCAGGGGGTCAGGAACGCCATCCTCTCCACATCTTGCACGACCATCTTGATCTGGTGGTAGCCCGAGAAGGCATCCAAGAAGCACAGCAGGTCGCACTCGGCGGTGGAGTCCATGATCTGGTCAATGCGGGCAGGCCTTGTTGAGGATGGTGAAGTCGACGCACATGCGCTCCTTCCCTCCTTTCTTGGGGACGATGACGGGATTCACCAGCCACTCCGGGTATCATACCTCCCTGATGACCCCTGCAGCTTGCAGCTTGCGGGTTTCTTAGATGATGAAGGCCTACTTTTCGGCGGACTGACGACATGCCTTCTGCTTCACTGGTCGCACGTTTGGGCATACCTTCAGTTGGTGCTCAATTATTCCCATTGGGACCCCAGCCAGTTGTTTGGGTTCCCAAGTGAATACATCCTTGTTGGCTTGCAGGAAGTTGACCAACGCTTCCTCTTGGTCCCGAGGGAGGCTAGCCCCTATGGTGAAGGTGGCGCTGGCCGTCCTCGCCTCAGCTCGGTCTTGGGAGAACAACTGCTTCTTCTTGGCAGGTGCTGCTTCTGGGGCCTCCGGATCTCCCTTCTCGTCAGGCAGCGCGGATGCCGCTGACCTGAAGGCGGGCTTGAGGGCCTGCAGCGCGTCTTTGGTGTCCCCCGCCACCGTGAGGACACCGTTGCTGCCAGGCATCTTAATGAGGTTGTATGCAGGGTGAGTCGCTGCCATAAACTGGGCCAAGGCCGGGTACCCCAAGATGGCATTGTACGGCAGGTCAATCCGGGCGATGTCGAAGTCGACAAGCTCGGTGCGGTAGTTGTCACGGGTCCTGAAGCTGACACGGAGGCGGATCTGCCCCAGGGGGCTGGTGGAGCCGCCGCCGACCCTGGAGAAAGGCTTGGAGGCACGGAGCCGGCTGGGTGGCACGTGCAGCAGGCCGAATGCCTCTGTGGAGAGCACGTTGAGGCTGGCTCCACTATCGATGAGGGTACTGGTGACCGCCATGTTGCAGATGGTAGGGGTGCAAAGCATCGGGAGCGCACCTGCTCCCGTCGTGGCGGCTGGATGATCCTCGAGGCCGAAGGTGAGGCGGCCTTGGGCGCTGCCCAGCCCGGGGGAGCCCCTAAGCGCGCCTGGGCGGCGCTTACTTGTCGGTAGAACTGCTTGATGTGGCGGTCGGAGGGCGTTGCTTGTGAGCCACCTAGGAGTGCTGCGACGACAGGGGGCGCCGGTGCCGCGTAGCGGGCGAGGGAGAGGTCACGCAGCTCCTCCCAGGAGGCCACAGAGGACATCAGCAGATTGAGTGACCAGGCGTGTGGTGCGCCTACGAGGGCCATGGGGAGCCAGTTGGCCTTCACCTTGTCGTCTCCGCCAGCCGCCCAGACAGCCTCCTCGTATGCATGGAGGAAGGCGGCTGGATCTGCCACGCCGTCGTAGCATGGCAGCATCTCCGGTCAGAACTTGGGAGGCCACCGCACCTGCCGCAGGGAGAGGGTGAAACAGCGCTACCCCGACGCTTCTTTGGAAACGCGTGTCAGCTGGGTCGACGGAGGAGCACCCGCCATTGGCGCTGGTGGTGCGATCTGGCGGTTGGGCGGAAGATTTCCGACACACCCCTACCTGGCGCGCCAAATGTCGGATTACGGGTTCCACAAACCCTTAAGAGGTTCGAACTGTTGGGGAACGTAGTAATTTCAAAAAAATTTCCTACGCACACGCAAGATCATGGTGATGATATAGCAACGAGAGGGGAGAGTGTTCGTCCACGTACCCTCGTAGACCATAAGCGGAAGTGTTAGCACAACGCGGTTGATGTAGTCGTATGTCTTCACGATCCGACTGATCCAAGCACCGAACGTACGGAGCCTCCGAGTTCAGCACACGTTCAGCTCGATGACGATCTCCGGCCTCCGATCCAGCAGAGCTCCGGAGATGAGTTCCGTCAGCACGACGGCGTGGTGACGATGTCGATGTTCTACCGGCGCAGGGCTTCGCCTAAACTTCGCGACGATATGACCGAGGTGGAATATGGTGGAAGGGGGCACCGCACACGGCTAAGGAACGATCCGTAGATCAACTTGTGTGTCCATGGGGTGCCCCCTACCCCCGTATATAAAGGAGTGGAGGAGGGGAGGGCCGGCCCTCTTCTATGGCGCGCCCTAGGGGAGTCCTACTCCCACCGGGAGTAGGATTCCCCCTTTCCTAGTCCAACTAGGAGTCCTTCCATGTATTAGGAGTACGAGACAAGGAAGCGGAAGAGAGAAGGGAAGGAAGGAGGGGGTGCGGCCCCTCCCCCTAGTCCAATTCGGACTAGGCCATGGGGGGCACGCGGCCTGCCGTAGGCAGCCCCTCTCTCTTTCCCGCAGGGCCCAATAAGGCCCAATACTTCTCCCCGGCGAATTCCCGTAACTCTCCAGTACTCCGAAAAATACCCGAATCACTCGGAACCTTTCCGAACTCCGAATATAGTCGTCCAATATATCGATCTTTACGTCTCGTCCATTTCGAGACTCCTCGTCATGTCCCCGATCTCATTCGGGACTCCGAACTCCTTCGGTACATCAAAACTCATAAACTCATAATATAACGGTCATTGAAACCTTAAGCGTGCGGACCCTACGGGTTCGAGAACTATGTAGACATGACCTAGAACTATTCTCGGTCAATAACCAATAGCGGGACCTGGATGCCCATATTGGCTCCTACATATTCTACGAAGATCTTTATCGGTCAAACCGTATAACAACATACGTTGTTCCCTTTGTCATCGGTACGTTACTTGCCCGAGATTCGATCGTCGGTATCCAATACCTAGTTCAATCTCGTTACCGGCAAGTCTCTTTACTCGTTCCGTAATACATCATCCCGTAACTAACTCATTAGTTACAATGCTTGCAAGGCTTAAGTGATGTGTATTACCGAGAGGGCCCAGAGATACCTCTCCGACAATCGGAGTGACAAAACGTAATCTCGAAATACGCCAACTCAACATGTACCTTCGGAGACACCTGTAGTACTCCTTTATAATCACCCAGTTACGTTGTGACGTTTGGTAGTACCCAAAGTGTTCCTCCGGTAAACGGGAGTTGCATAATCTCATAGTTACAGGAACATGTATAAGTCATGAAGAAAGCAATAGCAACATACTAAACGATCAAGTGCTAGGCTAACGGAATGGGTCATGTCAATCACATCATTCTCCTAATGATGTGATCCCATTAATCAAATGACAACACATGTCTATGGTTAGGAAACATAACCATCTTTTGATCAACAAGCTAGTCAAGTAGAGGCATACTAGTGACACTATGTTTGTCTATGTATTCACACATGTATTATGTTTCCGGTTAATACAATTCTAGCATGAATAATAAACATTTATCATGAAATAAGGAAATAAATAATAACTTTATTATTGCCTCTAGGGCATATTTCCTTCAGTATCCCACTTGCACTAGAGTCAATAATCTAGTTCACATTGCCATGTGATTTAACACCAATAATCATATCTGTATATGATTAACACCCATAGTTCACATCGTCATGTGACCAACACCCAAAGGGTTTACTAGAGTCAATAATCTAGTTCACATCACTATGTGATTAACACCCAAAGAGTACAAAGGTATGATCATGTTTTGCTCATGAGAGAAGTTTAGTCAATGGGTCTGTCACATTCAGAGCCGTATGTATTTTGCAAATATTCCATGTCCACAATGCTCTGCACGGAGCTACTCTAGATAATTGCTCCCACTTTCAATATGTATCCAGATTGAGACTTAGAGTCATCTGGATTGGTGTAAAAACTTGCATCGTTGTAACTTTTTATGACGGGCTCTTTTAGCACCTCCATAATCGAGAAACATCTCCTTAGTCCTTACTAAGGATATTCTTGACCGCTGTCCAGTAATCTACTCTTAGATCAAAATTGTATTCCTTTGTCAAACTCAGAGCAAGGCATACAATAGGTCTGGTTCATAGCATAGCATACTTTATAGAACCTATGACTGAGGCATAGGGAATGACTTTTCATTCTCTTTCTATTTTCTGCCATGGTCGGGTCTTGAGTCTTACTCAACTTCACACCTTTGCATCACAGGCAAGAACTCCTTCTTTGACTGTTCCATTTTGAACTATTTCAAAAATTTATCAAGGTATGTACTCATTGAAAAAATCTTATCAAGCGTCTTGATCTGTCTATATAGATCTTGATGCTCAATGTGTAAGCAGCTTCACCTAGGTCTTGCTTTAAAAAACTCCTTTCAAAACACTCCTTTATGCTTTGCAGAATAATTCTACATTATTTCCGATCAACAATATGTCATTCACATATACTTATCAGAAATGCTGTAGTGCTCCCACTCACTTTCTTGTAAATACAGGCTTCTCCAAAAGTCTGTATAAAACTATATGCTTTGATCAACTCATCAAAGCGTATATTCCAACTCCGAGATGCTTGCACCAGTCCATAGATGGATCGCTGGAGCTTGCACACTTTGTTAGTACCTTTAGGATTGACAAAACCTTCTGGTTGCATCATATACAACTCTTCGTTAAGAAAACC
This sequence comes from Triticum timopheevii, assembly GCA_963921465.1. Lineage (NCBI taxonomy): Eukaryota > Viridiplantae > Streptophyta > Magnoliopsida > Poales > Poaceae > Triticum > Triticum timopheevii. Next base: position 283,536,603 of record OY997270.1, on the reverse strand, counting down.
ATTAGGGAATGCAGTTTTGACATCCATTTGCCAGGTTTCATAAAATGTGGAAATTACTAACATGATTCAGACAGACTTAAGCATCGCTACAGTTGAGAAAATCTCATTGTAGTCAACACCTTGAACTTGTCAAAAAACCTTTTTGCGACAAGTCGAGCTTTGTAGATAGTAACACTACTATCAACGTCCGTCTTCCTCTTGAAGATCCATTTATACAATATGGCTTGCCGATCATCGGGCAACTCCACCAAAGTCCACACTTTGTTCTCATACATGGATCCCATCTCAGATTTCATGGCCTTAAGCCATTTCGCGAATCTGGGCTCATCATCGCTTCCTCATAGTTCGTAGGTTCATCATGGTCTAGAACAGTATTACCGTACCACTCTGGTGCGGACTGTATTTTGGAAGGCCTACGAGGTTTTGTAGTAACTTGATCTGAAGTTTCATGATCATCATCATTAGCTTCCTCACTAATTGGTGTAGGAATCACTGGAACTGATTTCCGTGATGAACTACTTTCCAATTCGAGAGAAGGTACAATTACCTCATCAAGTTCTACTTTCCTCCCACTCACTTCTTTCGAGAGAAACTCCTTCTCTAGAAAGGATCCATTTTTAGCAACGAATATCTTGCCTTCGGATCTGTGATAGAAGGTGTACCCAACAGTTTCCTTTGGGTATTCTATGAAGACGCACTTCTCCGATTTGGGTTTGAGCTTATCAGGATAAAACTTTTTCACATAAGCATCGTAGCCCCAAACTTTAAGAAACGACAACTTGGGTTTCTTGCTAAACCACAGTTCATATGGTGTCGTCTCAACGGATTTAGATGGTTCCCTTTTAACGTGAATGCAGCTGTCTCTAATGCATAACCCCAAAACGACAATGGTAAATCAATAAGAGACATCATAGATCGCACCATATCCAATAAAGTGCGGTTACGACGTTCGGACACACCATAACGTTGTGGTGTTCCAGGTGGCGTGAGCTGTGAAACTATTCCACATTGTTTTAATTGAAGACCAAACTCGTAACTCAAATATTTGTCTCCGCGATCAGATCGCAGAAACTTTATTTTCTTGTTACGATGATTTTTCCACTTCACTCTGAATTTCTTTGAACCTTTCAACTATTTCAGACTTATGTTTCATCAAGTAGATATACCCATATCTGCTCAAATCATCTTGTGAAGGTCAGAAAATAACAATACTTGCCACGAGCACCAACACTCATTGGATCGCATACATCGGTATGTATTATTTCCAATAAGTCAGTAGCTTGTTCCATTGTTCCGGAGAACGGAGTTTTAGTCATCTTGCCCAAAAGGCACGGTTCGCAAGCATCAAATGATTCATAACCACGTGATTCCGAAAATCCATCTTTATGGAGTTTCTTCATGCGCTTTTACACCGATATGACCCAAACGGCAGTGCCACAAATAAGTTGCACTATCATCATTAACTTTGCATCTTTTGGCATCAATATTATGAATATGTGTATTATCACGATCGAGATCCAACAAAGTATTTTCATTGGGTGTATGACCACTGAAGGTTTTATTCATGTAAATAGAACAACAATTATTCTCTGATTTTAAATGAATAACCGTATTGCAATAAACATGATCAAATCATATTCATGCTCAACGCAAACGCCAAATAACATTTATTTAGGTTTAACACTAATCCTGAAAGTATAGGGAGTGTGCGATGATGATCATATCAATCTTGGAACTACTTCTAACACTCATCGTCACTTCCCCTTCAACTAGTCTCTGTTTATTCTGTAACTCCTGTTTCGAGTTACTAATCTTAGCAACCGAACAAGTATCAAATACTCAGGGGCTACTATAAACACTAGTAAAGCACACATCAATAACCTGTATATCAAATATACCCTTGTTCACTTTGCCATCCTTCTTATCCACCAAATATTCAGGGCATTTCCGCTTCCAGTGACCATTTCCTTTGCAGTGTAAGCACTCAGTTTCAGGCTTTGGTCCAGCTTTGGTCTTCTTCACGGGAGTGACAACTTGTTTGCCATTCTACTTGAAGTTTCCCTTTCTTTCCCTTTGCCCTTTTCTTGAAACTAGTGGTCTTGTCAATCATCAACACTTGATGCTCTTTCTTCATTTCTACCTTCGTTGATTTCAACATCACGAAGAGCTCGGGAATCGTTTTCGTCATCCCTTGCATACTATAGTTCACCACGAAGTTCTAGTAACTTAGTGATGGTGACTAGAGAACTCTGCCAATCACTATCTTATCTGGAAGATTAACTCCCACTTGATTCAAGCGATTGTAGTACTCAGACAATCTAAGCACTTGCTCACTAGTTGAGCGATTCTCCTCCATCTTTTAGCTGTAGAACTTGTTGAAGACTTCATATCTCTCAACTCGGGTATTTGCTTGAAATATTAACTTCAACTCCTGGAACATCTCATATGGTCCATGACGTTCAAAACGTCTTTGAAGTCCCGATTCTAAGCTGTTAAGCATGGTGCACTAAACTATCAAGTAGTCATCATATTGAGCTAGCCAAACGTTCATAACGTCTGCATCTGCTCCTGCAAAAGGTCTGTCACCTAGCGGTGCATTAAGGACATAATTCATCTGTGCAGCAATGAGGATAAACCTCAGATCACGGATCCAATCCGCATCATTGCTACTAACATTTTTCAACACAGTTTTCTCTAGGAACATATCAAAATAAACATATGAAAGCAACAACGCGAGCTATTGATCTACAACATAATTTGCTTAAGAACTCCCACTTAGACAGACATCTCTCTAGTCATCTAAGTGATCACGTGATCCAAATCAACTAAACCATGTCCGATCATCACGTGAGATGGAGTAGTTTTCAATGGTGAACATCACTATGTTGATCATATCTACTATATGATTCACGCTCGACCTTTCGGTCTCCGTGTTCCGAGGCCATATCTGTATATGCTAGGCTCGTCAAGTTTAACCTGAGTATTCTGCGTGTGCAACTGTTTTGCACCCATTGTATTTGAACGTAGAGCCTATCACACCCGATCATCACGTGGTGTCTCAGCACGAAGAACTTTCGCAATGGTGCATACTCAGGGAGAACACTTCTTGATAATTAGTGAGAGATCATCTTAAAATGCTACCGTCAAACGAAACAGAATAAGATGTATAACAGATAAACATCATATGCAATCAAAATATGTGACATGATATGGCCATGATCATCTTGCGCCTTTGATCTCCATCTCCAAAGTACTGTCATGATCTCTATCGTCACCGGCATGACACCATGATCTTCATCATCTTGATCTATATCAATGTGTCGTCACATGGTCGTCTCGCCAACTATTGCTCTTGCAACTATTGCTATCGCATAGCGATAAAGTAAAGCAATTATTTGGCACTTGCATCTTTATGCAACAAAGAGACAACCATAGGGCTTCTGCCAGTTGCCGATAACTTCAAATAAACATGATCATCTCATACAACAACTTATATCTCATCACGTCTTGACCATATCACATCACAACATGCCCTGCAAAAACAAGTTAGACGTCCTCTACTTTGTTGTTGCAAGTTTTACGTGGCTGCTACAGGCTGCGCAAGAACCGTTCTTACCTACGCATCAAAACCACAACGATAGTTCGTCAAGTTGGTGCTGTTTTAACCTTCGCAAGGACCGGGCGTAGCCACACTCGGTTCAACTAAATTTGGAGAAACTGACACCCGCTAGTCACCTGTGTGCAAAGCACGGCGGTAAAACCAGTCTCGCGTAAGCGTACGCGTAATGTCGGTCCGGGCCGCTTCATCCAACAATACCACCGAACCAAAGTATGACATGCTGGTAAGCAGTATGACTTGTATCGCCCACAACTCACTTGTGTTCTACTCGTGCATATAACATCAACGCATAAAACCTAGGCTCTGATACCACTGTTGGGAAACGTAGTAATTTCAAAAAAAATTCCTACGCACACGCAAGATCATGATGATGATATAGCAACGAGAGGGGAGAGTGTTCGTCCATGTACCCTCGTAGACCGTAAGCGGAAGCGTTAGCACAACGCGGTTGATGTAGTCGTACGTCTTCACGATCCAACCGATCCAAGCACCAAACGTACGGAGCCTCCGAGTTCAGCACACGTTCAGCTCGATGACGATCTCCGGCCTCCGATCCAGCAGAGCTCCGGAGATGAGTTCCGTCAGCACGACGGCGTGGTGACGATGTCGATGTTCTACCGGCGCAGGGCTTCGCCTAAACTCCGCGATGATATGACCGAGGTGGAATATGGTGGAAGGGGGCACCGCACACGGCTAAGGAACGATCCGTAGATCAACTTGTGTGTCCATGGGGTGCCCCCTACCCCCGTATATAAAGGAGTGGAGGAGGGGAGGGCCGGCCCTCTTCTATGGCGCGCCCTAGGGGAGTCCTACTCCCACCGGGAGTAGGATTCCCCCTTTCCTAGTCCAACTAGGAGTCCTTCCATGTATTAGGAGTAGGAGACAAGGAAGGGGAAGAGAGAAGGGAAGGAAGGAGGGGGTGCGGCCCCTCACCCTAGTCCAATTCGGACTAGGCCATGAGGGGGCGCGCGGCCTGCCCTAGGCAGCCCCTCTCTCTTTCCCGCAGGGCCCAATAAGGCCCAATACTTCTCCCCGGCGAATCCCGTAACTCTCCGGTACTCCGAAAAATACCCGAATCACTCGGAACCTTTCCGAACTCCGAATATAGTCGTCCAATATATCGATCTTTACGTCTCGTCCATTTCGAGACTCCTCGTCATGTCCCCGATCTCATCCGGGACTCCGAACTCCTTCGGTACATCAAAACTCATAAACTCATAATATAACTGTCATTGAAACCTTAAGCGTGCGGACCCTACGGGTTCGAGAACTATGTAGACATGACCTAGAACTATTCTCGGTCAATAACCAATAGCGGGACCTGGATGCCCATATTGGCTCCTACATATTCTACGAAGATCTTTATCGGTCAAACCGCATAACAACATACGTTGTTCCCTTTGTCATCGGTATGTTACTTGCCCGAGATTCGATCGTCGATATCCAATACCTAGTTCAATCTCGTTACCGGCAAGTCTCTTTACTCGTTCCGTAATACATCATCCCGTAACTAACTCATTAGTTACAATGCTTGCAAGGCTTAAGTGATGTGTATTACCGAGAGGGCCCAGAGATACCTCTCCGACAATCGGAGTGACAAAACGTAATCTCGAAATACCCAACTCAACATGTACCTTCGGAGACACCTGTAGTACTCCTTTATAATCACCCAGTTACGTTGTGACGTTTGGTAGTACCCAAAGTGTTCCTCCGGTAAACGGGAGTTGCATAATCTCATAGTTACAGGAACATGTATAAGTCATGAAGAAAGCAATAGCAACATACTAAATGATCAAGTGCTAGGCTAACGGAATGGGTCATGTCAATCACATCATTCTCCTAATGATGTGATCCCATTAATCAAATGACAACACATGTCTATGGTTAGGAAACATAACCATCTTTTGATCAACAAGCTAGTCAAGTAGAGGCATACTAGTGACACTATGTTTGTCTATGTATTCACACATGTATTATGATTCTGGTTAATACAATTCTAGCATGAATAATAAACATTTATCATGAAATAAGGAAATAAATAATAACTTTATTATTGCCTCTAGGGCATATTTCCTTCACGAACTTTGGGGTGCGTGCAGAGATCTCAACCTACCCAGCCTGGCTACCCACGATCCTCCTAAGCCTAGCGCGACGAGCTCGAAGAGACAAAGTGACACAACAGTTTATCTTGGTCCGAGCCACCTTGTAGTGTAATACCCTACTCCAGCGTTTTGGTGGATTGCCTCGGAGGGCTGAGGATGGACTAGTACAGTGGATGAACTGGCCTTAGGAGGTGAGGTGTTCTTGAGATCGATAGAGTTGAGGGGATGTGAACAAGATCAGATGCCCCTCTATGGTGGTGGCTAAGTCCTATTTATAGTGGCCTTGGTCCTCTTCCCAAATGTTGGCGGGAAGGGATCCCACAACGGCTGGATTTGAAAGGGGACAAGTAGTACAACTTATCCTGACAAAAGTGGTCTTCGCCTGCGAAAAGCCTCTGGTCGTGACGCTGCGGTGGGCTCGTCGATGACCTCCGTCCTGGCGGTCTTGGTCTTGTTGCACCAGAATGGAAACCTCTGGCTGATTCCTAGGGACTCCGCGCCTGTGGCTTGCCTCCTTTGCACCGAAGAGGAAACCTGCACTCTGCGCCCACCTGGTGCCCGCCTGGCCTTGGTCGTCATGGCTCACGTTACCTGAGCCTTGTGAGGTATACCTTGCATTGAACTCTCCACCCCTTGGGAGCCAGCCTGAGGAGGACGATCCCCTCGGGGGTCTTGGCATCGTCCGCCTCGCGAGGCTTGGCCCCTCGCGAAGGTCTTGAGCTATTGATGTTGAAGCTGGGCCATACCAGGCCGTCGATGGAGCCACGTGGTGGTCCGCAGGCAGGCAGGGCTGGATACCCCCATATCCAGAACACCGACACTTTGCTACTAAATACTTTGCCGCAGATATTAAGTCTTTCAGGTGTGGTTGAATTGACAACTCAGCTGCTAATACTTGAGAATATTCTTTGGCTCCCCTTGTGTCGAATCAATAAATTTGGGTTGAATATACCCTCGAAAACTGTTGCGATCCCCTATGCTTGTGGATGATCAAGACCTTTTTCTTGCTCCGTTGCTGGGGAGCATAGCTCTATTCTCTGAGTCACTTGGGATTTATATCTGTTGATCACTATGAGGAATTTGAAAGATCAAAGAACCAAGATTTTTCCCTCAACTACAAGGGAAGGTAAGGAACTGCCATCTAGCTCTGCACTTGATTCACCTTCTGTTTTGAGTAAACTTGCGACACCTACACCTGCTATTGATTCCAATATGTCGCATGTTATTGATGATGCCACTTTTGTTATGCATGATGCTTATGATGATACTATCGGTGTACAAAAGTGTGGGTACTTCTGTACCCCTTACTTGTGCATGAACGGTCGCAGCCACCCCTACAGCAGGGCATGGCGAAGCAGAGGAAGACAACAGAAGGCAAGACAGGTACAAAGGATATCAAGATAGCTGCCCAGAGTAGCAAGCAGCAAGAGGCAAGCAGGGCCACACCCGGCAACAAGCCTTGCCGAGGCGACCTGCATGGCCCCCGGCAAGCCCCTTGCTGGGGCAGCTTGCGAAGAGGCCAGCAAGGCCCCCACCCTTGGGCTTGGGAGCTCTAACACCATCAACAATGTTAAAGACCAAGATCTGAAGAGCACATGCCTGGTAGCATGCGGCTCCTCACGAAGATCGACAACCCACGAGTCCACGTGGGATCAAATGATGAAGACCCCCGACAAGACCCTTGTCGAGGATGACTCCAAGGCCCCCTGCTAACCTTGTCGGGGACGATCGCTAGGCCGCAGCCAGGCCCGCACTCGGCAGGGTTCCGCCACCTCACCACCGCTCCAACGCAGTGATAAGCATGCCAGTGAAGCAGGAGCCTGCGTGGCGGCATGCAGATCTTCGTGGAAGCCTACCACTTTGCCAACACAGCAACTGGTTGGCCAGCGTGGCGTTGCATGCCTCGTCGGCCCAGACGCGTGGCGAGCCGAGGAGGAGCGGCGAAGAACGGGATGGCCTCTGTTGTCATCCCCAATAAAGCGAGAGGACACGTAGGCATCACATTAAATGCACTTGTCCTACATTGATCAAGCGATAAGCTCGTATCACTGTAGCTTGCCACCTCCTGTGCACCACTGTGGCAACCCCTTTGTGTATAAAAGGAGGCCCGAGGCGCACAAAGAGAGGATTCAGACGTTTGGACAAGGCACGCACTGTAGCTAGTTCAAAAGCTCAAGAACACTCATATAACCAGATAAAGCAGGACTAGGGTATTACGCATCTCCGTGGTCCGAACCTAGATAAAAACCCTTTGTGTGCTAACGACTTGACCTGCTCTTCGTGCAACTAATCCCCCACCGAACGTAGAAGGGATCCTTGTGACCCCATGGTGATCGGTTTCCCCGACATCTTTGGTGCGCCAGGTAGGGGAATTTTAGTTGTAAGAATCTGGTCCATAGTTAGGATAGTAGCACCTTCATTGCTATGGCTCCAAAGAAGAAGACGACCACGGCGGTCGGCCCGTCTGGGGCTGCTCCACCCGCACCCGCGCGAGCAGATGACGGGGCGGGCACCAGTGGTGGAGGAGATCGAGATCGTCCGCATCATCCGAATACCAGAAGCCAGGCCGCCGGCGTCCTCCGCAGCAATGATGGAGGTCGGTGTGCCGTCGTGCCCAAGGGTGGAGCTGTGCCACCCGCGGGTGGTGCGGGGACCTCCAAGGGCAGGAGATCGACCTCGCCAACACGCGTGCCACGGTCACCTTAGCTCATGCACGACGAACCACGCCGTGATGTTGAGGACCCCAGGCGTTGCCGCGGCAAGAGCCCTCAGCGTCACTCTCAAGACACGCAAGGCCGACACGCACATCATGGTGTGGGCGAAAAGAGCGCGCGGTCGCGGAATCGAGGTGGGACTCCTTCTAACATTGTTAGAAGTCCGAGTTCCTCCCATTCCTCGCGCATGTCACTGCCTCCCACGCGAGCGGAAGCTCTGTCGCGAGCGCAGTTGCTCCTCGACTTCCCTCCTGCCTTGGAGAAGCAAGAAGAGTGGAGGGCCGCTATCCAAAGCCTTATTGGCCATGCCAACAAATATGTCCACTGGGAAGCAAGCTCCTCACGACGCAGAAATGATGAGCCGACGCGTGCAGGCAGTGGAAGCGTCAAGGGCGCCGCAACCACGGTGCACTCCCCTCCACCACGGTCGGCCCGTCGGGGCGACGCCCGGGACAACATGGTCCACGACGTCATCAGACCCACGGACGCGCCGTGACCAGCGCCAAGTTCTTCAAGAGCGCCTCAAGGAGGACGCCTGGACTACTATTGAACGGTGACAGGAAGCACGTCACTAGTCCAATAGGCGTGCTGGGCCCGCCGAGTACAGGCCTGCGCTGGGGGATGCTGGTGACTTGCCATATGCAATCACTTGTCCAGCATTCACCCGCGAACTGCGGCAATTCTAGTGGACCAACACCCGCACGTTCAAACCAGAGGTCCTACAGTAGTATGACAGCAAGACTCACCCGTCTGAGTTCTTGAGCATTTACACTATTGCGATGCAAGCTGTCGGAGCACGAGACGACAAGATACTTGCCAACTATTTCCTGTTAGCACTTAAGCCCAACATCATGTCATGGTTGATGGATCTGCCGATAGATTCCATTGCCTCCTGGTCCAACCTGTGCCACGAGTTTGTTGGTGCCTTCACAGGCGGCCATGTAGCTCCTGGGCAGGCAAGTGATTTGCACGTGATCCCTCAGAGAGACAGCGAATCCTTGCGCAAGTACATACAGAGGTTGAGCCGTGTGCAGTACAACATCCCCGATGTTCATCCCGCCGCTGTCATCAGCGCATTCCACCAGAACATGCGTAATTGAAAGATGCGTGAAAAGTTGGCCATGAACAAGGTCGCAGATGTTGCCGAGATGTACGTTCTGGCTGGCAGATGCGCCCGAGCGGAGGAAGGAAGGAAGTACCCCGGCGAAGACGTTGACGCGGGAAGTGACTCAGAAGACGAAGACATCGTCGCCCCAGTGTAGAAAGGCCGCCGGCGTAACAGGAAGCGCTAGGGCAAGATAGTGCTTGCCTTTGAGGAATCCGGCGACCCTGACACCGCCTAGAAGGCCAAGGTCGACGACCCCAGCAAGGAGGTTGCCAGGTGCGACGCCTGCCGGGCCTTGGCGGTTGCCGGCAAGTCAGAAGGCTCCGACAAGTAGTACTGCAAGATTCACCGTACTAAGGGCCACGACCTCTAGAACTGCCGCCAAGTGGAGCCGCTGATGAAGAAGCAAATGGCTGAGTACGAGAGACGAGATAAGGAGGAGGGCCGAGGAGGCACTGAAGGGTCCGGCAAGAAGCACGGTGCCCAACGAGGGCGCAACAATAAGGAAAAGCAACAATAGAGGCCTGCCTGAGGCCGCGACAAGGAGGAGGATGACGATCGTGATGATGACGACGAATCCACCGAACATGAGTTCCAGAAGGCGACAGAAGTCATTTGTGTCGACGGAGGTGCTTAGCTACATTCTTCCCGCCACCAACTGAAACAAGGGGCACGTGAGATTAATGCAACAGAACCAATGGTTGATGCCCAGAAGCCGTTGAGGTGGTCTCACATGCCTATCATTTTTGACACCGAGGATCACCATGATTGCATCACTGCGGTCACGAGTTTGCCGTTGTTGGCATCTCCAACAATTCACAACCTCAAGGTGACGAAGATGTTAGTTGATGGTGTGGCCGGCCTTAACTTGATCTCACCCAACGTGGTCAAGAGGCTGCAGATCCCCAATGAAGATCTTGAGGAGACGGGCACGTTCCAAGGGATCAATCCAGGGAGGAATCAGCCCAAGGGAAAGGTCACGGTACTAGTTACATTTGGTGGTGACCTCAACTACAGGACAGAGAGGATCATCTTCGATGTCGCTGAGATCCTGTTGCCATACAACGGGATCCTTGGCCACCCTGCGCTGGCCAAGTTCATGGCAGCGTCGCACTACACCTACAACAAGTTGAAGATGCCTGGCCCGATGAGCGTCATCATTGTCGGCTGCAATAGGAAGGACGCGCTCATTTGCGCTGGTCAGCTCTATTGAGAGGCGGTTGCAGCATCTGCCGCCAAGGCACCTACTCCTGCCATCAGGAAGAGGACCAGTAAGGCTTCGGCCGTCAACAAGACTCCTGGCTCCAGCAAGGGCTCCTGTACCCTCTCCGGCAAACGCGCCTCCTTGGAGTGTTGTGTTTCCGCTGGAGATGTACCAAAGAGCTCTACCAGCAAGAGCAAAAGTTCCAAGGTGGCCCCGTCGGAAACTAAGAAGGTGTCCGTCAAGGAGGATGGCACGGGCGGAGCTTTCGTCATAAGCTCCACCCTTGACAGCAAATAGGAAAGCGCGCTCGTCGCCTTCTTTCGGGCAAATGTCGACGTGTTTGCATGGCAAGCATCCAACATCCCCGGAGCTCCTAGGGAGGTGATTGAGCACCATCTTGATGTCTTCCCTCATGCACGGCCCGTCAAGTAGAAGGTCAGAAAGCAAGCTTTAGAGTGACAAGAGTTTATCATCGAGGAGATCAGGAAGTTGGAGGCGGCGGGTTTGGTCAAGGGAGTTCTCCACCCGACATGGTTGGCCAATCCGATCGTAGTATGTAAGGCAAATGGGAAGGGGAGGCTATGTATCGACTGTACTGATATCAATGAAGCCTGTCCAAAGGATTCTTTCCCATTACCACGTATCAACCAGATAGTGGACTCCACCACTGGGTGCGACCTGCTGTTATTCCTTGATGCTTACTTAGGGTATCATCAGATCTTCATGACAAAGGAAGATGAAGAGAAAACCGCGTTCATCACCCCATGTGGTACGTACTGTTTTGTGCGGATGCCTTTCGGGTTAAAGAGCGCTGGTTCAACGTTCGCTTGAGCGGTCCAAATTGGTTTTGAGCCCCAACTCCATAGAAACATGTAAGCTTACATGGATGACATAGTGGTCAAAACCAAAGACAAAGCTACACTCGTGCAGGACTTGGAAGAAACTTTTGAGAACTTGCGCAAGATCAACCTCAAACTCAACCCAGAGAAGTGCATGTTTGACATTCCAACCGGCAAGCTTCTTGGGTTCTTTGTGTCTCAACGCGGGATCTAAGCAAATCCCAACAAGATGAAAGCAATCGAGCAAATCGAGGCGCCAAGGCGGGTCAAAGATGTTCGAAGGCTTGCCGGCTGCGTCGCCGCCCTAAGCAGGTTCATCTCTAAGTCCACTGAGCGTGCCCTCCCCTTTTTCAAGATTTTGAAAAAGGCGGGTCCAATGAAATGGACCCCGGAGGCAGAGGCAGCATTGCAGGACTTGAAGAAATACCTCTCCTCTACACCAGTACTGGTCGCGCCCAGGCCACGAGAGCCGTTGCTGCTATACCTGGCAGCAATTAATCAAGTGGTTAGTGCTGCGCTAGTGGCACAGAGAGAAGTTGAGGAAGAGGCGACAGCAGTGGCAAGGCCCTTAGGGGAAGAACTGGACCCGGCAGGATCCGACCTCGGCAAGGGAGAACCCGTGGCAGGATCCGATCCCGGCAAAACAGCATCTGTGCAAGCAAGTGAGGAAAAGCAGAAGAAGAAGGTGGTGCAGCACCCAGTCTACTTTGTCAGCTCCCTTTTGCAGGGGGCTAGGTCAAGGTACTCTGGGATGCAGAAGTTGCTTTTCGGCCTCCTTATAGCCTCGAGAAAGCTGCGTCATTATTTTCAAGCACATGAGATCACCATCATCACTCGTCTCCCGTTGTAACAGATACTGCACAATCCATATGCGATGGGGAGGATTGTGTAGTGGGCAGTGGAGCTGTCAAGCTTTGGTACTCAGATTTGAAAGTACCTCGACGATCAAGAGCAGAGCATTGGCAGAATTCATAGCAGAATGGACATCCACGCCCGATGAAGAAGTTCAAGAAACCACCCTTCCCGGCAAAGAGGCAAGTAGTCATTGCGCTATGTAATTTGATGGAGCCTTCTTGTTACAAGGTGCAGGTGCCGGCGTGTTGCTCGTCGCGCCCACCGGAGAACGCCTCAGGTACGTGATTCAGATGCACTTCCCCCGGGAGAGGTCAACAAACAACACCGCTGAATACGAGGGGCTGCTCGCTGGTCTTAGGATCACGGCTGAACTTGGGATTAGGAAGCTTATTATCAGAGGAGATTCACAACTTGTCGTCAGGCAAGTCAACAAGGATTATCAACGCCCGTTGATGGAGGCTTACATGGATGAAGTGAGGAAGTTGGAAGAACGCTTTGACGGTCTACAAGCAGAGCATGTTCCTTGAGCAGAGAACAGCATTGCCGATGACCTGTCGAAGCGCGCTGCCCTCAAGCTAACTGTGGAACCAGGTACTGTCGGTGTCAAAACCGGCGGATCTCGGGTAGGGGGTCCCGAACTGTGCGTCTAGGCGGATGGTAACAGGAGACGAGGGACATGATGTTTTTACCCAGGTTCGGGCCCTCTTGATGGAGGTAAAACCCTACGTCCTGCTTGATTAATATTGATGATATGGGTAGTACAAGAGTGGATCTACCGCGAGATCAAGGAGGCTAAACCCTAAAGCTAGCCTATGGTATGATTGCTATAATGTATGTTGTGTCCTATGGACTAAAGCCCTCCGGTTTATATAGACACCGGAGAGGGCTAGGGTTACACAGAGTCGGTTACAATGGTAGGAGATCTACATATCCATATCGCCAAGCTTGCCTTCCACGCCAAGGAAAGTCCCATCCGGACACGGGACGGAGTCTTCAATCTTGTATCTTCGTAGTCTTGGAGTCCGGCGGACGATGATAGTCCGGCTGTCGAGACACCCCCTAGTCCAGGACTCCCTCAGTAGCCCCCAAACCAGGCTTCAATGACGATAAGTCCAGCGCGTATATAGTCTTCGGCGTTGCAAGGCGGGTTCTCCCTTCAAGTTCCATGTACCTGCCGAACAGTGTCCGGATTCACCATAAATACTGTGTTTCTCGGCTTCTACGCCCAATAATGGTATTTTTCCACGCGTCGCACGAATGCGAAAAGCCAGGGCGTCTTTTACGTTTCACCCCCCAGTCGTGCGAGTCATCCGCCTATAAAAGAGGCAAAAATCCAGATCCAAACCACACCATCCTCCTCCCGCGAATACTTCATCGGAGCGCCTTTGACCTAAAAATCCATTCCATCTTGGACCGTCGACGCGGCTCTTCTTCACGCACTCCCAGCCCACCGCCGGGGAATTGGAGGAGGTGCTCTGTTTCGCACAACGAGCTAGTGAAGCTCCAAGCGGGGGGATTTCTCCCTCCGGCCTTCATGGTCCCGGTCCGAGCCGGGCTGGTCACCTATCAAGGTGGGAGGCAAGCGGAGGCTACCCCAAGCCCCAATAAAGGGGAGCAAGTATGCTTCGTCCCTTATTTGGTAAGGGGACTCGGATTCCCGATACATCCGTTCCTCCGCGGGCTCCTGGAGTTCTACGGACTCCAGCTCCACCACCTCACGCCCGCCTCTGTCCTGCATATCGCGGGCTACGTAGCTCTTTGTGAGCTATTCCTGGGCATTGAGCCCCATTTTGCATTGTGGAAGAGGCTGTTCTGCCTCGTACCCCGTTCTCACGAGGGGTCCATATATCAAGTGGGCGGCGCCGAAATATGGCGCATCGCTGGGACCGGATACCCATTCGGTACTCCCAAGAAGGCGTCCGAAGACTGGCCCTCAGAGTGGTTTTATATAGGAGACGCTCCGCTGCCGGACCCAGTCCGGATTGGCCTCCCGGAGTTTAGTGCTGCTCCCCTGAAGAAACGCCTCAGCTGGCGCCCATGGAGCCCCCGATTGGAGGAAGACAAGAGCGTCCATTACTTGATGGGCCAAATAAGATTACTGGCCCATTCCGGGTTGACCATGATTGGAGTCATGACGACATGCATCATGTGGGGGGTACAACCATTGCAGTACAGAGGCCACCCTATGTGGGATTTCAACGGGGAGGATGATGCCACCCGCCATGGCTGCAAAGGGCCGGATTCGACCGAGGATCTGGTAGAGATCCTTTCCAGCCTGTATAAGGGGGAAAAGGAGGACTTCCTTCAAACGAACCCTTTGAATGGGTTTTCCATGATCAACCCTAGAGGATGGGTAAGCGAACACCTTTAAAGGCTCAACCCATTCCCTCGAAGTTTAAGCTTCTTTACATTATGTCTTCGGCGCAGGGTCTACGCCGGACTGTGGAGGACATGGTAAGTCCTGCTCCGCAACCCGAGGATCCAGAAAGATCCTTGGATCCGGCCTCCGAAGAGGACCCGGACATCGAGGTGGAGCTGATCGACAGGGTATTTCACCAGCTCAGCATGGATAGTGCTTTGGTTGCCATTACGACGGACTACCCCGGACTCTATCCGGCTTCTCAGGTGACCGTGACTGAGGTCCGAACACCATTATCTCTTCCTTTCCCCTTTCTAACCTTCGCGAACGATGGTATGTTACAGGAAGTGCCTTTACGGCAGGAAGCCGAGCCCGCGGCGGCTGACCAACAGAGGCCAGTCCGGACCAGCAGGCGGAAAAGGAGCGCGGTGCGGACGGAAACGTCGCCGCAAAGGTATAGCTCATATTTGAATTTTCAGAGTAACGTTCCTAGGAAACGCCTGAGTGCTCATGATCTTTATAGGAGAAAAAGCGCTCGCCGGACTGCGGGCGCAGAAGTTGCTGATCCAACCTACACCGGCCAGGCTCCAGCGCCCGGCCTGGAGGGGGAGGCAAGCGCAAGACGCGGGCCGGATCCTTCTCCAACGGAGGACACCGACAGACTGTCCGCCACCAAGTCTGAGGTGGAGAGCGCCATGAACCATAGGCGCCACCGGACAGTATTTCGTGAAGCGTGCTTCTCCCCTGAGGCATTGGATGCCTTTAACGCAGGTGACGCGCATCTCCGTGCCGCTCAAGATGGTTTTACCAGAGCCACGGAGCAGTATGTGAAAGACATACGGGTAAGAGAATTTTAATGGTTGTATATACTAGTAGCCCCCGAGACTTAAAGTAGTTATGTTAACTGATTTAAGGATCATTTGAAAACGCAGGCTCTTACCGAGAAGAATGCCCAGCTGTCTCGGGAGCTGCAAGATTGCAAGGCCCAACTTGAGGCCGCACTTGCTGCCGCAGGAGGAGACGCAGAGACCCCTCCTGGTAACACATTTTTATTAATAAATATAAGTTCTGTGTGGCGTGCGCGCAAGTCTAATAATGACATTGCAGGTGCCACCGGACAAGATCCGGACAGGCAAGCATTGCTGCGCCAGCTGAAGGCCAGTGAGAGTGTGCTGAATAGGGTGCATCAAGAAAGGAACAAGCTCCAGGATGCCAACGCCAAGCTCGGAGAAGAGCTGAAAGGCGCTCGAGCTGAGCTGTCCGGCTCCGTTAAGGAGAATCAGCGGCTTCGTCACGGCATTTATAGTAAGTGCTTGAGCGAACTCCTTCTAAAAGAAGAGTTCGGCGAAGAAGCAAATTGACATAGTATGTCTTGTAGGTATACTCACAGGTCGTCCTGCGGAGGAGATGCCCGTATCAACGGGTGATCAACTTCCCGAACAGCTACAACTGCTCGAACGGGTTCGGCGGGCAATGAGCGGCGTCGTCCAGGCTTTATGGCCAGCCCTCTCCCTACCCGAGGGCCTTGGGGAGCTTTCGGAGAACCTTCAGGGAGTGCGGCAGCGCTTCCGTTTGTGGAAGATTTCGGCTTGCCGTCAAGGTGCCAGGGAGGCTTGGGCCATGGTGAAGACGCGTTAAAAGAAGGCGGATCCCAACCACATGGCCGAAGTTGGACCGGTGGGGCCCGATGGGAAGGAGATCCCTATGAGTTTAGTATACAGCCAAGTAGAGTTGGCTGCTAAATTTTCCCAACGGGACTGTAAATTAGACAGCCTGTTAGACGGGATTGAGGAGGAATACAATCAGTAAATTTGACAATGTATGTTATCCTTTAAAGTGACATGTGAAATGCCTTCTAGCCGGATTGTAGATCGTTTGTCTTTGCCGACCTTTTCGCTTCAACCTCGGGACCCTAGAGTCCGGAGTGTGTCCGAATACCTTTTTGGTTAAGAAACAACCGTGGTATGCATGGAGACCAGGCGTAGGGGTCATTAGTGCTTTATCAGACAAGTGCCCAACTAGTTATGTTATATTACATGGTTAGTAAGAAACATCTTCCAGGGAGAATAGTTCCGTTAAGGGTTCCTTTCCCTGGGAGGCATGCCCTAAAGTGCATGTCCGGACTGCAAAGAAAGCAGTAAAACATCTGGGGGCAGATAGATAAATAGGTAAAAAGTCATCTTTTTAGTCACCGACCGAATATTCCTTTAAGAACGCTAGCTTTCGGCTTCACCCAGTCTGAGGTACACATCCGGCTGACCCGGCAGTAACAATCACAGAGGTGCTCCCTTTACCTCCTAGCCGAACAATCGGGAACGTAGGGGTAAGCACAGGATCCAGGCAACCCAGCTTGGCTAAAACTTAAGTCATATCGATGCATATAATGGCGAGTAAAAAGGTACATGTGGAAGCTTGACACATGTGCTGGGTATGAAACCCGTGTAATTGAGCTTCTGTAAAAGAAGCCCCCAGGAATAATGAGTGCGGATGGCACATCATGCGTATGCAAAAAATGCGAAAATAGGCCTGTAAGGGCTTTTAAATAAAAAGGCATAAAAAGAGAAACAAAAGACAACCAAAGTGTAAAAGTTTGGACGGGGGAAGGGGACGAACTCTTAGTCCGGCGCTAGGCATAGAATCGTCGGAGGCGGGCTGCGTTCCATGGGTTCGCCTCGAGTCGGTTATCCGACGCATTTTGTAGACGGTATGCTCCGCCGGTCAGGACTTGATCGATAATGAAGGGGCCCTCCCATTTGGGCTTGAGCTTGTCCTTTTTCTTGTCTGGCAGGCGTAGAACTAGTTCACCAACGTTGTAAGTCTTGGCCCGTACTTCTCTGCTTTGATATCTTCGGGCCTGCTGCTGATAAAATGCGGAACGAGCCTTCGCGACGTCACGTTCTTCCTCCAATGTGTCCAAGCTGTCCTACCGATCAAGCTCGGCCTCTCTTTCCTCATACATGCGCACTCGAGGTGAGTCATGAATAATGTCACAGGGCAAGACTGCCTCTGCGCCGTATACCATAAAAAATGGTGTGAATCCGGTAGTACGGTTAGGCGTTGTCCGCAGCCCCCAGAGTACGGAGTCGAGCTCCTCGACCCATTGTGTGTCGGATTTAGTAAGTGACCTCACTAGTCTGGGTTTAATGCCGCTCATTATTAGACCATTTTCTCGTTCCACTTGACCGTTGGTTTGAGGGTGATAAACTGAAGCGTAGTCGAGCTTGATGCCCATATTTTTGCACCATGACTTAACCTCGTCGGCTGTGAAGTTCGTGCCGTTGTCGGTGATGATGCTGTGGGGGACTCCGTAACGGTGTACTACCCCTGATATAAAGTTTATCACTGGTCCGGACTCTGCCGTTTTGACCGGTTTGGCCTCTATCCATTTGGTGAATTTATCCACCATGACCAATAGGTACCTTTGCTTGTGGGTTCCCCCTTTAAGGGGTCCAACCATATCAAGCCCCCAGACCGCGAACGGCCAGGTAATGGGTATGGTTTTGAGGGCGGTGGGTGGCATATGGCTCTGATTAGCAAAGAGCTGACAACCAACGCATCGCTGGACTAAGTCCTGCGCGTCTGCCCGGGCCGTCGGCCAATAAAATCTTGTACGGAATGCCTTTCCTACAAGGGCCCGGGCTGCTGCGTGGTGTCCGCCTAGTCCGGCATGAATTTCAGCCAGGAGGTTTCGCCCTTCCTCTTCGGAGATACACCTCTGAAGGACTCCGGTTGTACTTTTCTTATAAAGTTCTCCCTCATGGACCTTGTAGGCTTTCGATCGCCGGACTATGCAGTGGGCCTCGTTTTGGTCTTCGGGAAGTTCCTGCCTAAGTAAGTAGGCTAGGAAAGGTTCTGTCCACGCGGCGATTACTGCCATTATGACGTGGGCTGAAGGTGTTATGTCATCTGCTGAATCACCGATTGGTGCGGTTTTTTCCGGTTTGTCACTACCGGGCTCCTCTTCCCATAGTACGGATGGCTTGAAGAGCCATTCTAGGAAGATATTTGGAGGGACAGCATCACGTTTTGCCCCGATGCGTGCCAGTACATCGGCTGCTTGGTTATTATCTCGGGCTATTTGATGGAATTCGAGTCCTTCAAACCGAGCTGATATTTTTAAGACAGCATTGCGATATGCTGCCATTTTCGGATCCTTGGCGTCAAAGTCTCCATTTATTTGGGATATTGCAAGGTTTGAATCCCCGCGCACCTCTAGGCGTTGAATACCCATGGAGACTGCCATCCGGAGACCATGTAATAGGGCCTCGTATTCGGCTGCGTTGTTGGAGTCCATGTACATTATTTGAAGTACGTACTGGACTGTGTCCCCGGTTGGGGACGTCAATACGACGCCAGCCCCCAGTCCGGCCAACATTTTAGAGCCGTCGAAATGCATAACCCAATTGGAGTATGCGCCGTACTCTTTAGGGAGTTCGGCTTCGGTCCATTCAGCGATGAAGTCAGCCAAAACTTGTGACTTTATAGCTCGCCGAGGTTTGTAAGTTATATCGAATGGTAAGAGCTCAATGGCCCATTTTGCAGTCCTGCCCGTTGCGTCGCGGTTATTTATAATGTCATTGAGTGGTACTTCAGAGGCCACTATTATCGAACACTCTTGAAAGTAGTGTTGGAGCTTCCGAGACGCCATGAACACCGCATATGCTATCTTCTGATAGTGCGGGTAACGGGATTTGCAGGGGGTTAACACAGTGGATACATAATACACTGGTTTTTGAAGAGGGAATTTATGCCCTTCTGTCTCTCGTTCGACGACGAGTACCGCGCTTACAACTTGATGTGTTGCCGCGATGTATAACAACATTGGTTCGCCCAGATTGGGCACGGCCAGGACCGGATTGGTTGCCAATATGGCCTTTATTTCTTCGAGTCCGGCAGTGGCAGCATCCATCCACTCGAAGTGTTCGGTGCGCCTGAGGAGGCGATAAAGGGGCAACGCCTTTTCTCCTAGACGGGAGATAAAGCGGCTTAGAGCTGCCACGCATCCTGTTAATTTTTGTATTTGTTTGAGGTCTTTTGGAATATCCAACTGTGACAGAGCTCGGATTTTAGCCGGGTTTGCTTCAATTCCTCTACCGGATACAATGAAGCCCAGCAGCTTTCCGGCTGGTACGCCGAAAACGGATTTTTCCGGATTCTGCTTGATGTCATATGCTCTGAGGTTGTCGAATGTGAGCCTCAAATCGTCTACTAGAGTTTCGACGCGTTTTGTTTTGACGACTACGTCGTCTATGTATGCCTCGACTGTTTTGCCGATCTGGGTGGCCAGACATGTTTGGATCATGCGCTGATATGTTGCGCCGGCATTTTTAAGTCCGAAGGGCATCATGTTGAAGCAGAATGGTCCGTAAGGGGTGATGAATGCCGTGGCGGCTTGGTCTGCTTCTGCCATCTTGATTTGATGGTAGCCAGAGTATGCGTCGAGGAAACACAATGAATCGTGCCCCGCGGTAGCATCGATAATTTGGTCGATGCGGGGGAGAGGGAAGGGATCCTTTGGGCAAGCCTTATTGAGGTCTTTAAAATCGACACAGAGGCGCCAGGATTTGTCCTTCTTTGGTACCATTACCAGATTTGCTAGCCAGTCCGGATGTTTGATATCTCTAATGAATCCGGCTTCTAGTAGTTTGGCTAGCTCTTCTCCCATTGCCTGTCTTTTGGGTTCAGAAAATCGTCGAAGAGCCTGTTTGACTGGCTTAAATCCTTTTAGGATGTTTAGGCTGTGTTCTGCCAACCTGCGTGGGATTCCGGGCATATCCGAAGGATGCCAGGCGAAGATGTCCCAATTTTCCCAAAGGAATTCACGCAGTGCGGCATCTACTTCGGGGTTCAATTGTGCCCCAATGGAGGCCGTCTTTGTTGGGTCCGTTGGATGGACCTGGAATTTTATTATTTCATCTGCTGGTTTGAAGGAGGTGGACTTGGATCTTTTATCGAGTATCACATCGTCCCTGTTCACCGTAGAGCGCAGCGTGGTGAGTTCTTCTGCTGCTAAGGCTTCGGATAGTGCCTCCAGGGCTAGTGCAGCTGTCTTATTTTCGGCGTGGAGTGCTATGTCCGGATCACTAGCGAGGGTGATTATTCCGCCGGGCCCAGGCATTTTGAGGTTCATGTACCCGTAATGAGGTACTTCTTGAAAAATTGTGAATGCCTCTCCTCCTAATATAGCGTGATATCCGCTGTTGAACGGGGCCACTTGGAACGTTACTTCTTCGGATCTGTAATTGTCTGGCGAGCCGAACACCACATCGAGTGTGATTTGTCCGGTGCAGCGTGCCTCCCGGCTAGGGATTATTCCTCTGAAGGTTGTGCTGCTTCGCTCAATACGGCTCCAATCGATTTCCATTTTCCGTAGAGTTTCCTCGTAGATGAGGTTTAATCCGCTGCCGCCATCCATGAGGACTTTTGTCAGTCGAAAGCCGTCCACTATGGGACTAAGCACCAGTGCGGCTGGTGCTCTGGCTGTTCGGAAGTTAGGCTCGTCGCTGGCACTGAAGGTGATAGCTGTGTCACTCCATGGATTTGCTGTTGCTATTTGGTAGACTTCGGCGAGTCCGCGGATTGTTCGCTTTCGCATATTGTTTGACGCGAAAGTCTCGAAGACTGTTGATACCGTACCGGTATTGTTGGAGTTGTTTTGCGGGGCTAGAAGCTCCTCGCCACTTTTGGCCACCTGCCGTAATATCCAACATGCTCGAAGGCTATGAGTTGGCACGGCTCCCTCTGTACTATGAAGCTTACAGGGTCCATTGAGCCATCCCTCCAGTACGGTTCCATTTCCCTTATTGGGTTTTTGTTTTTTCGTTTTTGCATCTGGGGCCTGAGTGTAAGGCGCCCTTTTGCTGCGGACTGGGTTCGGGGCCGGATTATCCCAAAATTGACTTTTCGGTTTTCGGGGAGCTCTCCATCGCACAGTACTTTCGTACTATGGATGCCAGATTGGCAAAGTGCATAATTTTGCGACGATCAATGGCGTTTAGTATTCCCTTGTCCGTGCAATTATTGCAGAAGATTGAGATTGCGTTTTCCTCTCGGCAGTCCTTTATCCTGTCCATAACCAGGAGGAATCTAGCCCAGTAGTGATGTACTGTTTCAGCGGGCTCTTGCCGTATTAGAGATAGATCGCATATGTCTGGGCGGGTGGGTGGACTAAAATCCGGATCCCTGCCCATCTTGGGGCTTAAAGGCCGAAGAGCTTCCGAATTCGGAAGCTTAGGTTGCTGGACACAATCCAGCGAGTCCGGAGTGATGCATGATTTTGAGTTCAATGCTTGATCGAAGCCCGTCCCTCCGCGGAAGTCCGGCATGGAGGGTTCGGGAATCCGGACGTGACTTGTTTTTAATATAGGCAAAGAGACGCCGCATTGTTCCTTTACCACTGCGACGTGGTGGGTGGCCTGGGGAGAGTTATCTCTCTCAGATCGGTTTTAAGCCCAATCTGATCGTACTCTGTGGTGACTCCCAGGGTGGCGATGTGATCCAAGAGCTCGTTAACAGACGAGAGGTCTATTGGATCCAACTGCTCGGCGGATTCCGAGCTGACGCGAAGATTGGTTTTGACGACTTGAGAAGTCATTGTCGAGGCAGTGGCCGGACAGGCGGTCATAGGAAAACCACCTAGCCGAATAGTTTGGCCGACGGCCAAGGCTCCTTCGGCGAAAATACCGTCTTTGAAGACGGGTGGAGGCATCCTTCCTATCGGTGACGACACAGAGGAACTCTCAATGAAAGCACCAATTTCGGTGTCAAAACCGGCGGATCTCGGGTAGGGGGTCCCGAACTGTGCGTCTAGGCGGATGGTAACAGGAGACGAGGGACATGATGTTTTTACCCAGGTTCGGGCCCTCTTGATGGTGGTAAAACCCTACGTCCTGCTTGATTAATATTGATGATATGGGTAGTACAAGAGTGGATCTACCGCGAGATCAAGGAGGCTAAACCCTAAAGCTAGCCTATGGTATGATTGCTGTAATGTATGTTATGTCCTACGGACTAAAGCCCTCCGGTTTATATAGACACCGGAGAGGGCTAGGGTTACACAGAGTCGGTTACAATGGTAGGAGATCTACATATCTGTATCGCCAAGCTTGCCTTCCACGCCAAGGAAAGTCCCATCCGGACACGGGACGGAGTCTTCAATCTTGTATCTTCGTAGTCTTGGAGTCCGGCGGACGATGATAGTCCGGCTGTCCGGACACCCCCTAGTCCAGGACTCCCTCAGGTACCTTTGTGCTTCAATTAACTTAGCCATCCGTCGAGCCATCAGCAGAATAGAACAAGCGAAGGAAAGCGGGGCCCGGCAAGTACTTTCCCGTAGAGCTCCCAGGAGCCACCGACAAAGAAGTTGTTGGGTACCCCAAGCTTGCTGAAGAGCAGCAACCCCCGACAGGGGCCCATGCCCTTGCCCTTGAGGTAGCTGCCCCCACAGCAGAAAGCATGCCTTTGGTCCTTGCCGTTGAGCCCCAGGCTCTGGCATGGGCACATCATACAATCTGTTTCCTCCAAACAGGGGAACTCCCTGAGGAGCAGGAAGAAGCAGAGAAAGTAGCCCGCCGGTCTAGCATGTACCAGTTTGTGGATGATGCTCTTTACAGAAGAAGGCCAAACGGCGTCAAATTGAAGTGTATTCCTCGGGAGGACGGACTGGAGTTGTTGGCAGAGATACACAGAGGCATATGTGGCACCCACATAGGGTCAAGAGCCCTTGCCGGCAAAGCGTTCCAGCAAGGTTTCTTCTGGCCCACTGCCCTCCAGGATGCAACGACACTAGTATGCAAGTGTGAAGCGTGCCAGTTTCATTCAAAGAAGCTTCATCAACCAGCTCAAGCCCTTCAGACAATCCCTCTCTCCTTGCCATTTTCAGTCTGGGGGTCGACATATTGGGCCCCTTTCCCCGCGCTGTTGGGGGCTTTGAGTACTTGTACGTCGCGATTTACAAGTTCACAAAGTGGCTGGAAGTGATGCCAGTGAAGAAGGTGACAGCACAATCAGCCGTCAAGTTATTTATGGGACTCGTCTGCCGTTTTGGTGTGCCAAACAGAGTCATCACCGATAATGGCACACAGTTCACGAGCCACACCTTCATGCAGTATATCCAGGACCTTGGCACCAAGGTATGTTTTGCTTCTGTTGCTCATCCAAGAAGCAATGGACAGGCAGAAAGGGCAAATGCTGAAGTGTTGCGAGGCCTCAAAACAAGGACTTTCGACAAGCTACGCAAGTGTGGAAGGCGCTGAATTGATGAGTTGCCAATGGTTCTTTGGTCATTCAGAATGACACCAAATCGAGCCACTGGCCAGACACCCTTTGCCCTGGTCTACGGGGCAGAAAGAGTTCTCCCCACTGAACTCATATACGGGTAACCTCAAGTGCTCGCTTTATGATGAGCTTGAGCAAGAGCAGTTGTGCCAAGATGATGCAACGCTCCTTGAGGAAGATCGTCTTTGAGCTGTTGTGCAAGCCGCTCGCTACCAGCAAGCCTTGCGCCGCTATCATAGCCGCAAGGTTCATGCCCGAAGCCTTGAGGAAGGCGACCATGTTCTTTGGCGCATTCAGTCTGCCAAGAATTCAAATAAGTATACGCCAAAGTGGGAAGGCCCCTATCGGGTAATACGAGTCACCAGGCCCGGCGCGGTTTGCCTGGAGACCGAAGATGGCATTCCAGTGAGCCACTCCCGGAACATCGAACATCTTCGCAAGTTTTACCCATAGGGCGTGGTTGCCGGGAGCTCCGGCAACCCCCTTTTGTACTAGCCTTGCCGACAAGGCATGTAACCCTATGTACAGAGCCACGCGCACACCCTGCACGCAGCGAGATAGTTTTTAGCTTGTACAGTTTCCTGCTAGTTTCCATGTTTATATATATATATATATATATATATATATATATATATATATATATATATATATGCATGCGTACTTGTCCAGGATATTGTGCTACCTTAGATTCCAACAGGTGTTGGGAAACCACTAAAATTCCATGCCCCTGTCCTCTCTTCCCTCCAGCCGTAGTGACAACACCCCGGCAAGAGATTGAGAAGATTGCTTGGCACGGCGTCTCCATCAACAACTTAATCATATAAAGTTCCTCCTCCGCCCATTCATGTTCGTAATTTATGACTTGCGCATTAGAAAACCTTGCCACTCTATCTAGACTTGGGTGCTCCCATCCCTGACTCGAATGCTGCTTCGGTCCGGGTAATTGCAGTAACCATGGGCAAAAGAAGAGTTTAGCAGGGGGTTGGACCCTACGCCTGTAACCCGGCAGATGTGATTCTCCGCCAGGCACAAGAGCGCCGGCAATGTAGCTTGCCGGGGAGACTCATTTATTTTTCATTAAAAGGGCATTTTGCCTCTGCACGAGCGTACACGTGCATGAGTTCCCGGCGAAAGCTCATCTTTTTCACTGATATGCTTATGCAAGTACATATATTACAAAACATAAGCATGCGCTCGGTAGAGTACATTTCCTAGAAAGTTAAGATTTGGCAAGTGACTACAAACTGAGAAAAAGATAAGTGTCCCGTAATCCTCGTTCTTGCCCCATTCCTCTGCAGGCACGGCAGGCCGCGCAAGGTGACGGGCATGGGGAACTGGGCGATGGAGAGCTTGACGAGGAAGCCGCCAACCACCATCGCTAGGGACAGCAGGACAAGGCCCCCAGCAAGGCGTGTTGCCGGGGGAGGGAGCAGGCCAGACGATGGTGCAACCACTGGCGGCCAGCCAGAGTCCGAGTCGTCGTCCTCCCGCCCGCTGCCGTCATTGTCATTGGTGTTGTCCTCCTCGCCAGTATCACTCGAGGAGGAGCTTTCATCGTCAGTGGAGCTCTCCACGCAGCACCCTAGGCGAATTCCGGAGTTCCCGAAGACCTTGACGGAGAGCAGGCCGCTCCCCATTAACTTAAAATAGAGAACATGCCCCTCCGTCAAGTTGTGGGCATGTGCGAAGGTCTTCCACCCCTGACAAAGATACATGACGTAAGGGCGGGGAAAGTCGATGTCAGCCCACATGTCGCCATTCCCGCAGTCCCTCATGTGAAGCCTCAAGGCCCACGGGGCCTCCTCCTCCATCACCCGAGCGAACGGAGTTGGAAACCGGAGGCAACTGCACACAAGCTTATGCAGCCTGATGAAGAACTCATAGGGTTGGTCCCCGATGTGGTTGCCCATCGAAGGAGGGGCCGCCGGCAGGAGCGCAAAGGGTACGCCGCCCCGTCCGCCTCCTCCCCGAGCACCGCGACGACCTCGGCCCCGTCCCCTTCCTCTCCCCCTTGCAGTTGGCTCCGCCGCTAGAGGCTCCAAGGAAGGAGGGACGCATTGTCAAGCAGAAGCCCTCGTCGCCGCCGTGAGGCGCTAGCGTGCCCTTTCACCATGGAGAGTCGGAAGAAGATGTCGAGCAAGAGGGGGAAAGGAGGGCGAGTGTGGAGAAGCACCGTCCCTCTCCCCCATTTATAGAGGAACAAGGCCGGGGCCTGGCCACCCAGCCCAAGGGGCGGCCGCCCCGCACGACCAATGCAGCCTCTTGAAGCATGGGGAATCAGAACCGGCCTGCTCCCCCAATCCACAAGCACCTGATTTTCTGCCTCGGCATTAATGCCCACATCCTCTACGCTTGCCACCTACCCTTCCCAACGCATGGAAGGTACGTGGCAAAGCAGAAGGGGGCATGAGGACGGGTGGGACGACCAATTTCCACCCCGTGATCGTGGGGAGTGGCGCCATGCAGGCTGCGACCCGAGTCCACTTAGTAAATGAGTAGCTGATACGTCTCCAACGTATCTATAATTTTTGATTGTTCCATGCTATTATATTACCCCTTTTGGATGTTTATGGGATTTACTTTACACATTTATATCATTTTTGGGACTAACCCACTAACCGGAGGCCCAGCCCATATTGCTGTTTTTTTTTGCCTATTTCAGTATTTCGAAGAAAAGGAATATCAAACGGAGTCCAAACAGAATGAAACCTTCGGGAGCGTGATTTTTGGAACGAACGTGATCCAGAGGACTTGGAGTGCAAGTCAAGAAGCAGCCGAGGATCCCACGAGATAGGAGGGCGCCCCGCCCTATAGGGCGCGCCCCTATCTCGTGGACCCCTCGGGCGGCCACCGTCGTACTTCTTCCTCCTATATAAGCCTACGTACCCCGAAAACATCGAGGGGGCAGACGAAACACAATTTCCACCACCGTAACCTTCTGTATCCACGAGATCTCATCTTGGAGCCTTCGTCGGCACTCTGCCGGAGGGGGAATCGACCATGGAGGGCTTCTACATCAACATCCTTGCCCCTCCGATGAGTTGAGAGTAGTTTACCACAGACCTACGGGTCCACAGTTATTAGCTAGATGGCTTCTTCTCTCTTTTTGGATATTATTCTTGGTAGACCTCTCCTTAGAACGATTGGCGCGATTATTGATATGAAGGAAGGGAATATTAGATTCCAATTTCCATTAAAGAAAGGCATGGAGCACTTTCCAAGAAAGAAAGTCAAATTACCTTATGAATCTATCATGCGGGCTTCTTATGTATTTAGTGCCAAAGATGGCACTTGTTAGATCTATCTTTGCTTTTATGCCTAGCTAGGGGCGTTAAACGATAGCGCTAGTTGGGAGGCAACCCAATTTTATTTATGTTTTTTGTTTTTGCTCCTGTTTAGTAATAAATCTTGCATCTACCTTCTGTTTAGATGTGTTTTTATCTTTTAATTAGTGTTTGTGCCAAGTAGAACCTATAGGATAACCTATGATGATAGTTGATTTGATTCTGCTGAAAAACAGAAACTTTGCACGCACGAATATAATTTTGTTAAATCACAGGAACGTGCTTTTGCGTTGATTCTTTTTGCTTCTGATCAATAAACAAATTGTCCAGTACTTACTATTTTGGTAGGATTTTTAGAGTTCCAGAAGTTTGCGTTAGTTACAGATTGCTACAGACTGTTCTGTTTTTGACAGATTCTGTTTTCCGTGTGTTGTTTGCTTATTTCAATGCATCTATGGCCAATAAAATAGTTTATAAACCATAGAGAAGTTGGAATACAGTAGGTTTAACACCAAAATAAATAAATAATGAGTTCATTACAGTACCTTATGTGGTGGTTTTGTTTTCTTTCACTAACGGAGCTTATAAGATTTCCTGTTGAGTTTTGTGTTGTGAAGTTTTCAAGTTTTGGGTAAAGCTTTTATGGACTATGGAATAAAGGGTGGCAAGAGCCTAAGCTTGGGGATGCCCAAGGCTCCCCAAGATATTCAAGGATAGCCAAAATCCTAAGCTTGGGGATGCCCCGGGAAGGCATCCCCTCTTTCGTCTTCGTTCATTAGTAACTTTACTTGGAGCTATATTTTTATTTCCCACATGATATGTGTTTTGCTTGGAGTGTCGTGTATTATATTAGTCTTTGATTTTTAGTTTACCACAATCATCCTTTCTGTACACAACTTTTGGGAGAAGCCTATTTGATTAGAATTTGCTAGCACTTATATCTTTTGAGCTTGATAGTTTTTGCTCTAGTGCTTCACTTATATCTTTTAGAGCACGGTGGTGTCTTAATTTTGAATAAATTACTAGTCTCTCATGCTTCACTTATATCTTTTTGAGAGTCTTTTAGAACATCATGGTATTTTCTATGGTTATAAAGTTCGTCCTAGAATGATGAGCATCCAAGTTGGGTATAATAAAAACTATCATAGAAAGTGAATTGGATGCTATGATCAATTTGATGCTTGATAATTGTTTTGAGACATGGAGGTAGTGATATTAAAGTGATGCTAGTTGGGTGATTATGGATTTAAAGAATGCTTGTGTTGAAGTTTGTGATTCCCGTAGCATGCACGTATGGTGAACCGCTTTGTGATGAAGTTGGAGCACAATTTTATTTATTGATTGCCTTCCTTATGAGTGGCGGTCGGGGACGAGCGATGGTCTTTTCCTACCAATCTATCCCCCTAGGAGCATGCGCATAGTGCTTTGGTTTTTGATGACTTCTAGATTTTTGCAACAAGTACATGAGTTCTTTTGACGAATGTTGATTCCATGTATTTTATGCACCCTTTCACCCTTCCATCATTGCTAGCCTTTCTTGTGCCGCACAACTTTTGCCGGTACCATACACCCACCATATACCTTCCTCAAAACAGCCACTATACCTACCTATTATGGCATTTCCATAGCCATTCCGAGATATATTGCCATGCAACTTTCCACCGTTCCGTTCATATGACACGCATTACTTTTGTCATATTGCTTTTTGCATGATCATGTAGTTGACATTGTATTTGTGGCAAGGCCACCTTAATAATTTTCATACATGTCGCTCTTGATTCATTGCATATCCCGGTACACCGCCGAAGGCATTCATATAGAGTGATATCTTGTTCTAGCTTTGAGTTGTAATTCTTGAGTTGTAAATCCATAAAAGTGTGATGAGCTTCATTATTAGAGCATTGTCCCAGTGAGGAAAGGATGATGAAGACTATGATTCCCCCACAAGTCGGGATGAGACTTCAAACTTTACAAAAAGAAAAAAAAGAAAAAAAGGAAAGGCCAAAAAAAGAGTAAGGCCAAAAAAAGAAAAAAAAGAAAGAAAAGAAAAAAAATAAAATGAGAGGAAAAGAGAGAAGGGACAATGCTACTATCTCTTTTTCCACACTTGTGCTTCAAAATAGCACCATGATCTTCATGATAGAGAGTCTCATATGTTGTCACTTTCATATACTAGTGGGAATTTTTCATTATAGAACTTGGCTTGTATATTCCAGTGATGGGCTTCCTCAAAGTGCCCTAGGTCTTCATGAGCAAGCAAGTTGGATGCACACCCACTTAGGTTCTTTTGTTGAGCTTTCATATATTTATAGCTCTAGTGCATCCGTTGCAATGGCAATCCCTACTCACTCACATTGATATGTATTAATGGGCATCTCCATAGCCCGTTGATACGCCTAGTTGATGTGAGACTATCTTCTCCTTTTTGTCTTCTCCAAAACCACCATTCTATTCCACATATAGTGCTATGTCCATGGCTCACGCTCATGTATTGCCTGAAAGTTGAAAAAGTTTGAGATTATTAAAGTATGAAACAATTGCTTGGCTTGTCATCGGGGTTGTGCATGATTAAATATTTTGTGTGATGAAGATAGAGCAACAGCCAGACTATATGATTTTGTAGGGATAACTTTCTTTGGCCATGTTATTTTGAGAAGACATGATTACTTTGATTAGTATGCTTGAAGTTTCACCATTTTCATGTTAATATGAACTTCTATTTTGTATCATTTGGATTTGAACATTCATGCCACAATAAAGAAAATTACATTGAGAAATATGCTAGGTAGCATTCCACATCAAAAATTCTCTTTTTATCATTTACCTACTCGAGGACGAGCAGGAATTAAGCTTGGGGATGCTTGATACGTCTCCAACGTATCCATAATTTTTTTATTGTTCCATGCTATTATATTACCCCTTTTGGATGTTTATGGGTTTTACTTTACACATTTATATCATTTTTGGGACTAACCTACTAACCGGAGGCCCAGCCCATATTGCTGTTTTTTTGCCTATTTCAGTATTTCGAAGAAAAGGAATATCAAACGGAGTCCAAATGGAATGAAACCTTCGGGAGCGTGATTTTTGGAACGAACGTGATCCAGAGGACTTGGAGTGCAAGTCAAGAAGCAGCCGAGGCTCCCACGAGATAGGAGGGCGCCCCCCCCCCCCTTATAGGGTGCGCCCCTGTCTTGTGGGCCCCTCGGGCAGCCACTGGCGTACTTCTTCCTCCTATATAAGCCTACGTACCCCAAAAATATCGATGGGGCAGACGAAACACAATTTCCACCACCGTAACCTTCTGTATCCGCGAGATCTCATCTTGGAGCCTTCGCCGGCACTCTGCCGGAGGGGGAATCGACCATGGAGGGCTTCTACATCAACATCCTTGCCCCTCCGATGAGTTGTGAGTAGTGTACCACAGACCTATGGGTCCATAGTTATTAGCTAGATGGCTTCTTCTCTCTTTTTGGATCTCAATACAATGTTCTCCCCCTCTCTTGTGGAGATCTATTCAATGTAAACTCTTTTTGCCGTGTGTTTGTCGAGATCCGATGAATTGTAGGTTTATGATCAAGTTTATCTATGAATAATATTTGAATCTTCTCTGAATTCTTTTATGTGTGAGTGAGTTATCTTTGCAAGTCTCTTCGAATTATCAGTTTGGTTTGGCCTACTAGATTGATCTTTCTTGCCATGGGAGAAGTGCTTAGCTTTGGGTTCAATCTTGCGGTGTCCTTACCCGGTGACACAAAGGGTTGCAAGGCACGTATTATATTGTTGCCATCGAGGATAACAAGATGGGGTTTATATCATATTGCTTGAGTTTATCCCTCTACATCATGTCATCTTGCTTAATGTGTTACTCTGTTCTTATGAACGTAATACTCTAGATGCAGGCAGGAGTCGGTCGATGTGTGGAGTAATAGTAGTAGATGCAGGCAGGAGTCGGTCTACTTGTTTTGGACGTGATGCCTATATACATGATCATGCCTAGATAATCTCATAATTATTCGCTTTTCTATCAATTGCTCAACAGTAATTTGTTCACCCACCGTAATACTTATGCTATCTTGAGAGAAGCCACTAGTGAAACCTATGGCCCCCGGGTCTATCTCATATCATATTTGCTTCCAATATACTTTTATTTGCATCTTTACTTTTTGCATCTATATTATAAAATACCAAAAATATATTTATCTTATCTTACTATCTTTATTAGATCTCAATTTTGCAAGTGGCCGTGAAGGGATTGACAACCCCTTTATTGTGTTGGTTGCGAGTTCTCAGTTTGTTTGTGTAGGTGCGTGGGACTTTTGAGGAGCCTCCTGCTGGATTGATACCTTGGTTCTCAAAAACCGAGGGAAATACTTACGCTACTATTGCTGCATCACCCTCTCCTCTTCGAGGAAAACCAACGCAAGCTCAAGACGTAGCAGTAGCGCCCCTGCAGATTCCTTCCTTTTCGATAAGGGAAGCACGGGCACCTCTTTGCTACCGACTACGAGATGATGCGAGCATGCTGAGGCCATCCCATGCACGACCCCCACGTCACGCACTCGACGCGAGTTGTGGGGAATCGCAACTGACAAGAGATCGTGGCGGTTCGCCTCTGCTACGCCCGCCCGCGCACTACTTTAGGCCTGGCCCAACTATGCCTTGCGCTTATGTGTGGCCCAGGCCCGGGGGCTCCTGTCGGTGTACAAAAGTGTGGGTACTTATGTACCCCTTACTTGTGCACAGACAGTCGCAGCCACCCCTACAGCAGGGCATGACGAAGCAGAGGAAGATAGCAGAAGGCAAGACAAGTACAGAGGATATCAAGACAGCTGCCTAGAGTAGCAAGCAGCAAGAGGCAAGCAGGGCCATGCCCAGCAACAAGCCTTGCTGAGGCGTGCGGCCCCTGGCAAGCCCCTTGCTGGGGCAGCTTGCGAAGAGGCCAGCAAGGCCCCCACCCTTGGGCTTGGGAGCTCTGACACCATCAACAATGTTAAAGACCAAGATCTGAAGAGCACATGCACTACAAAAAAAATACACTTCCGTGACGATACGTGTTTGTCACAGTAGGTCGCGTTTTTTTTCATGCATGTACATCCATGACGATTTTATGATAGAATCAAGATAGTCATACCTGTGCTGTCGTAGAAGTGTTCCATGACATTACCAAAATTATCATCACGGAAGTGTCCACTTCCATGACGATAAATCGCGCGTCATAGAAGTGCTTTCGTCAAGGGTGACCGACACGTGGCATCCATCGTAATGGGACGCCGTTAAGCGCTGTTAAGCTATCGGGTCCGGTTTTGGATCCGATAACCCGCTAACAGCCACGACCAATGCCGAGTTTCCACGTGTAAAATTCTCATTGGCCGACGGAACCATGCATCAGCTCCGCGTTGGCACAGGTGTCACTCATCCAATGGTCGAGATGGGCCTATGATATGTTGACACATGGATGGGCCCAAGGTGGCCCATAAAGTTTAAATGGGCCGGCCCAACTGAAGGCCCATAAGATTTAGCGGACCATAATAGGTCGGCCCAGCTAAAGGCCCACAAGATTCTGCAGACCACAATGGGCTGGCCCAGCTAAAGGCCCACAAGATTTTGCAGACCATAATGGGTCGGCCCAGCTAAAGGCCCAACATTCTTTGTTAAAGCCCGTACGACTAGTGTCAAATCGGCCCGTCAATGGCCTGTCCTAAACTTGTCATCATCGCGGCCCATGGTCACTTCTGGCCCGTTAAAAGTCCGCTAAGTATTTGGGCCGAATTACGGCCCGGTGTATTTCCGGCCTGTTCAAGGTCCTGCTTCATTTGGGCCCATTTACAGCCCATTGTAACTTTCGGCCCATAAACAACTGTGAAGGATTTGGGTCATATTCGGCCATGTCTGACATTCGGCCTGTTAGAGGCCCACTATAGATTTGGGCTACTTTCGGCCTGTTGTGATTTTCGGCCTGTTAACATCGGATGAAAACAATGGGCCATATGTGGCCCAACGTCACCTCGGGCCCATTAACGGCCCATATAAAAATGACGATAATCTAGCCCGACCGAAGTTCCGGCCTGTTAAAGGCCCATGTATTAGGTCGGCACAGTTACGGCCTGCCCGAATTTCGGCCTATCAAAGATCCACATCGTAAATGGGTCACCATTTCGGCCTGCTAAGACCAGTGGGTTATTTGGCACAATCAGGGCCCAATCTCACTTTCGGTCTATTAAAGACCCATGCTTTTATGGGCTCGAGATATTTACACCTGTAAACGGCCTATTGTTACTGAGGGCCCAGATTATGTTTAGGCCTGTTAAAGGCCCACTATGGGCACATGCCAACTAGAAAAATATGAAAGCTTATGCTGATTTAGGCCCAGATATTTTTAGTGGGCTACATGCCAATTTTGGCCCATAATCGCTTTTATCCCAATTGGAATGGGCCCGACGAATGTTGGCATGTTGGGATCCTACGAAGCTTTCGGCCGAATACATTACTAAGATGAACCTACACTATACAAAAATAGCATCATAATTACTACAGCCTTTGGCAGCATCATAAATGTTGTATCACAACAAAATAAATTTCAACCATACAACAAAAGGCCTGTTGGCATAAAGTTTACAGTCCTTGCAGATAAAAGCACCATTGGATGTATAGAAGCACATATCATTTGACCTGAGTGCTAATGTTTCAGGTTGTAGAATCTGATGGAGCAGCACGATCTTCACCTTTTTTCCACCATTGCTCTTGAACAACGAAGCGAATGTCTGATAGTCTGGTTTCAAAACCATTCATATCTTGACGACATTTTTCAACCACTATTCTTATTTCTGAAACGATGTCCATTAGGGATTGGACATGTGTCTGGAGCACAGATATATCACTCTATCTAGCAGGAAGATTTTGTTCAGTAGGCGATTTGGACGAGGTTACCTTGACAACCAACCCAGAATTACACAGGAAGGTGCTTTTTGCACTGTTAGTGGAGAGATACTGGCGCACTGCAGCAAGAGGTGACATTGTGCCTGTGGTAGCCTCGTCACCTTTAGGTGGTTGTGGCTGTTCACTCATTTGTTCCATAGCTTCCTGAAAGTTTGAACTTGCAGATTAGTGTACCAGATAAGTTACTAATGAGATAAAAACAAACAAAGTACGTTACACGTCTATACATAATTATTTTGGTGAACTACTGTAATACATTAGCATGTATTGTAGTGCCAACTACATAATAAAATCATTTTCGGAACATATGTCCATGTAGTCTGCCTAATGTATTGTCTATTTCCTCACATTCGTTGACATCTAGGATAAAGAGACATGGTGTAAAGTTGGATGAACATAGTATGGCATCATTCATATCATGGGCAAACAAATATAAAACAAGCAGGCTATTTTATCACTA
Source organism: Triticum timopheevii (assembly GCA_963921465.1). Lineage (NCBI taxonomy): Eukaryota > Viridiplantae > Streptophyta > Magnoliopsida > Poales > Poaceae > Triticum > Triticum timopheevii. The sequence goes on along the minus strand of OY997270.1, from coordinate 283,501,847 downwards.
TGTGCGCACGTGAACATAACAACTAGATTACATATCAAGACCAAAAGAATATCCTTCATATCTTTTAAACCATGTAAGGTGAAATGATACGTTAAGACAACTGTGTATAAAAGTGAACAGAGTAACTGACATTGTCTACAAACCAAGTAGTTAAATGAAAGCATCACAGTACCAATCAGTTCAAAGGCAGGAGGAGTAAGGACTTACAACAGTGGCTTGAACTGGTGTGCTCATGCCCTTCATCTTGCTGGTGTGGCAATCCTTGAAGATTTGCACTGCATTCGGTCCAGGTTCTTTTTGGTCCGCACGGGCTTTCCTCTGTATTTGGAACAAGTCAATATAGATACGATAATATGGCACAGAAAAAAGAAGGAAGTAGCAGCTATTTACAAGAGCCTCGCAGTGTGCAATATAGCTACGCAATCCTGTTGTCTGTTGGAATTTCACTCTAGAACGGTTGGTTTTGTTCTTCAAACAGTTAGCCTAGAAAAAGATACACTTGTAAGGCACATACATAAATAAAAGTTCAATATGTGGTCTGATCAAATACATATAGCCTACCTGATACTTTGGATCAAACCAGTGTTTAACGAGGGCTATCGAGTCTTCATCTATAATATATTCCACTGGAGATGTTTGGGCCATTTCATTGTTAGCCTTGCCTTCAAAGTGAGATTTTCTAAGGTGGTACTTGTCGTGGTTCTAAGTCTGACAGTAAGTATAGGGGGTACGAATGAGGAGGCTATCACAACCCTAGCTTTAGCTTTGCTTGTGGGCTAGTCTTGGTTGTTGCATCATGTTTAAATTTTGCTTAAACTTGAAATGGGGATTGACTAAACCCTAGCACCAAATGAATTCAACTAGGTTCAACTAAAATATTTTTAATGAGTCCAAATGGCTTTCAAAAATGTTCATCATTTCTGGAAAATGCTGGAGACATAACCAGGGGTGTTGCACATTTTTCCATGACATATTTGGGCTCTGAATTAAATCTTATAGTATTTGCATTTGGGCATTTAAATGCTATTAAATATTTTAAATGCTCAAATAATCATAAACTAAAATGTTTATTGTTGGATATATTCCAAACAGTAGTCATGATTAGTTTCATGATTTTTGGTAATGCCCTGACATTTTTAATAAAGCCCTGAAGTTACAAAAAAATAGAAAACAGAAAGAAATAAATGAAGAGAGAGAGAGACCCACCTGACTTACCTGGCAGCCCACCTGGCCCAGCCCCTCCAGCTAGCCCACCCCACTGGCCGAAGCGGTCGTCCTCAACCTCTGCCAGTAGGCAGAGGCGTGTCGCCCGCGCGCGCGCTCGCCCCTGCTACCTCCTGCTTCCTCCCCGGGCCCTCTAGCGACGCCACGGAAACGCCCCGTGGCCCCTCGCTCCTCTCCCTCACTCTCTGCTCTCTCCTTCGCCCTCTAGTCCCTTCCCCGAGCACGACCGAACGCAGCCGCCGCTGCCGACGAGCTCCCCCACGGCCACAACCATCTCCGAGCCCCTCCGACACGCCCCCGAGCTCCGCCGTGACGCCCCGTCCTCTCCGCCGAGCCACATGACGCTGGACGCCCTGGAGTGCCGCCATCGACGCCATCTTCGTCCTCTGCACTGACGGCTGTCGTCAATCGATTCGCCGCCGTCTCCGCCTCCCCGAGCCCGCTGAGTCCTTCCTCGAGATCGCTGTGAGCTCCGACACCATTCCCCCTCCTCCCCGCACTCATTTCCGCACTCTGGCCGCCCTTTTCACCGGAGCCGTGAGCTCCTTGCCGCCGGCGATGATGCAGACGAGACCAGAGCCACCGCAGCTCACTACCGAGCACGGCAAAGTGCTCCACACCTCACCAGGAGCACGTAGAACCCACCAGCTCCCCCTCCCGAGCACCACAACGCCAAACCCGCAGGTGCCCGAACTCCGGCCGCCGCGGAAGTGCTCGCCGCTGTCAACCCCGGCCATCCCAGCTGCTGCCGCTACCACCACTAGATGCGCGAGAACGCCAGGAAGCCATAGGAGCAAACTCCGCCTCAAACCGTGGGCTGTAGCAAGATCCCGATGATCTCCGCCGGGCGAATTGGTCGTTGCCGGCGAAACTCCAACGACTGATGACATGGCTCATCACTAGCCACTAATGACCCAGCTAAACCACCTCTAGAGCCACTGCCATGTGGGCCCCAGTGCCTAAACTAATCAGTTTTATTTCTCTGTTAGATTAGCACTAACCATAATGGGCCCGCCTGTCAGTTTGACCCTAACACGTCACCGTTGACCTGGACCCACTGGTCAGCCTCTATTCCTGCCCTATTACACTGACATGTGGGTCCCAGCCGTCAGGTTTGACCTGGGCTGGCGCCTTTGACCTGCTGACATCACCCTGACGCAATGCTGACGCATTAATTCAATTACTGGAATTATTCTTTTACAGGAAATTCCAGAAAATAACCAAAACTTCAAAAAAATCATAGAAAATCAACCGTAGCTCCAAATTAAACAAATTATATATGAAAAATGATCAGAAAAATCCAATCTATCCATCTGTACTGTTTTCATGCATATTAAAACACTTTAACCTTGCTGTTTAGATGAAACAAGTTAATGCACCTTTATGACTTCATATAATGGGTTTGCATTTGAATCTTTGGTTCAAATGGACTCATTTCAATCTGTTCTAGCTTGCATTAGCCCAAAACACATTCATATTGCCATGTCATAGCATGCATCATATTGTGCATTGCATTGATCGTGTTTCTTCTCTGTTTGCCGGTGTTGTTCCCCCCTCGGTAGATGTTGTACCGACGTTGTGATCGTTGACACTGATGAAGACTCAATGCTATCTTCAGAAGTGCCACGCAAGCAAAAACCCCTTGTTCATTCCGATACAAACCTACTCTCTCGCTCCTGCTCTCTTTTACTGCATTAGGACAACAACGATTCATCTATTACTTGTTGTGGTAGCTGAACCCCTTTATCCTTTGCATGACCTGTCATTCCACAGTAAATAGATGAAACCCACTAGCATGAGTAGGAGTTGTTTGAGCCCTGTTGTGCCTACTCATTCATGCTTGTTTGTCATGCCTGCTACTGCTTAGAGTTGAGTCGGGTCTGATTCATCGAGGATGAATCAGAGGTGTGTGAACATGTCGTACTGTGTGTGTGAGCAAAGTGTGTGAACACGATTTGGTAAAGGTAGCGGTGAGAGGCCATGTAGGAGTACATGGTGGGTTGTCTCATTGAAGCCGTCCTCAGGAACTGAGTTCTGTGTTTGTGATCCATGAAACAGATACTACCATGCATTGGGCCCGAAACCAATGGACCCTCTCGGCTTCTTAATCACCCTTGTCCTCTGTCCAGGAGTTGCAAGTAGTTTCTGGTGTTTGTAGTATGCTGGAGGCCGTGCGCAGCGCTGACCGGAGGGGTGGGATGTGATGCGGTAGGCACGTGGCACGGTGTACCGGGCGCCCGTTTGGTGTCTCGGGAACCCTGCACACATCGTTTGGGGCTGTGAGCGAAACTCCGGCCGGATCTCCTCGCGGATGGAACCCGAATAGGCGATAAACCTGGACTAGAGACTTGAGTGTTTAGGTAGGTCGTGGCCCACACCCTCGTTGGGCTTCCGCTTGAAGGTTGCCGAGTACATGTCGTGTAAACGGCGGTAAGTGGTGAGAGCATGTGTGAAGAAGTACACCCCTGCAGGGTTAACATCATCTATTCGAATAGCCGTGTCCGCGGAAAAGGACTTCTGGGTTGCCTATACAGTTCATAGACAAGTGAAAGTGGATACTCTAAAATACGCAAGATAAGCGTGAGTGCTATGGATGGCGTTCTCGTAGGGAGACGGCAGCGGATCCATAGTGGTGTATTGATATGGTGAATATGTGGACTCGTGTGCGCCACCTCAAAAGAGTTACTTGCAGTCATAGTTTAGGATAGCCCTCGAGTCAAAGCTGACTTGCTGCAGTTAAACCCCACCATCCCCTTTGTTGATAATGATGCATATGTAGTTAGTTCTGATGTAAGTCTTGCTGGGTACATTTGTACTCACGTTTGCCTATTTTATGTTTTTGCAGAAAGACTTCGGTCTCGTTAGTAGTTCCACGTGGACTTCGACGTTTAGCTTATTACCTCAGCTACGATCTTGTGCCCTCGGCAGGATCTAGTAGATAGTCAGGCTTCTCAGCCTTTTTCATTTGTAGATGTCTGTACTCAGACATGTTAAGCTTCCGCTTGTGCTTTGACTTGTATGCTCTGAATGTTGGGTCATGAGACCCATGTTTGTAATATCTCGCTCCTCGGAGCCTATTGAATAAAATACTTGAGTTGTAGAGTCATGTTGTGATGCCATGTTGTATTTGCACATATCGAGCATATTGTGTGTATGTTATTGAAATGCTTGGTATGTGTGGGATCTGACTATCTAGTTGTTTATCCTTAGTAGTCTTTCTTACCGGGAAATGTCTCCTAGTGCTTCCACTGAGCCATGGTAGCTTGCTACTACTCCGGAACACTTAGGCTGGCCGGCATGTGTCCTTCTTCGTTCCTGTGTCTGTCCCTTCAGGGAAATGTCACACGATGAATACCGGAGTCCTGTTAGCCCGCTACAGCCCGGTTCACCGGAGTCCTGCTAGCCTAGTGCTACAGCCTGGATTCACTCGCTGATGACCGACACGTTCGATGCTGGGTCATGGATGCCTGTCCCTGTAAGTTTTGTGCCACTTTGGGTTTACGACTAGCCATGTCAGCCCGGGCTCCTTATCATATGGATGCTAGCGACACTATCATATACGTGTGCCAAAAGGCGCAAACGGTCCCGGGCTAAGGTAAAGCGACACCCGCGGAATACCATGCGTGAGGCTGCAAAGTGATATGAGGTGTTACATGCTAGATCGATGTGGCATTGAGTCGGGGTCCTGACAGTTTTGGTATCAGAGCCTGACTGCCTGTAGGATTACCAAACCAAACTGGTCGAAGTTGTGTCTAGAAATGCTTTAGTTATGTAAGGGAATTGATTGGGGAAAGGAACGTAAGGCTCTTTTTACTCCTTATACCTCATGGCCTTCTGATCTGAGTCATCCTCTTCTCTTCTACGGGGATTAAGAACTAGGCCTTCTCATCTATCTATCAGGATGACGTGTTACTAATCCATAGACTTTTGAGATTGTTGGTTTTAAGCCCCAGTTCAGTTTATACTACTTCCGTGTGTCCATAGTTGGTCTCGGAACCTTGATTTTGTGCTTCTGTGTGGTTATGCCACCATTTTTGCAGGATGTCTCAAATCATTTTGAGCATTTATAGTCGTTATGCTGTTCGAGTCATCCCAGGTTTCTAAATAGTCTGATGCATTTGCAAATCCTTTCTTTCCATTCCCGATGTCCTTTTGGTCAGAATAAGCACACTAACTGGTGCGTTGAGGTACTCTATTGCCTCGGCATTTATGTTGGAGCTATTATTATAACCCTAGGTCTGTAGAGTATCACCTAGTAATTTAGCCATGCTTTTGTTCCCAGTGTGATGATTCTGGCCATTATTCTCGAAAGCATCCCGTGATGCCATTTAGTTAGTAGGTGTTCTACTTCTGGGTTTTGAACCCGAGACTCACCCTACTTACTTCATGATTGATAGTGTTTGCTCGTTCCTTTAGGTTATTAGTAACCTTGCGATAGTCCTCGAGGTCCATGGTATTTCCTTCTTCCAAATACCATGAACCATTAAGGCAGAAGTTATTTGAACCAAAAGATCACAATCAGAGTACTCTTGAGGAGTTCTCCATTCATAATCGTGACTCTGCCAGTCCTACCTCTCTGCATGGGTTATTCGGAAGAAACATGTTGAACTTGGTTCGACATACTAATCTATGCATCCACAACTCAGAAAGTTATATGTTCCTTGAGTTGTCCCTCTTAGTTGTCTTCTGACCCTCGTCTATCAATTGATAGACAGGAGTAGTTGTGCAACCGTGCTCATCGATGCCTATTATTCTTGTGGTCCGTCGAGCCATTCTATTCTGGAATGACTAGGAGGAATAAACTCCAGTACCTCATCCATATCTAGGATTGGGTCAAAGTAGTTGTATCTCGCAGATCAAAATGCCAACCCAGCTTTTGTTCTGTTCTACCCTGGAGTATTACCATCTTTTATATCGGGATTATTATAGGAATTGCACACCCTCCTGTGAACTCTTGGTACAGTGATACTTCTTGCCATCATTGTTCATTCCTTGGTTTCCGTGTTATTGTAACCGGAATGCCGACAAGTGAATTGTGGTGTGTGAAATCAATACTCCTAGAAACCTCGTTGCTTGGTAGTAAATGGAAAATATTCTCATACTTAGCTTGTTGGTTATTAAATCTTCACTCTAAGACAGATCGTGCTACCTAGTCCTTATCTCTGGTGCACTCTTCGATCAATGAGTTAGGATTTCAATCCCTCGCTTAATTGATCACATCATCTTGCCTCGGAAGCAAGATTGTTCTCGAGCTTAATAACATACTGGTGGTTCGTAATTTTCCGAATATCTTCTCGAGAGTATTACTAGGTTGTCACCTGACCGCTATGTTGGGTTTGTGATCAAGTTGGTTTTCCATAAACCACCCCTTCTCCAAAAATCTGTGTTGCATACCCTGAGCTAGTTGGTAAAATGAACAACAACTTGGAGAGTTGGAAGATGAAAGTTGTCCGACCTAGTTCTTTTTCAAAGGGATATCCTTGTGCTTGTGTGGTTGTTGAAGAAAGATGATATCTTCACCGATTGGTCCCTGTGATTAGTTGTTGGATCTATTGCCTTGTCAAAATTTTGACTTGAGTATGGGCTATCGTCAAGTCAAGACAGACCCAATGATATTCGTAATGTTGTCTTACCCGTGGTTGTTTCCTCGGGCATACACCATTATATCCTTTGGTCTGACCGATGCTATCGCCTTGTTCACATAATTGTGGAATTCCACTTATATGGAAACCTAGATGAATTGTTGTTGAGCCCATCAGCAACATTTTTATCCCCTCCATGATTCGTGTTGAACATTCAGCTAGTATTGGAAACTTATATAAGCATTATCTTCGTGTTTCATTCATGAAGAATATGCTTTGATGAAAGAAGTGACTTCCTCTAGTTCATGTGCATTGGATGCAAGTTGCCGCCATGAATTCGAGAAAGCATGCTTTTACCTCCTCTGGACTCATCCCAAGTCAGTCATGCATGTGCGAAGTATGCTATGGTTTGACAGGCTCGCTACCTCCATTCCACATTTATTCCCTAGCACACCAAGCCACTGATTGATTTGTTCAAGGAGAAGAAGTTCCTTCTCAAGAGCAAGACTTATGCAAGGACTTCGATATCCTCAATGATGGTTCCCCTTCTGATCTCGGTAGTGTTTTATTATAAGACTACCACGCGTTCATGCTTGTCTGAGACAGCGTGTTCACATGTGTGTGCAGAACCAGCTCATGTTTTGGAGCTTGCTACCATAGTCCATTTCCCGAGAATCTCGCAACGTCGTCTCGTCAATTTGTGTTGCAAACTTTCATTCTTCTTTCTAGACTTGATGAGTCTAGAATATTCTAACACCAACCGGATCCGAATCTCAAGCAGATATGATGGTTGGAACATTTCCCAAGAACTATTATATTGGTCTCTCTGTAACCCGGTAAGGTGGATGTCGTGGCCAACACACCCCGCCGGAAGACCTATTATTGTAGTATCTTGATTGAAGAAGTTGGCCACCTCCCCATAAGGACTTCGTAGGATGTACTCCCTAGCTGTGCCTTATGATTTTTGTGTTTCCGAAGTCTAACCTTTACTTGATGTTCTAGATACCAGACCATTTCAATGAATGGGATACGCTAGTACATCAAGGAGAACATTAGAAGCGGAGTGCTAAATGTCTCTCGGTCGATCATCCAGATTTCCTCCCCTTGGCCTCGCTAAGGTGAAATCTGAGAAAGTGTTATCCTCCTTTGCATCTGCATCGTCCATCGCTATTCATCATGGTAGTATGTTGTGTTGTCAGCACCCTTGACATGAATGTTGGTAAAACCTTGATGATTATGGAAATGCTCAAGTTCTTGAGAGCACGCACAAGCGCTAGGTGTTACCATCAGCACTAACTGGGATTGCTCTCAGTTTCCTCGGTTATGCTATAACTTTTCAAACAGTGGACTCACTCTCTACTGTTGAGCTTCTCCCCAGTTACTAAAATCATCCCTTGTGTTGTTTTCAACAAGGTAATCCACATCATCCATTCTAATCCGGGTATGCCATTCTACCGAACCCCTCTAAACGATCGCTCGAGAATTGCCTTAGGCTGGTATAAAGAGTTTCAATGATCTTTGAATCAAAGGTAATTCTTTTTGCCACTTAAGGGGATATTTCTACGAGTCACCTTCCCTAAAGTGCATCGTTATGGTATCATGGCAACTCAACTCCTCGCTACGTTGACAACTGTTCATCACCTTCTTAAGTGTGAAATTGTTGGCTACCTAGTGAACCCTCGTCATAGGTTCCACTCCATCCCTCTAGATGTGTGCTTCGTGTCTCAGCTCAAGAGATGTTGCTATCTCTCATTCCATGAGTTGATCCTGAGTTGTTCGATCTTCGAGAAGATTGATCCTTCTAGAGTTTCCTTTTCCTCTCGTTGTTATGTTGGCTGGAGTTCTCGGAGCAAGACATCAAGACAATGATGGTGATCGAGTCAACGTTCTTATGCAGTGCCATCTGGATCGTGAAGATTATGATAGTTTGCGTTCCCCCTTCATCTCACCCTACGCTTGAATCTCGGGACGAGATTCTTTTTAGTGGGGGTGAGCTGTCACAACCCTAGCTTTAGCTTTGCTTGTGGGCTAGTCTTGGTTGTTGCATCATGTTTAAATTTTGCTTAAACTTGAAATGGGGATTGACTAAACCCTAGCACTAAATGAATTCAACTAGGTTCAACTAAAATATTTTCAATGAGTCCAAATGGCTTTCAAAAATGTTCATCATTTCTGGAAAATGCTAGAGACATAACCAGGGGTGTTGCACATTTTTCCATGACATATTCGGGCTCTGAATTTAATCTTATAGTATTTGCATTTGGGCATTTAAATGCTATTAAATATTTTAAATGCTCAAATAATCATAAACTAAAATGTTTACTGTTGGATATATTCCAAATAGTAGTCATGATTAGTTTCATGATTTTTGGTAATGCCCTGACATTTTTAATAAAGCCCTGAAGTTACAAAAAAAATTGAAAACAGAAACAAATAAACGAAGAGAGAGAGACCCACCTGACTTACCTGGCAGCCCACCTGGCCCAGCCCCTCCAGCTGGCCCAGCCCACTGGCCGAAGCGGTCATCCTCAACCTCTGCCAGTAGGCAGAGGCATGTCGCCCGCGCGCGCGCTCGCCCCTGCCACCGCCTGCATCCTCCCCGGGCCCTCTAGCGACGCCACGGAGACGCCCCGTGGCCCCTCGCTCCTCTCCCTCACTCTCTGCTCTCTCTCCTTCGCCCTCTGGTCCCTTCCCCGAGCGCGATCGAACGCAGCCGTCACTGCCGACGAGCTCCCCCACGGCCACAGCCATCTCCGAGCCCCTCCGGCACGCCCGCGAGCTCCCGCGTAACGCCCCGTCCTCTCCGCCGAGCCACATGACGCTGGACGCCCTGGAGCGCCGCCATCGACGCCATCTTCGTCCTCTGCAATGACGGCCATCATCGATCGATTCGCCGCCGTCTCTGCCTCCCCGAGCCCGCTGAGTCCTTCCAAGAGATCGTTGTGAGCTCCGACACCTTTCCCCCTCCACCCCACGCTCATTCCCGCACTCTGGCCGCCCTTTTCACCGGAGCCGTGAGCTCCTCACTGCCGGCGATGATGCAGACGAGACCAGAGCCACCGCAGCTCACTACCGAGCACGGCAACTGTTGGGGAATGTAGTAATTTCAAAAAATTTCCTACGCACATGCAAGATCATGGTGATGCACAGCAATGAGAGGGGAGAGTGTTGTCTACGTACCCTCGTAGACCGAAGCGGAAGCGTTGACGCAACATAGAGGAAGTAGTCGTACGTCTTCCCGGTCCAACCGATCCAAGCACCATTACTCCGGCACCTCCGAGTTCTTGACACACGTACAGATCGATGACGCACCCCGAACTCCGATCCAGCAGAGGTACGGGGAGGAGTTCCGCCAGCACGACAGTGTGGTAACGATCTTGATGTTCAACTGTCGCAGGGCTTCGCCTAAGCACGGCTACAATATGACCGAGGTGTAATATCGTGGAGGGGGGCACCGCACACGGCTAAGGAACGATCACGATGATCAACTTGTTTTGTCTATGGGGTGCCCCCGCCCCCGTATAAAAAGGAGGAGAGGAGGAGGGGGCCAGCCAAGAGGGGAGGCGCGCCCTAGGGGGGGCAAACCTACTCCAAGTAGGTTTGGCCCCCCTTTCCTATTAGGAGTAGGAGAGGGAAGGAAGAGGGGGAGGGAAGAAGGAAAGGGGGGCCGGCCCCGCTCCCAATTCGGATTGGGCTTGGGGGGCGCGCCCCCTCCTTTGCTCCTTCTCCCTCCCTTCCACTAAGGCCCAATAAGGCCCATATACTTACCGGGGGGTTCCGGTAACCTCCCGGAACTCCAGTATAATCCCAATCTCATCCGGAACCTTTCCGGACTCCGAATATAGTCGTCCAATATATCGATCTTTACGTCTCGACCATTTCGAGACTCCTCGTCATGTCCGTGATCACATCCGGGACTCCAACAACCTTCGGAACATCAAAATACATAAACTCATAATAAAACTGTCATCGAAACCTTAAGCGTGCGGACCCTACGGTTCGAGAACAATGTAGACATGACCGAGACACGTCTCCGGTCAATAACCAATAGCGGGACCTGGATGCCCATATTGGTTCCTACATATTCTACGAAGATCTTTATCGGTCAGACCGCATAACAACATACGTTGTTCCCTTTGTCATCGGTATGTTACTTGCCCGAGATTCGATCGTCGGTATCCAATACCTAGTTCAATCTCGTTACCGGCAAGTCTCTTTACTCGTTCCGTAATACATCATCTTGCAACTAACTCATTAGTTGCAATGCTTGCAAGGCTTAAGTGATGTGCATTACCGAGAGGGCCCAGAGATACCTCTCCGACATTCGGAGTGACAAATCCTAATCTCGAAATACGCCAACCCAACAAGTACCTTTGGATACACCTGTAGAGCACCTTTATAATCACCCAGTTACGTTGTGACGTTTGGTAGCACACAAAGTGTTCCTCCGGTAAACGGGAGTTGCATAATCTCATAGTCATAGGAACATGTATAAGTCATGAAGAAAGCAATAGCAACATACTAAACGATCGGGTGCTAAGCTAACGGAATGGGTCATGTCAATCAGATCATTCAACTAATGATGTGATCTCGTTAATCAAATAACAACTCCTTGTTCATGGTTAGGAAACATAACCATCTTTGATTAACAAGCTAGTCAAGTAGAGGCATACTAGTGACATTCTGTTTGTCTATATATTCACACATGTATTATGTTTCCGGTTAATACAATTCTAGCATGAATAATAAACATTTATCATGATATAAGGAAATAAATAATAACTTTATTATTGCCTCTAGGGCATATTTCCTTCAGTCTCCCACTTGCACTAGAGTCAATAATCTAGATTACATTGTAATGATTCTAACACCCATGGAGTCTTGGTGTTGATCATGTTTTGCTCGTGGAAGAGGCTTAGTCAACGGGTCTGCAACATTCAGATCCGTATGTATCTTGCAAATCTCTATGTCTCCCACCTGGACTAAATCCCGGATGGAATTGAAGTGTCTCTTGATGTGTTTGGTTCTCTTGTGAAATATGGATCCCTTCGCTCAGGCAATCGCTCCAGTATTGTCACAAAAGATTTTCATTGGACCCGATGCACTAGGTATGACACCTAGATCGGATATGAACTCCTTCATCCAGACTCCTTCATTGGCTGCTTCCGAAGCAGCTATGTATGCCGCTTCACACGTAGATCCCGCCATGACGCTTTGCTTCGAACTGCACCAACTCACAGCTCCACCGTTTAATGTAAACACGTATCCGGTTTGCGATTTAGAATCGTCCGGATCAGTGTCAAAGCTTGCATCAACGTAACCATTTACGATGAGCTCTTTGTCACCTCCATATACGAGAAACATATCCTTAGTCCTTTTCAGGTACTTCAGGATGTTCTTGACCGCTGTCCAGTGCTCCACTCCTGGATTACTTTGGTACCTCCCTGCTAAACTTATAGCAAGGCACACATCAGGTCTGGTACACAGCATTGCATACATGATAGAGCCTATGGCTGAAGCATAGGGAACATTTTTCATTTTCTCTCTATCTTCTACAGTGGTCGGGCTTTGAGTCTTACTCAACTTCACACCTTGCAATACAGGCAAGAACCCTTTCTTTGCTTGATCCATTTTGAACTTCTTCAAAACTTTGTCAAGGTATGTGCTTTGTGAAAGTCCAATTAAGCGTTTTGATCTATCTCTATAGATCTTAATGCCCAATATGAAAGCAGCTTCACCGAGGTCTTTCATTGAAAAACTTTTATTCAAGTATCCCTTTATGCTATCCAGAAATTCTATATCATTTCCAATCAATAATATGTCATCCACATATAATATTAGAAATGCTACAGAGCTCCCACTCACTTTCTTGTAAATACAGGCTTCTCCAAAAGTCTGTATAAACCCAAATGCTTTGATCACACTATCAAAACGTTTATTCCAACTCCGAGAGGCTTGCACCAGCCCATAAATGGATCGCTAGAGCTTGCACACTTTGTTAGCTCCCTTTGGATCGATAAAACCTTCTGGTTGCATCATATACAACTCTTCCTCCAGATATCCATTCAGGAATGCAGTTTTTACATCCATTTGCCAAATTTCATAATCATAAAATGCGGCAATTGCTAACATGATTCGGACAGACTTAAGCATCGCTACGGGTGAGAAAGTCTCATCGTAGTCAACCCCTTGAACTTGTCGAAAACCTTTTGCAACAAGTCGAGCTTTGTAGACAGTAACATTACCGTCAGCGTCAGTTTTCTTCTTGAAGATCCATTTATTCTCAATTGCTTGCCGACCATCAGGCAAGTCAACCAAAGTCCATATTTTGTTCTCATACATGGATCCCATCTCAGATTTCATGGCTTCAAGCCATTTTGCGGAATCTGGGCTCACCATCGCTTCTTCATAGTTCGTAGGTTCATCATGATCTAGAAGCATGACTTCCAGAATAGGATTACCGTACCACTCTGGTGCGGATCTTACTCTGTTTGACCTATGAGGTTCTGTATTAACTTGATCTGAAGTTCTATGATCATCATCATCAACTTCCTCACTAGTTGGTTTTGACGTCACAGAAACCGGTTCCTGTGATGTATTATTTTCCAATAAGGGAGTATGTACAGTTACCTTATCAAGTTCTACTTTCCTCCCACTCACTTCTTTCGAGAGAAACTCCTTCTCTAGAAAGGATCCATTATTAGCAACGAATGTCTTGCCTTCGGATCTGTGATAGAAGGTGTACCCAACTGTCTCCTTTGGGTATCCTATGTAGACACATTTCTCCGATTTGGGTTCGAGCTTATCAGGTTGAAGCTTTTTCACATAAGCATCGCAGCCCCAAACTTTAAGAAACGACAACTTTGGTTTCTTGCCAAACTATAGTTCATAAGGTGTCGTCTCAACGGATTTTGATGGTGCCCTATTTAACGTGAATGTGGCCGTCTCTAAAGCATAACCCCAAAACGATAGCGGTAAATCTGTAAGAGACATCATAGATCGCACCATGTCAAGTAAAGTACGATTACGACGTTCGGACACACCATTACGCTGTGGTGTTCCGGGTGGCGTGAGTTGCGAAACTATTCCGCATTGTTTCAAGTGTAGACCAAATTCGTAACTCAAATATTCTCCTCCATGATCAGATCGTAGAAACTTTATTTTCTTGTTACGATGATTTTCAACTTCACTCTGAAATTCTTTGAACTTTTCAAATGTTTCAGACTTATGCTTCATCAAGTAGATATACCCATATCTGCTTAAATCATCTGTGAAGGTGATAAAATAACGATATCCGCCACGAGCCTCAACATTCATCGGACCACATACATCTGTATGTATGATTTCCAACAAATCTGTTGCTCTCTCCATAGTACCGGAGAACGGTGTTTTGGTCATCTTGCCCATGAGGCACGGTTCGCAAGTACCAAGTGATTCATAATCAAGTGGTTCCAAAAGTCCATCAGTATGGAGTTTCTTCATGCGTTTTACACCGATATGACCTAAACGGCAGTGCCACAAGTAAGTTGCACTATCATTATCAACTCTGCATCTTTTGGCTTCAACACTATGAATATGTGTATCACTACTATCGAGATTCATCAAAAATAGACCACTCTTCAAGGGTGCATGACCATAAAAGATATTACTCATATAAATAGAACAACCATTATTCTCTGATTTAAATGAATAACCGTCTCGCATCAAACAAGATCCAGATATAATGTTCATGCTCAACGCTGGCACCAGATAACAATTATTTAGGTCTAATACTAATCCCGAAGGTAGATGTAGAGGTAGCGTGCCGACCGCGATCACATCGACTTTGGAACCATTTCCCACGCGCATCGTCACCTCGTCCTTTGCTAGTGTTCGCTTAATCCGTAGTCCCTGTTTCGAGTTGCAAATATTAGCAACAGAACCAATATCAAATACCCAGGTGCTACTGCGAGCTCTAGTAAGGTACACATCAATAACATGTATATCACATATACCTTTGTTCACCTTGCCATCCTTCTTATCCGCCAAATACTTGGGGCAGTTCCGCTTCCAGTGACCAGTCTGCTTGCAGTAGAAGCACTCAGTTTCAGGCTTAGGTCCAGACTTGGGTTTCTTCTCTTGAGCAGCAACTTGTTTGCTGTTCTTCTTGAAGTTCCCCTTCTTCTTTCCTTTACCCTTTTTCTTGAAACTAGTGGTCTTGTTGACCATCAACACTTGATGCTCCTTCTTGATTTCTACCTCCGCAGCCTTTAGCATTGCGAAGAGCTCGGGAATCGTCTTATCCATCCCTTGCATATTATAGTTCATCATGAAGCCCTTGTAGCTTGGTGGAAGTGATTGGAGAATTCTGTCAATGACGCTATCATCCGGAAGAGTAACTCCCAGTTGAATCAAGTGATTACAATACCCAGACATCTTGAGTATGTGCTCACTGACAGAACTATTCTCCTCCATCTTGCAGCTATAGAACTTATTGGAGACTTTGTTTCTCTCAATCCGGGCATTCTTCTGGAATATTAACTTCAACTCCTAGAACATCTCATATGCTCCATGACGTTCAAAACATCGTTCAAGTCCCAGTTCTAAGTCGTAAAGCATGGCACATTGAACTATCGAGTAGTCATCAGCTTTGCTCTGCCAGACGTTCTTAACATCGTCAGTTGCATCAGCAGCAGGCCTGGCACCCAGCGGTGCTTCCAGGACGTAATTTTTCTGTGCAGCAATGAGGATAATCCTCAAGTTACGGACCCAGTCTGCGTAGTTGCTACCATCATCTTTCAACTTAGCTTTCTCAAGGAACGCATTAAAATTCAACGGAACAACAGCACGGGCCATCTATCTACAATCAACATAGACAAGCAAGATACTATCAGGTACTAAGTTCATGATAAATTTAAGTTCAATTAATCATATTACTTAAGAACTCCCACTTAGACAGACATCTCTCTAGTTATCTAAGTGATCACGTGACCTAAATCAACTAAACCATAACCGATCATCACGTGAGATGGAGTAGTTTTCAATGGTGAACATCTTATGTTGATCATATCTACTATATGATTCACGCTCGACCTTTCGGTCTCCGAGTTCCGAGGCCATATCTGCATATGCTAGGCTCGTCAAGTTTAA
This sequence comes from Triticum timopheevii, assembly GCA_963921465.1. Classification (NCBI taxonomy): domain Eukaryota; kingdom Viridiplantae; phylum Streptophyta; class Magnoliopsida; order Poales; family Poaceae; genus Triticum; species Triticum timopheevii. Next base: position 283,485,912 of record OY997270.1, on the reverse strand, counting down.
CCCGAGTATTCTGCGTGTGCAAAACTGGTTTGCACCCGTTGTAGATGGACGTAGAGCTTATCACACCCGATCATCACGTGGTGTCTGGGCACGACGAACTTTGGCAACGGTGCATACTCAGGGAGAACACTTCTTGATAATTTTTAGTGAGAGATCATCTTAAAATGCTACCGTCAATCAAAGCAAGATAAGATGCATAAAGGATAAACATCACATGCAATCAATATAAGTGATATGATATGGCCATCATCATCTTGTGCGTGTGATCTCCATCTCCGAAGCACCATCATGATCACCATCGTCACCAGCACGACACCTTGATCTCCATCGTAGCATCATTGTCGTTTACGCCATCTATTGCTTCTACGACTATCGCTACCGCTTAGTGATAAAGTAAAGCAATTACAGGGCGTTTGCATTTCATACAATAAAGCGACAACCATATGGCTCCTGCCAGTTGCCGATAACTTCGGTTACAAAACATGATCATCTCATACAATAAAATATAGCATCACGTCTTGGCCATATCACATCACAACATGCCCTGCAAAAACAAGTTAGACGTCCTCTACTTTGTTGTTGCAAGTTTTATGTGGCTGCTACGGGCTTAAGCAAGAACCAATCTCACCTACGCATCAAAACCACAACGATAGTTTGTCAAGTTGATGCTGTTTTAACCTTTGCAAGGACCAGGCGTAGCCACAGTCGGTTCAACTAAAGTTGGAGAAACGGACACCTGCTAGTCACCTGTGTGCAAAGCACGGCGGTAAAACCAGTCACGCGTAAGCGTACGCGCAATGTCGGTCCGGGCCGCTTCATCCAACAATACCGCCGAACCAAAGTATGACATGCTGGTAAGCAGTATGACTTATATTGCCCACAACTCACTTGTGTTCTACTCGTGCATATAACATCAAACCATAAAACTTGGCTCTGATGCCACTGTTGGGGAACGTAGTAATTTCAAAAAAAATCGTACGCACACGCAAGATCATGGTGATGCACAGCAACGAGAGGGGAGAGTGTTATCTACGTACCCTCGTAGACCGAAGCGGAAGCGTTGACGCAACATAGAGGAAGTAGTCGTATGTCTTCCCGGTCCAACCGATCCAAGCACCGTTACTCCGGCACCTCCGAGTTCTTGACACACGTACAGCTCGATGACGCACCCCGAACTCCGATCTAGCAGAGGTACGGGGAGGAGTTCCGTCAGCACGACGGCATGGTGACGATCTTGATGTTCAACTGTCGCAGGGCTTTGCCTAAGCACCGCTACAATATGACCGAGGTGTAATATCGTGGAGGGGGGCCCCGCACACGGCTAAGGAATGATCACGATGATCAACTTGTTTTGTCTATGGGGTGCCCCCGCCCCCGTATATAAAGGAGGAGAGGAGGAGGGGGCCGGCCAAGAGGGGAGGCGCGCCCTAGGGGGGGCAAACCTACTCCAAGTAGGTTTGGCCCCCCTTTCCTATTAGGAGTAGGAGAGGGAAGGAAGAGGGGGGAGGGAAGAAGGAAAGGGGGGCCGGCCCCCCTCCCAATTCGGATTGGGCTTGGGGGGGTGCGCCTCCTCCTTTGCTCCTTCTCCCTCCCTTCCACTAAGGCCCAATAAGGCCCATATACTTACCGAGGGGGTTCCGGTAACCTCCCGGAACTCCGGTATAATCCCAATCTCATCCGAAACCTTTCCGGACTCCGAATATAGTCGTCCAATATATCGATCTTTACGTCTCAACCATTTCGAGACTCCTCGTCATGTCCGTGATCACATCCGAGACTCCGAACAACCTTCGGTACATCAAAATACATAAACTCATAATAAAACTGTCATCGAAACCTTAAGCGTGCGGACCCTACGGTTCGAGAACAATGTAGACATGACCGAGACACGTCTCCGATCAATAACCAATAGCGGGACCTGGATGCCCATATTGGTTCCTACATATTCTATGAAGATATTTATCGGTCAGACCGCATAACAACATACGTTGTTCCCTTTGTCATCGGTATGTTACTTGCCCGAGATTCGATCGTTGGTATCCAATACCTAGTTCAATCTCGTTACCGGCAAGTCTCTTTACTCGTTCCGTAATACATCATCCTTCAACTAACTCATTAGTTGCAATGCTTGCAAGGCTTAAGTGATGTGCATTACCGAGAGGGCCCAGAGATACCTCTCCGACATTCGGAGTGACAAATCCTAATCTCGAAATACGCCAACCCAACAAGTACCTTTGGATACACCTGTAGAGCACCTTTATAATCACCCAGTTACGTTGTGACGTTTGGTAGCACACAAAGTGTTCCTCCGGTAAACGAGAGTTGCATAATCTCATAGTCATAGGAACATGTATAAGTCATGAAGAAAGCAATAGCAACATACTAAACGATCGGGTGCTAAGCTAACGGAATGGGTCATGTCAATCAGATCATTCAACTAATGATGTGATCTCGTTAATCAAATAACAACTCCTTGTTCATGGTTAGGAAACATAACCATCTTTGATTAACAAGCTAGTCAAGTAGAGGCATACTAGTGACATTCTATTTGTCTATATATTCACACATGTATTATGTTTCCGGTTAATACAATTCTAGGATGAATAATAAACATCTATCATGATATAAGGAAATAAATAATAACTTTATTATTGCCTCTAGGGCATATTTCCTTCAGCAACGTGCTCCACACCTCACCAGGAGCACGTAGAACCCACCAGCTCCCCCTCCCGAGCACCACAATGCCAAACCCGCAGGTGCCCGAACTCCGGCCGCCGCGGAAGTGCTCGCCGCTGTCAACCCCGGCCATCCCAGCTGCTGCCGCTACCACCACTAGATGCGCGAGAACGCCAGGAAGCCGTAGGAGCAAACCCCGCCTCAAACCGTGGCCTGTAGCGAGATCCCGACGATCTCCGCCGGGCGAAATGGTCGTCGCGGCGAAACTCCGGCGACTGATGACATGGCTCATCATTAGCCACTAATGACCCAGCTAACCCACCTCTAGAGCCACTGCCATGTGGGCCCCAGTGCCTAAACTAATCAGTTTTATTTCTCTGTTAGATTAGCACTAACCATAATGGGCCCGCCTGTCAGTTTGACCCTAACACGTCACCGTTGACCTGGACCCACTGGTCAGCCTCTATTCCTGCCCTATTACACTGACATGTGGGTCCCAGCCGTCAGGTTTGACCTGGGCTGGCGCCTTTGACCTGCTGACGTCACCCTGACGCAATGCTGACGCATTAATTCAATTACTGGAATTATTCTTTTACAGAAAATTCCAGAAAATAACCAAAACTTCAAAAAAATCATAGAAAATCAACCGTAGCTCCAAATTAAACAAATTATATATGAAAAATGATCAAAAAAATCCAATCTATCCATCTGTTTTGTTTTCATGCATGTTAAAACACTTTAACATTGCTGTTTAGATGAAACAAGTTAATGCACCTTTATGACTTCATATAATGGGGTTGCATTTAAATCTTTGGTTCAAATGGACTCATTTCAATCTGTTCTAGCTTGCATTAGCCCAAAACACATTCATATTGCCATGTCATAGCATGCATCATATTGTGCATTGCATTGATCGTGTTTCTTCTCTGTTTGTCGGTGTTGTTCCCCCTTGGTAGACGTTGTACCGACGTTGTGATCGTTGACACTGATGAAGACTCAATGCTATCTTCAGAAGTGCCAGGCAAGCAAAACCCCTTGTTCATTCCGATACAAACCTACTCTCTCGCTCCTGCTCTCTTTTTTTGCATTAGGACAACAACGATTCATCTGTTACTTGCTGCGGTAGTTGAACCCCTTTATCCTTTGCATGACCTGTCATTCCATAGTAAATAGATGAAACCCACTAGCATGAGTAGGAGTTGTTTGAGCCCTGTTGTGCCTACTCATTCATGCTTGTTTGTCATACCTGCTACTGCTTAGAGTTGAGTCGGGTCTGATTCATCGAGGATGAATCAGAGGTGTGTGAACATGTCCTACTGTGTGTGAGCAAAGTGTGTGAACACGATTTGGTAAAGGTAGCGGTGAGAGGCCATGTAGGAGTACATGATGGGTTGTCTCATTGAAGCCGTCCTCAGGAACTGAGTTCTGTGTTTGTGATCCATGAAACAGATACTACCATGCATTGGGCCCGAAACCAATGGACCCTCTCGGCTTCTTAATCACCCTTGTCCTCTGTCCAGGAGTTGCAAGTAGTTTCTGGTGTTTGTAGTATGCTGGAGGCCGTGCGCAGCGCTGACCGGAGGGGTGGGATCTGATGCGGTAGGCACGTGGCACGGTGTACCGGGCGCCTGTTTGGTGTCTCAGGAACCCTGCACACATCGTTTGGGGCTGTGAGCGAAACTCCGGCTGGATCTCCTCGCGGATGGAACCCGAATAGGCGATAAACCTGGACTAGAGACTTGAGTGTTTAGGTAGGTCGTGGCCCACACCCTCGTTGGGCTTCCGCTTGAAGGTTGCCGAGTACATGTCGTGTAAACGGTGGTAAGTGGTGAGAGCGTGTGTGAAGAAGTACACCCCTACAGGGTTAACATCATCTATTCGAATAGCCGTGTGCACGGAAAAGGACTTCTGGGTTGCCTGTACAGTTCATAGACAAATGAAAGTGGATACTCTAAAATACGCAAGATAAGCGTGAGTGCTATGGATGGCGTTCTCGTAGGGAGACGGGAGCGGATCCATAGTGGTGTATTGATATGGTGAATATGTGGACTCGTGTGCGCCACCTCAAAAGAGTTACTTGCAGTCATAGTTTAGGATAGCCATCGAGTCAAAGCTGGCTTGCTGCAGTTAAACCCCACCATCCCCTTTGTTGATAATGATGCATATGTAGTTAGTTCTGATGTAAGTCTTGCTGGGTACATTTGTACTCACGTTTGCCTATTTTATGTTTTTGCATAAAGACTTCGGTCTCGTTAGTAGTTCCGCGTGGACTTCGACGTTTAGCTTGTTACCTCAGCTACGATCTTGTGCCCTCGGCAGGATCTAGTAGATAGTCAGGCTTCTCAGCCTTTTTCATTTGTAGATGTCTGTACTTAGACATGTTAAGCTTCCGCTTGTGCTTTGACTTGTATGTTCTGAATGTTGGGTCATGAGACCCATGTTTGTAATATCTCGCTCCTCGGAGCCTATTGAATAAAATACTTGAGTCATAGAGTCATGTTGTGATGCCATGTTGTATTTGCACATATCGATCATATTGTGTGTATGTTATTGAAATGCTTGGTATGTGTGGGATCTGACTATCTAGTTGTTTATCCTTAGTAGCCTTTCTTACCGGGAAATGTCTCCTAGTGCTTCCACTGAGCCATGGTAGCTTGCTACTGCTCCAGAACACTTAGGCTGGCCGGCATGTGTCCTTGTTCGTTCCTGTATCTGTCCCTTCAGGGAAATGTCACGCGATGAATACCGGAGTCCTGTTAGCCCACTACAGCCCGGTTCACCGGAGTCCTGCTAGCCCAGTGCTATAGCCTGGATTCACTCGCTGATGACCGACACGTTCGATGCTGGGTCATGGATGCCTGTCCCTGTAAGTTTTGTGCCACTTTGGGTTTACGACTAGCCATGTCAGTCCGGGCTCCTTATCATATGGATGCTAGCGACACTATCATATACGTGTGCCAAAAGGCGCAAACGGTCCTGGGCAAAGGTAAAGCGACACCCGTGGAATACCGTGTGTGAGGCCGCAAAGTGATATGAGGTGTTACATGCTTGATCGATGTGGCATTGAGTCGGGGTCCTGACAGAGGCAAGGTCCTTGCTACGGTGAGATTGTACGCAAGTGTTTATGAGTTCAGGCCCCTCTCGGAGGAGGTAAAAGCCCTACGTCTCAGTGCCCGGAGGCGATCGACTGGATTATGAGAGTGTGTGTTACAGGGGGTGCCAACCCTTGTGCCAGAGGAGGGGGTGGCTTATATAGAGTGCGCCAGGAACCCAGCCATCCTCCATTACAAGGAGTTTAATGTACATAAATATGGGGTGTTATTGATAACGCCAGCCATAAAGTGCTATTATTGATCTTAAATACTACGAAGTGAATGCCTGACCGTTGTCGTTCTGGTCGACTCCTGGTCTTCGATAGGTCAAGTGATTTCTTGTATGGTCGAGTGATTGACCGGTCGTGTGACATCAGGAAGGAAGGGTACACGAGTGACTGACTTGTCGAGTGGATTGCACTCGACGCCTTCGTTGGGCACTCCTTGTTGTCTCTTGAGCTTCTTTGCTTCTAGGGTAGTTACCTTGGGTAGGGCGTATAGGCTAGGCCTGTTACCCTACCCTAGGTCTGTATCATCATCATTAGCCCCCGAATGGATGAAGGTCCGAGTGAAAAGAAGTTGAAGTTAGTCTTGCCTCGACTATTGAGCTTCACAGGTATCTTCATTGAACTAGAAGTCTGCGTTGGAACTTCAGCTTCGTTTCAGTTGCCTTGATCGATTTAGAAGTTGCCGAGTGGATTTATACCATCACTCGTCGAGTGTTATTTTTGACGCGAAACCTTTGGCATGATTGCTTACGGTGTATCCTGGATTTCACGGGATTCGGTATTTTGGGGAAGCGTGTGAGGCGGAGCGTGCCACGGTAAGCGGGACGGATAGACAGGAGTGCGTCGATCTTCGCCCCACCTTTTTCGCCATGTATCCGGCGCGCGACTGCTGCGGGATTTGATAGGATTGCCCGGGCCCACGCGGCAGCCACTCGGAAGTGGGTCCTTAAAAGGCGACGGGGCCGAGGCGCCTACACTGTACGTGTCCATTCTTCTGCTTTCTCCTCTGCTTCTCCACCGCATCCTACTCCTCCGCTCTCGATGCCGCCACTCCGCCACCATGGCGAAGGACAAGACGGCGGCACTGGAACGTGCGAAGAAGGTGACGGAGGCGGCGAAAGGCAAGAAGGCGAATCGGGGGTCGTCATCGCAGTCGGCGCTTCCACCGGGTTGGATCCAGGGCAATTGGATCCGATCCTCGCTCCACCTAGAAGATTTGGAGGAGCTGGCTGAGTCTGGACTAATCGCCGAGGGGGCTGCACGGTTGCCGGAGGGGGAGACAGAACCACAGCCGCGACCGGGTGAGTGCGTTCTGCTCGCCACCCATGTGTCCCGCGGTTTCTCCCTTCCCCCGCACCCTTTTTTCGGGGTTTCTTGAACTTTTTTGGATCCCAACTCCATCACTTTTCTCCCAACACCATCACATATTTTGCTGCGTTTGTGTCCATGTGCAAAAATTTCCTGGGTTGTTGACCGCACTGGGGTCTTTTCAAACACATCTTCACAATCCGCTCTCAGTCGGTGAAGAAAGTGAATACAAGTGACGAGAGAACACACGTTATACAAATGTGTGGGGTTTGGGTATCCAAAAGAGGAAAAGGAGCTCTTTCCCTTCCATGACACTTCCTCAGTCGGTCAGGGGCTGGCAGTCGACCTGGTTCTACTGCCAGGACATTGCGACTCTAGGCCAGTCGACTGGACTTCGCCCTTTTACTTTAGATCGTGCCCAGACCCCTTCCTCATTGAAAGTGACCACTGTGGAGAGGGTGGAAACAAACATGCTGGTCAAGAGAGTGGTCCAGTTGATCAATCAGGGTGTCACTGGCATGGATTTGTTGGAGGTGTTTCTCAATCGACGCATCCAGCCGCTCCAGGCTCGTGAGCACTCGATGTGGATGTACTCTGGAGCCAACAACGCCGCTCGGGTCCATCCAGAGGAAGTATTGGCCAAGACAGTGGCCCAGTGGCTGAAAGGTATCACTGGAAACAAGGACAACCCCAAAGGTGCCAGGAGAGTCGACCCCTTCAGCGACAGCAACCAGCCAGATAAGGTTTGATCTCTGCCACCGACTGTATTTGGATACGTCTTGCGACTGTCTTTGAATCCGGCTGATATTTACTTGACTTCTTGTCTTGTAGGTTTACACTGAGATGTAATCGATGCCCAATGGTGAACAAGCTCTAGAGCAAGACCAGGAGGGAGAGGACAACGCGGAGGAAAGCGGTGATTGGCAATCTCCAGAAGACGAGGACGAGGAGGAGAGCGATGAGTCGGATGACAATGAGATAGTCGACTCACCACCTCGTACGGAACATCGATCCAGGCTACTCCATGATCCAGCGGGCGGGCGCGGCAAGACCGTGGCTCCAAGCACCCAAGCACAGAAGCACGCTCGGACTTCGACTCCAGAGCCAACGGAGAAGGTCTCCATGCAGCCCAAGGTCGTCCCCTCAAAGACTCGGAAGACTCTTCCCAAGATCAAAATGGATGTTCTTGTTGCCTCTGGGTGAGTGTTCTTTCTTTCTGTGTTTTCTTCCACCGACTGATACTTCTGTTCTAACAGAATGGGTTGTAAACTTTTCCAGCCCAGCCTCCGCCGTGACTGACATGGACGTTAACAAGGCCCCTGGTGATGAGGAAGCCGATGACGCGGCCACCTCCAAAGCTAGTAAGTTCCACTCAACTTGAATTTATTCTTTCGATTGAATTGTTGGCCGACTGAATTTCTGAGGTTTCTTTTGATTGCAGCTCCACGGGACGTTGTCGTGCTTCCGGATGAAGAAGAAGAAGAAGTGCCTCTAAGGGAGAGGCGGAGGAGGGGCAAGGCATCAAGCGGGAAAGCGCCCGAGAGTCAGGTCCCTCAGTCGACACTGGTGCTTGAGACAGTGGTCGAGCGATCCAGAGATCCGGCTTGGATCAATGTTACTTTTGCTAATCCGCTGTCGACTAATCGTCCATCGAGGTCGACTGAGCAGACCTCTGCCGCTCCAGTACAACTCCATGCATCTGACCCTGTGGCTGCTTCGACTGCATTGCCATCATCACTCTTCACTGCGTACCAGACTCCAGATGACTCACTGAGTGCCGCTAGGGAGGCTCTTCTCCAGGTAAATCTTGTGATGGAGCAGATGAAGGTGGTGCATGAGGCTAGTCAGGTGGCTTATAATGCCAGCACCGCTCTACAAACCAACGTCAAGGTTAGTTGATTCCCGACTGGTCTCTTGAATAATGATAATTGCCGATGTTGCTTTGCTGCCCATATGGTGCTCTTAGATGAGCATTTTGGAACCTATTATGTGCATCTATCATGGGTCTGTGTTTCACATCCAATCACCCACTGGGGTGTTTCTGTCTTAGAGCTGTATAGGTCTTTCACTTGAGTCGTCTATGTTGAGTCGAGTGTTTTTCCGAACCAGTGGGGGCATGGAGAGTAGTCCCCAAGACCGCGATCGACTGCTGGTAGTCGGCTGGGGTCTGAGAATCTCCCCTGTTTTTTTGCTGGGAAGACTATGCCGAGTGTAAAACTGAACCAGTGGGGGCACGCTAAGTGCACCCACTGGGTGTAGTCCCCGAGACTACTGTTGAATGTTTGATTCAGCGGTAGTCTTAGAGCAACTTTCACTATGACTGACTTTTGTTTCTGTCGACTGACATATCTTACTTGCTGGCTGTAGAGGTCTTGTGATCTTGGGGCTCAACTTTCTGGACTGAACAAGAAGAAAACTGGCCTCAACCTTTACGTGGAACTGGCCAAGAAGAACCTCAAGACTGCTCAGGACGAAGTAGCTGTCATGGGAGGTAACCAATCGTCGACTGTCCACTTTGTGACTCGCTCTTCCCCATGTTTTTTATTTTAGTCTCTTTGAACCGAGTGATTTCACTCGAACAGATGTGCATAGTGAAAACTGCCAACTTCAAACTCGTCTGAAGAATGTTATTTCTTTAGAGAAAATGAAGCAGGCTCTGGAGAAGAAGGATCAGGATCTTGCTGCAGCCCAGAAGGAGGCACGAGAGAAAACAACGCTTGCGGACAAGAAGCTGGCTTCAGTCAGCAAGTTAGAAGAGGAGAACTCCAAGCTGAAGACCGCCATCTCTAAGGCCAATCGGGAGGTCGAGCAACTGAAGAAAGACAAGGACAGCCTGAACGATGAAGTTGGTAGCCTCAAGACCAAGAAGGGCGAGCTAGAGTCTTATCTGGACAGCTTGCTGCGAAGCTGGTCTTGAAGCTTGAAGATATTCTTGTTCGACTAATTTGTTGATATCGACTGACATGTTTTGTTAAACTGTCGACTCACTATTTTTTCCAATTGTGCAGAACTTTGTCAAGACTTTGAAGCAGAAACCAGGCAGGTCGAGACAGGTCTCGACCCCATAAATTGTCCTGTCAAAGATGATGTTGCAATGAATGTGCTGCGGTTGGAATCACGCATGGACAGCGTTGTTGCTTATCTTGCCCGACTGAAGGCGATGATGACTCGGGTTGACACCGAACTCTGGCTTCGGGCAGAACTCTCATAGGATCTCAAGTCTCTGGTGGCTCGACCGAATCAAATACCTGACAGAGTGCAAGAATGGAAGAAATCATCAGCTTGCTGTGGCGTTAACGTCGCCCTATCATTGGTCCGGGTGCACTGCAAGGATGTTAGAGAAGACAAGCTGGCGGAACTCAAGGTTGTGAATACCAAGAAGCACAGTTTCCAGTCTTTCATGGACACTATCCTTGACGCTGCCACTCGCATCGCAGACAGCATTGACCTTGACAGTTTCTGCGATCCAGCAAGTCCTTCTCCTGACGAGTGATCAAAACATTATGCCCCACCTTTATTGCCTCGGAATGCCGAGTGATTATGTAATCGTTAAACTCTTTCAGGCTTGATGCCTGAGTACTTCTGCCTGCTGCGGTCCCAAACTTTTGCAGGGTTTATCTAAACTTGAATTCCTTTGAATATCATGGCTTTTGTTCTGGTTTTGAACCGTTTCTAACTGTCTTTCAGTTCGGAGTGGATTTGATCTTCTCACCTTTTGCCGAGTGAAATGTACATTGTACTTGTGACGGAGCTCAAACGCGGTGTTCAATCGACACCTCGTCGTCCTTGCGAATCGGTACTGTACATTATACTTGTGATGCAGCTCAGACGTAGTGTTCAATCGACACCTCGTCGTCCTTGCAGATCTAGACAGTACATTGTACTTGTGACGTAGCTCAGACGTGGCGTTCAGTCGACACCTCGTCGTCCTTGCGGATAGGGATGGAGTGCATGTTGTATTTGTGGCATAGCATAGACGTGGTGTTCCATCGACGCCTCGTCATCCTTGCGGATAAGGATGGAGAACACGTTGTATTTGTGGCGTAGCTCAAAGGATATTTGTGACCTAGGCGAGTACGGGGTCGCGTCTAAGTCCCCGAGTGGGAGGATTGCTCTCCACTCGGAATGTTTTTAACTTAGGCAATTTCGAGGTCGCGGCTAAGTCCCCGAGTGGGAGGATTGCTCTCTCCTTAGAGTGTTTTTAACTTAGGCGAATTCAGGGTCGCGGCTAAGCCCCCGAGTGGGAGGATTGCTCTCCACTCGGAGTGTTTTAAACTTAGGCGATTTCGGGGTCGCAACTAAGCCCCCGAGTGGGAGGATTGCTCTCCACTTGGAGTGTTTTTAACTTAGGCGATTTCAGGGTCGCAGCTAAGCCCCCGAGTGGGAGGATTGCTCTCCACTTGGAATGTTTTAAACTTAGGCGATTTCGGGGTCGCAGCTAAGCCCCCCGAGTGGGAGGATTGCTCTCCACTCAAAATGTTTTAAACTTAGGCGATTTTGGGGTCGCAGCTAAGCCCCCGAGTGGGAGGATTGCTCTCCACTCGGAATGTTTTAAACTTAGGCGATTTCGGGGTCGCAGCTAAGCCTCCGAGTGGGAGGATTGCTCTCCACTCGGAAAGTCTTTAACTTAGGCAATTGCTGGGTCGCAGCAAAGCCCCTGAGTAGGAGGATTGCTCTCCACTCGGAATGTTTTAAACTTAGGCGATTTCGGGGTCGCAGCTAAGCCCCCAAGTGGGAGGATTTCTTTTCACTCGGAATGTTTTAAACTTAGGCGATTTCGGGGTCGCAGCGAAGCCCCCGAGTGGGAGGATTGCTCTCCACTCGAAATGTTTTTAACTTAGGCAAATCAGGTTCGCGGCTAAGTCACCCACTAGAGGATTTGGACACAAGTGATTACGAGGAACCAGTCATTAAGATACTATAAAAATCTTGTCTTTGGAAAACAAACTGATGTGCTTTTATTACAACTCATCGGGTCGAGTGCTTTTTGTATAGGAAGGACGAAGCAGCTCTGTGTTCCATGCGCGTGGCTTGTCCATCTTCTTGGCAACGTTGTAAATGTGGTACGCTCCATGGTGAAGCACCTTGGTGATGATGAAGGGACCTTCCCAAGCCGGAGCGAGTTTGTGAGGTCTTTTCTGAACCACTCAGAGCACAAGGTCTCCTTCCTGAAATGCTCGACCTCTGACGTTGCAAGCGTGGAATCGATGCAGATCTTGCTGATAGATGGCTGACCGAACCAAAGCCATCTCACGCTCTTCCTCCAGGAGATTGACTGCGTCTTCGCGTGCTTGCTCTGCTTCAGCTTCTAAGAACAGTTCCACTCGGGGAGCATTGTGCAGCAAATCACTCGGAAGCACAGCCTCAGTGTCCTACACCAGGAAGAAAGGGGTTCGATTAGTCGACCAGTTGGGTGTCGTTCTTAGTCCCATAGGACTGACGGCAATTCAGTCACCCAAGCTCCAGCAGCATGCTTAAGGTTGCGCATCAGTCGAGGCTTTAACCCTTGAAGGATCAAACCATTCACCCTTTCCGCCTGTCCATTCGACTGTGGGTGTGCGACAGACGCATAGTTGACCCGAGTACCTTGGGATGCGCAGAATGCCTTGAACTCGTTGAAATCGAAGTTGGAGCCGTTATCTATGATAATGCTGTGAGGAACTCCATATCTGAATATCAACTCCTTGATGAAACTGACAACAGTGCCTGCTCCAAGGTTTTTGATGGGCTTGGCTTCGATCCACTTGGTGAACTTGTTGACTGCTACGAGCAAATGGGTTAAACCACTGGCGCCGGTCTTGAAGGCTCCAACCATATCCAATCCCCAGACTGCAAACGGTCAGATGAGTGGGATAGTCTTCAAGGCAGAGGCAGGCTTGTGAGACATGTTGGAGTAGAACTGGCAACCTGCACACTTGTGGACTATATATTTTGCCATCTCATTTGCACGGGGCCAATAGAATCCCACTCTGTATGCTTTGGCCATGATGGTCTGAGAGGACGCATGGTGACCACAGGTCCCCGAGTGGATATCGTTTAGGATCATTAGGCCTTCTTCTGGGGTGATGCAGCATTGGTCCACTCCTGTGACACTTTCTCTGTAAAGCTGCCCTTTCATCACGGTGAAAGATTTCGATCGAGGGACTATCTGGCGAGCCTCATCTTTGTCCTCTGGGAGCTCCTTTCTGAGAATGTACGCTATGTACGGTACTATCCAATCGGGCGTGATCACCAAGACTTCCATGATCAGGTCGACCATGGCTGGAACCTCGATCTCAGTTAGATTGGTTGAACTTATCGGTTGCGGGGGCTCTTCCTTGAAGGGATCTTCTTGTACTGACGGGGTATGGAGATGCTCCAGGAACACATTGCTGGGGATAGGCTTCTGAGTGGAACCTATCTTCGCCAGATCATCAACAGCTTGATTCTTGATTCGTGGTATGTGGTGGAGCTCTAACCCCTCAAACTACTTCTCCAGCTTTCTCACTGCATTGCAATAACCTGTCATTGCGAGACTCCTGATGTCCCATTCCTTCGATACTTGGTTAACCACTAAGTCTGAGTCACCATAAACCATCAAGCGCCTGATGCCGAGTGAGATGGCCATACGCAACCCATACAATAGTGCCTTGATAAGTCCATTTTGCGTCATGCTTTTATATCGATATTCATTGCATTATGGGCTATTATTACACGTTATGTCACAATAGTTATGGCTATTCTCTCTTAATTTACAAGGTTTATCATGAAGAGGGAGAATGTCGATAGCTGGAATTCTGGTTGGAAAAGGAGCAAATATTGGAAACCTATTCTGCACAGCTCCAAAAATCCTGAAACTCCACGGAAGGCATTTTTGGAATTAATAAGAACTATTGAGCGAAGAAAGTACCAGAGGGGGCCCACAACCTCGCCAGGAGGGTGGGGGCGCGCCCCCCTACTCGGCGCACCCCCTGTCTCCTGGGCCCCCTGGTGGCCCTCCGATGCCCATCTTCTGCTATATGAAGGCTTTTAACCTAGAAAAATCATAAGCAAGCTTACGGGACAAAACTCCGCCGCCATGAGGCGGAACCTTGGCGGAACCAATCTAGGGCTCCGGCGGAGCTATTTTGTCGGGGAAACTTTCCTCCAGGAGGGGGAAATCATCACCATCGTCATCACCAACGATCCTCTCATTAGGAGGGGGTCAATCTCCATCAACATCTTCACCAGCACCATCTCCTCTCAAAACCCTAGTTCATCTCTTCTATCCAATCTTGTATCGAAACCACAAATTGGTACCTGTAGGTTGCTAGTAGTGTTGATTACTTCTTGTAGTTGATGCTAATTGGTTTACTTGGTGGAAGATCATATGTTCAGATCCTTAATGCATATTAATACTCCTCTGATCATGAACATGAATATACTTTGTGAGTAGTTACGTTTGTTCCTGAGGACATGGGTGAAGTCTTGCTATTAGTAGTCATGTGAATTTGGTATTTGTTCGATATTTTGATGAGATGTATGTTGTCTTTTCCTCTAGTGGTGTTATGTGAACGTCGACTACATGACACTTCACCATTATTTGGGCCTAGAGGAAGGCATTGGGAAGTAATAAGTAGATGATGGGTTGCTAGAGTGACAGAAGCTTAAACCCTAGTTTATGCGTTGCTTCGTAAGGGGCAGATTTGGATCCACTAGTTTCATGCTATGGTTAGGTTTACCTTAATACTTCTTTTGTAGTTGAGGATGCTTGCAATAGGGGTTAATCATAAGTGGGATGCTTGTCCAAGAAATGGCAGTATCCAAGCACCGGTCCACCCACATATCAAATTATCAAAGTACCGAACGCGAATCATATGAGCGTGATGAAAACTAGCTTGACGATAATTCCCATGTGTCCTCGGGAGCGCTTTTCTCATTATAAGAAATTGTCCATGCTTGTCCTTTGCTAAAAAAAGGATTGGGCCACCTTGCTGCACCTTATTTACTTTCATTGCTTGTTACCCTTTACAAATTATCTTATCACGAAACTATCTGTTACCTACAATTTCAGTGCTTGCAGAGAATACCTTACTCAAACCCGCTTGTCATTTCCTTCTGCTCCTTGTTGGGTTTGACACTCTTACTTATCAGAAGGACTACAATAGATCCCCTATACTTGTGGGTCATCAAGACTCTTTTCTGGTGCCGTTGTCGGGGAGTGAAGCGCCTTTGGTGAGTGGAACCTGGTAAGGAAACATTTATATAGTGTGATGAAATTTTCTGTCACTTGTTACTATGGAAACTAATCCTTTGAGGGGCTTGTTTGGGGCATCTTCACCCTGACCAGTAGAGCAAAGAGTTGCTCCTCAACCTACTGAACCTACTGAAAATGTTTACTTTGATATTCCTTTGGGTATGATAGAGAAACTGCTAGCTAATCCCTTTGCAGGAAATGGAACATTGCATCCCGATTTACACCTTATCTTTGTGGATGAAGTTTGTGGATTATTTAAGCTTGCAGGTATTCCCGATGATGTTGTTAAGAGGAAGGTCTTCCCTTTATCTTTGAAGGGATATGCATTGACATGGTATAGGCTATGTGATGATGCGGGATCTTGGAACTATAAACGATTGAAGTTGGAATTTCACCAGAAGTTCTACCCTATGCATCTTGTTCATCGTGATCGTAATTACATATATAATTTTTTGGCCTCGCGAAGGAGAAAGCATCGCTCAAGCTTGGGGGAGGCTTAAGTCAATGTTATATTCATGCCCCAATCATGAGCTCTCAAGAGAAATGATTATTCAAAACTTTTATGCTCGGCTTTCTCTCAATGATCGCACCATGCTTGATAGTTCTTGTGCTGGTTCTTATATGCTGAGGACTACTGAATTCAAGTGGGACTTATTGGAAAGAATTAAACGCAATTCTGAAGATTGGGGTTCCAACAATGGTAAGGAGTCAGGTATGACACCTAAGTTTGATTGTGTTAAATCTTTTATGGATACCGATGCTTTTCGTGGATTTAGTGCTAAATATGGACTTGACTCTGAGGTAGTAGCTTCTTTCTGTGAATCTTTTGCTACTCACATTGATCTCCCTAAGGAGAAGTGGTTTAAATATAATCCTCCCACTGAAGTAAAAGTAGTTGCACCTATTACAGTTGAAGAAAAGACTATCACTTATAATGATCCTATTGTTCCTACTACTTATGTTGAGAAACCACATTTTCCTGTTAGGATAAAGGATCATGCTAAAGCTTCAACTGTGGTTCATAAGAGTAATACTAGAACATATACACCTCCTGAGCAAATTAATGTTGAACCTAGTATTGCTATGGTTAAAGATCTCTTGGATGATAATATAGATGGGCATGTTATTTACTTCTGTGGTGAAACTGCTAATATTGCTAGGCCAGATGCTAAGATACATAGACCTGTTGTAGGCATGCATGTTATTTCTGTTAAAATAGGAGATCACTATTATCATGGCCTATGTGATATGGGTGCTAGTGCTAGTGCAATACCTATTTCCCTATATAAAGAAATTATGCATGATATCGCACCCGCTGAAATAGACGGTATTGATTTTACTATTAAGCTTGCCAATAGAGACACTATTGCACCAGTTGGGATTGCCAGAGATGTTGAAGTCTTGTGTGGGAAAGTTAAATATCCTGTTGATTTTCTTGTTCTTGGTTCCCCACAAGATGAATTTTGTCCCATTATATTTGGTTGACCCTTCTTGAATACTGTTAATGCTAAGATTGATTGTGAAAAGGATGTTGTTAAAATTGGCTTCGGGGGATATGAAACATGAGTTTAATTTTGCTAAGTTTCGTAGACAACCCCTTGATAGAGAATTGCCTAGTAAGGATGAAAGTATTGGTCTTGCTTCTATTGTCGTGCCTCCTACTAATCCGTTAGAACAATATTTGCTAGACCATGAAAATGATATATTTATGAATGAAAGAGGGGAAATAGATGAAGTATTCCTTCAAAAGGGTCCTATTCTGAAACACAACTTACCTGTTGAAATCCTAGGGGATCCCCCTCCACCCAAGGGTGATCCCGTGTTTGAGCTCAAACCTTTACCTGATAATCTTAAATATGCTTATATTGATGAAAAGAAGATATATCTTGTTATTATTAGTGCTAACCTTTCAGAGCAAGAAGAGGAAAGATTATTGAAAACTCTGAAGAAGAACCGTGCTGCTATTGGATATACTCTGGATGATCTTAAGGGCATTAGTCCCACTCTATGCCAACACAAAATAAAATTGGAGAAAGATGCCAAACCAGTTAGAGATCCTCAACGACGGTTAAATCCTAAGATGAAAGAAGTGGTAAGAAAGGAGATACTAAAGCTCCTTGAGGCAGGTATAATATATCCCGTTTCTAATAGTGATTGGGTAAGCCCTATCCATTGCGTCCCTAAGAAGGAAGGTATTACTGTTGTTCCTAATGATAAAGATGAATTGATCCCGCAAATAATTATTATAGGTTATAGGATGGTAATTGATTTCCGTAAATTAAATAAAGCTACTAAAAAAGATCATTACCCTTTACCTTTTATTGATCAAATGCTAGAAAGACTATCCAAACATACACATTTATGCTTTCTAGATGGTTATTCTGGTTTCTCTCAAATACCTGTGTCAGCGGAGGATCAATCAAAAACTACTTTTACTTGCCCTTTCGGTACTTTTGCTTATAGACGTATGCCTTTTGGTTTATGTAATGCACCTGCTACCTTTCAAAGATGTATGATGGCTATATTCTCTAACTTTTGTGAAAAGATTTGTGACATATTCATGGATGATTTCTCCGTTTATGGATCCTCTTTTGATGATTGCTTGAGCAACCTTGATTGAGTTTTGCAGAGATGTGAAGACACTAGTCTCGTCTTGAATTGGGAAAAGTGACACTTTATGGTTAATGAAGGCATTGTCTTGGGGCATAAAATTTCTGAAAGAGGTATTGAAGTTGATAAAGCTAAAGTTGATGCTATTGAAAAGATGCCATGTCCCAAGGACATTAAAGGTATAAGAAGTTTCCTTGGTCATGCCAGTTTTTATAGGAGGTTCATAAACGACTTTTCTAAAATCTCTAGGCCTCTGACTAATTTATTGCAAAAAGATATTCCTTTCGTCTTTGATGATCATTGTGTAGAAGCATTTGAAATACTTAAGAAAGCTTTGATCACTGCACCTATTCTTCAGCCACCTGATTGGAATTTACCCTTTGAAATTATGTGTGATGCTAGTGACTATGCTGTAGGTGTTGTTCTAGGGCAAAGAGATGATAAGAAATTAAATGTTATCCAGTATGCTAGTAAAACTCTTGACACTGCCCAAAGAAATTATGCTACTACTGAAAAAGAATTCTTAGCAGTTGTATTTGCTTGTGATAAGTTCAGACCTTATATTGTTGATTCTAAAGTTACTATTCACACTAATCATGCTGCTATTAAATATCTTATGGAAAAGAAAGATGCTAAACCTAGACTTATTAGATGGGTTCTCTTGCTCCAAGAGTTTGATTTGCATATTATTGATAGAAAGGGAGCTGAGAACCCTGTTGCAGACAACTTGTCTAGGTTAGAGAATGTTCTTGATGACCCACTACATATTGATGATAGCTTTCCTGATGAACAATTAGCGGTCTTTAATGCTTCTCGTACTGCTCCATGGTATGGTGATTATGCTAATTACATTGTTGCTAAATTTATACCACCTAGTTTCACATACCAGCAAAAGAAAAAGTTCTTTTATGATTTAAGACATTACTTCTGGGATGACCCACACCTTTATAAAGGAGTAGATGGTGTTATTAGACGTTGTATACCTGAGCATGAACAGGAACAGATCCTATGCAAGTGTCACTCCGAACCATATGGTGGACACCACGCTGGAGATAGAACTGCACATAAGGTATTGCAATCCGGTTTTTATTGGCCTACTCTCTTCAAAGATGCCCGTAAGTTTGTCTTGTCTTGTGATGAATGTCAAAGAATTGGTAATATTAGTACGTCAAGAAATGCCTATGAATTATTCTCTTGTTATTGAACCATTTGATATTTGGGGCTTTGATTATATGGGACCTTTTCCTGCCTCTAATGGATACACACATATTTTAGTTGCTGTTGATTACGTTACTAAGTGGGTAGAAGTTATTCCAACTAGTAGTGCTGATCATAACACCTCTATTAAGATGCTTAAAGAAGTTATTTTCCCGAGGTTTGGAGTCCCTAGATATCTTATGACTGATGGTGGTTCACATTTTATTCATGGTGCTTTTCGTAAAATGCTTGCTAAGTATGATGTTAATCATAGAATTGCGTCTCCTTATCACCCACAGTCTAGTGGTCAAGTAGAGTTGAGAAATAGAGAGCTCAAATTAATTTTGCAAAAGACTGTTAATAGATCTAGAAATAATTGGTCCAAGAAACTTGATGATGCATTATGGGCCTATAGAACTGCATATAAAAATCCTATGGGTATGTCTCCATATAAGATGGTTTATGGAAAAGCATGTCACTTACCTCTTGAACTTGAACATAAAGCATATTGGGCTATTAAAGAGCTCAACTATGACTTCAAACTTGCCGGTGAGAAGAGGTTATTTGATATTAGCTCACTCGATGAATGGAGAACCCAGGCCTATGAGAATGCCAAGCTATTCAAGGAAAAAGTTAAAAGATGGCATGACAAAAGAATACAAAAGCGAGAATTTAAAGTAGGTGATTATGTGTTGCTATTCAACTCTCGTTTAAGATTTTTTGCAGGAAAACTTCTCTCTAAATGGGAAGGTCCTTACGTTATCGAGGAGGTCTATCGTTCTGGTGCCATAAAAATCAACAACTTCGAAGGCACAAGTCCGAGGGTGGTGAATGGTCAAAGAATCAAACGTTATATCTCAGGTAATCCTATCAATGTTGAGACTAATATTATTGAAACCGTAACCCCGGAGGAATATATAAGGGACACTTTCTAGAACATTTCAGACTCCAAAAAAGGAATAGGTATGTGGTACGGTAAGTAAACCGACTCCAAAACAGTTCTAATGGCATTTTTTCTCCGTTTTGGAATATTTAAGAATTCTAGAAAGCAAGAAGTAATCCGGGAAGGACACAAGGCCTCCACGAGGGTGGAGGCCCCCCCTACTGGGCGCGCCCCCTGTCTCGTGGGCACCTCGTGTGCCTCCCGGACTCCGTTTTCTTGCACGTTACTTCTCTTGGTTGGTAAAAAATCATTATATAATCTCCCGAAGGTTTTGACCACCGTATCACGCAAAAATCCTCTGTTTTCGTTTCGAGCTATTTTTTTGACAGATCTAGAGCATCATGACGTCACCCTCCTTCAACAATGAAGACAAGGATGCTTGGCTATTGAACACAGAGCTAAAAAGAGAAGAACCTGAGGGGATCAACAAGGATGAAGGGATCAAGAAGGCCATGGAGGATCAAGCACCAATGGTGGAAGAAGAAAACATCCCTCAACCTTTAGCTAACCTCTTTACTCCAACTGAGATTGAAGCTTTCAAGATGATTGAGTTAGCTCGCATACAAAACAAGTATCTCACACAGGAAAATATCTTGTTGAAGGATCATATCGCCGGACTCAAGGGCATTATCCGCAAGTTGGAGGAGCTTTTACACTCGATGTGCGATTATCCACCATCATCATCACCACCTTCATCACCTCCGAGGACATAATCACATGGGTATGGGCACTCCCCTTGGAAACTACCAAGCTTGGGGGAGGTGCCCCGGTATCGTATCACCATCACACTCCTATCTTTACCGTTTTATTTAGTTCGATCCTTTTAGTAATATCTTGATCTAGTAGATTGAAGTTTTGGTATGAATTAGTTTTGATTTTTGCTTTGTGTCCTTCTATGTAATCGAGTCCGTGAGCTATCTATAATAAAGATTAGTGTTAAGTCAAGGGCTTTGCTATCTTGCTATGATCTTGAGAAAATAGAAGGAATCAAAAGAATAAAAGAGTTCATATTGATCTTATGGATAGTAATGACTTCACATATAAAGAGTATGAGGCTTAAAAGTTGTTGAGAGTTGACAAACATAGTTTTGGTCATCGTTGCAATTAATAGGAAGTAATAAAGAAATAGAGGTTCTCACCTATAAATAATACTATCTTGGACATCTTTTATGATTGTGAGCACTCATTAAGTATGACATGCTAAAGAGTTGATATTGGACAAGGAAGACAACGTAATGGGTTATGTTTTCTCACATCTCAGTTAAAGTATATTGTCATGGATCATTCAAACATATTGAGCTTGCCTTTCCCCCTCATGCTAGCCAAATTCCTTGCACCAAGTAGTGATACTACTTGTGCTTCCAAATATCCTTAAACCCAGTTTTGCTATGAGAGTCCACCATACCTACCTATGGATTGAGTAAGATCCTTCAAGTAAGTTGTCATGTTGCAAGCAATAAAATTGCTCTCTAAATATGTATGACTTATTAGTGTGGAGAAAATAAGCTTTATACGATCGTGTGATATGGAAGTAATAAAAGCGACAGACTGCATAATAAAGGTTCATATCACAAGTGGCAATATAAAGTGACGTTCTTTTGCATTAAGATTTTGTGCATCCAACCCTAAAAGCACATGACAACCTCTGCTTCCCTCTGCGAAGGGCCTATCTTTTACTTTATGTCTTTTACTTTATGCAAGAGTCAAGGTGATCTTCACCTTTCCCTTTTTCATTTTATCCTTTGGCAAGTACTTCGTGTTGGAAAGATCCCGATATATATATATATATATATATATATATATATATATATATATATATATATATATATATATATATATATCCAATTGGATGTAAGTTAGCATGAACTATTACTGTTGACATCACCCAAAGGTGAATACGTTGGGAGGCGAAATAACAAGCCCCTGTCTTTCTCAGTGTCTGATGAAAACTCCATAACCATAAGTATTGCGTGAGTGTTAGCAATTGTAGAAGACTATATGATAGTTGAGTATGTGGACTTGCTGAAAAGTTCTATTCTTGACTCTTTCCAATGTTCTGATAAATTGCAATTGCTTCAATGACTGAGATTATAGTTTGCTAGTTCTCAATGAAGTTTCTGAACCATACTTGACATTGTGAATAGATTGTTACTTGAGCATAAGAAATCATATGACAAAATCTATATATGTTGCAGTTATAAGAATGATCATGATGCCCTCATGTTCGTATTTTATTTTTATCGACACCTCTTTCTCAAAACATGTGGACATATTTTTCGATATCGGCTTCCGCTTGAGGACAAGTGAGGTCTAAGCTTGGGGGAGTTGATACGTCCATTTTGCATCATGCTTTTATATCGATATTTATTGCATTATGGGATGTTATTACACGTTATGTCACAATACTTATGGCTATTCTCTCTTATTTTACAAGGTTTATCATGAAGAGGGAGAATGTCGGCAGCTGGAATTCTGGCTGGGAAAGGAGCAAATATTGGAAACCTATTCTGCACAGCTCCAAAAATCCTGAAACTCCATGGAAGTCATTTTTGGAATTAATAAGAATTATTGAGCGAAGAAAGTATCAGAGGGGGCCCACACCCTGGCCAGAAGGGTGGGTGGCGCGCCCCCCTACTGGGCGCGCCCCTTGTCTCCTTGGCCCCCTGGTGGCCCTCCGGTGCCCATCTTCTGCTATATGAAGGCTTTTACCCTAGAAAAAATCATAAGCAAGCTTACGTGACGAAACTCTGCCGCCACGAGGCGGAACCTTGGCGTAAACAATCTAGGGCTCCGGCGGAGCTGTTCTGCCGGGGAAACTTCCCTCCGAGAGGGGGAAATCATCACCAACGATCCTCTCATCGGGAGGGGGTCAATCTCCATCAACATCTTCACGAGCACCATCTCCTCTCAAAATCCTAGTTCATCTCTTGTATCCAATCTTGTATCGAAACCACAAATTGGTACATGTGGGTTGCTAGTAGTGTTGATTATTTCTTGTAGTTGATGCTAATTGGTTTACTTGGTGGAAGATCATATATTCAGATCCTTAATGCATATTAATACTCCTCTGAGCATGAACATGAATATGCTTTGTGAGTAGTTACGTTTGTTCCTGAGGACATGGGTGAAGTCTTGCTATTAGTAGTCATGTGAATTTGGTATTCGTTCGATATTTTGATGAGATGTATGTTGTCTTTTCCTCTAGTGGTGTTATGTGAACGTCGACTACATGACACTTCACCATTATTTGGGCCTAGAGGAAGGCATTGGGAAGCAATAAGTAGATGATGGGTTGCTAGAGTGACAGAAGCTTAAACCCTAGTTTATGCGTTGCTTCGTAAGGGGTTGATTTGGATCCACTAGTTTCATGCTATGGTTAGGTTTACCTTAATACTTCTTTTGTAGTTGTGGATGCTTGCAATAGGGGTTAATCATAGGTGGGATGCTTGTCCAAGAAAGGGAAGTACCCAAGCACCGGTCCACCCACATATCAAATTATCAAAGTACTGAACGCGAATCATATGAGCGTGATGAAAACTAGCTTGACGATAATTCCCATGTGTCCTCGGCAGCGCTTTTCTCATTATAAGAAATTGTCCAGGATTGTCCTTTGCTACAAAAAGGATTGGGCCACTTTGCTGCACCTTATTTACTTTCATTGCTTGTTACCCTTTACGAATTATCTTATCACAAAACTATCTGTTACCTACAATTTCAGTGCTTGCAGAGCATACCTTACTGAAAACCGCTTGTCATTCCCTTCTGCTCCTCGTTGGGTTCGACACTCTTACTTATCGAAAGAACTACGATAGATCCCTTATAATTGTGGGTCATCATGCCTCATACTCAGCTTCGTTATTCAAAGAATCAAAGTGAATCTGGAGGACATAGTTGAGCTTGTCTCCTCACGGGGATACTAAGACCACTCCTGCACCAGAGCCATTTAACATCTTGGATCCATCAAATAACATGGTCCAATGTTCCGACTGAATTTGAATCGGCTGTTGTTGTTCTATCCACTCTGCCAGGAAATCTGCAATTGCTTGAGAAGTAATGTCCTTCTTTGCCTCGAATTTGATATCTAAAGGAAGAAGTTCAATCGCCCACTTTGCTACTCGACCAGTTGCATCTCTGTTATTTAGAATCTTTGACAATGGGGTGTCACTGACGACTGAAATTGAGTGATCAGAGAAATAATGAGCAACCTTCTTCGTGGTCAGGTAAATCCCATAAACAAGCTTTTGATAGTGACGATATCTCTGCTTGGATGGGGTTAAGACTTCTGAAATGTAATACATGGGGCGCTGAAATTTGAAGGCCTTGCCTTCTTCTTCCCGCTCGATTGTGAGCGCTGTGCTAACAACTTGTCCAGTGGCTGCGATGTAAAGCAGTAGAGGCTCCTTGCTAACCGGAGCATCAAGCACCGGCTGGGTGGAAAGCAGGGCTTTAAGCTCCTCAAACGCTGCTTCAGCTTCGTCATTCAACTAGAACTTGTCAGACTTATTCATCAATCGGTAAAGAGGCAGTGCCTTTTCACCGAGGCGTGAAATGAATCGGCTCAATGCAGCCAAACACCAGTAAGCTTCTGGACATCATGCACCTGCACTAGGCGTTTCATTCGGAGGATTGTGCCAATCTTCTCTGGATTTGCATCGATCCCTCGTTCAGAAACGAGAAAACCGAGTAATTTTCCGCCTGGGACTCCGAAAGTGCATTTTGATGGATTGAGCTTGATATCATACCTTCTTAGGTTGGCAAAGGTTTCAGCTAGGTCAGTCAGCAGGTCAGAATCTTTGCGTGACTTAACCACTATGTCATCCATGTATGCTTCCACATTCCGACTGATTTGAGTGAGCAGGCACTTCTGAATCATGGCATGAATGTGGCACCGAGATTCTTGAGGCCAAAAGGCATAGTAACATAGCAAAAACACTTGAACGGGGTGATGAAAGCCGTTTTTATCTCATCGGGTCCATACAGTCGGATCTGATGGTACCCGGAATAAGCGTCCAGGAAGGACAGTTGCTCACAACCCGCAGTTGAGTCGACTATCTGGTCGATGCGGGGCAGTGGAAAATGATCTTTCGGGCTGGCCCGATTGATGTGCTTGAAGTCAATGCACATTCAGAGTGATTTGTCTTTCTTGGGAACCATAACAACATTAGCGAGCCACTCAGAGTGGTATATCTCGTGGATGAACTCAGCCGCCAGGAGCCGAGCCACCTCCTCGCCAATGGCCTTTCTCTTCTCCGTGGCGGACCGACGGAGATGCTCCTTAACTGGTTTTACTTTTGGGTCGACTCGCAAACGGTGCTCAGCCAGCTCCCTGGGTACACCTGGCATGTTAGATGGCTTCCATGCAAAGATGTCACAGTTCTCACGGAGGAACTGGATGAGCGCTTCTTCCTATTTGTTGTCAAGTGTCGTCAAGATATCGGTCGGAGCAGCATTGGGGTCGGTTGGGTGAACATGGACTGTCTTGGTCTCGCCGGCCAACTGAAATGCAGACTCCAAGGCAGGCCTCTTAGCACGTAGCCAATCACTCGGATCTGCCATCTTCTAGTACTCTTGAAATTCTACGGCTGCCATCTGCTCATCTGCTATCTTTGCTCCATCCTGAAGGCAGTCTTCTGCTCTTTGATGGTTACCGGAAACTGTTATTACGCCTCTGGGGCCGGGCATCTTCATCTTGAGGTATACATAGCACAGTCGAGCCATAAAGCTAGCATAAGCAGGTCTGCCCAGAATGGCATGATAAACACTCTGGAAATCCACAACCTCAAATGTCAACTTTTCCTTGTGGAAATTATTTTCATCACCGAAAACCACGTCAAGAGTGATCTGGCCGAGTGATTCGGCTTTCTTTCCTGGGATGATCCCATGGAACCGCATGTTGCTCTCGCTGAGTTTGGACATCGGAATGCCCATTCCTTTGAGGGCCTCAGCATATAGAATATTCAAGCCACTGCCGCCATCCATCAGAACCTTGGTCAGTCGGGTGCCTCCCACAACTAGGTCGACCACCAGCGCTTGCCGCCCAAGGGTAGCTACGCGTGCTAGGTGGTCGGACTGGTCAAATGTAATGGGTTTTTTTTGACCACTTCAAATACTTTGGCGTTGCCGAAGCGACCATATTGACCTCTCTGTTAATGACCTTCAGTCGACTTTTGCTCTCAACATCGGCAAAAATCACCAAGGTGGCATTGACATTGGGGTAACCATCATCATCATCCTTATCCTCTTCTTCCTTCTCAGGCTCTTTGTCCTTATCACTGGGTTTACTCTCTCAGAAGCTCTGGATTAGGAGTCGACATTATCGAGTGGTATGCTTGGGGAGGATCAGGTTCCCCTCCTCATCCTTTTTGAATATGACACGGCAAATCCAGCACATAATTTCCTTCCTGGTCCTTCAGCTTCTTAGGGATCCAAGGCCCCTTGGGCTTCCCTTTGAACTTTCCTTGATTCAACACTGCTGCCTCGGCAGGACCTGCTGCCTCAGCCTTTCGCTTCTGCTTCCGACCGGAATTTCCTCCTCCGGCGTCCTGGGTGACTATTTTGTGCTTGCCACTTCAGAGTTGGTCCTCCTCTTCGCCATTAGCATACTTGGTGGCAATCTCCATCATCCAAGTCAAAGACATATCTCCGGTCCGACTGAACTTCAGATTGAGCTCTCTGTAGCAAACGCCTTCCTTGAAGGCACAGACCGCTTGGTGATCAGACACATTCTCCATTGTGTGGTGCAGAGTGATCCATCTTTGGATATAGTCTCTCAAGGTTTCATTCGGTTTCTGCACACAATGCTGCAACTCCGGTAGACCAGCAGATCTCTTGCAGGTGCCCTCAAATATTCTGGTGAACACTCGGGCTAACTCATCCCAACTCAGAATGATCCCAGGGGCCAACTGATTCAGCCAAGCCCTGGCAGAACCTTCAAGCATCAGAGGAAGGTGCTTCATGGCCACCTCATCGCTGCCGCCACCAATGTGCACAGCCACTCGGTAGTCTTCAAGCCAAGTATCGGGCTTCGACTCTCCTGTGAACTTACTGACGCTAGTCGCCAGTATGAAGTTATGGGGGATCTCAGCGGCTCTGATGGCTCTTCCAAAACTCTCTGGGCCGAAAACATGGACTCTGCCTCCACTGGGTCTGTCTCGATCCAGCCCTTCTCTGTATGCTCTGTTCCGGTCGATCAAACCCTGCACAAGGACGGACCTTGCGTCAAAGCCGGGCTCTCTGGGGTTGACTGGAACTCTGTGGTCATTCCCATATGGACGCCTGTCATCATTTTGCCGGGGCGCATATGACCCGTCCCTCGAAAGGGGCGAAGGCGCTCGACGGTAGTTGTCGCGGGCGTATTCATGATCATATTCTCCATGAGTTCTTCCCAAGTACCGATCCTGGTGGTGATCACGACCTCCATGCCGCAAAGGTGACCTAGGACTTTGTGCCGGCTAAGCGGTGTCTGCTCTTACTAATCTGCTATGGATTTTGTTCCGCGACTGAGACACAACGGAGTTCTGGTCTCCTGCCGCTCGGAGCAGCATTCTGATCTGCTTCAAGCCTCTTCCAGCTTCTGAATGGGACGGCTGAATGGACTCAGCAATTCGCGCAGCGGCTGCAAGATTCTGGATCAGAGTGCAGAATACCTGAGTTTCCGATGGAAACAATTGCTGTGGACGCCGACTGGACTCGGGGATCAGTCGACGGGCACGCTCATCGAGAGAATGTTGGAGATTCTCCAGACGAGTGCGTTCAGCCAGAGTGGCCAGGCGCACCGCCTCCAAGGCCCGGGCCTCGGCGGTTTCCCCTATGATGGGGGTCTGGAGAGCTTCCACGTTGCGGCAATGCAGCTCCTCCCTCTACTGCGAGCTAAGAGGTTGGGGCTGATACTCTTCATGGCCGAGTGACGGGCCAGCGCTTCCGTCATCGCTGCGACGAAAACCAGGCGGGCCACGATGGGAGTCGACCATGAGGACCTCCACCACGGGGTCACAACTCCCTCTTCAGAGAAGGTATCTGCAAAATCAGTCGACATGTCGACTGATCCGCAAGGAAACACGTCGGGCTCAATCGCCACGACTTGAGGGGTGAACTCCTGATGAGCCACCGCGTGTCTCACCCACCGCTGGAGCCGCAAACACCCAGACCGCTTGTGGCGGCGTCCAGCGGAGTGAGATGACGACGTGATGACCGACTGGTACGGAGAAGACGGCTGCCGAAGGAGGATGCCGCAGGAACTCGCGCGGAAGTGTGCCGAGCCACGAGCCGGGAGAGCCTCGACATCGAGGGGGGCTTCCTGGAGCCAGGCTGAGTCGTCGGCGATGAAAGTGAGTGCGTCGAGTCGGAACTCACAGCCCATGACCAAACCGCCGCCGGAAACCATGCTGATGAAGATCGAAGAAAATGCAACCTCGCCAGAAGTCGCTAAGACGCTTTGCCCCATGGTGGGCGCCAACTGTTGTGGTTCTAAGTCTGACAGTAAGTATAGGGGATACGAATGAGGAGGCAAGGTCCTAGCTACGGTAAGATTGTACGCAAGTGTTTACGAGTTCAAGCCCCTCTCAGAGGAGGTAAAAGCCCTACGTCTCGGTGCCCGGAGGCGGTCGACTGGATTATGAGAGTGTGTGTTACAGGGGGTGCCAACCCTTGTGCAAGAGGAGGGGTGGCTTATATAGAGTGCGCCAGGACCCTAGCCATCCTCCGTTACAAGGAGTTTAATGTATGTAAAGATGGGGTGTTGCGGATAACGCCAACCATAAAGTTCTATTAATGATCTTAAATACTACGGAGTGAACACCTGACCATTGCTGTTCTGGTCGACTCTTGGTCTTCGATAGGTCGAGTGATTTCTTGTATGGTCGAGTGATTGACCGGTCGTGTGACATCAGGAAGGAAGGGTACCCGAGTGACTGACTCATCGAGTGGATTGCACTCGATGCCTTCGTTGGGCACTCCTTGTTGTCTCTTGAGCTTCTTTTCTTCTAGGGTAGTGACCTTGGGTAGGGCGTATAGGCCAGGCTTGTGACCATACCCTAGGTCTGTATCATCATCAGTATCGATACTGTTACAGAGCGGACTGAAAAACATGAGTGCATGCTTGTTTAGTTGCATCATCTTTTGGATCCAACTTGAACCTCATCTGTTGAAAAAAGAATGTGAGTCTTATTAGGAGGAAGCTAGAAAGTATGGGACAGAGCAAGACAATATTACTAATTGCGATGAATAACATTACTTACGGATAAATGGTCAAGGAAGGTGTTAAACTGGGTATTGTCTTTCTCATTCCTGTACTGGATCCACGTTGGGAGGATACGTGCATGACACCTAACGGCAACGGCTGCCTCTGATAACAACTTGGCTGACTCTGTAGCATCATGTGCCCTTTTTAAACCTGCCTCAAAATGGATCTCCATTCTTCCTCCTTTAGATTTTGTTAATTTGTCAAGCATTATCCCTGATGTCTGTTTCCGCTTGCGCCGTGGTGCTAGTTCAACAACGAATATGGAAAGTGTTAGTGTACATCAAATTGTGAGAGTACATATAAAGGAGCATGCAATTGTAACCTGACTCGGTCAGGTACCGTCTTGGTGTTGATGCTCATGAGGTTCATCTAATCTTGCCAAGTCCTGTTGTGTCACCAATGCTTCCGAAGTAGTGTTAGGTGTGAAGGAAGCTTGGGAACTAGCCAATTCCGGAGCAAACGAACGAGTAACTCGTTGAGATGCTGGTATAGTTGAAGCGAATGTTGCAGCTGGTGGAGCAGGTGATACTGTGTTTGTAGATTTAGCCGGTGGACTTGGACCTTCTACTACACTATAAGTACCAGCAGAATCTCGACGGCAGATCCTTTTCCGTTTCACCCGACGAGTAACACCACTCCCTATTATATTATTTTCCTTGTTCTTTTTTGAATTTGCCATGTCAAGCCGTACCCACAACACAAAAGAATAAAATCGCTCTTCAGAACTCATTGATGCATGATACAAACAAGCAATACTTTGATGTAAGATAACCGTATGAGGATGGAATATGTAAGAAAAATAGGACGGCATGACATGTTCACAGCTACGATGTGTAAACTAAGCAGAAGGATTTTCAAGAAAATAGAAGTAATGCAAGCTAGACACCATATGAAAGATGCAACCAATATTACTCTGCCAAGTTAAAAGTGTCTTGTCATAAGTGGCAATTCGAAAAATTAGAAGCAGTACAACATAGAAATCAATGCAAGATGCAACCACTATCAAACTGCCATGTTAAAAGCGTCCAATCATGAGTGACTGATGCGGGATACGCAACAACAGTACTTTGATGTAAGATCATGGTATGATAGATAGATGCAGTGTATTCTAGACACAGAAAGCCATGTCATATGCACATGTATAACGTACAAACTCAGCAGGTGCAATTTACTCAAAATAGAAGAAATATAGGCTAGACAACAGATGCAACATGAAACCAATTGTCACACTATCAACTTAGAGCAAGCACCTGCGATGGTGGAGTATGGGAGATCAACTCATCATGTAGACTTGGGACTTCAACTTCATTAGCAGTAGCAGTGGCAAATCTAGAGAGTCTCTGTTTGCGTCGATGCGGAGGACCACGAACATCCCCTAACTTACTCTTTTCCTTCCTATTTTCTGATATTGCCTTACGAAGTAAAAACCACAAGAAGATGAATAAAATTAGCTCTGCATAACTGGTTGATGCATGATGCAGACGAACACTACTTTGATGTAAGGTAAGCGCAGGATAGGAGGATGGAATATATACAAAAAAAGACAGCGTTTCATATTCACACGTACGATAGGAGGATGGAATATGTATAAAAAACAGTAAGCGGAAGGCATTTCAACAAAATTAGAAGGAATGAAAGTTAGGCACCATATGAACATGCAACCAATATCACTCTATCAGGTAAAAAGTGTCTCGTCGTAAGTGCCATTTCAAGAAATTAGAAGCAGTACAAGCTAGAAGACAATGCAAGATGCAACCTACATCACAGTCCCAAGTTAAATGTGTCTTATTAAGTCATCATTGCAGGTATAAGTTGTAAGCTACGCAGATGCAATTCAACATAATCAGAAGCAATACAAACTAGACATCATACGGAAAACGCAACCACATATAACAGTTCCAAGTTAGAGCAAGCACCTGTGATGGTGGAGTAGGGGAGATGTGCTCATCATGTACACGTATGTTCTAGAAACAGGAACACGTGTCATATTCACAGGCATTATGTGTAAAGTAAGCAGATGCAATTCAACAAAGTTAGAAGCAATACAAGCTAGACATCATACGCAACATGCAACCACATATAATAGTGCCAAGTTAGAGCAAGCACCTGTTATGGTGGAGTAGGGGAGATGCACTCATCATCTACACAGCTACGTTGACTGTCCAGCCTTGTGTTGTCTTGCGAATCTTGTTGGGAGGATGGCGGAGTAGAATCTGTAGAGACCCCCTGTTTGAGTTGCTCCGAAGGACCACCATCATCCACCGCCGGACTAATTTCCTTCCGCTGTAATGATTTTGCATTGTGAAGTCAAACCGATAAGAAAAAGGAATAAAATTCGCTCTTCAGAACTCATTCATGCATGATACTAACAAACACTATTCTGATGAAAGGAAAACACATGATGCAAGGATGGAATATGTAATCTGAACCCAAGAAAGTTGTTGAAGCCTTCATGGAACCTGAATGGATTCAAGCTATGCAAGAAGAGCTTCAATAGTTCGAGTTGAACAATGTATGGGAATTGGTCAAGCATCCTGATCCTCGCAAGCACAATATCATAGGCACCAAATGGATCTATCGCAACAAACAAGATGAGCATGGTCAAGTTGTTAGAAACAAGGCTCATCTAGTTGCTCAAGGTTACACTCAAGTAGAAGGGATTGACTTCGATGAAACATTGGCTCTCGTGGCTAGTCTTGAAGCCATTCGCATACTGCTAGCCTATGCCAACCATCACAACATTCTTCTGTACCAAATAGATGTGAAGAGTGCCTTTCTCAATGGCAAGATTGAAGAAGAAGTGTATGTTGCACAACCACCTAGCTTTGAAGATCCAAAACATCCTGATATGGTATACAAGCTCAACAAGGCACTGTATGGCCTCAAACAAGCTCCTCACGCTTGGTATGACACACTCAAAGACTTCCTGAAGAGCAAAGGCTTCAAACCTGGTTCTCTAGATCCTACACTCTTCATGAAGACATATGATTGTGAACTGTTTGGGTGCCAAATCTATGTGGATGACATTATGTTCGGCTGCACTGACAAGAGATACAGTGATGAGTTTGGGCACATGATGCAAGAGCAATATCAGATGTCCATGATGGGTGGGCTGAAATTTTTCCTCGGTCTTCAAATCCGTTAGCAGAGCAACGACATCTTCATATCATAAGAAAAATACCTCAAAGATTGCCTGAAGAAGTTTGAAATGCAAGACTGCAAAGGATACACAACGCCAATGCCAACCAAAAGACATCTGGGCCCCGACGACAATGGTAAAGAGTTTGATCAAAAGGTATACCGCTCCATGATTGGTTCTTTACTATATTTATGTGCATCTAGGCCAGATATAATGCTTAGCATTTGCATGTGTGCCTGATTCCAAGTGGCACCAAAAGAATTGCATCACTTAGCTGTGAAGCGAATTCTTCGATATTTGGCTTACACCACAAAACTAGGACTATGGTATCCAAAGGGCTTAGAGTTTGATCTAGTTGGATTCTCGGATGCTGATTATGCTGGTGACAAGGTTGATCGCAATTCCACATCAGGCACATGTCACTTTCGGGACCATTAGCCTTAGACGCACATGTCACTCTCGGGTAGGGGGTCCCGAACTGTGCTGGGGACACAATGTTTACCCAGGT
Organism: Triticum timopheevii; assembly: GCA_963921465.1. Classification (NCBI taxonomy): domain Eukaryota; kingdom Viridiplantae; phylum Streptophyta; class Magnoliopsida; order Poales; family Poaceae; genus Triticum; species Triticum timopheevii. The sequence continues at coordinate 283,452,975 of OY997270.1, read as the reverse complement.
TCAGGCCCTCTTGATGGAGGTAATACCCTACTTCCTACTTCATTGATCTTGATGATATGAGTATTACAAGAGTTGATCTAGCACGAGATCGTAGAGGCTAAACCCTAGAAGCTAGCCTATGATTCTGACTGTTCTTGGTCCTACGGACTAAATCCTCCGGTTTATATAGACATCGGAGGGGGCTAGGGTTACACAGAGTCGGTTACAGAGAAGGAGATCTGCATATCCAAATTGCCAGCCTTGCCTTCCACGCAAAGGAGAGTCCCACCCGGACATGGGATGAAGTGTTCAATCTTGTATCTTCATAGTCCAACAGTCCGGCCAAAGTACATAGTCCGGCTGTCCGAGGACCCCCTAATACAGGACTCCCTCAATAGCCCCTGAACCAGGCTTCAATGATGATGAGTCGGGCACACAGATTGTCTTCGGCATATCAAGGTGGGTTCCTTCTCCGAATACTCCATAGAAGATCTTGAACACAAGGGTCGTGTCCGGCTCTGCAAAATAATTTCCACATACCACTGTAGAGAGCAAAATATTCCACAAATCTAATCTGCTGACAACTTTTCATAGCGTGACATCACACCATGGCCCGGTCATTATTCGAACCATTTTTCTCAACCTGCCACCGCACATATCGCGAGGTGGCTTTATTGGCACGTCTTGTCGAGGCAGAGATCGTGTCCCCTTATCACGGGTTTCTCATCAATACAGGTGTGGGTAACCCAACCGCGCCATCAACGCGGCGCTTGGGGAATAAGGGAGTTTACCGGGCAAGTGGGGAGGCGCAGGATCCCTGCTGCCTTTATAAGGAGATAAGGACTCCCTTTTTCACCCACACCTTCTTCTTCCTCTGTTCATCCATTCCCCCTCGCTCGAGCTCCAGCGCCCAAGCGTTCGTCTTCTCCGCCCACAAAGGTCTTTCGAAAATGTCCGGAGCCGGAGAAGAAGGCAAGTGGATGGCCTCTACCAGAAGGATATCAAAAAGCTTCGGGAGGTCGGGTATCTGGCCAAGAAAATCAGCCACCATCTTCTGACGACTCGACAGATCGTCCCTACTCCAGAATCCCATGAGAGGGTTGTATTCCTCCCTCATTTTGTCCGCGGGCTAGGGTTTCCCCTCTACCCATTCGTTCACTGCATCATGTATTATTACGGGATCGATTTTTATGATCTTGTTGGGGAACGTAGCAATTTCAAAATTTTCCTACGCACACGCAAGATCATGGTGATGCATAGCAACGAGAGGGGGACTATATCTTCATACCCTTGAAGATTGCTAAGCGGAAGCGTTTATCAACGCGGTTGATGTAGTCGTACGTCTTCACGATCTGACCGATCCAAGTACCGAACGCACGGCACCTCCGAGTTCTGCACACGTTCAGCTCGATGACGTCCTCGCCTTCTCGATCCAGCAAGACGGGCGAAGTAGTAGATGAGTTTCGGCAGCACGACGGCATGGCGACGGTGTTGGCAAAGAACAATCTCTGCAGGGCTTCGCCTAAGCACTACAGAAACTATGACGAAGGATAAACTAGAGGGGATGGGGTTGCCGGCACACGGCTTGGTGTTTCTTGATGTGTCCTTGGTGCTAGCCCTGCCCCTCTATTTATATGTTGAGCCTTGCGGTCAAAACTTGGAGTAAAAGCCTCCACAAAGTCGGTTTCACCCGAAAAGCAAGAGTCCTTCTCGGACTCCAGGGCTAGACGCCAGGGTTCCCGGCGTCTGGACCCAGACGCCAGGGACCCTGGCGTCTGGCCCCTGGACTCCGCAAAATTTCCTTTTGCGCTTTCCAAAAACCTTGTGGCTTTCCCCTTTGGCCCAAATAACGTGTTCTCGTACCCAAACATTTCGGGAACATCCGGAACCCCTTCCGGTGAATTCCGGAACCCTTCCGGAGATCAAACACTATTATCCCGTATATCAAACTTTATCTCCGGACCATTCCGGAGTTCCTCGTCATGTCCATGATCTCATCCGGGACTCCGAACAACATTCGGTTACCAACATACATAACTCATATAATACTATATCATCAAAGAAACGTTAAGCGTGCGGACCCTACAGGTTCGATAACTATGTAGACATGACCGAGACATGTTTCTGGTCAATAACCAATAGCGGGACCTGGATGCCCATATTGGCTCCCACACATTCTACGAAGATCTTTATCGGTCAAACCGCATAACAACATACGTTGTTCCCTTTGTCATCGGTATGTTACTTGCCCGAGATCCGATCGTCGGTATCTCAATACCTAGTTCAATCTCGTTACCGGCAAGTCTCTTTACTCGTTATGTAATGCATCATTCCATAACTAACTCTTTAGCTACATTGCTTGCAAGGCTTATAGTGATGTGCATTACCGAGAGGGCCCAGAGATACCTCTCCGACAATCGGAGTGACAAATCCTAATCTCGAAATACGCCAACCCAACATGTACCTTCGGAGACACCTGTAGAGCTCCTTTATAATCACCCAGTTACGTTGTGACATTTGGTAGCACACAAAGTGTTCCTCCGGTAAACGGGAGTTGCATAATCTCATAGTTGTAGGAACATGTATAAGTCATGAAGAAAGCAATAGCAACATACTAAATGATCAAGTGCTAAGCTAACAGAATGGGTCAAGTCAATCACATCATTCTCCTAATGATGTGATCCCGTTAATCAAATGATAACGCATGTCTATGGTTAGGAAACTTAACCATCTTTGATTAACGAGCTAGTCAAGTAGAGGCATACTAGTGACACTATGTTTGTCTATGTATTCACACATGTATTATGTTTCCGGATGATACAGTTCTAGCATGAATATTAAACATTTATCATGAAATAAGGAAATAAATAATAACTTTATTATTGCCTCTAGGGCATATTTCCTTCAGTCTCCCACTTGCACTAGAGTCAATAATCTAGTTCACATCGCCATGTGATTTAACACCAATATTCATATCTGTATATGATTAACACCCATAGTTCACATCGTCGCGTGACCAACACCCAAAGGGTTTACTAGAGTCAATAATCTAGATCACATCGCTATGTGATTAACACCCAAAGAGTACTAAGGTGTGATCATGTTTTGCTCGTGAGAGAAGCTTAGTCAACGGGTCTGTCACATTCAGAGCTGTATGTATTTTGCAAATATTCTATGTCTACAATGCTCTGCACGGGGCTACTCTAGCTAATTGCTCCCACTTTCAATATGTATCCAGATTGAGACTTAGAGTCATCTGGATCAGTGTGAAAGCTTGCACCAATGTAACTCTTTACGACGGGCTCTTTTATCACCTCGATAATCGAGAAATATTTCCTTAGTCCTCACGAAGGATATTCTTGACCAATGTCCAGTGATCTACTCCTAGATCACTATTGTACTCCCTTGGCGAATACAGAGCAAGGTATACAATAGGTCTGGTACATAGTATAGCATACTTTATAGAACCTATGACTGAGGCATAGGGAATGACTTTCATTCTCTTTTCTATTTTCTGCCGTGGTCGGGATTTGAGTCTTACTCAATTTCACACCTTTGCAACACAGGCAAGAACTCTTTCTTTGACTGTTCCATTTTGAACTATTGCAAAATCTTAACAAGGTATGTACTTATTGAAAAACTTATCAAGCGTCTTGATCTATCTCAATAGATCTTGATGCTCAATATGTAAGTTGCTTTACTGAGGTCTTTCTTTTAAAGAACTCCTTTCAAATACTCCTTTATGCTTTCCAGAAAAATTCTGGCCCTCTTGATGGAGGTAGTACCCTACTTCCTGCTTGATTGGTCTTGATGATATGAGTATTACAAGAGTTGATCTACCACGAGATCGTAGAGGCTAAACCCTAGAAGCTAGCCTATGATTCTGACTGTTCTTGGTCCTACGGACTAAACACTCCGGTTTATATAGACATCGGAGGGGGCTAGGGTTACACAGAGTCGGTTATAGAGAAGGAGATCTGCATATCCGAATTGCCAGCCTTGCCTTCCATGCAAAGGAGAGTCCCACCCGGACACGGGATGAAGTCTTCAATCTTGTATCTTCATAGTCCAACAGTCTGGCCAAAGTACATAGTCCGGCTGTCCGAGGACCCCCTAATACAGGACTCCCTTAGTAGCCCTAAACCAGGCTTCAATGACGATGAGTCGGGCGCGCAGATTGTCTTCGGCATTGCAAGGTGGGTTCCTTCTCTGAATACTCCATAGAAGATCTTGAACACAAGGGTCGTGTCCGGCTCTACAAAATAATTTCCACATACCACTGTAGAGAGCAAAATATTCCACAAATCTAATCTGCTGACAACTTTTCATAGCGTGACATCACGCCACGACCCGGTCATTATTTGAACCGTTTTTCTCAACCTGCCACCGCACATATCGCGAGGTGGCTTTATTGGCATGTCTTGTCGAGGCAGAGATCGTGTCCCCTTATCACGGGATTCTCATCAATACGGGTGTGGGTAACCCAACCGCACCATCAACGCGACGCTTGGGGAATAAGGGAGTTTACTAGGCAAGTGGGGAGGCGCAGGATCCCTGCTGCCTTTATAAGGAGATAAGGACTCCCTTCTTCACCCACACCTTCTTCTTCCTCTGTTCATCCATTCCCCCTCGCTCGAGCTCCAGAGCCCAAGCGCTCGTCTTCTCCGCCCACAAAGGTCTTTCGAAAATGTCCGGAGCCGGAGAAGAAGGCAAGTGGATGGCCTCTACCGTCGGGGAGAAGGATATCAAAAAGCTTCGGGAGGTCGGGTATCTGGCCAAGAAAATCAGCCACCATCTTCCGACGACTGGACAGATCGTCCCTACTCCAGAACCCCACGAGAGGGTTGTATTCCTCCCTCATTTTGTCCGCGGGCTAGGGTTTCCCCTCTACCCATTCGTTCGCGGCATCATGTATTATTACGGGATCGATTTTTATGATCTTGTTGGGGAACGTAGTAATTTCAAAATTTTCCTACGCACACGCAAGATCATGGTGATGCATAGCAACGAGAGGGGGACTGTATCTTCATACCCTTGAAGATTGCTAAGCGGAAGCGTTTATCAACGCGGTTGATGTAGTCGTACATCTTCACGATCTGACCGATCCAAGTACCAAACGCACGGCACCTCCGAGTTCTGCACACGTTCAGCTCGATGACGTCCTCGCCTTCTCGATCCAGCAAGACGGGCGAAGTAGTAGATGAGTTTCGGCAGCATGACAGTGTGCCGACGGTGTTGGCAAAGAACAATCTCTGCAAGGCTTCGCCTAAGCACTACAGAAACTATGACGAAGGATAAACTAGAGGGGATGGGGTTGCCGGCACACGGCTTGGTGTTTCTTGATGTGTCCTTGGTGCTAGCCCTGCCCCTCTATTTATATGTTGAGCCTTGCGGTCGAAACTTGGAGTAAAAGCCTCCACAAAGTCGGTTCCACCCGAAAAGCAAGAGTCCTTCTCGGACTCCAGGGCCAGACGCCAGGGTTCCCGGCGTCTGGACCCAGATGCCACGGACCCTGGCGTCTGGCCCCTGGACTCCGCAAAACTTCCTTTTGTGCTTTCCAAAAACCTTGTGGCTTTCCCCTTTGGCCCAAATAACGTGTTCTCGTACCCAAACATTTCGGGAACATCCGGAACCCCTTCCGGTGAATTCCGGAACCCTTCCGGAGATCAAACACTATTATCCCGTATATCAAACTTTATCTCCGGACCATTCCGAAGTTCCTCGTCATGTCCATGATCTCATCCGGGACTCCGAACAACATTTGGTTACCAACATACATAACTCATATAATACTATATCATCAAAGAAACGTTAAGCGTGCGGACCCTACGGGTTCGAGAACTATGTAGACATGACCGAGACACATTTCTGGTCAATAACCAATAGCGGGACCTGGATGCCCATATTGGCTCCCACACATTCTACGAAGATCTTTATCGGTCAAACCGCATAACAACATACGTTGTTCCCTTTGTCATCGGTATGTTACTTGCCCGAGATTCGATCGTCGGTATCTCAATACCTAGTTCAATCTCGTTACCGGCAAGTCTCTTTACTCGTTATGTAATGCATCATTCCATAACTAACTCTTTAGCTACATTGCTTGCAAGGCTTATAGTGATGTGCATTACCGAGAGGGCCCAGAGATACCTCTCCGACAATCGGAGTGACAAATCCTAATCTCGAAATACGCCAACCCAACATGTACCTTCGGAGACACCTGTAGAGCTCCTTTATAATCACCCAGTTACGTTGTGACGTTTGGTAGCACACAAAGTGTTCCTCCGGTAAACGGGAGTTGCATAATCTCATAGTTGTAGGAACATGTATAAGTCATGAAGAAAGCAATAGCAACATACTAAATGATCAAGTGCTAAGCTAACAGAATGGGTCAAGTCAATCACATCATTCTCCTAATGATGTGATCCCGTTAATCAAATGATAACGCATGTCTATGGTTAGGAAACTTAACCATCTTTGATTAACGAGCTAGTCAAGTAGAGGCATACTAGTGACACTATGTTTGTCTATGTATTCACACATGTATTATGTTTCCGGATAATACAGTTCTAGCATGAATATTAAACATTTATCATGAAATAAGGAAATAAATAATAACTTTATTATTGCCTCTAGGGCATATTTCCTTCAGTCTCCCACTTGCACTAGAGTCAATAATCTAGTTCACATCGCCATGTGATTTAACACCAATATTCATATCTGTATATGATTAACACCCATAGTTCACATCGTCATGTGACCAACACCCAAAGGGTTTACTAGAGTCAATAATCTAGTTCACATCGCTATGTGATTAACACCCAAAGAGTACTAAGGTGTGATCATGTTTTGCTCGTGAGAGAAGCTTAGTCAGTGGGTCTGTCACATTCAGAGCTGTATGTATTTTGCAAATATTCTATGTCTATAATGCTCTGCACGGGGCTACTCTAGCTAATTGCTCCCACTTTCAATATGTATCCAGATTGAGACTTAGAGTCATCTGGATCAGTGTGAAAGCTTGCACCGATGTAACTCTTCACGACGGGCTCTTTTATCACCTCCATAATCGAGAAATATTTCCTTAGTCCTCACGAAGGATATTCTTGACCAATGTCCAGTGATCTACTCCTAGATCACTATTGTACTCCCTTGGCGAATACAGAGCAAGGTATACAATAGGTCCGATACATAGTATAGCATACTCTATAGAACCTATGACTGAGGCATAGGGAATGAATTTCATTCTCTTTTCTATTTTCTGCCGTGGTCGGGATTTGAGTCTTACTCAATTTCACACCTTTGCAACACAGGCAAGAACTCTTTCTTTGACTGTTCCATTTTGAACTATTTCAAAATCTTAACAAGGTATGTACTTATTGAAAAACTTATCAAGCGTCTTGATCTATCTCAATAGATCTTGATGCTATATATGTAAGTAGCTTTACTGAGGTCTTTCTTTTAAAGAACTCCTTTCAAATACTCCTTTATGCTTTCCAGAAAAATTCTACATCATTTCTGATCAACAATATGTTACTCACATATATTTATCAGAAAGGCGGTAGTGCTCCCACTCACTTTATTGTAAATACAGGCTTCACCGCAAGTCTGTATAAAACTATATGCTTTGATCAACTTATCAAAGCGTATATTCCAACTCTGAGATGCTTGCACCAGTCCATAGATGGATCGCTGGAGCTTGCACATTTTGTTAGCACCTTTAGGATTGACAAAATCTTCTGGTTGCATCATATACAACTCTTCTTTAAGAAAACTATTACGGAATGCAGTTTTGACATCCCTTTGCCAGATTTCATAAAATGTGGCAATTGCTAACATGATTCGGACAAACTTAAGCATCGCTACAGTTGAGAAAATATCTTGGTAGTCAACACCTTGAACTTGTCGAAAACCTTTTTGCGACAAGTCGAGCTTTGTAGATAGTAACACTACTATCAGTGTCTGTCTTCCTCTTGAAGATACATTTATACAATATGGCTTGCCGATCATCGGGCAACTCCACCAAAGTCCACACTTTGTTCTCATACATGGATACCATCTCAGATTTCATGGCCTCAAGCCATTTCGCAGAATCTGGGCTCATCATTGCTTCCTCATAGTTCGTAGGTTCATAATGGTCTAGTAACATGACTTCCAGAACAGGATTACCGTACCACTCTGGTGCCGACTATACTTTGGAAGACCTACGAGGTTTTGTAGTAACTTAATATGAAGTTTCATGATCATCATCATTAGCTTCCTCACTAATTGGTGTAGGAATCACTGGAACTGATTTCTGTGATGAACTACTTTCCAATTCGGGAGAAGGTACAAATTACCTTATCAAGCTCTACCTTCCTCCCACTCACTTCTTTCGAGAGAAATTCCTTCTCTAGAAAGGATCCATTCTTAGCAGTGAATGTTTTGCCTTTGGATCTGTGATAGAAGGTGTACCCAACAGTTTCCTTTGGGTATTCTATGAAGACGCACTTCTCCGATTTGGGTTCGAGCTTATCAGGTTGAAACCTTTTTCACATAAGCATCGCAACTCCAAACTTTAAGAAACGACAGCTTAGGTTTACTGCTAAACCATAGTTCATACGGTGTCGTCTCAATAGATTTAGATGGTGCCCTATTTAAAGTGAATGCAGCTATCTCTAATGCATAACCCCAAAATGATAGTGGTAAATTGGTAAGATACATCATAGATCGCACCATATCCAATAAAGTGTGGTTATGATGTTCGGACACACCATTACGCTGTGGTGTTCCATGTGGCGTGAACTGTGAAACTATTCCACATTATTTAAAATGAAGGCCAAACTCGTAACTCAAATATTATTCTCTATGATCAGATTGTAGAAACTTTATTTTCTTGTTACGATGATTCCCCACTTCACTCTGAAATTTCTTGAACTTTTCAAATGTTTCAGACTTGTGCTTCATTAAGTAGATATACGCATATCTGCTCAAATCATCTGTGAAGGTCCGAAAATAACGATACCCGCCACGAGCATCAACACTCATTGGACCGCATACATCGATATGTATTATTTCCAACAAGTTAGTAGCTCGTTCCATTGTTCCGGAGAACGGAGTTTTAGTCATCTTGCCAAAAAGGCACGGTTCGCAAGCATCAAATGATTCATAACCAAGTTATTCCGAAAATCCATCTTTATGGAGTTTCTTCATGCGCTTTACACCGATATGACCCAAACGGCAGTGCCACAAATAAGTTGCACTATCATTATTAACTTTGCATCTTTTGGCATCAACATTATGAATATGTGTATCACTATGATCAAGATTTAATACACCATCACCATTGGGTGTATGACCGTAGAAGGTTTTATTCATGTAAACAGGATAACAATTTATTCTCTATCTTAGATGAATAATCGTATCGCAATAAACATGAACTTATCATATTTATGCTCAACACAAACACCAAATAACATTTATTTAGGTTTAACACTAATCTCAAAAATATAGGGAGTGTGTGATGATGATCATATCAATCTTGGGACTACTTCCAACACTCATCATCACTTCCCCTTCAACTAGTCTATGTTTATTATGTAACTCTTGTTTCGAGTTACTAATCTTAGCAACCGAACAAGTATCAAATACTCAGGGGCTACTATAAACACTAGTAAGGCACACATCAACAACCTGTATATCGAATATACCCTTGTTCACTTTGCCATCCTTATTATCAACCAAATATTTAGGGCATTTTCGTTTCCAGTGACCATTTCCTTTGCAGTGTAAGCACTCAGTTTCAGGCTTTGGTCCAGCTTTGGGCTTCTTCGTGGGAGTGACAACTTGCTTGTCATTCTACTTGAAGTTCCCTTTCTTTCCCTTTGCCCTTTTCTTGAAACTAGTGTTCTTGACAATCATCAACACTTGATGCTCTTTATTTATTTCTACCTTCGTCGATTTCAACATCACGAAGAGCTCGGGAATCGTTTTCGTCATCCCTTGCATACCATAGTTCATCACGATGTTCTAGCAACTTAGTGATGGTGAATAGAGAATTCTGTTAATCACTCTCTTATCTGGAAGATTAACTCCCACTTGATTCAAGCAATTGAAGTACCCAGACAATCTGAGCACATGCTCACTAGTTGAGCGATTCTCCTCCATCTTTTAGCTATAGAACTTGTTGGAGACTTCATATCTCTCAACTCGGGTATTTGCTTGAAATATTAACTTCAATTCTTGGAACATCTCATATGGTCCATGACATTCAAAACGTCTTTGAAGTCCCGATTCTAAGCTGTTTAAGCATGGTGCACTAAACTAGTAGTCATCATATTGAGCTAGCCAAACGTTCATAATGTCTGCATCTGCTCCTTCAATATGGCTATCACCTAGCGGTGCATTAAGGACATAATTCTTCTGTGCAGCAATGAGGATAAACCTCAAATCACGGATCCAATCCGCATCATTGCTACTAACATCTTTCAACACAATTTTCTCTAGGAACATATCAAAATAAACATATGAAAGCAACAATGTGAGCTATTGATCTACAACATAATTTGCAAAATACTACCAGGACTAAGTTCATGATAAATTTAAGTTCAATTAATCATATTACTTAAGAACTCCCACTTAGACAGACATATCTCTAGTCATCTAAGTGATCACGTGATCCAAATCAACTAAACCATGTCCGATCATCACGTGAGATGGAGTAGTTTTCAATGGTGAACATCACTATGTTGATCATATATATTATATGATTCACGCTCGACCTTTAGGTCTCTGTGTTCCGAGGCCATATTTGTATATGCTAGGCTCGTCAAGTTTAACCTGAGTATTCCGTGTCTAGAACTGTTTTGCACCCGTTGTATTTGAACGTAGAGCCTATCACACCCGATCATCACATGGTGTCTCAGCACGAAGAACTTTCGCAACGGTGCATACTCAGGGAGAACACTTCTTGATAATTAATGAGAGATCATCTTATAATGCTACCGTCAATCAAAGCAAGATAAGATGCATAAAGGATAAACATCACATGCAATCAATATAAGTGATATGATATGGCCATCATCATCTTGTGCTTGTGATCTCCATCTTCGAAGCATCGTCGTGATCACCATCGTTACCGGTGCGACACCTTGATCTCCATCGTAGCATCGTTGTCATTACGCCATCTATTGCTTCTACGACTATCGCTACCGCTTAGTGATAAAGTAAAGCAATTACAGGGCGTTTGCATTTCATACAATAAAGCGACAACCATATGGCTCCTGCCAGTTGCCGATAACTCGGTTACAAAACATGATCATCTCATACAATAAAATATAGCATCACGTCTTGACCATATCACATCACAACATGCCCTGCAAAAACAAGTTAGACGTCCTATACTTTGTTGTTGCAAATTTTACGTGGCTGCTACAGGCTTAGCAAGAACCGTTCTTACCTACGCATCAAAACCACAAGGATAGTTTGTCAAGTTGATGATGTTTTAACCTTCGCAAGGACCAAGCGTAGCCACACTCGGTTCAACTAAAGTGAGAGAGACAGACACCCGCCGGTCACCTTTAAGCAATGAGTGCTCGTAGTGGTGAAACCAGTCTCGCGTAAGCGTATGCGTAATGTCGGTCCAGGCCGCTTCATCTCACAATACCGCCGAACCAAAGTATGACATGATGGTAAGCAGTATGACTTGTATCGCCCACAACTCACTTGTGTTCTACTCGTGCAAATAACATCAACGCATAAAACGTAGGCTCGGATGCCACTGTTGGGGAACGTAGTAATTTCAAAAAAAATCCTACGCACACGCAAGATCATGGTGATGCATAGCAACGAGAGGGGGAGTGTATCTTCATACCCTTGAAGATCGCTAAGCGGAAGCGTTTATCAATGCGGTTGATGTAGTCGTACGTCTTCAAGATCCGACCGATCCAAGTACCGAACGCACGGCACCTCCGAGTTCTGCACACGTTCAGCTCGATGACGTCCTCGCATTCTCGATCCAGCAAGACGGGCGAAGTAGTAGATGAGTTTCAGCAGCACGACGGTGTGGTGATGGTGTTGGCAAAGAACAATCTCCGCAGGGCTTCGCCTAAGCACTACGGAAACTATGACGGAGGATAAACTAGAGGGGACGGGTGAGGGAGTCTTGGATAAAGGGGTATCCGGACAGCCGGACTGTGTACAACGTCCGGACTATTGAAGCGTGGAGATACAAGACTCAAGACTTTGGCCCGTGTCCGGATGGGACTTTCCTTGGCGTGGAAGGCAAGCTTGGCGATCCGGATATTATATTTCCTTCCTTGTAACCGACTCCATGTAAACCCTAGCCCTCTCCGGTGTCTATATAAACTGGAGAGGTTGATCCTTAGAAGGCCGATCACAATTACACTCATACCATCATAGGCTAGCTCCTAGGGTTTAGCCTCTACGATCTCGTGGTAGATCTACTCTTGTACTACCCATATCATCAATATTAATAAAGCAGGAAGTAGGGTTTTACCTCCATCGAGAGGGCCCAAACCTGGGTAAACATCTGTGTCCCCTACTTCTTGTTACCATCAGCCTTGACGCACAGATCGGGACCCCCTACCCGAGATTCGCCGGTTTTTACACCGACATTGGTGCTTTCATTGAGAGTTCCTCTGTGCCGTCTCTGTCAGGCTCGATGGCTCCTTCAATTGTCATCAATGACGCTGTCCAGGGCGAGACTTTCCTCCTCGGACAGATCTTCGTGTTCGGCGGTTTCGCGATGCGGGCCAATTCGCTTGGCCGCCTGGAGCAGGTCGATAGCTATGCCCCCGGCCATCAAATCAGGTTCGGAAACCTGAACTACACGGCGGATATCCGCGGAGACTTGATCTTCGATGGATTCGGGCCAGTGCCAGAAGCGTCGAACAGTCACGATGAGCATGTCTTAGACCTGCTGTCAGACGTTGCTTGGGATATCATCCCGGTAGAAGCCTCAGACCAAAATCCGGGACAGGTTGTGTTGCCTAAGGACGGAGGGCTGGACCCCGCCCCACAGGCCGTACCCTCATCGGCGATGGAGCCAAACACAAGCCTCACTTTTGAAGAAGCCTGTGACCCCGGGCCCCTGGACTCGTGTCCGGTTGTAGGCTCCAGTCCGCGCGTTCCTGAGCCCGCCGATCCCAGTTGGGCTCCGGTGATGGAGTTCACCACGGCGGACATCTTTCAGCACTCGCCCTTCGGCGATGTACTAAACTCATTCAAAACCCTCTCTTTGACAGAGAATCTCTGGCCGAATTATGTCCGGCTCGAGTGGGAAGCAGGCGACGAAGACATTCGTTGCCCACCCACCACCCACTTAATAGCCACGGTTGGTGATTTAACCGACGTGCTGGACTTCGACTCCGAAGGCATCGACGGTATGGACGACGATGCAGGAGAAGACTCGGAATCTATGGGGTGCCGGATTCATGCCTCGCCACACGACATATACATGGTGGATACGCCCAAGGAAGGCGACGGTGACAATCCGGAAGATAACAACCCTGGGCAAAAACCAAAGCGACGGCGCAGACGCCGTTCCAAATCCGGCAACGGTAACAATATCAGCAAGAGCGCCAGAAGAATGGATACTCCGGTCAACCCTGAGGGCAATACCGACCAAACAGAACCAGCGATGGAGCAGGACGAACCAGGTCATGCCGAACATAGTCCGGAACATACGCCCGAAGAAAATGATCCGGAGGGACGAGTTCATCAAACCGCCCCAGGACAAGAAGACAGTCCGGACGACGATGCATTCATCGTTCCGGAAGAACGCGTGGAACGAGAGAACCTCCACAGAAAGCTTATGGCCACAGCAAGAAGTCTGAAGAAGCAGAAGCAACGGCTGAAAGCCGCGTAGGAAACGCTCAATCGTAGATGGAACAAAGTGCTAGACACTGAAGAAAGATATGGCGATGATCGCCACACAAAGAGCTACCCAAAACGCAAGCTACTTCCAGAATTCAACGACGAGGCCGTCCCACCGAAGAATAATACGACCAGCCACTCCATAACCGCAATAAATCAACTATCGAAGACGCCCACGATCTACGTGAGCACCTGGAGAAGAAAGCTGGCGCAACTAGGTCCGTCTACGGATCCAAAGGACACACCCCGGCGGGGGACTGTGGTTGTCAAAACAATTATGACAACCAAACACAAGTTCGGAATAAACACCGAACGCAGCAAAAACCGACGGCATGCCACAGCGCATCCAGATAGAGAGGGGCTGCTCACCCCCTGTGCTTTACTGATGAAGTACTAGACCATGAATTCACACAGGGCTTTAAACCTGTAAACATAGAGGCATACGACGGAACGATAGACCCAGCTGTCTGGATCGAGGACTTTATCCTCCATATACACATGGCCCGTGGGGACGACCTCCACGCCATCAAATACCTTCCACTCAAACTGAAGGGACCAGCTCGACACTGGTTGAAAAGCCTCCCTGAAAATTCAATCGGGAGCTGGGAGGAACTAGAGGACGCTTTTAGGGCCAATTTTCAAGGGACCTATGTCCGGCCTCCGGATGCGGACGATTTAAGTCACATAATCCAACAACCCGGAGAGTCCGCCCGCAAGCTTTGGAACAGATTCCTCACTAAGAAGAATCAAATCGTTGACTGTCCGGATGCCGAAGCCTTAGCGGCATTCAAACACAGCATCCGTGACGAGTGGCTCGCCAGACACCTCGGCCAAGAAAAGCCAAGGACAATGGCAGCCCTAACAAGCCTTATGACCCGCTTTTGCGCGGGAGTGATACGTCTCCAATGTATCTATAATTTTTGATTGCTCCATGCTACTTTATCTACTGTTTTGGACTATATTGGGCTTTATTTTCCACTTTTATATTATTTTTGGGACTAACCTATTAACCGGAGGCCCAGCCCAGAATTGTTGTTTTTTCCCTATTTCAGTGTTTCGAAGAAACGGAATATCAAACAGAGTCCAAACAGAATGAAACCTTCGGGAACGTGATTTTCTCACCGAACGTTATCCAGGAGACTTGGACCCTACTCCAAGAAGTGCTAGAGGCGGTCACGAGGGTGGAGGGCGCCCCCCTGGGCACGCCCCCTACCTCGTGGGCCCCCTGCTGCTCTACCGACGTACTCCTTCCTCCTATATATACCTACGTATCCCCGAACGATCAGAACAGGAGCCAATAACCTAATTCCACCGCCGCAACCTTCTGTATCACGAGATCTCATCTTGGGGCCTGTTCCGGAGCTCCGCTGGAGGGGGCATCCACCACGGAGGGCTTCTACATCAACACCATAGCCCCTCCAATGAAGTGTGAGTAGTTTACTTCATACCTTCGGGTCCATAGCTAGTAGCTAGATGGCTTCTTCTCTCTTTTTGGATCTCAATACAATGTTCTCCCCCTCTCTCGTGGAGCTCTATTCGATGTAATCTTCTTTTTGCGATGTGTTTGTTGAGAACGATGAATTGTGGGTTTATGATCCAGTATTATCTATGGAAAATATTTGATTCTTCTCTGAATTCTTTTATGTATGATTGAGTTATCTTTGCAAGTCTCTTCGAATTATCCTGTTTGGTTTGGCCAACTAGATTGGTAGTTCTTGCAATGGGAGAAGTGCTTAGCTTTGGGTTCAATCTTGCGGTGTCCTTACCCAGTGACAGAAAGGGTTGCAAGGCACGTATTGTATTGTCGCCATCGAGGATACCAAGATGGGGTCTTTATCATATTGCATGAATTTATCCCTCTACATCATGTCATCTTGCTTAAGGCGTTACTCTGTTTTTAACTTAATACTCTAGATGCATGCTGGATAGCGGTCGATGAGTGGAGTAATAGTAGTAGATGCAGAATCGTTTCGATCTACTTGTCTTGGACCTGATGCCTATATACATGATCATTGCCTAGATATGCTCATAACTATGCTCAATTCTGTCAATTGCTCAACAGTAATTTGTTCACCCACCGTAGAATATCTATGCTCTGGAGAGAAGCCACTAGTGAAACCTATGGCCCCCGGGTCTATTCTCATCATATATATCTCTATCACTTTATTACTTGCTTTGTTTTTACTTTGCCTTTTCCTTTTCACTTTGCATCTATCTATCAAAAATACCAAAAATATTATTCATCATCTCTATCAGATCTCACCCTCGTAAGTGACCGTGAAGGGATTGACAACCCCTAATCGCGTTGGTTGCGAGTAGCTATCGTTTTGTGTAGGTACGAGGGACTTGTGCGTGGTATCCTACTGGATTGATACCTTGGTTCTCAAAAACTGAGGGAAATACTTACGCTACTTTGCTGCATCATCCTCTCCTCTTTGGGGAAATCCAACGCAGTGCTCAAGAGGTAGCAAGAAGAATTTCTGGCGCCGTTGCCGGGGAGGCTCACGCAAGCAAGTCAACCATACCAAGTACCCATCGCAATCCCTGTCTATCGCATTACATTATTTTCCATTTGCCTCTCGCTTTCCTCTCCCCCACTTCACCCTTGCCGTATTATTCGCCCTCTCTTTCCCAATCTCCTCCTCTCTTTCCCTTTTGCCTCTTTCCTGTTGCCTTTCTGTTTGCTTGTGTGTTGGATTACTTGTTGCCATGGCGCAAGATAATACCAAATCGTGTGATTTCTCGAATACCAATAATAATGATTTCCTTAGTACTCCGATTGCTCCTCTTAATAATGATGAGTCTTGTGAAATCAATACCGCTTTGCTGAATCTTGTTATGAAAGATCAATGAGGCCTTCCTAGTGAAGATGTCGCTACTCATCTAAACAATTTTGTTGATTTGTGTGATATGCAAAAGAAGAAAGATACGGATAACAATATTGTCAAATTGAAGTTATTTCCGTTTTCACTTAGAGATCGTGCTAAAGTTTGGTTTTCATCTTTGCCTAAAAACAGTATTGATTCTTGGAACAAGTGCAAAGATGCTTTTATCTCTAAGTATTTTCCTCCTGCTAAGATTATCACTCTTAGGAACGATATCATGAATTTTAAACAACTTGATCATGAGCATGTTGCCCAATCTTGGGAAAGAATGAAATTGATGCTTTGCAATTGCCCTACTCATGGTTTGAATTTATGGATGATCATACAAAATTTTATGCCGGATTGAATTTTGCTTCTAGAAATCTTTTAGATTCGGCCGCGGGAGGCACGTTTATGGAAATTACGTTAGGGGATGCTACAAAATTGCTTGATAGTATTATGGCTAATTATTCTCAATGGCACACAGAAAGATCTTCTAGTAAAAAAGTGCATGCTATAGAAGAAATCAATGTTTTGAGTGAAAAGATGGATGAACTTATGAAGATGTTTGCTCCTAAAAATACTCCTCTTGATCCCAATGATATGCCTTTGTCTACTTTGCTTGAGAATAATAATGACTCTATGGATGTGAATTTTGTTGGTAGGAATAGTTTAGGAAACAACGCATATAGAGGGAATTTTAATCCTAGGCCTTATCCTAGTAATCCTTCTAATAATTATGGAAATTCCTACAACAACTCTTATGGAAATTTTAATAAGATGCCCTCTAAATTTGAGAGTAGTGTTAAAGAGTTTATGAATTCACAAAAGAATTTTAATGCTTTGCTTGAAGAGAAATTGCTTAAAGTTGATGATTTGGCTAGGAACGTTGATAGAATTTCTCTTGAAATTGATTCTTTAAAGCTTAGATCTATTCCTCCTAAGCATGATATCAATGAGTCTCTCAAAGCCATGAGAATTTCCATTGATGAGTGCAAAGAAAGAACCGCTAGGATGCGTGCTTCCAAAGATGCCTTTATTAAAGCATGTTCTTCCAATTCCTATGAAAATCAAGATGAAGATCTTAAAGTTATTGATGTGTCCCCTATTAAACCTTTGTTTTGCAATATTAATCTTGATGAAATTGAATATGATCTTCCTTTACCTAGAAGGCGTTCTAAGAATTCGGAGTTTCTAGATCTTGATGATGAATTTGATGAAAGTGGGATTGAAAAAATAAAAACTTAGATGTTGCTAAACCCACTATTTTGGATCTCAAGGAATTTAATTATGAAAATTGCTCTTTGATTGGTTGTATTTCCTTGTTGCAATCCGTGCTAGATTCTCCTCATGCTTATAGTCAAAATAAGGCCTTTACCGAACACATTGTTGATGCTTTGATGCAAGCTTATGAAGAAAAACTTTAGTTGAAAGTTTCTATTCCTAAAACTCTATGATGAGTGGGAACCTACTATTAAAATTAAAATTAAAGATTATGAGTTTCATGCGTTGTGTAATTTGGGTGCTAGTGTCTCTACTATTCCCAAAGCTTTGTGTGATTTGCTAGATTTTCGTGATTTTGATGATTGCTCTCTAAACTTGCATCTTGCGGATTCCACTATTAAAAAACCTATGGGAAGAATTAATTATGTTCTTATTGTTTCAAATAGGAATTATGTGCCCATAGATTTTATCGTTCTTGATATAGATTGCAATCCTTTATGTCCTATTATTCTTGGTAGACCTTTCCTTAGAACGATTGGTGCAATTATTGATATGAAGGAAGGGAATATTAGATTCCAATTTCCCTTAAAGAAGGGTATGGAACACCTCCCTAGAAATAAAATAAAATTACCATATGAATCTATCATGAGAGCCACTTATGGATTGCCTACCAAAGATGGCGATACCTAGATCTATCCTTGCTTTTATGCCTAGCTAGGGGCGTTAAACGATAGCGCTTGTTGGGAGGCAACCCAATTTTATTTTGTGTTTTTTGTTTTTGCTTTTGTTTAGGAATAAATAATCCATCTAGCCTCTTTTTGGATGTGGTTTTATGTTTTAATTAGTGTTTGTGCCAAGTAGAACCTATAGGATAACCTACGATGATAGTTGATTTGATTCTGCTGAAAAATAGAAACTTTGCGCGCACGAATATAATTTTGCTAAATCACAGGAACGTGATTTTGCGTTGATTCTTTTTGCTTATGTTCAATAAACAAATTTTCCAGGACTTCCTATTTTGGTAGAATTTTTAGAGTTCCATAAGTTTGCTTTAGTTATAGATTGCTACAGACTGTTCTGTTTTTGACAGATTCTGTTTTACGTGTGTTGTTTGCTTATTTTGATGAATCTATGGCTAGTAAAATAGTTTATAATCCATAGAGAAGTTGGAATACAGTACGTTTAACACCAATATAAATAAATAATGAGTTCATTACAGTACCTTGAAGTAGTTTTTTGTTTTCTTTCTCTAACGGAGCTCACGAGATTTCTGTTGAGTTTTGTGTTGTGAAGTTTTCAAGTTTTGGGTGAATTCTTTTGATGGATTATGGAACAAGGAGTGGCAAGAGCCTAAGATTGGGGATTCCCATGGCACCCCCAAGATAATCCAAGGACACCAAAAAGTCAAAGCTTGGGGATGCCCTGGAAGGCATCCCCTCTTTCGTCCACTTCCATCGGTAATTTACTTGGAGCTATATTTTTATTCACCACATGATATGTGTTTTGCTTGGAGCGTCTTGTATTATTTCTGTCTTTGCTTGTTAGTCTACCACAATCATCCTTGATGTACACACCTTTTGAGAGAGCCATACATGATTTGGAATTTGTTAGAATACTCTATGTGCTTCACTTATATCTTTTGAGCTTGATAGTTTTTGCTCATAGTGCTTCACTTATATCTTTTAGAGCATGGTGGTGGATTTGTTTTAAAGAAACTATTGATCTCTCATGCTTCACTTAGATTATTTTGAGAGTCGTTAATAGCATGGTAATTTGCTTAATGTTAATATACTTGGTAATCAAGAAATGTGAAACTTTCTTTTGAGTGAATTAAATACTAAGATAAGTTTGATGCTTGATAATTGTTTTGAGATATGGAGGTGATAATATCAAAGTCGTGCTAGTTGGGTGATTATGAATTTGAGAAATACTTGTGTTGAAGTTTGCAAGTCCCGTAGCATGCACGTATGGTTAAAGTTGTGTAACAAATTTGAAACATGAAGTGTACCTGGCTTGTGCATCCTTATGAGTGGCGGTCGGGGACGAGCGATGGTCTTTTCCTACCAATCTATCCCCCTAGGAGCATGCGCGTAATACTTGATTTTTGATGACTTCTAAATTTTTGCAATAAGTATATGAGTTCTTTTGACTAATGTTGAGTCCATGGATTATACGCACTCTCACCTTTCCGCCTTTGCTAGCCTCTTCGGTACCGTGCATTGCCCTTTCTCACCTTGAGAGTTGGTGCAAACTTCGCCGGTGCATCCAAACCCCGTGATACGATACGCTCTATCACACATAAACCTCCTTATATCTTCCTCAAAACAGCCACCATACCTACCTATTATGGCATTTCCATAGCCATTCCGAGATATATTGCCATGCAACTTCCACCATCATCATCATGACATACATTACTTTTGTCATATTGCCATTGCATGATCATGTAGTTGAAATCATTTGTGGCAAGGCCACCATGCATTATTTTTCATACATGTCACTCTTGATTCATTGCACCATCCCGGTACACCGCCGGAGGCATTCATATAGAGTCATATCTTGTTCTAAGTATCGAGTTGTAATCCTTATGTTGTAATCAATAGAAGTGTGATGATCATCATTATTAGAGCAATGCCCAAACAAAAAAAGAGAAAGGCCAAAAGAAAAAAAAAGGCCCAAAAAAGGGGCAATGCTACTATCTCTTTTTCCACACTTGTGCTTCAAAGTAGCACCTTGTCCTTCATGTAGTGAGTCTCATATATTGTGCTTCAAAGTAGCACCTTATTCTACATATAGTGAGTCTCATAAGTTGTCTTTTTATACTAGTGGGAATTTTTCATTATAGAACTTGGCTCGTATATTCCTACAGTGGGCTTCCTCAAATGCCCTAGGTCTTCATGAGCAAGCGAGTTGGATGCACACCCACTAGTTTTCTTTTGTTGAGCATTCATAGCTCTAGTGCATCCGTTGCATGGCAATCCCTACTCCTCATGTTGACATCAATCGATGGGCATCTCCATAGCCCGTTGATTAGCCTCGTCAATGTGAGACTTCCTCCTTTTTTTTGTCTCCTCCACACAATCCCCATCATCATATTCTATTCCACCCATAGTGCTATATCCATGGCTCACGCTCATGTATTGTGTGAAGGTTGAAAAAGTTTGAGATTATTTAAGTATGAAACAATTGCTTGGCTTGTCATCGGGGGTATAGAAGTTGGGAACATCTTTGTGTGACGAAAATGAAGCATAGCCTAACTATATGATTTTGTAGGGATGAACTTTCTTTTGCCATGTTATTTTGAGAAGACATGATTGCTTTGATTAATATGCTTGAAGTATTATTATTTTTGTGTCAATATGAACTTTTTGTCTTGAATCTTTTGGATCTAAATATTCATATCACAATTAAGAAGTTTTACGTTGAAATTATGCCAAAGTATCACTCCGCATCAAAAATTCTTTTTTTTATCATTTACCTACTCGAGGATGAGCAGGAATTAAGCTTGGGGATGCCTGATACGTCTCCAACGTATCTATAATTTTTGATTGCTCCATGCTACTTTATCTACTGTTTTGGACTATATTGGGCTTTATTTTCCACTTTTATATTATTTTTGGGACTAACCTATTAACCGGAGGCCCAGCCCAGAATTGTTGTTTTTTGCCTATTTCAGTGTTTCGAAGAAACGGAATATCAAACGGAGTCCAAGCGGAATGAAACCTTCGGGAACGTGATTTTCTCACCGAACGTGATCCAGGAGATTTGGACCCTACTCCAAGAAGTGCCAGAGGCGATCACGAGGGTGGAGGGCGCCCCCCTGGGCACGCCCCCCTACCTCGTGGGCCCCCTGCTGCTCTACAGACGTACTCCTTCCTCCTATATATACCTACATATCCCTGAACGATCATAACAGGAGCCAAAAACCTAATTCCACCGCCGCAACCTTCTGTATCCACGAGATCCCATCTTGGGGCCTGTTCTGGAGCTCCGCCGGAGGGCTTCCTCAAATGCCCTAGGTCTTCATGAGCAAGCGAGTTGGATGCACACCCACTAGTTTTCTTTTGTTGAGCATTCATAGCTCTAGTGCATCCGTTGCATGGCAATCCCTACTCCTCATGTTGACATCAATCGATGGGCATCTCCATAGCCCGTTGATTAGCCTCGTCAATGTGAGACTTCCTCCTTTTTTTGTCTTCTCCACACAATCCCCATCATCATATTCTATTCCACCCATAGTGCTATATCCATGGCTCACGCTCATGTATTGTGTGAAGGTTGAAAAAGTTTGAAATTATTTAAGTATGAAACAATTGCTTGGCTTGTCATCGGGGGTATAGAAGTTGGGAACATCTTTGTGTGACGAAAATGAAGCATAGCCTAACTATATGATTTTGTAGGGATGAACTTTCTTTTGCCATGTTATTTTGAGAAGACATGATTGCTTTGATTAATATGCTTGAAGTATTATTATTTTTGTGTCAATATGAACTTTTTATCTTGAATCTTTTGGATCTAAATATTCATATCACAATTAAGAAGTTTTACGTTGAAATTATGCCAAAGTATCACTCCGCATCAAAAATTCTTTTTTTATCATTTACCTACTCGAGGATGAGCAGGAATTAAGCTTGGGGATGCCTGATACGTCTCCAACGTATCTATAATTTTTGATTGCTCCATGCTACTTTATCTACTGTTTTGGACTATATTGGGCTTTATTTTCCACTTTTTATATTATTTTTGGGACTAACCTATTAACCGGAGGCCCAGCCCAGAATTGTTGTTTTTTGCCTATTTCAGTGTTTCAAAGAAACGGAATATCAAATAGAGTCCAAACGGAATGAAACCTTCGGGAACGTGATTTTCTCACCGAACGTGATCCAGGAGACTTGGACCCTACTCCAAGAAGTGCCAGAGGCGATCACGAGGGTGGAGGGCGCCCCCCTGGGCACGCCCCCCTACCTCGTGGGCCCCCTGCTGCTCTACCGACGTACTCCTTCCTCCTATGTATACCTACGTATCCCTGAACGATCATAACAGGAGCCAAAAACCTAATTCCACCGCCGCAACCTTCTGTATCCACGAGAACCCATCTTGGGGCCTGTTCTGGAGCTCCACCGGAGGGGCCATCCACCACGGAGGGCTTCTACATCAACACCATAGCCCCTCCGATGAAGTGTGAGTAGTTTACTTCAGACCTTCGGGTCCATAGCTAGTAGCTAGATGGCTTCTTCTCTCTTTTTAGATCTCAATACAATGTTCTCCCCCTCTCTTGTGGAGATCTATTCGATGTAATCTTCTTTTTGCGGTGTGTTCCGATGAATTGTGGGTTTATGATCTAGTATTATCTATGGAAAATATTTGATTCTTCTCTGAATTCTTTTATGTATGATTGAGTTATCTTTGCAAGTCTCTTCGACTCATCCTTTTTGGTTTGTCCAACTAGATTGGTAGTTCTTGCAATGGGAGAAGTGCTTAGCTTTGGGTTCAATCTTGCGGTGTCCTTACCTAGTGACAGAAAGGGTTGCAAGGCACGTATTGTGTTGTTGCCATCGAGGATAACAAGATGGGTTTTTATCATATAGCATGAATTTATCCCTCTACATCATGTCATCTTGCTTAAGGTGTTACTCTGTTTTTAACTTAATACTCTAGATGCATGCTGGATAGCGGTCGATGAGTGGAGTAATAGTAGTAGATGCAGAATCATTTCGATCTACTTGTCTTGGACGTGCTACCTATATACATGATCATTGCCTAGATATGCTCATAACTATGCTCAATTCTGTCAATTGCTCAACAGTAATTTGTTCACCCACCATAGAATATCTATGCTCTTGAGAGAAGCCACTAGTGAAACCTATGGCCCCCGGGTCTATTCTCATCATATCAATCTCTATCGCTTTATTACTTGCTTTGTTTTTACTTTGCCTTTTACTTTTCACTTTGCATCTATCTATCAAAAATACCAAAAATATTATTTATCATCTCTATCAGATCTCACCCTCGTAAGTGACCGTGAAGGGATTGACAACCCCTAATCGCATTGGTTGCGAGTAGCTATCGTTTTGTGTAGGTACGAGGGACTTGTGCGTGGTCTCCTACTGGATTAATACCTTGGTTCTCAAAAATTGAGGGAAATACTTACGCTACTTTGCTGCATCATCCTCTCCTCTTCGGGGAAATCCAACGCAGTGCTCAAGAGGTAGCAGGGAGAAGATAGCTGGTTAGCCAGTAAAGGCACCAGCGACCCCAGCACATCCGAAATAAGGGATGGCAACGGGAAGCCACAGCGTAATAAAAATAAATGCCAAAACTAGGAAGAGAGCCCGGACAACACAACGGTTAATGCCGGATTTAGGGGCTCTCGACCTAACCAGCAAAATAAGCAATCTAAAGGTAGTAAAGAAGGATCGTCCGGTCTGAACAGAGTTCTGGATAGACTATGCCAAATTCATGGCACCTCCGACAAACCTGCAAACCACACGCACAGAGAGTGCTGGGTCTTCAAGCAGGCCGGCAAACAAAACGTCGAACACAAAGAAAGGGAGACACCAAGTGAAGACGAGGACGAACCTCACCAGCCGAACACTGGGGGACAGAAAAAATTCCCACTAGAGGTTAAAACAGTGAACATGATCCACACGACTCGAACATCCTTGGGAAGGCACAAACGAGCCCATAGAGACGCGTGCGATTTAGATCCCATCGTACCCACACCTAACTACTGGATGTCTTGTTCGATCACTTTTGATCGCTTGGGCGGCCGAACTAGTATTCGGCGTGAAGGATCAAACGCCTTGGTGCTTGACCCAACAATCGACGGATACGATCTCACTCATGTCCTCATGGACGGCGGCAACAGTCTCAATTTAATATATGAGGACACTGTCCGCAGGATGGGGATAGACTCATCCAGAATTAGCAAGATCAACACCACCTTTGAAGGGGTGATACCAGGCGTTGAAGCCCACAACAGGGGCTCCGTCATACTGGAGGTAACATTCGGTCCTCCAGGCAACTCCAGAAGCGAAGAACTAGCCTTCATCATCGCACCCTTCCAAAGCAGCTATCAAGCATTGCTTGGAAGAATGGCCTTCGCCCGCTTCAACGCATTGCCGCACTATGGCTGCCTTACACTTAAGATGCCCGGTCCTCGCGGCGTCATCACCGTTAGCGGAATAACAGATCGTTTTCCGCGCACAGAGGAATACGCGACGGCCCTATCGGCCGGACTGTAAGCGACCTCTAACAAAAATATACCGGGTCGTCAAGACCACGGACACGGTTAGACGAGTCCGACAGCCCATATTACACCAGGGCACCATATATGTAATCCTATAGTGGACACCAGGGGCTAATAATAATAAAGCTCTAGACTCGGCTCAACCTTATTGGCAGGCCATCATTTTATATTTTCTACTATCCATCGCACACTCACGCTGCACTCTTCTATGAGATCCACTTTTCTGCAGACAATGTTCGCGCGATACCCTTCCAGGATGCGGCACAATGGAGACAAAGGCACAGACGTGCAGCAGGGCCCCGTCCAACAGGTTTCTTTTTAGATTAAGCCCCTGTGTAAACCTTTTCTATTGCCTCTTGTTGTTTCATCATCCCATGGGTTCCATACCCACAGAGGATACTGCCGTTTTTTGGAATTTCGCCACGACAGATTAATGCACGTACCTGGAAAGATAGGGTTTATAATGAATGGGCATTCTTGAGCTCATCATCTGTTATAAAGTCTGAATACCTTCGGGAGTGTTCGGCGTCACGAGTTTAGCTTATATGCATCGGCTCCGAATCATGTCTTTGGTCAAATGTTGGGTTTGCCCGGCTCCTGGGTTTGCCGCCTTACGTTCCGTTATAATCGGCTAAGGTGGCCAAAGGAGAACTACTGCAATTGTGCCCTGGTTATTCCGGATGAGCACCTCAGTAGAGAAAGCCGAAAACTGACCGTCATGATACAGCGAGAGACTGGTCAACCACTCGATGACTCACCGAAATCTCTAGGATTCCTCCGCATTAACGAAGGGCCATTTCCTGGCCAGGTACATACGCGCCCGTATTCAGATGCACGTGATGGTACCAGGGGCTACATAGTAGCCCCAATATTAGAATCCCGCGGCTAAGCGAGAGTGTTACAGCTATATAGTCCGGTTGCCTAGTTCGACATGTGATCACCTCCTTGCCGGACCAAGACGTTGGATAAAGAGTGATCAAGCACATTTTTTCGCGAACACCCCCGCATTGTATGCGTGGGGGCTGAAGGCCAACAACTGCTATCTTTCGGATTACACACACACACACACACACACACACACACACACACACACACACACACACACACATATATATATATATATATATATATATATATATATATATGTATATATAAACGGACGCACAGGGGACACAATCATATTTTCAGACACAAATTATAAATATAACCTTCTAATCAAAATGTTTTTACAATGATTTGAATCATCAGTCGAAGAGGAGATTCTTCGGGCATTGCGCCTCTATCAGGCGGGCACCCTCCGTGACCTGCGCCAAGTAGTGCCCGGCCGGATATTGACCCCCTACTGGATCCTGAGACACTATCATAGTGGCATACATATCCGTCCAATATGCTTTAACGCATGCAAGGGCCATCCGCGCACCCTCTATGCATGTTGACCTCCTCATGGCATCGATCCAGGGCACGGCCCCAAGGAACTGTTGCACTAAACCAAAGTAGCTGTCTGGCTTAGGCTCCTTCGGCCAAAGATGATCTATTAAAGACCGCATCGCAAGCCCGGACAGCCTGTGAAGCTCCTTCACAGCAGCCATCTTATCACTTAACGGCAGCGGGCGAGTGGGAGTGTGGAACTGCGACCAAAAAAGCTTCTCCACCTCCTTTTCACCCTGATCTTTGAAGAACTCCACAGCATCAGTCATACTCTTCGCCAGGTCCGCGTATGCGTCCGGCGAGCTCCAGCATCCATCAAGGGGAACATACTTCGGATCAAAGAACTTCGTCCGCAGCAAATAGGAGCCTCCATCTGCGATTTTACCGGCCTACTGAAGCTCCTCCCGTGCACCCCTGAGCTCGGTCCGTATTTCCTTGGTGGCATTCAGTGCCTTGCTCAGGTCAGCCGATTTATCTTCATGCTCCTTCTTCAGGAGCTCATACCGGTCAGCGGCATTTTTTAACTCGATAGCCATTTCGGCTATCTTTTCCTCGCTTCGGCGATGAGCAGCCTGTTCGGCTCTCAATTCCTCGGCCGCCTTTAGGGCAGCCGCATTACTCACCCAAGCTTGTTCCTTGGCTAGAGCAAGTTCCGCCCTGAGGGCCTACACGGCAGCAGCACCATCTGCAGTCCAAACAAATTATATTAATATGTGCCACCTTAATATTTTCCTATGCAACGGGAGACATGGCACATACCTTGTGATGTATCCAGCCGCTCATTCATCAGAGTAATATCAGCATCAATCGACCCAATTTTCCTTGATAGTTCGGCAACTTCAATGGACGGGCCGGCGGCCGGACCCACAGGTACCTGCACACACTACTAGGGAAAAGCCTAGCAGCAGCGCGGGTTTTAGGCCTATCAGTAGCGCGGGCAGGAGCGCTACTGATAAGGCGCTACAGCTAATGATTAGCAATAGCGCGCCTAGACACACGCTACTGCTAAATTGACTTAGTAGTAGCGCTTCTTCAGAACAGCGCTACTGGTAATTAGTAGCAGCGCTTCTCCTCTCCCGCGCTACTACTATTATTTAGTATTTTATTTCTTTTTATTTCATGTTGTATTCATACACCTTTACACAAGTTTTCATACAACAGGAATTTAGAGATTGTTTTTACATCATAATGAGTTATTACATCATGGGGTGAAAGAACCGTGGACTAGTTTCAAGTGGATGTCCATCCACTTGAAACTAATCCGCGGTTCTTTCACCCAATGATATAATAATATCATCATCATCATCATATCATTAACAACTTATCATCATAATACATCATTGTCATATAACACCTCCTCAAGATCATCGTTTTCATCATTGACATCACATAACACCTCCTCAAGATCATCATTATCAACTCTAACACATTACCACATAATAAACATATTGTACCTCATAGGACCTATTACATTCGATTAAGACCTACTACATTTTCTAAGGTAAAATAGCAAAAAACAAGATAGCCCCTGACTCTCCATTATGGAGAATGGAAATTAGCCTGTCTCCAATTCTTGCCTTTAGCTGAATGTTACTTCCAAGAACCTCCTTGCGAATGTCCATACATTTCTTCCATTCTTTGATGAACATGTGTTCACGCATTTTAGAAATCCAATATGCATAGGTGAGCTCCGTAGATTTACCTGCCAATATGTTTAGAACTGAGATGCGACCATGCAGAGACATCAGATGAGGCACACAATCCATCGGGAGTTTTTGTTGAAAAACATAATAATAACTTCGTAGTTAGCAATGATGTACTAGTTTTAGAAGTATGCAAAAGATGCACGGATGTCATAATAGTAAAAAATCTTACCAGGGTATCTCCAGAGAAGTTACCTTGGTTCAACACATGCACTAGTGGCACGTATTCACCATAATTTGGAGGAGTTCGGTAATAGTCATGGTAATTCTCAAGAAGAGTACAAAATGCGATCAGATGATTTTTCTCCTTATACGTTAATTCGGTGCCATCGGTGTAGTGGGTTTTATCTACCATCTTCCGCACAGTCTTTGAAGACTCAAAATAAGCTGACAATGGAAATAAGCTATCAACTATTTTGAAATAAACAATATAAGTTAGTTAATAACTATGTTTGAGAAACTCACATAGCGGTACAATCGGAAGCGTATCAACAAGGACCCAAATGTCCATATTGTCTTGCTCGATGTCAGGATCACCAAGATCCATGGTGACAACATACCCTCATAAAAACCATACATTTTGCAAAGTGCTTCCCAATTTTGGCAACCAAAATGGGTTACGCTCTGAGCATTGCACAGATTTACTTCAAAATACATATCATGATGGGTCCTTAGGTGTATTTTCTTTGTTTCAGAAATTTCATGGTCTTCAAAACCCATCCTCTCCAAGACATAGCGTCTTGCATGGCATGGGATAAGCTAGTCGAATTGTAAAATATGAAAATTAGACATTGAAATAGTTGAAGTCATGCTTAATTACGGAAAAAACACTTGTCGTTGTTGCGTACCGTTTCACAATCGAAGGTCTCCTCGAGCTTAATGATGAAGCGCCGATCTTCGTCCAGCCGAACGAACCTATCGCACATACCTCGATCGTCGTGGCACCAGCTACACTCCCCCGGGAGACTGTCGTCGTCCGAGTACGACATTTCCTACAATCATAATTCAAAGATTAAACTTGTACATATTCTAGCACAAGTCATGCCAGAATTCACAAAAAAATCCGGCATAACCTTTGCTAAAAAAGGACATATCGAGCGCCTGAAATTTGCCGGAACGGAAATTAATCAACACTCCGGTAAAACATAGGCCACTCGGAGATGTAAACTGAACATGAACGAAGACTTGGGCAACCACCGGCCACTTGGGCAACTACATATCCTATTTGAGCAACAACACAAGATATACAAGGATATTTGGCTGGTCTCACCTCGATGTAGGAGGGGGTCGGTGACTGGGACGACGGCGGGGATGTCGGAGGGGGTCGGTGACGGGGACGACGGTGGTCACCTGAAACCATATAAGTTATCACTAATACATCCCGAATAATTGCTTAAACTAAAAAATAACAACAAATATGACATGTTCAACTAGTTTTATTAATTCAACTAGTTCTTACTAAATATAAACTTACTATAAATAGAAAAAAAACTAGTTCTTTCTAAAAATAAAGTAGTTCAACTAGTTATATTAATTATCTTACTAAAAATACATTAGTTCTATTAATTCAACTAGTTCAACTAGTTTATTAATTTACTTACTAAACTAGTTCAACTACAACTAAAGTAGTTCAACTACCACTACTACTACTAAAAATCTAGTAGTAACTAAGCAACATCTAGTACTAGCTATGAACCCTAAATTAACATCTACTACTACTAAATCTAGTACTAACTAGTGGCAGGGGGTGGGGGCGACGGAGAGGTTGTCGGTGTTCTGGGAACGGGGGTCCCCAGACTTGCCTGCCTGCGGCCTGCGGCGTGGCTCAAAGGAGGCCCAGCACAGCCCATCTTCATCAACACAAGCTCAAGACCCTCACGAGGGGGCCAAGCCTCGCGGGGCGGACGACAAGGAGCTTCCTCAGGCACGGTCTCGTCAGGCTGGCTCACGAGGAGGCAGAGAGTTCAAGGCGGGGTACCTCGCGAGGTGCCCATGACGCAAGCCATGACGACCAAGGGCGCCAGTCGGGTGCCAGCCCGCGCAGTGTCCTCCTTTCCTCTTTGGTGCAAAGGGAGCAAGCGCAGGCGAGAGCATCAAGCAAAGGCGTCCATTTTGGTGCAACAAGACCAAGACCAGCCCAACGGCCGGAAGGAAGTCGTTGTGGAGCCCAAGCTGGCGTCACCACCAGAGCCTTTGACAGGCGAGGACCAACTTTAGTCAGGATAAGTGTACCTGTTGTTCCCCTTCAAAATGGCCAATTGTTGGCGCCCTTCCCGCTCAATATTTGGAAGAGGCCCGGGGCCTTTGCCTATAAATAGGACTAGCCACCCCCGGGGTAGAGGTAATCGGGACCTGACCGGGCAATCTGGACCTGACCTAGCAATCGGGATCCTCACCAAGAAACCAGTAGATAGAGCGATTGAACTCCTCCCAGCAGTTCATCGCACCAGCCAAGAACAGACCCTCGCGAGGCTGTTCTTCCTTGTATTGTTCATCATCCGCCCAAGAGGCAATCCACCACACCACACACTAGAGTAGGGTATTACACCACAATGGTGGCCTGAACCAGTATAAATCTTGTGTCCCTTGTGTTGTTCTGTTTGGTAGTTTAGATCCTAGCGATTCGGTGAGGAGCGAGCCGGTAGAGGGTTGAATCTTCACGCGCACCCTAGTTTTTGAACCTCAAGGGTCTGCCGGAACCCGAAATCCGACATTTGGCGCGCCAGGTAGGGGTGCGCCGGAATTTGCCTTCCGTCGCCTCGTTCTTCTCCGACCATCGCATCCATGTCTGACGCTCGACGGGCTCGCGCCGAGCGCCGAGCCGCCCTCGCTTCCCATGTCGCCCAGACGGCTCCCGTCGGCGGGCGCCCTCGTCGTTCCCCGTCACCTGCCGTCAACGCCGCCACCGGCCCGGCGGGGAACGAACAGCAAGCATCGTCCCAGCATCCATCCATGAGGCGGGACGGCCGCACTGCCACGCCCTTGCTCACCCCCGCTGGTTCTTCGTCACGCGCGCCCCGCGCGGCCATGGAGGCCCGATCTGCGCTCATCGCGGTAAATGAGCTCCTGCGTTACTGCCCCATCGACGACGTCTACAAAGAATGGCTCGACCGAGTCGCCGAGCTCGTCCGCGCCGCCGGAGGCGCCCCCGCGTTGTCCTTCTCGCTGCACCGCACCCCGCCCTGCGCGGGCAATGAAGCTCCTGGGGCGCCTCAGCCGCCTCCTCCTCAAGAAGGCGCCCTGGCCCCAAGGCATGCGGCCCCTGGGTGGAACCCGCTCCGTCAGGCGCCAGCGCGGCAAGAGCAGAGCTGCCAAGAAGTCCCTCGCCCTCGAGAAGCTGCCCGAGCGCTCCCTGCTCCAGCACGTCAAGACCCTGCGCTGCCCCCAGCCGTGGCGCATGGGGACCCGCAGGACCAAGCTCTCCGTCGCCCAAGGCCCCTTGTGGCCACGGCGGGCTGCCGCGCCTTCACCTCCGAGCTGCGCAGTGTCGTGTGGCCCGGCAAGTTCAAGCCAGACCTGCCTCCTCGCTACGACGGCATGGCTGACCCTGCAGAGTTCCTCCAACTCTACGAGTTGGGCATCGAGGCTGCCAACGGAGATGAAAAGGTCATGGCGAACTGGTTTCCCATGGTGCTCAAGGACGGGGCCCGCACCTGGCTCCTGAATCTGGCCCCAGGAACGATCTCCTCCTGGGACGAGATGCGCACCCGCTTCATCGCCAACTTCCAGGGTACTCGCGACCGGCCACCCGCCGTGAGCGACATGCGCCGTATCAAGCAGCAACCAAGGGAAACCCTGCAGAAGTACATCCAGTGCTTCAACTACGCGCGCCTCAAGATCCCCAAGATGACGGAGGAGGCCATCATCTCTGCCTTCTCCGACGGTGTGCGCGACGTCAAGATGAAGGAGCTGGCGATGCATGAAGACCTGTGCACCTCCTTGGAGCTGTTCAACTTGGCGACCAAGTGCGCCAGAGCTGAGGAGGGGCTCCTCTCCCTCCTCGAGCTGCCTGCCGCGGACCCTGAAGAGAAGAAGCCCAAGGCCAAGGACGTGAAGCGCAAGGGAGCTGCCGTACTCGCGGCTGAGCCAGACACCAAGCGGGGCAGAGATCCGCCCGAACCCTCCAAGGGCAGTCGGTACTGCGTGTACCACGACCTCCACACCCACAACACCAACGAATTCCAAGAGCTCCGGGTCGTGCGTGAAGGAAGGGTCGGCAGACGTCCCGACTGCAGCGACCGGGGCTACGGTCGAGGAGGAGGAAGGAATGTAGGACGTTGGGAAGACCGCGGCCCGCGCCAAGGGTGGCGCGACCACCTCGTGAGGATCGCTGGCAGGACCCGCCTCGCGAGGGAGGCTGGAGGGATCAGCCTCACGAGGATCGCCCGCAAGGGAACGCAGGCCTCCCTCCGCTGCTGCCGCAGCCAAGGAGAAATGAAGACCGTCATCAGGACGAGGGGGCTGGGGGCTTCCAGGAACCACGCGCAATCGCCTGCATCCTGGGCGGAGGTCAAGCCCCAGCCTCTCAGCGCATCTTCAAGCAGTTCGCTCGCGAAGTGAATGCAGTCCTCCCCAAGCTCGAGGCCACGCGCCCTCTCAGGTGGTCGGCATGCGCCATCACGTTCAGCTCAGCAGATCAGCTCAAGTGCGCGGCCACAACCGGAGTCCTCCCGATGCTTTGTTCCCCAATAATCAGCAACGTGCTAGTCACCAAGACCCTCATTGATGACGGGGCAGGGCTCAACATCCTGTCCGTGGAAACGTTCAACAATCTTCAAGTGCCCTACAGTCATCTTCAGCCAACCAAGCCCTTCTCCGGAGTCACTGACGGCTCCACGGTCCCGATCGGGCAGGTCCGCCTTCCTGTCACCTTCGGGGCACGCGACAACTACCGCACCGAGCTCATCGACTTCGACGTCGCCCACATTCGCCTGCCGTACAACACCATCCTCGGGTACCCGGCGCTGGCCAAGTTCATGGCCGTGACCCACCACGGCTACAACGTCCTCAAGATGCCAGGAAGCGGCGGGGTCATCATGGTGCCCTGCGAAGAGAGAGACGCAGTGTGCTCCCTGGAGCGAGCCTTTCAGGCCGCGTCACTGGAAGACCCAGACCGCGGAAGCAGGAGGCTTCCCGAGGCCGCACCCAAGAAAAAGAAGACATCGACCGGCCCGGCCCCTCAGGAGGTAGGCTCCTCAGGGCCCGCGCCTGCCCAGGGGGAGCCTCCTTCCATCGCATAGGGAAGCGCGCCCGGCGCCCTCCTCAGGCAGAGCTCCGGGGCTCTCCCCTGGAGGGCCGCCGACCTCGCCAAGGTCACGAGGGAGGCGTTTGGGCACCACGTGGAGGCGTGCTTCGAAGCACGTTTCCCTCAAGAAGGAGCAAGGCAAGGAGGGCCAAACCCTCAGGAGTTCGTCAGCAAGGCCATTCGGGAGTTACAGGAGTCAAGGGTCATGAGAGGCAGCCGCCGCCTACCCGCTGTGGCCCCCCATCCAGGCGAGGATGGTGGGCTCCGCGTCTGCATTGACATACCAGGGCTCAACCGAGCCGCGTCTCAAGAGTGCCTCTGGCCCTCGCAAGTGGGACGTTGCGAATGTCCGCCCCACAGCTACGTGTGCATGCCTTACGGCTTGCCGAACGCGGCTGCTGCGCACCAGCGTCTCATGAGGGCCATCTTGGAGGCTCAAGAGGTCAGGCATGCCGCAGCCCTGGCGGAGATGGAGGTGGCCCGCGAGGAGCCGCCAGCGCCTCCGGAGCCTCCAGAGGCCCCTGGGCCTGGGGGCTCGTGAGGATCGACTCCCGCAGCCCACCGAGTCTGCTACACCAACACCCCTTCGTCCCCAACATCATCAGGTGACATCTTTTAAGTTTCATTTCTGGCTGGGAGCGCCCTCAGGGCCGCATTATTCCCAGGCCGCGTGGGTCCGTCCCTGCGGCATGTATCCCTTTTGTTTCATGTTCCTGGCTTACCTTATTGGGGGCGCCCCTCGGGCTGCATCATCCCCAAGCCGCTCGGGCCTGACCCAGCGGCATGTACCCTTCTTGCGTTTATCTTAGGGCTATGCTTTCGATCCACCATGCTTGTTATTTGGTGCCTTTTCTCCTGGGTGTCGGAATCTTGGGCGTTAAAGGGGGGGTGCCTGAGCATCGTGACTCAGGGATCCTACCGGCTCTCTGGCCCTCACCCTCTGGTCTTGTCCACGGCATCGCGACCTGGCATGCCAGCGATGGCTGAGACCAGCCCAAGAGCCGGGACCCGAGGACGTAGAGTTTCAACATCTAACCCAGCTTGCGCGTTAAAGGGGGGTGCCTGAGCATCGCGACTCAGGGCTCCTACCGGCTCTCCGGCCCTCACCCTCTGGTCTTGTCCACGGCATCGCGACCTGGCATGCCAGCGACGGCTGAGACCAGCCCGAGAGCCGGGACCCGAGGACGTAGAGTTTCAACATCTAACCCAGCTTGCGCGTTAAAGGGGGGGTGCCTGAGCATCGCGACTCAGGGCTCCTACCGGCTCTCCGGCCCTCACCCTCTGGTCTTGTCCACGGCATCGCGACCTGGCATGCCAGCAACGGCTGAGACCAGCCCGAGAGCCAGGAACCCGAGACGTAGAGCACCGGCATCTGGCCAAATTTGCAGGAACACACTCCAAGATAAGGCCCAGAGCCAGGCGCAACCCGCCTTGAGGTAGGGCCCCATGAGTCCCGCGCTGGCTCACGGGTGCCCAGATACACCTCGTCAAGCCCTACCGTGCCAGCCACATGTCAGGGTGGGGCTGTATACGCCCCGGGGGCTCCTCCCGGAGGGGAGCCCCCTCCCACGCACCAGTGGAAGCACCATGCTCCGCGCTGGCTGACGACACTGCCGAGGAGCGGCTATGCCCGTACGCATACGGAAGCGCTATGCTCCGCGCTGGTGATAAACAACTGAGGGTGGCCTCCGGGCCGCATCAACCTCAGGGAGCCCGGAGCTCAGTGTCTGGCCTTGTCACAACGCCTCCCCTCAGGAGTTCCGCGCGAAGGGGCTAGGCACGGGGGCTGCGCCTGGGTCACGCCCAGACGCACGCCACCTGGCCAGGCCCCCCGGGCCTGGTTCGTCGCACGCCCCTCCCTGAGCCGAGCCAAGGTACGAAGGCCGTTTGAGCGTCAAGGGGGACTCCTGAGCATCGCGACTCAGGAGCCTAACTGGTCACGTAGCCCCTCACTCCTTAGTTCTGAAAGGCTAACGACGGTTGAGGTATGCGCGGGGCCGGGCTCTGCAGACGTAGAACGACAGATCCACTCGCATCTCACCTCCCTAAGGAATCACCCCCACATCTCACCTCCCTACTTGATGTTCGAGCGCCAAGGGGGACTCCTGAGCATCGCGACTCAGGAGCCTAACTTGTCACGTAGCCCCTCACTCCTTGGTCCCGTCCTGGTTTCCGGTCGGGGCCAATGGCGGCTGAGGTATGCGCGGGGCCGGGCTCTGCCGGCGTAGAACATAAGCAAGTAGGAAGGAATAATGCAAATTTTAGGGAATTCAAAAGCAAATATTACAATCCATACTGTTATCACAGCGTCAAACATAAGTTTTAACGCCTCCCCGAGGCATGGTACATGCGCAGGAATTAAAAGCAGGACTGGAGCCACGATGGTGTCACTTGCCGGTGGGGGAGCTGCGCGGGGCAGGTTCGCCTTGTGGAGCAGCAGGGCTAGCAGCGCTCCGCTTCGGCTTGGTACTGAAGGCCCAGAACTTCCCCAGCAGAGCCTCCGCACGACCCTTCACGGCCTCGGCAGCGGCAACGGCAGCGGCACACTCGCCGCTCACTGGCTCCAGCAGGCTGTCGAGGTCGATGTTGGGGTCACGAAGATAGATGTGGGTGAAGACCCGCGTCAGCGCTGCAGAAGACAAGACGCATGCCTCGGCCTCAGCCGTAGGGCCAAGGCCAAGGGTGACGTCTTGAAGGGCACGAACTAGGAAGGGAAGCAGCTTGGCGGGGCCATCCTCCTCGCCGGCCAGCGGGCTCTCAAGGCCGCTGTCATAAAGCGTCTTCAGCGAAGTGCGAGCCTTCTCCTCCATATCCGCGAAGGCCATGCGATCCTCGGCGAGAACCCGGGCCTTGCCGTCTAGCTCAACCTTCCTCGCCTCCAGCTCTTGCTCCAGCGCGCTTAGGCGGCCACGGCGCCTCTTGAGCTTGGCCTCTAGGTCCTTGACGGCCGCCTCGCGAGCCTTCATGCTTTCCTCCTGCTCTTGGCGAAGGCAGGCCTCCTCGGTAAGCTGGTTCTGCAGGCCCTTCAGCTCGCTCTCCAGCGTCTCACAGCGACCTTGGACGCTAGCTGCCTCCCCCAGGGCAGCATCACGGGCAACCTTCGCCTCAAGGACGGCATGTTTCTCCTCGTCGCAAGCCGTCGAGGCCTGGACCAGCGCCGCCCATATCGAAGCATCGGAGCGAATCTAGCCAGAAGCCAGCTCCAAGCGCCCGGCCACTAGACGAGGGTCGACGCCTAGAAGATCCTGCCACAGACGGTCCAGACCGGCAATGGCGCGATCCAGAACAGTATTCGGGGAAGCCGAAGTCGGTGGAGTAGGAGGAGAAGACGGCCCGTGACCACAGTATTCTCAGACGGAACCTGCTGCGCCACGACGGCTATGGTGGCGGCGTCGGGCAAGGGCACGTCGGGAGTCGCCTGGGCCAAGGGGGCTGAGCTCGCCCCAGCAGGCTCAGCCTGGCCTCGCGAGGATGCCCGGGCAGGAGAGGCCTGTGCATCACAGTCACCTTCTTTCTCGGGCAGAGGCACTGCCACGGATGGGACCTCAGGAGCTCCCTTCGGCTTCTTTGCCGCGGGCACCAGCCTGGCCGGAAGATACGAGCATCAAGTCTCGGCAATAGAACAATAATCAAGACAGGAATCAAGCACTTACAGGTCGTCGCTGGCGGGCTCAAGCAGCCTCCGGCCGTACTTAAAGCCTGAGAGCCGGCTGCTGGGATCAGCTTCAAGGAGCTCGGGAGCAAGAGGCGCGCCTGCGGATCGCCTCGGGGCCGGGGCAGACCCGCGAGGGATCAGCCCAGTCCGGTCCTTCTTCGGGATCGGAGGTAGGCTCCCGCCGCCCTGCTCATCCTCATCCTCGTCATCGTCACTCTGGGGGAGGCGGAGGGTGCGGGACCTGCGCCGGAGGGGAGGAGCCCTTGACTCCGCCTCTGAGTCAGCCCCCTCTTCCCGCTCCCCTTCTTCCTTATCTTTGCTGGAGTCATCGGAGGACACATCCACCAGGTCCTCTGGAGCCTCCGCAGGCATGGGCTCGTCCCCGTTGAAGACGGGCATGGACACCACTACCCGCTCCCAATCCTCACGAAGGAACAGGGGCGTAGGAGCGCCCTCCAGCCTCGCCACGTCGGCCCCAACCAAGGACTGGAGGACCGCAGCCAGATCCTCGTCGGCCAAGACCACGGGGCTCGGGTGAGGCCTCCACATCGGAAGCGAGTACTGACAAAGCGGAGCCAGCTAATGCTCCAGGAACTCCATCAGCAGCGACGGTCTCAGATCTGCATCCATCTTCTCCAACACCAGCTTCGCGCGGGGATCCAGAAGCTCCACTCGGGACCAGTCGTTGGAGCTCGCGGGGTGCTCCGTGGGCAGGATCAGCCGAGGGTGGACGCGCCCAGCATCCACCAAGACCCACTTGC
The DNA here is from genome assembly GCA_963921465.1 of Triticum timopheevii. Taxonomy (NCBI): domain Eukaryota; kingdom Viridiplantae; phylum Streptophyta; class Magnoliopsida; order Poales; family Poaceae; genus Triticum; species Triticum timopheevii. Next base: position 283,414,995 of record OY997270.1, on the reverse strand, counting down.
TCCTCAAGCCCTCGATCCTCTTCCCAGGGTTCGAAATGGCGATGGAGCCGCCATACGCGACGAAGCTCGCGCACGCGGAGGCGGAACCACGGGAGGTCCGGAGGGAGAAGTAGTGGTGTAGCAAGGCCACCGAGGGTTTCACCCCTACGTGAGCCTCACAATAGTAGGCGAAGATCGCCGGAAGAAGGACGGAGTTGGGATGGAGGTGCAGAGCTTGAATATTATAGTGGCGGAGGACAGAGAAGAAGAATTCAGAAAAGGGAGGCACCAGACCGGCGACGATGGCGCTCACGAAGAGCGGATAGAAGGTGCTCCCTCGGCCTTCAGGGATGGAAGAGCCGGCCTTGAACGCCTTCGTCCCGTCGATGCCCTGCGCCTCCGCCATCTGGCGCACCCGGGCAAGGCTCACCTCTGACACATTTGGTGAGTCCAAGGCAGGCGAGTACCAAGCTCTGGCCGGGGCTTGGCGAGGCGCCATGACTGGCTAGGGCGTGCAGACAGAGTTGATCTGAAGATTTCAGAAGCAGGGAGGAGAGGCGCAAGAAAGGGGATCTGAGCAGCAACTGGAGGAAGTAAAGCAGGCAAGGGAGATGCCGCTCCTTTATCAACTCGCGTGGTTGCAGAGCCGCCCACGTCCAATCAACCGCCACGCGGCGCTCAAGGCCGCAGGCTGTTAGGGCCCGCGATGCTTCGCACTTGCCCTTTCGCCTCTCTGCTCAGCCAAGTTCGAGCGCGCCATGGGCCCGGGGGCTACTGTGGGCATTCTGGGAACGGGGGTCCCCAGACTTGCCTGCCTGCGGCCTGCGGCGAGGCTCAAAGGAGGCCCAGCATAGCCCATCTTCATCAACACAAGCTCAAGACCCTCGCGAGGGGCCAAGCCTCGCGGGGCGGATGACAAGGAGCTTCCTCAGGCACGGTCTCGTCAGGCTGGCTCACGAGGAGGCGGAGAGTTCAAGGCGGGGTACCTCGTGAGGTGCCCATGACGCAAGCCATGACGACCAAGGGCACCAATCGGGCGCCAGCCCGTGCAGTGTCCTCCTTTCCTCTTTGGTGCAAAGGGAGCAAGCGCAGGCGAGAGCATCAAGCAAAGGCGTCCATTTCGGTGCAACAAGACCAAGACCAGCCCAACGGCCGGAAGGAAGTCGTTGTGGAGCCCAAGCCGGCGTCACCACCAGAGCCTTTGACAGGCGAGGACCAACTTTAGTCAGGATAAGTGTACCCGTTGTTCCCCTTCAAAATGGCCAATTGTTGGCGCCCTTCCCACTCAATATTTGGGAAGAGGCCCGGGGCCTTTGCCTATAAATAGGACTAGCCACCCCCGGGGTAGAGGCAATCGGGACCTGACCGGGCAATCTGGACCTGACCTAGCAATCGGGATCCTCACCAAGAAACCAGTAGATAGAGCGATTGAACTCCTCCCCGCAGTTCGTCGCACCAGCCAAGAACAGTCCCTCGCGAGGTTGTTCTGCCTTGTATTGTTCATCATCCGCCCAAGAGGCAATCCACCACACCACACACTGGAGTAGGGTATTACACCACAATGGTGGCATGAACCAGTATAAATCTTGTGTCCCTTGTGCTGTTCTGTTTGGTAGTTTAGATCCTAGCGATTCGGTGAGGAGCGAGCCGGTAGAGGGTTGAATCTCCGCGTGCACCCCAGGGTTCAAACCTTAAGGGTCTGCCGGAACCCGAAATCCGACAGAGGTAGCTAGGGGCGGCGAGGTCGAGGGCGGTGGGAGGAGGGCTGCCGGCGGAGGAGGGAGGAGGGGCGGCCGCATGCGGAGGGAGGAGGGCAGCGGCGGAGGAGGGAGGGGCGGCCGCAGGTGGAGGGAGGATGTGCGAGGAGGAGGGAGGAGGGATGGAAGGAGGGGAGTACCTCGGCAGCGGACGGACGAAGGAGGCGGCGGCGGCGACGCACGACGACGATTACGCGGGCGAGAGTGAGAGTGTGAGTGAGAGGGCCGGTCGTGTGCGTGGGGATAAGGTAGGGATAGTTGTAGCGTGTTTGCCAAAACGCGCTACAGCTAATCTGAATAGCAGTAGCACTTTGCATATAAACCGCTACTGCTAAGTGTAACTATACAAAAATTACGTCAATGCAAAAATACATTGGCCATCAATGATCTTTTTGTGTACAATCTGAATTGTCAATATGAGTCCTCTCCGGTAGGAACCGGAGAGGACTCATATTGCGGCCACAAATTTTACACATAGAGTTCAGTGAAGACCAACTGGTTGTGGTAGTTTCAGAAATAAAATATTTAAGGTGGTAAACACCCTGTTCACGGAGGGAGGTGGGACTAAACTTGTGGGCTGATCTTAGCAGTAGCGGTTTTCCTAGAAGCACGCTGCTGCTAACTTCTATAGCAGTAGCGCTATTTAGTATAGTGCGCTACTGCTATAATTAGCGGGGGGCGAGGTCATGGCAACTATAGCAGTAGCGCTGTTTGCGGTGGACGCTCTACTGCTATTTTCCTATCAGCAGCACGTTTTGCTAACACGCGCTGCTGCTAAATAGCAGTAGCATGGTATTTTGAAGAGCGATGCTGGTAAGATTCTGTTCATAGGCTTTTCCCTAGTAGTGACACATTTTCACATTAATCTTTGGTTTATGATCCCCCGTTTGCCACCTAGGGCGGGCAACCAGAGTCTCAGGGGCTACTATCTACATGGTGTATTCCTCATTACATACCTCAAAGCCTCTGAGAAGGCTTGTGAATGCTTCATTCAAACCGCTTGTAGCGGATGAAATCGTCTTGAGCACCACGCTCATTAATGAGTGGTGCTCCTCCGAGAGCGCAGCTCGCTCCAGCAAGCCCGTCAGTGCGTCCGGCCAGACATCAAACTGTGTCGGACTCTTCCCATCGCCCCCCGTTGTAGCCAAATGCTCCGGGTGTAGGGCGGCTGACGGATTGACTTCCGGCTTCGGCAGATCCGGACTCCTCCGTGACAACACCTCAGTGTCGCCCGCTTCATGAGTCGGAGAAGGGGGTGGGGTCTCGCTCTCCATCATCTCCGAAGGAAGGTCCCCCGAAGACGAATCCTGTTGAGAGGAGCTGCTGGCCGGACTGTAAAAAGTTGAATCCTGGTTATTGATCTAGGAGAAACACAGTACCTTCGGATCGTAGGTTGACTTACAGCTCGGTGGAGGGCTGTCCCGCTGGAGGGCATGTGCGGTGAGGGTGCCCGTCAGGGCAAGGCCCCCTGGGGATGCCTTTTTCCCTAATTTGGGCATCTCCGCCTCCAAATCTTCGGAGGCGGCCCTCTTCTTCCCGCGCGGGAAGGAGGCTTCAGCCTCCCCTCCCCGACTATCCTCCTTGGGGGAAGTAACAATTCCCCCGGTTCGGATGCGTAGCATGTGGGGTTCGGTTTCTTCGTTCCTCCCCTTGTCTTTCCCCGAGGGCATTCTGCTGAGTGCCCGGTCGAGCATCTTGGCCACGGTAGGGGCGGGCGAGCCTTCGGGAAGTGGTGCCGGACACCTGATTCTCTCTGCCTTGTTGAGCCATTCCTGGACGCGGATGATTTTCAGAATAAACAATCATGACAAATACAAAACAGGGTGTCCGGTATCAGGGCTACTTACTTGAGTATCTTTGCGATTGCAGCTTAGGCCTGCATCCTCGGTGGTATCCGGACACACTACTTTCCGTCCGAAGAATAATTTGCACATCTCTTTGAGCTTCAAGCCGAAGAAGTGCTTCACAGTCCGCGGACTCTCCGGATTGAACTCCCACGTCTGAAGAGGCCATCGTTGGCACGGCAACATCCGCCGGATTAACATCACTTGCATTACGCTAACAAGGTTGATATTCCTCTCGAGAAGCTCCCGAATGAGGTTCTGCAGTATTGGTACATCGCCTGCGGGCCCCCAATTACGTCCTATGTCTGTCCAGGATGCCAACTGCGACGGGGGGCCCGAGCGGAACTCGGGGGTGGCTACCCACTTTGTGCCCCTTGGGGCCGTAGCATAAAACCACCTCCGCTGCCATACATCAGATACTTCTGGGAAAGAACCCTCCGGTCATGGGGCATCGGTGTTTCTGCTTATTACAGCACCTCCACACTTCACGTGTCGCCCCTCGATCATCTTCGGCTTCACATTGAAGGTCTTGAGCCATAAGACGAAGTGTGGCGTGACATGGAGAAAAGCCTCGCACACGATAATGAACGACGAGATATGGAGGACAGCATCTGGAGCCAGATCATGAAAATCCAGCCCATAATAGAACATGAGCCCCCTCACGAAGGGATGGAGGATGAAACCCAAACCGCGGAGGAAGTGTGGGACAAAAACGACACACTCATTGGGCTCCGGCGTAGGGATGACCTGCCCTGGAACAGGAAGCCTGTGCTGAATATCAGCGGTCAGGTATCCGACCTCCCTAAGCTTTGCAATGTCCTTCTCTTCAATTTAGGAGGCCACCCACCGGCCTTGAGGGTCAGATCCGGACATATTGGAGGATTCCGGAGGGGTGGAGCTTAGGTTTTGGGTGTTAGAACTCGAGGTGCGAGAGGGCGCGATGAAGGTGAAAAAGGAGGCCTAGGTCTCGACTCCTTTATAAAGAGGGTGAATATAAAGAGTCCCCGGTGTGACTGTTTGAGGCTTATCTAAAAACACACGGGGTAATACCAACAGCCGTCATGGGGTCACGCACGCTCATATTGATGGAAAATCTCGTAATAAAAGGGACAGGATCTCTGCCTCGACGGGACGTGCCAATAAAACTGCCTCGTAACACGAGTCGATGTGGGGAAGGAAACGTCAGTTCGCGTTGGATCAGGCCATGATGCAAGGGCGCGATGCACGAAGATTGCCAGCGAATCAGATCTATAACAGACGAAGATCATCTTACAGATCCAGACACGGTCTACGTGTTCGATAAACCACTTTGGAGAATTCGGAGGAGGAACCCGCCTTGCAATGCCGAAGATAATACTACGCGTCGAACTCATCATCATTGAAGCCTGGTTCAGGGGCTACTGAGGGAGTCCTGGATAAGGGGGTATCCGGACAGCCGGACTGTGTACAACGTCCGGACTATTGAAGCACGGAGATACAAGACTCAAGACTTCGGCCCGTGTCTGGATGGGACTTTCCTTGGCGTGGAAGGCAAGCTTGGCGATCCGGATATTATATTTCCTTCCTTGTAAACGACTCCATGTAAACCCTAGCCCTCTCCGGTGTCTATATAAACCGGAGAGGTTGGTCCTTAGAAGGCCGATCACAATTACATTCATACCATCATAGGCTAGCTCCTAGGGTTTAGCCTCTACGATCTCGTGGTAGATCTACTCTTGTACTACCCATATCATCAATATTAATCAAGCAGGAAGTAGGGTTTTACCTCCATCGAGAGGGCCCGAACCTGGGTAAACATCTGTGTCCCTTACTTCTTGTTACCATCAGCCTTGACGCACAGATCGGGACCCCCTACCCGAGATCCGCTGGTTTTGACACCGACAACGGGGTTGCCGGCACACGGCTTGGTGTTTCTTGATGTGTCCTTGGTGCTAACCCTGCCCCTCTATTTATATGTCGAGCCTTGGGGTCGAAACTTGGAGTAAAAGCCTCCACAAAGTCGGTTTCACCCAAAAAGCAAGAGTCCTTCTCGGACTCCGGGGCCAGATGCCAGGGTTCCCGGCGTCTAGACCCAGACGCCAGGGTTCCCGGCGTCTGGACCCAGACGCCAGGGACCCTAGCGTCTGGCCCCTGGACTCCGCAAAACTTTCTTTTGCGCTTTCCAAAAACCTTGTGGACTTTCCCCTTTGACCCAAATAACGTGTTCTCGTACCCAAACATTTTGGGAAACATCCGGAACCCCTTCCGGTGAATTCTAGAACCCTTCTGGAGATCAAACACGATTATCCCATATATCAAACTTTATCTCTGGACCATTCCGGAGTTCCTCGTCATGTCCATGATCTCATCCGGGACTCCGAACAACATTCGGTTACCAACATATATAACTCATATAATACTATATCGTCAACGAAACGTTAAGCGTGCGGACCCTACGGGCTCGAGAACTATGTAGACATGACCGAGACACGTTTCCGGTCAATAACCAATAGCGGGACCTAGATGCCCACATTGGCTCCCACATATTCTACGAAGATCTTTATCGGTCAAATCGCATAACAACATACGTTGTTCCCTTTGTCATCGGTATGTTACTTGCCCAAGATTCGATCGTCGGTATCTCAATACCTCGTTCAATCTCGTTACTGGCAAGTCTCTTTACTCGTTATGTAATGCATCATTCCGTAACTAACTCTTTAGCTACATTGCTTGCAAGGCTTATAGTGATGTGCATTACCGAGAGGGCCCGGAGATACCTCTCTGACAATCGGAGTGACAAATCCTAATCTCGAAATACGCCAACCCAACATGTACCTTCGGAGACACCTGTAGAGCTCCTTTATAATCACCCAGTTACGTTGTGACGTTTGGTAGCACACAAAGTGTTTCTCCGGTAAACGGGAGTTGCATAATCTCATAGTTGTAGGAACATGTATGTCATGAAGAAAGCAATAGCAACATACTAAACGATCAAGTGCTAAGCTAACAGAATGGGTCAAGTCAATCACATCATTCTCCTAATGATGTGATCCCGTTACTCAAATGATAACTCATGTCTATGGTTAGGAAACTTAACCATCTTTGATTAACGAGCTAGTCAAGTAGAGGCATACTAGTGACACTATGTTTGTCTATGTATTCATACATGTATTATGTTTCTGGTTAATACAATTCTAGCATGAATAATAAACATTTATCATGAAATAAGGAAATAAATAATAACTTTATTATTGCCTCTAGGGCATATTTCCTTCAGATCTATCCCCCAATTTCTTCCTCAACATCTCGACATTCATCGTCGTGTGCGAGGCCTTTCTCTGCATCTCGCCACACTTCGGCTTATGGCTGAAGATCTTTAATGTGAAGCCCAAGGTAGTGAGCGGCGAGCACGCCGAGTGCGGAGGTGCCATGGTGAGCAAGATGCCCAACGTCACATGGCCAACAGGTACTTTCAATGATTCCATCAAAGAGTGGCAGCAGCAGTGGTTTTACATCACTGAGCTGCGCGGTACGAAATGGGCCGCCGCTCCTGAATTCCGATCCGGAGCCCTCATGCGGCTTACGTCCTGGCCCAAGAAGGGCCTGAACTGGTCTTCGTCCGACGAACTGTCGGTGCTCCAGACGCACGTCAAGGATATGGAAGACAAGAATATCAAACTTGTCAATGTAGTCCAGGTGATGTTGGTTCGCCGGATTCTTCCTTGTCAACAGAAGGCTTGCAATTTATGGGAATTCGACCCGGCCAAGCACCAGACCCTGCTAGAGCTCTTCAGCTCCTTGCACAAGGACATTTGGAAGATGCTCTTTAAGTCCAGCAAATTGTGGCTAGACTCCCCCGAGGATCGCAGGTACCAACTGTCCCGCCTTGCAAGTTCGGTAAGTCATTGTATGTTGGCAATTCATACGTTTTATTCGCATAACCCGAGGGAAATGCTTGATGTGTTTTCCACAACTTTCCTAGGGCTGGACAAACAAGGCGGGGCAGATATACTGTCTAGCCCCCACTGCCAGAAGAACCGGCCGGCCCACTTCTGACGAAGATGCTGGTCCCAGCGCCTTACAAGGCACCGAAGAAAAAGGCCGAGAAGGAGGCCAAAAAGACCAGGGGCGGCCTCCATCGCCGCGGCACTTCGCACACCATATCCGAAGATTCCGATGCCCGCTCTTCCTCCGGAGAGGTCGAGGAAGAGGAGGAAGACCAATCCCCAGTGAGGGGAAGAAAGAAAAGGATAGCCTCCACATCTTTGGAGGCCGAGTCGCCTAAGAAGGGGAAAACTCCCCTTCCGGAGGAGTCCACCGCCACCACCGACAGCAGCCCGGAGTGGGATCCCAGGGCCCAGCCCCTGGTGAACTCGTGAGTATATAAAATCCGAACAGATTTACGCATCCAGATTCACTACGGCATGATGTTTTAATCATTGAGCCATACTATTTTGCAGTCCGGCGAGGTCCCGCACCGAACAATCCTCATCGGAGGATTTACTGGGCTCGGACGCTATGGACAGCGGGACACCCCCGAGGGCCCCCTCCCCAAAACACGTGAATGACACCGAGGTATCGTCCCAGAGGGACCCGGGCCAAGGAGGGGGGGAAAGATTGTCAAGGCAGCGCCGGAAGGTCAAACTTCAGGGGGCGGACACACGGGAGAAAAGGCTCCCATGGATGTCGACGGCGAGGGCTATCTTGAATTCGGCCCCTAGCCGGACGCAATTCCGGAGACCGATACGACTCCAGAATCAGGAAGGAAGCCCCCCTCAGCTGGAGGGGGTGCACCTGTTCCGCCGGCAGCCACTGTCCAACAAGAGGTGCCGGATACTTTATCAGCGGCGCTGAAGAGCGCCTCCATAATCGACGAACATTGTGCCCTTATGGGTGCAGTGATTGAGAAGATTCAGTCTGCTGAGAGTGGACTGAATGAAGCCTGCATCAGCCTTATGACGGGCTTTGAGGTATGTTTTGTGAGGTTTCGAAGAGTGTTATAGTATAGGTAGTAGCCCCTGATACACTGTTCGGTGAAATGAGGAGCCGAACAGAGGATCAAAAATGTATGTTCGCAGGAGACTTACTTTATGGCATCTCTTCCTCTTTTTATTTTGTAAGCAGGTGTCTGTGGTGACTGCCGCCTCTCATACTTTGGAAGTCTCCGGACTGAAGCAGAGTCTGGAGCGGGCCGAGGAAGAACTCGGACGAGTGAAGAAACAGTTGGAGGATAACCAAGGTATGTAAAAACCTTGTTCGCATTAGCGTGAATGAATAAGTTAATAAGATGAAAATATTTTTATGGTATGCTCTAGGGGCGACGGTCGAAATCGAAGCTCTTAAGAAGGTTGTGGCCGAAGCCGAGAAGAAGGCAGCCACAGTGCATGCTCTTCATGAAAGCACGAGGCCAAGGTTATTGAAGCTGAACAAGAGCTTCAAGAGGCTGTGAAGAGATGCGAGACCTTGGAGCAGAGTTTAACGGAGAAAGAGTCCGAACTCGCCCAGGCTCACCAAGCCGCACGCGATGCCCGGGGGGAAGCCCAAGGCGCCCTGCAGGAAATACAAGAGGCGAGGAAGATCGCGGTGGGTAAGGCTTTTTCTATGCAAAGCAGGTATTTGAAGGGAGAAAATCATGTTTACTAATTTTAATTTCTCCAGGGATATTTGCGGAGCTGCCACACAACATATCTGATGCCGCCAAGTTCTACCGAGCCGAAGAAAAGAGTGTTGCGGAGAAGCTCTTCTGGTCGCAGTATCTAGCACTGAATTATCTGGTGCCATTTGCCGATCAGCTGAAGCAGCTGATCGAACTACATAAGGCGGCCGAACTAGCCGTGAAGGATTTAATTATCTGGCTATGGCCCGCCGAGCCGATTCCAAGCAGCTACTTCGGGCTCATGAAGCGTCTTGTGGGTGCCTGCCCTCGACTCAAAGTCATCAAGCAGTTGGTCTGCATGGAGGGTGCGCGAATGGCCTTCGCCCGCGCAAAGGTGCACTGGGGGAAGATGGATGCGGAAAAGCTGATGACCGAGGGACCGCCAGAGGGGAAGGAGCACCGCAAGCCCGAATTATATTACGATAGTGTCCTGAAAGGATCCCGCCTTGCGACAGAGCAATGCACCAAGGACATTATATTTCCATGAATACAGTCATGTTGTCCTTTTTAATGTTGAACAAGGTCATTTCTATTATTTATTGCCTGTTATTTGGAAGTTTTTCCTCCTACGCGGCCGTTTTGTATATTAATCCTGAGAGTTGGCCAGTCGTCGGCTTCGGCCCCCATGTAGGAAGTACGGGGGTGTTCGGGATAAACCAGAGCACTCTTTATCCAAGTTTTGGGTCCTTGAAGGAGGTGTTCAGCACAACGAACCAGGAAATCGGACTATAGGGCTTTATCACTCTCACTTAGCCATAGGAGTTTGACAAAAGGAAGGTAGGCGCAGCCCCTGGTGTTCGGAAGAACGTACGAGGGGCTCTATAAGCACCTGATCGGAAGAAAAGCCGATCCATCGCACGCTGCATTAGTTGTGGCATTATGCGGAAGAAATCCATAAAGATTTTACAACCTCTCGAACAGCTGACCAGCTCTCGCCGTATCATGACAGTCAGTTTTCGGCTTTCTCTACTGAGGTGCTCGTCCGGAAGAACCGGGACACAATCGCAGTAGTTCTCCCTGTGCCGCCTTAGCCGATATAGCGGAACGTAAGGCAGCAAAACATGGGAGCCGGGCAAACCCAACTATTGACCCAAGACATGATTCGGAGCTGATGCATATAATGCTATAAGTTTGGGGTGCCGAACGACCGTGAAGGTGTTCGGACTTTATTGCCATATTATGGGTACGATGAAGCCCCTGGCATATTAAGTCATATCGCGATGTACGGATGCCTGCTAAGATAAAGCGAGAGGAGGTTGTGTGCGGATCCGGAGTGTATCCGGATGGTCATCAAGGGGCATCTCTAAGGATTCCCTTATGCATTCGAGTTGTTTCCATGTCGCTAGTCCTGGCCTACGCAAAAGCGGACCTGCAAAGAAAGTGCAAAAAAGATATTTATGTGCCACGGAGCGGTTAAGCCGCATTGTGTGGCCTATCCTGGCTGTGCCTCTATTTAATGCCAGAGTGTTTTAATTGAGCTCCGGACGAGCCAGGCTATCCTATCGCGAAGTAGTTCGGACTCCCTTGACGGTGTTCGGGATCTTGGCAGTCGGCTCGAGGTTCGATTGAAGGATGCCACTTGTTGCTTCTGCCCTTAAGGCGACGGTATGCTCTTCGGCACAGAGGGGGAGTTCGGCCTTGCCATTAACTGTTATGACGCCGCGCGGACCGGGCATCTTGAGCTTTCGATAGGCATAGTGTGGCACCGCGTTGAATTGAGCAAACGCAGTTCGTCCGAGTAGTGCATGATAATTACAGCGGAAAGGGACGATGTCAAGATTAACTCTTCGATACGGTAATTGTTCGGTGATCCGAAGACTACCTCCGGGGTGATGGAGCCTGAGCAACGGGCCTCGGCACCTGGTATAACATCTTTAAAGGTGGTTTTAGTGGGCTTGATCATCGAATGATCAATACCCATCTTGCGCACTGTGTCCTGATACACCAGGTTTAGACTACTGCCTCCGTCCATAAAGACTCATGTGAGGTGGAATCCGTCAATTATTGGGTCAAGGACGAGTGCGGCTGAATTGCCCTGATGGGTATTGGCCGGACGGTCCGTACGATCGAAAGTGATCGGCCATAGTTTACATTGCGGGGCGACTGGCTCCGTTAAGTCGGCATCCCTAAGAGTGCATGTCCATTCCAGTTTGGGAATGTGGATGGCATTTATCATATTCACCGTTTTGATTTGTGGGGGAAATTTCTTTAGCCCTCCTGTGTTTGGTGATCGGGGCTCCTCGTCGTCGTCATCACTTTGAGACCCTTTCTCCTTGTTTTCGGCACCTGACCTACCGGCTTGTTTGAGGACCCAGCATTCTCTGTTAGTATGATTGGCTGGTGTTCCTGGGTGCCATGAATTTGGCATGGACGATCGAGTATGCGGTCTAGACTGGACGGGCCCGAATTGTTATTTTGGAATGGCTTTTTCCGCTGACCAGACTTAGAGCCACTGAATCCGGCATTGAATGCCATGTCTTCGGTGTTGTCACCATTTTTGCGATGCTTGTGTTTGTTGCGGCAGGGCTTGCCGTTGCTATCTCTGGCCTCTGATGTGTTCGGATTGCCTGTTGTGTTGTTGCTATGAGCCAACCAGCTATCCTTACCCGCACAAAAGTGGGTCATGAGTGTCGTGAGGGCTGCCATGGACTTCGGCTTTTCTTGGCCGAGATGTCGGGCAATCCACTCGTCGTGGATATTATACTTAAAGGCCGCTGGGGCTTCGACATCCGGACAGTCGACAATTTGGTTCTTTTTAGTTAGGAACCGAGTCCAGAATTTCCTGGCTGACTCTCTGGGCTGTTGGGTTATGTGACTTAAATCGTCAGCATCCGGTGGTCGCACATAAGTGCCCTGGAGTTATCCAGGAATGCGTCTGCCAGGTTCTCCCAACTTCCGATGGAGTTTGCCAGCAAGCTATTCAGCCAATGCTGAGCCGGTCCCTTGAGTTTTAGTGGGAGGTACTTGATGGCGTGTAGATCATCCCCGCGGGCCATGTGAATGTGGAGAAAGAAATCTTCTATCCATACCGCGGGGTCTGTAGTCCCATCGTAGGGCTTGATATTTACGGGCTTAAACCCTTCTGGGAATTCATGATCCATTACTTCGTCGATGAAGCATAGGGGGTGTGCGGCACCTCTATACCGGGCTACATCACGACACAGTTCAAATGAGTCTGGTCTGTTGTATTCGGCCCGGCCGGATTTGTATTATATCCGGCGTGATGGTCATCGTCCCGCGTTGGGGCGCGCCCCCGTGATCCGTAGATCGATCTTGACTGTCCTGCTTTGTTTTTCAATTTGTCTCGCAGGTCATGCGTGGACCCCCGGGCCTTCGTGTTTTTGCTTGTTTGGCGGCGGGTGCGGGCTGGACTTCGGGCTGATACGTCACTTTGTCTCAGCCACGAGGTGGCCGGTCAGCCACATCATGCGCTGGTAGTGTAGGTTTTAATGCCTCCTCCTCGAGTTGAGGTAGCAACCTGCACTTTGGGTAACTTTTGGTAGGGCGCTCGAGTCCGTATTCCTCGGCTACCAGGACCTTAGTCCATCTATCAGTTAGCAGATCTTGATCAGCCTGAAGCTGCTGCTGCTTCTTCTTCAGGCTTTTTGCGGTAGCTATAAGCCGGTGCTTGAAGTGCTCCTGCTCGACGGGATCCTCAGGCATGATGAATTCTTCGTCGCTGAAGCTCCTCGTCTTTGGAGAGGGGCATGTAATTTTCATCCTCCGAGTCTCCATCCATTGCCTGTTTCTCAGGGCTAGCTTGCCCATCCTCCCGTCCGGGTTGCTCGATGCTTGGTGTTGGGGAACGTAGTAATTTCAAAAAAATTCCTAAGCACACGCAAGATCATGGTGATGCATAGCAACGAGAGGGGAGAGTGTTGTCTACATACCCTCGTAGACCGAAGCGAAAGCGTTGACGCAACGTAGAGGAAGTAGTCGTACGTCTTCCCAGTCCAATCCAAGCACCGTTACTCCGGCACCTCCGAGTTCTTGACACACATACAGCTCGATGACACGCCCCGAACTCCGATCCAGCAGAGGTACGGGGAGGAGTTCCGTCAGCACGACGGCGTGGTGACGATCTTGATGTTCAACTGTCGCAGGGCTTCGCCTAAGCACCGCTACAATATGACCGAGGTGTAATATCGTGGAGGGGGGCACCGCACACGGCTAAGGAACGATCACGATGATCAACTTGTGTGTCTATGGGGTGCCCCCGCCCCCGTATATAAAGGAGGAGAGGAGGAGGGGCCGGCCAAGAGGGGAGGCGTGCCCTAGGGGGGGCAAACCTACTCCAAGTAGGTTTGGCCCCCCTTTCCTATTAGGAGTAGGAGAGGGAAGGAAGAGAGGGGAGGGAAGAAGGAAAGGGGGGCCGGCCCCCTTCCCAATTCGGATTGGGCTTGGGGGGGTGCGCCCCCTCCTTTGCACCTTCTCCCTCCCTTCCACTAAGGCCCAATAAGGCCCATATACTTACCGAGGGGTTCCGGTAACCTCCCGGAACTCCGGTATAATCCCAATCTCATCCAGAACCTTTCCGGTGTCCAAATATATCCGTCCAATATATCAATCTTTATGTATCGACCATTTCGAGACTCCTCGTCATGTCCGTGATCACATCCGGGACTCCGAACAACCTTCGGTACATCAAAATACATAAACTCATAATAAAACTGTCATCGAAACCTTAAGCGTGCGGACCCTACGGTTCGAGAACAATGTAGACATGACCAAGACACGTCTCCGGTCAATAACCAATAGCGAGACCTGGATGCCCATATTGGTTCCTACATATTCTACGAAGATCTTTATCGGTCAGACCGCATAACAACATACGTTATTCCCTTTGTCATCGGTATGTTACTTGCCCGAGATTCGATCGTCGGTATCCAATACCTAGTTCAATCTCGTTACCGGCAAGTCCCTTTACTCGTTCCGTAATACATCATCTCGCAACTAACTCATTAGTTGCAATGCTTGCAAGGCTTAACTGATGTGCATTACCGAGAGGGCCCAGAGATACCTCTCCGACATTTGGAGTGACAAATCCTAATCTCAAAATACGCCAACCCAACAAGTACCTTTGGAGACACCTGTAGAGCACCTTTATAACCACCCAGTTACGTTGTGACGTTTGGTAGCACACAAAGTGTTCCTCCGGTAAACAGGAGTTGCATAATCTCATAGTCATAGGAACATGTATAAGTCATGAAGAAAGCAATAGCAACATACTAAACGATCGGGTGCTAAGCTAACGGAATGGGTCATGTCAATCAGATCATTCAACTAATGATGTGATCCCGTTAATCAAATAACAACTCTTTGTCCATGGTTAGGAAACATAACCATCTTTGATTAACAAGCTAGTCAAGTAGAGGCATACTAGTGACACTCTGTTTGTCTATGTATTCACACATGTATTATGTTTCCGGTTAATACAATTCTAGCATGAATAATAAACATTTATCATGAAATAAGGAAATAAATAATAACTTTATTATTGCCTCTAGGGCATATTTCCTTCACTTGGCTGGGCAGGGTTATTTTCGTCTTCGGCACCGTCCGGAGTGCTATCATCTCTTGTGCCGGTATCGCTGTTTTTACGATGGCGGGGCTTAGAGCGGCACCTATGACGCCGGTGCTTAGATTCCTTCTCAAGGGGATTATCCTCCATTGCCTCATCACCATCGCCTTCTTTGGGCGTGTCCACCATATATATCATATGATGAGGTGGCTGTCCAGCGTCCTGTGGGCGGTGGTTCCTGTTCTTCTCCTGCATCGTCGTCCATACCGTCGAAGTCTTTGGAGTCAAAGTCAAGCATGTCAGTTAAGTCATCGATAGTGGCTATTAAGTGGGTGGTGGGTGGGGAACGAATTTCTTCGTCGCCCGCTTCCCACTCAAGTCAGACATAGTTCGGCCAAGAGTCTCCTGACAGGGAGAGAGACTTTAATGAATTTAGCACGTCGCCCAAGGGCGAGTGCTAAAAGATATCCGCGGAGGTAAACTCCATGATCGGTGCTCGACCGGATTCGATAGGCACGGATGCACGCGGTTCGGAGCCTATGGCCGGAGACAAGTCTGAGGGTCCGATGACACAGACCCCATTGAAGGCGAAGACTGTGTTCGGCTCTAACGCCGCTGAGTGTGCGGCCTCCGTGGCGGGGTCCATCCACCCATCCTCGGATGGCACGATCTTTTCCGGATTAAGAGCCAGGGCAGCCGCAGGTGTGATCTTCCGAACACCGTCCGATGGCAGATCTAGGTCATGCTCCTCGCGACTGTTCGGCACACCTGTCATGGGCTCGAATCCGTCAAAGATCAAGTCTCCGCGGATGTCGGCGGTGTAGTTCAAGCTTCCAGACCTGACCTAATGGCCAGGGGCGTAGCTATCGATCTGCTCCGGATGGCCAAGCGAGTTGGCCTGCAGTACAAAGCCGCCGAATATGAAGATCTGTCCGGGGAGGAAAACCTCACCCTGGATCGCATCGTTGCAGATGATTGAAGGAGCCATCAAGCCCTATCGTGACGACACAGTGGAACTCTCAATGAAAGAACCAATGTCGGCGTCAAACCAGCGGATCTCGGGTAGGGGGTCCTGAACTGTGCGTCTAAGGCTAATGGTAACAGGAGGCGGGGGACACAATGTTTACCCAGATTCGGGCCCTCTCGATGGAGCTAATACCCTACTTCCTGCTTGATTGATCTTGATGATATGAGTATTACAAGAGTTGATCTACCACGAGATCGTAGAGGCTAAACCCTAGAAGCTAGCCTATGATTCTGATTGTTCTTGGTCCTACGGACTAAACCCTCTGGTTTATATAGACACCGAAGGGGGCTAGGGTTACACAGAGTCGGTTACAAAGAAGGAGATCTACATATCCGAATTGCCAGCCTTGCCTTCCACGCAAAGGAGAGTCCCACCCGAACACGGGACGAAGTCTTCAATCTTGTATCTTCATAGTCCAACAGTCCGGCCAAAGTACATAGTCCGGCTGTCCGAGGACCCCCTAATCCAGGACTCCCTCAAAGATATTGACATCATTCAAGTCAACACTGAAGAGCAATTGGCAGATATCTTCACAAAGCCCTTGGATGAGAAAAGATTTTGCAAGTTGCGGTGTGAGCTAAATATCTTAGATTCCTGAAATGTCCTGTAATTGGACACACATCCTAACGCTTATGCATGTTGATGACTTAGATGTGCAACACACGAAGTAACGTATATCTTCAACCAATGAAGACATACACTCCAAGTGTGAATACATTAACATGGAATTTGACTTCGGAGCACCACGATAATTGTGCGCCGTGTCTAGGTCTAATACTTCCTATACGGTGGGTAACGCCACCACCAAATTCTTATTGAAGTGTTTCTTTTGGCGTCATGGTTGCATAGTCTTCGCATTTGGTTTGTCTTCAACATTTATTTGACTTCAAGGTTTATCTTCGCAATGTTGAGTTGGTCTATATATATATATATATATATATATATATACATATATATATATATATATATGTATATTTATATAATATATATATATATTGTGTTATGTCCTTTGCAGCATTCACTTATAGCTGTCTCTTCATACTTGAATCTTTATTGATCTAAGTGAATGTGATCAGACCCTAACCTCTTTTGTGCTTCTTCCTCAAATTATATCTGTCCAAATCATATGCATTCTATTGAAACCTGTCGATTGTCTTCTCTGAGTCCTTGTCAGCAGAAAACAAAGAGAAAAACATTTAAATATGTTTTTAATGTTGTATCCTTATTGCTTGAATACTGGAGAAGCCGGAACGACCACCCGACAATCCAGGCGTGTGTGGGAACATGGAACAACTTTCAATAAGTTGCATGCATGCCACGTGTCCTTCAGATGTGAACCGCTAGGGGCACCTGCGTAATTACACTGTGTTGTCCCTTTCCTTATAAATACTCACACCCCGCGGTCATTATCTCTTCTTCCACCTGCCACCTCACACAAACCCTAGCACCTCCGCTAGTTCGCGTCGATGCCAGAGACGAAGCGCTTAGCTGCTGCAACTTCTTCGACGCCGTCCTCACGCCGGCCGCGGACCTCGTCCTCTCCGCCGCCGCCGTAGGTGTCTTCCGCCGCCAAGTTAGGGCGCGGGAGATTGAACTGCTCGGCCTCTCTCTCTACCTCGTCTAGCAGTTCGTCAGCGGGAATTAAAACTTACTTTTTACTGCCTTTTTGATCCATCAAATCCATCCACTTCAATCAAAAGTGGTTTCTTCACTTCCAAATCTGGATCTGTCTTCATCTGCATCTCATATCATGCCAAGTATATTCACTTATGCTTCATAACTAGTTAGATTCCTCACTTGTACTTATTCATGGATTCGTACAAATCTGGAACCAACTCTCTTCAAATAAGTGAATGTCTTCGCACTATGAGGTCAATGTCTTCAAATTGATTTATCTTCAAAATCTTCTGAGAATGCACATGACCTCTTCCCCATCCCTCGCACCTCTAATGTTGTCACAGGTACATGTCCGTGGGAGAATCCCTTGGTTCTCATAGTCTGCATTCATTTGCAGAGTTCTTACAGCGTCATATTCACTCCCCTGAAGCCAGCTCTTGTCTGACCAGCAAAAAGAAGCCATTCACAGTTCTGAAGCCATTCAGTTTGAATATAATAGCCACTGAGAAATCTGCAAGAAAAGGTGGCTGGCAGCACCGTGGAAATACTGCTAAGGATTTACCTCCTGATCTGTATGAACTGTACAAGTCAGATCCTGAGGAAAGCTATGGCCAGCGCAAGACCCGTATCTAATGGATTCGAAGATATTGGGCAGAAGAATGGTTCAAGTACAGATTCGTCACTACAGAGTATGCTGAAAAGAATGCCATCAAGCGCCCATGGGGAGATATTCTGTATAGGAATCTGCAGCCCAAGTCCAAGTCTGAAGCCATTGCATAAGGCTTCTACCCATGCATGGTCCGAGGACCGAAGCCAGAGAATGCCCAACCCATCATCTATGTTATGGTGTCGCGAAGACAATCTCTTCAAGCGCAACTATCAGTTTGCAAAAGAGTCAGCTGTGAAGAACAAGAAAAATCTTGGAATCAACTTCAACCCTGGTCCTTCTTCTCCTAGGCCGGATGGCACATGTGATGCTAATCCAAATGTCATTGGCCCCTTCAACAACTTTGATGGCCTCCTCTCCCACATTGCTGCTCAGCAGACCACTGTGGATCAATCCGCTGATGACGCTAACTCTGAAGAAGCACCAGCACCACCAAAGCCGCGAAAGAAGAAGAAGACAAAGGCTTCAAAGCCCTCTGCCGCACCAAAAGCTTCGACTGTGAAGCCCTTGGCCACTGCACCTCCTGTAACCAGTGTGCAGTCTGAAGATTTGTCTCGTGTCTCCAAGAAGGCCGAGAAGACAATGAAAGCCAAGAAGCCCAAGAAGATTTCTAGGCATGAACTAACTCTTGTTGCCGTTCTACGCAATGAGGATGACACAATTGATTTGTCCAGCAATGAAGATCTTGGTGATGATTCCCTTGAGATGCTAATCAAGAGTAAGCAAGAGGCAGAAATCTTCAACGATCTTCCACTCTTTGATGTTGACATTCTTAACAACTTCATTGATGAGTGGTTCGATGACCAGAGCATTAGCATTGATGATCTTCAGCTTCCGGTGGACATCAGCGTCACATTCCACGGAGCCATTGCTAATGAGTTGGCCTTGGCTCAGAAGATAGTTGAGCTCAAGAACAAAATTGATTATGAGAAGTCTCACTTCAAGAAGAACATGGCCAAGATCAGCGTGGCAGATGTTCAAATCTTCAAGAAGATGTTGCATGACCTCAAGAAGAGTTTCACAAGAAGCGCAATGAGGCTAAAGGCTCACGAGAGCGCATGAAGTACTTCACACAGAAATGTGTTCAAGAACACAATGAAGCTGAGAAGCGCAAAGCTCTTGGGCGCCCTGGCATCGATCCCAGGATGGCTGCCAAACAAAAGAAGCCTGTTGTGACACAAACTGAAGCACCAAGGCAGGAAGCACCTTGCATTGTCTTCCTTGCCAGCATGACAGGCTTGAAGCCTAAGGTCACCTCAGCAGCTTCAGAGCTGAAGAAGACAAGGGCAGCTGAAGCCGAAGCCAAGAAGCACAAGCACAAGGATGCTTCTGATGAGGCCCCATCAATGAAGAAGTTGAAGACAAAGTCTTCAAAGAAAGAGCATGCTGCGGCCTCTTAGCCCCTCATTATTGAACCCATCTCCGTCGCTCTTACAGCCACCAACAACAAAGAATGACATATTGTGATCCATAAGCCTGCTTCCACAAAGGCTCATGAAGATGAAGAAGTTCCAGCTGTTGACCCCATCACAGCTGAAGACATTGGTCATGAAGACAATGTTGAAGATGATGAAGTCCTTCCTCTACTCGAGCCCCAGTCGGTATCATCGCCTGCTCCAATGAGCAGTGAACTAATTAGCATTGATGCCAATCGCTCAAGATGACTGATGGGCCGAGCGCTCATAGCATGAAACCCCCATTGATGATGAGACACCCAGAACTCCACCACCTCAAGTCACCATTCTGGTACTTGACGATGACAACTACATGGTGAAGACCACTCCATCACCAAAGGCATCGCCCGCATATCATAGGCTTCGCAAAGGCCCCAGGCTACAGGTCACCATGTCGAGCATTCCGGAAGGGGAAGTGCAACAAAGCTCAGTAGCGCGTCAAGTGTTTCCTGAAGACACCCCTACTATGAATGTCTCTGAGTCTGAAGCTAAAGCTACTGAAGAAATTTCGGCTGCATCAGCTGATGAAAATCAAGGAGAAAGAGAAGAAGAAAGAGTTGCCACACCCCCTGCCACAGACCAAGACATTCTTGAGGAGAATGTGATTGTGCCAAACCCTCCTGTTTTGCAACGAACGGAGGTTGAAAACACTGAGGCTGCCACAAACAATGCTACTGTCGCCAATGACGTTGTCATGGCCGAAGACAATGTGGAGCCTGAAGCTAATGTGGAGCCTGAAGCTAATGTGGTGCCTGAAGCCACTGTGAATGCTGAAGCCACTATTCCACCTCCAAGGCCTCACACAATTGAACAGGCCTACGATCGCGGCCAGCTTGTCACAGTGAGATGGCCCATTTTGGTTCCTCCCACAGCTCCTGGACCATAATATGACTATCATGTGGAGCAGCGACCACAAGTTCAGAAGCCAAAGCCGAGGCTGCCAAGGCTTCTAGCTGCTGCTACATCGCCTGGATCTTTCAGCGTGAACAGCTTCAGAGCACACAATATCTTCTTTGACAGTGCCAAGAATCCATACTCGAAGCCAAATATCTCTTCCGATCGATTTTGGAGCCATCAACAACGCAGCTACTACTCATGTATCCTCTACAATCAAGAGCGAATCTTTCCTCACATGCGTCTTGATTGTGAAGCTGTTGCTGGGCTGCCCTGTCTTGAAGAAGCGCTGGGCTGCTTTTCGGGATGCTGGTCTTCTGCAATTTGTTACTGACAAAGAGCACTGGAATGAAGAGCTTCTACTGCAGTTCTATGCCACTCTTCACATTCGTGGCTACAA
The DNA here is from genome assembly GCA_963921465.1 of Triticum timopheevii. Classification (NCBI taxonomy): domain Eukaryota; kingdom Viridiplantae; phylum Streptophyta; class Magnoliopsida; order Poales; family Poaceae; genus Triticum; species Triticum timopheevii. The sequence continues at coordinate 283,394,200 of OY997270.1, read as the reverse complement.
CAGGGATCCGAAGACATGGATCCTTGAGTGGATGACAGGAGATGTGCACCATGAAGCCAAAGCTCAAGACATCATCGAGCTTACCTCCCTGCCCACTCCAGGTGAATTGTATGAGCCTGGCTGTCAGCTTCACATAAATGAACTACAAAGTATTTTTTAGAGGCCTGAACCCAATATGAGTCAGATGCTCAGTATGATGAAGCCATTGCCTCAAGATGCTGAATATCCCAAGGAATTCGTCGTCAAGGACCTCGAGTACTTGCCACGCACAGTCTATCATATACTAAGGCGTACTCTATGGCCAATCAAGGGACATTCTTCCGAAGCCGAACTTGAAGGAACCTTGAAGACTTTGGTATTTTATATTGTCAATGGTGTCAGATTCAATTCCCAGGATTTCTTCATCAGACAACTTGCTGCATCTGGGATTGATCTGTTTGTCCTGAAGTTTTATGCTCCATGGGTGATGCGCCTGATCAAACTCCATTCTTCTGTCGACTATCAGCCCTCAGCATGCAACCATCTTGTCTTTCTACCTAAGGTTGATCTATTCGTTGAAGCCATATACCCCGAGCCTGCCAAGGAGCCTCTATATCTTCATAATGTTGATCATAAAATCTTCACATAACCAATAGAAGGAATTCATGTCGCCAATGTTGCAACTCCTGCTTATATTCTGGCTGGCAATATGCATATGCCCCATCACGCCAACACCGAAGCCACTGCTAGTACAATTGCCCAAAGGCCTCGGAAGCGTTCTTGTGTACTCAATGATCGAGAGTTGCTTGTGTCCTTACATCAGAAGCAGGATAAGCACCACGATTGGCTAAAGCGTCAGATGCAGAGTCTCTTGGTGGATGTCAATCACATTCGGAACCTGGCCACCAAGAACTCATTTGTTGCCCATGAAGCCTGTCGGCGGTCCTGGAAGAGCCTCACACTGCTATGTCCTGAAGACGATCTTCGCGAAGATGGCTTCACCGAGGGCTTCAAGTTTGATTCCAGGCCTCCACAAAATGCAAGATGGCGCCGCACTCCCTCAATTGAAGATTCTGAGTATTCATCTTCGGCTGCAACTGTTGTTGCGAGAGTCGTCGATGAAGAAGACGATGCCACTTCACCAACCATTCCTGCACCGCATCTTGACACTGCATTAGGCCCTTCTGCACCACCAAAATCCAACGTTGACCCTGCTCCATCATCTTCTCCTTCTAGGAACGAGTAGATGCTCTATGTCTTCAAACCTTTTTGGTCATTACTAACAAAAGGGGGAGAAGCATATGAGTTGATAGTCTTCAAGCGGGTCCTTATGGGTGGTTGCATTATTTTTGCCAAGTATTTACAACTCTCGTCTTTTGATACATTTGGTTCTTTGAGTTGTAACACTTAAACTCAATGGTCGTCTGCTACTTTTTCTGCTACTTTGAGATGCGATGATAAATTCCGCATGAAGTCATGCCGCAGATGTCCATTTTTCAGTATGCATATCATTATCTTTGTTATATCTTTATATGCATGATGAATTGTCTTCATAAGTTGAAGAGGATCTCCACAAAGTAAAACCTGCCATGTGCATTTGCATTCAAAAGCCTACTACTTATATGCACATATTCAGGGGGAGCCTTTTGCTACTTATGAAGACAATGCCTTAACCCCTAAACTTTCACATACTTTTATCCCCATTGAAAACTTCAACCAGTTTGTCATCAATCACCAAAAAGGGGGAGATTGTAAGTGCATCTAGTGCCACCCCTAGTTGGTTTTGGAGTATTGACGACAAACTTGGTTGAGGGACTAATGTGTTTGTGAGAATTGCAGGATAACACATGTAGTAGATTGATTCGGTTTACCTACCAGAGATGACCCTTAAAAATGTGTGAAGACATTGAAGACAATGGTGGTCTGTGAAGATATTCACATTCAAGACTATGACATGAGAAGACATCGCATGAAGACTATGGAGTGCGAAGACATAGTTGTTTTGTAGTTTCCTTTTCTTCTTTGTTGAGTCATAGGAACCACCGTACTATTAAGCGGGGTCCAAGTGAACAAAGTCAGAGTGACTGATGTGATGCTCAACCAAATCCTATGTCTTCGAGACAACGAGAGCAAATCTATCCAGAGTTGGATGAGTCAGCTTTACTTGTAGCCCAAGTCAAGTTGCCGCGTGTGTTTGAAATCTGACCATTGGACACGTGTCAGTTCCTTAGTGACCCAAGGTCATTTTGGACAAATCAGGTCGGGTTGCCTCCTGGCTATAAATAGCCCACCCCTACACCATAAATTGGTGGCTCCTCAGAGTTAGTGCACGTCTTTTGTCGTTTGAGAGCAACCCACCTCCGAAGCATTTGATAGAGAGATCCTTGCGAGGACAAAGCCCAAAACACCCAGAGCCAAAGAGTGTTGGGCATCACTGAAGTCTTTCTGTCCGCGTGATCTGAAGACTTGTTACACTTGAGGACAGTGAATCCTCCAGCCAGTTAGGCGTCGCGTTCTGAGCATCAAGGAGTCATTGTGGATTGCCAATGAATGAAGTCTGTGAAGGCTTGGAAGTCTACCTTGAAGACTTACCAGAGTGATTGGGCGAGGACTAAGTGTCCTTAGCTCAAGGGGAATAAGGTGAAGACGCGGTCTTCTAAGTTGAATCTCAGCCTCCCCAACGAGACGTACAGTTGTCACAGCAACTGGAACTGGTCCAACAAATCCTTGTCCTCTCCAAGCAACTGGTTCTATCCTTTACCTCTCTTTACTTATAGTTTGTCTTCGTGAAGTCATTACCTCCCTGCATGATCTGATTGTCTTCACTGTGTGAACACTGTTGTTGTTTGGCTTCATACTATCTTCCATCCTGATCCTTACTACCTAGCTACTGATAGTCTTCGTGCTTTCACTTCATTGCTTACTTGACTATGGCTTGGCTAGTGTAGTCTACCTTTCGCTGCATATTAATAGGTTCATTGCTACTGTTTGTCTTCAAAGCCCCCGTGTTTTGAAGACTTTCATAAAAATTGCCTATTCACCCCCCCTCTAGTCGATAACTAGCACTTTCAATACAAATTACAACCAGGTCTGTGGACCATCTAGCGATGACTACAGGAACTAGAGCGAATAGAAGGCACGCCGCCGTCATCATCCTTCCTCGTCGAAGCCGGGAAAACCTTGTTGTAGTAGATAGTCGAGAAGTCATCGTACTAAGGCCCCATAGAACCAGCGTAGAGCAGCAATGCTACTTCTTGAGCTTGCGTTGGTTTTTCCCTTGAGGAGGAAAGGGTGCTGCAACAAAGTAGAGATAAGTATTTCCCTCAGTTTGAGAACCAAGGTATCAATCCAGTAGGAGATAACGCACAAATCACCGAATACCTGCAAAAACAATCAGACAAACTTGCACCCAACGCGATAAAGGGGTTGTCAATCCCTTCACGGTTACTTGCAAAAGTGAGATATGATAGAGATAGATAAACGATAAGGTAAATATTTTTGGTATTTTTGGTTTATAAATCGGAAAGTAAAAGATTGCAAGAATGGTAGATCGGAAACTTGTATGATGGAAAATAGACCCGGCGGCCATAGGTTTCACTAGAGGCTTCTCTCAAGATAGAAAATAATATGGTGGGTGAACAAATTACTGCCGAGCAATTGATAGAAAAGCGCAAAGTTATGATGATATCTAAGGCAATGTTCATGAATATAGGCATCACGTCCGTGTCAAGTAGACCGAAACGATTCTGCATCTACTACTATTACTCCACACATCGACTGCTATCTAGCATGCATCTAGAGTATTACCTGCAAAAACAACCAAACAAACTTGCACCCAACACGATAAAGGGGTTGTCAATCCATTCATGGTTACTTGCAAACGTGAGATCTAATAGAGATAGATAAATGATAAGGTAAATATTTTTGGTATTTTTGGTTTATAGATCGGGAAGTAAAAGATTGCAAGAATAGTAGATCGGAAACTTGTATGATGGAAAATAGACTCGGGGGCCATAGGTTTCACTAGAGGCTTCTCTCAAGATAGAAAATAATACGGTGGGTGAACAAATTACTGCTGAGCAATTGATAGAAAAGCGCAAAGTTATGACGATATCTAAGGCAATGATCATGAATATAGGCATCACGCCCGTGTCAAGTAGACCGAAACGATTCTGCATCTACTACTATTACTCCACACATCGACCGCTATCCAACATGCATCTAGAGTATTAAGTTCATAAAGAACGGAGTAACGCATTAAATAAGATGACATGATGTAGATGAATTAACTCAAGCAATATGATGAAAACCCCATCTTTTTATCCTCGACGGCAACAATATAATACGTGCTTTGCTTCCCCTACTGTCACTGGGAAAGGACACCGCAAGATTGAACCCAAAGCTAAGCACTTCTCCCGTTGCAAGAAAAACTAATCTAGTTGGCCAAACCAAACCGATAGTTCGAAGAGAACTACAAAGATATCAAATCATGCATATAAGAATTCGGAGAAGATTCAAATAATATTCATAGATAAGCTGATCATAAATCCACAATCATCAGATCTCGGCAAACACACCGCAAAAAGTATTACATCGAATAGATCTCCAAGAACATCGAGGAGAATATGGTATTGAGAATCAAAGAGAGAGAAGAAGCCATCTAGCTACTAGCTATGGACCCGTAGGTCTATGGTAAACTACTCACGCTTCATTGGAAGGGGAATGGTGTTGATGTAGAAGCCCTACATGATCGAATCCCCCTCCGGCAGGACGCCAAAAAGGCCCCTAGATGGGATCTCATTGGTACAGAGGTTGCCGCAGCGGAAAAGTATTTTCGTGGATGCCTCTGTTGGTTTGGGGATATATGGGAATATATAGGCGAAATAATTAGGTCAGGAGGTGCACAAGGGGCCCACAAGGGTGGGGGGCGCGCCCTACCCCCCTGGGCGTGCCTTTCGTCCTTGTGTCCGCCTCGTGGCTCCTCTGACTTCATCTCCAAGTCTCTTGGTTGTCTTCTGGTCCAAGAAAAATCATCGTGAAGGTTTTGTTCTGTTTGGACTCCGTTTGGTATTCCTTTTCTGTGAAACTCAAAAATAGAAAAAAAAACAGGATCTGGCACTAGGCTCTAGGTTAATAGGTTTTTTTTGAAAGCTTAGGACAGTGGGGGCACCCCCCACTGACTTTGTATTAAACCACCACACAAAGAGTTACAAAGATAAGATTACATTTGGGGGGAGTAGGGGTAAGAGTTTGGAAAAGGCCCTATACATCAAGGTATAGAGGAGTCGACTAGATCTGATCAGCAACCTGCTCAACAAAAGGCACCAAGGCCTCTTTGACTCTGTGTCTCATCATACCAAAGTCAAGCTTGAATCTTCGGCTCCATCCTTCCACTGTTGGCACTATACCTCGGAAATGCTTATTGTTGCGTTCCTTCCAGATGCTCCAAGATGCTATGATGAAAATATCCATGAACATTGGCCTGGTCCATGTACCTTTTGTTGCACGCAGGAGCTGCAGCCTGTTGCCATGCACCGGCCACATGATCCCCAGCTTTCCCCAACACGACCTGCTGAATTCACATTGAAAGAACAAGTGCTCTACTGATTCCTCGGGGGGGGGGGGGGGGCTACATAACATACAGGCATAGTTTTCATCCCTCAGCTTCATATTCTTCCTCTTGAGCAGCCTCGGGTGTTTAATCTGTCCGCAAGAAGCAGCCAAGCAAACACCTTCCACTTATTGGTGCATTTTGTCATCCAGATCCACTTAAAGGCTTTGTCTGCCTCCCCGTCTAGAAAATAGTGCAGGTAAAACTTGCTGGAAGCAAACCCATCCGATCCCCATACAGTCTTCCATACATCATTCTCCTCCATCAGCTCCAACGTGGACATGGTGTTCTGGAGGTCTTCAAGCTCTTCTCTAGCCTGAACCGTGAGCGGTAAGTGGAAGTTTTGGCCAAGTGTAGGCGCAGTCGGCAGCTTCTGAACTGAGATATCTTCGTCTTTAGAGAAGGAGAACAGGCGAGGGTGGCTATCAGACAGAATATCTCCACGCCAGTCATCTTTCCAGAACAAAGTTGTGTGCCCATCCCCCACATCTACGGATGTGACACCTCTGTAAGTTGGCGCCAGGTTCATTTATCCTTCCACCCAAACGACCCGCATGAGTCAGACGCATGCGGCACCCGACCCTCATAGTACGTGCCCCAAACAAGATAAACCCACGATATATCCATGTTATTATAGAATTTGTGAAGTTGTTTTAGAAGTAAACCTTGGTTTTGGACTTTAAGATCGAGCACCCCGAGCCCCCCTTTGTGCTTAGGCCTGCAAACCAGATTCCAGGCCGCCAAGGAAACAGCTTTCATGCCATCGTCTGTGATCTTGGCCCATAGGCAGTAGGTTAATAGGTTAGTCCCAAAAATAATATAAAATAGCAAAATAATGCACATAAAATATCCAAAACAGATAATATAATAGCATGGAGCAATAAAAAATTATAGATACATTGGAGACGTATCAAGCAACCATCGCTGATGAATAAAGTAGTAGATTGGAAGCATCAGCCTATAAACAACCAAACGAAGACCGGATCACAATAGATCCACCGAAGACCAGCACCGATCGAGTCTCGCGAGATCCGAGACACACCTCAACACGCCCCACCATCGGGATAGGGAGTGTTTCCACGAAGTTGGAGCGCCGCACATTCTGCAAAGGGGGTTGTCAGCCATATGTCCGTGCGCTCGAACATCTTTAGTTGGCAGTGATTGCCTTGATAGCCTCCAACAAAACATTCTCACCTTCCCGGGAACTTTAATCTTCCAGATTCTTCCATCATGTCTTGTCGCCTGTCCCTGTCGGTGGTTCGGCTCTCCAACCACGCCTCTCGACGCTGACGAGTAGCTACAAGCATACGATAAGCCTACTTGACCGCGAAGATTTCATTCCTTTCGAAGTTCCAACTCCAGAAATCGCTAGCATTATGTGTGCATAGAGGAATCCCCATGATGGTTTGCACGTCCATGGGCAAGAAAACTTGCCTGATCCGTTGTGCATCCCAGGTAGCACTCATGTGATCAATGAGCTCGGAAACCATAGTTGGCGGCTTGTTTACTAAGCATCCATAAGGCTGCCTCATCTCATCTCTAGGCAACCACGTATCCTCCCAGATGGATGTAGTCTCTCCTTTAACAATCCTACGAATGAGGCCTTGTTTTAGTGTATCCCTTCCTTCTATAACTGCCCTCCAGATTTGGCTTGGATGTACTCCCAGAGTAGCCTGAAGGATGGCGGAGTTCGGGAAGTAGACGCTCTTTAGGATGCGAGCACTAAGTGCCTCCAGGTTCTGCAGAATGTGCCATGCTTGGCGGGCTAACATGGCAAGATTGAAAAGCTCAAAATCCTTAAACACTAAACCTCTCATCCCTTTTGGTTGTGTCATGGCTTTCCATGAAACCCAGTGGGGCTTTCTTTTGCCATCTTTGCAACCCCACCAAAACTTCCGGATGAGCATATTGAGGTGGTCACATAAACCTCTTGGAAGCTTGAAACATGACATCGAGAAAACCGGGACAGCCTGGGAGACGGCCTTCACCAAGACTTCTTTACCTGCTGATGACATTGTGTTTTCTATCCAACCTTGCACCCTTCTCCATAATCGATCCTTCAAATATTTAAATGAACCATTTTTTGAGTTTCCCACATCTGAAGGCATTCCTAGATACTTCACATTCAATGTTTCATTTGGGACATTCAATATGTTTTTGATCTCCATTTTAACATTTTTAGGAACCCCTTTGCTAAAATATATAGAAGATTTTGCAAAGTTGATACGCTGACCCGAAGCTTGGCAGCAGCTGTTCAGTACCAAATTCACCTCATTATCTCCATTAATATTTGCCTTACAGAACAACAAGCTGTCATCAGCAAATAGAAGATGGCTCACCGGTGGAGCCGATGGTGCCACTTGCAGACCACCAAGATTGGATGACTCACTCTTTGATTTTAACAGGCACGACAGGCCCTCTGCTGCTAGCAAGAACAAGTACAGAGATATTGGGTCCCCTTGTCTGATTCCTCGTGATGGCTCCAACTCTTCCAATTTCTTCCCATTGAACATGACTGAAAATTTCACAGTAGTAACCAGTGACATTACTATGTTCACCCACCTTTCGCTGAAACCTAGTTTGATCATAATGGCCTAGAGATAAGGCCATTCGATCCTGTCATAGGCCTTCGCCATATCCAGTTTCAATGCGTATGACTGGTGCTTCTTTGCCCTGTTTCTCTTCATGAAGTGAAGACATTCATAAGTTGTGATAATATTATCTGTTATCAGCCTGCCTGGGACAAAGGCGGATTGCTCTTCAGAGATTATATCAGGGAGTATCAGCTTCAACCGGTTAGATATCACATTCGATGCAATCTTGTAAAGAACATTACACAAACTAATGGGTCAGAATTGGGACAACAGAGTAGAGTTTTTTACCTTAGGTATCAAGACCAAGACTGTTTCGTTAATGCATGCAGCCGACTCTGTACCCTCCATGATCTTGATTACCACATTAGTGATCTCCTTCTCACATATATCCCAATGGCGCTGAAAAAAGTGGGCTCGGTAACCGTCGGGGCCTGGAGCCTTTGTTGGGAACATTTGGAGTAAGACAACCTTCACCTCTTCTCTGCTATAGGGAGCGTTCATGGCGATGTTCATCTCTTGAGTGACTTTGCATGGGACGGTGTCAAGGACTTGTTCCATCTCGGTCACCCCCCTCGGTGGTATACAGATCCTTGTAGAAGGCCGTTATCATCGGCTTCATCTTATCTGTATTATATTATCAGTGAGTTGTCCATTCGGTCGTTGCAGAGCTCTAATCTGATTCTTCCTTCTCCTCCGACTAGCTCGCAAATGAAAAAGTATGTGTTTTATTCGCCATGAAGTAAGCATTGTACTCTTGCTCGTTGCCTCCACAGAATCTCCTCACGGTGAAAAAGCTCGATTAAGCGATCATTAATTTTGATCTCTTGCCTTAAACGTGGTCGGAGTTTAACCGCAAAGAGCGGTCTGGCCGCACGTTAGGCCCCACCGGATACAAGCGCAGCGGGACATAGAAGCCCAAAAAGAATTTCGGCCTAATAACTCCACGTCGGCCCATCAGCACGTGACGCATATAGATCTGTCCAGAGAGTAGTAGATGAGCCAGACACTCCTCCCTCTTTGACCTGCTCTCCCGATTCGTCGATCTCAATCCCCAATTCCCCACCGACCCACAGAGCCCTAACCCTAACCCGGCGACCGAAGATGCCGGCGACGGCGGGTCGCGTTCGCATGCCGGCGAACAACCGCGTGCACAGCAGCGCGGCGCTGCAGACGCACGGCATCTGGCAGAGCGCCATCGGCTACGACCCCTACGCTCCCGAGAACAACAAGCAGCAGGCCCCCTCCTCCTCCGTCTCCGCCAACGCCGCAGCCGCCGCAGCCAACGCCGCCGCCGAAGCCGCCGCGCCTCCCTCCTCTGACCCCGGCGCCTCCTCGGAGAACGCCTACACCAGCTTCCAGGGCCTCCTCGCGCTCGCCCGCGTCACCGGATCCAACTCCGACGAGACCCGGGGCGCCTGCAAGAAGTGCGGCCGCGTTGGCCATCTCACCTTCCAGTGCCGCAACTTCCTTTCTGTCAAGGAGCTTGCCATGGACGACGACATCCAAGCTGGCATGCTGTCCGCCGCGCAGGCAAAGGCCAAGTTCGAGGAGATCACGAAGAAAGCCTCTGGTGCCAGAGATGCTGATGAGGAGGGTTCTGACGAGGAAGATGAGGATGAGATTGACAGCGATTCCTCTGATTCCGATATTGATCCCGAGCTGGAGAAGATAATTGCTGAACGGGAGCGTGCCAAGAGCCGTGGAGGGAAGCGGTCAGGGGAGGAGGACAAGAAGACAAGCCGCCATAAGAGCAAGAGCAGGGGAAGATCAAAGCACAGGAGGAGCAGGAAGAGTGACAGTGAGGACGATTCGGAGGAGGAGAGAACCAGGGACAAGAAGAAGAATAGGCGGAAGAAGCACATATCCTCAGATGAGGATAGCGAGAGTGACTCTGACAGGAAGAGGCACAGGAAGAGTAGGAAAGATAGGAAGAGGCGGAGGACGCACCGCCGGGCGGATGACTCATCAGACGATGATGAATCTGGAGGGGAAGGGAGGAGGCATCACCGCCACCACAAGAGGCGTCATTACCGGAGGGATGCATCTGGTAGTGACAGTGATGGCAGCGAATCCCCACATGAAAGGAAGCGATCCAGTAAGCAGAAGAGCCACAAGAGGTCAGAAAGCCATGGATTGGGTGAGGATGAGCGACATTGTCCACAGGGGGCAAGCCGCTCTGGAGAGAAGAGCAGGGAGCATAAGAGGGGCTAAAGAGGAGCGCTGAAGTGGTAAATTGCACTTATCGATGTTTGCAACAGTGCTCGTCCTTGGTTATTTGTCTTGTCAAATGATTGTTGCATTTTAAGCATGATTCTTAATATGTGTAACATATTTGCGTATTACTGTTTGTCAGTGGCTGAACTATCCATATATGCATAAATGGCGTTGCCTTGAAATCAGTAATTTGTGCATATATTTAATAAGAATCTTTCAAATAGTACCCAGGCTTTTGTCATTTCTAACTATAATATCAAGATTGCAAGGTAGCTTTAGCATATCACTAACTATAATATTGCAGTAATGGAGCCTGTAAAGCAGGCAGTTATATCAAGATTGGCCTTGTATATAAAGCTCTTCAGTAATCAGGTGGTAAAAGGCTATTGGGTGGGATAACTTATGCAGGTTTATGCAGAACTCAGATGTTTCTATGCTTGTATTTCAGTTTTCCTGCAAATTCATGTGCCGTACACAAGTAGTAAAATCGGTACTGGCACATATATTTGGTCAACATTTCTAAAAGTCTGATTTGATATCAGCTGATTTATTGTTGCAGACATGGTAGCTTTCTATATAATTGGTTTTGAGGTGACGATGATGATCTATACCATTATTTTGATTTAGCCGATTTGTACCAATTTCTTTGATGTCTAATTCTGAATCAATGTAGCATTGGGTGATTAATACATCTCTTACATGCCTTTGTGCATACACTAGGGTGAGTTGGAGAACCTGTTACAACACACTTGCATGAAAAGAATTTGATCTTCTGTAGGATTTGGTATATGTTACGGCTACCAACATCAAACTGTGAATTCTCTTTTGCTATTTAATGCGTTAGTTTAAAGTCTATTGAGGTGTTTTTCCTTGGTAGTGACTTTAGTCTGCAAGTTTAACTTCCATGGAAAGTTACTCCACCAATCTCATGGTGGGAAGTGATCTCTTTCCTGCAGTTTAAGCGTTTGAATAAGGACTTGGGAGGTACATTCTAGTCTAGAGCAAAGCCTTCTTTTGCACCTCTTGAGGTTCCACTTTACTTGCCTAAGAAAACACAATTTCCCTAGTACTGTATGTTCTAAATGAGTGAGCTTCGAAAGAAAGAATAATAGGATGTGGCGAGATGAAAACTCTCGAATACAGATCTGTTATCTTTGTTCTGTTGTTTGCCGTTAAATTATTGCTGAATATTACTATATATATAATGGTACATAGATTCCCAACTATTTCTTTTCCATGTAGTTTTCTTCTCTGGGAGAAGGATGGCAGAGCTGTTGTTACAAAAATGCTGAAAACACACCTGCACCCGTTATCAGAAGTGCTGCTTTACTGTTTGATGAACAAAAGATATATTTCAAGGGAAGTGCGCCTGTGCAGCTGCTTCAGTTGTTTAGATATAATCTCTCTTTGGCGTATATCCTATTAGGTTCTTTTCTCTTTCGGCATATCAAGTCAAACGAGCTAACCGTGCATCAAAATTTTCAGTTAGTCAGGGTCTGAGATATGTCCCTTGGTAAATTTTATGTGAACTTAAAATGGCTGCTAATGTTTGAATCTAATGAAGTGTTTACAGTGCACTCCCTCCTTCTCAAAATACAAGGCATGTAGATGTTGTCTAAGTTACAAGTTTAAACATCTGTAATGCCAAATAATGATGACTATCCTGATGTTTTTGTTCCCGACAAATAAAATAGTCCAAAAAATGAATCCCAGGGCCAGCGGACCCAGCAAAGTGTAGGATGCCTTGTCCACAGACAGTGGCCCTGCTTTGAGTTTTCCTCAAGTGCATCAACAGTATATCTATATCTATATCAATATCATCTATATACCAATATAAAAAGACCCAAAGGGGCAGATCCAATTAATCTTGGTCATCAAATCATGTCAATTCAACGATCTAGACTGCTTCAATGTCGAGTGCTCAACATGTTTAGCGTGCAATTAATTTCATGCCAAATATAATGCTAATCACATAATAATATGCATATAATATCCTACTTACTATTTGCATGTATTTAATATACTTTCAAATTAACGTGCACACGTACACATTGACTAGTCAATATAAAAAGACCCAAAGGGGCATATCCAATTAATCTCGACCATCAAATCATGTCAATCCAACGACCTATACCGCTTCAATGTCGAGCGCTCAACACGTTTAACATGTAGGTAATTTTATGCAAAAATATAGTGTTAATCACCTAATAACACGCAATAGTATCCTACTTAATATCCGTATGCATTTAATATACTTTCAAATTAACGTGCATTGCACGTACACATTGACTAGTACACCAAAAAGTATACCTTAAAGCTGTTTTAGATGTGGATAAAAATTAATCTGTTTTTACAACAGATAAAGCATTGGATACGTATAATTTGGCCTCTTCTCTACTCCACAATTCAAACAAACTATGACACGATAACTTTTTTTGAGAGTTTCGAGAGTACGCCCAGGCGTACTATAGCTTTATAGAAGGCAGAAATACAATTACAAGAGGACTAAAACTCGCTGCGAACAACGAGCATAGCATGAACACTACATCCGGGTAAGACCAAACACACCCTCCGACCACACAAAACTACAAGCAACAAGGCTTGTCCTAATAGAGAACAACACCGCGTCTCAAGCAAAGCTAGGCACCTCTAAAGACCACCAACTCCCTCTGGACTTCGCTCGTCCACGCACCAATCACCCTTGATGCCTAAGAGGAGGTGGCGGGTGAATGGCAGAACTTGATCAGAACCGAGGAAGACACCGTCTTGGAGGCACCGTCGATGGGTGTACATAGCGCCGCCGGAGCTCAAAATAGGACCACGGCGAACATCGGAGGAGAGCTAGAAGGAACCAAACCATGTCTCCAAACACAATGCTCCCAACAGAGGAGTGACATCGAGGATGCCGTCATGATTCGGTGTTGGATCGGCATTATGACATGATAATTAAGAGCGTGTTTGGTTCCCCTCATGGATTTTGACCCCCTTGCACGAATGGTCAAGTGGAGCATGGTTGGGGTGATACAACCTTCGGGCCATGCTATGCACGTTATTTGGTTTCCCAAAAAGTCCCTAAGTTGCATAAGGGCAGAAGCACAATGTAACGCCTTGAATTCGATGTGCCAGGTGTCTTCCAGTTATTCGTCGTCGTTGCCATGTCATTTGCTTGCGTGTTGGACTTTGCCATGTCATCATGTGCATTTCATCTGCATGTTTTTCAAAACTTGCATCCGTTCGGGTTCCCCCGGTTCTCTCCGTTGTCCGTTTTGAGCCCAACCACTCTCGCACGCGTCCATCGCACCTCCCAGTTCTTGTTTTGTGAGCCACCGAAAAACGTTCTCGGAATGGGCCGAGATTTGCCGAGTGGCCTTGGTATATCACCGGTAGACCGCCCGTCAAATTTCGTTCCATTTGGAGGTCGTTTGATACCCCAACGGTTAACCGAGTTAACCGAAACCCCTCTCTTTGCAGCCCAGCCCCCCTTCACAACACCCCGCTCCATCCAAACCCCATGTTGTCCGTCGTTGCATCACGATCGTGTGGACGAAAACCGCTCCTCATTTGGACTCTCCTAGCTCCCTCTACCTATAAAAACGTCCCCTCCCCCTCCATTTTCGGGTCCAAACCCTAGCCTAACTCCTCCTCGCGCCGCCGGACGAAATCTCCGCCGCCGGACATGTCCGCCCGCGCCCACAGCCAATCGTGGCTTGCCGCGTCGCCCCGCCTGCATCTCCACCGCACGGGCCCGCGAGCCCGTCCGGTGCCCTCCCGGCTCGGTCGCCCGCCGCTGCCAGCCCGCTCCCCCGCGCCTCCCGTGGTTCCTTCGTGCCGCCCAGTCGGATCTGCCGAGCCGCCGCCCTTCCGTACCGGCACCGCCCCGCCGCCTCGCTCCGGCGCCGCCCCGCACCTCCGCGCTCGCCACCGCCGCCAGAGCGCCCCGCCTCTTGCTCCTCCCTCCGCCGCCGACCCCGCTCGCCGGAGCACGCCCCAGCAGCTCCCGCCTGAGCCGAGCTCGCGGCCCTCGTCGCCGCTGTGCACCGTCTCGCCGCCGGCCACCAGGTCGCCGACCCCGCCCCGTCCCGCGCCGGATCCGGCCGGAGGAGACCTCCCCCGCCCGAGTCCGGCCACCCCGGTGTCGTCTCCGCTGCCGCGCCGGCGTTGACCCCGCGCTGGGATCCCTCCATCCCGATACGGCCTCGTCCCCGGATCCAAACAGCCACCTCGTCCCCGGGATCCCCTCGCCCAGTTTTTTTTGCTAGGTATAATTCGGCCAAGTCCCTGAAATCATCTTATCATGTGTGCATGTTTGATTGTTGATAACTTGATGGTCGGTGCTCCTTTTTGCGTGCATAATATGTCAAAATGTTCATCTCAGAGTGCTCTTCATGTTGGAGTAGTTTGCATGTTGGGGAACATAGTAATTTCAAAAAAAATCCTACACACACGCAAGATCACGGTGATGCATAGCAACGAGAGGGGAGAGTGTTGTCCACATACCCTCGTAGACCGAAAGCGGAAGCGTTAGAACAACGCGGTTGATGTAGTCGTACGTCTTCACGATCTGACCGATCCAAGTACCGAACGTACGACACCTCCAAGTTCAGCACACGTTCATCTCGATGACGATCCCCGGACTCCGATCCAGCAGGGTGTCGGGGAAGAGTTCCGTCAGCACGACGGCGTGGTGACGGTGATGATGTTCTACCGATGCAGGGCTTTGCCTAAGCACCGCTATGATATGACCGAGGTGGAGTATGGTGGAGGGGGGCACCGCACACAGCTAAGGAACGATCACGAAGATCAACTTGTGTGTCTAGAGGTGCCCCCTGCCCCCGTATATAAAGGAGGGAGGGGGGAGGTGCGGCCGGCCCCTAGGGGTGCGCCTAGAGGAGTCCTACTCCCACCGGGAGTAGGACTCCCCCCTCTTGCCTTGTTGGAGAAGGAAGGGGGAAGGGGAAAAGAGGAAAGGGGGGCGCCGCCCCCCCTTCCTTGTCCTATATGGACTAGGGGGGAGGGGGCATGCGGCCTGCCCTAGCTGGCCCTCCTCTTCTCCCTCAGGGCCCATGTCGGCCCATTAACCCCCCCGGGAGGGGGGGGGGTTCCCGTAACCCCCCGGTACTCCGGTAAAATCCCGATTTCACCCGGAACGATTCCAATATCCAAATATAGGCTTCCAATATATCAATCTTTATGTCTCAACCATTTCGAGACTCCTCGTCATGTCCGTGATCATATCCGGGACTCTGAACAAACTTCGGTACATCAAAACTCATAAACTAATAATATAACTGTCATCGAAACCTTAAGCGTGCGGACCCTAAGGGTTCGAGAACTATGTAGACATGACCTAGAACTGTTTCCTGTCAATAACCAATAGCGGAACCTGGATGCTCATATTGGCTCCTACATATTCTACGAAGATCTTTATCGGTCAAACCGCATAACAACATACGTTGTTCCCTTTGCCATCGGTATGTTACTTGCCCGAGATTCGATCGTCGGTATCCAATACCTAGTTCAATCTCGTTACCGGCAAGTCTCTTTACTCGTTACGTAATGCATCATTCTGTAACTAACTCATTAGCTACATTGCTTGCAAGGCTTATAGTGATGTGCATTACCGAGAGGGCCCAGAGATACCTCTCCAACAATCGGAGTGACAAAACCTAATATAAAAATACGCCAACTCAACATGTACCTTTGGAGACACCTGTAGAGCTCCTTTATAATCACCCAGTTACGTTGTGACGTTTGGTAGCACATAAAGTGTTCCTCCGGTAAACGGGAGTTGCATAATCTCATAGTTGTAGGAACTTTGTATAAGTCATGAAGAAAGCAATAGCAACATACTAAACGATCTAGTGCTAGGCTAACGGAATGGGTCAAGTCAATCACATCATTCTCTTAATGATGTGATCCTGTTAATCAAATGACAACACATGTCTATGGTTAGGAAACATAACCATCTTTGATTAATGAGCTAGTCAAGTAGAGGCATACTAGTGACATTAAGTTTGTCTATGTATTCACACATGTATCATGTTTCCGGTTAATACAATCATAGCATGAATAATAAACATTTATCATGATATGAGGAAATAAATAATAACTTTATTATTGCCTCTAGGGCATATTTCCTTCAGTCTCCCACTTGCACTAGAGTCAATAATCTAGATTACAGAGTAATGATTCTAACACCCATTGAGTCTTGGTGCTAATCATGTTTTTCTCGTGGAAGAGGCTTAGTCAACGGGTCTGCAACATTCAGATCCATATGTATCTTGCAAATCTCCCACCTGGACTTGGTCCCGGATGGAATTGAAGCGTCTCTTGATGTGCTTGGTCCTCTTGTGAAATCTGGATTCCTTTGCCAAGGCAATTGCACCAGTATTGTCACAGAAGATCTTCATTGGTCCCGATGCACTAGGTATGACACCTAGATCGGAAATGAACTCCTTCATCCAGACTCCTTCATTTGTTGCTTCCGAAGCAGCTATGTACTCCGCTTCGCATGTAGATCCCGCCACGACGCTTTGTTTAGAACTGCACCAACTTACAGCTCCACCGTTTAATAAAAACACATATCCGGTTTGCAATTTAGAATCATCCGGATCAGTGTCAAAGCTTGCATCGACGTAACCATTTGCGACTAGCTCTTTGTCACCTCCATATACGAGAAACATATCCTTAGTCCTTTTCAGGTATTTCAGGATATTCTTGACCGCTGTCCAGTGATCCACTCCTGGATTACTTTGGTACCTACCTGCCAAGCTTATTGCTAAGCATACGTTAGGTCTGGTACACAGCATTGCATACATGATAGAGCCTATGGCTGAAGCATAGGGAACATCTTTCATTTTCTCTCTATCTTCTGCTGTGGTCGGGCATTGAGTCTGACTCAACTTCACACCTTGTAATGCAGGCAAGAACCCTTTCTTTGCTTGATCCATTTTGAACTTTTTCAAAACTTTATCAAGGTATGTGATTTGTGAAAGTCCAATTATGCGTCTTGATCTATCTCTATAGATCTTGATGCCCAATATGTAAGCATCTTCACCGAGGTCTTTCATTGAAAAACTTTTATTCAAGTATCCCTTTATGCTATCCAGAAATTCTATATCATTTCCAATCAACAATATGTCATCTACATATAATATCAGAAATGCTACAGAGCTCCCACTCACTTTCTTGTAAATACAGGCTTCTCCAAAAGTCTGTATAAAACCATATGCTTTGATCACACTATCAAAGCGTTTATTCCAACTCCGAGATGCTTGCACCAGTCCATAAATGGAACGCTGGAGCTTACACACTTTGTTAGCACCTTTTGGATCGACAAAACCTTCCGGTTGCATCATATACAACTCTTCTTCCAGAAATCCATTCAGGAATGCAGTCTTGACATCCATTTGCCCAATTTCATAATCATAAAATGCGGCAATTGCTAACATGACTCGGACAGACTTAAGCATTGCTACGGGTGAGAAAGTCTCATCGTAGTCAACCCCTTGAACTTGTCCAAAACCTTTTGCAACAAGTCGAGCTTTGTAGACAATTACATTACCATTAGCGTCAGTCTTCTTCTTGAAAATCCATTTATTCTCGATGGCTTGCCGATCATCGGGCAAGTCAACCAAAGTCCATATTTTGTTCTCATACATGGATCCCATCTCAAATTTCATGGCTTCAAGCCATTTTGCAGAATCTGGGCATCATCGCTTCCTCGTAGTTCGTAGGTTCGCCATGGTCAAGTAACATGACTTCCAGAATAGGATTATCATACCACTTTGGTGCGGATCTTACTCTGGTCGACCTATGAGGTTCGGTAGTAACTTGATCTGAAGTTTCATGATCAATATCATTAGTTTCCTCACTGATTGGTGTAGTTGTCACAGGAACCGGTTCTTGTGATGAACTACTTTCCAATAAGGGAGCAGGTACAGTTACCTCATCAAGTTCTACTTTCCTCCCACTCACTTCTTTCGAGAGAAACTCCTTCTCTAGAAAGGATCCGAATTTAGCAATGAAAATCTTGCCCTCAGATCTATGATAGAAGGTGTACCCAATAGTCTCTTTTGGGTATCCTATGAAGACACATTTCTCCGATTTGGGTTCAAGCTTATCTGGTTGAAATTTCTTCACATAAGCATTGCAGCCCCAAACTTTAAGAAACGACAACTTTGGTTTCTTGCCAAACCACAGTTCATAAGGCATCGTCTCAACAGATTTTGATGGTGCCCTATTTAACGTGAATGCGGCCGTCTCTAAAGCATAACCCCAAAATGATAGCGGTAAATCAGTAAGAGACATCATAGATCGCACCATATCTAGTAAAGTACGATTACGACGTTCAGATACACCATTTCGTTGTGGTGTTCCGCGCGGCGCATTGTTTCAAATGTAAACCAAACTCGTAACTCAAATATTCTCCTCCACGATCAGATCGTAGAAATTTTATTTTCTTGTTACGATGATTTTCCACTTCACTCTGAAATTCTTTGAACTTTTCAAATGTTTCAGACTTGTGTTTCATCAAGTAGATATACCCATATCTTCTCAGATCATCTGCGAAGGTGAGAAAATAACGATACCCGCCGCGAGCCTCAATATTCCTTGGACCACATACATCAGTATGTATGATTTCCAAAAAATCAGTTGCTCGCTCCATAGTTCCGGAAAACGGCGTTTTAGTCATCTTGCCCATGAGGCACGGTTCGCAAGTACCAAGTGATTCATAATCAAGTGATTCCAGAAGTCCATCAGTATGGAGTTTCTTCATGCGCTTTACACCGATATGACCTAAACGGCAGTGCCACAAATAAGTTGCACTATCATTATCAACTCTGCATCTTTTGGCTTCAACATTATGAATATGTGTATCACTACTATCGAGATTCAATAAAAATAGAGCACTCTTCAAGGGTGCATGACCATAAAAGATATTACTCATATAAATAGAACAACCATTATTCTCTGATTTAAATGAATAATGGTCTCGCATCAAACAGGATCCAGATATAATGTTCATGCTCAACGCTGGCACCAAATAACAATTATTTAGGTCTAAAACTAATCCCGATGGTAGATGTAGAGGTAGCGTGCCGACCGCAATCACATCAACTTTGGAACCATATCCCACGCGCATCGCCACCTCGTCCTTAGCCAATCTTTGCTTAATCCGTAGTCCCTGTTTCGAGTTGCAAATATTAGCAACAGAACCAGTATCAAATACCCAGGTGCTACTGCGAGCATTAGTAAGGTACACATCAATAACATGTATATCACATATACCTTTGTTCATTTTGCCATCCTTCTTATCCACCAAATACTTGGGGCAGTTCTGCTTCTAGTGTCCAGTCTGCTTGCAGTAGAAGCACTCAGTCTCAGGCTTAGGTCCAGACTTGGGTTTCTTCTCTTGAGCAGCAACTTGTTTGTTGTTCTTCTTGAAGTTCCCCTTCTTCTTCCCTTTGCCCTTTTTCTTGAAACTGGTGGTCTTATTAACCATCAACACTTGATGCTCCTTCTTAATTTCTACCTCCGCAGCTTTTAGCATTGCGAAGAGCTCGGGAATAGTCTTGTCCATCCCTTGCATATTATAGTTCATCACGAAGCTCTTGTAGCTTGGTGGTAGTGATTGGAGAATTCTGTCAATGACACTATCATCAGGAAGATTAACTCCCAGTTGAATCAAGTGATTATTATACCCAGACATTTTGAGTATGTGTTCACTGACAGAACTATTCACCTCCATCTTACAGCTATAGAACTTATTGGAGACTTCATATCTCTCAATCCGGGCATTTTCTTGAAATATTAACTTCAACTCTTGGACCATCTCATATGCTCCATGACGTTCAAAACATCGTTGAAGACCCGGTTCCAAGCCGTAAAGCATGGCACACTGAACTATCGAGTAGTCATCAGCTTTGCTCTGCCAGATGTTCTTAACGTCGTCAATTGCATCTGTAGCAGGCCTGGCACCCAGTGGTGCTTCCAGGACGTAATTCTTCTATGCAGCAATGAGGATAATCCTCAAGTTACGGACCCAGTCCGTGTAGTTGCTACCATCATCTTTCAACTTAGCTTTCTCAAGGAACGCATTAAAATTCAACGGAACAACAGCACGAGCCATCTATCTACAAACAAACATAGACAAGCAAAATACTATCAGGTACTAAGTTCATGATAAATTTAAGTTCAATTAATCATATTACTTAAGAACTCCCACTTAGACAGACATCTCTCTAGTCATCTAAGTGATCACGTGATCCAAATCAACTAAACCATGTCCGATCATCACGTGAGATTGTGTAGTTTCAATGGTGAACATCACTATGTTGATCATATCTACTATATGATTCACGTTCGACCTTTCGGTCTTCGTGTTCCGAGGCCATATCTGTATATGCTAGGCTCGTCAAGTTTAACCTGAGTATTCCGCGTGTGCAACTGTTTTGCACCCGTGGTATTTGAATGTAGAGCCTATCACACCCGATCATCACGTGGTGTCTCAGCACGAAGAACTTTCGCAATGGTGCATACTCAGGGAGAACTCTTCTTGATAATTTTAGTGAGAGATCATCTTAAAATGCTACCGTCAAACAAAGCAAGATAAGATGCATAAAGGATAAACATCACATGCAATCAATATAAGTGATATGATATGGCCATCATCATCTTGTGCTTGTGATCTCCATCTTTGAAGCACCGTCGTGATCGCCATCGTCACCGGCGCGACACCTTGATCTCCATCGTAGCATCGTTGTCGTTACGCCATCTATTGCTTCTACGACTATCGCCACCGCTTAGTGATAAAGTAAAGCAATTACAGGGCGTTTGCATTTCATACAATGAAGTGACAACCATATGGCTCCTGCCAGTGTCCGATAACTTCGGTTACAAAACATGATCATCTCATACAATAAAATATAGCATCACGTCTTGACCATATCACATCACAACATGCCCTGGAAAAACAAGTTAGACGTCCTCTACTTTGTTGTTGCAAATTTATGTGGCTGCTACGAGCTGAGCAAGAACCGTTCTTACCTATGGATAAAACCACAATAATTGTTCATCAAGTTAGTGTTGTTTTAACCTTCGCAAGGACCGGGCGTAGCCACACTCGGTTCAACTAAAGTGAGAGAGACAGACACCCGCCAGTCACCTTTAAGCAACGAGTGCTCGTAACGGTGAAACCAGTCTCGCGTAAGCGTACGCGTAATGTCGGTCCGGGCCGCTTCATCTCACAATACCGCTGAACCAAAGTATGACATGCTGGTAAGCAGTATGACTTGTATTGCCCACAACTCACTTGTGTTCTACCCGTGCATATGACATCTACTTATAAAACCTGGCTCGGATGCCACTGTTGGGGAACGTAGTAATTTCAAAAAAATTCCTACGCACACGCAAGATCATGGTGATGCATAGCAATGAGAGGGGAGAGTGTTGTCCACGTACCCTCGTAGACTGAAAGCGGAAGCGTTAGAACAATGCGGTTGATGTAGTCGTACGTCTTCACGATCCGACCGATCCAAGTACGAACGTACGGCACCTCCGAGTTCAGCACACGTTCAGCTCGATGACGATCCCCGGACTCCGGTCCAGCAGGGTGTCGGGGAAGAGTTCCGTCAGCACAACGGCGTGTTGATGGTGACGATGTTCTACCGATGCAGGGCTTCGCCTAAGCACCGCTACGATATGACCGAGGTGGATTATGGTGGAGGGGGGCACCGCACACGGCTAAGGAACGATCACGAAGATCAACTTATGTGTCTAGAGGGCCCCCTGCCCCCGTATATAAATGAGGGAGGGGGGAGGTGCGGCCGGCCCCTAGGGGTGCGCCTGGAGGAGTCCTACTCCCACCGGGAGTAGGACTCCCCCCTCTTGCCTTGTTGGAGAAGGAAGGGGGAAGGGGAAAAGAGGAAAGGGGGGCGCCCCCCCTTCCTTGTCCTATTCGGACTAGGGGGGAGGGGGCGCGCGGCCTGCCCTGGCCGGCCCTCCTCTTCTCCCTCAGGGCCCATGTAGGCCCATTAACCCCCTGTACTCCAGTAAAATCCCGATTTCACCCGGAACGGTTCCGATATCCAAATATAGGCTTCCAATATATCAATCTTTATGTCTCGACCATTTCGAGACTCCTGGTCATGTCCGTGATCATATCCGGGACTCCGAACAAACTTCGGTACATCAAAACTCATAAACTCATAATATAACTATCATCGAAACCTTAAGCATGCGGACCCTACGGGTTCGAGAACTATGTAGACATGACCTAGAACTGTTTCCGGTGAATAACCAATAGCGGAACCTGGATGCTCATATTGACTCCTACATATTCTACGAAGATCTTTATCGGTCAAACCGCATAACAACATACGCTGTTCCCTTTGTCATCGGTATGTTACTTGCCCGAGATTCGATCGTCGGTATCCAATACCTAGTTCAATCTCGTTACCGGCAAGTCTCTTTACTCGTTATGTAATGCATCATTCCGTAACTAACTAATTAGCTACATAGCTTGCAAGGCTTATAGTGATGTGCATTACCGAGAGGGCCCAGAGATACCTCTCCGACAATTTGAGTGACAAAACCTAATCTCGAAATACGCCCACCTAACATGTACCTTTGGAGACACCTGTATAGCTCCTTTATAATCACCTAGTTACGTTGTGACGTCTGGTAGCACACAAAGTGTTCCTCCGGTAAACGGGAGTTGCATAATCTCATAGTTGTAGGAACTTTGTATAAGTCATGAAGAAAGCAATAGCAACATACTAAACGATCTAGTGCTAGGCTAACGGAATGGGTCAAGTCAATCACATCATTCTCCTAATGATGTGATCCTGTTAATCAAATGACAACACATGTCTATGGTTAGGAAACATAACCATCTTTGATTAATGAGCTAGTCAAATAGAGGCATACTAGTGACATTAAGTTTGTCTATGTATTCACACATGTATCATGTTTCCGGTTAATACAATCATAGCATGAATAATAAACATTTATCATGATATGAGAAAATAAATAATAACTTTATTATTGCCTCTAGGGCATATTTCCTTCAGTCTCCCACTTGCACTAGAGTCAATAATCTAGATTACAGAGTAATGATTCTAACACCCATGGAGTCTTGGTGCTGATCATGTTTTGCTCGTGGAAGAGGCTTAGTCAACGGGTCTGCAACATTCAGATCCGTATGTATCTTGCAAATCTCCCACCTGGACTTGGTCCCGGATGGAATTGAAGCGTCTCTTGATGTGCTTGGTCCTCTTGTGAAATCTGGATTCCTTTGCCAAGGCAATTGCACCAGTATTGTCACAGAAGATCTTCATTGGTCCTGATGCACTAGGTATGACACCTAGATCAGAAATGAACTCCTTCATCCAGACTCCTTCATTTGCTGCTTCCGAAGCAGCTATGTACTCCGCTTCGCATATAGATCCCACCACGACGCTTTGTTTAGAACTTCACCAACTTACAGCTCCACCGTTTAATAAAAACACATATCTGGTTTGCGATTAGAATCGTCCGGATTAGTGTCAAAGCTTGCATCGACGTAACCATTTTCTACTAGCTCTTTGTCACCTCCATATACGAGAAACATATCCTTAGTCCTTTTCAGGTATTTCAGGATATTCTTGACCGCTGTCCAGTGATCCACTCCTGGATTACTTTGGTACCTACCTGCCAAGCTTATTGCTAAGCATACGTCAGGTCTGGTACACTGCATTGCATACATGATAGAGCCTATGGATGAAGCATAGGGAACATATTTCATTTTCTCTCTATCTTCTGCTGTGGTCGGGCATTGAGTCTGACTCAACTTCACACCTTGTAATACAGGCAAGAACCCTTTCTTTGCTTGATCCATTTTGAAATTTTTCAAAACTTTATCATGGTATGTGCTTTGTGAAAGTCCAATTAAGCGTCTTGACCTATCTCTATAGATCTTGATGCCCAATATGTAAGCAGCTTCACCGAGGTCTTTCATTGAAAACTTTTATTCAAGTATCCCTTTATGCTATCCAGAAATTCTATATCATTTCCAATCAGCAATATGCCATCTACATATAATATCAGAAATGCTATAGAGCTCCCACTCACTTTCTTGTAAATACAGGCTTCTCCAAAAGTCTGTATAAAACCATATGCTTTGATCATACTATCAAAGCATTTATTCCAACTCCGAGATGCTTGCACCAGTCCATAAATGGAGCACTGGAGCTTACACACTTTGTTAGCACCTTTTGGATCGACAAAACCTTCCGGTTGCATCATATACAACTCTTCTTCCAGAAATCCATTCAGGAATGCAGTTTTGACATCCATTTGCCAAATTTCATAATCATAAAATGCAGCAATAACTAACATGATTCGGACAGACTTAAGCATTGCTACGGGTGAGAAAGTCTCATCGTAGTCAACCCCTTGAACTTGAAAACCTTTTGCAACAAGTCGAGCTTTGTAGACAGTTACATTACCATTAGCGTCAGTCTTCTTCTTGAAAATCCATTTATTCTCGATGGCTTGCCGATCATCGGGCAAGTCAACGAAAGTCCATACTTTGTTCTCATACATGGATCCCATCTCAGATTTCATGGCTTCAAGCCATTTTGCGGAATCTGGGCTCATCATCGCTTCCTCATAGTTCGTAGGTTCACCACGGTCAAGTAACATGACTTCCAGAATAGGATTACCGTACCACTCTGGTGCGGATCTTACTCTAGTCGACCTATGAGGTTCAGTAGTAACTTGATCTGAAGTTTCACGATCAATATCATTAGTTTCCTCACTGATTGGTGTAGTTGTCACAGGAACCGGTTCTTGTGATGAACTACTTTCCAATAAGGGAGCAGGTACAGTTACCTCATCAAGTTCTACTTTCCTCCCACTCAATTCTTTCGAGAGAAACTCCTTCTCTAGAAAGGATCCAAATTTAGCAACAAAAATCTTGCCCTCAGACCTGTGATAGAAGGTGTACCCAATAGCCTCTTTTGGGTATCCTATGAAGACACATTTCTCCGATTTGGGTTCGAGCTTATCTGGTTGAAGTTTCTTCACATAAGCATCGCAGCCCCAAACTTTAAGGAACGACAACTTTGGTTTCTTGCCAAACCATAGTTCATAAGGCGTCGTCTCAACGGATTTTGATGGTGCCCTATTTAACGTGAATGCGACCGTCTCTAAAGCATAACCCCAAAATGATAGCGGTAAATCAGTAAGAGACATCATAGATCGCACCATATCTAGTAAAGTAAGATTACGACGTTCGGATACACCATTTCGTTGTGGTGTTCCGGGTGGCGTGAGTTGCGAAACTATTCCACATTGTTTCAAATGTAAACCAAACTCGTAACTCAAATATTCTCCTCCACGATCAGATCGTAGAAATTTTATTTTCTTGTTACGATGATTTTCCACTTCACTCTGAAATTCTTTGAACTTTTCAAATGTTTCAGACTTGTGTTTCATCAAGTATTTATACCCATATCTGCTCAGATCATCTGTGAAGGTGAGAAAATAACGATACCCGCCGCGAGCCTCAATATTCATTGGACTACATACATCAGTATGTATGATTTCCAACAAATCAGTTGCTCGCTCCATAGTTCTGGAGAATGGCGTTTTAGTCATCTTGCCCATGAGGCACGGTTCGCAAGTACCAAGTGATTCATAATCAAGTGATTCCAGAAGTCCATCAGTATGGAGTTTCTTCATGCGCTTTACACCGATATGACCTAAACGGCAGTGCCACAAATAAGTTGCACTATCATTATCAACTCTGCATCTTTTGGCTTCAACATTATGAATATGTGTATCACTACTATTGAGATTCAATAAAAATAGAGCACTCTTCAAGGGTGCATGACCATAAAAGATATTACTCATATAAATAGAACAACCATTATTCTCTGATTTAAATGAATAACCTTCACGCATCAAACAAGATCCAGATATAATGTTCATGCTCAACGCTGGCACCAAATAACAATTATTTAGGTCTAAAACTAATCCGATGGTAGATGTAGAGGTAGTGTGCCGACCGCGATCACATCGACTTTGGAACCATTTCCCACGCGCATCGTCACCTCGTCCTTAGCCAATCTTCGCTTAATCCGTAGTCCCTGTTTCGAGTCGCAAATATTAGCAACAGAACCAGTATCATATACCCAGGTGCTACTGCGAGCATTAATAAGGTACACATCAATAACATGTATATCACATATACCTTTGTTCACTTTGCCATCCTTCTTATCCGCCAAATACTTGGGGCACTTCCGCTTCCAGTGTCCAGTCTGCTTGCAGTAGAAGCACTCAGTCTCAGGCTTAGGTCCAGACTTGGGTTTCTTCTCTTGAGCAGCAACTTGTTTGCTATTCTTCTTGAAGTTCCCCTTCTTCTTCCCTTTGCCCTTTTTCTTGAAACTGGTGGTCTTATTAACCATCAACACTTGATGCTCCTTCTTGATTTCTACCTCCG
This sequence comes from Triticum timopheevii, assembly GCA_963921465.1. NCBI lineage: Eukaryota > Viridiplantae > Streptophyta > Magnoliopsida > Poales > Poaceae > Triticum > Triticum timopheevii. The sequence goes on along the minus strand of OY997270.1, from coordinate 283,367,316 downwards.
CAGCTTTTAGCATTGCGAAGAGCTCGGGAATAGTCTTGTCCATCCCTTGCATATTATAGTTCATCACGAAGCTCTTGTAGCTTGGTGGCAGTGATTGGAGAATTCTGTCAATGACACTATCATCAGGAAGATCAACTCCCAGTTGAATCAAGTGATTATTATACCCACACATTTTGAGTATGTGTTCACTGACAGAACTATTCTCCTCCATCTTACAACTATAGAACTTATTGGAGACTTCATATCTCTCAATCCGGGCATTTGCTTGAAATATTAACTTCAACTCTTGGAACATCTCATATGCTCCATGATGTTCAAAACATCGTTGAAGACCCGGTTCCAAGCCGTAAAGCATGGCACACTGAACTATCGAGTAGTCATCAGCTTTGCTCTACCAGACGTTCTTAACATCGTCAGTTGCATCTACAGCAGGCCTGGCACCCAATGGTGCTTCCAGGATATAATTCTTCTGTGCAGCAATGAGGATAATCCTCAAGTTACGGACCCAGTCCGTGTAGTTGCTACCATCATCTTTCAACTTAGCTTTCTCAAGGAACGCATTAAAATTCAACGGAACAACATCACGAGCCATCTATCTACAAACAAACATAGACAAGCAAAATACTATCAGGTACTAAGTTCATGATAAATTTAAGTTCAATTAATCATATTACTTAAGAACTCCCACTTAGACAGACATCTCTCTAGTCATCTAAGTGATCACGTGATCCAAATCAACTAAACCATGTCCGATCATCACTGAGATGGTGTAGTTTCAATGGTGAACATCACTATGTTAATCATATCTACTATATGATTCACTTTCACCCTTTCGGTCTCCGTGTTCCGAGGCCATATCTGTATATGCTAGGCTCGTCAAGTTTAACCTGAGTATTCTGCGTGTGCAACTGTTTTGCACCCATTGTATTTGAACGTAGAGCCTATCACACCCGATCATCACATGGTGTCTCAGCACGAAGAACTTTCGCAATGGTGCATACTCAGGGAGAACACTTCTTGATAATTTTAGTGAGAGATCATCTTAAAATGCTACCGTCAAACAAAGCAAGATAAGATGCATAAAGGATAAACATCACATGCAATCAATATAAGTGATATGATATGGCCATCATCATCTTGTGCTTGTGATCTCCATCTCCGAAGCACCATCGTGATCACCATCATCACCAGCGCGACACCTTGATCTCCATCGTAGCATCTTTGTCGTTACGCCATCTATTGCTTCTACGACTATCACTACCGCTTAGTGATAAACTAAAGCAATTACAGGGCGTTTGCATTTCATACAATAAAGCAACAACCATATGGCTCCTGCCAGTTGTCGATTACTTCGGTTACAAAACATGATCATCTCATACAATAAATTATAGCATCACGTCTTGACCATAGCACATCACAACATGCCCTGCAAAAACAAGTTAGACGTCCTCTACTTTGTTGTTGCAAATTTTACGTGGCTGCTATGGGCTGAGCAAGAACTGTTCTTACCTACGCATAAAAACTACAATGATAGTTTGTCAAGTTAGTGTTGTTTTCACCTTTGCAAGGACCGGGCGTAGCCACACTCAGTTCAACTAAAGTGAGAGAGACAGACACCCGCCAGTCACCTTTAAGCAACGAGTGCTCGTAACGGTGAAACCAGTCTCGCGTAAGCGTACGCGTAATGTCGGTCCGGGCCACTTCATCTCACAATACCGCTGAACCAAAGTATGACATGCTGGTTAGCAGTATGACTTGTATCGCCCACAACTCACTTGTGTTCTACTCGTGCATATGACATCTACGCATAAAACCTGGCTCGGATGCCACTGTTGGGGAACGTAGTAATTTCAAAAAAATTCCTACGCACACGCAAGATCATGGTGATGCATAGCAACGAGAGGGGAGAGTGTTGTCCACGTACCCTCGTAGACCGAAAGCGGAAGCGTTAGAACAACGCGGTTGATGTACTCGTACGTCTTCATGATCCGACCGATCCAAGTACCGAACGGACGACACGTCCGAGTTCAGCACACGTTCAGCTGATGACAATCCCCGGACTCCGATCCAGCAGGGTGTCGGGGAAGAGTTTCGTCAGCATGACGGCATGGTGACGGTGATCATGTTCTATCGATGCAGGGCTTCGCCTAAGCACCGCTACGATATGACCGAGGTGGAATATGGTGGAGGGGGGCACCGCACACGGCTAAGGAACGATCACGAAGATCAACTTATGTGTCTAGAGGTGCCCTCCTGCCCCCGTATATAAAGGAGGGAGGGGGAAGGTGCGGTCGGCCCCCTAGGGGTGCGCCTGGAGGAGTCCTACTCCCACCGGGAGTAGGACTCCCCCCTCTTGCCTTGTTGGAGAAGGAAGGGGAAGGGGAAAAGAGGAAACGGGGGCGCCGCCCCACCTTCCTTGTCCTATTCGGACTAGGGGGGAAGGGGCGCACGGCCTTCCCTAGCCGGCCCTCCTCTTCTCCCTCAGGGCCCATGTAGGCCCATTAAGCCTCGGGGGGGTTCCGGTAACCCCCCTGTACTCCGGTAAAATCCCAATTTCACCCGGAACGATTCCGATATCCAAATATAGGCTTCCAATATATCAATCTTTATGTCTCGACCATTTCGAGACTCCTCGTCATGTCCGTGATCATATCCGGGACTCCGAACAAACTTCGGTACATCAAAACTCATAAACTCATAATATAACTGTCATCAAAACCTTAAGCGTGCGGACCCTACGGGTTCGAGAACTATGTAGACATGACCTAGAACTGTTTTCGGTCAATAACCAATAGCGGAACCTGGATGCTCATATTGGCTCCTACATATTCTACGAAGATCTTTATCGGTCAAACCGCATAACAACATACGTTGTTCCCTTTGTCATTGGTATGTTACTTGCCCGAGATTCGATCGTCGGTATCCAATACCTAGTTCAATCTAGTTACCGGCAAGTCTCTTTACTCGTTACGTAATGCATCATTCCGTAACTAACTCATTAGCTACATTACTTGCAAGGCTTATAGTGATGTGCATTACCGAGAGGGCCCAGAGATACCTCTCCGACAATCGGAGTGACAAAACCTAATCTCGAAATAAGCCAACTCAACATGTACCTTTGGAGACACCTGTAGAGCTCCTTTATAATCACCCAGTTACGTTGTGACGTTTGGTAGCACACAAAGTGTTATTCCGGTAAACGGGAGTTGCATAATCTCATAGTTGTAGGAACTTTGTATAAGTCATGAAGAAAGCAATAGAAACATACTAAACAATCTAGTTCTAGGCTAACGGAATGGGTCAAGTCAATCACATCATTCTCCTAATGATGTGATCCCGTTAATCAAATGACAACACATGTCTATGGTTAGGAAACTTAACCATCTTTGATTAATGAGCTAGTCAAGTAGAGGCATACTAGTGACATTAAGTTTGTCTATGTATTCACACATGTATCATGTTTCTGGTTAATACAATCATAGCATGAATAATAAACATTTATCATGATATGAGGAAATAAATAATAACTTTATTATTGCCTCTAGGGCATATTTACTTCATTGCATTCATGTTCATGTTCATATTGATGCCTCAATCTTCGTTTAAAAACTGCATATAATATAAACTGCTGGAATCTGCTGATTGTTAACATCATTTGTGCATCTTGTGAGTGCCATAACTTTGTCTTTGTTGATCCTATGATGATGATCTTGATATCCACATGTTCTGCTCTTCATGCTATACATGTTGGTTTGCTTTGCATTCATGGTAGGGTGCATCTTGATATCTTAATATCTGTTGCAAAAGTGCATGTTGCTGTTAACTGCTGAAAACTGATGTAACTTGCTGATTTGTCATTTTGGTTGCATTTTGTGTGTGCATCCTATGAGCATGATGTCTACATGTTGTAGGAGAATTTTAATGCCAAATTTACGGGGGTGCAATCCATGTATTTTTATATGCCCTGTAGTGAGTGCATCAAGCTTGTGAAGTGGACTACTTGCTGTTAACTTTCTGTCAATGCTGAAACTGCTATATCATGATGCCATGTTTTCTTGATGATACCAATTAATCCATGCATATTCTGGAGATGCTTAGTTGACATGTTTTGTTTCCCATGTTATTCTCTATCATTTAATACCTTTTGATGCCTTATATATGTCCTGTAGCATATGCTTTCATTGCCATGAACATGCTTATATAATGTTCCAGATTTCTGTTAATGCTATGTTGTGAGCTTGATAGTAATTATTCTATGCCTCTTATGGATATGCTCCAATTACATGTTTTGAATTATGCTATGAGTAATTTTTTCACATTCCATGGTTGTTAATTTTGGTTATCATATGCCTCTGTTCCATGCTTGCAAACATGCTATCATAATGTTGTTGTTTTACACTTGCTGAAACTGTTTCATCATTCAATCTTGTCATGTTCGTTCCTACTAATCCATGAGCCATATGTATATGATGCCATGATGTTATTTTCTCTTTATTATGTTTAATTTGATTCCATGCCCTTGGTTACTATGTTTACTTGTTGTAGCTTGTCTCTTTCTTGCTCTAAATTTGCCATCATATTAACTCTGCTCATGTATATGCTCCTGCGTTACAAAGTTGCATTTTGCATTGATCATATTGGTTTAATATTGATGCCTATGAACCTGAACCTTAATGATATTTGAAGTATGTTATCTGTACATGAAGTGCATGTCAAGTTTGTGCTCATATAATTCCTGTAGCATGTTGTTTTGATGTTTACAAAGTGCCTAGTTGTTGTTTTGGGCAGATTGTTGTTATATCTTGTTTGGAGTGTATGTGTTGCATCGTTGCTCCGTTTTGAGCATGCTCTATATGAAACTTGCTTGATTTTGCATGTAGTTTCATCTTATCATGTTGCATCAATGTTTTGAGAGTGTTTGCTTGATGTTTGAATGCATTTTGCATCAATGCCATGTTTAACTTGTTTTGCTCATATCTCCTAGGCCGTAGCTCTAAATTAAATGAACTTTATATGGAACTTGACTAGAATTTAGTGTAGATCATATTGGTGCATCTTAACTTGTTGTTTAACAACTTGAACATAAGGTTTATTCAGGTCTGGACCAATTTTGAAATTTGCATATGAGGACTTACCGTAATTGTTATGTGTTGTTTCCGGCCTCATTTCAACTTGCTTTGTTGTGATGTTCTTGTATGCATCATCTCTTGCCATGAGTAGCATCGTATAGCCTTGTCATGCATCATACCTGGTTGAGCATCATTCCATATTTATGTGTTGTGTGTTTACCATGTTGTTTGCTTCTTTCCGGTTGTGCTTCTTCTTGATAGTTCCTGTTTCGTTGCGATCATGAGGATTCGTTCGACTATGCTTGGTTTGTCTTCGCCCGTTCGTCTTCTTCATGGACTCGTTCTTCTTCCTAGCGGGATTTCAGGCAAGATGACCGTTACCCTGGATCTCACTACTACCATTGCTATGTTAGTTGCTTCGTTCTATCGCTACGTTGCGCTACCTATCACTTATTTTTCAAGCCTCCCAAATTGCCATGTCAGCCTCTAACCTTTTCACCCTTCCTAGGAAACCGTTGTTTGGCTATGTTACTGCTTTTGCTTAGCCCCTCTTATAGCGTTGTTAGTTGCAGGTGAAGTTGAAGATTGCTCCATGTTGGAACATGATTATATTGGGATATCACAATATCTCTTATTTAATTAATGCATTTATATACTTGGTAAAGGGTGGAAGGCTCGGCCTTATGCCTGGTGTTTTGTTCCACTCTTGCCGCCCTTGTTTTCGTCATACCGGTGTTATGTTCCTTGATTTTGCGTCCCTTATGCGGTCGGGTTTATGGGAACCCCTTGACAGTTTGCTTTGAATAAAACTCCTCCAGCAAGGCCCAACCTTGGTTTTACATTTGCCTAACAACCTATAACCTTTCCCTTGGGAGTAATTAACCCGAGGGTCATCTTTATTTTAACCCCTCGGGCCAGTGCTTCTCTAAGTGTTGGTCCAAACTGAGTAGACTGCGGGGCCACCTCGGGGAAACTTGAGGGCTGGTTTTACTTGTAGGATGTCTCATCCGGTGTCCCCTGAGAATGAGATATGTGCAGCTCCTATCAGGATTTGTCGGCATAGTAGGGTGGTCTTGCTGGTTTTGTTTTACCATTTTCGAAATGTCTTGTAACCGGGATTCCGAGACTGATCGGGTCTTCCTGGGAGAAGGAATGTCCTTCGCTGATCGTGAGAGCTTGTGATGGGCTAAGTTGGGACACCCCTGTAGGGTTTAAACTTTCGAAATCCGTGCCCGCGGTTATGTGGCAGATGGGAATTTATTAATGTCCGGTTGTAGAGAACTTGACACTTGACTTAATTAAAATGCATCAACCGCGTGTGTAGCCGTGATGGTCTCTTTTCGGCAGAGTCCGGGAAGTGAACACGGTTTGGGTTATGTATGAACGTAATTAGTTTTGGGATCACTTCTTGATCACTTCTAGCTTCTCGACCGTTGCGTTGCTTCTCTTCTCGCTCTTATTTGCGTATGTTAGCCACCATATATGCTTAGTCGCTGCTGCAACCTCACCACTTATCCTTTCCATACCCTTTAAGCTTTGCTAGTCTTGATACCCATGGTAATGGGATTTCTGAGTCCTCGTGGCTCACAGATTTACTACAACAACAGTTGTAGGTACAGTTAATGCCATGATCATGACGCGGGAGTAATGTTTACTTGTTTTGGAGTTCTTCGTCTGCTTATTCTTCGATCAGGGGATAGGTTCCATGTCAGCAGCCTGGGCTAGTAGGGTGGATGTCGTTTGAGTTTCTGCTTGTGTTTCATCCGTAGTCGGATGTTGCTCTTATGTATGGTGATGTTGTATTCATGTGGCATTGTATGCCTCTTGTATGTATCCCCAACTATTATGTAATGGTACGATGTAATGATATCCACCTTGCAAAAGCGTCTCCAATATGCGCTTCTATCCTTGGTGGGACCTTCGAGTTCCTTTAGGATAGGGTCGCATATTGGGCGTGACAAGTTGGTACCAGAGCCTCGACCGACCATAGGAGCCCCCTTGATTGTTTGTAGTTGGACGTTGTTGAGTCTAGAAGAAAACTGTTTTCGATGTCTAGTTATACCGGAGAGTAGGAATTCTTTTTACTCTTGAGCCCCTTCGTCGCTCTGGTGAGGAATCTTGGTGTAGGTGTTTTTACTTACTCCTCTTCCCCTTCAAACTTTCTTTAGGATCACGCGGTTAGTTTTTCGATTGTTGGTTCTCAGCTCTTTTCATCCGGTGCATTTTCTCATCAAGACGATTCGACCCTTGAGGGAGTCCTGGACTAGGGGGTGTCCGGACAGCCGGACTATCATCGTCAGCCGGACTCCAAGACTATGAAGGTACAAGATTGAAGACTTCGTCTCGTGTCCGGATGGGACTTTCCTTGGCGTGGAAGGCAAGCTTGGCGATACGGATATGTAGATCTCCTACCATTGTAACCGACTCTATGTAACCCTAGCCCTCTCCAGTGTCTATATAAACCGGAGGGTTTTAGTCCATAGGACACACAACCATTACAACAATCATACCATAGGCTAGCTTCTAGGGTTTAGCCTCCTTGATCTCGTGGTAGATCCACTCTTGTACTACCCATATCATCAACATCAATCAAGTAGGAGTAGGGTTTTACCTCCATCGAGAGGGCCCGAACTTGGGTAAAAACATCGTCTCCCTTGTCTCCTGTTACCATCCTCCTAGACGCACAGTTCGGGACCCCCTACCCGAGATCCGCCGGTTTTGACACCGACATTGGTGCTTTCATTGAGAGTTCCTCTATGTCGTCACCGATAGGCTTGATGGTTTCTTCAATCAACAACCACGCAGTCCAGGGTGGAATTTTCTCCCCGGACAGATCTTCGTGTTCGGCGGCTTTGCACTGCGGGCCAATTCGCTTGGCCATCTGGAGCAGATCGAAAGCTACGCCCCTGGCCATCAGGTCAGGTTTGGAAGCCTAAACTTCATGGCCGACGTCCGCGAAGACTTGATCTTCGACGGATTCGAGCCACAGCCGAGCGTGCCGCGCTGTCACGATGGCCATGATTTAGCTCTGCCGTCGGACAGTGCCCTGGAGGCCGCACACGAGTCCGCCCTGACCCATAGTGCGGAGCAGACCGTGGAGATCGAGGACAGGTGGCTGGACACCGCCTCGGGAGCTGTAACTTCTATGGCGATGGAGCCGAATACTGACCTTGTCCCTTATAAAGCTCGTGACTCCGAGGCGTCGGACTCGTTGCCGGACTCCGAACCTCCTGCGCCCCGGCTAATCGAATCCGATTGGGCACTGATCATGGAGTTCACCGCCGCAGACATCTTTCAGCACTCACCCTTTGGCGACATACTAAATTCGCTAAAGCATCTCTCATTATCAGGAGAACCCTGGCCGGATTGCGGTCAGGATGGTTGGGATGCGGACGACGAAGAAATTCAAATCCCACCCACCACCCACTTTGTAGCCACTGTCGACGATCTAACCGACATGCTAGACTACGACTCCAAAGACATCGACGGTATGGACGACGATGCCGGAGACGATCAAGAACCAGCGCCTATAGGGCACTGGAAGACCACCTCGTCATACGACATATACATGGTGGACACCCCAAAGGATGGGGACGGCGAAGAAGCAGTGGAGGCAGATTCTTCTAAGAAACAGCCCAAGCGCCGACGTCAGCGACGCCGCTCTAAATCCCGCCACAGTAAGAATGGAGATTCCGGCACCGGAGATAATAACACCCCAGAGAGTGCCGAAGACAACCCCCTCCAGCAAGATTCAGCACAAGAGGACGGGGAAGCCAACCCTCGAGAGAGAGCGGCGGACGAGGAGGATGAAAACTACATGCCTCCCTCCGGAGACGAGGCAAGCCTCAACGACGACGAATTCGTCATGCCAGAGGATCCCGTTGAGCAAGAGCGTTTTAAACGCAGGCTTATAGCCACGGCAAATAGCCTAAAGAAAAAGCAGCAATAGCTTCAAGCTGATCAAGACCTGCTGGCCGACAGATGGACCGAGGTCCTCGCGGCCGAAGAGTATGAACTCGAAGGCCCCTCCAAGAGCTACCCAAAACGCAAGTTGCTCCCCCGACTAGAGGAGGAAGCATACAAACCTTCATCACCAGCGCACAATACGGCAGACCGACCAGCCCGTGGTCGCGATAGAGAGGCATCTAGGCCCTCCATCAGGACCGTACCCCGGCACCGCTCGAAAAGTGCGAAGCCACGAGGGAATGCGCCGGACTTGCGGGATATATTGGAGGATAAGGCAAGACAATCCAGATCTATCTACGGATCACGTGGGCGCCCCACGACCCACGACGACCACCGTCACGCCGGATACAGCAACCCCGGCCGGGCCGAACACAGCAGACAATGCTCTCTTGAGCTACGTCATGATATCGCTCAATACAGAGGCGCCGCACACCCACTATGCTTCACTAACGAAGTAATGGATCATCAAATCCCTGAAGGGTTTAAACCCGTGAACATTGAATCCTATGATGGCACAACAGACCCCGCGGTTTGGATCGAAGATTATCTCCTTCATATCCATATGGCCCGCGGCGACGATCTCCACGCCATCAAGTATCTCCCACTCAAGCTTAAAGGACCAGCTCGGCATTTGCTTAACAGCTTGCCCGCAGAGTCAATTGGGTGTTGGAAGGACCTGGAAGCCGCATTCCTCGACAACTTCCAGGGCACATATGTGCGACCACCAGACGCCGATGACCTAAGCCACATAATTCAGCAGCCAGACGAATCGGCCAGACAGTTCTGGACACGGTTCTTAACAAACAAATATCAAATCATCGACTGTCCGGATGCAGAGGCCCTTGCAGCCTTCAAACATAACATCCGCGACGAGTGGCTGGCCTGGCACCTAGGACAGGAAAAGCCGAAATCCATGGCAGCCCTCACATCACTCATGACCCGCTTCTGTGCGGGAGAGGACAGCTGGCTAGCTCGTAGCAACAACCTCAGCAAAAATGCTGACAGTCCGAATGCTAAGGAGCACAATGGCAGGTCGCGTCGAAACAAAAACAAACGCCGCGTCAACGGCGATAACAATGAGGATACGACAGTCAACGCCGGATTCAGAGGCTCTAAACCCGGTCAGCGGAAGAATCCATTCAAAAGAACTACTCCGGCTCCGTCCAATTTGGACCGAATACTCGACCGCTCTTGCCAGATACATGGCACCCCCGAAAAGCCAGCCAATCACATCAACAGAGATTGTTGGGTATTCAACCAGGCAGGCAAGTTAATCGCCGAAAACAATGACAAGGGGCAGCACAGCGATGACGAGGAAGAGACTCGCCCGCCGAACAGTAGAGGACAGAAAGGTTTTCCCCCACAAGTGCGGACGGTAAACATGATATACGCAACCCATATACCCAAGAGGGAGCGGAAGCGTGCACTTAGGGACGTATACGCGATGGAGCCAGTCGCCCCGAAGTTCAATCCATGGTCCTCTTGCCCGATCACTTTTGATCGAAGGGACCACCCTACCAGTATCCGTCATGGTGGGTTCACCGCATTGGTCTTAGACCCAATCGTCGATGGATTTCACCTCACTAGAGTCCTGATGGATGGCGCCAGCAGCCTGAACCTGCTTTATCAGGATACAGTGCGCAAGATGGGCATAGACCCCTCAAGGATTAAACCTACAAAGACGACCTTCAAAGGCGTCATACCAGGTGTTGAGGCCAATTGTACAGGCTCAGTCACACTGGAAGTGGTCTTCGGATCCCCGGATAACTTCCGAAGCGAGGAGTTAATCTTCGACATAGTCCCGTTCCGCAGTGGCTATCACGCTCTGCTCGGACGAACTGCGTTTGCAAAATTCAACGCAGTGCCGCATTATGCGTACCTCAAGCTCAAGATGCCAGGCCCTCGTGGAGTCATCACGGTCAACGGAAACACTGAACGCTCCCTTCGAACGGAGGAACACACAGCGGCTCTCGCAGCAGAAGTACAGAGCAGCCTTTTAAGGCAATTTTCGAGTCCGGCCGCTAAACGACCGGACATGGCCAAACGCGCCCGGAGTAACATCAATCAAGACCACCTGGCATGTTTTGAGCACGCGTAGCAATGCGGCCCCAACCCCAACCCTTGCATGATTGTAAGGCTAGCTCTTCGCGTACATCATTACACTCTGGAGATACCATGGGCATAGGGGGAGGGGCACGACCATGACAGGTCCCGAGTGCGGCTTAACCTCACCAGGGGCTCCCAAGTGTGTCACTCTTTTTTCTTCTTTTTTTATTTTTCCACAGGACTCCGTTCACCAGAGGCCCGGTCCGGCAGTAGATCTGCCAAACTCACGATGCAACAGCCAGGGAGGGACAAAGGCTACGACGAACACTCAGGTGGTCTCCATTATGAGCATTAAATTTGTTAAAAACACCAGTTCGTAGCCTACCCCTGGAGGGGGACATGTTTAATTAGTCCAATCCCTTGCTTACCGCACTATTTGTATCGTTCTGCACTCATAGCAGAATTCCTTGAATAAACAATGCATCACTTTTTGCCTATAATTGCATTACCTTTTTTTCCACATATATGTTCATTAATGACATCTTGCACCCGTACATTTTGGTACAGCAGAATACACCAGGGGCTTGTGTTCCCCGCATTATGGTGTGATAAGTCCGAACACTTTCACAAGTGTGGCACCCCGAACTTATAGCATTATATGCATCGGCTCCGAATCATGTCTTGGGTCAATAGTTGGGTTTGCCCGGCTCCCATGTTTTGGTACCTTACGTTCTGTTCTGTCGGCTAAGGTAGCACTGGGAGAACCACTGCGATTGCGCCCCGGTTGAGCTGGGTGAGCGCCTTAGTGGAGAAAGCTAAAACTGACTGTCATGATAAGGCGAGAGACTGGTCGCTGTTCGAGAGGTCTTTTCGAGTCCCTAAAGACTTATGCCGCTTCGAGCGAGGAACCGGCTGTGTCCGGCCCAGGCGTGGATAGCGCCCCGAACTCGGCCTTCCGAATACTAGGGGCTTTGCAGAAATTTAAAATTATAGAATTCTATGGCTAAGTGAGAGTGTTCAAGCATTATAAGTCCGGTTGCCTTGTTCGCTGCGTTGAGCGCCTCCCTAGATGGACCCAAAAATGGGAACAAGAGTGCTCAAGTTTATCCCGAACACCCCAGCACTCGTGGCATGGGGGCTGAAGCTGACGACTTGCCATCTCGCAGATTTTATAAACGGACGCACAGAAGGTAATATTTTAAATCAATAAGCGTTGCTTAGCGCATATGGACAAAGTTTTCAGCGCACAGGATAAAACATTGCGAGTTTACTCAATAATTACATCTTTGGGGCACTCATCCGCAATCTTGCGGGCACCCTTCAGGACACTCTTATAGTACATTTCGGGCGTACGATACTCCTTGCCCGCCGGCGGCGCGTCCGTGATAAGCCTCTCAGCATCCAGCCTGCCCCAGTGCACCTTTGCGCGAGCAAGGGCCCGACGGGCACCTTCAATGCAGGCGGAGCGCTTGATGACGTCCACCCAGGGGCACGCATCCACCAGCCACCGCATGAGGCCGAAGTAGCTCCCAGGCATGGCCTCTCCAGGCCACAGCCGGACTATGAGGCCCTTCATGGCCTGCTCGGCTACCTTGTGGAGCTCGACCAGCTGCTTCAGCTGGTCGCTAGGGGGCACCGGGTGTCCGGCCTCAGAGTACTGAGACCAGAAGACCTTCTCCGTTGAGCTCCCCTCCTCGGCCCGGTAGAATGCGGCGGCATCGGACACGCTGCGAGGCAGATCTGCAAACGCCCCTGGAGAGCTCCGAATTCGGGTAAGTAACAGGTAATTTACATTCACATGCTTGCTTTGCATGAAAAATGCCTTACCCGCCGCTATTTTCTTCACCACCTCAATCTCCTGGAGGGCCTTATGGGCCTCGGCCTTAGCGGCTTTGGCACTTTCAAGAGCCGAGGCAAGCTCGGACTCTCGAGTCTTCGAGTCGCGCTCCAAACTCTCATGCTTTTCCATGAGAGCCTGGAGCTCTTGCCGCACCTCCGCCACCCGCGCCTCCTGCTTCTCTCGCTCCGCCCGTTCTGCGGCCGCATTGCGTTCGGCCACGGACACGGCCTCCTTCAGGGCTGCCACCTCGTTCGTGGACCCTACAGTACCCACGTTATCCTTGTTATTTCTATCGCAACCAAAATCCTTTTCTGTAAGGTACAAACTTCAAAGTGGTGTTACTCACCTTCTTTGTCCTCGAGCTGCTTCTTGGCAAGGCCGAGCTCTTGCTCGGACCGCTCGAGGTCCTGCTTCAAAGCACCGACCTCCGCAGTCAGTGCGGCAGAGGTCAGCAGCGCAGCCTGCAAACCCATATGGACATAATTTTTAGCACTCCTGCGTATATCTTTTTTAGATCCTCAGTCCGGTTTTTCTTTCCGAACACCGAACCGAGCATCAGGGGCTACTGTCTATGCGGTGTTACATTATATATCTTAAACTTCTTACCTCAAAGCCTGTTAGAAGGCTACTGCAGGCTTTGGTCAGCCCGCTCTTGGCGAGCTGAACCTTCTGAATCACCGCACTCATGATAGTGCGGTGTTCTTCCTCGATGGAAGCGTCGTTAAGCGCCTCCAACAAGTTGTCCGGCGCCTCCGGTTAGACGGAGGCTGCCGGCGTCACGGTCTTGCCCTTCTTACGAAGGGGCCGCCTGCCGGACTCTGGAACCACTGCGGGTTCCGGCATTGAGTCCGGCGCAAAGTCCGGGAGGCTGCCTTGCGGCACCTCCGGAGCCTCCTCCTGATGGGATCCCTCCTGGGATCCCACCTCGGCGTCGTCAGCACGAGGGGTGGAGGCGGTCGGAATGGAATCCACGTCCGACGGAGCCAAGGACCCGCTCGACAAAGCGGGAAGATCATCATCGGCCGGACTAAAGGTAGTGTGCGGCATTAGAAGGACACTATGTGACACAAAGGAGATATTATAAACCATTCAGGAATTCGGATACTTACGATCTTGCCGGAGGCCTGGCCCTTGAGGGCCACTCTTCGTCGCCAACGTTGGCGTTGGCGGAGCTGTCCGGGGGAAGAGTCCTTCCCCTCTTGGACCCTTCGGCCTCCCCCGCTGGGGAAGCCTTCCTCTTCCTCTCTCCCTCCTCCGGGAGAGAGTCCTCTTTCTCCTCCTCGTCTTCGGGGGAGGAGTCCGCCTCGGAGCCATCAGACGATGAGTCCGATATCACCTGGCGCCGGGAACTTCTTCGAGTTCCCGTGGCCTTCTTCTTGGCCTTCTTCTCTGGCACCACATAGAGTGCCGGGACTAGCAGCCCCGTTAAACGGGCGTCCGCTGGGTCTTCGGGAAGGGGAGTCGGACAGTCTACCTGTCCGGACGTCCTCTGCCAGTCCTGTCAAAGGCATTGGGAGTTTTTAGATCCCGCATAGAATTAAACTATGAAAGAAAATAAGTGTCCCATAGAGGATAACAAAGCTTAGCTCACCGGCCGGGCGCTTGGTGCTGAATCCGCGGTATTCCATCGTGGACGCGGGGGCTTCTCCGCCCTTGAACAGCACCCTCCAGGCAGCTTCGTACGTCGTGTCGAAGAGCCCGCTCAGGGTCCGGTGCTGTGCCGGATCGAACTCCCACAAAGTGAAGGCCCACTGTTGGCAGGGGAGAATCCGGCGGACGAGCATGACCTGGATCACATTGACAAGCCTAAGCTTCTTGTTGACCAAGATCTGGAGACAGGACTGTAGTCCTGTCAGCTCCTCCGAACTGCCCCATAGCAAGCCCTTCTCTTTCCAGGAGGTGAGCTGCATGGGGATACCAGATCTGAACTCAGGGGCCGCTGCCCATTTAGGGTCACGCGGCTCGGTGGTGTAGAACCACCCCGATTGCCATCCCTTGATGGACTCCATGAAGGCCCCCTCGAGCCAGGTGACGTTGGGAATTTTGCCCACCATGGCGCCTCCGCACTCCGCTTGAGCGCCCTTCACCACCTTCGGCTTGACATTGAAGGTCTTGAGCCACAAGCGGAAGTGAGGCCGGATGCAGAGGAAGGCCTCGCACACGACGATAAACGTCGAGATGTTGAGGATGAAATTCGGCGCCAGATCGTGGAAATCCAGGCCGTAATAGAACATGAGCCCTCGGACGAAGGGATGAAGTGGGAAGCCCGGTCCGCAGAGGAAGTGGGGAAGGAATACGACCCTCTCATGGGGCCTGGGGGTGGGGATGAGCTGCCCCTCGTCGGGCAGCCGGTGCACGATGTCGCTGGAAAGGTATCCGGCGCCGCGCAGCTTTTCGATGTGCTCCTCCGTAACGGAGGAGGCCAACCACTTGCCTCCCGCTCCAGACATGGCTGGAGAAGGTCGAGACGAGATGTGCGGGCTTGGGTGCTAGAGCTCGAGTGCGTGGGGATGGATAAGCAAAGGAGGAAGAAGGCGTAGGTAAAAAGGTGGATCCTTATCCCCTTATATATAGGCGGACAAAGACTATGCGTCCCCACCGGCCTGGTAAAACTCGCTTATCTCCCAAGCGCCACCATCAATGGCGCGGTTGGGTTACCCATGTCCGTATTGATGGGAATCCCGGAATAAGGGGAACACGATCTCTGCTTCGACAAGACGTGCCAAGGAAACCGCTTCGCTAAACGCGCTGAGGTGGTATAATAAAAAATGATTCAAGTAAAGGCTTGGTGGTGGTATGACGTCATGCCACAAAATACGTCAGCAGATTGAACTTGTGTACATATTATTCTCTCTACGGTGGAATGTGGAATTTATTTTGCAGAGCCGGACACTATCCCGGTGTTCACAATCTTCTATGAATTATTCGGAGGAGGAACCCGCCTTGCAATGCCGAACAATATGCGCGCCGGACTCATCGTCATTGAAGCATGGTTCAGGGGCTACTGAGGGAGTCCTGGACTAGGGGGTGTCCGGACAGCCGGACTATCATCGTCAGCCGGACTCCAAGACTATGAAGATACAAGATTGAAGACTTCGTCCCGTGTCCGGATGGGACTTTCCTTGGCGTGGAAGGCAAGCTTGGCGATACGGATATGTAGATCTCCTACCATTGTAACCGACTCTATGTAACCCTAGCCCTCTCCGGTGTCTATATAAACCGGAGGGTTTTAGTCCGTAGGACACACAACCATTACAACAATCATACCATAGGCTAGCTTCTAGGGTTTAGCCTCCTTGATCTCGTGGTAGATCCACTCTTGTACTACCCATATCATCAATATCAATCAAGCAGTAGTAGGGTTTTACCTCCATCGAGAGGGCCCGAACCTGGGTAAAAACATCGTGTCCCTTGTCTCCTGTTACCATCCGCCTAGACGCACAGTTCGGGACCCCCTACCCGAGATCCGCCGGTTTTGACACCGACAACCCTCTTTGTTTTTGCAAGTTCAATCCTCAGTTGTTTTCTTTTTACCACCCACCCACCCTTTTTTCTTCTCAGAGCCAGAGTCCGTAATTGAGTATCCATCCTACTCGTACGAAGCCTTTGCATTCTTTCAACCGGTGTTTTCTCTTCAAGTTATCCGTCGGTTCCCCCTTCCAAGTTGACTTTGTTTTTCCCGCCCTTGCACCCCTTTTTCTTCCCAGAGTTTGCGTCTCTATTTGAACATCATCGTATGGAACCTCTTCAGTCTTCCCTCAATTATTTCAACCGGTGAATTCTTGTTTCGTTCGACATTCTTCATCTCTTTTTCATCTCCGGTGGACTCAATTCAAGTTTTTCGGGTTGATCATACTATTTTCCTTGGATCAAGTGTTTTCCTTGTTCATTCGCCTCTCGCCATTAATCGTTCCGGAGTGCTCAAGACATCTCAGGAGATTCGTCTTTGTTTGATGTAATTCGAGGTTATCACCTCATTCAAATATTTCAATTGTTCCGGTGCATCATCTATCTATTCAGCAATCCTTTTTCAATGGTGTTTTCTTTTTAGTGGGCCATAACCCACAGGTCTTTTCCTAGGATCTTACCTGACTCCTCTAATTATTCCAGAGTTATTCTCAAATTCTTTTCAAGTGTGACGTAAGAATGGATCCCATCAGTCACATGCCTTCTCCTGATCGCTATCAAATTCTTTTCATCTTTGGTTCAACCTCTTCACTTTTCATTCTTTCGGAGTATCTCAGTAATTTTGATGGTGTTTCTCGTCGTCATTCTCTACATTTGAAGACCGAAGAAGAGTTTCTCTTAAATCTTGCCCGATCTCTCGAAGATTCGAGGTTCCAGCTTCATGTTAACCTCTCAAATTATTCTGTTTGTCAGTTATTCTTTCTTACCCATCTGGAGTATGTCAGGAGTTGTTTTCCGTTTCTTTTCTTCGGAGGCCATCATTCCAGAAGAATTCTTCGTCCTCACATTTCAGCTACCGTTATCCAATTATCCCGGCGCTTCGTTCAAGTGTTCTTTAATCAGCTCGTGATCTCTTTGTTCTTTTGCTTCTATATCCCCTCGAGCATATTGGTTCTTCTAATTCTTCCTGGTGATTCATTCTCTTTCATCAGTCATTTTTGAATTATTATGGTGGTCCATTCAAGATTCTTTCTCCATGATTATCATTTTAATTCATTCGTTCTTTCCAATCCTACCGGTGGTTCCTAAAGACTTTCTCAAGTTTTGTGCTATATCCCCCTTAATCCTTTTCCAATAAGAATAAGTAGTATGCAAAAATCCATTGCTTGTCATCAATTTAATTTGATGAAGGAAAAGCATACAATAAATCTTATTCCTATTTCCTCGAAGCGATTAATCCCTTCCTTCGGAGTTTCTTCATGATGAATAATTTTGCGGTTCCAAGTGTTTTCATCTTTTCTTTTTCCGGAGTTCAAATTTCCTCGGCCATTTCGTCGGAACCTCCATCTAAATCATCGCATGGCTCATCTTATTCTTTCATCCTTCATTCTATCTCATCATCCTTTTGTCAATGGAGTTCTTCATGGTGGTTCTTCATGATTTAATTCATTCTTCAAGAGTTCATCAAGATTTTGTTGGAGGAGTTCAAGTATCTTTTCTTCCCACTTCTTGAAGTGCAAATAATTCTCCGTTTTCTTCTGAAGTGAAGTTTTGCATTCCTTCGTTCTTCTCAGCTATTCAGACATTTAGTTGTGGTATAATTTCACCTCAAGTTTTGACATGTTTTTGATAAGTCCACAACAAGATTATTCTTTCGTTGTTGATTTTCTCAACAACTCCGTTCAATCCTTCCTTCTAAGTTCTTTTCATTCCATTCTTTCAAATCTTCCAGAGGCATTGTGTTTTTCTTCTCGTCAAGTGTCATTCCATCTTGTGTAGTTCATGTTCTATTCCTACCATTGTCAGCCGGAGTGCTGCCAAAATTCTTTTGTTCATTCCTTTTCTATCTTATTCTCACCGGAGTGGTTTTAGAGTCTATCTTGTTTCCATGAGCTTTTGATTCTTGTCATATTCGTCGTTCCTCTTTTCTACCGAGTGCTCTCGACCTTGTTCTACTTCTCTCTTGCTTTCTTACTTCACCTCTTCCTCTTTCTCTTCCGTCTCGTTCCTAAGATCTCGGGACGAGATCTCTTGTTAGTGGAGGAGAGTTGTAACGCCCCGAACCTGATGCGCCAGGTGTCTTCCAGTTATTCACCGTCGTTTCCATGTCATTTTCTTGCGTGTTGCACTTTGCCATGTCATCATGTGCATTTCATCTGCATGTTTTTCAAAACTTGCATCCGTTCGGGTTCCCCCGGTTCTCTCCGTTGTCCGTTCTGAGCCCAACCACTCTCGCACGCGCCCGTCACACCTCCTAGTTCTTGTTTTGTGAGCCGCCGAAAAACATTCTCGGAACGGGACGAGATTTGCCGAGTGGCCTTGGTATATCACCGGTAGACCGCCCATCAAATTTTGTTCCATTTGGAGGTCGTTTGATACCCCAACGGTTAACCGAGTTAACCAAAACTCCTCTCTCTTTGCAGCCCAGCACCCCTTCACAACAGCCCGCTAGCCCATCCAAACCCCCTCCATGCTCTCCGTCGTTGGATCACGATCGTGTGGACGAAAACCGCTCCTCATTTGGACTCTCCTAGCTCCCTCTACCTATAAAAATGTCCCCTCCCCCTCCATTTTCGGGTCCAAACCCTAGCGTAACTCCTCCTCGCGCCGCCGGACATGTCCGCCCGTGCCTGATACGTCTCCAACGTATCTATAATTTTTGATTGTTCCATGCTATTATATTACCCCTTTTGGATGTTTATGGGCTTTATTTTACACATTTATATCATTTTTGGGACTAACCTACTAACCGGAGGCCCAGCCCATATTGCTGTTTTTTTACCTATTTTAGTATTTCGAAGAAAAGGAATATCAAACGGAGTCCAAACGGAATGAAACCTTCGGGAGCGTGATTTTTGGAACAAACATGATCTAGAGGACTTGGAGTGCAAGCCAAGAAGCAGCCGAGGTGGCCACGAGGGGGAGGGCACGCCCACCCCTATAGGGCGCGCCCCCTATCTCATGGGCCCCTCGGGCAGCCACCGACCTACTTCTTCCTCCTATATATACCCACGTACCCCGGAAACATCCAGGGAGCAAACGAAAAACAATTTCCACCGTTGTAACCTTTTGTATCCGCGAGATCCCATCTTGGAACCTTCTCCGGCGCTCCGCCGGAGGAGGAATCAAACATGGAGGGCTTCTACATCAACACCATAGCCCCTCCGATGAGTTGTGAGTAGTTTACCACAGACCTTCGGGTCCATAGTTATTAGCTAGATGGCTTCTTCTCCCTTTTTGGATATCAATACCATGTTCTCCCCCTCTCTTGTGGAGATCTATTCGATGTAACTCTTTTTGCGGTGTGTTTGTCGAGATCCGATGAATTGTGGGTTTATGATCAAGTTTATCTATGAGAAATATTTGAATCTCCTCTGAATTATTTTATGTGTGATTGAGTTATCTTTGCAAGTCTCTTCGAATTATCAGTTTGGTTTGGCCTACTAGATTGATCTTTCTTGCAATGGGAGAAGTCCTTAGCTTTGGGTTCAATCTTGCGGTGTCCTTACCCAGTGACAATAGGAGTTGCATGGCACGTATTGTATTGTTGCCATCGAGGATAAAAAGATGGGGTTTATATCATGTTGCATGAGTTTATCCCTCTACATCATGTCATCTTTCTTAATGCGTTACTCTGTTCTTATGAACTTAATACTCTAGATGCATGCTGGATAGCGGTCGATGTGTGGAGTAATAGTAGTAGATGAAGGCAGGAGTCGATCTACTTGTCACGGACGTGATGCCTATATACATGATCATGCCTAGATAATCTCATATTTATTCGCTTTTCTATCAATTTCTCGACAGTAATTTGTTCACCCACCGTAATACTTATGCTATCTTGAGAGAAGCCACTAGTGAAATCTATATCCCCCGGGTCTATCTTTTATCATATAAGCTTTCAATCTACTTTTATTTGCATCTTTACTTTTCCAATCTATATTATAAAATACCAAAAATATATTTATCTTCTCATACTATCTCTATCAGATCTCACTTTTGCAAGTGGCCGTGAAGGGATTGACAACCCCTTTATTGCGTTGGTTGCGAGTTCTTTGTTTGTTTGTGTAGGTGCGTGGGATTTTGAGGAGCCTCCTACTGGATTGATACCTTGGTTCTCAAAAATTGAGGGAAATACTTACGCTACTATTGCTGCATCACCCTTTCCTCTTCAAGGAAAACCAACGCAAGCTCAAGACGTAGCAAGAAGGATTTCTGGCGCCGTTGCCGGGGAGGTCTTCGCTCAAGTCAAGACATACCAAGTACCCATCACAAACTCATCTCCCTCGCATTTACATTATTTGCCATTTGCCTCTCGTTTTCCTCTCACCCACTTCACCCTTGTCGTTTTATTCGCCCTTTTTCCGTTTGTCTTTTCATTTTACCTTAATGTCTTACTTGGCTCGTTTGCTCGTTTGGTTGGAATAATTGTGTATTTATTACTAAACAAAGAAGCTAAGATCTATGGATCTTCATCCGCTTGCTAATCTTTTTAAGAGATCCAATTATGATGAACCAATTGCTAGTGAGTTTTGTGCACTAGTTTATCTTTATGAGGTTTTGTTTGAAATTCGTGAATCTGAAAATTGTGATGAAGAACTTTATGAAGTGATTCACGATAGATCTTTGAACAAAAAGCATGATTGCAATGATTTTACTATAAATTCTCTTGATGTCAATTGTGCTAATAATATGCAAAACCCTAAGCTTGGGGATGCTAGTTTTGCTATGTCTACTACTTGTTGCAATGATCATGATTGGAGTGATCTTCTTATGATCTTGAAAATTTATTTAAGCCCCATAATGAATATGAGATTGATAATAGTGTTTGCAATGATATTGAAAGCGGGTTTGGAAGAGTGTCAACTTTAGATCCCACATATTTGGAGAATGTTCAATCTTTGGTATTTTTGATAAAAGTGGGTTTGGAGAGGTCATGACTTTAGTTAATGTTAATCCCACTATTTTGGAAGAGTGTCAACTTCGCATGCATGTGGATCGTGTTGGAAAGATTTTATGTGATAGTTATTTTGTTGAATTTGCTTATGATCCTACATGTAATTATTATGAGAGAGGAAAATACGGTTGTAGAAATTTTTCATGTTACTAAATTACCTCTCTTCATGTTGAGATTGCCATCATCTCTTTGCTCTTCCTTGCATATGCTAGTTTTTGCTTGCCTTGATAATTTGTTTGCTTACAAGAGGCCTATGCATAGGAAGTATGTTAGACTTAAGTGTGTTTGTCACATGTTTTATGATGCTCTCTTTGTGCTTCAATTCTTGTCTTTCGTGTGAGCATCATTGAAATCTCAATGCCTAGCTAAAAATGCTTTAAAGAAAAGCGCTTGTTGGGAGACAACCTAATATTTGTCCTTGCTGTTATTCAATAAATTTTGCATCTACCTTCTGTTTAGATGTGTTTTTATGTTTTAATTAGTGTTTGTGCCAAGTAGAACCTATAGGATAACCTATGGTGATAGTTGATTTGATTCTGCTGAAAAACAGAAACTGTGCACGCACGAAATTAGTTTTGTTAAATCACAGAAACGTGCTTTTGCGTTGATTCTTTTCTCTGTAGATCAGTAGACAAATTTTCCAGGACTTCCTTTTTTTTAGGATTTTTAGAGTTCCAGAAGTTTGCGTTAGTTACAGATTGCTACAGACTGTTCTGTTTTTGACAGATTCTGCCTCTCGTGTGTTGTTTGCTTTTTTTGATGCATCTATGGTTAGTATTAAGTAGTATGAACCATAGAGAACTTGGAATACATTAGGTTTAACACCAATTTAAATAACGAATGAGTTCATTACAGTACCTTATGTGGGGTTTTGTTTTCTTTCACTAACGGAGCTTATAAGATTTCCTGTTGAGTTTTGTGTTGTGAAGTTTTCAAGTTTTGGGTAAAGATTTTATGGACTATGGAATAAGGAGTGGCAAAATCCTAAGCTTGGGGATGCCCATGGAACCCCAAGATATTCAAGAATAACCAAAAGCCTAAGCTTGGGATGCCCCCGGAAGGCATCCCCTCTTTCGTCTTCGTTCATTGGTAACTTTACTTGGAGCTATATTTTTATTCGCCACATGATATGTGTTTTGCTTGGAGCGTCTTGTATGATATTAGTCTTTTCTTTTTAGTTTACCACAATCATACTTGCTGTACACACCTTTTGGGAGAAGCCCACTTTATTAGAATTTGCTAGAATACTCTATGTGCTTCACTTATATCTGTTGAGCTAGATAGTATTTGCTCTAGTGCTTCACTTATATCTTTTAGAGCACGGTGGTGGCCTAATTTTGAAGAAATTGTTGATCTCTCATGCTTCACTTATATTATTTTGGGAGTCTTTTATAACATCATGGTATTTTCTATGGTTATAAATTTGGTCCTAGAATGATGAGCATCCAAGTTGGGTATAATAAAAACTATCATAGAAAGTGCATAAAACACTAGGATCAATTTGATGCTTGATAATTGTTTTGAGATATAGAGGTAGTAATGTTAGAGTCATGCTAGTGGGTAATTATGAAATTGATAAATACTTGTGTTGAAGTTGGCAAGTCCCGTAGCATGCACGTATGGTAAAAGTTGTGTGACAAATTTGTTGCATGAGGTGCTCTTTTGATTGTCTTCCTTATGAGTGGCAGTCGGGGACGAGCGATGGTCTTTTCCTACCAATCTATCCCTCTAGGGGCATGCGTAGTAGTACTTTGCTTCGAGGGATAAGTAGACTTTTGCAATAAGTATATGAGTTCTTTATGACTAATGTGAGTCCATGGATATACGCACACTCACCCTTCCACTTTGCTAGCCTCTATTGTACCGCGCAACTTTTGCCGGTATCATGCATCCATTATTTACCTTCCTCAAAATAGCCACCATACCTACCTATTATGGCATTTCCAAAGCCATTCTGAGATATATTGCCATGCAACTTTCCACCGTTCCGTTTATTATGACACACTTCATCATTGTCATATTACTCTTTGCATGATCATGTAGTTGACATCGTATTTGTGGCAAAGCCACCTTCATAATTTTCATACATATCACTCTTGATTCATTGCATATACTGGTACACCGCCGGAGGCATTCATATAGAGTCATATTTTGTTCTAGTTTTGAGTTGTAATTCTTGAGTTGTAAATCAATAAAAGTGTGATGATCTTCATTATTAGAGCATTGTCCCAGTGAGGAAAGGATGATGAATACTATGATTCCCCCACAAGTTGGGATGAGACTTCGGACTTACAAAAAGAAAAAAAAGAGAAAGGCCAAGAAAAAATAAAAAAAGGGAAAGGCCAAAGAAAAAAAAGGAAAAGAAAAAAAAGAGAAAAAAAGAGAAGAAGAAGAAAAAATGAGAGAAAAAGAGAGAAGGGACAATGTTACTACCCTTTTTACCACACTTGTGCTTCAAAGTAGCACCATGATCTTCATGATAGAGAGTCTCCTATGTTGTCACTTTCATATACTAAGTGGGAATTTTTCATTATAGAACTTGGCTTGTATATTCCAATGATGGGCTTCCTCAAAATGCCCTAGGTCTTCGTGAGCAAGCAAGTTGGATGCACACCCACTTAGTTTCTTTTGTTGAGCTTTCATATATTTAAAGCTCTAGTGCATTCGTTGCATGGCAATACCTACTCACTCACATTGATATCTATTGATGGGCATCTCCATAACCCGTTGATACGCCTAGTTGATGTGAGACTATCTTCTCCCTTTTTGTCCTCACAACCACCACCATATACCACCATAGTGCTATGTCCATGGCTTGCGCTCATGTATTGCGTAAGAGTTGAAAAAGCTGAAGCGCATTAAAAGTATGAACCAATTGCTCGGCTCGTCATCGGGGTTGTTCATGATGGGAGTATGTTGTGTAATGAAAATGAAGCATGGCCTAACTATATGATTTTGTAGGGATAAGCTTTCTTTGGCTATGCTATTTTGATAGGACATGATTATTTGTTAGTATGCTTTGAAGCGTTATTATTTTTTATGTTTTATAAGCTTTTATCTTGAATCATTTGGATCTGAACAATCATGCCACAATAAAGAAAATTACATTGAGAATTATGCTAGGTAGAATTCCACATCAAAAATTCTGTTTTTATCATTTACCTACTCGAGGACGAGCAGGAATTAAGCTTGGGATGCTTGATACGTCTCCAACGTATCTATAATTTTTGATTGTTCCATGCTATTATATTACCCCTTTTGGATGTTTATGGGCTTTATTTTACACAGCTATATCATTTTAGGGACTAACCTACTAACCGGAGGCCCGGCCCGTATTGCTGTTTTTTTTGCCTATTTCAGTATTTCGAAGAAAAGGAATATCAAACGGAGTCCAAACGGAATGAAAACTTCGGGAGCGTGATTTTTGGAACAAACGTGATGCAGAGGACTTGGAGTGCAAGCCAAGAAGCAGCCGAGGCAGCCATGAGGATGGAGGGCGCGCCCACCACTACAGGGCGCACTCCCCTATCTCGTGGGCCCCTCGGGCGGCCACCGACCTACTTCTTCCTCCTATATATACCCACATACCCCGAAAACATCCAGGGAGCAAACGAAAAACAATTTCCACCGCCGTAACCTTCTGTATCCATGAGATCCCATCTTGGAGCCTTCGCCGGCGCTCCGCCGGAGGGGGAATCGACCATGGAGGGCTTCTACATCAACAAAATAGCCCCTCCGATGAGTTGTGAGTAGTTTACCATAGACCTTCGGGTCCATAGTTATTAGCTAGATGGCTTCTTCTCTCTTTTTGGATCTCAATACCATGTTCTCCCCCTCACTTGTGGAGATCTATTTGATGTAACTCTTTTTGCGGTGTGTTTGTCGAGATCCGATGAATTGTGGGTTTATATCAAGTTTATCTATGAGAAATATTTGAATCTCCTCTGAATTCTTTTATGTGTGATTGAGTTATCTTTGCAAGTCTCTTCGAATTATCAGTTTGGTTTGGCCTACTAAATTGATCTTTCTTGCAATGGGAGAAGTCCTTAGCTTTGGGTTCAATCTTGCGGTGTCCTTACCCAGTGACAATAGGGGTTGCAAGGCACGTATTGTATTGTTGCCATCAAGGATAAAAAGATGGGGTTTATATCATATTGCATGAGTTTATCCCTCTACATCATGTCATCTTTCTTAATGCGTTACTTTGTTCTTATGAACTTAATACTCTAGGTGCATGCTGGATAGCGGTCGATGTGTGGAGTAATAGTAGTAGATGAAGGCAGGAGTCGGTCTACTTGTCACGGATGTGATGCCTATATACATGATCATGCCTAGATAATCTCATAATTATTCGCTTTTCTATCAATTGCTCGACAGTAATTTGTTCATCCACCGTAATACTTATGCTATCTTGAGAGAAGCCACTAGTGAAACATATGGCCCCCGGGTCTATCTTTTATCATATAAGCTTTCAATCTACTTCTATTTGCATCTTTACTTTTCCAATCTATATTATAAAATACCAAAAATATATTTATCTTATCATACTATCTCTATCAGATCTCACTTTCGCAAGTGGCCATGAAGGGATTGACAACCCCTTTATTGCGTTGGTTGCGAGTTCTTTGTTTGTTTGTGTAGGTGCGTGGGACTTTTGAGGAGCCTCCTACTGGATTGATACCTTGGTTCTCAAAAACTGAGGAAAATACTTACGTTACTATTGTTGCACCACCCTTTCCTCTTCAAGGAAAACCAACGCAAGCTCAAGACGTAGCAGCGGCCACAGCCAATCGTGGCTTGCCACGTCGCCCCCACGGCCGTCTCCACCGTGCGGGCCCGTGAGCCCGTACGGGGCCCTCCCGGCCCGGTCGCCCGCCGCCGCCAGCCCGCTCCCCCGCGCCTCCCGTGGTTCCTCTGCGCCGCCCGGTCGGATCCGCCGAGCCGCCGCCCTTCCGCCGCCGGCTAATATGTCTCCAACGTATCTACTTTTCCAAACACTTTTGCCCTTGTTTTGGACTCTAACTTGCATGATTTGAATGAAACTAACCCGGACTGACGCTGTTTTCAACAGAATTGCCATGGTGTTATTTTTGTGCAGAAACAAAAGTTCTCGGAATGACCTGAAAATCCATGGAGATTACTTTTGGAAAATATAAAAAATACTGGCAAAAGAATCAAGGCCAGGGGCCCACACCCTGTCCATGAGGGTGGGGGGCATGCACCCTCCCCCTGGGCGCGCCCCCCTTCCTCCTGGGCCCCCTGGATGTCCACCGACCTCAACTCCAACTCTATATATTTGCTTTCGCGGAGAAAAAAATGGGAGAGAAAGTTTCATCGCGTTTTACGATACGGAGCCGCCGCCAAGCCCTAATCTCTCGGGTGGGCCGATCTGGAGTTTGTTCGGGGCTCCGGAGAGGGGGATTCATCGCCGTCGTCATCATCAACCATCCTCCATCACCAATTTCATGATGCTCACCGCCGTGCGTGAGTAATTCCATCGTAGGCTTGCTGGACGGTGATGGGTTGGATGAGATTTACCATGTAATCAAGTTAGTTTTGTTAGGGTTTGATCCCTAGTATCCACTATGTTCTGAGATTGATGTTGCTATGACTTTTCTATGCTTATTGCTTGTCACTAGGGCCCGAGTGCCATGATTTCAGATCTGAACCTATTATGTTTTCATGAATATATGTGAGTTTTGATCCTATCTTGCAAGTCTATAGTCACCAATTATGTGTTATGATCCGACAACCCTGAAGTGAGAATAATCGGGATACTTCTCGGTGATGACCGTAGTTTGAGGAGTTCATGTATTCACTATGTGTTATTGGTCCGGTACTCTATTAAAAGGAGACCTTAATACCCCTTAGTTTCCATTAGGACCCCGCTGCCACGGGAGGGTAGGACAAAAGATGTCATGCAAGTTCTTTTCCATAAGCATGTATGACTATATTCGGAATACATGCCTACATTACATTGATGAACTGGAGCTAGTTCTATGTCACCCTATGTTATAACTATTACGTGAGGAATCGCATCCGACATAATTATCCATCACTGATCCAATGCCTACGAGCTTTTCACATATTGTGCTTTGCTTATTTACTTTACCGTTGACAATTCTTACAAAACTCCTACCGTTACTTTTGCTACTGTTATCGTTACTTCCATACTACTTTGCTACTAAATACTTTGCTGTAGATACTAAGTTATCCAGGTGTGGTTGAATTAACAACTCAACTGCTAATACTTGAGAATATTCTTTGGCTCCCCTTGTGTCGAATCAATAAATTTGGGTTGAATACTCTACCCTCGAAAACTGTTGCGATCCCCTATAGGTGTGGTTGAATTAACAACTCAACTACGAGGGGAGGTAAGGAACTGCCATCTAGCTCTGCACTAGATTCTCCTTCCATTTTGAGTAAGCTTGTGACACCTAAACCTGCTACTGCTATGAATTCTGATATGTAGCATGTTATTGATGATGCCACTTCTGCTATGCATGATACTTATGATGAAACTACTTCTGTGCTTGATACTACTGTGCCATTAGGTGAATATCTAGATGAACAACTTGCTAGGGTTAGAGAGAATGAAATTATAGATGATGAAATTATTGAAGATGGTGATTGATAACCCACAAGTGTAGGGGATCGCAACAGCTTTCGAGGGTAGAATATTCAACCCAAATTTATTGATTCGACACAAGGGGAGCCAAAGAAAATTCTTAAGTATTAGCAGTTGAGTTGTCAATTCAACCACACCTGGATAACTTAGTATCTGCAGCGAAGTATTTAGTAGCAAAGTAGTATGATAATAATGGTAACAGTGGCAAAAGTAAAGACAATAGTTTTGTAGTGATTGTAACAATAGCAACGGAAAAGTAAATAAGCGAAACACAATATGTGAAAAGCTCATAGGCATTGGATCAGTGATGGATAATTATGTCGGATGCGATACCACATGTATAGCTATAACATAGGGTGACACGGAACTAGCTCCAATTCATCAATGTAATGTAGGCATGTATTCCGAATACAGTCATACGTGCTTATGGAAAAGAACTTGCATGACATCTTTTGTCCTACCCTCCCGTGGCAGCGGGGTCCTAGTGGAAACTAAGGGATATTAAGGCCTCCTTTTAATAGAGAACCAGAACAAAGCATTAGCACATAGTGAATACAATAACTCCTCAAACTATGGTCATCATCGAGAAGTATCCCGATTATTGTCACTTCGGGGTTGTCGGATCATAACACATAATAGGTGACTATAGACTTGCAAGATAGGATCAAGAACACATATATATTCATGAAAACATAATAGGTTCAGATCTAAAATCATGGCACTCGGGCCCTAGTGACAAGCATTAAGCATAGCAAAGTCATAGCAACATCAATCTCAGAACATAGTGGATACTAGGGATCAAACCCTAACAAAACTAACTTGATTACATGGTAAATCTCATCCAACCCATCACCGTCCAGCAAGCCTACGATGGAATTACTCACGCACGGTGGTGAGCATCATGAAATTGATGATGGAGGATGGTTGATGATGATGACAGCGACAAATCCCCCTCTCCAGAGCCCCGAACGGACTCCAGATCAGCCCTCCCGAGAGATTAGGGCTTGGCGGCGGCTCTGTATCCTAAAACGCGATGAAACTTTCTCTCTGATTTTTTCTCCGCGAAAGCAAATATATAGAGTTGGAGTTGAGGTCAGTGGACATCCAGGGGGCCCACGAGGCAGGGGGGCGCGCCCAGGGGGAGGGCGCGCCCCCCACCCTCGTGGACAGGGTGTGGGCCCCCTAGCCTTGATTTTTTCGCCAGTATTTTTATATTTTCCAAAACTTATCTCCGTGGATTTTTCAGGTCATTCCGAGAACTTTTGTTTTCTGCACAATAAACAACATCATGGCAGTTGTGCTGAAAATAGCGTCAGTCCGGGTTAGTTTCATTCAAATCATGCAAGTTAGAGTCCAAAACAAGGGCAAAAGTGATTGGAAAAGTAGATACGTTAGAGACATATCAACTCCCCCAAGCTTAAACCTTTGCTTGTCCTCAAGCAATTCAGTTGATAAACTGAAAGTGATAAAGAAAAACTTTTACAAACTCTATTTGCTCTTGTTGTTGTAAATATGTAAAGCCAGCACTTAGGTTTTCAACAAGCATTATGAACTAACCACACTCACAATAACACTTAGGTCTCGCAATTACTCATATCAGAGGCATAATCAGCTGGCGAGCCATAATAATAAAACTCGGATGACAACACTTTCTCAAAACAATCATAATATGATATAACAAAATGGTATGTCGCTAGCCCTTTCTGAGACCGCAAAACATAAATGCAGAGCACCTTTAAAGATCAAGGACTGACTAAACATTGTAATTCATGGTAAAAGAGATCCAGTCAAGTCATACCCAATATAAACCAATAGTAATGAATGCAAATGATAGTGTGCTCTCCCGCGGGTGCTTTTTAATAAGAAGGTGATTACTCAACATAAAAGTAAAGGGATAGGCCCTTCGCAGAGGGAAGCAGGGATTTGTAGAGGTGCCAGAGCTCGATTTTAAAATAGAGATGAATAACATTTTGAGCGGCATACTTTCACTATCAACGCAACAACTATGAGATGGCGATATCTTCCATACTACATGCATTATAGGCGGTTCCCAAACATAATGGTAGAAGTTTATACTCCCCCACCACCAACAAGCATCAATCCATGGCTTCCTCGAAACAACGAGTGCCTCCAACTAACAACAGCCCTGGGGGAGTTTTGTTTAATTATATTGATTTGCTTTGATCTTTTTGGATCATGGGACTGGGCATCCCGGTTACCGGCCCTTTCTCGTGAATGAGGAGCGGAGTCCACTCCTCTTGAGAATAACCCACCTAGCATGGAAGATAAGGACAACCCTAGTTGAAACATGAGCTGCTCAAGCATACAAAACAGAATTTCATTTGAAGGTTTGGATTTTGGCACATATAAATTTACTTGGAACGGTAGGTAGATACCGCATATAGGAAGGTATGGTGGACTCATATGGAATAACTTTGGGTTTTAGGGATTTTGGATACACAAGCAGTATTCCCGCTTAGTACAGGTGAAGGCTAGCAAAAGACTGGGAAGCGACCAACTGAGAGAGCGACAACAGTCACAAACATGCATTAAAATTAATTCACACCAAGTACAAGCATGAGTAGGATATAATCCACCATGAACATAAATATCATGAAGGCTATGTTGATTTGTTTCAACTACATGCGTGAACATGTGCCAAGTCGAGTCACTCAATTCATTCAAAGGAGGATACCATCCCATCATACCACATCATAATCATTTTAATAACATGTTGGCACGCAAGGTAGACCATTATAACTCATAGCTAATCAAGCATGGCCCAAGCAACTATGATCTCTAAATGTCATTGCAAATATGTTTACTTCATAATAAGCTGAATCAGGAAGGATGGACTCATCATATTTACAAAAACAAAAGAGGTCGAGTTCATACCAGCTTCTCTCATCTCAATCAGTGCATCATATATCGTCATTATTGCCTTTCACTTGCACGTACATTGGACTAAGCTGGAATAGTGTGTGAAAATGAATGTAAAGTCGGCGAGAAATACGTACTCCCCCAAGCTTAGGCTTTTTGGCCTAAGTTGGTCTAAGGCCAAGGGTAGCCTGGCTGATATCCGTAGTTGTAACTGGGGTCGTACTGAGATGCAGTAACAAATGCCTCCTGAGCTGCGGCATGTTGGCGAGCCGCCTCCGCTCTCCCCTCGTGTTCAGCTGCTTCCTCCTTGGTAACAACATATCTTCCTTTTGCCTGGTAATCAAAAAGGAAAGGAGCAGGGAGAGTAACATGGACAGAGCTATGTCTGTCAAAGATGAGTCAATACTGGAGGAATTGTTCATTCCTCAAAACAAAACAATGTTTGACCATAGCGTCATAATCTAAATAAGCAGGAGGCAACACCATATCCCCCTCTCGTGGGGCTATACCAAGATAATTAGCCACACGGGTCGCATCAATTCCTCCAAATAAATCTCCAGCCCTACCATTATTATGCAACCTACATGCAACTATTGCCCCTAAGTTGTAATCTTTATTACCTAACACAACGCTCTTGAGAACACAAAGATCAGGGACACACATATGATATGCTTCATCTTTACCGTTAATGCATCTACCAATGAAGAGAGCAAAATAATGTATAGCAGGGAAATGAATGCTCCCTATGGTAGCTTGTGCTATATCCCTAGATTCTCCCACAGTAATACTAGCAAGAAAGTCTCTAAATTCAGATTTGTGGGGATCATTAACATTGCCCCACTGCAGAAGTTTGCAAGCAGTTGTAAAATCCTCTAAGTCCATGGTATAAGATTTATCATAAATATCAAACAGGACACTCTGAGAATTACGTGAACATTTATATTTAAACCTTCTCACAAATGAATCAGTCAATTGATAGTACTCAGGACACTTATCTTGTAAGAAGTCCTCAAGATCGGCATTACGCACATATGCGTCAAATTCATCCTTAATGCCTGCATTGACCATAAAATCGTCTGATGGCCACTCACAAGCTCGCACTTCTGCGTCCCTCGGTAGTTCATCGTCTTGCTCACGCATAGCAAGCCTGGGCCCTTTCTTTATTGAGGAACCACCTTGGTACATTCTCCCATACATATTTCTTTTTCTGAAAAATTTCTGAAATTTTAGTAACTTCAAAATAAGAGTGAATAAAACTAAACAAGATTGGTAGCAACTATTCCTACAAGTGCCTAGAGCCTATATCATGCATTAGAATTGCTTGGGACCTCATAAATTTGACATGCAAGCTCAAGAACAGGGTCACCTATGCAGCAAAAATTTGCAATGAATAAAGCACTAGAACAAAAACTAATTGGACCAATGGAGGAGTCACATACCAAGCAACAATCTCCCAAAGCAGTTTTATGAATGGAGCTTTGAGCAAGGAGATCGAAAATCGCACCAAAGTGAGCTAGAACTCGTGCTTGAGCTGGATGGGGATTTTTTTGGAACAAGATGGAGTGTGTGGGTGCAGGAATAAGTGGAGGGGGGCCACCATGGGCCCATGAGATAGGGGGGCATGCCCAGGGGTGTGGGCGCGCCCTCCACCCTCGTGGCCAGGTGCTTGCCCCTCCTGCAGTGTTTTCAGTGCCTAAAATCCTCAAATATTCCATAAAAAATCATACTAAATTTGCATGGCATTTGGAGTAGTTTTATTTCGGGATATTTTTTTATTGCACGAATAATTCATAAAACAGACATATAATACTACTTTTGCTTTATTTATTTTAAATAACAGAAAGTAAAAAGAGGGTACAGAAGGTTGTGCCTTCTAGTTTCATCCATTTCATGATCATCAAAATGAATCCACTAACAAGGTTGATCAAGTCTTGTTAACAAACTCATTCCGAATAACACGGAACCGGAGAAATTTTGAATGACACTAGGTTACCTCAAAACGGGGATATGAACATCCCCAACAATAAGAATATCATACTTTTTCTTGACAGTAGGAAGAGGAAATTCAAAACCTCCAATAATGATAGTTGGAACTTTTCCAATAGAATTGATGCTATGAACTTGAGATTGTTTCCTCGGAAAGTGTACCGTATGCTCATTACCATTAACATGAAAAGTGACATTGCCTTTGTTGCAATCAATAACAGCCCCTGCAGTATTCAAAAAGGGTCTACCAAGGATAATCGACATACTATCATCCTCGGGAATATCAAGAATAACAAAGTCCGTTAATATAGTGACATTTGCAACCACAACAGGCACATCTCACAAATGCCGACAGGTATAGCAGTTGATTTATCAGCCATTTGCAAAGATATTTCAGTAGGTGTCAACTTATTCAGTTCAAGTCTACGATATAAATAGAGAGGCATAACACTAACACCGGCCCCAAGATCACATAAAGAAGTTTTAACATAATTTCTTTTGAAGGAGCATGGTATAGTGGGTACCCCAGGGTCTCCAAGTTTCTTTGGTATTCCACCCTTAAAAGTAGCAAGCATGGTGGAAATTTCAGCTTCCGGTATCTTTCTCTTATTTGTAATGATATCCTTCATATACTTAGCATAAGGATTTACTTTAAGCATATCAGTTAAGCGCATACGTAAGAAGATAGGTCTAATCATTTCAGCAAAGCACTCAAAATCCTCATCATCCTTTGCCTTGGATGGTTTAGGAGGAAAGGGCATGGGTTTCCGAACCCATGGTTCTCTTTCTCTACCATGCTTCCTAGCAACAAAATCTCTCTTATCATAACGTTGATTCTTATATTGTGGGTTATCAAGATCAACAGCAGGTTCAACCTCTACTTCATTATTATTGCTAGGTTGAGCATCAACATGAACATTATCACTAACATTATCACTAGGTTCATGTTCATCACCTGATTGTGTTTCAGCATCAGAAATAGAAATATCATTGGGATTCTCAGGTGTGTCTACAACAGGTTCACTAGAAGCATGCAAAGTCCTATCATTTTTCTTTTTCTTCTTTTTAGAAGAACTAGATGCCTCTAAAATATTTCTCTGAGAATCCTGCTCGATTCTCTTAGGGTGGCCTTCAGGATAAAAAAGGTTCCTAAGTCATTCTACCAGTTCTAGTGGCCACTCTAACAGCAAAGTCATATTTATTTTTTAATCCATCAAGCAAATCACTTTGAGCTTTAAGTACTTGCTCAGCTTGAGTGGTAACCATAGAAGCATATTTGCTAATGAGTTTAAGTTCACCTTTAACTCTAGCCATATAATCACTCAAGCATCCTATCTCGAAAGCATTATTCTTTAATTTTCTACCAACATAAGCATTAAAACTTTCTTGTCTAGCCATAAAGTCATCAAATTCATCTAATCATGGGCTATGAAATTTAGTAGAGGGAATTTCAACTTTATCATATCTATAGAGAGAATTTACCTTTACTACCTGTGTCGGGTTATCAAGACAATATGTTTCTTCAACAGGCGGTATATTAAGACCATGTATTTCTTCAATAGGAGGTAAATTCTTAACATCTTCAGCTTTAATACCTTTTTCTTTCATTGATTTCTTTGCCTCTTGCATATCTTCGGGACTAAGAAATAGAACACCTATCTTCTTAGGAGTGGGTTTAGGAATAGGCTCAGGAGTCGGCTCAATTGGTTCAGGATATGCCTCAGGAATTGGCTCAGGGAGAGTCCAATTATTTTCATTAGTCAACATATTATTCAACAATAATTCAGCTTGGTCGGCTGTTCTTTCCCTGAAAACCCAACCAGCACAACTATCCAAGTAGTCCTTGGAAGCATCGGTTAGTCCATTATAAAAGATATCAAGTATTTAATTTTTCTTAATAGGATGATCAGGCAAAGCATTAAGTAATCGGAGAAGCCTCCCCCAAGCTTGTGGGAGACTCTCTTCTTTGATTTGCACAAAATTATATATTTCCCGCAAGGCAGCTTGTTTCTTATGAGCAGGAAAATATTTAGCAGAGAAGTAATAAATCATATCCTGGGGACTACACACACGCAACTAGGATCAAGAGAATTAAACCAAGTCTTAACATCACCCTTTAATGAGAACGGAAATATCTTAAGGATATAATAATAGCAAGACTTCTCATCATTAGTAAATAGGGTGGCTATATCATTTAACTTGGTAAGATGTGCCACAATAGTTTCAGATTCAAGGCCATAAAAAGGATCAGATTCAACCAAAGTAATTATTTCAGGATCAACAGAGAATTCATAATCCTTATCAGTAACACAGATAGGTGAAGTAGCAAAAGCAGGGTCAGGTTTCATTCTAGCATTAAGGGGTTGCTACTTCCATTTATCTAATAACTTTTTAAGATCATATCTTTGCAAGCAAAGATAGCTCTAGCAGCTTCCTCATTCATAACATAACCCTCAGGAACAACAGGTAATTCATAATCAGGGGGAGAACTTTCATCATCACTATCATCAATAATAGCATCTTCAATAATTTCATTCTCTCTAACCCTAGCAAGTTGTTCATCAAGAAATTCACCTAATGGCAAAGTAGTATCACGCACAGAAGTAGTTTCATCATAAGTATCATGCATAGCAGAAGTGGCATCATCAATAACATGCGACATATCAGAATTCATAGCAGTAGAAGGTTTAGGTGTCGCAAGCTTACTAATAACAGAAGGAGAATCTAGTGCAGAGCTAGATGGCAGTTCCTTACCTCCCCTCGTAGTTGAGGGAAAAATCTTGGTTCTTTCGTCTTTCAAGTTCCTCATAATGTTCAACAGATATAAATCCCAAGTGACTCAAAGAGTACAGCTATGCTCCACGGCAACGGCGCCAGAAATTAGTCTTGATAACCCACAAGTGTAGGGGATCGCAACAGCTTTTGAGGATAGAGTATTCAACCCAAATTTATTGATTCGACACAAGGGGAGCCAAAGAATATTCTTAAGTATTAGCAGTTGAGTTGTCAATTCAACCACACCTGGATAACTTAGTATCGGCAGCAAAGTATTTAGTAGCAAAGTAGTATGATAATAATGGTGATAGTGGCAAAAGTAAAGATAATAGTTTTGTAGTGATTGTAACAATAGCAACGGAAAAGTAAATAAGCGAAACACAATATGTGAAAAGCTCATAGGCATTGGATCAATGATGGATAATTATGTTGGATGCGATTCCTCATGTAATAGCTATAACATAGGGTGAGACAGAACTAGCTCCAATTCATCAATGTAATGTAGGCATGTATTCCGAATATAGTCATATGTGCTTATGGAAAAGAACTTGCATGACATCTTTTGTCCTACCCTCCCGTGGCAGCAGGGTCCTAGTGGGAACTAAGGGATATTAAGGCCTCCTTTTAATAGAGAACCGGAACAAAGCATTAGCACATAGTGAATACATGAACTCCTCAAACTATGGTCATCAACGAGAAGTATCCCGATTATTGTCACTTCAGGGTTGTCGGATCATAACACATAATAGGTGACTATAGACTTGCAACATAGGATCAAGAGCACACATATATTCATGAAAACATAATAGGTTCAGATTTGAAATCATGGCACTCGGGCCCTAGTGACAAGCATTAAGCATAGCAAAGTCATAGCAACATCAATCTCAGAACATAGTGGATGCTAGGGATCAAACCCTAACAAAACTAACTTGATTACATGGTAAATCTCATCCAACCCAT
Source organism: Triticum timopheevii (assembly GCA_963921465.1). Classification (NCBI taxonomy): domain Eukaryota; kingdom Viridiplantae; phylum Streptophyta; class Magnoliopsida; order Poales; family Poaceae; genus Triticum; species Triticum timopheevii. The sequence continues at coordinate 283,330,582 of OY997270.1, read as the reverse complement.
CACCGTCCAGCAAGCCTACGATGGAATTACTCACGCACGGTGGTGAGCATCATGAAATTGATGCTGGAGGATGGTTGATGATGATGACGGCGACGAATCCCCCTATCCGGAGCCCCGAATGGACTCCAGATCATCCCTCCCGAGAGAGATTAGGGCTTGGCGGCGGCTCCGTATCGTAAAACGCGATAAAACTTTCTCTTTGATTTTTTTCTCCATGAAACGGAATATATGGAGTTGGAGTTGAGGTCAGTGGAGCGTCAGGGGGCCCACGAGACAGGGGGGCGCGCCAGGGGGAGGGCGCGCCCCCCACCCTCGTGGACAGGGTGTGGGCCCCCTGGCCTTGATTCTTTCGCCAGTATTTTTTATATTTTCCAAAACTTATCTCTGTGGATTTTCAGGTCATTCCGAGAACTTTTGTTTTCTACACAATAAACAACATCATGGCAGTTGTGCTGAAAACAGCGTCAGTTCGGGTTAGTTTCATTCAAATTATGCAAGTTAGAGTCCAAAACAAGGGCAAAAGTGTTTGGAAAAGTAGATACATTAGAGACGTATCAGTGATGATGAAGGTTCTCCCCCTAAGTATGAATTGCATGTTCTTCCAGAGGGTTATGTTATGGATGAAGAAACTGCTAGAGATCTTCTTGCTTGCAATGATAGATCTGATCTTAAGAAGTTACTAGCTAAACTTAAACAGAAATCTCTAAATGCTAGAATGAAATATGACCCTGCTTTTGCTACTTCACCTATCTTTGTTACTGATAAGGATTATGAATTCTCTGTCGATCCTGAGATAATTACTTTGGTTGAATCTGATCCTTTTCGTGGCAATGAATCTGAAACTGTTGTGGCACATCTTACTAAGTTAAATGATATAGCCACCCTGTTCACTAATGATGAGAAATCCCGCTTCTATTATATCCTTAAGATATTTCCATTCTCATTAAAGGGTGATGCTAAAACTTGGTTTAATTCTCTTGATCCTGGTTGTGTGCGTAGTCCCTAGGATATGATTTGTTACTTCTCTACTAAATATTTCCCCGCTCATAAGAAACAAGCTGCCTTGAGGGAAATATATAATTTTGTGCAAATTGAAGAAGAGAGTCTCCCACAAGCTTGGGGGAGGCTTCTCCGATTACTTAATGCTTTGCGTGATCATCCTCTTAAGAAAAATGAAATACTTGATATCTAATGGACTAATCGATGCTTCCAAGGACCACTTGGATAGTTGTGCTGGTTGTGTTTTCAGGGAAAGAACAGTCGACCAAGCTGAAGTGTTATTGAATAATATGTTGACTAATGAAAATAATTGGACTCTTCCTAAGCCAATTCCTGAGCCAATTGAGACAACTCCTGAGCCTATTCCTAAACCAACTCCGAAGAAGAGGGGTGTTCTATTTCTCAGTCCTGAAGATATGCAAGAGGCAAAGAAATCAACGAAAGAAAAAGGTATTAAAGCTGAAGATGTTAAGAATTTACCTCCTATTGAAGAAATACATGGTCTTAATATACCGCCTGTCGAAGAAGCACATTGTCTTGATAACCCGACACACGTAGTAAAGGTAAATTCTCTCTATAGATATGATAAAGTTGAAATCCCGTCTACTAAATCTCCTAGCCAATGTTTGGATGAATTTGATGACTTTATGACTAGACAAGAAAGTTTTAATGTTTATGTTGGTGGAGAATTAAAGAGTAATGCTTACATGATTGGACGCTTGAGTGATTATATGGCTAGAGTTAAAGGTGAACTTAAACTCATTAGTAAATATGCTTCTATGGTTACCACTCAAGCAGAACAAGTACTTAAAGCTCAAAGTGATTTGTGCGATGAATTAAATAATAAACATGACTTTGCTGTTAGAGTAGCTACTAGAACTAGTAGAATGACTCAGGAACCTTTGTATCCTAAAGGCCACCCTAAGAGAATTGAGCAAGACTCTCAGAGAAATAATGTTGATGCACCTTGTTCTTCTAAAAAGAAGAAAAAGAAAAATGATAGGACTTTGCACGCTTCTAGTGAACCTGTTATAGACACACCTGAGAATCCCAATGATATTTCTATTTCTGATGCTGAAACACAATCTGGTGATGAACATGAACCTAGTGATAATGTTAATGATAATGTTCATGTTGATGCTCAACCTAGCAATAATAATGATGTAGAGATTGAACCTACTGTTGATCTTGATAACCCACAATCAAAGAGTCAACGTTATGATAAGAGAGACTTTGTTGCTAGGAAGCACGGTAAAGAAAGAGAACCATGGGTTCAGAAACCCATGTCATTCCCTCCTAAGCCATCCAAGAAAAATGATGATGAGGATTCTGAGTGCTTTGCTGAAATGGTTAGACCTGTCTTCTTACGTATGCGCTTAACCGATATGCTTAAAGTGAATCCTTATGCTAAATACATGAAGGATATTATTACAAATAAAAGAAAGATACCGGAAGCTGAAATTTCCACCATGCTTGCTAATCATAGTTTTAAAGGTGGAATACCAAAGAAACTTGGAGATCCAGGGGTACCAACTATACCATGCTCCATTAAAAGAAACTATGTTAAAACTACTTTATGTGATCTTGGAACCGGTGTTAGTGTTATGCCTCTCTCTTTATATCGTAGACTTGAATTGAATAAGTTGACACCTACTGAAATATCTTTGAAAATGGCTGATAAATCAACTGCTATACCTGTCGGTATTTGTGAGGATGTGCCTGTTGTGGTTGCAAACGTCACTATCTTAACGGACTTTGTTATTCTTAATATTCCCGAGGACGATAGTATGTCGATTATCCTTAGTAGACCCTTTTTGAAAACTGTAGGGGTTGTTATTGATTGCAACAAAGCCAATGTCACTTTTCATGTTAATGGTAATGAGCATACGGTACACTTTCCGAGGAAACAACCTCAAGTTCATAGTATAAACTCTATTGGAAAAATTCCAACTATCATTATTGGTGGTTTTCAATTTCCTCTTCCTACTGTCAAGAAAAAATATGATATTCTTATTATTGGGGATGTTCATATCCCCATTGAGGTAACCTAGTGTTATTCAAAATTTCTCTGGTTCCATGTTATTCGGAATGAGTTTGTTAACAAGACTTGATTAACCTTGTTAGTGGATTCCTTTTGATGACCATGAGATGGATGAAATTAGAAGCCACAACCTTCTGTACCCTCTTTTTACTTTCTGTTATTTTGTTTAAATAAAGCAAAAATAGTATTTTCTGTCTGTCTTCTGAATTATCCTTGCAATAAAAATACCCGAAAATAAAAGTTCTCCAAATGCCCTGCCAAATTAGGATGATTTTTTCCGGAATATTTGAGGATTTTAGGCACTGAGAACACAACAGGGGGGGCAAGCACCTGGCCATGAGGGTCCAGGGCGCACCCACCCTTACAAGGCACGCCCCCTACCTCGTGGGCCCATGGTGCCCCCGGTCCACTTACTCCTGCACCCACACACTCCTTCCTCCCAAAAAATCCCCATCCAGCTCAAGCACGAGTTCTAGCTCACTTTGCTGCAATTTTCGATCTCCTTGCTCAAAGCTCCATTCACAAAACTGCTTTGGGAGATTGTTCCTTGGTATGTGTCCAATGATCCAATTAGTTTTTGTTCTAGTGCTTTATTCATTGCAATTTTTTGCTACCTAGGTGACCCTGTTCTTGAGCTTGCATGTCAAATTTATGAGGTCCCAAGTAATTCTAATGCATGATATAGGCTCTAGGCACTTGTGGGAGTAGTTGCTATCAATCTTGTTTAGTTTTATTCACTTTTATTTTGAGTTACTAAAAATTTCAGAAATTTTTCAGAGGAAGAAATATGTCTAGGAAAATGTACCAAGGTTGTTCTTCAAGAGAGCAAGCACCCAGGCGCGCAATGCGTGAGCAAGACGATGAACCACCAAGGGAAGCTGACGCGCGGCCTTGTGAATCGCCGTCAGAAGAGTTTATGGTCAATGCAGACATCAAGGATGAATTTAACACATATGTGCGTAATGCCGATCTTGAGGACTTCATGCAAGATAAGTGTCCTCAGTACTACTATTTGACTGATTCATTCGTGAGAAGGTTTAAATTTTCATCTTTGCATAATTCCCAAAGTGTCCTGTTTGATATATATGATCAATCATATACCATGGACCTAGAAGATTTTACTACTGCTTGCAAACTCCCACAATGGGGTAGTGTTAATGAACCCCGTAAATCTGAATATAAAGACTTTCTTGCTAGTATCACTATGGGAGAATCTAGAGATATAGCACAAGCTACCATAGGGAGCATTCATTTTCCTGCTATACATTATTTTGCTCTCTTCATTGGTAGATGTATTAATGGTAAAGATGAAGCATGTCACATGTGTGTCCCTGATCTTTGTGTCCTCAAGAGTGCTGTATTAAGTAATAAAGATTACAACTTGAGGGCAATTGTTGCACGTAGGTTCCATAATAATGGTTTATCTGGAGATTTGTTTGGAGGGATTTATGCAACCCGTGTTGCTAATTATCTTGGCATACCTCCACGTGAGGGTGATAGGGAGTTGCCTCCCGCCTTTTTAGATTATGACGCTATGGTCAGACATCATTTTCTTGTGAGGAATGAACAATTCCTCCAGTATCGACTAATCTTTGACAGACATCGCTCTGTCCATGTTACTCTCCCTGCTCCTGCCCTTTTTGATTATCAGGCAAAAAGAAGATATGTTGTAACCAGGGAGGAGGCAACCGAATATGAGAGGAGAGTGGAGGCAGCTCGCCGCCATGCCGCAGCTCAGGAGGCGATGGTTAATGCATCTTAGTATGACCCTAGTTACAACTTTGGATATCAGCCAGGCTATCCTTGGCAATAGACCAACTTAGGCCAAAAGCCTAAGCTTTGGGGAGTACGTATTTCTCACCGACATTACATTCATGTTCACACACTCATTCTAGTTGTCGGTGCTCATACTTTTTCATTGTATTATCCATGCTAGTTTAATTTCTTTTTCTAGTTTTCTTCTTGTGTGTTTGATAAACCTTAAGAAAACCAAAAAAAATTAGTTAGTTTAATTTCCATGCTTTTAGTAGTAATTAAAAGAAAACCCAAAAAGATTTCTCGTTCTTCTTTTGCTTGTTGGGAGCTTTCCCATGTAAATAGTTTTATTTCTTTTCTTTCCTTTGGGGGTCGAGAGGAGAAGACCATAATGAAAATGTTTAGTGGCTCTTATTTGCATGATTGTTGATTTAACCAAGAGCCCATATTACCTTGTCTTCTCCCTTGAATTGAATGCTTGCAGATTCCAGCTTAGTCCAATGCACGTGCACTATTATTATTATACACACCGTTCGGTCGTGCAAGTGAAAGGCAATAATGACGATATATGATGGACTGGTTGAGATGAGAGAAGCTGGTATGAAATCGACCTCTCTTGTTTTTGTAAATATGATTAGTTCATCGTTCCTGATTCAGCCTATTATGAATAAACATGTTTGGAATGACAATTAGAGATTATAGTTGCTTATGCCATGCTTAATTAGCTAGGAGCTTATAATGGTTTACCTTGCGTGCCAACATGCTATTAAAATGGTTGTGATGTGGTATGATAGGGTGGTATCCTCCTTTGAATGATTCGAGTGACTTGACTTCGCACATGTTCACGCATGTAGTTGAAACAAAATCAACATAGCCTTCACGATATTTATGTTGATGGTGGATTGTATCCTACTCATGCTTGCACTCGGTGTTGGTTAATTCTATGCATGTTCATGGTTGTTGTCGCTGCCTCAGTTGGTCGCTTCCCAGTCTTTTGCTAGCCTTCACCTGTACTAAGCGGGAATACTGCTTGTGCATCCAAACTCCATAAGCCCAAAGTTATTCCATATGAGTCCACCATACCTTCCTATATGCGGTATTTACCTGCCATTCCAAGTAAATTTGTATGTGCCAAACTCCAAACCTTCAAATGAAATTCTGTTTTATATGCTCGAGCAGCTCATGTATCAACTAGGGTTGTCTGTATCTTCCATGCTAGGTGGGTTATTCACAAGGGGAGTGGACTCCGCTCCTCATTCACGAGAAAATGGCTGGTAACCGGGATGCCCAGTCCCATGATCAAAAAGATCAAAGCAAATCAAAATAATTAAACAAAACTCCCCCAGGATTGTTGCTAGTTGGAGGCACCGTTGTTTTGGGCAAGGCTTGGATTGATGCTTGTTGGTGGTGGGGGAGTATAAACTTTAGCATTCTATTTGGGAACCGCCTATAATGTGTGTAGCATGGAAGATATCGATATCTCTTAGTTGTTGCCTTGATAGTGAAAGTATACCGCTCAAAATGTTATTCATCTCTATTTTAAAATCGAGCTCTGGCACCTCTACAAATCTCTGCTTCCCTCTGCAAAGGGCCTATCTATTTACTTTTATGTTGAGTCATCACCCTCTTATTAAAAAGCACCCGCTGGAGAGCACACTGTCATTTGCATTCATTACTATTAGTTTATATTGGGTATGACTTGACCGGATCTCTTTTACCATGAATTACAATGTTTAGTCAGTCCTTGATCTTTAAAGGTGCTCTGCATTTATGTATTGCGGTGTCAGAAAGGGCTAGCAAGATACCATCTTGTTATATCATATTATGATTGTTTTGAGAAAGTGTTGTCATCCTAGTTTTATTATTATTGCTCGCTAGTTGATTATGCCATTGATATGAGTAAACATGAGACCTAAGTGTTATTGTGAATATGGTTAGTCATAATCCTTGCTAAAAACTTGAATGCTGGCTTTACATATGTACAACAACAAGAGCAAACAGAGTTTGTAAAAGTTTTTCTTTATCACTTTCAGTTTGTCAACTGAATTGCTTGAGGACAAGCAAAGGTTTAAGCTTGGGGGAGTTGATACGTCTCCAACGTATCTACTTTTCCAAACACTTTTGCCCTTGTTTTGGACTCTAACTTGCATGATTTGAATGAAACTAACCCGGATTGATGTTGGTTTTAGCAGAATTGCCATGGTGTTATTTTTGTGTAGAAACAAAAGTTCTTGGAATGACTTGAAAATCCACGAAGATTACTTTTGGAAAATATAAAAAATACTGGCAAAAGAACCAAGGCCAGGGGGCCCACACCCAGTCCACGAAGGTGGGGGCACGCCCCCTGCCTCGTGGGCCCCCTGGATGTCCACCGATCTCAACTCCAACTCTATATATTTGCTTTCGCGGAGAAAAAAATCAGAGAGAAAGTTTCGTCGCGTTTTACGATACGGAGCCGCCGCCAAGCCCTAATCTCTCTGGAGGGCTGATCTGGAGTCCATTCGGGGCTCTGGAGAGGGGGATTCGTCACCATCGTCATCATCAACCATCCTCCATCACCAATTTCATGATGCTCACCGCCGTGCCTAAGTAATTCCATCATAGGCTTGCTGGACGGTGATGGGTTGGATGAGATTTACCATGTAATCAAGTTAGTTTTGTTAGGGTTTGATCCCTAGTATCCACTATGTTCTGAGATTAATGTTGCTATGACTTTGCTATGCTTAATGCTTGTCACTAGGGCCCGAGTGCCATGATTTCAGATCTGAACCTATTATGTTTTCATGAATATATGTGAGTTCTTGATCCTATCTTGCAAGTCTATAGTCACCTATTATGTGTTATGATCCGACAACCCCGAAGTGACAATAATCGAGATACTTCTCGGCGATGACCGTAGTTTAAGGAGTTCATGTATTCACTATGTGTTAATGCTTTGGCCTCGTACTCTATTAAAAGAAGGCCTTAATATCCCTTAGTTTCCATTAGGACCCCGCTGCCACAGGAGGGTAGGAGAAACGATGTCATGCAAGTTCTTTTCCATAAGCACGTATGACTATATTCGAAATACATGCCTACATTACATTGATGAACTGGAGCTAGTTCTGTGTCACCCTATGTTATAACTATTACATGAGGAATCGCATCCGACATAACTATCCATCACCGATCCAATGCCTACGAGCTTTTCACATATTGTGCTTTGCTTATTACCTTTACCGTTGCTACTGTTACAATTACTAGAAAACTGCTACCATTACTTTTGGTACTGTTTGTTACTTCCATACTAATTTGTTACTAAATACTTTGCTGCAGATACTAAGTTATCCAGGTGTGGTTGAATTGACAACTCAACTGCTAATACTTGAGAATATTCTTTGGCTCCCCTTGTGTCGAATTAATAAATTTGGGTTGAATACTCTACCCTCGAAAACTGTTGCGATCCCCTATACTTGTGGGTTATCACCGGCGCCACCTCGCTTCGGCGCCGCCCCGCACCTCCGCGCGCGTCACCGCCGCCAGAGCGCCCCGCCTCCCGCTCCTCCCTGCGCCGCCGACCCCGCTCGCTGGAGCACGCCCCAGCAGCTCCCGCCTGAGCTGAGCTCGCCGACCCTTGCCGCCGCCGTGGGTCATCTCGACTCTGGCCACCAGGTCACCGACCTCGCGCGCCCCGCGCCGGATCCGGCGGGATCCGGCCGGAGGAGACCTCCCCCGCCTGAGTCCGGCCACCCAGTGCCGTCTCCGCTGTCGTGCCGGCGTTGACCCCGTGCCGGGATCCCTCCATCCCAATCTGGCCTCGTCCCCGGATCCAAACAACCACCTCGTCCCTTGGATCCCCTCGTCTAGTTTTTTTTGCTAGGTATAATTTGGCGAAGTCCCTGAAATCATCTTATCATGTGTGCATGTTTGATTGTTGATAACTTGATGCTCGGTGCTCCGTTTTGCATGCATAATATGTCAAAATGTTCTTCTCAGAGTGCTCTTCATGCTGGAGTAGTTTTCATTCATGTTCATGTTCATATTGATGCCTTAATCGTTGTTGAAAAACTGCTAAGTAATATAAACTGTTGGAATCTGCTAATTGTTAACATCATTTGTGCATCTTGTGAGTGCCATAATTTTGTCTCTGTTGATCATATGACGATGATCTTGATATGCACATTTTCTGATCTTCATGCTCTACATGTTGGTTTGCTTTGCATTCATGGTAGGGTGCATCTTGATATCTTAATCTCTGTTGCAAAAGTGCATGTTGCTGTTAACTGCTGAAAACTGATGTAACTTGCTGATTTGTCATTTTTGTTGCATTTTGTGTGTGCATCCTATGGGCATGATGTCTATATGTTTTAGGAGCATTTTCATGCCACCTTTACAGAGGTGCAATCCATGTATTTTTATATGCCATGTAGTGAGTGCATCAAGCTTGTGAAGTGGACTACTTGTTGTTAACTTTCTGTCAATGCTGAAACTGCTATATCATGATGCCATGTTTTCTTGATGATACCAATTAATCCATGCATATTCTGGAGATGCTTAGTTGACATGTTTTGTTTCCCATGTTATTCTCTATCATTTCATACCTTTTGATGCCTTATATATGTCCTGTAGCATATGCTTTCATTGCCATGAACATGCTTATATAATGTTCCAGATTTCTGTTAACTTCATGATGCTATGTTGTGAGCTTGATAGTAATTATTCTATGCCTCTTATGGATATGCTCCAATTACATGTTTTGAATTATGCCATGAGTAATTTTTTCACATTCCATGGTTGTTAATTTTGGTTATCATATGCCTCTGTTCCATGCTTGCAAACATGCTATCATAATGTTGTTGTTTTACACTTGCTGAAACTGTTTCATCATTCAATCTTGTCATGTTGGTTCCTACTAATCCATGAGCCATATGTATATGATGCCATGATGTTATTTTCTATTTATTATGTTTACTTTGATTCCATGCCCTTGGTTGCTATGTTTACTTGCTGTAGCTTGTCTCTTTCGTGCTCTCAAGTTGCCATCATATTAACGCTGCTCATGTATATGCTCCTGTGTTACAAAGTTGCATTTTGCATTGATCATATTGGTTTAATATTGATGCCTATTTACCTAAAATTTAATGATATTTGAAGTATGTTATCTGTACATGAAGTGCATGGCAAGTTTGTGCTCATATGATTCCCGTAGCATGTTGTTTCGATGTTTGCAAAGTGTCTAGTTGCTGTTTTGGGCAGATTGTTGTTATATCTTGTTTGGAGTGTATGTGTTGCACCGTTGCTCCGTTTTGAGCATGCTCTATATGAAACTTGCTTGATTTTGCATGTAGTTTCATTTTATCATGTTGCATCAATGTTTTGAGATTTTTTACTTGATGTTTGAATGCATTTTGCATCAATGCCATGTTTAACTTGTTTTGCTCATATCTCCTAGGCTGTAGCTTTGAATTAAATGAACTTTATATGGAACTTGACTAGAATTTCGTGTAGATCATCTTGGTGCATCTTAACTTGCTGTTTAACAACTTGAATATAAGGTTTATTCAGGTCTGGACCAATTTTGAAATTTGCATATGAGGACTTACCGGAATTGTTATGTGTTGTTTCCGGCCTCATTTAAACTTGCTTTGTTGTGATGTTCTTGTATGCATCATCTCTTGCCATGAGTAGCATCATATAGCCTTGTCATGCATCATACCTGGTTGAGCATCATGCCATGTTTATGTGTTGTGTGTTTACCATGCTGTTTGCTTCTTTCCGGTTGTGCTTCTTCTCGATAGTTCCTATTTTGTTGCGATCGTGAGGATTCGTTCGACTACGCTTGGTTCATCTTCGCCCGTTCGTCTTCTTCATGGACTCATTCTTCTTCCTAGCGGGATTTCAGGCAAGATGATCGTTACCCTAGATCTCACTACTATCATTGCTATGCTAGTTGCTTCGTTCTATCGCTATGCTGCACTACCTATCACTTATTTTTCAAGCCTCCTAAATTGCCATGTCAGCCTCTAACCTTTTCACCCTTCCTAGCAAACCATTGTTTGGCTATGTTACTGCTTTTGCTCAGCCCCTCTTATAGCGTTGTTAGTTGCAGGTGAAGTTGAAGATTGCTCCATGTTGAAACATGATTATGTTGGGATATCACAATATCTCTTATTTAATTAATGCATCTATATACTTGGTAAAGGGTGGAAGGCTCGGCCTTATGCCTGGTGTTTTGTTCCACTCTTGCCGCCCTAGTTTCCGTCATACCGGTGTTATGTTCCTTGATTTTGCGTTCCTTACGCGGTCGGGTTTATGGGAACCCCTTGACAGTTCGCTTTGAATAAAACTCCTCTAGCAAGGCCCAACCTTGGTTTTACATTTGCCTAACAACCTATAACCTTTCCCTTGGGAGTAATTAACCCGAGGGTCATCTTTATTTTAACCCCCCCCCCCGGGCCAGTGCTTCTGTAAGTGTTCGTCCGAACTGAGTAGACTGCGGGGACACCTCGGGAAAACTTGAGGGCTGGTTTTACTCGTAGGATGTCTCATCCAATGTGCCCTGAGAACGAGATATGTGCAGCTCCTATCAGGATTTGTCGGCACAGTCGGGTGGTCTTGCTGGTTTTGTTTTACCATTGTCGAAATGTCTTGTAACCGGGATTTCAAGACTGATCGGGTCTTCCCAGGAGAAGGAATATCCTTCGCTGATCGTGAGAGCTTGTGGTGGGCTAAGTTGGGACACCCATGCAGGGTTTAAACTTTCGAAAGTCGTGCCCGCGGTTATGTGGCAGATGGGAATTTGTTAATGTCCGGTTGTAGAGAAGTTGACACTTGACTTAATTAAAATGCATCAACCGCGTGTGTAGCCGTGATGGTCTCTTTTCGGCGGAGTCTGGGAAGTGAACATGGTTTGGGTTATGTATGAACGTAATTAGTTTCAGGATCACTTCTGGATCACTTCTAGCTTCTCGACTATTGCGTTGCTTCTCTTCTCTCTCTTATTTGCGTATGTTAGCCACCATATATGCTTAGTCGCTGCTGCAACCTCACCACTTATCCTTTCCATACCCTTTAAGCTTTGCTAGTCTTGATACCCATGGTAATGGGATTGCTGAGTCCTCGTGCCTCACAGATTTACTAGAACAACAGTTGCAGGTACATGTAATGCGATGATCATGACGCGAGAGCGATGTTTACTTGTTTTGGAGTTCTTCTTCTGCTTCTTCTTCGATCAGGGGATAGGTTCCAGGTCGGCAGCCTGGGCTAGCAGGATGGATGTCGTTTGAGTTTCTGTTTGTGTTTCATCCGTAGTAGGATGTTTCTCTTATGTATGGTGATGTTGTATTCGTGTGGCATTGTATGCCTCTTGTATGTATCCCCAACTATTATGTAATGGTACGATGTAATGATATCCACCTTGCAAAAGCGTCTCCAATATGCGCTTCTATCCTTGGTGGGACCTTTGAGTTCCTTTAGGATAGGGTCGCATATTGGGTGTGACACACAAGCACGGTGTTGGTTGCAAGTCTGTGTTCCCCACAATGTTGGTTGCAAGTCCATGTTCCCCACATGCAACATGTTGTTGTTTGGTTACGTGCAAGACGTGTAGTGTGGTAACCCCTTTTTCGAGTGGTGAGGATACCAACATGTGCAAGATTGTGTGGTGTGGTAACCCTTTCTTCGAGTGGTGAGGTTACCAACACAGAGTCATAGGCATAAAAGCAACAATACAAAACAAAGATTAAACCACATTTCTAAGCAAGCATACACATTACTAAAGTGGCAACAACAACGTGAAAACCACATTCATACTAGTTCACCTCTCACACTAATGAACCAAGTTTATACAGCCTTTGCCCATAGACCATGGGAAGGACTCATTCGTGCTCGCCATACTTGATGATCACCTCTTTGAAGGAATAGTCGAAGACGATGGCCCTAAAAGCATCCTGGCTCAGGACCTTGAAGGTCAAGAAGTAGCTGATCTACAGCTGGTGAGCAATGGCGAAGCATGGCCATCCTTGATCATGGTAACCCTCCCGTTGACACTAGTTGCATTCGGTGTTTGTCTCTAGAACGATATACCATAGGATGGTGCCTAGGTGCTAAGAAAAGGCATCAGGGATGAGAAGTAATCCAACCTTGATCCATGGTAACCCTCCCGTTGACACTAGTTGCATTCGGTGTTTGTCTCTAGAACGATATACCGTAGGATGGTGCCTAGGTGCTAAGAAAAGGCATCAGGGATGAGAAGTAAATCCAACACAGGTGCCAAGAGCACCCTGCAGATGTGGGCTCGAGATACCTCGTCAAAGTGGCCAACCTTCGTCAGCCTCCCGCCCCTAACTTTTGGAGTCATTGTCTTCTATTGCATCGTTTAAGTGGCCAGCATTGTCGATGACCAACTTGCCGGCACAACATTGCAATGAAGAACTTGGGCTCGACGCAATAACACATTTCTAGCATATTACACATGGACTGACGTGTGTGTCAATGGTGATGTGCACTGAGTTGTGTAGGATCATATATAACAATGTGCATGTGAACGGTGATGTGTAGGATCATAGCAACGTGCCTGTCGATGGTGATTATCTTCACCGTATGTTGTCATGTAGAAGGGGAGAACTGGTACAAGGATCATAACTATAATGTGTGCAACAAACCCTTGCATGAACCACCACTCTAATACATACACTGTACAATAATGAAGATCATTGCTTTAACACAGTATCGTAAAATAGAAATGACCATCCCCAAATCTAAACCTAAAACGACACCCAAAACGGGCCCTATCGAACCCTAAATCTAACCCAAATCAGGTGGGGAAGGGCTTTATCGCCATCAGGCCTTAGATTTGTATCACTTCACCTCTTCCTTCCCCACCATGACATCATCGAGTCCATCATCCCTGAGGTCCAAGTTGTAAGGACATTCTTGTCCCTAAGTAGTTTTGGTGATTGATGACAATACCTTTGTGGACTAATCGTGTGTATTGAGCTTTTCAGATTCATCACGACTAAACACAAGACGACTTGATGTCCCTCGAAGATTATTGAAGACGGCGTTTCTCTATGGTTCGGTTCGGTGGAGTTGAGTCGTAGGAGAGTCGTACTTTTAAGAGGGGGTCCGCTTTGGAAAGGTTTGGGTGGAATCTCACATACACATTCCCTTTTGCACCGCCTTTCCTCGAGCTCCTTGGAGTGTTCCTCCGTCTCACCTTGTCTTTGCGATTTGAAGGCCTCCGCCTTGCTCTTCTCAGGCTAGCGGTAGTACTGCTCTTCTGAGCGGTACTACCGCAGGAGCCAGTGGTAGTACCGGGCACCGGCACGGTAGTACCGTAGGCTCCCACGGTAGTACCGCTCCATAGAGCGGTAGTACCGCGAGCTCTGGTCTGGCACCGCTGCTCAAGCGGTGGTAGGCGCGGATGTAAGTTTTTACATCCGCGCTCCCCGCGGTAGTACCATGCTGCGGCACAGTAGTACCGTGACGCCAGGCCAGGTTCAGTAGCAAGTGCGGAGGTAAGGGCGGATGTAATTTTTTCATCCGCACCTTTCACGGTAGTACCGCACCCTTGGTCGCGGTAGTTCCGTGTCAAATTTTTGCACGACAAGTTCTCAGCGGAGGTAGTCACGGATGTAATTTTTTACATCTGTGCCTACCGGGCCTGGCCTGCGGCTATCTTGCGGTAGTACCGTATGGGGCCGTGGTAGTACCGCTCCTACGGATCTACCGCGCCCTATTTGTGCTCCTTTTTGTCAGGTCTGGTCTCTGCCGTGCCCACGGTAGTACCGTGGCTCGCCCACAACCTCGTGAACAACACCAAGGGCAAGATCAATCTCAAGATGGTGGTGAACCTCCAAATGATTCCCAAGGTCAAGTTCTCCCCCTCGAGCAAGTTCAAGATCATGAGCAAGCTCAAGATCAAGAACAAGCTCAAGACGACGCTCAAGATAATCAAGTTAACCCTCCTCCTTCCACATCCGAGGAGGAATTAGAGCATCGTGCCGCAAAGATTGCTTCCAAGCTCACCACCAAAGGCCATCTCATGGAAAATGTGGTTGGAAGCCTAAGAAAGGGGGTAAGCACTCGTAGACAATTAGCAAACTATTGTGAGCATCACGCGTTTGTCTCTTGTGTTGAACCCTAAAAGGTCTATGAGGCGCTCGAAGACTCGGATTGGCTCAATGCCATGCACGAAGAACTCAACAACTTCGAGTACAACAAGGTGTGGAGATTGGTGCCAAGGCCATCGGGGAACCACAACGTCATTGGAACCAAGTGGATTTTCAAGAACAAGCAAGATGCTCATGGGAACATCATTCGCAACAAGGCAAGATTGGTAACACAAGGCTACTCCCAAGTCGAGGGTATCGACTACGGTGAAACCTTTGCTCCCGTTGCTCGTCTTGAATCCATACGTTTGTTGATTGCTTATGCTTCCCATCACAACTTTAAGTTGCAACAAATGGATGTGAAAAGTGCTTTTCTTAATGGTCCTATTAATGAGTTGGTCTATGTCAAGCAACCCCCCGGGTTCGAGGATCCCTACTTCCCGGATCATGTGTGTCAACTCGATAAGGCACTCTATGGCCTTAAACAAGCCCCACGTGCGTGGT
Organism: Triticum timopheevii; assembly: GCA_963921465.1. Taxonomy (NCBI): domain Eukaryota; kingdom Viridiplantae; phylum Streptophyta; class Magnoliopsida; order Poales; family Poaceae; genus Triticum; species Triticum timopheevii. The sequence goes on along the minus strand of OY997270.1, from coordinate 283,315,192 downwards.
ATGACCACCTTACCGAGTTGTTACAAGATCGCGGATTTTAGGTGGGGCAAATCGATCCCACTCTTTTTACTAAGAAGGTCAAAGGGGAGTTGTTTGTATGCCAACTATATGTTGATGATATTATCTTTGGTTCCCCTAACAACGCTTTCAATGAGGAATTTGCCGCTCTCATGACCTCCAAGTTCAATATGTATTCGATGGGAGAGTTGAAGTTCTTCCTTGGTTTTGATATCAAACAAAGAAAGGAAGGCACCTTCATCAACAAGCCAAATATACTCAAGACATGCTAAAAATATTCAAGCTAAGTGATGTCAAGCCGGCTTCTACTCCAATGCCTACCAAGTGCCAACTTGACATTGATCCCAATGGAAAAGCGGTGGATCAAAGGGTATATCGCTCCATGATTGGCTCCTTGCTTTACCTTTGTGCATCTAGACCGGATATCATGTTGAGTGTGGGAATGTGTGCACGGTTTCAAGCCGTACCAAAGGAAAGTCACTATGTGGCGGTCAAGCGAATCTTTCGATATTTGGCTCATACCCCAAACTTTGGCTTATGGTACCCAAGAGGGGCAAACTTCAAGCTTGAAGGATATACGGATTCCGATTGGGCGGGAGACAAAGTGGATAGGAAGTCCACTTCCGGAGGGTGCCAATTTCTTTGTTGCTCTTTGGTGAGTTGGTCTTCCAAGAAGCAAAGTTGTGTGTCTCTCTCGTCCACCGAAGCGGAGTATGTGGCGGCCGGTAGTTGTTGTGCACAACTCTTATGGATGAGGCAAACTTTAAAGGAGTACGGTGTCATTTGTGACAAAGTGCCTCTTTGGTGTGATAATGAAAGTGCCATCAAGATTTCTCTCAACCCAGTGCAACACTTCAAGACGAAGCATATTGAGATTCGGTATCACTTCATCCGGGATCACATTAGGCGAGGGGAGATCGAGCTCAAGTATGTCAACACTCATGATAACCTTGCAGATATTTTCACGAAGCCCTTGGATGAAGCAAGATTTCGCGAGTTAAGGCATGAGCTAAATATCATTGATTCGAGCAATGTGACTTGAACCATTACACCTCCCACCACACTCAACTTGTTGTCTAGTTTAGGTGTAGGCATGGACGTAGGGGGAGTGTTGTTCTCTCAATGAACTCTCCCTCCCCCCATTATGCATAAATTGATCAACTCTTTCACATTAGCCATTTTTGATGGTACATGTGCTTCAAAGACGAGTTTTGGTCATGGACCCAAGGATAATTCTTCGCGGTGCCATACCAAGTGACTCAAACATAGGTGGCTCCCGCCACCGCCCTTCCTTGGAGAAGGTGTGTCTCGCAGTTGGTCTTCGTTGTTGTGTGGTTTTCTCTTCTCCTTGGCATGTTTGAGTCGGTGTTTGTGTTTGCCCTTTGTTGCTTCGTGTTTTTTTCTCCTTTCTCTCTTGAGTTCTAGCACTTTCTTGGTTTACGGTACTACCGGGGTGCGCCACGGTACTACCGCAGGAGTTGGTGGGTCTCTTCCAAGTGCGTGACCCTCCAGGGGCACGGTACTACCGCTACTTCCACGGCAGAAATTTTTTACTGCCGCTGAACGAGCGGTACTACCGCCCAGCGTGCGGTACTTCCGCCCGGGCGGTACTATTGCGATGACCCGCGGTACTTCCGTGCCCCCGCGAGCGGGTGGGGGTTAAGAGCGGGACAGGGGGAGTTCTAACTCCCCCATACCCATTCATCTCTATTCCCCACCCCGTCTCTCTCTCTCCTGACCAAGAACGGTGCTGGAGGCCTTCGCCGGATCTCCGTCTCCGGCCGCTCTCCTCGGATTCCGACCGGTGGGATCGTTCCCCACCTCGCCCTCTTGCCATGGACCCAGGTTTTTCCCCAAGTGCCTCTTCTTTTTGTCCTTCCTTGTGCTTTTAGGTTTTGGGGAGATGCATGTGGTGTTCTTGAGATTTTTGGCTAAATCTGTGCAAGTGGGATTCGTTGTAGAGTGGTAGTGTAGTTCCATGCTCTTGGATAGTCAAAATAGTTCCGTTTGATCAACGGTAGTACCGAAGTTGTCGTACGGTGGTACTAGATCCAGATCCGCGTCCTCTGTGGCGGTTTTCAAACCGTGCGGTACTACCGCTCCTCTTGGAGCGGTACTACCGCAGCCTCACCTGGATCTGGCGCTCAGCGGTACTTCTGCATCTTGGTGCGGTACTACCGCTTGGCATCCGGAAGTAAAACATTACTTCCGCCCCAAGCACGGTACTACCATGCTACCCCGGCACGGTACTACCGCGGCTGGAGCGGATGTAATTTATTACTTCCGTAACCCTGCCCAGTACTACCGTAGATTCATCCTGCGCCCTTTTGCTTCGTCCAAATTGTATGATTTGTGTTTCTTTCGGTTTGGTTTTGATCTGTTTTGTTCCCGTGCGTGTCTTTGTGTCTTTGTGTCTAGGTGGTGGCTTCGGTTTTGCTCGTCGCTCGAATCCCAGCCGTGACACCGAGTCAAAGCGTCTGCACAACCCAGATGATGTTCCAGAGGGGTCCTCTGCTGCTCCCCAATGCAGGACCAAGCACTCCGCCAACAAACAGAAGGACCCCGTCATGGGCATGGATGAGATGCCCCAGGCCGAGTTTGTCATTCGAAGGAAGCTCAATCCATATGTGTCTCCCCGGGCTAGTACGCGAGGCAATGAACTCTTCTGGACCAAGCAGCAGAATCTGATATACATGGATGTGATAAAGGCCAAGCAGAATCACTATGTTGAAGTTCATTGGATTGACATGATTCACATGAGGCAGGAGAAGCATCGTGGGTACTTTGGAGAGGCCTTGGATCTTGTGGAGCAGTTCGGCATTGAACACATTCTCACCTTCCACAAGGATTTTGATCCATAGATCATAGCTCTGTTCTTTGCTTCGGTTCACTTCGGCGTCAATGAAGAAAGGACCATGACTTGGATGACTAATGGTCAACAGCTGTCTGCTACCTGGAAGGAGTTCATGGAGTTGCTTCTCATTCCCGATGAAGGACTCGACACGCCAGTTGGAGTTCGCCCTCACGCCAATTCTGAGTCTGCCAACAAGAACAAGCTCATGCCATACCTTGTTGAGAAGGCGCTCCCCGACAAGAAGAAGGTGTGGGTGCTTAACCCCTTCCTTGACATCATGCATAGGCTCTTCCGGAACACGCTCTTCCCGCGCATTGGTGACATGGGATAGGTGCATGCTTACCTCGTTGACATGATGCTCCTTTGTGAGAAGGCCCGTCAGGCTCAGACTCAGCCACTTGATGTCTCACATATCATGTGGTGTGAGCTTCAGTTCGCCGTGTTCAACCGTAAGGTCCCCATCTATGGGCCTTACCTGTTTTACCTGATCTCCAAGACTTGGGAGAAGCTCCTTCCCAGTGAGGAGTTTGAAGCTCCAGGCTGGATTCGTCATGAGCCCATCAAGCTATGCATCAAGCCCCAATGGGCTAACACCACCACTGCTGCTGAGGCTGCTAAGATGGCTGTGGATGAGGAGGAGATTGAGGACGACGATGCTGAGGACCGTTCTGCGTTCACGCCTCTCTCTGCTGAGCCCTCTTGGGCAAAGAAGCTGAAGAACAAGATGAAGAGGCTGTTCTGCATGCAGGTTCAGGGACAGTACAAGGCCCATGTTGCTCAGAAGGAGAGTCGCCGTCGCAACATCAGGATCTTGAGGGCTTGCGGGGAGGATGTGGCCAGCGGCTCTGAGAAGCACATCACCCCAGAGACTGCCTGGATGGAGAAGCAGGGCTACAAGTGGACCGATTCAGAGGAGGAGTATGTTCCCGCTGCGGAGTCTAGCGACGACGAGTCATTTTCCACCTGAGCCACCACCTTTGTTGTGACCTCTCTGCCTTTTTGGTGTCTCGATGCCAAAGGGGGAGCGAGTGTAGGATTTGCGTGCGTGTCGTGTGTTTCGTCGTTTGCTTGCTTTCCGTCGTTGAACTTGCTTGCTTTGGTTTGGTTGTGCTCGTAAGACTAAGTTTTTTATATGGTGTAAGACATATGCACTCTATCGTATCTTATTTCCTATTGTACTTGTGCTATATCATGCTATTCATGTTATGCTCATATCTACTATCTTGTTTAGCGTCACCTTTCCATTGCAAGATATGCTTTGTTTCTAAAATATAGGGGGAGTGGTGATCCTAGTATTCGTGCCGTGCAGTCCAAAGCACTTTACTCTCTATCACGAATCTAGGGGGAGCTCATCTATATTTTAGAGATGTGGGGTTTGCTTGTGCTATATTCATCTCCTTTGTGCAAATCCCGTATTGTCATCAATCAACCAAAAAGGGGGAGATTGTAAGGACATTCTTGTCCCTAAGTAGTTTTGGTGATTGATGACAATACCTTTGCGGACTAATCGTGTGTATTGAGCTTTTCAGATTCATCACGACTAAACACAAGACGACTTGATGTCCCTCGAAGATTATTGAAGATGACGTTTCTCTACGGTTCGGTTCGGTGGAGTTGAGTCTTAGGAGAGCCGTACTTTTAAGAGGGGGTCCGCTTTGGAAAGGTTTGGGTGGAATCTCACGTACACATTCTCTTTTGCACCGCCTTTCCTCGAGCTCCTTGGAGTGTTCCTCCGTCTCACCTTGTCTTTGCGATTTGAAGGCCTCCGCCTTGCTCTTCTTAGGCTAGCGGTAGTACTGCTCTTCTGAGCGGTACTACGGCAGGAGCCAGCGGTAGTACCGTAGGCTCCCACGGTAGTACCGCTCCATAGAGCGGTAGTACCGCGAGCTCTGGTCTGGCACCGCTGCTCAAGCGGTGGTAGGCGCGGATGTAAATTTTTACATCTGCGCTCCCCGTGGTAGTACCGTGCTGCGGCGCGGTAGTACCGTGACGCCAGGCCAGGTTCAGTAGCAAGTGCGGAGGTAAGGGCGGATGCAATTTTTTACATCCGCACCTTTCACGGTAGTACCGCACCCTTGGTCGCGGTAGTTCCGTGTCGGATTTTGCACGACAATTTCTCAGCGGAGGTAGTCACGGATGTAAGTTTTTACATCTGTGCCTACCGGGCCTGTCCTGCGGCTGTCTTGCGGTAGTATGGGGCCACGGTAATACCGCTCCTGCGGATCTACCGCGCCCTGTTTGTGCTCCTTTTTGTCAGGTCTGGTCTCTGTCGTGCCCACGGTAGTACCGCGACTCGCCGCGGTAGTACCGCAGGCCCGTGCGGTAGTACCGCGCCTGAGGTGCGGTAGTTCCGTGGGTCACGGGCTGAGTGGTGGGTAACAGTTGGAATTGTTCCCCCACTATAAAAGGGGGTCTTCTTCTCCAAGAAGACTCACCTCTTCTAACCCTAAACTCCATTGTTGCTCCAAGCTCCATTTTCGCCCGATCTCTCTCCCTAACCAATCAAACTTATTGATTTGCTCGGGATTGGTTGAGAGGGCCCCGATCTACACTTCCATCAAGAGAAATTTGATTCCCCCACTTATCCCTAGCGGATCTTGTTACTCTTGGGTGTTTGAGCACCCTAGACGGCTGAGGTCACCTCGGAGCCATAGTCCATTGTGGTGAAGCTTCGTGGTGTTGTTGGGAGCCTCCGATTAAGTTGTGGAGATTGCCCCAACCTTGTTTGTAAAGGTTCGGTCGCCGCCTTCAAGGGCACCAATAGTGGAATCACGGCATTTCACATTGTGTGAGGGCGTGAGGAGAATACGGTGGCCCTAGTGGCTTCTTGGGGAGCATTGTGCCTCCACACCGCTCTAACGGAGACGTACTTCCCCTCAAAAGGAAGGAACTTCGGTAACACATCCTCGTCTCCACCGGCTCCACTCTTGGTTATCTCGCGCCTTTACTTTTGCAAGCTTACTTGTGTTGTTTCCCTTGCTTGCTCGTGTGCTTGTTGTTGTCGCATCATATAGGTTGTTCACCTAGTTGCATATCTAGACAATCTACTTTGATGCAAAATTTAATTTGGTAAGAAAAGTTAAAAATTGTTAGTTGTCTATTCCCCCCCCCCCCCCCTCTAGTCAACTATATCGATCCTTTCACAAGTGCTTCAATATCTCCTCCAAATTGCCATCCTTCTGCCGCCTCCGAACCAGGATTTCCGTTTGAGCTTCTACAAGACCACTGCCCACACCCACCGCCTAGAGGAAGGATGGTAGATATAACATGGAACTCGTGCTCGAGATCAAGGTGCCGCCGGAGTACTAAAATCCTAACATAGAGGGCACATTCTTTTTTGGAAAATACAGAATTTTTGTGGACTAAAAAATAAAATGCAGATTTTCTATTTTCGAATCATTTTTTTTTGAGACAATCTATTTCCGAATCATTTTTTTTTTGAGACAAATTTCCGAATCATTTTGTGTAGCGTTGGTGTGCGGGTGAAGTGGGCCGGCCCACAGGAACCCGAACCCATAGCCCCGGAATCACTGGACCGCCGGGCGGTAACCCAAAGCGTGTCCCTCCCTCCTCCCCTTTTTAAGCCCCAGAGGAGGCACCGCCGCCGCTCGCCACCATCCCCGACCGCGCCCCCGTCCCTGCGCCGCTCCGCAGACGGCGGCCGTGCTCTCCGTCGTCGTGTTGCCGGGTCGCCTCCCTCCTGAATCTATCAATCCCTCCCCATGGCGTTCTGGGGTAAGCCACGCCTTCCCCATACCAATACCTTTTCTGGGGCTGTTTGCGCATTGTTCTTGTTAATAATCACGAGACATCTGCTATGATATGATTTTTGCAGGCGTGGAGGTGAAGCCCGGGAAGCCATACACCCACAGCTACAACCCTTCCCATGGCCGTCTCCGCATTTGCCAGGTTGCCCGCACTCCTCTCTATTTACTTTATGAAGGTCATGTTTTGTTCGACAGTATCAGGGTCATGTTTTGTTTGACAGTATCAAGATCACAGGGTTATTGAAATAAGGTTGTGGTTCGAATTAGATGAGTACGGAGTACCTCATAATTCTTTTTCGTTCTAATCCAATTTTGGATGCATGACGTTCCTTTCTGAAATACTCCCTCCGTCCGGAGTTACTTGTCATCAAAATGGATGAAAATGAATTATCTAGAACTAAAATACATCTAGATACATCCATTTCAATGACAAGTATTTCCGGACGGAGGGAGTATGAATGTTGGTTCCTAAAGCTATCTTCGCATATGATCTGATACTCCATTAGAATGCATTTATGCAAGTTTGGAAATTTGTCTGGATACCACTATGGTACGCTGTCATGCCATGTGTGTATCCTGTCTTAGTGGGTGAAGAAGGGGGGGGGGGGGGGGGGGGGAGCATAAAGTCGTTTGAGCCTATCTTAATTTGAGCATTGCTTAGACCTACTGTATTGTTTACTCCGCTGTCCTTCCAACAGGTATTTGCGGGCATGATATTAATTTTTATGATGGTTTTCAGGCCACATTGGGCAGCTGCGATGCTGCTACAAGGACAGTGGTGCAATGCATTGTGGGCAACAAGAAACCCATCATACTTTGTAGTTTGAATCCTAAATTGGCTGAGATGTGCCATCTCGAGATTGAGTTGGAGGAGGTCGATGAGGTTCTGTTTTCAGTACTTGGCCAGAGTTCTGTGCATCTCTCAGGATATTACCTCCGGCCAGGCAGCAGGGGCAATGCAGGGGAGGAAGACTCGTATCCTTTTTGAAAGTTTCATCCTGCCACTTGTTTCACTTTTCTGTAGTGTTTCAGACTTGAGTTTACTCCTGACCTTGTAACTAGAGAATCTTATGGAGAGGATGTTGGAGAGTCTGATACAGACCAAGACTATGAAGGGAGTGAGGACAGTTACGAATCTGACTTCATTGATGATGGTGACAATGAAGTACCCGAGGACAGTGATGTTTCTGATTCTATGGATGATGGTGATGTATGCTCAACCCCCGATCACCGCAAGCAAGGTACGTAATTGAATTATCGGGCAATGAATTACTTGGCATATCTTCCATACACATATGCTTGTTTTCCTTGTTCTTCTAGGATAGTAGGATACCCTTTAAATGATACTTAATGATGTTTCTGAAGTCTGGACTTTGATCATAACACATTTGTTGTTCATGACTAAGAACTAGAACGAATTTATTTTCTTCTTTTGATTTGGTTCCCAATTATTTATTTGTTTTGCACGACACATTGCCACCATTGCACTATAGTGGAGATGACATACGGTCCGCATGATTGTTCGATCCCTTCTCTTTCTTTTGCAGAAATTAGTAATTTTGTGCGTGCATTGCACGTTAATATTAGGCAGTATATTAATTGTGTTGTATATTAGTATTAGTCAAGATATAAATTGCATGTTAGTATTAGGTAGGATATACTCCCTCCGTTCCTAAATATAAGGTGTATTAGTTTTTCAAAAAGTCAACTGTTGTCTATGTTTGACCAACTTTACAGCAAAATATATAAAGATTTATAATACTAAATATATAAAATGTAAAAATATAGTCCATGATGAATCTAGTGATAATGATTTGGTATTCTAGACATTGATATTTTTGCCTATAAACTTGGTCAAACTTAGAGAAATTTGACTTTTTGAAAAAATAATACACCTTATATTGAGGAACGGAGGGAGTAATTACTTGGTTAATGTTGACGTTGATATTAGGCATGCCATTTAATTAGTGGAGGGTGCTAGACGTGTTTAACGCTAAACACCGGAACGACATAGATCGTTGGCTAGATGCGAAGTAATTCTGTGCAATGCACGTTAATATTAGGCAATGTATTAATTGTGTTGTATATTAATATTAGTCAAGATATAAATTGCATGTTAATATTAGGTAGGATATAATTTACTTGGTTAACGTTGACGTTGATATTAGGCATGCCATTAATTAGTGGAGGGTGCTAAACGTGTTTAACGCTAAATTGAACCAGTGAGATTTGTTGGATACACGCAACTCGCTCTTTTTATAGAGGTATAGATTCAATTAGCATGTCTATTTAACTATTTTGTAACAAGTCTCCCTACAGCTAGATTATTGCTATTTTTTATTCTGTACACATCGCCTGTATTTATGTTCACACATTGCCATTGGATGCTGCTACTGCTGTCTAATTCGTATCTCCTTAAATTTCCATCCCAGTGATTGCTAACACATTCTAATATTTGTTACATAGATTCTGAAAAGCATGCTCGTAAGGTTAAAAGACAGCGGCGCTTAAAGAAGAAGCAACAAGTTGACAGCTCCGCTGACAAGATTGCTGATTCTCCATCAAAGCCTGCTGCCAGGCGCAAACGTGGCTCAATATTTGATAGTGCCAGTGAAGATGAGGACTTTTTGGCCCAGAGTGAAGAAGAAAACTTGCCTACGCCTGTTTCCTTGGCTAAGAAAACTAATGGTAAAGTTTCAGAGGAAATCAAACCTGGAAATGTTACGTCGAATGACGAAGCCAAAAAACGGAGTAAAAGTGATAAGAAAAGAAAAAGCGATGCCATCAATGAGGATCCTGCATCTCCAATGTATATCTCTGCTTCCTGTTTAGTTGCATATATGTTTAGATTGTGTTTGGTGAACACTAATCTGTACCTTGTTATGTGACCTGAGCAGGGATGTAACAGAGATCAATGGATCATCGGTTCCAAAACAGGAAGCTGAAATAAAAAAGAAATCCAAGAAAAAGAAGAAAACTCTACAGGCAGAAGATGGAAAGCATTCGAACAACATAAGAACATTGGAAGATGGGCTGGTCATAGAAGATCTGTCAGCAGGAAACCAAGATGCCAAAGTGGCTTCAGAGGGCAACAAGGTATCCGCAAGCTTTGTTTTCTGAGCTCTCCATATAGTATGCTTGTAGTTCATGAAAGCAATCGCACATTTCATATCGGTGTGCTTGGCTAGGGCTCTGGCCATGATTAGAGATAAGAACTGAAAAGAAGAAACAACGATGAATGCTTACTTAGTATGCATTCAGTACTTAAAAATTTACATGCCTGAAACACACTGGCCCGAAAGAAGAGATGTAAACATGTCCACTTTACTTGTGCAGGTTTATATCAATTATGTTGGCAAGCTGCAGGATGGAAAAACTGTTCATTCTAATGGCGAGGAAAAGCCCTACAAGTTTAAGCTTGGTAAATTTTGACAAACGCCTTCGGCTTATCTTACCATACCATGCTTGGGTTTGTCATTCAGAATGCATGTTGTGCTTACTGCAGGTTCTGAGAAAGTGATGCGTGGATGGAACCTCGGTATTACTGGTAAAACTACCTCGGAGCTCGCTGTTTTGTATATGCTTTGAGTCATTTCTTCGAACATGGTTTACAATTTATGCTATTCACCGCAGGTATGCGCGTTGGTGAGAAGAGGAGGCTAACCATCCCCCCATCCCTGTGGTAAGGCATTGTGCATTTGTTTACTTTCCATCTTCCTATTATATGCATATACTATATAAATGACACCTTTGCTCTGCTTTTGGACCACATTTATTCTTCAGCGACAATGGTGGTAAATCGGTCGTAGAATTGCCCAAAGATTCAACAATCATCTATGAAGTGGAGTTGGTGAAAGTTCGGTGAAACGCGCTTGCTTCTCGTTCCTGTTTTACGTCGAAGACCAGAGCATGGATTTTTGTCGAACTATAGATGGAGATTGTGTGGTTTGTTCCGCATAGGCTATGTGTTTTGTTCCGCAGAACTGTTGTGTGGGCAAGAGTATTAAGAATTTGATGAGCATTCGAGTTAGCAAAAAGAGATGCTTTATATATCCTGTGTACTGAACTGGACGAGACGGTGGTCTGTGAGTTTAAGGTCTGTGGTCGAGATTAGCACCCTGGTCAGTCTGTGGGATGTTTCCGTGCAATTCTGTTGAATGTGATAATTCTATCTGGTTCTTGTCAATGCAACATTCCTGTCAATTCTGTCATCAGTATGGGAGTTCTAGTTAACAAACGGTGCAGAACGGTCCCTGTATGTCAGTGGGTGTAAACCGATTGTTTGCTCCGGCCAGCTATGTGCCTTGGGCTTTTGTTGGTTCTTCGGCACGGTGCGTTCCTTCTCCCAGGGAGCCTGGGCAGTCCCGTCGGTGGCTCTCGTTTCATTCCGTCGCTCGAGAGGTCCTCATGTAAACCTAGCCGCCACCTCCTCCTCCACCATAGATCGGTTCCCCCTCCTCCGACCGGCCTCGCCGGTGTCGGGAGGAGTGGGGAACCCGATCTACGAGTGGAGTTCTCAATACTAATAGTGTTTTCACTAGATAAGTTTAGGATTTTGGTAGCCGTATTCTTCTTCATTGGAGATGGAGATGGCTTCGTCTACAATAAGTAATCTTCGGCCCTTCGTTCAATGGCGAGATCTCCTTCCTGGTGTCAATAGTGGTGTTGGAAGATTTTGGATTTTTTTCTTGGTCACCGCGAGGAGGATTGTCTACGCAATCTCTGTCCCGGCTGCTACGTCCTCGACAATGATGATTCATACTCTCGGCTCCCGGCGACTCAACCTGGCTATTCGGTTTTTTGTCAATGAAATACCGATGTTGGTACTCTTGCCGATGTTGGTTGATTTCTTAAATGGCTGCGTGCGTGCATCATAGCCTTGGCATTGCGGCTCAAACTAAAACTGTGGGAGAACCATCGTTGGTATTTACATGTCCATGGTTTGATACCTTTATTATTTTTCTACGTCTATCTTCAGAGAAGTATAAGATTGTGTCATGAAAGAAGAATGAGTCTGAAGATCTCGAAGATATGCTCGTTTCTTCGCTACTATAAATATACCATGATATTGGTTGTCAAAAAAACATCAATGACGTTGGTGCCGGGCACAGAAATGGAACGTTATCCTAAATTCCTAATAGATCAAAGGGAGGAAAACCAAATGATTGAGAAGAAATGAGGGAAAAGGAAAGAAGACAAGGTGTCAAACACATGAATACACAGAGAATGTAGGAACAACAACATAGGTGTTGGAGTAGATCCCATCCCATGATTTAATGTTAGCATCAGAGCTGCCAAAATCCATTGATAAGAAAGGTAATATAAGTACACCCTTAAAGAAGGAATATGCACAACATAAGGCGGGTGCCAAAAAATAAGAACTGAAAAATGGCTGCTAGATTTATCGAGGAAAACCGGACAAAAACCTAAACAACGCCTAGCTAGACTAGACCTAAAGCACTATAAATTCTCTTGCACTTGGGATGATGATCCCCCTAGTTGGCTATACTCAAAACTTGTGGACGTTATAATGTTGCTTAACAATCAATAAAGCTAGCCATGAAGGTCTTCCCTAAAAAAGACTAGACTTAAAGCACCACAAAACATACAACATGCCAAAAGGCCAACACCCACAACACACCTGGTTAGGTAATCGAGCGTCTTCGCCACTCCAAGAGTGCACACTAAAAACCGTTGTATCAATCTAGGTTGGCACAAGCATATTCACAAAGCTCGACGACAGCAAAGAAGAACGATATTTCCCTTAGAGCAAACATATGATGCGTCAATGCCGTGAGGTTGGCGAACATAACTCGCCTGATGCACCGTGTATATGGAGGGTGCTTCAGCTGCTCCCATAGAGATGCCACACAAGTCACCACCGCCACGAGCACCGAGTCCTTCTGACGAGTCCAACTCCAAATGATGCCCCAAGAGAAAAACAATGCCAAGCAAAGCCAAAAGCATCTTCATCGTCCGATCCGGAGCCCGGCTCAAGGGTTTTCTCCGTAGTATGTGGCAATGCAGCAAACACCTCCATGTGCCGTTGACGTGCTATATGCTCCCTCGTCCATGCCCTCTGCCGCGGCCAACTGGTGATGCTTTTGCAACACGCGTAATGTTGCATAGACAACGATGGTGCTTCTGCAACACAGATGTTGTTGCAGAGACTTATGGGAAAAAACCGCAATAAGACCTTTGTTGCAAAAGTTTTCTACAACTAGACCTTTGTTGCAAAAGTTTTCTGCAACAAGAATCGCGTTGCAAAGATTTCTGCAACACCAGTTCTGTTGCAATGATGGAAGATGCCGTTGTACCGCACTATGGCTCGCACATAGCACACCCCCTTTTAGCACAAAATAAGGGCATTTGGTGCACAAGGATCCCACAAAAATTCCGTGGGCCCAATTTCGACATGAATATTTTCCTATAAGCCCATTGGCTCCGCAGGAATCAACTATGTCCATTCCATAGGAAAAGGCCCTCGACTTGTACTTTTCACAGAAAAAATAGGGGTGTGCTACGCGTCTGCGCCACCTTGACAGCTGTTAGATCCGGTGTCATCTAGCGGCCCAGACTCGTCCTCACATTGCAACAAAGGACATGTTACACAAACCCTTTTGCAATATATTGTTGTTGCAGATTTATTTTGTCTTCACTTTTGTGCAACATAGGTGTTGTTGCGGAATGAACTTTTGCAACATAGATGATGTTGCAGGAAAAAAAGTCTTCATTTCCGTGCAACATGGGTGTTGTGGTGGAATGAATTTTTGCAACATGCAACACAGATGATGTTGCAGAAAAATACCGTCTTCACGTTTCTGTAACATGGGTGTTGTTGTAGAAGAAAATTTTTCGCAACCCAAACGATGTTGTAGAAAAAAATTGCAATGAAAATTATGATACATAAACGTTGTTGCCGTTCCTGACAACACCGCCGTCGCTCGCCGTCGTCGCCGCCAACCATAAGGCTATCCACCTCTGAGCTTCTGTCCCGAGCGTCGCCAATCCCTGTTGCTTCCAGCCTTCCATGTTACCTCCATGGGTGCCCATGACCGGGTCGAGGAAAGATATGGCCGGGTTGAAGAGTCCACCAGAGGCTTGCGTGGCCATGGCTGCTTGCATGCTACCTCTGTGGCCATGGCCGGTGGGCACATGCTGGAGTTGTTCGTGGGTGTCTCCATGGGAGCTAGCATCCCGATGCTATGTGATGGAGCTATGGAGGAGGTTGGATGGTTGGGGAAGGAAGGAGGAAAGGCACAAGAAAAAAAAGGTAAGGATGAAAGTAGTCGAACCAGAAGATAAGGCAGCACGGCTCCATTGAGACACGCGTCATTTGTAGGAGGCGACGAAACACTAGAAAAATCTGTTGGAAATATGAGCAAATTACTACGAGATTTAATCCGAATAAACAGAAGATAAATCATGACTACAGTAGCAGAGATTGAACTAATCATGCGAACTAGCATAGCAGATGAACAGATCACATCTAGGGCACATACTAGAAACATGAATTCTACCACGATCTCGAACAGAAAAGATAGAATCACGTACGATGCAGCGGGAGCAGCACCGCCGGCGTTGACGTTGTCGCCCATGTCGTCGAGTATGAGGTTGCCGAGGTCGGGGAAGAAGTCGTCGTTCGCGAAGTCGTCGCTGCCAGCAGTCGCGCGAGTGTGCTCCCCAAAAACCTGATCGCCCCTCTCCCGTACATGATCACGAGAGGCGGGGTTCCGGAGGCCTGCTGTCCCTTCTCCCAGTGCACATTGAAAGGAGGGATGGAGAAGACTTGCTTGGCAGCGCAATGATCTGGAGCGGTGGTGAGAAACCATACGAAGCGGCGGCGGCCAGGGTAGATGTCTGCCTGATTATATAGTGCGGGCCGGGTAGGTCGTGGGAGTAAACCCCACGTCCGAGTCGTCACGATCCAAAAGAATCGGAAACGGTTCAGTAATTAACACGTCCGTTAATTATTAATTAATGACTCATTAATTTTTCCCGAGCAGAAAAAATATAGACAACATGCATAGCTCTGTACTTGGCTCGGCTCAATCCCGCAACCCGCGGCGCGTCGTGACGAGGCGTGGCGTGGCGTGGCGAGGCGAGCGAGGAGGAGGAGCGCGCGTGTAGGTCTCCTCTTCTCATGCTCATACAAGTGGTAGGAGAGCTCACCTTATAAAGAGGTGCAACTTTCTCTCAACTTATGAGGTGGGACTAAACTTTAGTCTCACTCACTCCACTCACATGTGGGCATGAATGGGCCAAGAGAATTTCAGAATTTTAGTTGGGCTTTGGGCCAAAAGCCCACTAGCAAATTCCAACAATCCCCCACAATGTCTCATTGGCACATTTCACCATTTGTTTCCAAAACATTGTATATACCGGTGCTTAGTGGAGACTGTGAAGTTGAACTTCCACTTAGAGATTTATGCTACACTAGATCACAACTTGAATAGTGGACTATGCCTTGAACTACAAGTTTTCTGCGAGACTAGTTTCACACAAATTCTTGACGGATACTTGGCTGCCGCAAGGCTTCCCCGCGGGTGGAGCGTATACGTCGTACTCCAGGGCCTTTCATGAATTTATTAGAGAGCACCCACTTCTCACAGACTGCGATGTTAACAGTCAAATTCATATAGGTGTGTTCCTCAGGAGATGCTCTGCAGGACAACATCTCTGCTTACTCAAATAAGCCACTTGGAACACATTAAGATAGATATCAACCTACCATGCAGATCAGGAGAGTATTGCATCTTCACGGAGTGGGATAATTAAAATAAGGATACTCTCCTCTCAGCTGACCAACAGCTTGTCTCCCACTTCTATTTCACGGGATCTCCGATCACATAGAGTGGGTTACCACTATGGACAACTCATGCGGTGGGTCTCAAACCCATCTCCATTGATGCATTATCTATCACATTACGTGATAGACCCTTTGTGAAGGGATCTGCCAAGTTTTTTGACGTTTGGATATAATCCAACGTAATAACTCCGGAGTTCCTCAGTTTCCTGACAGATTTTAATCTCCTCTTCACATGCCTTGAGGACTTCATATTGTCCTTAAAACTGTTTATCTTGACGATCACAGTTTGATTATCACAGTTCATCAGGATAGGGGGTATTGGTTTTTCAACCATAGGTAAGTCCATCAATAGCTCACGAAGCAACTCTGCTTCAACAGTGGCAGTGTCTAATGCTGTGAGTTCTGCTTCCATAGTTGACCTCGTTAAGATGGTCTGCTTGCAAGACTTCCAGGAAACAGCGCCACCACCAAGTGTAAAAACATAACCACTTGTGGCCTTAATCTCATCAGCATCAGATATCCAGTTCGAGTCACTATAACCCTCCAGTACCCTTGGATACCTGGTGTAGTGAATCCCATAGCTCGCAGTGCCCTTCAAGTAGCGCATAACTCTCTCAAGCGCACGCCAATGATCATCTCCCGGTTTTGACACAAACCGACTCAGCTTGCTCACAGCAAAAGAGATGTCAGGCCTCGTGGCACTCGCCAAATACATAAGCGAGCCAATAATATGAGAATACCTCAGTTGATCTCTAGCAATCCGTTGGTTCTTTCGAAGCAACACACTAGCATCATATGGAGTTGGAGAAGGCGTGTAGTCGCTATACCCAAAACGACTCAAGACCTTTTCCACATAGTGAGACTGAAGCAGTGTGATCCCACCATTCTCATCTCTCAACAGCTTGATGTTTAAGATAACATCAGCTACTCTTAGATCCTTCATCTCAAAACAGCGAGATAAGAAATCCTTAACCTCCTTGATTTAATCAAGTTTGGTTCCAAAGATCAATATGTCGTCGACATACAGACAAAGAATAACTCCTTCGCCACCACCATGGCGATAGTACACACACTTGTCACCATCATTTACTACAAAGCCGGCAGCAGTTAATGTTCTTTCGAACTTCTCATGCCACTCCTTAGGAGCTTGTTTAAGGCCATATAAAGACTTTAATAACTTGCACACCTTTCCTTTTTGACCAGGTACTACAAAACCATCTGGCTGATCCATGTAAATTTCCTCCTTCAACTCTCCATTGAGGAAAGCCGTCCTAACGTCCATTTGATGAACGAGAAGACCATGTGAGGCAGCCATTGTTAATAGCACCCGAATTGTGGTCAGTCTAGCCACGGGTGAGTAAGTTTCAAAGAAGTCTTCACCTTCTTTCTGGGTATAACCCTTAGCCACAAGCCGTGCCTTATACTTTTCAATCGTACCATCAGGTCTAAGCTTCTTCTTGAACACCCACTTACATCCTACAGGTTTGCACCCATAAGGACGGTCAGTGATCTCCCAGGTTCCGTTAGCTAAGATGGAATCCATCTCACTACGAACAGCTTCCTTCCAGTAGTCAGCATCAGGAGATGCATAGGCTTCTGAAATAGTCTTGGGTGTGTCATCCACAAGGTACACAATGAAATCATCACCAAAGGACTTTGCAGTCCTCTGTCTCTTTCTCCTTATAGGATTTTCATTGTCACCCTCATTAGGATTCTCAACGTGTTCCATCGCAATGGTGGGTTCAGGAATTACAGTGAGTTCCTCACTAGATGGAATATGTATCTCCTGATTTGATGAACTTGACATATCCTTCATAGGAAATATGTCCTCAAAGAAAGTTGCATCATTAGACTCCATAATCGTACTAAGATGCATGTCGGATACCTCATATTTTATTATCAAAAATCTATAGCCAATGCTATGAAAAGCATAGCCCAGAAGAACACAATCCACGGTTTTTGGTCCAAGCTTGCGCTTCTTCTTAATTGGTATATTGACTTTTGCCAAACAACCCCAAGAACGTAGGTAAGAGAGTTTCAACCTTTTCCTTTCCCATTCCTCAAATGGAGTCATGGTCTTATGCTTTGTGGGAACTCGGTTTAGGACATGACACGCGGTTATTAGCGCCTCCCCCCACCATTCCTTGGAAAGACCCGATGTGTCTAACATGGCGTTAACCAAATCAGTTAGAGTTCAGTTCTTTCTTTCGGCCACCCCATTAGACTGAGGTGAGTAGGGAGGAGTCCTCTCATGGATTATACCATGTTCCGCACAAAACAGATCAAATTCATTGGAAAAATACTCTCCACCACGATCGGACCTAAGCCGTTTAATTTTTCGATCAAGTTGGTTCTCTGCCTCAGCTTTATAGTTTTTGAAGAAAGTTAAAGCCTCATCTTTTGATTTCATAAGATACACATAACAATATCTAGTGGAGTCATCAATCAACGTCATGAAATATCTCTTTCCACCTTTTGTCGGCACGCCATTCATCTCACAAAGATCAGAATGTATAAGCTCTAGTGGCGCCAAGTCTTTTGCCTCTGTAGTCTTATGGGACTTGCGAGGTTGTTTAGCTTGCACACATACTTGGCACTTAGAGCCTTTGACAGTAGAGATTTACGGAATTAAATTCATATTGGCTGGCCGCGTCATGCAACCAAAGTTAATATGACAAAGTCGTGAATGCCAAATATCCGACTCATTATTGTGGCAAACATTATTAATAACTTTAGTGCAAATATCTAACAAAGATAGGTGGAACAAGCCTCCGCACTCATAGCCTTTTCCAACAAATTATCCAAACTTGGAAATTACAACTTTATAGGACTCAAAAAACCAACTTAAAACCATCTCGACATAAATGAGAACCGCTAACGAGATTTTTATTGATGGACGGCACATGATGAACGTTCTTCAGACGCACGGTCTTCCCCGAAGTAAACTTCAGATCGACCATACCAACACCTCGAACGATGGCATGTGACCCGTTCCCCATCAGCACGGGAGAAGTCCCTGTGGCCTGGTAAGAAGAAAACATGGAGGCGTTAGCACAAACATGTACATTGGCATCGATGTCAATTAACCAATCAGGGGATTGAAATACTGAAAGGATGGTAGGAAAAATACCGTACCCTGATTCCTTCATATCAGTATCACTGATGACAACATTAGCGGACTTGCCGCCCTTCTCATGTTCGCGCTCCTCAAAGCGGTTAGGACACTTCGGAGCCCAGTGATTAGGATCACCGCAGACATGATAATGTCCCTTCCCCTTCTTATGAGAATTCTTCTTGAAGTTGGTAGAATGTGATGGCTTGTTCTTTGTATCAAACTTGCCTTTCCCCTGAGTTTTGTTCTTGTTGTTTTTGAACTTATTGGGATGGAAGTTCTTCTTCTGTACCATGTTGGCACTAGAAGCTCCCTCGGCAACTCGAGCACGTGTGTCCTTTGCTCTCGCCTTCTCTTCAACATCAAGAGTACCAATGAGATCCGCAACGGAAAACTCCAGTCTCTTGTGTTTCAGGGAAGTAGCAAAATTGTTCCACGAAGGTGGAAGCTTGGCAATAATGCCTCCGGCAACAAATTTGTCCGGCAACACACACTTGAAGTGCTCAAGTTCTTTTGCGAGCGACTGTATCTCATGAGCCTGCCGTACAACAGAGCGCTCATCAGTCATCTTGTAGTCATAGAATTGCTCAATGACGTACAACTCGCTACCGACGTCCGAGGCACCAAACTTGGCCTCGAGCGCAGCCCACATGTCCTTGCCGTTGTCAAACGACATATACGAATCCACAATGGAATCATCAAGAACACCCAGAAGAGCGCCTTTAAAGAGAGTATCGATCTTCTCAAAAGCTTCCAGCTGTGCTGGATTAAGATCGCCCTCAGGCTTGCCCTTAGTGGCGTCATAGCAGCCCATGGTCTAAAACCAGTAGACTGCGCTCGTGCGCCACCTCTTATATTGCGCCCCCTTAAAGGCAGGCGGCTTCAGATGCGCAGCAAAACCACTCGCAGTAAATTGCCTATAATCAGGTTTTTGGAATGTTCGAAATATGAGCAAATTACTACGAGATTTAATCCAAATAAACAGAAGATAAATCATGACTACAGTAGCAGAGATTGAACTAATCATGCGAACTAGCATAGCAGATGAACAGATCACATCTAGGGCACATACTAGAAACATGAATTCTACCACGATCTCGAACAGGAAAGATAGAATCACGTATGGTGCAGCGGGAGCAGCACCGCCGGCGTTGACGTTGTCGCCCATGTCGTCGAGGATGAGGTTGCCAAGGTCGGGGAAGAAGTCGTCGTTCGTGAAGTCGTCGCTGTCAGCAGTCGCATGAGTGCGCTCCCCAAAAACCTGATCGCCCCTCTCCCGTACATGATCACGAGAGGCGGGGTTCTGAAGGCCTGCTGTCCCTTCTCCCAGTGCATGCCGAAAGGAGGGATGGAGAAGACTTGCTTGGCGGCGCAATGATCTGGAGCGGTGGTGTCGGTGTCAAAACCGGCGGATCTCGGGTAGGGGGTCCCGAACTGTGCGTCTAGGCGGATGGTAACAGGAGACAAGGGACACGATGTTTTACCCAGGTTTGGGCCCTCTTAATGGAGGTAAAACCCTACGTCCTGCTTGATTAATATTGATGATATGGGTATTACAAGAGTGGATCTACCACGAGATCAAGGAGGCTAAACCCTAGAAGCTAGCCTATGGTATGATTGTTGTAATGGAGGTTATGTCCTACGGACTAAAGCCCCCCGGTTTATATAGACACCGGAGAGGGTTAGGGTTACACAGAGTTGGTTACAATGGTAGGAGATCTACATATCCATATCGCCAAGCTTGCCTTCCACGCCAAGGAAAGTCCCATCCGGACACGGGACGGAGTCTTCAATCTTGTATCTTCGTAGTCTTGGAGTCCGGCGGACGATGATAGTCCGGCTGTTCGGACACCCCCTAGTCCAGGACTCCCTCAGTAGCCCCTGAACCTGGCTTCAATGACGATGAGTCCGGCGCGCATAATGTTCGGCATTGCAAGGCGGGTTCCTCCTCCGAATAATCCAAAGAAGATTGTGAACACCAGTATAGTGTCCGCCTCTGCAAAATAAATTCCACATTCCACCGTAGAGAGAATAAAATGTACACAAGTTCAATCTGCTGACGTATTTTGTGGCGTGACATCACACCACTACCAAGCCTTTACTTGAATCGTTTTTTATTATACCACCTCAACACGTTTAGCGAAGCGGTTTCCTTGGCACGTCTTGTCGAAGCAGAGATCGTGTTCCCCCTTATTCCGGGATTCTCATCAATACGGACGTGGGTAACCCAACCGCGCCCGTCGCCACGCCTCCTCTATCGAAGGCGAATCCCGAACGGTCACGGAGACGGCTCTTGGTATTCCCCCTCTTTATAACAGGACCAAGGCTCGTTTCTTTTCTTCAATCTTCCATCGAATCCTCTCCTTGCTCCAAGTTCCAACACCCAGAGCCCCAGATTCGAGTGCTTCGGACCTTCAACAATGTCCGGCTCCGACCTTCAGGGCCGGTGGATGCACGGAGGAGGACGTGCTAAAGCTGCGAGAGGCCAAGTACCTGTCCTACGAGATTTCGCACAGGTTGCCCGCCCAAGGGCAGGCCATACCCACTCCCGAGCCCGGTGAGTACGTCGTCTTCGTATCCCACCTCCGTCGAGGTTTAGGCTTCTCAACGGATCCTTTCGTGAGAGGGCTCATGTCCTACTACGGGCTGGATTTTCATGACTTGGCTCCGGAGTCCATCCTCCATATTTCCGCATTTATTATCGTCTGCGAAGCCTTCCTCCGCGTCACCCCCCACTTCGGCCTGTGGCTGAAGACCTTCAATATGGAGCCGAAGATGATTGGGGGGCGTCAAGAAGAGTGCGGCGGGGCGGCCATAAGCAGGAGGGCCGATGCCCCGTGGCCCGAGGGCTCCTTCCAAGAGGAGCTCAGCTTGTGGCAGCGGGAGTGGTTCTATATCACCGCAGGGTAGCAGGCAGAAGCCGCCGCCTCCATTCCGCTCGGGACCTCCACGACGGTTGATGTCGTGGGTCAACCAAGGGCTCAATTGGGGGCCGTCAAAAGACGTGCCCCTATTGCAGGGCCGGATTCGAGACCTCCAGGCGAGGGAGATCGATCTGGTCGTGGTGATGCAGGTTATGCTCATTAGGCGTCTCCTGCCCTGCAAACACCGTCTTCTCTGGCTATGGGAGTTCAATCCGGAGGGACCAAGGATTCTCCAACACTTCATGGGTACGACACCCGTGGAGATGTACAAGTTGTTCTTCGGATCACAGGTGGTGTGTCCGGAATTGACCGAGGATGCCGGCCTAAGCTGCAATCGCCCGGATACTCAAGTAAGTAGCTCAGTGTTCGGACGTACCGTTTGTTTGCTTTTCTATAATTCGCCTTTTAACTCGTTATCCTTCATCAGGAGTGGATAGCGCAAGCAAAGCTGATAAGGTGTCCGGCTCCCATCCCAGAGACCGCACCGGAGCCCGTGCTGGTCAGAATGTTGGAGGTTGCGCGTTCAGAAGGAGGCGAAGGGGAAAATAGAGGAGCTACCGCCTCGCCAAGGGGGCACTTGAAGAAGGGGGGATCGAGAATCCCTCCCTCCAGGGGGAGAAGAGGACCACCTCCGAAGACCCGGAGGCCAAAGCCTCTAAGCGGGGGAAGAAATCTTCACCAGAGGGTCCTGCGTCCGGGGAGACCCCGGCCGTACAATCTTCTCTAAAGAATCAGCCCTCCAGCGAGCCGTGAGTAGGAAAAGGGGAGTTCATTAATAAGAAAACATCCCTATTTGTGCTTCTGAGGATAACCGAAATTTTTACCTTGTAGTTCGGATCTGCGACCTTCTCAGATGAGCTCATCTTCGGGGGATCTTCGTCCGGAGATGATGGAGAGCGAGACGCCTCCGTCTGCTGCACCGTCGGATAGGGCGGACGAACCTGAAGTGTCGTTACGGAGGGTATCCCCGAGCCTGGCAGAGCCGAAGAGTTCGGCGCTGACTAGTATTCGGCCGGGGGAGCTGAAGGATCTGCTTGAGAGGGCGTCCGTCTCAGAAGATCACCGTTCATTGATGAGCATGGTGGTTGGAAGGATTTTGTCTGCCGAAAGCGGATTGCATAATGCCGTCAGGAGTTTGCTGGCGGGGTTTGAGGTATGTAAAAACGATGCACCTTTTGACAGTTTTGCACATAAAAGTGCGCCCTGTATAGATAGTAGCCCCTGAGACTCGGTAGGTTGTCGAAAGTGACAGCGTGCCGAGGATCAAAATCGCAGGTATTGAGTGTAGCCTTCCCTATGCAGGTGGCGGATAGTCCGGGGGCTAGCCGGACTGATGGAGTTTCTGAATTAATGCGGCAACTCGATGTAGCGGATGCAGACATCGCGCTAGTCAACAAGCGACTTGACGAGTCGCAAGGTAAATTAATTCTCCGCAGTCACCTATTAAGGGAGCTAAAGCCCACCTCTTACAATATTTATGCTTGACGCAGATGGTGCTGCTGCTGTGGAGAGCCTTCAGGCAGAACTTGCTCAAGCCAAGGAGCAAGCCAGAAGGAGTGATGCAGCTGCCTCGAGGGCGACCGAGGAGTTAGAAGCCGAAAGGGCTGCACACTGCCGAAGCAGGGAAGAGATGGCCGAATTGGCCGTTAAATTGAAGGATGCTACCGACCGCAATGAGGCTCTTGAAAAGGAGCGCCTATCGGAGCGAGAAGACCTGGGGAAGGCCACCGCCGAAGCCAAGGATGCCCGTTCTGCAATGCGGGCTATGAAGGAGGAGCTGCGTCAGGCCGGAGACATTGTGGCTGGCAAGCCTTTTCTGCTACGCCGCAGGTTTACGGATCCAAAGTATGCCCAGCTTGGCCAGCTGTGGGGTCCGGAGGATCCATATATGGACTTAGCGGCGAGTGCGACGGATGCCGTTGTGCACTTCCAAAGTCAGAAGGATCACAAGACGGAAGAGCTATTTTGGTCTCAATTCCATAGTCCGGATCATTCACTTCTGCTGACCGATCGGTTGGCCGAATGGGCTGAGCTGAGTAGGTTGTCCGGACTTGACATGACGGATATCGCGACCCATGTCTGGCCGGAGAGGCCCAAGCCGACGAGCTATTTTGGCTTATTGCAGGAATTCCTTGGGGTGGTGCCGCATATCAAGGAGATGAAGCGGTCGGCCTGCATAGAGGGTGCGCGGATGGCCCTTGCCCGTGTGAAGACACATTGGACAGAGATGGATGCCACCGCTGTTGCAACCCAGGGTTCGGACGAAAGCCGGTTACCCGCCGAGCACTATTTTGGGGAAGTTATGCGTGGTGCTCGTGTAATAGAGTCGCAGTGCTCGAAAAATGTCACGTTCAAATGAACGTTTTATTTTGTGAAACAATGGTTATGATGTAATCGATTTTTATACTTGTGCGTTCCAAGTATTGAAATATCTCCTATGCGGCCATTTATGTATACGTGTGTATAACCTGAAAGATGGCAGTCTTCGGCTTCAGCCCCCACGCACAAGGTGCGGGGGTGTTCGCAAAAATAGCGCATTTTCACACTTAATCCGACGTCTCGGTCCTGTTGAGGAGGTGGTAGCGTAGCAAACGAGGCAACCGGACTATGATGCTTTATCACCTTCACTTAGCCATTGGAGTTCGAGGGTGGGGCTACGATATAGCCCCCTGGGGGCACCGCGCTCTCCGAATTCGGGGCGCGTGTGTGCCTGACTAGGAAACGGTCCTTCGTCAAAGCAGAGGAATTCTAAACATTCCCGTGGTCGATCGAGTGGTTGACCAGTCTCTCGCTGTTTCATGACAGTCAGTTTTCGGCTTTCTCTACTAAGGTGCTCGCCCAGCCGAACTGGGGCACAATCGCAGTAATTCTCCTGGTGCCGCGTTAGCCGGTGATACGGAACGTAAGGCAGCAAAACACAGGAGCCGGGCAAACCCAACATTTGACCAAAGACATGATTCAGAGCTGATGCATATAAGGCCTAACTCGAGACGCCGAACACTCCCTAAGGTGTTCGGTCTTTATAATAATGGGCAGAACAATGCCCTAAGCCCCTAGTGTCCAGGTACAGGCAAGGTCCTCTGACGCAGCCGATGCCAAAACGTCAGGCTCCACTCTGGTTATAATGAGAAACCAGGGGATTATAGCAACAAGAGACAGTAAAAAAGGTTTACGCAGGGTCTTAATCTGAAAAGAATCCTTGCGACGGGTCCCTACTGCACGTCTGCGTCTGTGTCTCCGTTGTGCCGTTATCCTGGACGGGTGTGCATGTTGTTCATCTGTAAAAAGAGAGGAACTTAGTTTGAAAGGAAATCATGCGAAAAAAAAGTATATGAAAAATATTAATAAGTAAAGCGGAGTCTATATTAGCTCGTTGTTGCTTATACGCACAGCCCCTTGTGAAGGGGTGTGCGGCTAGGGAGCCCCTAGCTTATTTATGCCGGACTCGTCTAGCCGTGTCCGGGGTCTTTAAATGACCCTCGCAATGAAATTATGCCACGTGGACCGGGCATTTTAAGTGTAAGAGACGCGTAATGTGGTATGGCGTTGAAGCGGACAAAAGCTTCACGTCCCAATAGTGCTTGATAGCTACTTTTGAACGGGGCGACATGAAAGATTAGTTTTTCGCGTCGGAAGTTGTTCGGTGACCCGAACACAACTTCTAGTAATAAGGAGCCTGTGCACTTGGCGTAAGGGCCTGGCGTCACTCCTTTAAAGGAAGTGCGGCTATGTCGAATTTTAGTACGGTCTATCCCCAACTTGCGGATTGTGTTTGGATATAGCAGGTTTAGATCGCTGCCTCCGTCCATCAGGACTTGTGTAAATTGTAGTCCGTCGATTATAGGATCCAATATCAGAGCAGTCCATCCTGCATTCCGAACACTTCTGGAATAATCCAGGTGGTCAAAAGTGATTGGTTTTGACATCCAATCTCGAGGTTCCGCTGGGGTGGACCGTGCGAGACTCGTCTTGGCGGGTGCCGCATTGTTTTTCCGTATTATCACATGAAGTGAGTTTACTGTTTTGACTTCTTGTGGGAAAGTCTTTTGTTTTCCGGTGCTCTGCTGGTGGGGTTTATCATCATCCTCGCTTGATGCGTCGAGCCCCTTGTGTTCGGCGTTTAGTCGGTCGGACTGTTTGAAAACCCAACAATCTCGGTGGGTGTGGTTTGCAGGCCTTCCGAGGGTACTGTGGATTTGACATATCCGATCCAAAATTTTGTTTAAGTTGGATAGCTCATCACTGTTATCTTTAAGAGGCAGTGTTTTATTGTTTGGCCGCGAGCTTTTGAATCCGGCGTTGACCGCCGTATTCTTTGGGCTTTTTTCTTTATTCCGGCGCTGATCCTTTCTGCGCCGTGATTTTCCATTTCCATCTCTAATCTCGGATGTACTCGGGTCGCTGGTGCTGCATCTTGCTAGCCAGCTATCTTCCCCCGCGCAAAAGCGGGTCATGAGGCTTGTTAGCGCGGACATTGTCCTCGGCTTCTCTTGGCCGAGGTGTCTGGCAAGCCATTCGTCTCGGACGTTGTGTTTAAAAGCTGCTAAGGCTTCGGCGTCCGGACAGTCGACTATTTGGTTCTTTTTAGTAAGGAACCTGTTCCAGAATTTGCGCGCTGACTCTCCGGGTTGTTGAGTTATGTGACTTAGATCGTCCGCATCCGGAGGGCGGACATAAGTCCCTTGAAAGTTTGCTCTAAACGCGTCCTCAAGCTCTTCCCAACTTCCAACAGTGTTTTCTGGGAGGCTTTTGAGCCAATGCCGAGCTGGCCCTTTGAGCTTGAGGGGTAGATATTTTATGGCGTGGAGGTCATCTCCTTTGGCCATGTGTATGTGTAGTATATAATCCTCTATCCAGACTCCAGGGTCTGTTGTTCCGTCGTAAGCCTCTATGTTTATGGGTTTAAACCCTGCTGGGAATTCATGATCCAGCACCTCATTGGTGAAACATAGTGGGTGTGCGGCGCCCCTGTATTTGGGTGTACCGCTGTCATCGAACACTTGGCGTATTGTGTTGCTTCCTGGGCCCCTCTTTTTTGGCCCGTAAATGGACCTGGCTGGGCCATCTGTTTTCCCAGGGTCATGGGCCGGCTTGTGTGCGGCGCCGCTTATAGTTTTTGGCCTATCATCTGACCGTCTATCCGGCCAGGCGGCCTCTCTGTTTTTTGACTGTGGGGGCTCTATGGCTTCCTCATTGAATTCTGGCAGCAGCTTGCGCTTCGGGTAGCTCTTTGATTGATGGCCATTGCCGTATTTGTCTGCGGTTTTGAGCACTTTGCTCCACCTCCTTCTGAGTATATCTTCCGCTGTTTTGAGCTTCCGTTTTTCCTTCTTCAAGCTTCTTGCGGTGGCGACGAGTCTTCCGTGAAGGTTCTTATGCTCCGGTAGTATGTCCGGTGTGAGGTCGTCCGGACTGTTGGTTTCGCCGGGATTGGATTGATTATCCGATTCGTCCTGTTCGGACGGTTGCTTGGTTGCATGTTCGTCGTCCACTGGTTTGCCCTGCTCTAATGCTGGGTCATTAGGAATGCTGTCTTTGCCGAGGCGGGGCTTAGGGCGGCGCTTGCGTCGCCGCTTTGGTTGTTTATCGACGGGATTATCCTTTGCCGCGCCCCGTTGTTCCTCGTCGTCGCTTCTTTTTGGGGTATCCACCATATATACATCATGGGTTGGGGTGGTCTTCCAGTGCCCTGTAGGCGCTGGTTCTTGATCATCTCCGGCATCGTCGTCCATACCGTCGATGTCTTCGGAGTCATAGTCTAGCATGTCTGTTAGATCGTCGACAGTGGCTACAAAGTGGGTGGTGGGTGGGCCTTGAATTTCTTCGTCGTCCGCATCCCAACCATCCTGGCCATAATCCGGCCAGGGCTCTCCGAATAGCGAGAGATGCTTTAGCGAATTTAGGATGTCACCAAAGGGTGAGTGCTGAAAGATGTCCGCAGCGGTGAAGTCCATGATCGGCGCCCAATCGGATTCGATTGGCAGGGGCGCAGGAGGTTCGGAGTTCGGCAGGGCGCCCGGCACCTCGGAGTCATGAGCTTTATTGGGGACAAGGTCAATGTTCGGCTCCATTGCCGCGGGAGTTGCAGCCCCCGAGGCGGTGTCCAGCCACCGGTCCTCGATCTGGGCGACCGGCTCCGGACTAAGGGCCGGAGCGGATTCATGTGCGGCCACCAAGGCACTGTCCGGCGGCAGAGCTAAATCATGCCCATCGCGACAGCGCGGCACGCCCGGCTGTGGCTTGAGTCCGTCGAAGATTAAGTCCCCGCGGATGTCGGCCGTGAAGTTTAGGCTTCTGAACCCGACCTGATGGCCAGGGGCGTAGCTTTCGATCTGCTCCAGATGGCCAAGTGAATTAGCCCGCAGTGCGAAGCCGCCGAATACGAAGATCTGTCGGGGAGAAAAGTCTCACCCTGGATGGCGTTGTTGTTGATTGGAGGAGCCATCAAGCCTATCGGCGACGGCACAGAGGAACTCTCAATGAAAGCACCAATGTCGGTGTCAAAACCGGCGGATCTCGGGTTGGGGGTCCCGAACTGTGCGTCTAGGCGGATGGTAACAGGAGACAAGGGACACGATGTTTTACCCAGGTTCGGGCCCTCTTAATGGAGGTAAAACCCTACGTCCTGCTTGATTAATATTGATGATATGGGTATTACAAGAGTGGATCTACCACGAGATCAAGGAGGCTAAACCCTAGAAGCTAGCCTATGGTATGATTGTTGTAATGGAGGTTATGTCCTACGGACTAAAGCCCCCCGGTTTATATAGACACCGGAGAGGGATAGGGTTACACAGAGTCGGTTACAATGGTAGGAGATCTACATATCCGTATCGCCAAGCTTGCCTTCCACGCCAAGGAAAGTCCCATCCGGACACGGGACGGAGTCTTCAATCTTGTATCTTCGTAGTCTTGGAGTCCGGCGGACGATGATAGTCCGGCTGTCCGGATACCCCCTAGTCCAGGACTCCCTCAGGTGGTGAGAAACCATGCGAAGCGGCGGCGGCTAGGGTAGACGTCTGCCTGACTATATAGTGCGGGCCGGGTAGGTCGTGGGAGTAAACCCCACGTCTGAGTCGTCACGATCCAAAAGAATCGGAAACGGTTCAGTAATTAACGCGTCCGTTAATTATTAATTAATGACTCATTAATTTTCCCGAGCAGCAAAAATATAGACAGCGTGCATAGCTCTGTCCTTGGCTCGGCTCAATCCCGCAACCCGCGGCGCATCGTGACGAGGCGAGGCGTGGCGTGGCGAGGCAAGCGAGGAGGAGGAGCGCGCGTGTAGGTCTCCTCTTCTCATGCTCATACAAGTGGTAGGAGAGCTCACCTTAGAAAGAGGTGCAACTTTCTCTCAACTTATGAGGTGGGACTAAACTTTAGCCTCACTCACTCCACTCACATGTGTGCATGAATGGGCCAAGAGAATTTCAGAATTTTAGTTGGGCTTTGGGCCAAAAGCCCACTAGCAAATTACAACAATCCCCCACAAAGTCTCATTGGCACATTTCACCATTTGTTTCCAAAACATTGTTTATATACCGGTGCTTAGTGGAGACTGTGAAGTTGAACTTCCACTTAGAGATTTATGCTACACTAGATCACAACTTGAATAGTGGACTATGCCTTGAACTACAAGTTTTCTGCGAGACTAGTTTCACACAAATTCTTGACCGATACTTGGCTGCCGCAAGGCTTCCCCGCGGGTGGAGCATATATGTCGTACTCCAGGGCCTTTCATGAATTTATTAGAGAGCACCCACTTCTCACAGACTGCGACGTTAACAGTCAAATTCATATAGGTGTGTTCCTCAGGAGATGCTCTGCAGGACAGCATCTCTGCTTACTCAAATAAGCCACTTGGAACTCATTAAGATAGATATCAACCTGCCATGCAGATCAGGAGAGTATTGCATCTTCACGGAGTGGGATAATTAAAATAAGGACACTCTCCTCTCAGCTGACCAACAGCTTGTCTCCCACTTCTACTTCACGGGAACTCCGATCACATAGAGTGGGTTACCACTATGGACAACTCATGTGGTGGGTCTCAAACCCATCTCCATCGATGCATTATCTATCACATTACGTGATAGACCCTTTGTGAAGGGATCTGCCAAGTTTTTTGACGTTTGGATATAATCCAACGTAATAACTCCGGAGTTCCTCAGTTTCCTGACAGATTTTAATCTCCTCTTCACATGCCTTGAGGACTTCATATTGTCCTTAGAACTGTTTATCTTGACGATCACAGTTTGATTATCACAGTTCATCAGGATAGGGGGTATGGGTTTTTCAACCATAGGTAAGTCCATCAATAGCTCACGAAGCCACTCTGCTTCAACAGTGGCAGTGTCTAATGCTGTGAGTTCTGCTTCCATAGTTGACCTCGTTAAGATGGTCTGCTTGCAAGACTTCCAGGAAACAGCGCCACCACCAAGTGTAAGAACATAACCACTTGTGGCCTTAATCTCATCAGCATCAGATATCCAGTTCGAGTCACTATAACCCTCCAGTACCCTTGGATACCCGGTGTAGTGAATCCCATAGCTCGCAGTGCCCTTCAAGTAGCGCATAACTCTCTCAAGCGCACGCCAATGATCATCTCCCGGTTTTGACACAAACCGACTCAGCTTGCTCATAGCAAAAGAGATGCCAGGCCTCGTGGCACTCGCCAAATACATAAGCGAGCCAATAATCTGAGAATACCTCAGTTGATCTCTAGCAATCCGTCGATCCTTTTGAAGCAACACACTAGCATCATATGGAGTAGGAGAAGGCGTGCAGTCGCTATACCCAAAACAACTCAAGACCTTTTCCACATAGTGAGACTGAAGCAGTGTGATTCCACTATTCTCATCTCTCAACAGCTTGATGTTTAAGATAACATCAACTACTCCTAGATCCTTCATCTCAAAACAGCGAGATAAGAAATCCTTAACCTCCTTGATTAAATTAAGTTTGGTTCCAAAGATCAATATGTCGTCGACATACAGACAAAGAATAACTCCTTCGCCCCCACCATGGCGATAGTACACACACTTGTCACCATCATTTACTACAAAGCCGGCAGCAGTTAATGTTCTTTCGAACTTCTCATGCCACTCCTTAGGAGCTTGTTTAAGGCCATATAAAGACTTTAATAACTTGCACACCTTTCCTTCTTGACCAGGCACTACAAAACCATCTGGCTGATCCATGTAAATTTCCTCCTTCAACTCTCCATTGAGGAAAGCCATCTTAACGTCCATTTGATGAACGAGAAGACCATGTGAGGAAGCCAATGATAGTAGCACCCGAATTGTGGTCAGTCTAGCCACGGGTGAGTAAGTACTCCCTCCGTCCGAAAATACTTGTCGCACAAATGAATAAAAATGGATGCATCTAAAACTAAAATATGACTAGATACATCCATTCCTCCGACAAGTATTTCCGGATGGAGGGAGTATCAAAGAAGTCTTCACCTTCTTTCTGGGTATAACCCTGAGCCACAAGCCGTGCCTTGTACTTTTTAATCATACCATCAGGTCTAAGCTTCTTCTTGAACACCCACTTACATCCTACAGGTTTGCACCCATAAGGACGGTCAGTGATCTCCCAGGTTTCGTTAGCTAAGTTGGAATCCATCTCGCTACGAACAGCTTCCTTCCAGTAGTCAGCATTAGGAGATGCATAGGCTTCTGAAATAGTCCTGGGTGTGTCATCCACAAGGTACACAATGAAATCATCACCAAAGGACTTTGCAGTCCTCTGTCTCTTACTCCTTATAGGAGTTTCATTGTCACCCTCAAGAGGATTCTCAACGTGTTCCATCGCAATGGTGGGTTCAGGAATTACAGTGAGTTCCTCACTAGATGGAATAGGTATCTCCTGATTTGATGAACTTGACATATCCTTCATAGGAAATATGTCCTCAAAGAAAGTTGCATCATTAGACTCCATAATCGTACCAACATGCATGTCGGATACCTCAGATTTTATTATCAAAAATCTATAGCCAATGCTATGAAAAGCATAGCCCAGAAGAACACAATCCACGGTTTTTGGTCCAAGCTTGCGCTTCTTCAGAATTAGTATATTGACTTTCGCCAAACAACCCCAAGAACGTAAGAGAGTTTCAACCTTTTCCTTTCCCATTCCTCAAATTGAGTCATGGTCTTATGCTTTGTGGGAACTCGGTTTAGGACATGACACACGGTCATTAGCGCCTCCCCCCACCATTCCTTGGAAAGACCCGATGTGTCTAACATGGCGTTAACCAAATCAGTTAGAGTTCGGTTCTTTCTTTCGGCCACCCCATTAGACTGAGGTGAGTAGGGAGGCGTCCTCTCATGGATTATACCATGGTCCGCACAAAACAGATGAAATTCATTGGAAAAATACTCTCCACCACGATCGGACCTAAGCCGTTTAATTTTTCGATCAAGTTGGTTCTCTGCCTTAGCTTTATAGTTTTTGAAGAAAGTTAAAGCCTCATCTTTTGATGTCAGAAGATACACATAACAATATCTAGTGGAGTCATCAATCAACGTCATGAAATATCTCTTTCCACCTTTTGTCAGCACGCCATTCATCTCACAAAGATCAGAATGTATAAGCTCTAGTGGCGCCAAGTCTCTTGCCTCTGTAGTCTTATGGGACTTGCGAGGTTGTTTAGCTTGCACACATACTTGGCACTTAGAGCTTTTGACAGTAGAGATTTTCGGAATTAAATTCATATTGGCTAGCCACGTCATGCAACCAAAGTTAATTTGACAAACTCGTGAATGACAAATATCCGACTCATTATTGTGGCAAACATTATTAATAACTTTAGTGCAAATATCTGATAAAGATAGGCGGAACAAGCCTCCGCACTCATAGCCTTTCCAACAAATTGTCCACACTTGGAAATTACAACTTTATTGGACTCAAAAACCAACTTAAAACCATCTCGACATAAACGGGAACCGCTAACGAGATTTTTATTGATGGACGGCACATGATGAACGTTCTTCAGACGCACGGTCTTCCCCGAAGTAAACTTCAGATCGACCGTACCAACACCTCGAACGATGGCATGTGACCCGTTCCCCATCAGCACGGGAGAAGTCCCTGTGGCCTGGTAAGAAGAAAACATGGAGGCGTCAGCACAAACATGTACATTAGCACCGGTGTCAATTAACTAATCAGGGGATTGAAATACTGAAAGGATGGTAGGAAAAATACCGTACCCTTATTCCTTCATATCAGTATCACCGATGACAACATTAGCGGACTTGCCGCCCTTCTCATGTTCGCGCTCCTCAAAGCGGTTAGGACACTTCGGAGCCCAGTGATTAGGATCACCGCAGACATGGCAAAGTCCCTGCCCCTTATTATGAGAATTCTTCTTGAAGTTGGTAGAATGTGATGGCTTGTTCTTTGTATCAAACTTGCCTTTCCCCTGAGTTTTGTTCTTGTTGTTTTTGAACTTATTGGGCTGGAAGTTCTTCTTCTGTACCATGTGGGCACTAGAAGCTCCCTCGGCAACTCGAGCACGTGTGTCCTTTGCTCTCGCCTTCTCTTCAACATCAAGAGTACCAATGAGATCCGCAACAGAAAACTCCTGTCTCTTGTGTTTCAGGGAAGTAGCAAAATTGTTCCACGAAGGTGGAAGCTTGGCAATAATGCTTCCGGCAACACACACTTGAAGTGCTCAAGTTCTTTTGCGAGCGACTGTATCTCATGAGCCTGCCCACATGTCCTTGCCGTTGTCAAACGACATATACGAATCCACAATGGAATCATCAAGAACACCCAGAAGAGCGCCTTTAAAGAGAGTATCGATCTTCTCAAAAGCTTCCAGCTGTGCTGGATTAAGATCGCCCTCAGGCTTGCCCTTAGTGGCGTCATAGCAGCCCATGGTCTGAAACCAGTAGACTGCTCTCGTGCGCCACCTCTTATATTGCGCCCCCTTAAAGGCAGGCGGCTTCAGATGCGCAGCAAAACCACTCGGGGTAAATTGCCTATAATCAGGTTTTTGGAATGTTGGAAATATGAGCAAATCACTACGAGATTTAATCCGAATAAACAGAAGATAAATCATGACTACAGTAGCAGAGATTAAACTAATCATGCGAACTAGCATAGCAGATGAACAGATCACATCTAGGGCACATACTAGAAACATGAATTCTACCACGATCTTGAACAGGAAAGATAGAATCACGTTCGGTGCAGCGGGAGCAGCACCGCCGGCGTTGACGTTGTCGCCCATGTCGTCGAGGATGAGGTTGCCGAGGTCGGGGAAGAAGTCGTCGTTCGCGAAGTCGTCGCTGCCAGCAGTCGCGCGAGTGCGCTCCCCAAAAACCTGATCGCCCCTCTCCCGTACAGGATCACGAGAGGCGGGGTTCCGGAGGCCTGTTGTCCCTTCTCCCAGTGCACGCCGAAAGGAGGGATGGAGAAGACTTGCTTGGCGGCGCAATGATCTCGAGCGGTGGTGAGAAACCATACGAAGCGGCGGCGGCTAGGGTAGACGTCTGCCTGACTATATAGTGCGGGCCGGGTAGGTCGTGGGAGTAAACCCCACGTCCGAGTCATCACGATCCAAAAGAATCGGAAACGGTTCAGTAATTAACGCGTCCGTTAATTATTAATTAATGACTCATTAATTTTTCCCGAGCAGCAAAAATATAGACAACGTGCATAGCTCTGTCCTCGGCTCGGCTCAATCCCGCAACCCGCGGCGCGGCGCGGCGAGCGAGGAGGAGCGCGTGTAGGTCTCCTCTTCTCATGCTCATACAAGTGGTAGGAGAGCTCACCTTATAAAGAGGTGTAAATTTCTCTCAACTTATGAGGTGGGACTAAATTTTAGCCTCACTCACTCCACTCACATGTGTGATGGGCCAAGAGAATTTCAGAATTTTAGTTGGGCTTTGGGCCAAAAGCCCACTAGCAAATTCCAACAAAATCAACCGCTTGAAGGGAATCATTTCTCGAAAAAATAACATCTACTAAGACCAAGGAGACGTCCTTTCTGTATTTTTTTTCATTCCTCTGTTTTGCTCTCCTTGTCCAAACGCAGCCAAAAAAAGAGCTAGGAGTGGATGCTTGGTTTCCTTCAAAGGTACTCTCTCCGTTCCGAATTACTTGTCTCATATATGGATGTATCTAGATGTATTTTAGTTCTACATACATCCATTTCAGCGACGAGTAATTTGGAACGGAGGGAGTAGCTGGGAGTGGAAACTTTCCATTGGATTTGAAAAGGAGAGATTCCCGTGTCCCGAACGAAACTTGTGGAAAAACATGCAGGAAAAGATTCCTTTGAAGTTTCCTTCGCTTTTCCCCGTGAAACGAAT
This sequence comes from Triticum timopheevii, assembly GCA_963921465.1. Classification (NCBI taxonomy): domain Eukaryota; kingdom Viridiplantae; phylum Streptophyta; class Magnoliopsida; order Poales; family Poaceae; genus Triticum; species Triticum timopheevii. The sequence goes on along the minus strand of OY997270.1, from coordinate 283,280,386 downwards.
GGGCCCTAAACGCCGGGGGGACCCAATCATCCGGCCACCGCGAAATCGCCAAATCCCAGCCATCCGTCGCTTCCGTGGCCGCCCCGCAAAGCCAACTGTATTTATGGACCACCCACATCCATCCGCTTCCTTCACCTCGCCTCTCCTCATCTCCAGCTCCAACATTTGCTGTCCATAACGAAAAGAAAGATGTATCTCCTGTCTGGCAGCCTGCTTGCTTCCCCGACTTCTTAATTCTGCTTTGAATTCGTGATTTCACTCTATTTGGCTGGTCGAGTTCCGGTTTCGTCTTCTTCGCCGTCCGTGCCGCGTGGGTTTCGTCTGCTGCGTTCGTTCTTGATTTGCCGGTGAGATCTCCGATTCGATGCATGATCCTTCTCCTTCTCGTTCAGTTCGTGTGTTGGTTTGATTTCGGCGTGCCGATGATGATGCAAAAGCATCGGTGAATTCTGGATGAACGCGCTTGCGCACCACCAGTGCGCAGAGCTCTCGTGATATCCACTGCGTAATTATCTGAGGCACACATCCTTTGAATGGAACTCGTGATTTCATTTTATTTGGCTGGTTGAGTTCCGGTTTCGTCTTTCAGCTCTGCGTGCGCTGCGTGAGCTTCGGCAGCTGTGTTCGTTCTTGATTATGCCGGTGAGCGGTGAGATCTCCGATTCGAGGCATGCTCCTTTTCTTTCTAGTTCAGTTCATGTGTTCTTTTTTCATGGTTTGGTTTCGGCGTGCCGATGATGATGCAAAAGCTTCGGTGAATTCTGGATGAATGCGCTTGCGCACCACCAGTGTGCGCAGCTCTGGTGATATCCACTGCGTAATACTCTGAGGCACACATCCATCCATCTTGGTTTCTTTTCCGGCCTTGTTTTCAAGGCCGATTCGAGACGCTAGATTAGCTTCTTTGGACCTCAATTGGTCTCGGACAGAATTGCAAAATGCCGGCCTTTTTTTCTGATCTTTTTTGCTTTGCCTAACTACTGAACTCTTGCACACGGATATCAGCGACTGAGATTTTTCGCAGCACAGGGGGAAATGGGTACCGAGCTGGTTACGGCCGTAAGTGTCCTCACAAGGCATTCAGGTTTTAAGAATGGGCTAGAAGAACCATCAAAGTTTTCCTCCCTTAGAACTGAGGAAAGATCTTGTTCTTGATAGGTTCGTCTTGGTTGGGGCTGGTTCTAAATATTAAAAAAAAAGATTAAATAAGATCTTTAAGATATCTTAGTACTTGATTCATATCAGAAATTGTCAAGTGGCATTTTAGAGGGACTACAGTTTTACTCTCCAGTTTACTCACGTGACACAGTTATATACTTCCTCAGTCCCAAAATAAGTGTCTTAACTTGAGACACTTATTTTCGGACGGAGGGAGTAAGTTATATTTGCATAGTCTATTGCATTGTTACATTTTTACACTGTTGTTCACAGGTTTGTACTTTGTTTCTTGTCTAACAGCAGGTGATCAAGTTTGCTCTGTTTTGAGGTGGGTTATGGTGAAGGGGTCATGGAGTACTCACTGCCAGACTCGTTAGTGTCCAGCATTTGAACCGTTAGATTAATGAGTAAGGTAACTAGGATATAGTTGAATCTGTGGTGTTTTTTTTTTTGCGGGAACCTGTGGTGTTTTTTTTTTTGCGGGAACCTGTGGTGTTGGGATTTATGATCAATGCGTCGATCAGAAACCGTGATACAAAGTCATTCAGTGATGACCTGTTTCAGAACAGTTGTCTTTTGCCGTCTGGTAAAATTTTGGTGGCAGCCGTTGATTGGTGAAAATAAATTGGAAGGTAATGTTGCACCCGTAGCCAAGGCCACATTCTCGCCACCCCTGTCTCCTACAACGGTGCTCCGAACCCCGCCGGCCTCCAAGCGTGACGAAGCTCATGCTGCTGCGGCGGCCTCCCAAAACCTGAGTCCGGCGCTCATCGAGCTTTGTTCGCCGACCATGATGCAGCGATCTCTTCTGGACATGTCCCCGATGCGGCCCCCAGGCTTTGAAGCCTCGCCCATCCCGCCTCTCCAGTGCAACGGCAACCTGCAGCGAACCCCTTCGCCAACCCGTGCTCGCCTTGTTGATGCTGGACACGACCTGCCCGCTGGCTTGGCGGAGCTCGTTGTGCCCTGTCTCGAGCTCCCAGCAATGCTCTTCTGCTCAAAATAGCCGGCGCTCCTGCCGCTCACATCTGTGCAACCTTCTGAAGCACCCATGGCATCACCGAGGCCAAGCCCTCCAGCAGCCCGTCGGAAGACTTTGGCAGGCATGAGGATCTCCAAGGAAGGCGGGATCTCTCTGCAACGGATCAGGCGCCCTTCCAACCGCACGCCGGCTGCCCCGGTTGCAAAGGTGGCTGAGCGCCTTGTTTGTCGCAGCCTGGGCATAACCAAAGATGGTGAAGATGTCACCGCTTCGACCTTGAATGCGTTCACGGAGAGATTCAAGGAGCACCTCCCCCCTGAAGTGATTGTGGCCATGAGGGATTTTTTCAAGCTTGACGATAGTGCTATTGCTGCTGTCGAGGACGCGCTGATAGACCACGGTGGTGCAGCGGCTATGGACTCTGTGGGGCTGGAACAAGATGGCCAGGGATCGCAGCCGGCGATCGCCTGAGTAGGTAGTCTCTGGGTTAGGGCCTTCATGTTTGTTATGTTAGTACGCCATCCTGATGCTTTCCAGGGGATTGTACTTGCTACTAGTTTGCACGTATCCAGTTCGTGCATAGGCATTAGTTACTTTGTGTCTTGTAGATGGGACTGTGTTCCCATTGTGTGTGTGTTGGTGTTTAGTCAGGTTCGGCCATGGGCCATGTACCTGGGACTTGGATCCCCTCCTGGTTGTATTATTGTTATTCCATATGTTAGTCAAAGGGCATCTGCTGTGCACCCATGACAGAACAACCTATCAATACACTCAGCTGGAATGTGAGAGGGCTTAATTGCCCGGACCGTAGAGCAACTGTCAAGGCTACCATCTCTGACACCACTTGTCATTTGGTCTGTCTCCAGGAGACTAAGTTGAGCACCATTGACAGATACATTGCTGCTTCTCTCGGTGGAAACAAGCTTTAGAGTTTCGCGCACCGCCCGGCCACGGGAACCAGGGGCGGAATCCTTATGCTATGGGATGACAGCCTCCTTCATGTCTCCGACATTACCACCTCGACTTTTTGTCTCTCTGCTATGGTGCGGATTCGCGCTTCCGACTCCTTCAAAATCACGTCCGTCTATGGCCCCACCGACAGCGCCTCCAAAGATGCATTCTTTGCGGAGTTGCTTAGCCAGAAGCCACCTCCGGGAGTGGCATGGCTTGCCACTGGAGACTTCAACCAAATCTACCGTGCCAGGGATAAAAACAAACGGAATGTTAACCGTAGCAGAATCAATCGCTTTTGTGCCGCTTTGCAATCTTGCGAGCTCAAGGAGATCCATCTACAGAACAGGCGTTTCACCTGGAGCAATGAGAGGACAAATCCCACCCTTTGCAAACTTGACTCCTTCTGCAACGCCGAGTGGGACACCACCTTCAGCACCCATGTGTTGCACGCCTTGTCGTCATCCCTCTCCGACCACTGCCCTCTCTTGCTTGCTGATGACAAAGGACCCAAAAGACCTCGGTCTTTCAAGTTTCAAAATTTCTGGACCTTCCTTCCAGGATTCCATGGCATCGTCCAAAAGGCATGGGCCGAGGGCGTGTCACACACGGAGCCTTATCTCATATTGCATCACAAGCTCAAGAAGACCGCGCTACGTCTCAAGGAGTGGAGTAGAAGACTCTTCTCAGCAGCGAACATTCACTTCCACGCGGCACTACTCGTGATCCTAAGGCTGGACATTGCGCAGGAATAGCGCCCCCTATCGCCGGAGGAGCTTGACCTACGTGCTAGACTAAAACGCAGGGTGATCAGTTTGGCAGTTCTGCAGAGGGCCAGAAAGAGCCAATGCGCCCGAATCTCTAACCTCAAGGAGGGTGATGCAAACACAAAGTTCTTCCACCGCCGCGTCAATGCCCGAAGAAGAAAGAACCACATCCACCGCATCAAGCTCGCAAGCGGTTGGGTTACTGACCATGGCGAAAAAGAAAAGATCATCCATGTCCACTTCTCTGAGGTCATGGGGAAGGGGCACACGAGCAACCTTGACTTCAATTGGGAGGAGCTCAACGTGCAGCCGGTCGACCTTCACACCCTGGATGACACTATCACTGAGGACGAGGTTTGGAACGCCATTAAAGAAATGCCAAGCGGCAAGGCTCCCGGCCCGGACGGCTTCACGGGTATCTTTTTCAAGAAATCTTGGGCCATCGTAAAACCTGATATCATGCGAGTCATCCACCGGTTTGACTCCCTTCACACGTCCAATCTTCAATGGTTGAACTCCGCCAATGTGGTGCTCTTGCCCAAGAAGGATGGCGCGGAGGGCATCTCCGATTATTGACCCATAAGCCTCATCCATGCCATTGCCAAAATCATTGCTAAGGTGCTCTCTGAAAGATCGAGGATGTCACCTAGAGAGGGGGGGGGGGTTGAATAGGCGCTTTAAAATAATTATGGTTTAGGCTTGAACAAATGCGGAACAAACCTAACGGTTAATTTGTCAAGCACAAAACCTAAAACAACTAGGCTCACCTATGTGCACCAACAACTTATGCTAAGCAAGATAAGCAACTATGTGATACAAGATATATGACAAAGAACAATATGGCTATCACAAAGTAAAGTGCATAAGTAAAGGGGCTCGGGTAAGAGATAACCGAGGCACGCGGAGATGACGATGTATCCCGAAGTTCACACCCTTGCGGATGCTAATCTCCGTTTGGAGCGGTGTGGAGGCACAATGCTCCCCAAGAAGCCACTAGGGCCACCGTAATCTCCTCACGCCCTCACACAATGCAAGATGCCGTGATTCCACTAAGGGACCCTTGAGGGCGGTCACCGAACCCGTACAAATGGCGACCCTTGGGGGCGGTCACCGAACCCGTACACTTTGGCAACCCTTGGGGGCGGTCACCGGTACCCGTCAAAATGCTCGGGGCGATCTCCACAACCTAATTGGAGACCCCGACGCTTGCCCGGAGCTTTACACCACAATGATTGAGCTCTGAACACCTCCAACCGACTAGGGGGCCCAAGCACCCAAGATAAACAAGCTCAAGGGCACCAAGCACCCAAGAGTAATAAGCTTCTCAACTTGTAACTTCCACGTATCACGTGGAGAACTCAAACCGATGCACCAAATGCAATGGCAAGGGCACACGGAGTGCCCAAGTCCTTCTCTCCCAAATCCCACCAAAGCAACTAATGCTAGGGAGGAAAATGAGAGGAAGAACGAAGGAAGAACACAAAGAACTCCAAGATCTAGATCCAAGGGGTTCCCCTCACTTAGAGGAGAAAGTGATTGGTGGAAATGTGGATCTAGATCTCCTCTCTCTTTTCCCTCAAAAACTAGCAAGGATCCATGGAGGGATTGAGTGTTAGCAAGATCGAAGAAGGTCAACAATGGGGGAAGAACACGAGCTCAAAGGATAAGGTTCAATGGGGAAGAAGACCCCCTTTTTTAGGACCTCCCGAGTCCAACCGTTATGTGCTCAGGTCGTGCACAAGCGGTACTACCGCTTGGAGGAGCGGTACTACCGCTTAGCACGCTCAAAACAGCCCAAACGAGAGAGAAAACACGAGTTTTTGGTCCGGGGCGGTACTACCGCTTAGGAGCCACGGTAGTACTACTCTGGAGCGGTAGTACCGCTCAGGAGCCGCGGTAGTACCGCTCTAGAGCGGTAGTAAAAAAATTACATCCGCTCTAGTCGCGGTAGTACCGCTGCAGCCTTCACCAAAACAGCCACAACTTTTGCAAACGGACTCCGAATTCGATGAAACCAAGTTTGTTGGAAAGCTAGCGACAAGGGCTAACACAATCTTGAAAGAAATACCAATAATAAGCAAATGAGAAAAGGCCCAAAATAAAATGGTGAGAACCCTTCCTCGGAGAAGACCGGTAAAACCTCCAACACCGAAAACATCATAGAAGACGCATGCAAACACCGTTTTCGATGAACTCAAGCTTGTCATAAAGATGACCATAAGCTCTAAGACTCACAAAGAGAATCAAACAAGAACCAAGAAACATGATGCAAGGATGCAATGGTTTGAGCTCTCGACGAACGATACGATCAAGCTACTCACTTGAGAGCCCCCCTTGATAGTACGGCTATCGATCCTATAACCCGGTCTCCCAACTACCACCATGAGACCGGTAAAATAGAAAACCTATCAAGGGCAAACCTTTGCCTTGCACATGGTCCACTTGAGCTAGATGATGACGATCTTGACTCCCTCAAGTTGGACCACCTTTCTTGATTGCATTGGCTCGATGAAGACTAGATGATTGCTCCCCCACAGTCCACTATGGGTGAGAGACTCTTCGGCACATCTTCACAAGTCCATTGACACCACAATGGATGGCAAGATTCAAACTTGATTGCTCCCTCATACTCCATTATGGGTGAGCCACTCTTTGTGTTGCTCCACTTGAACTTGCACACTGCAAACTTGATGACGATCACCACTTGATGTCATCCTCCATGGGTTGTATGAGATCTTCCTCTTGACGCAAGACCATGGAAACATACCTAACCCCACAAAGAACTCTCACGTAGACTATGGGTTAGTACACAAAGCGTAATGGACAATGCTTACCATACCATGGGAACACTTGGTCCCACTCGGTACATCTTCTATGCTTTGTGAGTTGATCAACTTGATTCACTCTTGACTTAGTCTTGATCAACCTTGAATCTTTCCAACTCTCTTCATTTGGATGATGTCTTGAAGGTAAATATGAATGATCACACAATCTTGTTCTTCAAGACATGCTTTCAATAAGCTCAACACTCACATGACCAATCTTTGGATAGTTCCTTAATAGCACCTTGGTCAACCCATAAACTCCTTGAAACCAACACATGGACTTCAAGAAATGCCTATGGAAACATCCTTCAAATATAACTCGATGCAACCATTAGTCCATAGAGAATGTTATCAATTACCAAAACCACACATGGGGGCACCACATGTCCTTTCACTCTCCTTGCGGCTTGCCCCGCATATGGATGCCCTCATCTCCAACGCCCAAAGCGCCTTCATAAAAAAGAGAAGCATCCATGACAACTTCATGTATGTGCGGAACTTTGCTCGACGCCTCCACAAGCGCAAGACCCCTGCCCTTCTGTTCAAGCTTGACATTAGAAAAGCCTTCGACTCTGTCAAATGGGAATTCATCCTGGACCTCCTGCAACGTAGGGGTTTCCCTAGCAAATTCCGTGACTGGATTGCCGCACTGCTTTGCTCCTCATCCTCGCGTTTCCTGCGCAATGGGCTGCCCGGACCTCCCATCTATCATGGTCGTGGATTTCGTCAAGGGGACCCGATCTCGCCGCTGCTATTCGTCCTCGCAATTGACCCGCTTCACCAAATTCTTGAGTTGGCAACTAGGAAGGGCCTCCTGCATAAGATTCAGGGATGAGGCGCTATGATGAGAACCTCCTTATATGCGGATGACGCAACTATTTTCATGGCCCCAATCAAAAGCGACGTTGACAACCTCGCCACCATCTTGAAGGGTTTCGGTGATGTCACGGGTCTATGTACCAACTTCCACAAGAGTTCGGTTGTGCCAATCAGATGTGCCAATGTTGACTTGGATCATGTCCTCAGTGCCGTTCCCGTGCCTAGAGCCACCTTCCCGATGAAATACCTGGGACTCCCACTCTCGGTCTGGTAGCTCAAGACTGTGGGTTTCCAATACCTTGAAGACAAGGCGACCGGCAAGCTTGCCACCTGGGATGGCCAAAACATCACCACCATCGGGCGCATGACACTTGTCAGATCGGTTTTTGCCTCCCAAGCAGTGTATGCCATCACACCTCTCATCATGCCACCACGCTCTCTTCACAACATCAACAAATTGGAGAGGGCTTTCCTTTGGTCTGGATCGGATAAGACGACCGGTGCCAAATGTAAAGTGAATTGGAAGGTGGTTTGCCGCCCCAAGGAGTATGGAGGCCTTGGGGTTCTAGACACTGACAAGTTTGCTCGGGCCTTACGTCTTAGGTGGCCATGGTATGAATGGAAGGAGACAAACAAGCTTTGGGTGGGGCTTGGGAACCCTTGCACGGAGGAGGACATGGACTTCTTCTATGCCTCAACGACCATCATTTTGGGCAACGGTGCCAAAACACCTTTTTGGGATTCCCCATGGCTTCTTGGGCGGAAACCGAACGACATTGCCCCTTTGATTTATGAGGCCTCCACGCGCAAGAACTGGAAGGTGCGTGAGGCCCTCCATGGAGATGCTTGGATTCTTAAGATCGGTCACAACACCATCGTCTCCGGTGCCCACATCCTCCAATTCTTCATGTTATGGATGCTTGTGCATGACCTAGACTTGGATCAACAAACTGACGATGACATTATTTGGAAACACGCCAACGACGGGTCCTACTCCGCGGCCACCGCCTATAAGGCTCAGTTTCTTGGACTGACACTTTCGCCCATGGACTTTGTGATCTGGAAGGCTTGGGCCCCTCCTAAGATCAAGTTTTTTGCTTGGTTGGCTATCCAAGACCGGATTTGGACAACCGACAGATTGGAGCGGCGCGGTTGGCAAAACTGTGGACTTTGCCCGCTTTGCAAACATGTTGGCGAGATGGGTGCACACCTCTTCTACAAATGCCGCTACACCATAAGGCTATGGAACTCGGTCATCCTTGAATTTGGTCTAGCGCACATGAACACCTCCTCTTGGCATTTGGATGGATCCGTTTTGGAATGGTGGGAAAAGCGAACCTGCTTGCAAAACCCAAACCGACGAGCCTTGGCCTCACTTACAATGCTAGTCTCTTGGACGATCTGGAACGAGCGTAATGCTCGGGTCTTCCGACACAAGAACGCACCGCCTCCGGTCCTTCTCCGCGCTATCATCAACGACGTCAAGCTTTGGGTTCTCGCGGGAGCTAAAAAACTGGGGTGTATTCTTGTGCGCGGGTAGTTGCCATGCCGGGCATATGGGTCATTTGTAACACTCTAAAACACTTCTCTCTTATTTAATGAATGAGGCAAATCTTTTGCCTCCGTTTCCAAAAAAACATTCTGGTAGTGTCATGTGTCTGTAGTGATCTGATAGCATGTGTGGGCTGGCCAAGTTGTCTCTACTGCCTGCTTCCTCTGGTATTAGCATGTTTTCAGTTCTGGTAAAACTGTTGTTGGATCTCTCTAACAGAGCCTAGTAAGCTATAGATTTTATAAAGGAATTTCGATGCTTCCTTCGGGTGCAAAACGCTCCATGGATTTGAGAGTAAGGATCGGTCAATGAAGCAGATTATGCTGCTGATCAATGCCGGCAAATTGACAGCTTGCGTACAGTTCAAATTCTTGTTTAAAGCATGAGAATCATAATTTTGTGTTTTTCGTTCGGCAGCAGTTCTAAAAATGAACTTTGTATATGCAATACATAGAGTAGTGGGGAACGAATAATAGAAAATGCAATACCAAGGACTCCGTGGCCCAATGGATAAGGCGCTGGTCTACGAAACCAGAGATTCTGGGTTCGATCCCCAGCGGAGTCGACTTTTCTTGCTTCTTTTTCTTTCGGTCCATTCCCTAAATAATAAGGTTTGCGGAGTCGACTTTTCTTGTTTCCTTTTCTTTCGGTCCATTCCCTACAAGATAAGGTTCGCACCTATTAGTTTCAGTTTTTCTCCCTCCAAAAACCGCTAACATTTTCTTTCTCTATCTAATTTTTGCACTAGCTAGTTTCAGTAATTTTCCTAAGGAAAAAGCTTATCTTCAACTGACCGATCGGGGGCGCACATCCGTCGGCTCCATGTTCGTTGAATCGTATGTTGATCAGACGGTCGAGGGCATCCCCACATCCGCGTCCATTTCCTGCAACTGTGCAACCGCATCGTCTTCTTCCCCGCGATTCTAATCTCTTTCTCTTGCATCTCTTCTTTGCGGAGTCGACTTTTCTTGCTTCTTTTTCTTTCGGTCCATTCCCTAAAAAATAAGGTTTGCGGAGTCGACTTTTCTTGTTTCTTTTTCTTTCGGTCCATTCCCTAAAAGATAAGGTTCGCACCTGTTAGTTTCAGTTTTTCTCCCTCCAAAAACCGCTAACATTTTCTTTCTCTATCTAATTTTTGCACTAGCTAGTTTCAGTAATTTTCTTAAGGAAAAAGCTTATCTTCAACTGACCGATCGGGGGCGCACATCCGTAGGCTCCATGTTCGTTGAATCGTATGTTGATCAGACGGTCGAGGGCATCCCCACATCCACGTCCGTTTCCTGCAACTGTGCAACCGCATCGTCTTCTTCCCCGCGATTCTAATCTCTTTCTCTTGCATCAAAAAACCGCTAACATTTTCTTTCTCTATCTAATTTTTGCACTAGCTAGTTTCAGTATTTTTCCTAAGGAAAAAATCTTACCTTCAACCGACGGGGTGCACATCCGCCGGCTCCGTGTCCGTTGAATCGTATGTTGATCGGACGGTCGAGAGCATCCCCATATCCGCGTCCGTTTCCTGCAACTCGGCAACTGCATCGTTCTGATTCTAATCTCTTTCTCTTGCATCTCTTCTCTGCGGCACAGGTGAGGCGTTGGAAGCCGACCGCCACCACCGCTCACACAGGGCAGCCACCCACCCCGCCGCTTACAGCTCTCCTACCCCTGCATCTACATCAGGATCACCGCCACCGCCGCTCACACAAGGCAGCCACCCGCCCCGCTGCTTACAGCTCTCTTGCCCCTGCATCTACCTCGGGATCACTGCCACCACCGCTCACACAGGGCAGCCACACGACCCACCGCTTACAGCTCTCCTGCCCCGGCATCTACATCGGGATCACCGAGCCAACCCCCGCCATCAGCAACAATTCCTGGGATCCGCGTGGTTCGGACATCGCTCCAACACATGGTGACCGCATGACCCCTCCGTCGGCGTCGGCGGTGTCGGAGGAGCCCTCCCTGCTAGATTTTTTATAAACTTATAGCTCTAGTGCATCCGTTGCATGGCAATCCCTACTCACTCACATTGATATCTATTGATGGGCATCCGTTGCTTCTTTTTCTTTCGGTCCATTCCCTAAAAAAATAAGGTTTGCGGAGTCGACTTTTCTTGTTTCTTTTTCTTTCGGTCCATTCCCTAAAAAATAAGGTTCGCACCTGTTAGTTTCAGTTTTTCTCCCTCCAAAAACCGCTAACATTTTCTTTCTCTATCTAATTTTTGCACTAGCTAGTTTCAGTAATTTTCCTAAGGAAAAAGCTTATCTTCAACTGACCGATCAGGGGCGCACATCCGTCGGCTCCATGTTCGTTGAATCGTATGTTGATCAGACGACCGAGGGCATCACCACATCCGCGTCTGTTTCCTGCAACTGGGCAACCGCATCGTCTTCTTCCCCGCGATTCTAATCTCTTTCTCTTGCATCTCTTCTCTGCGGAGTCGACTTGTCTTGTTTCTTTCTCTTTCGATCCGTTCCCTAAAAAATAACATTACTTGTCTTGTTTCTTTTTTGGTCAATTCCCTAAAAAACAACGTTACTTGTCTTGTTTCTTTTTCTTTCGGCCCATCACCTAAAAAATAACGTTTGCACCTGTTAGTTTCAGTTCTTTTCCCTCCAAAAACCGCTAACATTTTCTTTCTCTATCTAATTTTTGCACTAGCTAGTTTCAGTATTTTTCCTAAGGAAAAAATCTTACCTTCAACCGACGGGGCGCACATCCGCCGGCTCCGTGTCCGTTGAATCGTATGTTGATCAGACGGTTGAGAGCATCCCCATATCCGCGTCCGTTTCCTGCAACTCGGCAACTGCATCGTTCTGATTCTAATCTCTTTCTCTTGCATCTCTTCTCTGCGGCACAGGTGAGGCGTTGGAAGCCGACTGCCACCGCCGCTCGCACAGGGCAGCCACCCACCCCGCCGCTTACAGCTCTCCTGCCCCTGCATCTACATCAGGATCACCGCCACCGCCGCTCACACAAGGCAGCCACCCGCCCCGCTGCTTACAGCTCTCTTGCCCCTGCATCTACCTCGGGATCACTGCCACCGCCGCTCACACAGGGCAGCCACACGACCCACCGCTTACAGCTCTCCTGCCCCTGCATCTACATCGGGATCACCGAGCCAACCCCCGCCATCAGCAACAATTCCTGGGATCTGCGTGGTTCGGACATCGCTCCAGCGCATGGTGACCGCATGACCCCTCCGTCGGCGTCGGCGGTGTCGGAGGATCCCTCCCTGCTAGATTATTTATAAACTTATAGCTCTAGTGCATCCGTTGCATGTGAATCCCTACTCACTCACATTGATATCTATTGATGGGCATCTCCATAGCCCGTTGATACGCCTAGTTGATGTGAGACTATCTCCCTCTTTTTGTCTTCTCCACAACCACCATATTCTATTCCACCCATAGTGCTATGTACATGGCTCATGCTCATGTATTGCGTAAAAGTTGAAAAAGTTTGAGAACATCAAAAGTACAAAACAATTGTTTGGCTTGTCATCGGGGTTGTGCATGATTTAAATATTTTGTGTGATGAAGATGGAGCATAGCCAGACTATATAATTTTGTAGGGATAACTTTATTTGGCCATGTTGTTTTGAGAAGACATGATTGCTTTATTAGTATACTTGAAGTATTATCTTTTTATGTCAATATTAAACTTTTGTTTTGAATCTTACGGATCTGAACATTCATGCCACAATAAAGAAATTTACATGGATAAATATGTTAAGTAGCATTCCACATCAAAAATTCTGTTTTTATCATTTACCTACTCGAAGACGAGCAGGAATTAAGCTTGGGGATGCTTGGTACGTCTCCAATGTATCTATAATTTTTGAATGTTCCATGCTATTATATTATCTGTTTTGGATGTTTTATATGCATTAATATATTATTTATATCATTTTTGGGACTAACCTATTAACCTAGAGCCCAGTGTCAGTTCCTGTTTTTTTCCTTGTTTTTGAGTTTTGTAGAAAAGGAATCCAAACGGAGTCCAAACGGAATGGAACCTCTGCGATGATTTTTCTTGGACCAGAAGACAACCAGGAGACTTGGAGATGAAGTCGGAGGAGCCACGAGGCGGCCACAAGGACGGAGGGCGCGCCCAGGGGGGTAAGGCGTGCCCCCGACCCTTGTGGGCCCCTCATGCGCCTCCTGACCTAATTCTTTTGCCTATATATTCCCATATATCCCCAAACCAGCAGGAGCATCCATGAAAACACCTTTTCGCCACCACAACCTTCTGTACCTATGAGATCCCATCTAGGGGCCTTTTCCAGCATCCTGCCGGAGGGGGATTCGACCACAGAGGGCTTCAACATCAACTCTATTACCCTTCCGATGAAGCGCGAGTAGTTTACCACAAACCTACGGGTCCATAGCTAGTAGCTAGATGGCTTCTTCTCTCTCTTTGATTCTCAATACCATGTTCTCCTCGATGTTCTTGGAGATCTATTAGATGTAATACTTTTTTGCGGTGTGTTTGCCGAGGTCTGATGAATTGTGGATTTATGATCAGCTTATCTATGAAAATTATTTGAATCTTGTTTGAATTCTTATATGCATGATTTGATATCTTTGTATTTCTCTTTGAACTATCGGTTTGGTTTGGCCAACTAGATTGGTTTTTCTTGCAATGCAAGAAGTGCTTAGCTTTGGGTTTAATTTTGCGGTGTCCTTTCCCAGTGACAGTAGGGGCAACAAGGAACGTATTGTATTGTTGCCATCGAGGATAAAAATATGGGGTTTTCATCATATTGCTTGAGTTAATTCCTCTACATCATGTCATCTTGCTTAATGCGTTATCCCGTTCTTTATGAACTTAATACTCTAGATGCATGCTGGATAGCGGTCGATGTGTGGAGTAATAGTAGTAGATGCAGAATCGTTTCGGTCTACTTGACACGGACGTGATGCCTATATTCATGATCATTGCCTTAGATACCGTCATAACTTTGCGGTTTTCTATCAGTTGCTCAGCAGTAATTTGTTGACCCACCATATTATTTTCTATCTTGAGAGAAGCCTCTAGTGAAATCTATGGCCCCCGGGTCTACTTTCCATCATACAAGTTTCCAATCTACAATCTTAGTTTCCGATCTACTATTCTTGGAATCCTTTACTTCCGATCTATCACTACTGGATTCAGCTACTTTTCCATCTGCCTGATCTTTGCCGTCGGCTAGCGGACGGCAAAGAAGCTCTTTGCCATCAGCTACCGAAAAGCCGACGACAAAGAAACGGCGGACGACAAAGAAGCTCTTTGCCATGAGCCGTTTTGTTGCCGTCCGCCAGCTGACGGCAAAGATTCTTTGTCGTCAGCCAGCTGACTGCAAAGACGAAGGTGGCCGCCACCCACCCGCCCATTTAAAAAAACTTAACACCACCACCTCTTTGCCGTCTGCTAGCAGACGGCAAAGAGAGATAAGGGCGGACAGCAAAGAGTGGCGGACGGCAAAGAATCAGCTACCTAACGGACGCCCCCCGCCCGTTACTCTCCTTCTCTTCCTCTCTCCTCCCCGATGGCCCGCCCTAGATCCACCGCCGCCCCCGCCCCTGCCGCCTGGCGCCGCCCCCGCCCCCGCCCCCCGCCGCCCGGCGCCGCCCCCCGCTGCCCGGCGCCGCCCCCGCCTCCCGCCGCCCGGCGCCGCCCCCGCCCCCCACCACCCCTCTGCCCCCACCCCACCCGCCGACGCCCCGTCGCCCCGCCACCCGCCGCCCGGCGACGCCCCGTCGCCCCGCCCCCGCCCCCCGCCGCCCGGTGCCGCCCCTGCCGCCTGGCACCGCCCGTGCCGCCTGGCATCGCCCCTGCCCCCCGCCGCCCGGCGCCGCCCCCGCCCCCCACCACCCCTCCTCCCCACCACCCCCTCCCCCACCACCCCTCCGCCCCCCACCCCACCCGCCGCCCGGCGACGTACCCGCCGCCCGGCGCCGCCCCCGCCGCCCGGCGCCGCCCCGCCGACCGTCCCATTACTCCGGTGAGGGAACTACTTTTTTTCTTCTGTTTTTTCTTTTTTTTGCTGTTAAATTGTTAGTGCTAGATTGTGTTAGTGTTAGTGTTAGAAAAGAATTAGAAGAAGTAGAAGAAGTAGAAGTAGTAGAAAGATGAAAAAAGAAGAAGAAGAAAAGAAGTAGAAGAAGTAGAAGAAGAAGAAAAGAAGAAACGAAAAGAAGTAAAAAAGTAGAAAAAAGATGGAAGAAGAAGAAGAAGAAAGGAAAGAAGAAGAAGAAGAGAAAGAAAGAAAGAAGAAGGATAGAAGGAAACACCCCGACCCCCTGACCCCCGACCCCGACACCCCGACCCCCTGACCCCTGACCCCGACACCCTGACCCCGACACCACACCCCGACCCCGACACGACACCCAGACACCCCGACACCCGACCCCCCGAGGCCGACAGGGTATTTTATTTGTGAATTATTAGTTAGGTCATATATTTTCCGATTTTGTTATGAAAAACATCATATATAATTGTGTTGATTGGGTTGATTTAAATGTGCAGTTGTTTCACCGCTGCGAGGTTTGGTGTTCGACGACCTCGCCGTGCGTTTGACGAGCTCTGCCCCTTCGTTCGTGGGTGAGCACAAATGACATGTCCTCCTTCCCCATTAATTATTTGCTCTGTTCCGGTGTTCGTGCCGATGAAACTTGATAGCTAGCTATATATGTGTCTTGAATCATCAGTATGCGTAACCAATATGTGTCTCCCGTTCGAAAGCATCATAGTTATAAATATGCATGCATTTGCATATTTATAACCTTGATTCTTTCGAATTGTCCAACGCTATCCATGGACAGCCCGAGTATGTGTAGATTGGGTTCGTTTTCCCATATGCTTTGCTCCGGATCCGACGCATAAATTTCGTCAGTGCCTCCCCTGTTGTTCTCCGGGTACACATCCTCTCTGTTTATTGCAGAGACGTGTATCAGGAGAACAGCGGGGAGGTGCTGCCGAAATTTTGCGTCGGATCCGGAGCATAGCTTGGGAAAATGAACCCAATCTGCACATACTCGGGTGGGATTAGGACCTATCATTACCTATTAGAGTGTAGGTTGCATGGACGTAATAAAATTGACAAAGTAGATCAACTGATGAATATATACATGGTGAATTATATATATAATTGTTGTGTGTCCAGTAGCTCTGAAAGTCAAGATGAGTGATCGTGCGTGGATGTATACCGGTCACACTGGTCAGAACAAATGGAGCGCTGAATGGTTCACAAAAACCAAGGGGTTTGTGCAAGCCGCATTTGCAAATGGCCAGAGGAAAACTTGGTGCCCCTGTTTCCGATGCGGCAATTGGGAAAAGAGGATAGAGGCTGAAATGGGTAAACACCTGCAGAAGAATGGTTTTACGCCCGATTATACGGTGTGGACATTTCATGGTGAGTCTGCCCAACGTGACCGAGCTGAGGTGGATCATCGTCGCACCGAGCTGAGGTGGATCACCGGGATGGAAAACATGGTGCAAGACTATGATGATGCTCGGGATTCGGACAAGGAGATGGAGGAATCTGCAAAGGCCTTCAATGAAATGTTGGAGTCTTCAAAACGTCCGCTCCACGAGCACACTGAGCTTTGTCAGTTGGATGCCATCTCACAAGTAATGGCTTTGAAGGCTCAGTTCAACTTGGGCAGAGAATGCTATGACGCAATTATGATAGTATTTGGACGCTTTCTACCCAAAGGCCATGTAATGCCTGCAAACCTGTACCAGTCGAACAAAATCCTCCGTGCACTGAAGATGCCCTATGAGAAGATACATGCCTGTGAGAAAGGATGTGCCTTATTTAGGCTTGACTATGCGGACTTGAACTATTGTCCCATTTGCAAGTGTTCCAGGTATATTGTGGTAGACAACGGTATGGGTGAGAAGACACAGACCAAAATCCCTGTTAGTGTTCTTCGGTATATGCCAATCGTACCAAGACTTCAACGTCTTTTCATGGTCGAAGAGACGGCCAGACAGATGACATGGCACAAAACAGGCAAAAGAACCGAACTAGATGCAGATGGGAAACTGATGATGGTACACACATCGGATGGTGTTGCGTTGAAAAAGTTTGATGAATTACATGCTGACAAAGCGACAGATCCGAGGCATCCTTGAGTCGGCATCAGCATCGATGGGTTCAGTGTGTTTGGTATGACGGCAGCCCAATACAGTTGTTGGCACGTATTTGTCTTTCCACTCAATCTCCCCCCCGGACAGATTATGCAAGGAAAGAACATTTTCCCGACGTTGATAATTCCAGGGCCCAACTATCCGGGGAAAAATATGAATGTGTACATGCAGTCGCTTAAGGAAGAATTGCAAGAAGCCTGGGATAATGGGTTCAAGACATACGACACCTATAGCAAACGAAACTTCATAATGCGTGTCTGGTACATGTACTCGACGCATGACTTGCCGGCGTATGCGCTATTCGTTGGCTGGTGTGTGCATAGAAGATTGGGTGGCCCGTGCAAAATCGTTGGTGCTACCCAACTGAGAGGATGCAGAAGACACTTCGATAAAAATGTAAAAATAAACGTAGAATTGAAGCGTCTATGGCTGAGGCATTCATCACTGAGGAGGCGGCAAACTTCGTGACAGCACACTACGAAACCAAAAATCGTCATTTGCATAATCCGAAGCCTTGGTACAATGCTGACGAGCCTAAAAAGGGTGGATCCAACCTCAACCTATTCAAAGGCAATCTTGCACCAGCCAGTGTTTCAAATCTAGTATCTTTGGATAACGAAGAATGGCGGACCATTTCGTTGTATATCTTCAACAACCTGATAGAAGTGCGGCCGTACATCGAGTAAGTTCTCGGTACATTGTTTCGCAACTTCTATTTCCTTTGAACTGCTCTTATTCCTGGATATTTCATACAGTCGATACGTCGCCCTATTCTCGTATGGAGCGGTGATCCAAAAGGATTCCGTCGAAGCGTATGAGCTTCTCGCAAAGCAAGGAGGCGGCTATCCCGGTTTCATCTCTTGGTTCAAACAAACGGTAAATTCTATTAGACAATTTCATTTCATTCGCTATTTGTGAGTAATGCAACAATCCTTTCATATTAAACTTGTAGGCTAATTCAGAGTCTATGGACGCCGAATTGAGACAAGTCGCTAATGGTTTTGACTATAAGGTCCGTTCATTTGACAAATACGACATCAACGGGTATCGTTTTCGTACCTATGGCAAAGAGCTATCTATGGCCGACCGAAAGTCTATAAATTGTTGTGTATCTGCTATCGGCGAAGGAGGTACCGAGTATTATGGGAGAGTTGAAGCAATTTATGAACTTCTATTCTATGGTGAAAACCCACCGAATGTCGTAGTCTTCAAATGTTATTGGTTTTAGCCGAAGGAGACTAGAAGGACACATATAGGGCTAGTTGAAATCAACCAAAGCACCCATTTAGATGTTCCTGATGTCTATATTATGGCTCAACAGGCGACCCAAGTATTCTATCTACCCTGGGCCTGCCAAACTAATCCAAATCTGAAAGGTTGGGATGTCGTTTATGAAGTGCCGCCATGTTCTAGACTATCTCCCCCAAAGGAAGAGGATTATGAACCTCACATTAACCCAGACACATATGAAGGAGAATTCTTCCAAGAGACACATCTTTCCAAAAAGCGTTTCAAGAACCGGTATACTTCACCCCAAAACATTGAAGTAGACAGCGACAGTGAATCCCACATCACCCCAGAGGAGGAACAAGAAGAGCCGGAACAAGAAGAGGTTACTGCTGCGGACGACCTCTCAATGCTTGACCGATTACGTAAAGGTGGCCTTCCACATGTTGATGCCACTGAACCCTATGAGCCCATCATTGATTATAGTGATGATGATGATTATGCATTTATTGATGATACTGATCGAGATTATTAGTAGTGTCAGGTATTCAATTTTTTTATGTTTTACTTGATGATGATACACTTAAGTGATATACATATTATTATTCATGTCGGTATTTTTTTTATGTTGTACTAATTTCGTTTACTCTTTGTCATGGCAGGTGTTGAAAGATGGAAGGGAGCTGACTGAGGCCAAGGACAAACGTGCCCAAATTGAAGGTGTGCCACACCATGAAGGTAGCTCCAGCTTATATCAGTTTGGGCGGAATTGGGTAATGTGGTTTTCTTCATGATTAATGCAATTCATTCATCATGCTAGCTTGAGCCCTTTAATTACTAATTTACTTTGTTTCTCTCTTTCAGGCATGCTACAATAAGACAGATAAGGTGCCAGAGGGGTACGACCTGTATGCCATGGCCCACACTGCCTCTTACAAGCAAGTCAAGGGGAAGGCGAGGAAAGGGGAGGAGTTTAACCCGAGGCAGATCCCCTACAATCCAGAGCAGGTGATGATATCTAGTGGCGGGAGGTCCCGTGGCTCCATAGCCATTGATCTTGAGATTGCTCCTGAGACCACGGTGAGTTTAATTTGAATGGACGTTACTTGCTAGTCTTAACATTTGAGTGTCATCATGCTAACGAAACATTGGAAATGATCTTTGGTGCAGCGTTACTCCACACAAACATCACACGATCCTTCTCCAGCTACTGGCATGATCCAGCCCGCTCCCACACCTCCATAATCAAGGTAAGTTTCTCTAGTTTTTTGCTTAACAAATGCATAAAGACCTAGACTTAGCTTTATTTCATCCAACATGCTTACCTTAATGACCTAGAGTTTGCTTCTTTTCCTGCAAAATGACTTAATAAGCTTACTGACCTCCAAAACCAGCCATTTTACCTAAGTTAGCTCTAAAACGATCTATACTTAGCTTTGTTTCCTCCAAAATGACCTAAGTTAGCTATAATATGCTTAGTTAACTAGGTTTGCTCAATAATGACATGTACTTACCTTACTTATGTAAAAAACGGCATAATTAGCTTAGTTAGCTCATAAACGATCCATTTTACCTATATTAGCTCTAAAATGATGCATTTTACCTAAGTTAGCTCATAAACGATCCATTTCACCTAAGTTACCTCACAAACGATGGCGTGCTTCTTCTTCTAGTCTTCTTCTTCTAGTCACCTTTTCCTAACTTTCTTATTTGCCATTTTGCAGATTTCATTCACTTCTTGGAAGCTAGCTTGCTAGGATGGAGTGCTTGTTTTTTATTTCATTCTCTTCTAGTATTCTTCTAGCTTGCTACGATGGAACTTGCTATCTTGATGAAACTTTGCATTGTAATATGTATGTGCAACTTCCCAATGGTTGCAACTTATGTGTATGTGCAACTTGCTATGTATGAGTGGATGGAACTATATATGTATGTACGATGAAACTTATGTGCTGTTAAATAGCCCTGTGAAATATATCTATATATGTCATATATATTTGCTGTGAAAATTGTTGGATTTAAAAAAAACAGGGAAAAAAAGCCATTATGCAGGCTCTTTGCCGTCTGCCACCGACGGCAAAGGGCTCTTTGCCATCAGCAGCGGACGGCAAAGAGGCCACATGGCAGGCAACTGTGCTTCCTAGGAGGCTGACCTATTTGGTCAGTTTGCCAACAGTGGCTGACGGCAAAGAGAAAAAAACTTTTCCTACAGCGGCGGACGGCAAAGGCCTGTCCGATGTTTGCCGTCAGCGGCCGACGGCAAAGGCTTGCCGTTAACCACCTAACGGAGTAACAACACAATTATTGCCGTCAACATTCTTTGCCGTCGGCAGCTGATGGCAAAGGACCCTTTGCTGTCAGCCGCCCGAAGCGGACGGCAATGTAGCTCTTTGCCGTCCCTTACGTTGCCGTCCACTTTTGCCGTCCACGGCGGACGACAAAGACCTTTGCCGTCCGCCATCCATGCCTTTGACGTCCGCCGTGGCTGATGGCAAAGTAGCTGATTGCTGTAGTGTATAAACCAAAAATACCAAAAATATTTACTTTATCGTTTATCTATATCTATTAGATCTCACTTTTGCAAGTAACCGCGAAGGGATTGACAACCCCTTTATCGTGTTGGATGCAAGTTTGTTTTATTGATTGTGCAGGTATTCAGTGATTTGTGCATTGTCTCCTACTGGATTGATATCTTGGTTCTCAAACTGAGGGAAATACTTATCTCTACTTTGCTGCATCACCCTTTCCTCTTCAAGGGAAAAACCAACGCAAGCTCAAGAAGTAGCAGCGACAAGGGGGGAGGGCGCGCCCAGGGTGGTAGGGCGTGCCCCCTACCTTGTGGGGCCCTCAGTGACCCCCTGACCTAGATCTTTCCTCGATATATTCACATATATTCCCAAACCACCAGAGGCATCCATGAAAACACTTTTCCACCGTCGCAACCTTCTGTTCCCGTGAGATCCCATCTAGGGGCCTTTTACAGCATCCTGCCGGAGGGGGATTCGATCATGGAGGGCTTGTACATCAACTCTATTGCCCTTCCGATGAAGCGTGAGTAGTTTACCTCAGACCTATGGGTCCATAGCTAGTAGCTAGATGGTTTCTTCTCTCTCTTTGATTCTCAATACCATGTTCTCCTCGATGTTCTTGGAGATCTACCCGATGTAATCTTCTTTTGCGGTGTGTTTGTCGAGATCCGATGAATTGTGGATTTATGATCAACTTATCTATGAATATTATTTGAATCTTCTCTGAATTCTTATATGCATGATTTGATATTTTTGTAATTCTCTTCGAACTATCAGTTTAGTTTGGCCAACTAGATTGGTTTTTCTTGCAATGAGAGAAGTGCTTAGCTTTGGGTTCAATCTTGTTGTGTCCTTTCCAAGTGACAGTAGGGGCAGCAAGGCACGTATTGTATTTTTGCCATCGAGGATAAAAAGTGGGGTTTACATCATATTGCTTCGGTTTATTCCTCTACATCATGTCATCTTACTAAAAGCGTTACTCTGTTCTTCATAAACTTAATACTCTAGATGCAGGCAGGAGTCAATCAATGTGTGGAGTAATAGTAGTAGATGCAGGCAGGAGCCGTTCTACTTGACACGGACATGATGCCTATATTTCATAATCATTGCCTTGGATATCGTCATAACTCTATGCTTTTCTATCAATTGCTCGACAGTAATTTGTTCACCCACCATATTATTTTCCTTCATGAGAGAAGCCTCTAGTGAAACCTATGGTCGCCGGGTCTATTTTCCATCATATTAGTTTCTAATCTACTATTTTGCAATCTTTTACTTTCAGATCTATAAACCAAAAAACCAAAAATATTTTATCTTTTGTTTATCTATCTCTATCATATCTCAATTTCGCAAGTGACTGTGAAGGGATTGACAACCCCTTTATCGCGTTGGGTGCAAGTGTTTGATTGTTTTCTGTAGGTACTGGTGACTTGTGCGTTGTCTCCTACTAGATTGATACCTTGGTTTTCTAACCGAGGGAAATATTTATCTCTACTTTGCTGCATCACCCTTTCCTCTTCAAGGGAAAAACCAACGCAAGCTCAAGAAGTAGCAGGAAGAATTTCTGGCGCCGTTGCCGGTCAGATCTACGCCAAGTCAAAACATACCAAGTACCCATCATAAAACTCCCATATCTTGCATTACATTATTCGCCATTTGCCTCTCGTTTTCCTCTCCCCCACTTCTAAAACGATTTTCGAAAAGATTCGCCCTTTTCTTCGACCTTTTCTTTGCCCTTCTTCCGTCCGTGTTTGTTGGGATCCGATGAACTTTGAGTTTATGATCAGACCTATTTTTTTATCCATGAAAGTTATTTGAGTCTTTTGATCTCTTATATGCATGATTACTTATAGCCTCGTATTTCTTCTTTGAATCTTTGGTTTAGTTAGACCGACTAGATCAATTTTTCTTGCCATGGGAAGAGGTGCTTTGTGATGGGTTCAATCTTACGGTGATCAATCCCAATGACAGAAGGGGAAATGACGCGTATGTATCGTTGCTATTAAGGATAACAAGATGGGGTCTATTCCTACATGAATATATATCGTCTACATCATGTCATCGTTCTTATTGCATTACTCTGTTTCTCCATGAACTTAATACACTAGATGCATGTTGGATAGCGATCGATGTGTGGAGTAATAGTAGTAGATGCAGGTAGGAGTCGGTCTACTAATCTTGGACGTGATGCCTATATAATGATCATTGCCTGGATATCGTCATAATTATTTGAAGTTCTATCAATTTCCCAAGAGTAATTTGTTTACCCAGCGTATGCTATTTTGCTTGAGAGAAGCCACTAGTGAAATATATGGCCCCGGGTCTATTTTCTCATCATATGCTTTTAGATCTATATTGTTATTTGCCTTTTTATTTATTTGCCACATTTATTTTCAGATCTATATTACCAAAAACCCAAAAATACCTCGTTGAATTTCATTTGCTTTTATTTGCATCTATCAAATCTACTGTAATTTATCACATCCACTTGGCAATTTCTGGCACCGTTACCCGAAGGGAATTGACAACCCCTTTAACACGTCGGGTTGCAAGTATTTGTTCTTTGTGTGCAGGTATCGTTTATGTAGTGTTGCGTGGTTCTCCTACTGGTTCAATAACCTTGGTCTCATCACTGAGGGAAATACCTACCGTAGTTGTGCTACATCATCCCTTCCTCTTTGGGGAAATACCAACGTAGTTCAAGCGACATCAAAAGGAATTTCTGGTGCCATTACCGGGGAGACATCATCAACATCTACCAGGTTCTTAATCACAAATCTCATCTCCTTTCAATTTACAATATTTTCCATTTGCCTCTCGTTTTCATCTCCCCCACTTCACAACCATTTGTTGTTTTATTCGCAATCTTTTTCGTCCGCCATTTTCTTGTCAGATTTGTTTTTGTGTGCAACTTTGTTCGTCACTTTTTGTCACCGTGGATAGTTCTTCCTCTATTGCGTGCACCCCCGAGAATGAGGTTCTTAATTTCAAACAAAGGGGAGGGGAGAATTTAAAAGATGCTTGGTATAGAATTTGCAATGCTCACGATAGATCAATTCGTAAGAAATCTACCGTCGTTCTTCTTCGCTATTTTTAAGTGGGCATCACCACTTGGTATAGATTTGTCCTTGATACAATTACCGGTGGGAATTTCTTGATGTGCCCCTCTTTAGATGCTTTAAATGCTATGGGAAATCTAGTGGGTTCACTACCTCTTATGATTAATGAAACAACCTTAACTCTCGAGCATGTTATGGAAAGGCTAGATGCTATTGAAAATAAAATGCTTACCAAAGAACACATTCAGAACTTGGATAAAAAGATGCATAATTTTGCTAGTAAAATTGGGTCAAAATTAGGAGAAGTTATTAAGTTGTTAAAAGAAAAGGGGACCATAATTCATGAAAGAATCAAAGAAAGCCCGTCTCGGATCGATAAATTGGAAGAAATCTTTAGTAATCAAAGCAAGGGATTTTGCTTCCGCTAAAACTACTGAGAAAACACCCATAAAAATTAGCAAGATTACTCAAGTTACTGAGAACAAGGGTGCAACTTCTAGTAATAATGATAAAGGAGACCTTAAGAAGATTAGTATTCACCCCGATTTATTGAAGTGATAAGAGACTCTACCGCCAAGAATGAATTTCTCAAACTTTTTCCTAGAAGTATTGTTGTTGAAAATTTATATGCTAAGTCTTTGAAGAATTCTAAGTGTTTGATTGAAGAGTTGGAAAATAAAGATGACAATACTTGAATCTTTGCTTTATTCCTAGCTAGGGGCATAAAACGATATCGCTTG
Organism: Triticum timopheevii; assembly: GCA_963921465.1. NCBI lineage: Eukaryota > Viridiplantae > Streptophyta > Magnoliopsida > Poales > Poaceae > Triticum > Triticum timopheevii. The sequence continues at coordinate 283,255,645 of OY997270.1, read as the reverse complement.
TTGGGAGGCAACCCAATGAATAAAATTTATTTTTATCTTTTTCTTTCTGTTCTTGATTGTTTGCAAAATTATGCCTCTTTTATGATTGTGTTTTTTGTGTTTTATTTAGTGTTTGTGCCAAGCAAAGCCTTTGGGATCATGTTGGGTGATAGTTGATTTGATCTTGTTGGAAAATAGAAACTTTTGCGCCCATTAAAATAATTTTCATAAATCACAGAAACGTGATTTTGCTCTGAATTTTTTTACGCAAGATTGATACACAAATTTCCAACATTGTCATGATTTTTCAGAATTTTTGGAGTTACAGAAGTATACGAAGTTCCCAGATTACTACAGACTGTTCTGTTTTTGATTGATTCTGTTTTCTTTGTGTTCTGTGCTTATTTCTATGAATCTATGGTTTGTATTGGAGGGTATAAGCTATAGTAAAGTTGGAATACAGTAGATATAATGCAAAAATAAAATATGAATGGGTTGCAATAGTACTTAGAGTAGTGATTTGCTTTGTTATACTAACGGGTCTCACGAAGGTTTTGTTGAGTTTTGTGTGATTGAAGTTTTCAAGTTTTGGGTGAGATCACGATGGATGAAGGAATAAGGAGTAAGAAGAGCCTAAGCTTGGGGATGCTCATGGCATCCCAAGCTATTATGTAAAAGATAAGCAAGCAACTAAGCTTGGGGATTCCCGAGTGGCATCCCCTCTTTCTTCTAACGACCATCGATATTTTACTTGGAGCTATATTTTCATTCGCCGCATATCATGAGTTTTGCTTGGAGCGTCTTGTATTATATGAGTCTTTGCTTGTTTTGCTTTTCATTTTGTGTCATCTATCCTTGCTGGACACACCTATTTGAGAGAGCCAAAGTTGTGCTATGACTTGTTAGAATTGCTCTCTTTGCTTCACTTAAATCTTTATGAGCTATGGAATTGCTCTAGTGCTTCACTTATATCCTTTGGAGCATGGTGTGATTTAGTATTTTTGAAGAAATGCTCTCATGCTTCACTTAGATTTATTTGACAGTTAGTAAAAAAATTTAAGAAATTCTCTCTTGCTTCACTTAAATTATTTTGAGAGAAGATTTTTTTATGATCATGTTCTTCACTTAGATTTGTTTGAGCTATCAAAAGCAACATATGAAATTAGTCCCAAAGTGATAGATATTCAAGAGGGATATAATAAAAACTTTCATGAAGATCATTGGACAAAAAAAACTTGTTTCTTTGTAATAGTTTTGCGATATGTTGATAGCGATATGTGAGCCATGTTAATGAGTAATTATGTTTTAGTAAGAATGTTGGTGTTAAGGTTTGTGATTTCCTATGCAAGCACGAAAGTCAATAGTTATGCAATTAAATTACATCCTACTTGTGGTGCATTATTCGGTGTTAATTATGCTTAATGCTCTCTGATGAGATTTTTTGTTTCTTGGTTGGATGCTTCTCAATCTTTTGCTAGCCTTCACTTGCACTAAGTAAGATCACTACTTGTGCATCCAAAATCCTTAAACCCAATTTTGCCATATGAGTCCACTATACCTACCTATATGTGGTTTTCTTTTGCCGTTCTAAGCAAATTTGTATGTGCCATCTCTAAATTTCAAAATAAATTTCTCTTTTGTGTGCTCGTACCGCTCATGAGACGGTAGGGGGTGGCTGATATTTTTCCATGCTAGATGTGCTATTCTCAAGATGAGTGTTTATTCACTTGTCATTGCATGAGAGTACGACAAAGGTATTAGGGATGCCCAGTCCCAAAATAAAAAATGAATTTACTTTATGTTGTCAAATAATAAATTCCTTGAAAAGTGTTGGTATGGACGGCACCCGTGGATTCGGTTAGCCGTGGAATGTGAAAGTATGGTGAAAAAATGAATAAAATTTATTTTCTGTTTGGGAACCGCCTATGATATATCTAGCATGGAAAGTATTGGGAACTACTCGATCGTTTTTGTTGACAGGAAAAGCATGCCACCCAAAATTTTTTATCTCTATCTTTTTGCTTTGAGCTCTGGCACCTCTACAAATCCCTACTTCACTATGCGAAGGGCCTTTCTATTTACCTTATGCAAATTTATTTTTATTTGAGTCTCCATCTTCTCTTATAAAGCACCGACTAAGGGGCACTATGATCGTACTTGAGCATTGGGTTTAGCTAATATGCGAGTGTGTTTCATGGTTGGATCAATGATTGAGCATAACGGGCTAGGGATAACTTGCTTTAGCATTGATATTTTGAAAGACATGGTTGCTTGTTGATATGCTCGAGTATTGAAATCTTCATGTCAAAACTAGACTATTGCTTTGAATCATATAAAAGTCTAAATGTCCATGCTACAAAGAAAAGAATATGTGATGAACATGTTAGGCAGCATTCCACACCAAAAATTCTGTTTTTATCATTTACCTACTCGAGGACGAGCAGGAATTAAGCTTGGGGATGTTGATACGTCTCCAACCTATCTATAACTTTTTTATTGTTCCATGTTGTTCTATTATCATTCTTTGATGTTTTACAATCATTTTATAGCAACTCTATATCATTTTTTGGGACTAACCTATTGACATAGTGCCCAATGCCAGATGTTATTTTTTCCTTGTTTTTTACTTCGCAGAAAATCAATACCAAACAAAGTCCAAACACAGCGAAACTTTTTGGTGATTTTTTCTTGACCAGAAGACACCTGTTGGGCCAAAGAAGTACTAGAGGGGGGATCCGAGGGAAGCACAACCCACCTGGGCGCGCCTGGGGGCCCAGGCACGCCCTAGTGTGTTGTGCCCACCTCGGTCGCCTCCTGCACCGCCTCTTTGCTGTATAAATACCCTAATATTCCAGAAACCCTAGGGGAGTCGACAAAAATAATTCTAGCTGCCGCAAGTTCCAGACACCATAGATCCAATCTAGACACCATCACGGAGGGGTTCACCATCCTCATTGGTGCCTCTCCGATGATGCGTGGAGTAGTTCATTGTAGACCTATGGGACCGTAGTTAGTAGCTAGATGGCTTCCTCTCTCTCTTTTGATTCTCAATACAATGGTCTCTTAGAGATATATTTGATGTAACTCTTTTTTGCGGTGTTTTTGTTGGGATCCGATGAACTTTGAGTTTATGATCAGACCTATTTTTTTATCCATGAAAATTATTTGAGTCTTTTGATCTCTTATATGCATGATTACTTATAGCCTCGTATTTCTTCTTCAAATCTTTGGTTTAGTTAGACCGACTAGATCGATTTTTCTTGCCATGGGAGGAGGTGCTCTGTGATGGGTTCTATCTTACGGTGCTCAATCCAAGTGACAGAAGGGGAAATGACATGTATGTATTGTTGCTATTAAGGATAACAAGATGGGGGTCTATTCCTACATGAATAGATCTCGTCTACATCATGTCATCGTTCTTATTGAATTACTCCGTTTCTCCATGAACTTAATACACTAGATGCATGCTGGATAGCGATCAATGTGTGGAGTAATAGTAGTAGATGCAGGCAGGAGTCAATCTACTAATCTTGGACGTGATGCCTATATGATGATCATTGCCTGGATATCGTCATAATTATTTGAAGTTCTAACAATTTCCCAAGAGTAATTTGTTTACCCATCGTATGCTATTTTTCTCGACAGAAGCCACTAGTGAAATATATGGGCCCCGAGTCTATTTTCTCATTATATACTTTTAGATCTATATTGTTATTTGCCTTTTTATTTATTTACCACTTTTATTTTCAGATCTATATTACCAAAAACCCAAAAATACCTCGCTGAATTTTATTTGCTTTTATTTGCATCTATCAATCTGCTACAATTTTATCACGTCCACTTGACAATTTCTAGCACCGTTACCCGAAAGGGATTGACAACCCCTTTAACACGTCAGGTTGCAATTATTTGTTCTTTCTGTGCAGGTACCGTTTACGTAGTGTTGCGTGGTTCTCCTACTGGTTCGATAACCTTGGTCTCATCATTGAGGGAAATACCTATCGTAGATGTGTTGCATCATCCCTTCCTCTTTCGGGAAATACCGGCGTAGTTCAAGCGACATCATGCTGCAGGCCGTGGAGACTAGTTCCCGTGGCGAGCGGCGATCAGCTCTTTCATGTCCTCAAGACAATACTTGAGATCATCCACGGAATGCTCCACCGGCCTTTGGCGCTCGATGCGAAGCATGACATTCTCGTCCATAAGTTTCTTGACGTTGACGCCGGTCCTCTTTAACAAGGTAGTAGTCTCCTCGTGCTGCTTCACCCTCAGCAGGCCATGCTCGGTGCAGAGCTTCGCCTTGTCCTCCCCTAGTCCCTGGATGACGCTGGTAGCATTTTCAAACGAGGCATTCATCTCATCCTGCAGCTTCATCCAGTCGGAATCTGACCCATCATGTCATCGAGCATAGCGCGCGTGCGCTTGTGAGAGTCTTCGCCTGCCTGCAAGACATTTTCCTAGGCCGCTGCAGCGCGGGAGGACATCTCTACTGCATTCGTGGTGCGGTGGGGCATCTCTGCTGCTTCCGCGGCACGGCCGGACCAGTCTGCTGCATCGACGATGCGGCGGGACCTCTGTGCTGCTTTGGCGGCGCGACGGGACCTCTATGCTACTTCGGCGGCGCGGCGGGACCTCTGTGTTGCTATGGCCATGCGGTGGGACATGTCGGCTGCTTTCGTGGCGAGGCGGGACATCTCTCATGCTTCCGCTTCCATGCTCCCCTCTCCCTGGTAGTAATCTCTCGACCCAGAACTCACGCTGGCCATGGCAGACGGAAGGGAATGATGATGAATGAGTTGTTTGTTTTTGTGGATGAGGAGTTGAGGAGGAATGTGCAGTCATCTTGGAGTAGTAGTATTTATAACCGAGTACTAATATGCTCCTAAGTGGGAAACTATTTAGGTTTTGCGGTGTGAACAGGTTTGCAATTAAATATAGTGTTATCGGTGGGAAACAACACCTATGGGATCACTATAATCCCTTCTACGGTTGCGGGGCGCGGGGATCGTGAGAAGAGCGGGGCTAGTAGGCAACACAAGGGGGATTTACCCAGGTTCGGGCCGCAAAGATGCGTAAACCCTATGATCCTGCTTTGGTGGATGTATTTAGTGTTCTTGAGCTCTCGAACTAGCTCTAGGTGCCGCTCTCGACGCGGCCGCTTGAACTGTTGAGCGGACTCGAAACAGAACAAGGGCGTTGCCGATCGCAGGAGGGCCCCTCTACGTACAGGCTTCCCATACATAGGCCGAACCGTCGAGGATAATAACCTTATATTTAAGGAGAAAAACTTGAAATTCAGCATGACTTAGCTCTCTCCTCGCCGCCTCGGCATCCTTCGTGCCATCGGGCAGTGCCGCCTTATTGGTCGCCTTCTTCGCAGGAGCTGTGGCGATGGAGAGCAGCTAGGTCGACTGCTAGGCCAGATTCTCACAATTGCGCCCCTACCTGGCGCGCCAAAGATGTCAGTGGGAAACGACACCTATCGGATCACTGGAATCCCTTCTACGGTTGTGGGGCGCGGGGATCGTGAGAAGAGCGGGACTAGTAGGCAACACAAGGGGGATTTACCCAGGTTCGGGCCGCAAAGATGCGTAAAACCCTACGATCCTGCTTTGGTGGATGCATTTAGTGTTCTTGAGCTCTCGAACTAGCTCTAGGTGCTGCGAGGTTCGAAAGAGCCGAATCCTTCCTCCGTGCGCCATGGGCCTCCTTTTATAGGCGAAAGGGGCTGCCACAGTGGCACACAGGAGGTGGAAAGTGCTACAGCGTTGCGAGCTTATCGCTGGTATTACAGGACAAAGCGCATTTAATGCGAGGCTTAGGTGTCCCTTCGCTTTATCGGGGACGGGGCGAGGCCCGTCCCGTCCGTCGCCGCTCCTCCTTGCTTCGACACGCGACCTGGCCAGCGATGCATGTGGTGCCATGTAGGCAGGCAGGCAGCTGAGGTGGAGCGGTGGTGGAGCCTCCACGAAGAGCTGCATGTTGCCACGCAGGTGCCTGCCCAGCTGGCTGGGTCGGTAGCTACATGCGAACGGCGGCGAAGACTTGGCTGGCGCAGGCCTGGCAGTGGCCCTACCGGTGCGCTTGGCGATGGTCTCGTCGGGTGCGCTGGCATCCTCGGCAAGGATCTTTCCGGGGGTCTTGTGGGTTTCTTCGGTGAGGATAGTTGCCTTCCTATCCTCATTTGATCTTGAGTATTCTATGTCTTCACAAAGATCTGCATGCCACCATGGAGGTCCCTCCCAAGCCCTGTCCTGATGCGTTTGTCTAGCGTTGGTGGGCTCAAAGGTGGCTCGCTCAGCCGGTGGGGGCGAGCTCCCCCGACAAGGGTCTTGCCGGGGCCGCTGAGGCTGCCCCGGCAAGGATCCTTGCCGGGGAAACCTGCTCCGCCCATCTGATCTTCGTGTCCTTGGTCCTTGTTGTTGCTCTGTTTGCCTTGCGGCTTCGGCTTCTCTCCGGCTTCCCTTTCCTGCCCTGTTTATGCGTTACCGTGGCGGGAGGCTCTGACTGCCCGTGCACAAGTAAAGGGGTCAAAAGCAGAGCCCCTACTTTTGTACATCGACAGGAGCCCCCGGGCCTGGGCCACACATAAGCGCAAGACGTTGTTGGGCCAGGCCTAGAACGGTGCACGAGCAGTTGGGGCGGATTTTTACCGCGGCTACTGTTCCGTCCGCTGCGCTTCCCCACGACCCGCGAGCGACGTGGGGGTCGTGCGCGCGCATGACGTGGGAGGCATGCGTGCATGCGTGGGAGCGCGTCCGCACGCATGCATCATATCGCAGTTAATGGGAAAGGAGGCGGCCCGCGCCTTCCCCATAAAAAGGAATAACCGCGGGCGCGCTGCTCACTTTACCCCTCCCCTGCGCCCTCCTCCAATCTGAGAACCGCCGCTCCCTTCTTCTCGAGCCTCTCTGCTTTCGCCCATCGCCGCCGTACTTCTGCCACCCTCTGCTTTTTCTCTTCCCGCAGCTGCCATGGCGCCTAAGTCCACCAAGAGCAAGGGAGCGGCGAAGGATGCCGGCGTGTCGGAGCAGCCGGAGAGCGAGCTGGTGGCGCGGCGGGCGCAGTCCGCCTACTTCCCCTTGACGGTTGGCGTGCCCGAGCTTCGGGAGATGTTCAAGGATTTGTGGGGCGTGAAGACGGGGGGGAGAGAAGACGGGGCATCCAGCCACGATCGTCGTCCCTGCCAGCGTCGAGCCCTCTCCGCATCGGTACCCCTTCTTCGTCGATTATTTCTCCTGCAGGCTCTGTCCCCCCTTCTATGATTTCTTCAAGGACATCATGCACACCTACGGCTTCCGCCTCTTGGATTTCACCCCGAATGTTGTGGCATTCATGGCTCTCTTCGCACATCTCTGCGAGGGCTTCGTCGGGGTGCATCCCAGCACGACGCTCTTCCGCCATTACTTCTCCCCTCGGATCCAAAAAGGGGGGCGCCATTGCTGGCTGCATCGCCTGGATCCCGAGGGCCAAGGGGGCGTACCCGGACGGCGCCACGAAGGAGAGGTGGGAAGAATGGCAGGGTCGATGGTGCTGGATTGAGGAGAAGGACCCGCCAGCATTCTGCGAGGTTCGCTAGAAGCTGCCAGTCCGTGGCGGCGATTGGGGGCGATGTCGACGCCGACGACGTGAAGCTCATGGTCGCCACCACCAGGATTCTTCGGCTCACCCAGGCCGGGCTCACCCTCGAGATGATCGGGGCGGACTTCATCCGTCACCGGATCGCCCCTCTGCATGACAAGGGGAGGCCGGCCTGGCTCTTCGTGAACGCCGCCGACATCATGAGGCTCCGTCCCGGCCTCGACAACAACCTAACGGTGCTGCGGCACGCCCATCTTTGCCAGCGAATCTTCTAGCTCGAGGTTGAGGACGCGGGCGAGGTCGAGCGGTCCGGCAAGCTTGCCAGGGCCGCCGCGAAGGCCGGTGAGGTCGACAAGGAGCCCATTTTCAAGCTGCCGGCGGGCGTGGTCCTGCTGAGCAACAACTCTCGCCGGAACGAGATCATCGCCATGATGCCGCTCTTCAACGTGCATGGCCTTGACCCGAACTGGGTTGAGCCGGACGGGCTCGTGGTGCAGGAGTTATTCGACACCCGGCATGAGATATACATCACCGACTAGCCGCGGCTTATCTAGGACACCTCCCTGGTGGAGCTGGACTATATTGCCGCCAGGGTGGAGGAGGCGAGGCTTGCCGAGGAGGAGGAAAAGCTCGTCAAGGAGGCCGGCAGCGCCGGCAGCATGGTGGACAAGGCCGCGGTGGAGGCGGAGAAGGGGGAGCTCGCCCGGTGGGCAGCAGCCGCTGGGGAGGCCAGCGGCGCCGATACCGGGGCTCCCCTCGTTGAAGACGCCATCGACGGGTTGTCGTCGGAGGAGGGCGAGGAGGGGAGGACCGCGATCGCCGATCCCCCGATCACCGGAAAAAGGTGGGTCCTGTGGCGGGCCACCTCCGGCGAGCCGGTCCGCCTCGACCAGGCCGTGCAGCTGCGGCAAGCCCAGGAAGCGCCCGTGCACCAGACGAGGGTGGTGGCAGTGAAGAGAACGGCGAAAGCCATGGCGTCGAAGAAGAGGACATCTGCTTCTTCGTCGTCCAAGCGCGCCCGGACACCATCGCCTCCCCCCTCGCCGACAAAGATTGGCGTGGGGATTGGGTTTGACTTGTTTGACTTCGGGCCTCTCAGCCCAGAGAGAGAGCTCGGGCCTCTCAGCCCGGAGCGGAAGAGGAAAGCAGCGGAGGAGGAGGAGGAAGAGAACGAAGAGTAAGCCTCTTCTCTCCTCCCTCATTCCTTACACTCTCCCCTGACGGCGTTGCTTACTTGTCTTCATCTTGCAGGGATGTGGAGACGCTGGCCCAGAGAATAAAGAGGGCCAGGATTTCGGCGAGTGGCCAGCCCCCGGCAGGCACCTCCAGTATGCCACTGGTGGTGTCGAGCAGCCCGGATAGCAGCCCCCAGCCCAGCCCCCAGCATAAGTCCACCATCCGCCCTCTATCAACGTGCTTTAGGCGCGATGCTTCAGCGTTAACCGTGTCGTGGATGCAGGAGAGGAGCAGCACCAAAGGGAGCCATAGAGGGCTTCTCCGATCGTGCCGCCCACCACCGCCCCAAGGGGCGTCCCCAGCAAGGATACCAAGCACAGAGGCATGCACACGAAGGAGGGGGAAGAGAACGCAGGCGCTGGTGGCTTTGCCTCGACGCCAGATCTTGGCGGAGAAGGGGCTTCCGCCTCTCGGCCCGGCGCGGGTAAGCTACTCGCTCTCCACTTCTGCTTGCATTCTCCTTTTCCTCTTTTCCTTATTTGCTTTCGATCTTGGCTTCGCCCCGTCTCTTTCTTGGTGTCCAAACCTCTCCTCAGAGGACGTAGACACCACCATCAAGGACGTCGCCGCGGATGCCGCGGCGGAGGCGGAGAAGATTGCTGCCGAGGAGAGCGCCAGGGGCGCCGCCGAGGATGCCGCCAAGGGGCCCGCCGAGGAGCCCGGCAAGGGGCCTGCCGAGGAGCCCGACAAGGGGCCCATCGAGGAGCCCGGCAAGGGGCCCGCCGAGGAGCCCGGCAAGGGGACTGCCGAGGGGGCCGGCAAGGCCAATGCCGAGGAGGTGGCGTTCGACGACCTGCCCTCCTCCTCGGCTGCCTCTGGCTCCGGCAGGTACCTGAGGGTGAGCGACGACCTCTTCGCCCATCTCCTGAGCGCGTCGAGCACCAGGGTTCCCTTTGAGGGAGAGGTGTTCGACGAGGAGACGCTTACCGCGGCCAGGCTTGAGGTCGTTGATGAGCCGGGTGTTGGTGGCGCCGGCTCCCAGGAGGAGCAGCTGCTCCAGGCCATGGGTGCCAGCTTTCGGAAGCTTCGGGCGCTCCATCGCGCTCGCCTGGACAAGGGCAAGTCTAGGATGGCGGTGGTGGAGAAGATGGAGGAGGACTTTGGGGGGCGCGTCGCTGAGGTGCAGGACTGGTTCCGCTAGGCCCAGGACGAGCTAAATGCCGCCCAGGGTGAGCTGGCCAACCATGAGGTCGAGCTCGCCCTGAAGCTGTCCGACATCGAGAAGGCCCAGGAGACGGCAAAGAGGTTGGCCAATGAAGCCGAAGCCGCTCGAACCCAGCACGAGGCCGCACTGAAGACCCAGGAAAAGGACCTTGCCGAGCGCGAGGAGAAACTTGCTGCCACGCTCCGTGGCAAGGACGAAGAGGTGGAGAAGCTTGTCCTGCAGCGGGCCCAAGAGCTGGAGCGGAGGCATCAGGAGGCACTCAACACCCAGGCTCAGGCTCATGCCGACAGGGTGAAGGAGCTGGAGGAGCAAGCTCTGAAGCTGGTCCGGGAGAAGCATACGCTCAACGGCGCTATGACGGTGGCGTAGGGCGAGGTCATTAGCAAATCTGGAGAGCTCTCTGAAGCCAACATCTCCATCAAAGACCTCAAGCTGAAGCTGGGAGAGCTCGAGGAGACACTGTCAAAGGCCAGGACCCAGGAGGGGATCCTGACCAAGGAGCTAGAGACGGAAAAGCAGCTGCTGATGAACGGGACCGCCAACCTCAAGGACCACAAGGCGGGCGAGAAACGCTGGCTCGGGCACCTTGCCACCGTTGCAAACTCGGCCGTCGACCAGCTGGCCATTATGGGGATGCTGGAGATGGGGTACGCCCCAGAAGCGAGCCTAAGCCCCAACGCCAACCTGACCATATACTTTGAGAAGGTCGTCGACGCCCTGAAGCGGCTTCACTCCAACCGGGTGGCCTTCCTAGCCGAGGAATCCTGGATACTCTGCCGGGGGACCATGACCAGGGTGCTCACATGGATCGTGCACTAGCACCCAGACCTCGACTTCGGAGCTATGCTGAAGATCTTGCCGGAGGATGCCGACATCGTGGCGCTCAATGAGCATATCCAGCCCATCCTCAGCCGCATCGACAAAATCAAGAGGTTGGAGGGCCAGTGCCGGGACTAGGCATCCCCTTCTCCGTCACCGCTACAGGTTCATGACCAAGGCAATGCTATCTTTAGTTAGAACCGCGGCGGCAATTTGTGTAACATAACTCTGCAGCGCTCTTGAAACCATGCATGTTATTTTCTTGTTTGATTTTCCTTTGTATGTCCACCCCACGTCAACTGGGTAAGCTTGCCGGCACGTAAACCTAGGGAGGCGCTTTGAGGACGGATCCTCATTGGCCTGCCGGGCATGCTTGTTGCCGGGCAAAGCACCTTACCGCCCTTGGCGTGGCCTCTCGATCTGTCGAGCTTGACTCGAGTCAGAACCGAGAGCGTTGCCGATGGTGAAAGGCTACCCTGCCGCTCTCGACGTGGCCGCTTAAACTCTTGAGCGGACTCGAAACAGAACAAGGGCATTGCCGATCGCAGGAGGGCCCCTCTGCGTATAGGCTTCCCATACATAGGCCGAACCGCCGAGGATAATAACCTTATATTTAAGGAGAAAAACTTGAAATTCAGCATGACTTAGCTCTCTCATCGCCGCCTCGGTGTCCTTCGTGCCATCGGGCAGTGCCGCCTTCTTGGTTGTCTTCTCCGCAGGAGCCGTGGCGATGGAGAGCAGCTAGGTCGACTACTAGGCCAGATTCTCACAATTGCACCCCCTACCTGGCGCTCCAAAGATGTCGGTGGGAAGCGACACCTATCGGATCACTGGAATCCCTTCTAATGTTGCGGAGCGCGGGGATCGTGAGAAGAGCGGGACTAGTAGGCAACACAAGGGGGATTTACCTAGGTTCGGGCCGCAAAGATGCGTAAAACCCTATGATCCTGCTTTGGTGGATGTATTTAGTGTTCTTGAGCTCTCGAACTAGCTCTAGGTGCTGCGAGGTTCGAAAGAGCCGAATCCTTCCTCCGTGCGCCATGGGCCTCCTTTTATATGCGAAAGGGGCTGCCACAGTGGCACATAGGAGGTGGAAAGTGTTACAACGTTGCGAGCTTATCGCTGGTATTACAGGACAAATCGCAATTAATGCGAGGCTTAGGTGTCCCTTTGTTTTATTGGGGACGGGGGCGAGGCCCGTCCCATCCGTCACCGCTCCTCCTTGCTTCGACACGCGCCTTGGCCAGCGATGCATGTGGTGCCATGTAGGCAGGCAGGCAGCTGAGGTGGCGCGGTGGTGGAGCCTCCACGAAGAGCTGCATGTTGCCACGCAGGTGCCTGCCCAGCTGGCTGGGTTGGTAGCTGCATGCGAACGGCGGCGAAGACTTGGCTGGCACGGGCCTGGCAGTGGCCCTGCCGGTGCGCTTGGCGAGGGTCTTGCCGGGTGGCCAGGCAAGGGTCTTGCCGTGGCGCGCTGGCGTCCTCGGCAAGGATCTTTCCGGGTGTCTTGTGGGTTTCTTCGGTGAGGATAGTTGCCTTCCTATCCTCATTTGATCTTGAGTATTCTATGTCTTCACAAAGATCTGCATACCACCATGCAGGTGCCTCCCGAGCCCTGTCCTGACGCGTTTGTCTAGCATTGGTGGGCTCAAAGGTGGCTCGCTCGGCTGGTGTGGGCAAGCTCCCCCGGCAAGGGTCTTGCCGGGGCCGCTGAGGCTGCCTCGACAAGGGTCCTTGCCGGGGAAACCTGCTCCGCCCATCTGATCTTCGTGGCCTTGGTCCTTGTCGTTGCTCTGTTTGCCTTGTGGCTTCGGCTTCTCTCCGGCTTCCCTTTCCTGCCCTGTTTATGCGTGATCGTGGCGGGATGCTCTGACTGCCCGTGCACAAGTAAAGGGGTCAAAAGCAGAGCCCCTACTTTTGTACACCGACAAGTGTGGTAGTAATTTGGAATGTGATGGGATGCAGGCTCAAAATTTATTGACGGTTCTATAATTTCTAAGTGCGGCACTATTCCCGGCAGGTGTAACGTGGGCACGCTTTCTCGGCCGCGTACGTGGCGTTTGCACCATAGGGTGCACTGCAATAGGTGATGTCAGCACACGTCTTGTTCCAACAACCGTGTGCGCTCGTTATTACCATTGTGCACGCTTCTTTTAATTAGAATGTGTGCACGTCTAGCGCACACACGTTGATCTGCCTAACTGTTTTTGTCTGTTGTGGCTAATTGCAAACAGTTCATCCGTCTGAAGTGTATGCCGTCAATCGCAGACACATTGATCTGGCTAACCATTTCTGTTGTGTTGCCTAATTGAAAACAGTTTCATCCGTCCGAAGTGTATGCCCTCAATCACACACACCTTCATCTGACTGCCCGTTTTTGTTGTTCCACCTCATCACAAACAGTTAATCCGACTGAACTATATGTCGTATATCACACACGCCTTCATTTGGCTGCCATTTCTGTACTTCTTCCGCATTGCAAATAGTACATTGAACTGAACCATATGCCCCACATCACACACGTAACTAAAATCTAAACCGTGTTTGATGTATCCGCCATCGCAATTGCATCTTTTTTGATGGTTTTTTTACATCACCGTTTGCGATTAATGCATCACACACAGTTTAGTCAAAGGGTGTCTGATCGTAGTGTCGCGTTAGCAGCATCCTGCAGTAGTGCTACAACTATTAAGGACCTTACTTCCGTACCTCATATGGAGTTAAATGATGAATCCTATACGACTAACTTTGTTCAAGATTGCATCTCTCTCCAAGAGGAGAATAAGAAGTTAAATTCCCAAATTTAGAAAGGGCTTGTGTCATGCATTCAAGGGGAGAAAAACCTCAATGACCTCTTGTGTAATCAAAAGGAGTGTGTTGCCAAGGAGGGATTGGGTTTGATCTCACATCCAAGAAAGGTAAGAAAAAGAAGATGAGCAACAAGAAGAAGATTGGTCCGACCCCTCCTCCCCAAAAGGTAGTGTTTATGAAAGAAGGGCACAAGGATAAGGAGAAGGAAAAGGGGGTTGTTGGGAATGGCAAGGTCACTAGGGACAAGGCCATTCCCAAGGATTTTTCCAGCAAGAATAATCCATCCTATGTCCTCATGGGAGGAGATGATGGTTACCCTTTCGAAAAATTTGTTGGCACTAACTATGATGATTACGCTTGGACTATTTGAGTTCCTAAGGCCCTTGTTGCAAACTCTCTAGGACCCATTGAAAAAATGGGTACCTCAAACCAAAGCTTGATTCTTGTAGGACTATATCTCCGGTGGAAAACAATGGGTGATCGATAGTGGATGCACCCGTCATATAACCGGAGAAAGGGAGATGCTTGTGGAGTTCATTGATTCACTCAAGGCCTCTTCGAACATCTCCTTTGGTGACAATAGCAAGGGCAAGGTATTGGGTTTGGGCAAGGTGGTAATCTCTAATGATTCGTCACTTTGAAATGTCATTCTTGTCCAATCCCTTCACTACAATTTACTTTCAGCAATTCAATTGACACGTGTCGGTTATCATTCTCATTTAGTTGAACTCCATGTGATCATCTTTAAGAGAAGCAATCTCAAGGTGGTCTTTGTTGGGCATGTTGAAGAAAACCTTTATGTGGTTAATTTCTCAAAAGATAAAACTCATCTTGCACCATGCCTAATGGCCAAGGCCGACGTGGGGTGGCTATGGCACCGACGGCTAGCCCATGTTGGCATGAGAAATTTATAGGCTCTCTTAAAGGGGGAGCACATCCTTGGACTAACCAATGTGTCTTTTGCCAAAGATCATCCTTGTAGTGCTTGCATTGCCGGAAAACTTCATGAAAAAGCTCATAAAGTGAAGACTATCATCACCACCTTGAGGCCTCTCGAGCTTATCCACTTGGATCTCTTTGGTCCTCCAACATATGATAGTTTGGGAGGGAGGAGGTATTGCCTTGTCATTGTCGATGACTACACAAGATATACTTGGGTGTTCTTTCTCAAGGCCAAAGATGAAACTCAAGAAACCTTCATCAACTTTGCCAAAGAAGATCAACATCAACATAGTTGTGAGATCAAGGCAACTCGAAGTGACAATGGCACCGAGTTCAAGAATTACACAATGGATGAGTTCTTGAGTGAAGAGGGGATAAAGCATCAATATGCCACACCATATGCTCCTCAACAAAATGGTGTTGCAGAGAGAAAGAATTGACTCTCATTGAGATGGCTAGGACCATGCTTGACAAGTATAAGTCTCCATACAAGCTTTGGGCCGAAGCCATAAACACCGCGTGTCATGCTTCAAACCGGCTTTAACTTCGCAAGCTCAAGAACAAGACATCATATGAAGTCCTAATCGGGAGAAAGTCTAACGTCAAATACTTCCGGGTATTCGGTTGTAAGTGGTTCATTCTAAACAAAAAATCTCGTTTAGCTAAGTTTGAGCCTAAACTTATCAGGGCATAATTGTTGGATGTGCATCAAACTCTCATGCTTACCGAGTTCTCAATAAATCCACCAGATGCATTAAGGAAACGGTGAATGTGGAGTTTGATGAAGATAATGGTTCCCGTGTGGAGCAAATTGTTCCTAGTGTTGTAAGTGACGAGGCTCCTTCACAAGCTATAAGGACTATGGGGATAGGCCACATTCTTCCACAAGAAACACCCCAAGTTCAAGTAGAAGAAGAAGAAGTAAGAGCCCCTCTTGTGGAGTCTCCACAAGGGAAGTCATCACCGTCACCACTTGTACAAGATGCTACGGGAGATCATAAACATATCCAAGAACAAGATCAAGTCCCTCATGTTTCCAAGCAAGATTAAATGCAAGCTCTTTCAAATGGTGAATAACCAATTAGTGAGGCTCAAGATCAAGATCAACCACAACCACAAGGATCTTCATCATCGTCACTTCCAAACGAACAAGAAATTGTGGTTGTGAAGAGAAGGGTGTCGCCAAGGCTAAAACAATCTCAAGGACAAGATTCTTCATCAAGTCCAAAACCAAGTGAAGAAGAGCTTCACTCAAAGAGCAAAAAGTGGCCACCAAGTTGAAGCATCTTCAACAACTCACCAAGAACATCTATGGAAGCATAAAAAGGGGGTAACTACTCGTAGACATTTGGCAAACTTTTGTGAACATCACTCGTTTGTCTCTTGTGTTGAGCCCATTAGGGGTGAAGATGCACTTGTCGACCCAGATTGGGTAGATGCCATGCATGAAGAACTCAACAACTTCACCCGCAACAAAGTATGCACCCTTGTGGAGAGACCCAAAGAGCATCATGATACGTCTCCAACGTATCTATAATTTTTGATTGTTCCATGCTGTTATATTATCATTCTTGGATGTTTTACAATCATTTTTGTAGCAACTTTATATCATTTTTTTAGACTAACATATTGACATAGTGCCCCGTGCCAGTCGTTGTTTTTTGCTTGTTTTTTAATTCGCAGAATATCAGTACCAAACGGAGTCCAAAAGCAGCAAAACTTTTTGGAGAATTTTTATGGACATGAATGAACAACTTGGGCCAAAGAAGTACCAGAGGGGTGCCCCGATGGGGGCACAACCCACTTGGGTGTGCCTGGGGGCCCAGGCGCGTCCTGGTGGGTTGTGCCCACCTCGGTGGCCTACCACACTGCCTCTTTGCTCTATAAATACCCCAAAAATCCAAAAGCCTAGGGGAGTCGACAAAACACAATTCCAACCACTGCAAGTTCCAGAAGCACGAGATCCAATCTAGACACCATCACGAAGGGGTTCATCATCCTCATTGGTGCCTCTCCGATGGTGCATGAGTAGTTCATTATAGACCTACGGGTCCGAAGGCAGTACCTAGAAGGCTTCTTCTCTCTTTTTGATTCTCAATACAATGGTCTCTTGGAGATCTATTTGATGTAACTCTTTTTGCAGTGTGTTTGTTGGGATCCGATGAACTTTGAGTTTATGATCAGATATATATCCATGAAAGTTATTTGACTTTTCTCTGATCTCTTATATGCATGATTACTTATACCCTCGTATTTCTTCTTTGAATCTTTGGTTTAGTTAGGCCGACTAAATTGATTTTTCTTGCCATGGGAAGTGGTGCTTTGTGATGGGTTCGATTGTGCATTGTTCTTTCCCAGTGACAGAAGGGGCAACAAGACACGCATGTAATGTTGCTATTAAGAAAACAAGATGGGGGTTATTCCTACATGAATAGATCTCGTATACATCATGTCATCGCTCTAAAGGGGTCAAGGTCAGGGCAGGGCCGTGTTCGCCATGCTGCCACCAAGCAGCCCGTTGTTGAGGCCTTTGAGGATTCAGAGGAGTATGACTCACAAGATGATGGTCACTATGACAACCCCGCAGATACAGAGATAGAGGCTAAGGATGATCTTGTTGATGGAGATGATGAGGAGATGTCTAGTCCCGAGGAAGCCATTCCCAATGGGCGAGATCTCAGGAGGATACCCCTTTTAGAATGGTCCAAGCCAGAGATTTGGGCTGAGAGGCAGAATCATCCCATGCTGCTACCACTGGTTTGGGGGTGGATCCCTGATTCAATAATGAGTTTCAGCAGAGAGTGTACCATGAGCTACTAATTACGAAGGGCGAGAAGTTTGCTCCTCATAAGCAAGTTAATGTTGAGAGTCTCCGGGACAATGATCACCTCTGTCCTGGCATGTATTCTACTCTTGGGAGGTTGGGCCTTATTCCTTTTGTCACCTTCAACCATTCATACAATGAGGACATGGTGATGCAGTTCTTTGCCACAGTGTTCTTCTCCAATGACTCTGTTCGCATCATCACGTGGATGTTTGGGACACATCGGTGCTCTGCTTCTATGGCGAAGTTTTCTGAGATCATTCCTTACTCATTCATTGATGAAGAAGAAGCAAATGAGGAGTTTGGCCGTGTTCGTGAGTCTGGACAACGCCACGAGGATGATGTTGCATTTGCTTACAAACAAGATAAGTATTTGTCACCGGTTCCATCAAAGATCTCGTGTCTATCTATGATACTATGCGCCATATCCTGAGGTACACACTCACACCTAAGGCCGATGATTCTCACAATGTGCGGAGTTCCATGTTGGATGTGTTCATGTACCTGCATGAGATGATTAAAGTGGATGTTCTGGACTTCATGTTCTATGAGCTTCATCAGTGTGTGCAAGAGAACAGGTCCTTGATATATGCTCCATTCATCATGTCAACATGGCAATGGGTACCCGTGACCCGTGAACCCGACGGGTAAAAACCACCCTATTAGGTAAGGGTTTGGGGAAAATAAATACCCATGGGTTTATAAATGGGAAAAAATTGTACCCATCGGGTAACCGGGTATGGGTACGGAAGGCAATACCCATACCCGCTTACCCGCATCCCCGCGTACAAAAATGCGACCGCTACCCTCGACCCAAAATCCCCTCCGCTTACCCATGTGTATGAGTTTAAATGTGTTGATATTGTTTTGTGAACTCATGATTTTGTTTCTGATTTTGTTCATCTTATTATAGTCTCCTTCATTTGATCATTTTAAAGTAGGAGCCGCAGAAGTAGCTTCAATAAAATAAAATTATAGAAAATTGAGTCCCTCTTGTTTGTCTTGTAATTGAAAAAAATAAGAAAGAGCATATGTGAATGTTTCTCTAAAGTTCACCTACATGCCTACTCATCCATGAATGTAATTCGACATTGTTTGGTGCCACCTAGTTCATGCTTAATGCTATCCACTTTTGTAAACTACCATTTTTTATACCATCACACAAGAAATCATGATATGTATGTGATGAAATGCTAAAATGTGGTATATATGTGTTGAAATTTTGAAGTATACATACTGAAATTTTGTTTATATGTGCGGAAATGCTAAAAAAATACATGGTGGGGTATGAATTGGGTAAGGTGGCCCGAGATGGGTATTACCCGCACCCGGCCAAGTACATGTATGGGGACAATTTGAAACCTGAGGTGCGGGAATGGGTATGGGTTTGGGCAAAAAATATTGAGATGGGTAAGGGTTTGGGCGACCATTACCCGCACCCGAACCCGGCGGGTGCCATGTTGACATCCAGGCATGGATTGAGTTTGTATTCCCAACTAAGTACATATCTCAGTACAAGACATCGGTTCCCAAGTGCAACTCCAACTGGACACCTATTGCTCCTGCTCTATATGTGCCTCCCAAGAAGGGGCGCAATCCTAGGACTGAAGATAGTGTCACATACACTCCAGGTATGTCCTCCACTGCAAGGATCCCTCGTGGTAAGGGCAAGAAGGTAGCATCTGAGGCTAGTTTTACTAGAGGTGAGAAGAAGTACTTGTTCAAGACCATGAGAAACTTATTGAAGATGTGCCAGTCTATTCAGCGCCGCCAGGTTAAGGAGATTAATAAGGACAAGCTTGTGAGGCGTCAGAAGAAGGCAGAGAGGGCTGCAATTCGTGAGGAGGTTGGCCCAGGGTCCAAGGACAACGAGCCGCATCTCGCTCCTTTTTTATGGTAGGATGGCATTTTGATGATGATGCTTTGAGCTCACCTCCCCTTGTCTAGTGGATCTTTGTGTTGCCTTTTCCCTTTTTGTTGTCTTGATGACAAAGGGGGAGAAGTGGTGTGTTTTTATTAAGTGTGTGTTGAGATCTCAAGCCTTGGTTTTTTCGCTTTCTTGATGTTTTAGTTGGCTTAAGATACTCTTATTTGCTTTCCTTGGTGTGGCTGAGAGCTACTCATGTTAGCTCGTGACACTTCAGTTATTTATCGTGAAGCTTATGCCTATGCTTTGATCATATTGTGCTTACTATGTTGTCTCGCGATATTTGCTCACTACACCATTGCATGAGATCTAGGCACCATTTAGGTTTATTATGATAATCTCATGTCTTGACAAACTGATCTTGTGGGAGCTGTAGGATTGAAAGTGGGTCTAGAAGGGGGTGAATAGACTACTTGACCAAATAAAAATCTAACCTTTTCCCAATTTTAGTTGTGGGCAGATTTTAGCAACTTAGTACAAGCCAAGCAATCAACCTACACATGCAATTCTAACAGTGTAGCAGCGGAAAGTAAAACATTGCATATGAAGGTAAATGGAAGGGTTTGGAGAGTGCAAACACAATGTAGGCACGGAGATTTTTGGCGTGGTTCCGATAGGTGGTGCTATCATACATCCACGTTGATGGAGACTTCAACCCACGAAGGGTAACGACTGCGCGAGTCCACAGAGGGCTCCATCCACGAAGGGTCCACGAAGAAGCAACCTTGTCTATCCCACCATGGCCATCACCCACGGAAGACTTGCCTCACTCAGGTAGATCTTCACAAAGTAGGCAATCTCCTTACCCTTACAAACTTCTTGGTTCAACTCCACAATCTTGTCAGAGGCTCCCAAGTGACACCTAACCAATCTAGGAGACACCACCCTCCAAAAGGTAATAGATGGTATCTTGATGATGAACTCCTTGCTCTTGTGCTTCAAATGACAGTCTCCCCAACACTCAACTCTCTCACACAGATTTGGATATGGTGGAAAGATGATTTGAGTGAAAAGCAACTTGGGGAAGGCTAGAAATCAAGATTCTTGTGGTTGGATTGGAATATCTTAATCTCAACACATGAGTAGGTGGTTCTCTCTTAGAAAATGTAAGGTGGAAGTGTAGGCACGTTCTGATGGCTCTCTCTCTTATGGAGAGGGGGTTGTTGGGGATATAGCTACTGGGAATGAACCGCCCAGGAGGGGCCGGGTCGTACTACTAGCGATAACCCATGAAGGGGGTGGGTCATAAGAAGCCCACCGACGGCCCAAGACCCGGAGGCAACTTAGGGCCCAGAAGGATGAACCTCCATGAGGATAAACTTGTATTGTAAGGCAGGCTTAGTTAGTCACTGAGCCAGACACGTTGTCTATGAGCCGGCCGGGACTCTGTAAGCCGCTGGGCTTTGACCTGTGTATATAAAGGGACGACCCGGCGGCTAGTTAGGGCAGGAAAGAAAGAGATCAAGAACTAGGTCAAGCGTATTCGCTCCCTGGTAATCGAAGCCCAAGTAATGACCACCCTACGCTGGATTAGGTTGTTACCTCCACCGCGAGGGGCCGAACCAGTATAAACTCTCCGTGTCCCTTGTCTCATTTAACCCCTTCAAGCTAACTACGTTGCGATGGCTCCACACCTAAGTCCTTATGCTAGGATATATGGCGTGATAATTCCACGACAGTTGGCGCCCACTGTACGGCCAGCGCACGGTGGTTTCGAGTTCTTGAAGGGCAGCCTCGCAGGGCTCAAGTTCGATGACAAGAGTTGGCGCCCACTGTACGGCCAGCGCACGGTGGGCCAGATGATCAAGAGTCGTCGTGGCAACTCTACATCGACAACAAGAGTTGGGGCCCCGAGGCAGGCTCAATCGAGTATGGGTACCGGGTCCCCTTTGGCGGAATTCACGTCCTCATCGGCAAGATAGGTGAGTCGGAAGCTGCCGGACATCTGCACCGACATCGTCGAGTTGGCTCGGCGCGCATGACCCGTCAAGGCTAAAGCCACCCCAAAGCATGTATTTGTCGGTTTCGTTCATGGAGCGGAACTAGAAGAAGGATCTGAATCTGGTGGTGAGACGATTATTTACTCAGGCGACAAGTCTTCCGCTAGTGAGACCAACTCCATTTACCAGGTTCAGGATGGGGGGCTTGGGGCTGTTCCGATGACGACAGTATTCTGGACCCCTACGAGCCGCCACACCAGGTCATAGTCTTCATGGCTAGTACAGAGCCAGCGCAGGGTTCTACGACTGCAGCGGCAATGATCTCTAGGTCAGCAGCAGCGACGGCTTCCAGGGTCGGACCTGTGCGCCCGCCGGCTCAAGTTTTGTCTGATCTATTGGATGCTCTAACAATGTTGTTAACGGTGGAGGTTAACCTGGCAAATCAAGCTCAACATAACACGGAGGTTACAAAATTGCATGATGAGATAGCACAAGCCAAGGAGGAGTTAAATGCAGAAAACACCCGGATGGCAACGAAGCGAGCCGCCTTGCAAAGGTAAGCGGAATGGCTTCAGGCGAAGAGCTTACGCTTAAGCTTGGACATGGATGCATCGAACACTGTTTTCGATAGAAGGCATGTAAGCTGGCTGCCCCCGACTTACGGTGTCAGGAATCTTTTCAACACGCCTGGGGCAGAACCCAGTAACCCTCCCGGGGTGAATCGGACCGCTGAGGCGCCAGCAGCCGGAGAACCGGTTCAGCCACGTTTGAACGTGACCCCTCTGAGGGAGTCCTAGATTAGGGGGTATCCGGACAGCCGGACTATATACATCGTCCGGACTATTGAAGCGTGAAGATACAAGACTCAAGACTCCGTCCCGTGTCCGGATGGGACTCTCCTTTGCATGGAAGACAAGCTTGGCGATCCGGATATTGTGTTTCCTTCCTTGTAACCGACTCCATGTAAATCCTAGCCCTCTCCGGTGTCTATATAAACCGGAGAGGTTGGTCCTTAGAAGGCCGATCACAATTACAATCATAATCATCATAGGCTAGCTTCTAGGGTTTAGCCTCTACGATCTCGTGGTAGATCTACTCTTGTACTACTCATATCTTCAATATTAATCAAGCAGGAAGTAGGGTTTTACCTCCATCGAGAGGGCCCAAACCTGGGTAAACATTGTGTCCCTTACTTCCTGTTACTATCAGCCTAAGACGCACAGATCGGGACACCCTACCCGAGATCCGCCGGTTTTGACACCGACATTGGTGCTTTCATTGAGAGTTCCTCTGTGTCGTCGCTGCAAGGCTTGATGGCGCCCTCAATCATCAACAACACGGTCCAGGGTGAGACCTTTCTCCCTGGATAGATCTTCGTGTTCGGCGGCTTCGCACTGCGGGCAAATTCGCTTGGCCATCTGGAGCAGATCGACTGCTACGCCCCTGGCCAGCAGGTCAGGTTCGGAAACTTGAATTACACGACCGACATTCGTGGAGACTTAATCTTCGACGGATTCGGACCTGTGCCAAGAGTACCGGACAGCCACGACGAGCACGGCTTAGACTTGCTGTCGGATGGCTGCATTGCCTAAGGATGGATGGATGGACCCCGCCTCACAGGCCGCACACTCATCGGCGGTGGAGCCGAACACAGGCCTCACCTCTGTGGAAGCATGTGACTCCGGACCCCCGGACTCGTATCTGGTTGTTGGTTCTATTCTGCGACTCTCGAGCCAGCCAAGCCAGGTAGGGCTCCGGTGATGGACTTCACCACCATGGACATCTTCCAGCACTCGCCCTTTGGCAACATGCTTAACTCATTAAAGTCTCTCTCTTTGTTAGGAGGCTCTTGGCCGAACTATGTCCGGCTTGAGTGGGAAGCAGGCGACAAAGGAATTTGCCGCCCACCCACCACCCACTTCATTGCCATGATCGATGATCTAACCGACGTGCTGGACTTCGACTCCGAAGACATCGATAGTATGGACGACGATGCGGGAGAAGTACAGGAACCGCCGCTCACAGGGCGGTGGACAGCCACCTCCTCATACGTTATATATATGGTGGACACTCCGAAAGAAACCAATCGCGATGAGGCAACGGAGGATAACCCTTCAGGGAGAAAAACAAAGCATGGGCGTCGTCGACGCCGCTCCAAGCCCCGCCACAGCAATACCGGCCCAGGAGACGAAAACAATCCGGACGGTGCCGAAGAGGAATACAACCCTGATCAGCCCGCCTTTGAGCAGGACGAACAGGATGATGAGCAGGTCAGCCCAGACAAACAGGCGACCGACGGATATCCGGAGGAGGACAACTACATGCCCCCTCCAAAGACGAGATTAGCCTCGGCGACGATGAGTTCGGCGTGCCTGAGGATCCCGTGGAGCAGGAGTGCTTCAAGCGAGGACTTGTGGCCACTGCGAGGAGCCCGAAAAAGAAGCAGCAGGAACTCCAGGCTGATCAAGACCTGCTCACAGATAGATGGACTGAAGTCCTAGCAGCCGAGGAATACGGACTCGAGCGCCAAACAGCTGACCAGCCACCCCGTGGCCGGGATAAAACGGGATATCAGCCTGAATACTAGCCCGCACCCCCACGCCAATACACTACGGCTCGGGGCAATAGGCAAGACCTGCAAGATATACGGGAAAACAAAGAATGATAGCCAAGATCGATCTACGGATCGAGGGGCCGCACCCCAGCACACGACGATGACCGTCACACCGGATACATTATCAACAAGTCCGGTCGGGCCGAACACAGCAACCCAGACCAATTCGAACTGCGTAGCCACATAGCCCGGCACAGAGGCGCCGCACACCGCCTCTGCTTCACTGACGAAGTGATGGATCATGAATTCCCAGAATGGTTCAAACCCGTAAACATTGAATCATACGATGGCACAACAGACCCCACAGTATGGATCAAAGATTTCCTTCTCCACATTCACATGGCCCGCGGAGACGATCTACACGCCATCAAGTATCTTCCCCTTAAGCTCAAAGGACCAGCCCGACATTGCTAAACAGCCTGCCAGCAAATTCCAGTGGCAGTTGGGAAAACCTAGAAGACACATTCCTCGACAACTTCCAGGGCACATATGTGCGACCACCGGACGCCGATGACTTGAGCCACATTACTCAACAACCCGAGGAGTCAGCCAGGAAATTCTGGACTCGGTTCCCAACTAAAAAGAACCAAATAGTCGACTGTCCAGACACCGAAGCCCTGGCAGCTTTTAAGCATAATATCTGTGATGAGTGGCTCGCTCGACACCTCGGCCAGGAAAAACCCAAGTCCATGCCAGCTCTCACAACACTAATGACCTGCTTCTGTGCGGGCGAGGACAGCTGGTTGGCTCGCAGCAGCACCACGCCACATTCCGGCACTTCGGATGTCCGCGACAATAACGGCAAGCCACGACACAACAGACATAAGTGACGGAACAACGGCGACAACACTGAAGACACGGCAGTAAACGCCGAATTCAGCGGATCCAAGTCCGGTCAGCGGAAGAAGCCGTTCAAAAGAAACAATCAGGGACCATACAGTCTGGACCGTATACTGGTGCGCTCGTGCCAAATTCATGGCACCCCAGACAAGCCAGCCAACCACACCAACAGAGACTGCTGGGTGTTCAAACAGGCCGGCAAAATAAATGCTGAAAACAAGGACAAGGGGCTGCACAACGACGATGACGAGGAGCCCCGGCGTCCGAACATGGGGGGACAGAAGAAATTTCCCCCCAGGTGAAAACGGTCAACATGATCTATGCCACTCATATCCCCAAGCGGGAACGGAAGCGAGCACTACGTGACATCTATGCGATGGAGCCAGTCGCCCCCAAATTCAACCCATGGTCAGCTTGCCCGATCACCTTTGATCGTAGGGATCATCCTACTAGCATCCGTCACGGCGGCTCAGCCGCATTGGTCTTAGACCCAATCATCGACGGATTCCACCTCACGCGAGTCCTTATGGACGGCGGCAGCAGCCTGAACCTGCTTTATCAGGACACAGTGCGCAAAATGGGCATCGACCCTTCAAGGATCAAGCCCACAAAAACCACCTTTAAAGGTGTAATTCCTGGAGTAGAGGCCCGCTGTACGGGCTCTATAACATTGGAAGTGTTCTTCGGACCTCCGAACAACTTCCGAAGCAAAGAGTTAATCTTCGATATCGTCCCTTTCCGTAGTGGTTACCACGCACTGCTCGGACGAACCGCATTCGCTAGATTCAATGCGATACCACACTATGCATACCTCAAGCTCAAGATGCCAGGCCTGCGCGGGGTCATAACAGTCAACGGAAACATGGACCGCTCTCTCCGTACGGAAGAGCATACTGCAGCCCTCGTGGCAGAAGTACAATGCGGCCTCCTCCGGCAAACCACCAATTCGGCGACGACAACCTCAAGCACAGTCAAGCGAGTCCGGAGCACCCCGCAACAGGATCACCAGGCACGCCAAGAGCGCGACTAGCAGTCCGGCCTCCGCTCAAACCCCATCAAAGCAACATTCGTGCCACGCGTACACAATTACGCACTCCAAATACCATAGGCACAGGCGGAGGCGCAGCAGTGACTCAGTCAACAATGCGGTATCACCGCAGCATACTTTCATAACCCCCCCCCCCCCTTTCCTTTTTTTATTTCTTTCGGGACACTGCCTTAGGGCAGCCTCTTCAGAAGAGCCGGATTGTCGGACCTATACAGAGGAGAAAACCAAGGAGGCAACAGGCTTTGCACACAGAAGGAAATACCCAGGTGGAATCTATTTACGATCGTTATACTTGTTTTATCTATCTGTACGCGGCCTGCTCCTGGATAGGACATGTCAAATAGTCCTATTTATCTCCGCTTAATGCATTCATTGTAAACATATGCTTAAACGTATTATTCATCAATGGGAGATCACATATAGTGTCAGCTTATTATTCTTATTTGAGCATTTTCTCTTACAAATTTTTATTTGATATTGCATCCGTACACCTTGGTACGGTCAGTTTGCCAGGGGCTTCTCATGACGCCCCGTAATACGACAAGTAAAGTCCGAACACTTTCAACAGTGCGGAACCCCGAAATTATAGCACTATATGCATCAGCTCCGAATCATGTCTTGGGTCAATAGTTGGGTTAGCCCGACTCCCTTATTTTGGTACCTTAAGTTCCATTATATCGGCTAAGGTAGCGCAGGGATAACTACTACGATTGTGTCCCGGTTCTTTCGGACGAGCGCCTCAGTAGAGAAAGCCGAAAACTGACCGGCATGATGCGGCAAGAGCTGGTCGCTGTTTGAGAGGTCTTAAAATCCTTAAAGATTTTTCTGCTTTAGGCGAGGAATCGGCTTCGTCCGATTTAGGCGTATATAGCGCCCCAATTCGGCCTTCCGAATTCTAGGGGCTTCGCCGAAATTTAAAATTATATACTTCTATGGCTAAGTGAAAGTTATAAAGCCGCATAGTCCGATTGCCTTGTTCGCTGCGCCGGATACCTCCTTAAGGGACCAAACATTTGGATAAAGAGTATCCGGGTTTTTCCAGGAACACCCCGGTACTAGTTGCGTGGGGGCGGAAGCCGACGACTGGCCTACTTTCAGTATTCTATAAACAGCCGCACAAAAGGTAATATTTTAAATCAAATAGTGCCACATAGCACAAGTAACTTCGTCTTTAAATTACCACAGCCGCAGAGGTACATTTAGTCAAAGATCTTGTCATTGGTACATTCATCGTCCATGAGACGAGCGCCCTTCATAGCGCCATCATAGTACTTCTCAGGATGGCGATGCGCCTTGCCCTCCGGCGGACCGTCCTTCACCAGCTTCTCCGCATCCAGCTTGCCCCAATGCACCTTCCCGCGGGCAAAGGCCCGGCGGGCACCCTCAATGCAAACGGATCGCTTGATTACTTCGAGCCGTGGACAGGCATTCACCATCCGCTTGATCAGGCCGAAGTAGCTAGTGGGCAGGGGCTCACTAGGCCACATCCGGACTATGAAATCTTTCATAACCGATAACAGTCGACTGAAAATAAATAGGTCAGTCGATTTTTTAATGAACCGTCCGATCTATAAGGAACGGGCAGATGGCCTTCGTCTACCTCCCGCCAGTCATTGTTGACGATCTTTCATGAACCGCCAGTGACCACCGGCCCAGACCCGTGCCTCCGCCGCCCCGCCCTCCCATCGACCTCACACCACCGCCGTGCTTGGCAGCGCCCCCAAGCCATCCCTTTAATCTCGGCCGACCTCCAGATCGGGCGCCAGTAGCTCTAGGCCGCAGACGCCCCTAAGATAAACACCAAGGCGCTGCTTCCCCGGCGTAATAGTCGTACTAGCACCTGTTACATTGGGGAATGCTTCCGTTAATTGGGAATCAACTAGCCAAAAATTGAAATTCAGGGGGGCGATGGACCTCTAGCTAAGGTGAAATAGTATATGAGGAGAAACCTTGTGCATCGCGAGTTACTAGGAACATCTAGTATCAAGAAGAAGCGGTCAACTAGTTTCTTCTGTGGGATGAATACCATGCAAGCAGAGACGTAAGATTTGCACGAATAAGGGAAGAGGAGTACCTTCTTCGGTTGCCGGTGTGGTCACCTCCAAATGTCGCGCCGATCTTCTTGTTTTTACCGGGGAAACCGATGTTCTGGAGGGTGCAGGCTTGGACGAACCCATGGCCAGATTGCTGACTGTGTTGCCGTGGCTGTATGTCGGTGGAGGGGAAGCAGATCCGAGGCGGCGAAGGACGGCGTAGCAGGAACAGCTCCGGTGCGGTGGAGGGTGGCGAAGTTGGAGCGGCAGCGGTGAGGCACAGGACGGCGTGGTTGAACTGGCTCGGGTACGGACGGCTCGGCCTCGGCTTCAACTACTAGCCGTGGAGGGCGTTGCGGTTGAGGTTACGGTGGACGACGACGTCGGGGTATCGGCTCCGGCGTGATGGAGGAGGGCGGCGGTTGATGGGTGGGATGGGGTGGCGGACGGAGGACACCGAGGTTTCGCGACTGGTGAGAGGTAGTTTTGGCGCCCATGGAGTACGAATGGGGAATCGGACGGGTGGGGGGAACCATGTTTCGGTCTGGGACGCGCTTGTTTTTGGCTTTTTTGAACAGAAGATGGGACGCGCTTGTTTGAAATTTGGGGAAAGTACAAACTTTGCCCCCTCTTAAATTTTGGACCTACTGCGGGTCGGGGGTAGGATGGTAATCCCAGGTGTCCCAAATAGTGGGCGGGAGCGATTTCGGCCGCGCACATGTGTGCTTAGGCGGCCATTGTGTATGAATGTTTTTCGGAGGTGGTTGCGTGGCGTCTAGATGAAGCTACAAACCTACCCCGATTTAGACCTTTGGACGTCGGGCCGGTAGGTTTCACAGGTCGGAGTTATTAGAAAAGTAATTTCCTTGTACTACCAAACATTGGTCTCACGCGGTTTCGGGCGAGTAGAGGCTCTTTTGGCGCTTCGTTAGAAATTTTGAAACACAAGCATTCACGTTTAGAGTACTCTTGAACTATGAGGATTGACCTAAATAGACAACGTTATATTTGACCTTGTATGTTTGAAAACCTCATTAAATTATCCGCTTCCTTTTGAATTTTGACACTTGAAAATCCTATAACTACGATTATTTTGGAATGGAGGAGCTAAATTTGAATCTATTTTATACACGACTACATATGCTATTATGTACAAAATCAAAGCAAAGATTGGTACCCCCATAGTTTAGGTATGGTTTACAAATGCCATGATATCAAATTCAAATAATTGAATGGACTTCATGTTGAATTCGATTTTTTTAAACCACCTTAGGTTGAATTCATATGTATACTAGTTCATAGGTAGCTATTTATAAATGCGAATTGTGTAACTTTCGTATGTATAATGTGCTTTACACACACAACATGAACTATACTCACATTTATATTCGATTGCTAAAGCGATGCATTGTCTAGAGTTCAAAATACTAACTATGTGGATCAATTGTGTCGAATAATAACATAGACATGCTCAAATTCGATAGAATCTAGATGTTTGATGGATCAATGATCGCTCCTTACACGAATTGCAAATATCATGATCCCATCCTAATATTTGGATACAATTTATATCTTTAATCGATGTGTAGAGCAGTCTTTTACGTGTAGTTTCACTCTCCATCGGTGGTCTCTCACACATGCTCACACTCTCTCTCCCGAGGTGTCTTTCTCGCACACATTCTCTAGATATAACCCTCCCTCCCTCTCGTAACCATTTACAACTGTTTTCACTAACCTTTATCACAAGCACCTTTCCTCTCGCAAACATACACACGCACAATCCTCATCGACCCTTCTATATACATGGACCTGCCTACGTGTCTCATGTACGCACATTATCTTTACGCCTATCTCTCACGCATTATCTCACACCTCTCTTCCTAATCGACGAGTATGATTCTAGCAGAGCATTCTGTAGGATGCCCCTTAAAGTTAGGTTGGATGAATAGTAATATCAGAGATAGAGGGGTTACCTTAGTCCGAGAACCTAGGGTTACAAATCCTAGTCGGCTTTGTCAGTGGACACAGAGTCCTTCACAATTCTGCTATCTTTGTCTTGTACGACTAGTCATCCATGGGTCTTCCTAAATGTGTCATGGGCCAACCAATGTGGCGCAGGATGGAACCGAACAAAGGGCCTCACCTCGACCCACCGGACCTCACGTGGTGACACACCCTCTGCCCCCACATCTCATTATCTTCTCACACCCACACATACCAACACAAACACCACACACACAGAAAAGTTCTCCTGGTGCCTCTATTCCCTCCCCCCTTGCATATACACACTCAAGGGAACGAAATCTCTTGTCGTGATGTCATATTCGTCTCTCTCTCTAGACCACCCTCATTTCTCATGCTATCTCTCCCCCCCGGTCGGCCCCTCTATCCATGCCTCTCTCGAATACGTAACACACACATACCTCTCTAGGCCCCGCCAAATGCATCAACTACACATTCACACATGTTACATCACGTACCCCATTGATCTAAAAATCCATCTCTTCACGTTTATTTCGCATACAACATTCCTTTTGAATAAAGTGTGGCCAAAAAATTATTTTAGAGTTTCTATATATATACAACATTACAAAGTTATATGGAGGAGTACGAACGCTAATTTGCATTGCATTGTGCCCACAATGATATTTATTCCACACTGTGAATTTGTATATTTTTATACAATATACAAAGTTAGTCATAATAAAGATAAAGGAAGAGCATCTCTCTCTCTCCATCGCATACCCCCCTGTACGCCCCTTTCATGTATGCACACAAAACTATCTCCATGTCCTCTAAAAGTAAGCCCCCAGAAAATTCACGCGTGTTTCATCTTTCTCTCGCGATATATGCAATGACGATCATTGTATTTGAAGTGAAAGCACGATACATACATTGGACTTCATAATCCACTCATTACGGTCACCGTTTACGTTTTGTGGTTATTATACAGTCACGCGCTCACCGTACAACTTTGTATTTGCTCATGACATGACTAGTTGACTAGTTGAACGCTCCACGTGGCACCTGATCTAGTGTTGCATCACATTATCTCACTAACATCGTGCCCACCTGTCGACTTGTATCTACTCTACATCTACACTATTATAAAATACATAAAATAGACTCTTATAAAAAACATAGTTGGTGATGATGGTGTGCCTGCCATCCTGCAATATAGGCCGTCCGATTTATATCTGACGGATAGGAAAGAAACTATGGCAGTTTTGCAAAAAGTTACCCACACACCTCTCCACATTTGCAAATAAGGCCTTCCCTCGTTCATCCTTTTCTCTCACAAGATAAACAAGTCATACAAATGCATCTTGATGTTACGTGCAACGCACGGGCATCTTGCTAGTAAGAATGAAAACAAACGACAAAAAAATATTTTGACGGTGGTGTGAAGTCATGACCGCGGGCACAGCGGACAAGGTGGCCTTGTATTGGTATGCTGAGCCGTCTGTTTTAACACACAGGAGCTGGTGTCATGATTATACACACATGCACGCATGCACACGAACTCCATCCACGCAACACTCACACAAACACATGCACCCACGCACGCACGCAACACTCACACGTACACACGCAGCCACGCACGCACGCAACACTCACACGCACACACGCACGCATGCATGCACACACCAGTACACCACACGACCAACACACACTCTCACGCTCAAGTGCTCAACCTACACGTGCATGCGCACACATCAGGCCCTGACAGACACATACACAACCAGGTGATTCCCGCGCACGGGTTGGAGCCTTGTCGCACCTGCGTAAATTTGTGTTTATTTGACCTTTTCCCCATGCGAACTGACAGGTGGGATGCACAAGGAACATGGTCAATTTGACTAGTCAACATGACGCCACGCAGACTATTTGGCCGGTCAACAGAGTGCAATCCAATGCTGAACTGTGAGCAAGTGACTGGATAATCACCGCAAAACGTATATAGTGACCGTAATAAGCTTATTCTGAAGTTTGGTGACCGTACTACGCTTTTCTCTCTGTAGGCCCTCCAAAACTACATCTCTACACGTTCTCGCATGTTACATCTAACAACTATGCAATACAGTACTACTACTATGCTCTAACACAATAAATCATATGTGTTTTTAGTTTTACTAGATATCATATTGTTACTTATAATTATTCAGTTTGCATACATTAAAATTGCCTTTGAAATGTATGGCCAGTATCATCTACCGCGCGGGAAAAATCCCGCCCTTTCCTGTTTAATCGGGTTTGTATCGATGGATCATGCGAAACAGAAAAACTATAGTACTATACAGTACAAGTGACAGTTCACTGGGCCGTCGTGTCGTCTACTCCTCCGTCGTAAGAGTGGAGCGCTCGCTTTCATAAATCTTCTAGTCCCTTTCGCCGACATCTGGTACATCAAGCTACCGGGTTCACGTGCCATACCGGAATACAGTGCCGAGCAGCCGGGGTGAAGCACCCCAGTCATGGCGCCGGTGTAGTAATGAGCAATGAGGCGTCAAATCACAAAGTTGCACCTTTCCCGCAGTTAAGTTGGAGAGACGAAGTGATAATGCTAAAAAAGAAGTTGGAGGGACGAAGCAACCATCATTTCACTCGTTGCTGAATCCGCTTCTCCCTCATCTTCTTCAACTTAACCACGTGTTGCTTCTGCCGTTGTTCTGCCTCATGTGGGACGCGGATCAGCTTGGTCGCTTCTCCCTCATCTTCTCTAACTTAACCATGTGTTGCTTCTGCCGTTGTTCTGCATCATGTGGGACGCGGATCAGCTTGGTAAAGCACTGACACCTGGGACCGCATGTTAGCAAACCGCCAGGACAACGTCCTCCGAAAAAAAGAAACCTCCCCCGCCATCTGCGCGGCAAAATCACCTCCTTTTTACTAATCTTTGATTCTATAATTTTTAGATCAATATAAATGAGATTTGTATAGATAGCACACAGGAGCAAAACCAAGTGGTACAGTTAAGGGCATCCACAATGTGTAGCCAAATGTGAAAATAGCTTTTGGCATCGTGGGAACCATTGTGGACGGCGTTGCCAAAGCCAAAAAGATGGAAACGAAGCTCCCTGATTGATTGATTGAAGGAATAGAAAAATGCAATGTCTCTCCTTTTTCTCCCATGCTTGGACGCATGTGGGAGTAGTATAATATAGAGCACAGAGTCTACTCCCCTGTCCATTCTATCATAAATCACAAAGCAGTGAGGCGTCAAATCACAAAGCACGGACGAAGCAACTATCAACACTCTTTGCTGACTCCGCTTCTCCATCGTCTTCTTCGAGAAACCATCTCACCACACTAGTACTCCCAGTAGTAGTAGTACTAGTAAAGGACTTCCTGGATGCAAATAAGGCGGTTGTCTTGGCTTGCAGGCGGCACTTGCAAATGACTTACTGTGGTCTCCCTCAATGGTGTTCTCCGTCGAACGCACTTCGCCAAACCACAAAAAAAATCGTCGACGTCACCGCAATGGGCAAGGAATTCAAATATAGTTACTACCTCCATTTTTTTGTACACAAGGCCAGTATATCAAAATTATAATTTGCAAAGGGCCACTAACACTAATCGAGGCAAAATTGATGGGGTTAGCAACCAAAGACATTAATATCCCCTGCATGCATGCGGAAGTGAGAAGGTTCGTTTGCATGGCGCTGCATTAATCAAGCAATGAGGAGTGAGATGGTTAGCTCTTTGGTCTTTCGAGAAAAAAATACGCATTAATTGACACGTGAAACGAGGATTTGTATCGAAGGAAAACCCCGCCTTTCTTTTTTAACACTAGTACTCCTAGTACGTACTACCTCCGTCGTGGTTTATAGGTCCCTTTTATAGTTTGTGCCAAATTTTGACTAAAGATTTAACCAACAAAATGTTAATGCATGTCAAGAAAAATTATCTCATTGGATTCGTATTTGAACATAGTTTTGAAAAATATAATGTTTGGTGACATGCGTGAACATTTTCTTAGTTTAATCTATGGTCAAAATTTGGCACGAAATACAATGGGGACTAATAAACCCGGACAGAGGTAGTACGTACTTATCCTGTTTGGGTCTAGGCCTTGCATTGCCAAACTTCACCACACATTTTTGCCAAGCTTGCCTAAAGTTTTCAAAATGAGAAGGAGGTACACTTGCGCACGGCTGTCGCGGTCGCACCGCACCCTCAGGCCTTGTACAATGAGAGGTGCTTAGGAGAGGTGCTTAGAGAAATAAACCAGGCTTTCCTTAAGCACCGGTGCTTATTTGTATAGGGTAGATGCTTAACTAAGCGTCTCTCCTGTAGAAATAGGCACCGGTGCTTTAGAAAAACCCGGTTTATTTTTCTAAGCACCTCTCTAAGGACCTCCCATTGTATAAGGCCTCACACGGTCACTCCTGCACGCCGCGGTCGCACCGCACCCTCACACTTCGCTCCTGCACGCCGCAAACCCAACCAAGGGAACGCACCCTCACTGACACGTGTTGTTGCATGTGAACAAACCAAACTCAGCCATCCTATCGCTGACACATAATTTTCGTTCATAGAGTATGTTTATCCAACCGGAGTATCCGTACGGCCCGTGCAGTGGTTTGTTGGGGAAGAAGAAGAGGTGAGGAAGAAGGAAAGAAGGGTTAGGAGACGTAGGATATTCATCCAACCGCCTGAAATGGTAGACTCAGGCGACTTGCATAACAAATAGTATGTTTTACACAACAAAAGATCCATAATAATAAAAACAACAACATAAAGAAAAACTATCACTGCTCGCGGAAAGAGACGGCCTCGTCGTCTTTGGCTGCCGGCACGAACCAGCCGTCGCTACCGACGTGTGTCTCCGCACCGTGGTTGTCCTCGGCCTCCAGCTACTCGTTCAAGCGGAGTGTGCGGGCGCTCTGCACGGACGAGAGCATAGCCCGGTTCAAGTCGAGGACGTCGGGTTCCGCCTGCAGGAGGGCCTCGATGGCAGCGGCATCCACGCGCTCCGCGTCGAGTCGAGCCTCCGCCGCCCGGTTCAAGTCCAGAACTTCCGGTTCCGCCTGCAGGAGGGCGTCGATGAGAGCGGCATCTGCGCGCTCCGCGTCGAGTTGAGCCTCTGCCGCCCGGCTCAAGTCCAGGACTTCCGGTTCCGCCCGCAGGAGGGCGTCGATGAGAGCGGCATCCGCGCCCTCTGCGTCAAGTCGAGCCTCTGTCGCCCGGTTCATGTCCAGGACGTCCGGTTCCGCCTGCAGGAGGGCCTCGATGGCAGCGGCATCCGCGCGCTCCGCCTCAAGTTGAGCCTCCGCCGCCCGGTTCACATCCACGACATCCGGTTCCGCCTGCAGGACAGCCTCGATGGCAGCGGCATGCGCGCGCTCCGCGTCAAGTTGAGCCTCTGCCTCCCGGTCCTCCTTTAGTATCGCCATGTTGAACCGCTGGTCCGCCTGCACCATGGGGGACTCGGACGCCGGCACGAAGTCGACGTCCATCGTCTCATACCCATCGAGGGCCTTCTGCGCCGCGACCTCCGCAGTGAACATTGGATCGGCTTCCTCCTCCTCGTAGCTTGGCTCCAGAGAACTCGGGGATTGGCCCGCCGCAAAGTGAGCTTGGGAACGGAGGTCTGTGGCCCCGACTGCCGACCGCGATTTCTGCGCGGCGCTCCGGCGTCAGCATCTTGTAGTAAGTGATCTTGCGGCGCACCATGGCTTTCCGGCGAACTAGGGGATGCTTGATGTGGGCTAGGGGATCGAAAGGTGGGGGAATGGGCTGGAGATTTGGTGTGGTTTTAGGGTAGTGGCTGGCGTAGGCCGAGCAGCGAAGGTTCTGGTGTGAATAGTGGTTTCGGTGACGACCGGTCAATCGGTTTTGACTGTACATCGCTCTTGTCGCGTTCGCGTTGCAGCCCAGCACGCTGGACCCTCCACGTTGCTCACCGAATGGAACGCGCTTCGTCTTGCGTTTTCGCTCGCTTGTGGGACCGCAGTTGAGAGCAAACCGACATCCCTCCCCCTCCCCCGCCTGCGTCATTTATTATACCACCACTCCCTCCGTTTTATGCGGAGTAAATAAAAACAGAGGGAGTATACTACGGATGAGGATCCCCTGACGTGGCTGAACCCATTGAGTAACTGACATGCGGGGCCTAGCAAGCATGGGGTCCGTCAGTAAGTGACCGAAAGGGAGGGTAAGGCAGGGATACCTACGTCAGAGGATCCACTTCCACTATACTACTTTGACCAAATGTTAGAGTAATAATATATGACGTGCAACTTACACAAATGTTAGAGTAATAATATATGACATGCAACTTACACAAAGCGTACAGGGTCTAATGCGTTTTTCGAGGCTAACTTTGACCAAATGTTAGAGTAATAATATATGACATGCAACTTACACAAAGCATATGGTCAATTTCGTATGTGAAAGGAGTTTCCAGTGATATAATTTTCACATTATACATCTCATGTACTCCCTCCGTCTAGGTGTGTAAGTCATCTTACGAAAACCAAATAACCCCAACACACGTAGGCGCGGTGCATTAACTTCTACCTCGTTTCTTGTTTCTTGACATATGAACCAATAAGAGATGAGGGTGTGCATGCTTTTAATGACCTAAGACTATCAAACATGACATGCAGTGGTTAGTTCATTGCATGCAATACTATTAATTAGCAAATAAACATTAATGTCTCTTGTTTTCCCCTCTTCCTTGGTCACGGTGCATAGCCTAAGATGACTTACTCACCTATGTGACAGGAGTACTATTAATCTTGTCAATAGTCAAATTGGAAACCATCTCAAGTACAAATCTAGGAGTACGTACGAATCTAACAATATTGATTGGGCGTTGTTGAATGTTGATACCTTTTTTTATCATAGTAGAGATACTTTGACTACACATAAAACTTATATGTAAGGTAGAAAGGATAGGAGGGAGTATATTGTACGTTCAAAAACGAAACGAACATTGAATACCCTTTATATATGATTTGCGGATGCTATGATCACCAGTTCAAAATTTTGAATCCGCCTTAGGTATCACGTGCCCCCACTCGTTCCCTCTCGATTTCATCTCAGGGTCCGGAGATCTATTGAAAGAGGACTAGGGTGGGTACATGCGAATGATACTCGGCGGAATGTTCAAATGAGGCATGCGGGAGGATGGACTCGACTGGAGGGCGACATGATCGATGGAGAAGAGGGTTGGAGAGGAATGAGAAATAAGCAAACGCCACATGATTACACTTGAGCGGCTCAAATAAACAATAATTTGTCTCGCTTGGCCTACATAGTGAAAGGCCTAATGCGCAACGCGAAGCACTGACGCTCGAATATGGCCGGGAAAACAGGGAAACCGACATGTGGGGCACACCCATCGGGACGACGTAGCGCAGACTAGTCTAATGGAGGAGCTGGCCCACGACCTCCTCGCCACCGACAACCGTTCATGTGGGTCTTTGGGGCCAACAACAGGGCGCAGCTCCAGCACCGCCTCTGGACACGGCGACCGCGGTGAGCGACACGCTCATATCGTCGATAGACACAGTCGGTTTCAGTGTGCTGAGGGTGGCGTTTGTGCTGTGGCACGACCAACGGTATGTTTGGTTTGTGCCCAAGGTTGCCCCATCAAAGCATTGGGTAGCCAAAATTTTGGTTGAGGTATTGGTTGCCCGTGATTTGGACGACATTGGCAAGAAAAATGAACTAGAGTTGGCTAGAGTTCATTGGCATGCCAAAGAAATGGCAACCATCCAAACAAAGACCAATCTTTGGGTCATGACCAGAATTTTGGTAAGGTGCACTTTGGCCACAATCCAAACACACCCCAACACCCGGCTCGTCAAGGATGCACGGGGCACCGCGACGCGTCCACGGAGTGGTGTAGCGCGGCCAACTGCATCCTCTGGACCTGAGACCATGCCGGGTCGTCTTGCTTTTTCAATGACATGCGGGGATCGCATTTGAGCAAAGGGCATCTCCAACGTTGCCACGACCGCAGCTGACTACCCTGGCACACCAAAGCCCTCGTCCCTCGCGCCATCGTGCGGTGCGTTCCCAGCCCGCGCCAGCTGCCTGCATTCATGCCGTCTATTCGTATGTCGTTGTTAAGAGGCTCGGTGCCCGAGGAACCAACTCCGGCGACTTAATGAAGCACCCGAACGCTTGGCCTCACCGGAATGTGCTACTTAAAGCGGCAACGCCCAGCTAACTTCCACACCATAGCGCATCGTCCTCCTACCTGACACCACATCCGCCATGACCGCAAGTGCGAACGCTCTGCGGGAGAGCTTGTCTTCGGGGATGAAGCTCGAGGTAGCCGGACGCGGACGCGACCGCACAAGCGGTGGCCACGCTGGCGGCCGACGACGGGAGCACCGTCATCCACGCGTCCTACTTGCCGCCGTCCAACGTCCGGCACCGCCGAGGTCGAGGACTCCTCCGAGGATGAGTAGGGCATGGGAGGCGGCAGGGCATGGTGTGCCAACTGGCCGGTCTGTATCCCGTGTTCTACTCTTCCTCGCCGGAGACCGCACCTTCACTTCACGGGTCTTGAACCCCGCCCCCGTACATAGAGATCGCAGATGGAGGACGTCGGTCACCGCCATAGAATAGGTTTAGGGTCGGGTTTCTTTTATTTTTCTGTTTTATAAAAGTTCAAAACGTAATGAAAGTCTGCCGTGTTTGCATTAATCTCGGCCGGTGTATATGAACTTTCACAATAATATACATATTGTAGGAGTACTAGTGCACGTAAGATCAAGATCTTGTGGGAGAAAAGGATGAACGAGGGAAAGCCTTATCTGCAAATGTGGAGAGGAGTGCGGGTAAATTGTCATAGTTTCCTTCCTATCCGTTAGATATAGATCGGACGGCCTATATTGCAGGATGACAGGCACACCATCATCACCAACTCTGCTTTTTATTGAACTGAGACAAATCTAAAAAACCCAACTAAGCCAACCTCCCAGCATATCGCGCGGGAAAAGACCCAGCCGCGCCGTTTTATTAGTCGGGATTACCGGACTACTAGTAGTAGTATCGATGGATGGCGCGAAGCAACATTTTCTTTTGAGGGGGCGAAGCACCTAGTTTAAAAGGAAAAAAGGCGGTACACTCACAGCACTCCTCTCGCGGTCGCATTGCACCCCACACACGTTCGGTCCTGCACACGGCTCACACAAACGGAACGCGCTTCGGCTTGCCTCTTCACTGACACGTGGGACTGCACTTGGAGAAACCGACCATGCGCCAAACTCCCCCCGTCCACCGCGTGAAAATCCTCCCCCCCCCCCCCACACACACACAAAAATTCCCCCCAAATTCGATTCAACCGCCGTTCGGCCAAATATTCCCCAAACCCCCTCCCCCCGTCCCCCCTCCACTCCATTCGCTCCGCCAAAGCCACCCTCCCCGCCGCGCCGATACGTCAGCGCCGCGGTCATCGACGGGACGCACGGCGATCCTCTCGATCCCATAGTACGCTCTCATAGACTGCCGTCCTCTAGCCGCGCCGCCACCTCTGGCTACGTTCTTGTGGAGGCGCACGGCGGTCAGCGCCACCACCGCTGGCGACGTTCATGTGGAGATGCACGGCGGTCAGCTTCTCCCACGTTACGCGCATTCTAGACTGAGGCCCCGTTCATGTCGGTGTAGCGCTGAATGTTAGCTGATAGACGCTGTTAATCTCACTATTTGCCAAAGTAATTTACTGTCAATATGCTCTGCTTAAGAAGCTTCCTTGCCCTGTTCTGCACTCAATCTGCTTAGCTGAGATGGCATGCCAAGGCCGATTAGTTGCTAAAATATCCTGCCATATATTTATTGTGACGTAGATTGCCATGGTCTAGTAGCCAATCTGTTAGGTGAAATAGCTCTACACCGTTTTATACTCGATCTTTGTTGCTGCCATGGCCCTTCGATAGTTCGATGATCTGAAATAGCCTTCCATAATTTAGCACTCAAATCTGTTTGCTGAATTAGCTTTACATATATTTTGTTACTTAGATCTGCTCGTCCAAATATCTTGCCATAGCTTTAGACATCGACCTAGGTATTTTTTTTTCTGGACTTCATAAAAAAGCATATATGTTTTTCCTGTAATATCTAGTAGAAGAACTAATTTGTATGTCTAACAGATGGACAGGACTTGGATAACTTTTGCTCAAAGATTCTCTGCTGCATATGTCGAGGGGGTTAAAAACTTCATGAACTTTATCAGAGCTGAGTACGGTGGTCCGAAATCAGATGTGCTCTGCCCGTGTAGCAGTTGTATGAATTCAGTTACAAGACCCCACTCAACTATGCAAAATCATCTACACTTGTATGGGATGTCGGTCACATATACTAGGTGGGTTCATCATGGTGAAGCCGTGAACGTCAATTTTATTGACTACGTGGAAGCAGCAGATCACCATCTTGATCTGCCTGATGCTCAGGTGGAAGAGGAGGAGGAGGAGGTGGTGGTGGTGGAGCCAGTGAGTTTGACCAACATTGAAACAATGCTATGAAATGCTTGTGCATTCCGTGAACTTTCACCTGCAGAAGAAAAACGGTGGGCCCGCATGTTGGAACAATGCAACGTTGCTGTCACCCCAGGAAATAAGCTGTCAGTATTCTCAGCTATGGTCACCTTTCTTCAGGTGAAGACATCTGAGCGGATGACCAACAAATCATTCGATGCGATGTTGGCTGCTTTCCGCAAATCTTTCCCAGATGCATCTGAGCTGCCACACACCTACAGTAAAATGAAGAATTTCCTTCGTGCAGTTGGAATTGGATATGATATGATCCATGTTTGTAAGAATAATTGTGTTCTATTCCGGAAGGATTATACCAACTTAAGTGAATGCCCGAAATGCAAATCATCCAGATGGAAAGATGGTGATGCTGTGAAGAGGGTTCCTCATAATGTTCTGAGACATTTTCCAATTACACCAAGATTGCAGAGGTTGTTTCATGATGCTGAAACAAGAGAGGATGTACTGTGGCATTCTAGGAACCAGAAGTACAAAGATCAGAATGTAATGAGCCATCCATCTCATGATAGTGAGTGGAAAAGCTTCAATTATAAACACAAAGAGTTTGCTGCTGACCCGAGAAACATTAGACTCGGCTTAGCTTCAGATGGATTTAACCCATTTGGCCACCAGAGCGCCACATATAGCATGTGGCCAGTGCTTGTTATCCCTTACAACATGCCTCCAAATGTCTGCATCAAAGAATCAAACTACATGATGGCCTTGCTCATCCTAGGTCCAAAAAGTCCTGGAAAGGATTTTGATTTGTTCATGGACCCTCTTGTGGAGGAACTTCAACAGCTATGGAAGGGTGTTCTCACTCGAGACCTATATAGCAGCCCACCAACTGATTTCTTTCTGCGTGCTGTTGTAATTTGGTGCATCCATGATTATTCGGCTTTGGGCACTATGTTTGGGCGAATGACACATGGTAACAATGCATGTGTTCGCTGTGACAGGAATCCGATGTCATACGCAATACTTAGCAAGATCTATTACATTGGACACCACTGTTTCCTTGCCAAGGACAAGTCGCATCCTAGAAATTACCGAAGACATGTGTTCAATGCAAAGCATGAAAACTGTGACGCGCCAAAGAGGCTCACAGCCGATGCATTGCAAGTGGAATTAGAGAAGGTCAGGCATATTACACCAGGAAACCATCCTGGTAATGGTAGCGGGAAAAGGAAGTGTGGCATGGTAGAAGAGAGATTATTGTTTACCCGCAGGTCCACTTTGTGGGACTTGGAGTATTGGAAAGATTTGGATCTGCGGCATAATCTTGATGTGATGCACATCGAGAAAAATATATGTGACAGCATTATCGGCACACTTCTTAACATTGAAGGCAAGACGAAAGATACCTTAAAATCTAGGATTGATTCGACACACCTCGGTATCAGAAAGGATTTGCAGGTGCAAGATGAAGGTAAACCACGGGATATGGCACCAGCTGTGTACGTCTTGGACAAGGTAAAAAGAAAAGAATTCTGCGAGGTCCTGTCACGTGTGAGATTCCCACATGGATTTGCTTCCAACCATGAAAGGAGAGTCAGTGCATATGGAAAAAGGTACAAGGGTTGAAAACTCATGACTGCCACGTCCTACTTCAAAGGGTTTTACCTGTTATCCTTAGAGGATTGGGCCGCCCTGACTTATACAGAGCAGTTGCAGAGTTGGGACAATTCTTCAGGGAACTCTGCAGTAGAAATATCAGGATAGATGCTTTGGAGCGTCTTAGAGACAAGATACCAACTATCCTATGCGACCTTGAGAAGATATATCCTCCAGCCTTCTTTGATGTGATGGTGCATTTGGCTGTTCATCTACCTGATGAGGCACTACTTAGAGGTCCAGTACAGTATGGCTGGATGTACCCTATTGAAAGGCGGCTAGGCACTTTCAAGGGCTATGTTAGGAACAGAGCTAGACCCGAGGGTTCCATTGCAGAGGCCTACATTGCTACAGAAGCATTGACATTCTGCTCAAAATACATTGAAACAACTAATCAGCTTAGCAAAGAGGTGGGTGAAGACAATCCTGGGCTCAATGTTTTCGATTATTCTGTTCGAGTTACAGGGAAGAGTCGACAAGAGGACAAACCTAAAGATTTGGACAAAATGGTTTGGTATGTGTTGAATAACTGGCCTGAGATACTACCTTATATCAAGTAAGTGCAGTACTGCAGCTTATACATCGTAATCTACTAAACTTGCAGCACATTCTTATATGTTTAGATGTTTGACACGATCAGTATGCTGTGCAGCATGTGCAAAGAGGAGTTACTACCGCAAAATCCAAGAAACATTGACAAACTGGTTATGGCAGGATTTGCGAAATGGTTCAGGAACCATGTAAGCTTTTGAAGTGCACTGTCAGTTTTTTTTAATATATTGAGTACATAAGATGATCAGCTTGTCTATTTTCTAACCATAGGTTAAGAAGATGCGGGAGGATGGGCAGGCAGTTGATGATGCCCTTTACTCACTAGCAATTGGTCCTGATACTCGGGTAAGACATTATGAATCTTGCGTTGTTGGAGATGTGCGCTACAACACCCTTGCATGAGACGAAGGTAGGAAGACACAAAACAGTGCCATCATGAGCACGGATACGTATGGCAAAGAGATAAATGAAATGTATGCTAACATAACAGACATTG
Organism: Triticum timopheevii; assembly: GCA_963921465.1. Classification (NCBI taxonomy): domain Eukaryota; kingdom Viridiplantae; phylum Streptophyta; class Magnoliopsida; order Poales; family Poaceae; genus Triticum; species Triticum timopheevii. The sequence goes on along the minus strand of OY997270.1, from coordinate 283,212,733 downwards.
TTCAGTTGCAGTATATCTCCAGTTTCGAGGATCATCGATGTGTGTTTCTGTTGTGCTGTCGTTGGTATAACCTGTTTTCCAGGATCGCAAAACCCAGAGCTGATGATTATTTCAAATCCATCAATGTCAAGGCGGCGTACCAGACCAACGAGCCTTTTATTTTGGCAAATCAAGCAACACAGAAATTTTTCTTGGAAGACACATTTGCACGTAGCGATGACTGGAGAGTATTGCAAAGGTTTGACCAGAGGAATTCATTTAATGAAGTTGCACAACAAGATGATGCTTACACTGCTCCTGATGTACAAGATAACACAGATGTTCCTAATATCTTTGAGAACCATCACGTCAATGACGCCGGCGAAAAGATTGCCTGTCGTACTGTGGACATAAAAGAGTTGATCAAGAAGAATCCAATGTTCGAGGACGTTGAGGACGAAGAAGAAGATGACACCATGGGGAATTACGATTCAGACTAATACACATGGCAAAAATGTTGACGCTGCTGCTGCGGATGATGATTACATTGCTTTTGTCGTATTTGCTTGTCAGAAGACGTTTTTTTATCTACTATGTGAAATTGTGTTTGCTATGACAACTGAAACCTGATGAACATGTTGTTTAGTATTTTTCTGTGAGAACATCACTTGTTATGTATGCTGATTTGTGTTTGGTGATTGTATGACAACTAAAACATGATGACATTGTTGTTTAGTTGTACTCATATTTGGCTGTGAAACTTGAATTTGATGACACAGTTTGCTGTTGGACTGCAATTTGCTCGACATCTTCGAATGAGAACAAAGCTGACCCGACAGGACCTCTGCCATCTATTTATTTATATGAGCAAAAGGGGATACCCCCTGATTTCCATTAATAGAAATCATTAGATGTTCACAACACTACACCCAGCTTGCTATACAGGTTTCATTCATTACTAGTTTCAGCAAAGTGCTCATGTCGTAGCCACTGAATACATAACGAGTGCTACATACACTGCAAATAAAGAGACAATCATCCTACAGAGCACATCGATTTTGCCCATTATCTTCACAAGCTCTTTCATCTCCTCATTGATGTCAAGGCCGTTCAGCAGCTGTTGCTTGGCCATGATCAGAGGAACTGCGTCTTTAACCTTCTGCTCTGCATCTTCCTCTTCTACCCTTCCTTCAGTTACTTGTCCAACACCCCAACCTGCTGGTATTGGGATTCCTCGGCTAACCAAATAATCAGCGTAGTTGCATTCCCCCACATCAGCAACTTCCTAGAAATACAAATCACATGAATCTTCCCTTTTCTGCACGAATCAAATTGGAAGATCATCAACCAAACTATTAAAAAAATCAGCAACTGAAAGCAGCAGAACAACACTTCAACATATTATTTCCCCATGATTCGGGCATTTGTATAAGACTTGGCCAGGGTTGCGGATTGTGGTTGAGACGCGACGGATGACTCTGCGTGATTTGCAGCAGTGGCACCACACCAACGACAACGGGTTGCGATGAGCAATCGGCTGCGGTGCGCGTGCCGTCGGGGGTGTGATGAGACGCACAGGCGATGGTACGGGTGGCGACTTGGCGCATATCTGGTTGATGCCTACTGAAGAGCTGGTGGACGAGCAGCCAGCGGACATGGTTACTACGGCCAGAGCTTCTGATGCTAGGCAGAGTAAGTAGAGAAGAGGAGAAGCGAATGTTGGATATGTCAGTTTCATTACTTTGCAGAGTAGCATAGCACCATATATAGTCATAGTCTAGGTTTGGATTCGAACCAACTACAGGAGCACGTCTTTCTTTTTTCTAAAACTCGGCAACGTCTCTTTACTGGTACACTAGCTTGTTCTGTACGCCTTCCCAAGTCTTTGATTTTCTTTCCCTTTTTTTGCGAGGAAGGAAGGAGGACAAAATTGGGAGTTCCTCGGACTCGAACCCAAGACCTCTCGGTTGAAAACCAAGGGTGCTAGTCACTTATGTGGCGAACGTTCCCTATGAGGAGGACAGCAGACGAACGCATTTTCCTTGCAGTTTTCTTCCTATATATAAAAAAGTATGCTACTTGGTGTCCGCTTAGTCAAAAAACGATTGTGCCAACCTTGACTGTTTGATTGAAATTCAACGTCTGTCGCATTTCTTCAGTCTCTTCTTCCTCGAGCCGCCAAAGCCAAACCAGCGCCGGCGGGACCGCCTGCTCCCGCCTCCCACGGCTGGCTGTGATCTTCCCCGGCTCCTGTTTGTTCCCGTCCGAGGCCTCACCATCGTCCTCCGCGCTCGCCGTGGTGCTGCCCTCCGGTGTTGTCAACATGGTCAACAACCGAGAGGAATAAGGAGATGACTGTACATGGTGAGGATGACAGTAGGAACCCAGCAGCGCGCGCAGTAATTTTGTTTTTTCGGGACGGAGAAGGGTATCAACTGGGTTGTGCGGGACCCGTGGCCCGTCTAGCCCAGGCTTTTATTTCATATGTTTAGCACATGACCAGCCCAGTTTGTTTTTTTCCTTTCTAAAAAATGGCTAGCCAGCTATTTTTTTTGCAGAATAACCAACATAGGCCTACTTGCTTTTCTACGCCATGCTGGGCCGGAAATCTTTCAAGACGAGGAGGGATGCATTTTGCCCAGAAAATGGGCTATAAGTAATAAGAAATTGGCTATAAGTAATAAGAAATGGGCTATAAGTAATAACAAATAGGCTATAAGTAATAATAAATGGGCTGTAAAATGAAAAAAAATACAGCAAACAGGCAATTAGTTCCCAAATACTGTTTTCTTTCGGATTTTGATATTTTAAATTTCATTGTTTTTGTGCGGGTAAAATTTCATTGAATTTAAATTAAGGTATATTTTAGATTTAAAATTAATTTGAATCCGGCTAGAAATTTCAGGTTGTATGCTGTTTGGGACAGATTTGGAGGCTGACTTGTGGGTCTACTAGGTTGACGTGTACTTTGGCTTTGTCAACTTAGTCCACAAATGATTCTAGCAGCAGTGACCGTTGGATGTTAATCCAACGGCCGTGCTGCTTCTTCAATATCTGATCTTCTTGCTCCAGCCGCCCAAACCAGCTCCGGTGGGACTGCCTGCTCCCGCCTCCCGTGGCCGGCTGTGCTGCCGCACAGGCCGCACAGCCCCACCCTGCTTCATTGCTGGCCAGGCCATTCCTCTACTCACCCACACCTCCTGTTATTTTCTGGCGATGGCAGCGGGACCAGTAAACCCTCGTACTCCCCACCGCGTGGGCAACCATTGCCGAGTCTTCCCCGGCTCCGTGTCGTTCCCTTCCTAGGCCTCACTGTCGTCCACTGCCATGGTGCTCTCGGCGCGGCCTGGTCAACGTGGTCAACGAACGACATCCATCGGTCATGGACTGTACGCGCAAAATAATGATTCCTCCACCTGACAGCTGGGACCCACCGGAAGGGCCTCTGTATTTCGCAAAAAAACATTTCCCCCGCTGACATGTCAGACCCACCAGCTATATCTTCGCACGCAAGGAAGTGCCTCCTTATTACGCACAAAAAAATGAATACCCACCCTGCTAGATGGGACCCACCATAGTGGGAGGATGACTTGTGGGCCAACTAAGTTGACAGGGACGGAGGGCTTTGTCAACTTAGTCAATATGAACGATTCTAGCTCCAGTGACCGTACGATATCCATCCAACGGCCATAGTGCTTCTTGAACCTCTGGTCTTCTTGCTCCAGCCGCCCAAAGCAGCGCCGGTCGTGCCGCGGGCTCCTGCCTCTCGTGGCCGGCTGTGATGCCGTAGAGGCCTTACCGCCCCCTACTACTCCCACCGCTGGCCCAGGGTATCCCTCTACTCACCCATACCCCCTGTTATTCTACGGCGACGGCAGCCTCACGCCGCAGCCGAACCAGTGAACCCTCGTACTCCTCTCCGCACGGGCTACCACTGTTGTGTCTTCCCCGGCTCCGCGTTGTCCCCTTCCTAGGCCTCGCCGTCATCCAGACCACCGCCCTAGTGCTCTCAGTGCGGCGTGGTCAATGTGGTCAACGACCGACTTCCATCGGAAGAGTACTGTACGTGGAGAGGCTGACAGCTGGGTCCAGGCGGCCGCAAGGAAGTGCCTCCTTATTACGCGCAAAATAATTATTCCTCCAACTGACAGCAGGGACCCACCGGACGGGCCACCTTATTTCGCAAAAAAAACGTTTCCCCCCTGACTGCTGGGACCCATCGGACGGGCCAGCGTATTTCGCGAAAAAAACATTCCCCGCGCTGTCAGCTCGGACCCACCGGAAGTGCCTCCTTATTACGCACAAAAAAATTAATACTCCCCTTGCTAGCTGGGACCCACCATGGTGGGAGGCTGACTTGTGGGCCTACTAAGTTGACTGGGATGGGGGCCTTTGTCAACTTTAGTCAATATGAACGATTCTAGCTCCAGTGACCGTACGATGTCCATCCAACGGCCGTAGTGCTTCTTCAACCTCTGGTCTTCTTGCTCCAGCCGCCCAAAGCAGCGCCGGTCGTGCCGCATGCTCCTGCCTCCCGAGGCCGGCTGTGCTACCGCGGTGGCCTCACCGCCCCCTACTATTCTCACCACTAGCCAGGCCCTGCCGCGACGGCAGCATCACACCACAGCCGAACCAGTGAACCCTCGTACTCCTCTCCGCGCGGGCTTCCACTGCCGCGTCTTCCCCGGCTCCCCGTCGTCCCCTTCCTAGGCCTCGCCGTCGTCCACCGCCCTGGTGCTCTCGGCGCAGCGTGGTCAACGTGGTCAAGGAACGACTTCCATCGGACGTGGACTGTACGTGGAGAGGCTGATAGCTGGGTCCACGGCCGCAGCAAGGAAGTGCCTCCTTATTACGCGGAAAATAATGATTCCTCCACCTGACAGCTGGGACCCACCGGACGGGCTACTGTATTTCGCAAAAAAACGTTTCCCCCTGACTGCTGGGACCCACCAGCTACATCTTCACATGCAAGGAAGTGCGTCCGGGCAAAAAAACAAAACGATTCGCCCCCCTGACCGCTGGAACCCACCAGCGACACCTTCGCATGCAAGGAAGTGCGTCCGGGCAAAAAAAAAGATTTGCCCCCCTGACTGCTGGGACCCACCAGCTACATCTTCACATGCAAGGAAGAGCGTCCGGGCAAAAAAACCAAGTGCGTCCGGGCAAAAAAAAAACCAAAACGATTCGCCCCCCTGACTGCTGGGACCCACCAGCTACATCTTCGCACGCAAGGAAGTGCCTGACAGTCGGGACCCACCTGGTCGAAGCGTACGTAGCGTTGTCATTCTGGTCACGAACATGTACGTACATACTGGTCGATGTAGAGGCGTGCACGTGTCGTAGATGTAGAGGCGTGCACGTGTCGTAGTAGAGGCGTGCACGTATAGCATGTACTCGTACGTACAGCGGCGAGGGTGCAAGAAAGAAAATACGGCCACATACATACATACGGGCAGGGTCTCTAACGCCTATCGCGCATACGTACATGGCTGGGTTGGAACGGAGAAACAGCGTCGTCGTCGTCGTCGTGTTCATGGGGATCCAACCGGCTGGGTCGGAACGGAATGCGTGGTCGTGTTCATCGGGAGGGCTTGGACGGAACAGGCGATGGAAACGAGGCCTGGCGTACCGCACAACGGAGGAAACGGCCTTGTGTTCGACCGGCCACGTTCGAAACGGGGTCCTGTTGATCGGGAGGGGCCTGCCGTACCGCAAAACAGAGGAAACGGACCTCCTACGGTCAAAACGGGGGTCCTGTTGATCAGGAGGGGTGTGGCGTACCGCAAAACGGAGGAAACAGACCTCCTACAGTCGAAACGGGGGTCCTGTTGATCGGGAGGGGTGTGGCGTACCGCAAAACGGACGCAACGGACTTGTGTTGGAGCGCTATGGTCGAAACGGGGGGGAGGGGTGTGGCGTACCGCAAAACAGGACTCCACGGGATATTGTTCATCTCCACCGTCGACCTCCTCCAGCCTCCGCGGGCTACCATCGACCTCCTCCAGCCTCCACGGGCTCCTCTTCATCCAGCCTCCACCGCGCGCTACTCCACCGGCTACTATTCAACCACCCCTCCACGGGCACCCCTCCAACGTCTATGTCATCCAGCCCTCCACACCACGGGGTCCTATTCAACCACCCCTCCACGGCCACCCCTCCACCGTCTACTGTTCATCCAGCCCTCCACACCACGGGTTCCTGTTCATCCGGAGGCAACGCCACCGCTCACTGTTCATCCAAACCCCCCTGCAACGCTCACTGTTCATCCCAGAGGCAGCATCGATCGGCTTCAGTTAGCAGCAGTAGCGAAGGAATCGCTCCATCGGGTTCAGTTAACAGCCATCGATCGATCGCTCGGGTTCAGTAACGCGTAGCCTGCAGTGCAATTGCTCGGGTTCAGTTAGAGCCCAACTCCTCGCTCGGCTTCAGTTAGAGCCAACGCCTCGCACACATGCGCGTACGTATGAGAGAAACACGCATCGCTCTCCCACCGTAACCGGCAACTCCCCGAAATTTTCCTCCCCCTCGCTTCTACCACGGTTTTTTCCGTCATGGACGGCCCAAAGAATGTCATGCAGCTGCGTCTCCAGCCTGCCCAAGACGAAAAGCCCATTTTCTATCATGATTTTTTATCATCGAAGTAGGAGCCCACCACATCTATGATGATACCAGGTTTTGTCACAATTATCGTCATAGAAGTGTCATATGTATGACAGAAAAAAATTTCGTTCGGCCCAAAATGTCACGGATGTGTCTTTTTTTTGTAGTGCCCTTTGGGTAGGATAACACTGGAAGTGGCTTTTGGAGATGACAATGATTCCAGAGCTGAGAAATTAACCTTTGAGGTGGTGAAGATTAAGAGCCCATACCATGCTTTGTTTGGGCGGCCGGCTTACGCCAAGTTTATGACACGGTCATGTTATGTTTATTCACAGCTTAAGATGCCGGGTCACAAGGGTACCATCACGGTGCATGGCAATAGAAAAATTGCTCTGGATTGTGAAGAGGGTGATGCTGCTTATGCTGAGTCGGCTTGCGCTACTAAAGAGTTGAAGTTTTATAAAGACAATGTTGACCCGACGGATATGACACCTTTAAAGAAGCCAACGACAGAGAATGAGCCCTTAATGAAGTTTAAGTCGGCAGATGATACTAAGCTCGTTGATTTTGTCCCTGGTGATTCTTCAAAGCAATTCAGCAGTGCGAATATGGATCCAAAATAGGAAAGCGTGCTCATCGAGTTCATCCGTGAGAATCGGGACATCTTTGCATGGAAGCCTTTTGATATGCCAGGTGTACCGAGGGAACTTGCTGAGCACACTCTTAATGTGGAACCCGAGTTTAAATTGGTCAAACAGTTTCTTTGCTAGTTCAATGAGGAAAGGCGCAAGGCAATCGGTGAAGAAGTGGCCCGGCTCTTGGCAGCAGGGTTCACAGTTGAAGTTTTTCATCCTGAATGGTTGGCTAACCCGGTGCTAGTACTTAAGAAGAATGGCACTTGGCGTATGTGTGTGGATTATATAGACCTTAACAAGGCCTGTCCAGCTGATCCCTTTGCTCCCCCTCGTATTGATCAGATTATTGATGCTACGACGGGTCGTGAGCGCTTGAGTTTTTTGGATGCCTACTCTGGTTATCATCAAGTCAAAATGGCAGTTAAGGACCAGGAGAAGACAGCCTTCATCACTCCCTTTGGAGCCTTCTGCTATGTGTCTATGCCTTTTGGGCTCAAGAGTGCCCAGGCGACTTACCAGCGGTGTGTCCAAAATTGCATTCATGGCTAGATTGGCCGTAATGTTCATGCTTATGTGGATGATGTTGTTGTGAAATCCAGAAAGAAGGAGACGTTGATTGAGGATCTGAAGGAAACCTTTGACAACCTTCGGGTCTACAAGATGATGCTTAACCCGGCCAAGTGTGTCTTTGGTGTGCCAGCGGGCAAGTTATTGGGTTCCTTAGTATCTGAGAGAGGCATTGAAGCTAACCCAGAGAAGATTAAGGATATCACCTCTTTGGCTAAGCCAGCGTGTATCAATGATGTTCAGCATTTGGCGGGTCATATCACAGCTTTGAGCCGGTTTATAAGTCGCCTGGGAGAGAAGGCCATCCCTTTGTATCAAATGATGAAGAAGACAGATGATTTTGTCTGGAGCGACGCTGCTAATGAAGCGTTTGAGGCACCTAAGAAGCAACTAGCTGAGTCGCCGGTTCTTGCAGCTCCCATTGAGAAGGAGCCTTTGCTGTTATATGTGGCTGCAAACAACCGGGCTGTCAGTGTAGCAATTGTGGTTTAAAGGAAGGAGTCAGGTAAGGAGCACCCGGTTCAAAGGCTGGTTTATTATTTCAGTGAGGTGCTCATTGAGTCTAAGCTGAGATACCCACATTGGCAGAAGCTGGTTTATGGTGTGTTCATGGCTAGTCGTAAATTGAAGCAATATTTCCTTGGTCATCCCATCACTGTGGTTAGCTCTGCCCCTTTGGGGATATTATTTAAAACATGGAAGCCACAGGTCGGGTAGCTAAGTGGGCCACTGAGCTTGGACCCCATGGTATGAAATACGTGCCTCGGACGGTTATAAAATCTCAAGCACTTGTGGATTTCATCAATGATTGGATGGAGTTGCAGATGCCTGAGGATAAGCCAGATCATACATACTAGACTATTCATTTTGATGGATCCATGCAGTTGGAAGGCTCGGGGGCTGGAGTCATATTAACTTCCCCGCGAGGTGATAATTTTTTTTATGTTTTAAGATTGATGTTCCCTTGTACAACAATGCAGCTGAATATGAAGCCTTACTCCATGGTCTTCGGATGGCTAAACAGATGAATTTAAGCCGGGTAAGATGTTTTGGCGACTCAGATCTGGTGGCTCAGCAAGTATCAGGGACCCAGGATTCTAAGGATCCACTCATGGCGGCTTATCGTTGAGAGATGGATACTATTGCTTGTCACTTCAAAGAATATCAGGCCAGCAAGTATCGAAGGAAAAATGAAGCAGCTGATGCGTTAACCTGGCTGAGATCTCAGCGTAAGTCGGTCCCCCCTAATATTTTCCTCGATATTTTGCATAACCCATCAATGAAATTGCCTACAAAGGAAGACTTGACAGTTCCTGACCTAGAGGCACAATTGGTGGCGGCTCTTCATGTTATCCCTGACTGGACTATTCCATATTTGGCTTACATGACCCGGGGCGAGTTACCTGAGGATGAAACTTTGGCCAGGTAGATAACCCGGCGATCTAAGTCAATGACTATTATCAAAGGTGAGTTTCACAGATGCAGTGTCACAGGGGTGTTTCAACGATGTGTTTCTCCTGAGGAGGTCTGTGAAATTTTAAGGGAGATTCATGAAGGAGATTGCGGTCATCATGCCAGTTCTAAGTCTCTCGTTGCTAAATCTTTTCGTCATGGGTTTTATTGGCTGACGGCTCATGCTGATGCAGAAGATCTGGTCAGTAGATGTGATGGTTGTCAGAAATTCTCAAAACGTGCTCATGTGCCGGCTCAAGAATTGAGGATGATTCCAATTACTTGGTCATTTGCTGTTTGGGGACTGGATATGGTTGGGCCCTTCAAAAGGTCCAAGGATAAAAAGACCCACCTCTTGGTGGTGGTTGTCAAGTTTACAAAGTGGATTGAGGCTGAGCCGGTCAGCAAATGTGATGCAGCCATGGCGGTTCAATTCATTAAAAAGGTGACCTTTTGTTTTGGGTATCCTCATAGTATCATCACTGACAATGGTACTAATCTATCTAAGGGAGCAATGAAATAATTCTTGAACAAGAGAATATCCGACTTGATGTGTTATCAGTGGCTCACTCCCAGTCTAATGGCCAAGCTGAATGAGCAAATCAGGAAATCTTGAGAGGTATCAAGCCCCGGCTTATGGTTACTTTGCAGAGGACACCGGGTTGTTGGGCATAAGAGTTGCCATCAGTGCTTTGAAGTATCAATACCACCCCCAACAGATCTACGGGTTTCACGCCTTTCTTCATGGTTTATGGAGCTGAGGCGGTTCTCCCCAGTGACATACGTCACGATTCGCCTCGTGTGGTGGCTTATGTTGAAGTTGACAATGAGAAGGCGCGTCAGGATGCTATTGACCTGTTAGATGAGGAGCATGACCTTGCAGCGGCTCGTTCGGCGATTTACCAGCAAGATCTATGGCGTTATCACATCCACCGGGTTAAAACCAGAACCTTGCGAGAAGGCGACTTAGTGCTCCGGCTCATCCAGGATTAAACTGACATGCACAAGCTATCCCCACCTTGGGAAGGGCCCTTTGTGGTCAGCAAGAATATGAACAACGGATCATACTACCTTATCGATGTTCGAGACCATAAGGACTCACGCACGTCGGACGAGGAGATCCATCGGCCATGGAATATTTCTCATCTTCGGCCTTATTACACCTGAGCCACCGGCTCTTGTGATGTACATACGTTATCAATGTATATATTATCGTGAATATAATAAATTTGGCATACCTAATAATCCAGGGCCTCTGTCGTTTCATTTCTGCGAATATGAGTCTTTATTGTCACTTCATATGATCACTTGGGGGCTTCCTGCTCTTTGGACATAGCTAAAGATTACCCTCTTGATCCGGCTTATACGCCATGATTGAAACATACTTGGGGGGCTTCCTCATGGAGCATAGCTCTGATTCCAGTTTATAGACCTGAAGTAAACTTGGGGGCTCACTAGCATAGCTATGACCCTTTAGGCTTGGACGCCTAGGTGTATTCACCAAAAAATCAGGGTTAGCCTACCTTTGTAAGTCATCCACTCCGCCTAGGTAATCCTGGAATGACCCACTGTACTCTTGACAGTTATTCTTATAAAGACACTGAACTTGTCAAAGTTAAAACGGTGATTGGTCATGTGAGGCCCGGCTTACAAGGTTTTGAATAAAGGTTTAACTCAGCGGTTGTGTGGCCCATGAAAGCACTTGGGTTTTAGGCTTGGTGGCCTATGAAAGCCTCGTTTTTCTGGTTTGTCTTTCGTTTGAACATTTCTTGAAGTTTTGTTTCTTGTCATATATCAATACATGGTTAAAAAACCAATTAGGGCCATGTTGCCTGATGGTTCTTGTATATCTTTATCCGGAGTATTATTAACCCGGCCTGGCTTTGGAATTTAAGTCGCCAGGATATAATGAGCATATGCTTAGAGCTTTTTTCTCAAGTTTTGGGAAATCACCCCTTGCTGCGTTCGGTGTTATAAGCCATCAGTGTGAGTGTATTGAACAGGGTATTGTGCCTCTGTCTATGGGCTATTGCCTTTACCACATGACTTATGATAAGTCGGCAGTATGAACAAATATCACAGGTATGATATTTATTTTTCATATCAGGTTTTTTATAAACTGGCCCTGATTATGGGCTGATTAGTCCTCAGTGGTTTTTTATATATGAGATATTATGACCCGCCCTGGGGTAAACCGCCAGGGCACTTGTTGTCTGTTTATACAGGAAAAACGACAAGCCAGATCTGCATAATTGATCATACCATTAAGCATAAGGGACGGATTTCCCGGTGATGGATCAGCAGTGTTATGCAAACAAGTGCACGATGACACGGCAGATCAGTACTTAACTAGCCTATTACATGGTTCAGCAAGCCCAAGTGGATAAATTGTTTTTTAAAAAGTTCCTGGTGGTGCAAATCAAGAACCGCCCAGCGAATCAGTTCTCCTGGCCTTGGCGGTTTGAAGCTTCCAGGTCATCCTGTGCTAGTTCTTCTTCTTCCTCCACCGTCTAGAAGTCAGGGGATGACCAATCGATACCAGTCAAGGCTTGAAATTTAGCATCATCATCAACAAGCTCAGATGGATCAATATCCGGGGCAAAATTATGCTTACAGATTGGAGGGGTAAGATCTGCAACTTCATAAGCTGGTGTGGGCATCTTTTGATTTTCTGTGGTATAAGTTGCTGAATATTTGGACAGATCAGTTTCTTCAGCAAGTAGACTCGCCAGAGGATGCACCGCTTTTACACAGGCAGCAAAGTCTTTCTTATCAAAAGGAGACCCGTCCTCTTTGAAACCGGGGAAGCCAGTGGCTAGCTCAGTCGGGTCTAATTCCGACTGTCACGCCTTAATTAGCCCGGCTTAAAGCCGTAAGGGCACCGGCTCTAGCAGCAAACCCTTGTTTTCTTCAATCCGGGCTGGTAAAACGGAGAGGCTGCTTAACACGTTACTGAGAAGAGACGGTGTTTGCTTGCTTGGGGAGATAGTGGCGATTGTGCATTGAGCTCTGGTATACAATTGCTCTACCAAGGTATAAACCGCCTTGAGCTTTATCGGTGTTTCTTTCCCAAGGTTGCTGCTTCTGGGGCCTGCATGGGAGATTATGATTGAGTTAATAGGCGGTTTATAACAAAAGAAATAAACTCCTTGAGATGTAAATTGATCTTACCAAAGATGGCAAAGGTCATTTGATTGATGTGATGCTGTAAGCCGGTGAAATTGGTAGTGACCTCTTCCAATGAGGCTTCAGCTTTCTCAGCCCTTTTAATTAAGGCGGCCTTTTCTTCATCCCAGGCGGCTTTCTCAGTGTTAAAATAAGTTTTGAGCTTCTCATTTTCATCCAAGCTAAATTTGAACTTGGAGTCAGCCTTCCGGGTCTCAGCTTCTTGTGCTTCAAGCCGGGATTTCAAGTCAGTCAGCTGAGATTGAAATTGACTGGATGCCTCCTTAGAGAAGTCAAAGCAAATATGAAGAGTTATGACACAACATATATTTATAAGTCCCAAGCCCTTTGCACGCAATAGCACTTGGCACTTGGGGGCTAATGGGTGCAGAAAGTTTCTTTATAGAGTTGTATATATTTATAAGTCCCAAGTCCTTTGCAAGCAATAGCACTTGGCACTTGGGGGCTAATGGATGCAAAGTTCATTTTATGAAGCAGTGACCCCGGTTCATTATTTATCCCAGTTTACCCGGTCAAGGATGATTAACAGAGATTTCTTATCAATTGATAAGTCCCGGTTTAACTTAATAGTGTAAACCGACCCTTGGGGGCTACAGATCAAATTGATTTATATGAAGTGAAGAACCGGCTTAACTTAATAGTTTAAGCTGGCCCTTGGGGGCTACAGGATTTGACTCACAACACAAAAGGGTATCTAACAAGTCTACAGTATATTCTATCCTATCATATTCAGTAGACTTGGGGGCTAAAGGAATGTATCTCATACGAGAGCAAGAATTAATACCTCATGTTTCTGATGCATGTGCTTGACCATATCAATTTCCAGATCACGACTGCTGTGTACTTGATTCAGATAGCCAGAGAAGATTTCACTAATACTCATATGTGAGTAATTGGCCATGTCAAATTTGATCTTGCGCCTCTCAACCAGCTCTTCCTTGGTAGAATGTTTAGCCAGAGCTACAGGGTTTCCCGGCTCTTGAAAACCAATGCCAGTGATCACAATTTCCTCAGTATCTGGCTTGAGAGGTTTTGTTGGGCCTGATGGTTCAGAAATCTCCGGCTCAGCAACCACAGGATCAGCAGAGGTGCCATGATTTTCTGGTGGCAGGTCATCAGCAGGATTATCCGGTTGTTGCATGGAGGCCTCTGAAATTGGTGCTTGTAAGTGCATCTAGTGCCCCTTAGTGATTTTGGTGTATTGAAGACTTATAGGTTAAGGGACTGATGCGTTTGTGAGTGTACACAGGTCTATAAGTCTATGATGTGTTTGATATTTACAGACAAAGTCGACCCCTAAAAATGAAGTTCTTCAACTGAAGACTTTGGATCTCTGACGACTTTCTGAAGACTTTGAACGTGAAGAAATTGGTGTGACCTTGAAGACTAGGCAATCATTCGAGGAACATGAAGCGTGAAGACTTTTGCTTTCGTAGTTTCATTTTCTCGTTCTTGAGTTATAGGAAACACCGTACTGTTAAAAGGGGTCGAGGAAATACTAAGGAAAAATTTCCATGTGATGCTCAACTCAAAATCCTACACCTACCAATCCCTTCGAGTGAAGCCATTGGAAATCTCAAACAGTTCAGTCATATTCTTCAGTGATAGAAACAAAGTTCTTCTGGTCTCTGAGGAATTTGTTCTGACTGAGGAGTTAGGAATTCACCAGTGTGAATTGCCTACATAGTGAGGAACATGATAGCCCTAAGGATTTTGACAGTCAAAATTCCGACCGTTGCTGTGCTATGCGCCAGCGGTTCCAAAATATCTACCCACCTAACGGTCATATCAGACAAGGGCATTTATGTCTTATCATGTCGGGCTGCTCCCTAGGCTATAAATAGCCACCCCCTTCAACCACTAGCTGGTTGGCTGCTCCGAGAGAAACTGACACTTGTCAATTGAGAGCATCCCATCCTCCGAGGACTTTGAGCGAAAATCATCAAGTGAGGAAAACCCAAAACCCAACACCTACAAACCCAAAGTGATTGAGCATCACTGAAGAGATTGATCCTGCATGGATCCGACGCTTGTTTCCTTTGAAGACTATGCTTCTTCCAGACGGTTAGGCGTCAAGGTCTAAAGCATCCAAGAGGAATTGTGGATCGCCGAGTGACCGAGTTTGTGAAGGTTCGGAAGTCACCTGAAGACTTACCACAAGTGATTGGGTGAGGTCTGTTTGACCTTAGCTCAAGGAGAATATGGTGAGGACTGTGTGTCTGGGACTGGGTGTCCTCGAGTTTAAATACTCAGCCGCTCCAACCAGATGTACAACTGAGACAGCAGTTGGAACTGGTCTACCAAATCATTGTCTTCACCAAGCTTACTGGTTCTATTTCCTCAACTCTTTCATTTCTTCTTGTCTGTTGCTGCGTGCCTGTTCATATCTGTTTGAAGACTTTGACTTAAGACTTTCTCAATTTCCTCAGTTCAATTTCTTCAGTTTGTCCGTCTTCTTTCTTGTGTTATCCTGTGTTTACACTTTCTGTACTCTGTGCTTGTCTTCATCTCGCCATGATGACTATGCTTGTATTCTGTTATGTTTACTTCTGAGTACTTATTCCGCTGCTAGTAGTTCTTTATTTAGGAATTTCCTCACCAGCAAATTCCTCAGTGTAGAAATCATAAAAATCGCCTATTCACCCCCCTCTAGTCGATATAACGCACTTTCAATTGGTATCAGAGCAAGGTACTCCCTTGTTCTATGTGATTTTGGTTTAACCGCCTGGAGTTTTAGTTATGTCAACTGCAGGATTGAGGAACGTATCCTGCCCCATCTTTGACGGTCATGAGTATCCCCGTTGGAAGGCCATGATGAAGAAGCGACTCATGGCTATGGACATCGAACTGTGGATCGTCACTGAGATTGGTCTTACCGATCTATGCAAGATGGCGGAGGCTGATGACATTCGCAAGTACACTCTACTGAACCTCACAGCGAAGGATGTCATCTGCTCCTGTCTGTCCCGAAATCAGTTCAAGAACGTCATGCACCTCAATCACGCGAAGCTAATCCGGGATCGGCTTTCTGAGGTCTATGAAGGTCATCGTACTCGTCATGATCCTTGGTTTGAGGATTACAAGGATTCTCTCAAAGAGATGACTTTCGCACCTGAATCGTCATCCTATTCACCGTGCCTCATGGCAGAGGGTGCCAAGGTAACTGAATGCTACCTTTACTAATCTAGTGATGATGAATCAGGTGATGAATTTGGCCCCAGCTATGTCAAACTTGCTTCCCTTTCCACTAAACAACAAAGAGCTTTGGAAAAAGTTCAATACATGCTTAATAAGAGCGATGATATGTTGGGTGAAGAAATGGATCAGTCGAAAGCATTGGCTGAGAGTCTTCAGAGACTTCAGTCCAAGTTTGACGCCCTTCAAGATCATCATAATTCTCTCTCATCTGATCACGAGAAGCTTTCTTCTAAATCTCTTCAAAGAAAGCAAGATCTTGAAAAGCTAAGAGTGTATTATGAAGATCTTCAGAAGGAGCACGATTCATTACTTGCTCAACAAATCAGCGCTACCCAGGAAGAATTTGTTCCTCCATGTCTGGAGTGCATTGAACGTGAAACTGCTAATTCTTCACCTGAATGTTCAAATGCTTCTAATGCTACAAATTGTTCATATGTCTCTGCTGTCACTAATTCCTCATCTGAGGACAATGCAAGTATCACTGATGATGCAGGGCTGAAGGAATTGTACATGACAGGCATGTACAAAAGCCTCAAAGGGCATCAGACTCTTTGTGGTGTGCTCAAAAAGCAGATCCTCAACAGAAATCCTAGGAAAGAGGGTATTTCCTTTGAGAGGAAACTCAATGCTGATGGAACATATTGGAAGCCTGAGCAGTACCCCAAAACCTCATGGGTTGCTGAAAAGGGACCTCCAGTTGATCCATTCAACTTGTCTGGCTTTACATGTGAATCTCCTCATTCTTCTGATGAGTCATTTGACTCTAACTATAAACTGTTCAAAAATCAGAATGGTGAAGTATTTGCTAGATATGTTGGGACTAACTACAGGAACGGTTCCCCTATGAAGAAAATCTGGGTTCCCAAAAGTTGCCTTGAAAGTCTTCAGGTAAATGTCCTCATGACACCACCTGTGAAGAAAAGGAACTCCAGATCAAATTCTTCATATGAACCAAATTCTTCATATGGATCCAAGTCCTCAGGTGGACCAAATTCCTCACGTGGATCAAATTCCTCAAAAGGATCAAAGTCCTCATATGATCATCATCGTGCTAACCCTTATATTTCGCAGGGTAGAGCTAAGGGCTATGAATACGTGCATTATTCTTCAAATCATTATGTTCATAAGTCCTCGAAGAATTTCTCTGCTTATTCATATGCTTACCCTAACCCCTCTTATGTGAAACGAAGTGGACTGGCGTCCATGCCACCTTTCTCATATGGTGCTCGCACAGTGATGAATTCTTTGCCACCCCTCCATATGTGGGTGGTGAAGAAAAAGAACTAATCTCTTATGCAGGGTCAGGTCTCCAGTCGTGCTCAAAACGACTGAAGAATTTGCTGGAGACCTGAACATTGTCTGATAGGACGCAGGCTAATCATGATTGAATGAACCTTCATTTCTCACATCCTCATACTGATTATCTGTTCTAATTGCTTGATGAAATTGACCTGATGATACTGATGGCATATTGTTCACTGATGAAGTAAGTTTGTAAGATGCACTAATTCATCTGCAGGATGATCAACCCAAAGCAAATGAGTGGGTCCTCAATAGTGGATGTACAAATCACATGACTGGTGACAAGAATCTATTGATGGATGCTCCCTTATCACCGTCACATATGAAGCATATCATCTTCGCTGACAAAGGCAAAAGTCAGGTATTGGGTCTAGGCTTTAGGAGAGGAGACTTGTACATTGTTGATTTCTCTACAGGACCACAACCTGCCGTGTGCTTACTTGCAAAAGCTTCAGAAGGCTGGCTATGGCATCGACGACTTAGTCATGCTGGCATGAGGAATCTGCACACGCTCGCGAAGAAGAAGCATGTCATTGGTATTGAGAATGTCAAATTCCGCAAGGATCACTTATGCGGAGCCTGTGAAGCTGGGAAGATGACAAAGGCCAAGCATCCAGCAAAGACTATCATGACTACCACTCGACCATTTGAATTGCTTCACATGGATCTCTTTGGTCCTAATCATTATTCTGCTATGACAAATGATGCATCTCTATATGGCTTTGTTATTGCTGATGATTATTCTCGTTACACATGGGTACACATTGTCACTTACAAACATGAAGTGCAGGGAGTCTTCAAACGATTTTCCTCGAGGGCTTCAACCAACTTTGGTGTGAAGATCAAGCACATCAAGAGTGACAATGGAACTGAGTTCAAGAATTCCGGTCTTGATGACTATCTTGATTAACTTGGTATTACTCATGAGTTATCTGCTCCTTATACTCCTCAACAGAATGGCGTCGTGGAGCGCAAGAACAGAACTCTTGTTGAGATGGCTCGCACTATGCTTGATGAATACAAGACGCCTCGTTGTTTCTAGAGTGAGGCAATTGATACTGCATGCCACATCATCAACAGAGTATATCTTCACAAATTCTTCAAGAAGACTGCCTATGAACTCCTCACTGACAAGAAACCCAATGTAAGTTACTTCAAAGTCTTCGATGCTAAATGTTGGATTTGAGATCCTCATCACAATTCTAAGTTTGCACCGAAAGCACATGAGGGTTTCATGCTTGGTTATGGAAAGGACTCACACACCTACAAAGTCTTCAACAAAGTTCTTCACAAGATTGTTGAAACTGTGGATGTGTGGTTCGATGAATCTAATGGCTCGCAAAGAGAGCGCCTACCTTCTGTGATAGATGAACCAGCACCTGAGGATTCTATCAACTTCAAAGCCACTGAGGATGTCATTCCTACTGAAGAATCTGCTGAAGAATTCATTCCAGAACGTGATGAATGTCGAGCTGACGCACCTAAAGAAAATGGTGCTGAGGAAATGTAACGCCCCGGATTCGATGCGCCAGGTGTCTGCCAGTTATTCGCCATTGTTGCCATGTCATGTGCTTGCGTGTTGCACTTTGCCATGTCATCATCTGCATTTCATATCATGTCATCATGTGCATCCCATTTTGCATACGTGTTCGTCTCATGCATCCGAGCATTTTCCCCGTTGTCCGTTTTGCAATCCGGCACTCCTATGTCATCCGGCGTCCCCTTTTTGTTTTCTATTGTGAGCGGGTATTAAACTTTCTCGGAATGGCCCGAGGTTTGCCAAGCGGCCTTGGTATAGCACCGGTAGACCGCCTGTCAAGTTTCGTGCCATTTGGAGGTCGTTTGATACTCCAACGGTTAACTGGGTAACCGTAAAGGCCTCTTTTGTTGCAGCCCAACACCCCTTCCAAAGTGACCCAAAACCCACCAAACTCCTCTCCATGCTCTCGGTCGTTCGATCACGATCGCGTGGCCGAAAACCTCTCCTCATTTGGACTCTCCTAGCTCCCTCTACCTATAAATAAGTGACCCCCCTCCAAATTCGCGGATGATTTCCCCCTAACCCTAGCCCCGCTCCTCCCCGCGCCGACCTTCTCCCGCGTGAGCCCGCGCACCCGCCGCCGCCGGGCTCCTCCGCCGCCTCCACCTCCCGCCGCGGGCGCGCCGCCCCACGCTCCGCCGCCCGGCCGCGTCCCCGCGCTCCGGCCGCCGCACCCCGCCAGCCGCCGCCCGCTCCGTCCCGCCATCGCCATTCGCCGCCTCCGTCCAGATCCGGTCGAGGAGCGACCGGATCCGGCTCCCCCATGCTCCGGCGAGCCCCCCCCGCTACGCCGGCCGCCGTTTCCCGCAAGTCCGGCGATGTCTCCGGCGAGATCCGGCGTCTCCCCCGCCGGTTGACTTTTCCCTGAGGTCCATTTTCTTCTAAGTCCCGAAATTCTATCATTATCATGCCATCTTTGACGCATCACATCTCTGCATCCGTAGCTCCGTTTCGTGCGTATAATATGTAAAATTGTTCGTCTTGACGAGTATTTCATTTCATTCCATTGCATCATTTTCATTTGAGCTCATTTTGATGCACGAAATGCTGTTGGAAGAGTGCATGTTGATGTTAATCTGCTGAAACTGTTATAACTTGCTGCTTTAACATTTTTGCCATGATTGATGTGTGCATCCTATGAGGTTGAGCTCTACATGTATGTTGATATATGCCATGCCATATTTCCAGGGGTGCCAACCATGTATTTTTGTGAGTTGTGTGCTGAGTGTATCAAGCTTGCTAAGTAGGGTAGTTGCTGTTGCTGTTTTCTTGACAGATTCTGTTATATTTTGTTGCTATGTTAACATGCTTCCACTAATCAATCTATGCATAATATGGAGATGTCCTATAAACATGTTTTGATCTACATGTCTTGCTCTATCCATTCATGCCCTTGGTTGAAATTATAGCCTGCTGGAACATGTTCATATCTTGCTCCAAAGTTGCTTGAATGCTGTTGTCAGCCTGTTAACATTAAGTTCACTTGTTCCCATGTGTTTTCCTAGTGATCCATGCACCCTATGACCTTGCTCTTGCCATGCTTAGCTTCATAAACATGCCTTCTTACTGTTGGTTGCATTTCCATGCCATGTATTGCTCTGTGGTGAGTGGTTCAAGCTCACGAACATGCCTACTTATTATTGTTCCTGCCATGTATGAATCTGTGATATAACTTGCGATGTTTATATGGGTGCCATCCTATTTTCTAATCCTTTTTGGCTCATGGTCAGTAAGGGTCTTTTGATCTATGCAATTAGTAGATTCATGACATGCCTTTGTTTTCCATGATAAGTTCCTGTAACATGTTGTTTGATAGCTCTAAACATTGCAACCTGATGTTATTTCTGCTAAAGTCTGAAACTGTTATTATTTGCAATATCTCCATGTCATTTTGAGCATGTTCTAGATGTTTCTGGAGATAGCTCAGTGTTCATGTTTTGTTATGCTTTACCAGTAATTCATTCCCATGCCTTTTGTTATTATGTTGGGGTGCTGTAGCATGATGTTTTGATGCTTGCAATATGCCTAGTTGCTGTTATCGACAGATTGTTGTTATGACTTCTATAGTGTGTGTGTGTTGCACCGTTGCTCCGTTTTGAGTGTGCTCTATATGAAACTTGCTTGATTTTGCATGTAGCTTCATATTATCATGTTGCATCCTTGATTTGAGGTGTTTTCTTGATGTTTGGGTGCATTTTGCATCAATGCCATGTTAAATTGTTTTGCTCATATCTTCTAGGTCGTAGCTCCGAACTAAATGAACTTTATATGTAACTTGACTAGAATTTCGTGTAGATCATCTTGGTGCTCTTTAACTTGCTGTTTAACAGCTTGAACATAATGTTTATTCAGTTCTGGACCAATTTTGAAATTTGCATATGAGGACTTACCGGAATTGTTGTATGTTGTTTCCGGCCTCATTTATACTTGCCTTGATGTGTTGTTCTTGTTTGCATCATCTCTTGCCATGAGTAGCTTCCTGTAGCCTTGTCATGCATCATGCTTGTTGTGCATCATGCCTTGTTCATGTGGGGTGTGTTTACCTATGTTGTGTGCTTCTTCTTGTTAGTTCCTGTTTCGTTGCGATCGTGAGGATTCGTTCGTCTACGGTTGGTTCGGCTTCATCCGCTCGTCTTCTTCATGGACTCGTTCTTCTTCCTTGCGGGATTTCAGGCAAGATGACCGCTACCCTGGATCTCACTACTATCATTGCTATGCTAGTTGCTTCGTTCTATCGCTATGTTGCGTTACCTATCTTTTGCTCTTCAAGCCTCCCAAATTGCCATGAACCTCTAACCTTTGACACCATTCCTAGCAAACCATTGATTGGCTATGTTACCGCTTGCTCAGCCCCTCTTATAGCGTTGCTAGTTGCAGGTGAAGTTGAAGATTTCTCCTTGGTGGACAGGGTTATGTTGGGATATCACAATATCTCTTATATTATTAATGCATCTATATACTTGGTAAAGGGTGGAAGGCTCGGCCTTATGCCTGGTGTTTTGTTCCACTCTTGCCGCCCTAGTTTCCGTCATACCGGTGTTATGTTCCCGGATTTTGCGTTCCTAACGCGGTCGGGTGATTTATGGGACCCCCCTGACAGTTCGCTTTGAATAAAACTTGTCCAGCAAGGCCCAACCTTGGTTTTCCATTTGCCTCACCACCTCCTATATTTCCCTTGGGAGTAATTAACCCAAGGGTCATCTTTATTATAGCCCCCCCGGGCTAGTGCTTGTCTAAGCGTTGGTCCAAACTAGAGCACCGTGCGGGACCATTCCTTGGCAACTTGGATTCGTCGGTACCTGTACGCTTCGCTTATCCGGTGTTGCCCTGAGAACGAGATATGTGCAGCTCCTATCGGGATTGTCGGCGCATCGGGCGGCTTTGCTGGTCTTGTTTTACCATTGTCGAAATGTCTTGTAAACCGGGATTCCGAGACTGATCGGGTCTTCCTGGGAGAAGGTCTATTCCTTCGTTGATCGCGAGAGCTTGTCATGGGCTAAGTTGGGACACCCCTGTAGGGTTTAAACTTTCGAGAGCCGTGCCCGCGGTTATGTGGCAGATGGGAATTTGTTAATGTCCGGTTGTAGACAACTTGACACCTGATCCGAATTAAAACGCATCAACCGAGTGTGTAGCCGTGATGGTCTCTTCTCGGCGGAGTCCGGGAAGTGAACACGGTTTCTAGGTTATGTTTGACGTAAGTAGGTGTTCAGGATCACCTCTTGATCATTGCTAGTTGACGACCGTTCTGCTTGTTTCTCTTCTCGCTCTCATTTGCGTATGTTAGCCACCATACTTGCTTAGTCGCTGCTGCAACCTCACCACTTTACCCCTTCCTTTTCCATTAAGCTTTGCTAGTCTTGATACCCATGGTAATGGGATTGCTGAGTCCTCGTGGCTCACAGATTACTACAACAACAGTTGCAGGTACAGGTTGTGCGATGATCTTGACGCAAGAGCGATGTTGCTTGTTTTGGAGTTTCTTCTTCTGCTTCTTCGATCAGGGGATAGGTTCCAGGTCGGCAGCCTGGGCTAGCAGGGTGGATATTGTTTGAGTTTCTGTTTATGATTCATCCGTAGTCGGATGTTGTTCTTGTATGTTGTATTGTTGTATTCATGTGACATTGTATGTGTTGGATGTATCCCCACTATTATGTAATTTTGATGTAATGATATCCACCTTGCAAAAGCGTTCCAATATGCGTGTCTATCCTTGGTGGGACCTTCGAGTTCATTTTGGATAGGGTCGCATATTGGGCATGACGGGAAAATGTGGATCAAATTCCTCGAAGACAACCTGTCGTGGATTTGTCACGTCAGATGTCCTTAGTGTCAGGACTTAGTCGCGAGGCCAACGCATCTATGTGGTAGCTTGAGAGGGGTTGAGCGGAATCGAGAGCCGCAACACGCAAGACAAAGATTTAGACAGCTTCGGGCCCCAGGAAACATCATCCGGTAAAAACCCTACATGCTGTTTGAGGCTAGGTCTCATTATCATCACGAGGGAGTCGCCGTAAACCGGCTCTCCTCTTTGTGTCTAGCCCTAAGATTGTTTCTTCTTGCTTGTAACTTCTAACTTGTCGTCTTTGTGGAGCCCCTCCCCTCCTTATATATGTTGAAGGGGCGGTTTACATGTGGAGTCCTATTAGGATTAGGACTAGTCTATCTCTAATACAAACCGGATACAAGTCCTAGTCTTAACTCCTTGTAAGGCAAATATTCCTTTCCTCTTAAACCGGCCCACAATGGTTGAACCGGCCTTCATGAACCGCCAGACAGGCCACCGGGTCTTGTCGCTCCTCTGGCCCGTCCGCCGGATTACCAATGAGCTGTGAACCGTCTGGTCCATGCAGGTTGCCGGTGAATCGCCAAGTCCGGCCGGTTTATCCTTCCGGCCGGTTTACACCGCGGGGCATATCCCCGACACAACCCGCTCATCCTCGTATTGCAAATGAAGTGCAAATCGAGAAGATCATCGATGACATTGAAGCACCAGGTCCTCTCACACGCTCAAAAGTTTCACATATATCTAACTTTTGTAGGCACTTTGCGTTTGTCTCTATCACAGAGCCCACTAAGGTAGATGAAGCATTTCTGGAGCCTAAGTGGATTCAAGCTATGCAAGAAGAATTACATCAGTTCGAGCTCAACAACGTCTAGGAACTGGTCAAACGCCCAGATCCTCGCAAGCACAACATTATTGGGACAAAGTGGATCTACCGCAACAAGCAAGATGAAAATGGCCTTGTGGTGAGGAATAAGGCATGGTTTGTAGCTCAAGGCTACACACAGGTTGAAGGAATTGACTTCGATGAAACTTTTGCACCTATTGCTAGACTTGAGGCTATCGCATATTACTTGCCTATGCTAACCATCATGATATTATCTTACAACAAATGGATGTGAAAAGTGCATTCCTCAATGGTAAGCTTGAGGAAGAAGTATATGTTGCTCAACCCCCAGGTTTTGAAGATCCAAAGAATCCCGACAAAGTCTTCAAGCTCAACAAGGCCCTATATGGCCTCAAGCAAGCCCCTCGGGCGTGGTATGATACCTTGAAGGAATTCTGCATGAAGAAAGGCTTCAAACCCGGTTCACTCGACCCAACTCTTTTCACTAAGTCTTATGATGGTGAATTGTTTGTGTGCCAAATATATGTTGATGATATCATTTTCGGCTGTACTGACCAACGATATAGTGATGAATTTGCCTATCTGATGAGTGAAGTATATCAAATGTCTATGATGGGAGAGTTGACGTTCTTTTTAGGTCTTCAAATTCGGCTTCCACTTAAGTCGGCTTCCAAAGCGCCGGTTTAAGAAATATTGGTCTTGAAATACTCATTTGATATTCAACCGGTTTGAAGATGCAGAACTTGCCGGCTTATCATTGCCAAAAACTGTCGGGTTATAAAATCTGATAATTCCAGGTCATGATCTTTGCAGACACCGGTTCATGATTGTTGCCAACACCGGTTTATGATTATTGATGATACCGGTTTGCAGCCACAGGGTCATAATGATTGGTGACGCCGGGTCAATCTAGTTTGCTCAAACAGAGAATTTGAAAATATTTCCTTGATAACAATATAATACCTGTAGCCCCCAAGTCTTGAGTAGAACAAAGTGATGGCTTAAGACTTGCTTCAATATAAATACTGTCACTATCGAAGAAATCCATGTTGTTCATCCCAGTCACTAGCAAAAACTGAATACTCCATATTATGTAGCCCCCAAGTGCCAGGTTGTCATGCTTGCAGCGACCTGGGACTTGTAATTTCCTGATGCTCATAAAAACTTCAACTAGTGTAACCTCCAAGGGCCGGTTCAGTAAGATAATATTGAGCTGGGACTTGATATATACTTCAATGAAAATAACATCATATGATGTAACCCCCATCATGGGGCTTGAATCCACGTCCATAAGGTTAAGAGCCTTGTGCTTTATCAACTGAGCAGTGGACCCTTCAATATAATGAAAATTTGTGTACCTTGAATTGTTGACATGAGCAATTGATGAGCCGGGTCTTCAATAATATGAGCAAAAAATGACTTTGCATTAGCCCCCAAGTTTCATGGTGCATGCTTGCAGCGACATGAAACTTGCATATTTGATGTAATCTCAACTTAAATAATGTAGCCCCCAAGTGTCGGGTTGTAAGCCTGCAGCAACTCGGGACTATTCCTTCAATGTAGAATAAAAGTCATATCCATTGATAATATGATAGCCATTGCGCTAAAGCGACTTTGAAAACCTCAATCATAATATTAATAACCATAATAAAAATCCAGCCATGTTGGCTATTTGAATAATATACCCAATGATTTATAAGCGCATAATTCCAACGGCGCAATCCAAATATATGCTGGCGACTTATAGTCCAAAGCCAGGCCGGTTTAATAAACATCGGACAATCTCTCATCATAGACTGGCGATTTATCGTCTTAAAACCAGGCCGGTTTAATAAACACCGGATAATTTATAATCATGCTTTATTCAACCTGTCTCTGCATACAACAAGTTTAAAGTGTCCTGGCGGTTTACCGCCGGACGGGTCATAATGCCCAACATATAACCTAGGTTTATAACCAAGGCTGCATTTAAGAATAATCAAACATGAAATATATCATACCTGTGACATTGAATCACATCATTGGTTTACCAACTTTTTGTAGTAGAGGTAATAACCCAAATTTTGAGTACTGATAACTCCTTCCATATTGTGCCGGTTTATGATAAACCGTACCGGGTTGTGATAAACACCGGATTAACCATATATAATGATGGCGACTTATAGTCGAAACCAGACCGGGCTGACAGTCTCCGGATTGTAACTTGATCGTGTACTGGCAACTTGTAGTTGAAAGCCAAGCCGGGTTGATAAACACCGGTCTACTCCATAATAGGATGGTAACAGAAAATCAAACCAGGCAGATAGTCTTCGGATTAAAGGGGAATCAAATCCATCGGCTGAACCGGAAAAAAGGTGTTTGTTGACATAAAAGAAATCCAACAAAAACAAAGAACAAACAAGCCATGAAAATAACATGGAAACCAAGGTAATGATAAAAAATCGTTTGCAAACATATGCTATACTGAGCTGTTCAGATGGTATTACCATGGTCGGACAGGATCAAGCCCCCAATAGGTGTGACAATGATTCAAGTCAGCCAGGTCCCCAAATGACTCGTGGCATATATGCCAGATCAAGAGGCGTCGCAATGGTTCGGGTTCGACCATGCCCCCAAGTGATTTGATGGCCTTAGGCCCACCAAGAGGCGTGACTGGTTCAGACTTGACCATGTCCCCAAGTGATCTGGTGGCTGTCGCCTATCAAAAGGTGTCGCGTTGGTTCGGACTCGACCAAGGCCCCTAGTGATATATAAAAAAGCAAATGTCAAGGGGCAAACCGGAGGCCGCTTTAAGACAGAACCTCCGTGTAACCACGCATGATGGAAAAAAGAATAGAGACCCCGCTTTATGAAGCAGAAGCCCCCATGTGATCAATATGTTAGGCCAATAAGGCAGGATATCCCTGTTTGAACCGCGCATCATGGCAGCAGGTCCTCTTCGGTAATTTTTAACCTTTTTGCAAGAGATAAATTCTTCTTGAACCGGGATCTTGAACCGGATATGGAGAGATTTAAAGCTTTGTGGGAGACATCTTTCCCTTGAACCGGATTTTAAACCGGAATCTTCATTTTCA
The DNA here is from genome assembly GCA_963921465.1 of Triticum timopheevii. Lineage (NCBI taxonomy): Eukaryota > Viridiplantae > Streptophyta > Magnoliopsida > Poales > Poaceae > Triticum > Triticum timopheevii. The sequence goes on along the minus strand of OY997270.1, from coordinate 283,186,068 downwards.
GCCGGAAATTTTCTGACAGCCTTCAAACTCGAAATTGCGAGAAATTAATTCCTTTTTGAACCGGAAATTCTTTAAAAAGGATTTGAGAACTTTGAGTGAGACTAGCTTCCCTTGAGCCGGATTTTAAACTGGAATCTTTTCTGATGACTCGGAACTTCTTCATTGAGCCAGGATTTTGTAATTGTCATATACTTTCCAAGCTAGAAATTTTCTGACGGCCATCAAATAACAGTAGCCTCCGGGACCGGGTTATCTTTCCCTCCATTGTCCTGGGGTTTTTTAATTTGTTGAAACTGGCAAGACTTGTTGCGTCATATCATCGTAGCCCTCGAGTCTCAAGGTGACTCGAAGAGTTGGCTTGAGATTCTCCATATTTGATCGTCATATAAACCGACATAACTTGTATATCATTGGTGTTGATAGCACGATGTAAATCCACAGAAGGTTGAGGTGACTGCGGCGGGTTATAAATGATCCTGTATGAGCTATGTCAGCAACTCGGCCAATGGTTCCTTCCAACTGGCGATTTGAAGTTAACCAAACTGTAGTGGCGGCGACTTGTGCGCCTGCCCATTGAGCCATCCAGTGCAAACGGCGGTTGATAGTATATGATAATTTGCCTCCTTTTTGTTGAAAGAAAACCGGGCTACCCAAGCTGTGACTTGCTCATACTCAATAAACAGCTCATGCAGACAGGTGCGGCACGGTATGTTGATGTAGACCAGGCCGCGAGAGACGGACGACAAAAATGACTGCAGTATCAGAGGCAGCTCGGATAGATGAGTCGGCCGTGGCCTTGTAAACCGGTGCGGAGGGGAAGATCGGCACCGGTGTCGTAAACCGGCACGGACGGGGAGTTAATCGCGTCGTTTTGATGTAGTGAACAATTGCCCTGCATCAACAATATTGCAGACCAAGACAAAGATAAACTGCTCTTTGACAAAAAATAATATGTACCAACAAAATATACTTAGAGAAATATCACCTGATTCGTTTAGGCCGGAAATAATCCGCCATGAAATTGATGATCACTAGGTGAAACTGAAATCACTCACGGGTGAGTCAGCCGTGGGAGCAGACAGATGAGTCGGCCCGGCGTTGTAAGCCGGTGCGGACGGGTAAGTCAATCGCAGGCGCGGTAAACCGCGTAGACCGGCAAGTCAATCGCAGGCGCGGTAAACCGCGCAAACGGGCGAGTCAGCCGTGTTGTGTTGATGTAGCCGGGGCGGCGACCTGCGTACGTGCTCGTCGAGTAGCACGGCATGGACAAGTGCGAGGCGCAAAAATAATGCTGATGCACGCCCCTCGTGCGACACCTTTGTAATAAACAACGGTCCTGCGAAAAAAAACATCACAGACCGAAGTAATTGTTCTTGATAAAACAATATGCACCAAAAATAAATAGACAAGATTGCACCTGATATTTTTTGTCGGATGATCATGGATGTTGGAGTTGGAACTTTGCTGATGTGATGTAATACAGCACTCACGTGAACTTCCTCTGTCTTTCTCCCTCCTTTTGTAAAACGTGCATGTGGTGGCAGCAGTACTTTCAACTTAGCATCTGACCGTGACGGTGGTATATGATTATAGCTTTAGTTTTTCATGCGAACAGTATCACCATCAGTTTATGAGCTAGAATTTCGGTTTCTCTTGTTCCTTCGTCTCTTCCATAGGTTTCTGCTAGGATTGAGCACTGCTGCACAAAGCCAGCAGGAGGCAGGCGGCTTGTGGGCGGCCGGTGGTTTGCAGAACTCTTTGTCCTTTTATCGTAAAAAATAGTACTTCCTTTCATCCTCAGAACTGTACCTGTGCTAAATCGCAGAGCCAAGTTTAATTGAACACTGGGGGCACTAGAACTGAAAGAAAACAATGCCCTGGTTGCATTATTGTCGACACAAGAGGTGCACCCTGACCCGGCTCGCAGGCAGCCGGGTCCGCGGGGGCCACGGCAGCAGCAGCCAGGCAGGGCGGCACGGAACGAGGGCCGGCAAGGGTGATGACCACTCGCAGCAGACGGCGAGTCAGTGAGGTGAGGGCAGCAGACCCTGATGGCAGCTCGCGGAGGAACAACGGGCTAGGTTGTGGATCCATGCGGCGGCTCGCAGCGTGGCCGGTGGAGGCCGAGCGGTTTAGAGCGGCAGTGAAGGTGGCGCACAGCAGCAACGGCGAGGCGGCTCACGGCCGCGGCGGCACGTAACAGCGCGGGTGCGGAGCAACCGGGCGGGGAGGAGGTGAGCTGGCGCGGCGGTACAAGGGCGAAGCACAGCCATCCGAGGCGGCTAAGGCCCCCAGCGACTCAGCGAGAGCGGCTCACGGCCGCGGCGGCGAAGGCAGTGGAGTTGGTTTGAGGTGATGCTTCTCTGCTCGGGCACGGCGGCTCAGTGGCAGCTCGGCGAGGTACGGCGGCCAGCAGAAGCGCATCGGCATGGGTGGAGCCCAGCGGCGGAGGCGGATGCAATGAGGCCGCAGAGTCCGAGTCGATTCCCCCGTGCTCGTCCTGATGGCTGTTGACTCGGTAGTAGCTTTTGACATAATACTTGATCTGCAACCCGGCAGCAGGAACTTGTGGAACTCGGCGGATTCGGTAGCAGTATTTCTTTTTGCCGGTCTCGATGGAACCTAGGATTTGACAGCTTGCAGGACTCGGTGTTTAACCGAAATCAATCTCCCGTTGGTTTCGACGCGTTGCGTCCGGTGGCTCAAACGATGGACCCTTCTCCTCGACTTGATCTTTCTAAACTTTGTTTCGACGGCTCATTGACAGTGAATTTTTTACAACAAACACATAAGATCGGTTGCTTGATGCGGAGCTTTCAACGACGGTTCTTCGTCATCCCGATGATTGCAAGCTTCTCGAACCCTAGAAAAAATCCCTCCAAGAACTCAACACCACCGTGCGTAGCCCCACGGTGGGCGCCAACTGTCGTGGATTTGTCACGTTAGATGTCCTTAGTGTCAGGACTTAGTCGCGAGGCCAACGCATCTATGTGGTAGCTTGAGAGGGGTTGAGCGGAATCGAGAGCCGCAACACGCAAGACAAAGATTTAGACAGCTTCGGGCCCCGGGAAACATCATCCGGTAAAAACCCTACATGTTGTTTGAGGCTAGGTCTCATTATCATCACGAGGGAGTCGCCGTAAACCGGCTCTCCTCTTTGTGTCTAGCCCTAATATTGTTTCTTCTTGCTTGTAACTTCTAACTTGTCGTCTTTGGGGAGCCCTGCCCCTCCTTATATATGTTGAAGGGGCGGTTTACATGTGGAGTCCTATTAGGATTAGGACTAGTCTATCTCTAATACAAACCGGATACAAGTCCTAGTCTTAACTCCTTGTAAGGCAAATATTCCTTTCCTCTTAAACCGGCCCACAATGGTTGAACCGGCCTTCATGAACCGCCAGACAGGCCACCGGGTCTTGTCGCTCCTCTGGCCCGTCCGCCGGATTACCAATGAGCTGTGAACCGTCTGGTCCTTGCAGGTTGCCGGTGAATCGCCAAGTCCGGCCGGTTTATCCTTCCGGCCGGTTTACACCGCGGGGCATATCCCCGACACAACCCGCTCATCCTCGTATTGCAAATGAAGTGCAAATCGAGAAGATCATCGATGACATTGAAGCACCAGGTCCTCTCACACGCTCAAAAGTTTCACATATATCTAACTTTTGTAGGCACTTTGCGTTTGTCTCTATCACAGAGCCCACTAAGGTAGATGAAGCATTTCTGGAGCCTAAGTGGATTCAAGCTATGCAAGAAGAATTACATCAGTTCGAGCTCAACAACGTCTGGGAACTGGTCAAACGCCCAGATCCTCACAAGCACAACATTATTGGCACAAAGTGGATCTACCGCAACAAGCAAGATGAAAATGGCCTTGTGGTGAGGAATAAGGCACGGCTTGTAGCTCAAGGCTACACACAGGTTGAAGGAATTGACTTCGATGAAACTTTTGCGCCTATTGCTAGACTTGAGGCTATCGCATATTACTTGCCTATGCTAACCATCATGATATTATCTTACAACAAATGGATGTGAAAAGTGCATTCCTCAATGGTAAGCTTGAGGAAGAAGTATATGTTGCTCAACCCCCAGGTTTTGAAGATCCAAAGAATCCCGACAAAGTCTTCAAGCTCAACAAGGCCCTGTATGGCCTCAAGCAAGCCCCTCGGGCGTGGTATGATACCTTGAAGGAATTCTGCATGAAGAAAGGCTTCAAACCCGGTTCACTCGACCCAACTCTTTTCACTAAGTCTTATGATGGTGAATTGTTTGTGTGCCAAATATATGTTGATGATATCATTTTCGGCTGTACTGACCAACGATATAGTGATGAATTTGCCTATCTGATGAGTGAAGTATATAAAATGTCTATGATGGGAGAGTTGATGTTCTTTTTAGGTCTTCAAATTCGTCAACAGCGCAATGGAATATTCATATCTCAGGAGAAATACCTCAAGGACGTATTGAGGAAATTCGGCATGCAAGATTGCAAAGGGGTCAAAATTCCAATGCCCACAAATGGCCATCTATGCACTAATGAAAATGGTAAAGACTTCGATCAAAAGGTATAGCGCTCCATGATTGGATCTTTATTGTACCTATGTGCATCTAGGCCGGATATTATGCTTAGTGTTTGCATGTGTGCCCGATTTCAAGCTACACCGAAGGAATCACACCATAAGGTTGTGAAGCATATTCTTTGATACTTAGATCACACACCAACACTTGGATTATGGTATCCCAAGGGCTCCACTTTTGATCCCATTGGATATTCAGACTCTGACTATGCTGGCGATCGCGTGGACCACAAGTCAACATCTGGTACATGTCATTTCCTCGGACGATCTTTGGTCTGTTAGTCCTCGAAGAAACAGAACTGCGTATCTCTCTCCACTGCAGAAGTGAGTACATTGCTGCTGGATCGTGATGTGCTCAACTACTATGGATGAAGCAAACACTCAAGGACTATGGCATCAACGTGAAGAATGTGCTCTCTACTATGACAATGAGAGTGCCATCAAGATTGCTCATAACCCAGTTCAGCACTCGAAGACCAAGCACATCCAAATTCATCATCATTTTCTTCGCGATCATGTGTTGAAGGGCGAAATCTCCATCAACCACGTCAGCACTGAAGATCAATTGGCCGATATCTTCACAAAGCCCTTGGATGAGAAGAGATTTAGCAAGTTGAACTGTGAGCTAAATATCCTAGAATCTTCGAATGTTCTCTGAAATGGACACACCTCCTAACACTTATGCTGACTTGATGACTTAGATGCACAACACTCGAAGTAACATTTTTCTTCAATCAATGAATACTAACCCTCTAAGTGTGAAGAAATTAATGAAGAAATTGATTCTCAGAGCCCTACGACAATTGTACGCGGTGTCTGAAATCAGCTTTCTTATACGGTGGGTTACGCCACCAACCAAAGTTGAAAATCTTCAATTTGAGTTTTTCTTCGTTTTTGAAATTCCTCATTTTTTTCAAATTCTTCAACTTTGCATTGTCTTCACTCTTTCCGGTGTTGTTCTTCATTCGAATATATATATATGAGTTTTATGTCCTCTACAGCATTCACATATTGTTATTTCTTCAAGTTGATTTCTTCTGCTAAGTGAAAGTGATCGGACCCTTCCCCCTCTATGCTAAACTCAACCAAGTCTATTCACAAATTCCTCATATGCGTTCTATTTGAAACTCGTTCAAATTCTTCACTGTGTCCTTGACAGCTGAAGAAATTGCAAACAGAACTCTTAACTTATCTTATCTGAATTTTCGGCTTTGCCGCTCAAACCGTTCCGCTTCTCACGACAATACTTATCTATTCACCCACGATCCTACATGATCGCCACCTCTCGGTACGTGGGTGACACATGTCAAGCGAATGAGAAGAGGCCAGGGGCATGTTCGTCCGATTTCCTCGGTTGAACAGTTTTTCACTCCCTCTATAAATACCCCTGTCTCTTCCTCACCTCACTTTCACCTCGCTCGCGCTCTCTCTCCCGCTCGAGCTTCCCAAAACCCTAGCGCCGCCACTACTTCATCATCGCCGGTGAGGAAGAGCTTCACTGCCTCGACCTCATCACCGTCGTACTCGCGCCTGTTGCGGATTTCTTCACTCCGCTGCCGCCGTAGCCGTCTTCCTCTGTCGAGTTAGGGCGTGGAAGATCTGACCTGACGAACTTCACTTCTGTTCTTCCTAGTTCGTCATGTTCTTCACTTCGGGTAATTAAAAGTTACTTTTAATTGCTCGCTTTGATTCTCAAGTTTTCTTGAAAATCTTTAAAAGTGTTTATTCTTCAATTCTTCACACACATAAACACCTCACATGTCATCTGCTCTTGATTCGTTTCTCTAAGCAATGATTTTCTTCAAGATTCCTCAATTGTGTGGATTTTCAATCTACACAACTCTGGAACCTAAGACAAAGAACGCTTAGTGAAATTCCTCAAGACTCATCTGGTCAAATTCCTCAAAACCTATTCTTTTTGAAAAACCTTCTGAGAACGCATATGACCTCTCCAAATTCCTCGCAACTATACTCTGTTCACAGGTACAAATGTCCGCTGCTGAATCACTAGTTTCTCATCAACTTAACTCATTTGCAGCGTTCCTCAAAGAAAAGTTGCATACCTCTTCAGAAACTTCAGTTGTTCATATTCCTCAGCTGAAGAAAATGGGTGACAAAAGGCCACAGAAGGGAGGAAAGAGGCCTGAGGTCAATACTGCGTTTGAAATCCCTGAGGACATATATATAAGGACTACTACACACCTGATGAAGCCAAATTCGGCAAAGAGGACAAGAATCAGTGCAAGGTGCGCATACAAAGGATAGAGAGGAGGTGGGCACGAGAATGGAGGGAGTACAAATATGTCACTCCCAAGTATATGAAGAAATTCGCACTCAACCCTCCATGACCAAGACCTCCATTGGCACCAGGCCAGTTGGCAGATCCCACCAGCCTCAAGCGCGGTGAGGATTATCCTGATGAATGGGCAAAGCGCCAAGCCAAACTGGCTAAGCAAGCAAAGGAAGCGGTGGAGAAATTCAACGCAGACTCTGCTGCTGCTGCTACCTCTGCTGAGGGCTCTGCTAGTCAGCCAAAGAAGGCAATGCACAAGAAGCCTGCACATAAATCCAGTGCTTCACCTTCAATGCCCTCACGGCCAAGCTCCTCTGCTATGCCATCAAGGCCAGATTCCTCAAGGCCCTCGCGGCAAATTCCTCAGACTGCTCCTTCAAAGTCCTCAGCTCCTCCGTCAAAGTCTTTAGCTGCTCCGACAAAATCCTCGGCGCCTGTGCATCTCGCCACGTGCCAAAGGACTCAAGGCTTCTCTATTGCCTCAGGAGCATCTGCAAGCTCCTCGGCTGCTCGAAATTCCTCAGCTGGTCCCTCTCTGCTGAAGAAAAAAGCCACTGCTGGACGAGGCACTCGCCCAAGTCCTCACAAGAAGCAGGTCTCCTTCCATGTACCCTCTGATGATGATGAGGCTGATGATGAGGAACTTGCCGAAATCATCAGAGACAGGCAAGCCAGGGCCGCTAGAGCCAAAGGCAGCACTTTGCCACTGATGCTGGATCCAAAGTTGATCCTTGACTATATTGACCTATGGCACAAGGATCCTAACACACCTTTGCCAGAGATGAACCTCACTCCTGGTCAAAGTCATGTTCTTACTGCCTTCATTGAAGAAGAAAAATGGAAATTTGATCAAGGCAGAAGTTTGAAGAAAGCGCAGTACAAGAAACAACGCTACCTCAAGGACAATGTCCTCACTCTCACTCATGATCAGCTCCTTGCCTTGCAAGTTGAAATCAAACAGCTGAGTGATGAATTTGATTACTACCATGCTGATTGGAAGGGCGCCAAGGTGCATTTCATCAATCTGACGAAGAAATTCACTTCAAGTGCTGCTCCACCTGTGCACGTTGAAGTTACTCAGGCTGAGGCATCTGCTCAGCCTACTGAAGAACATGCCAGCACCGCTGATGACAATCAGGCTGCTGAAGACCATGAGAGTGCCAGGGCTGATGACTCCATTCCAGCCGCTGAAGATATTTCCAGGGCATCCACTAGTGATGCACCTGAGGGAAGTGAACAAATCAGGACAACTGCATCAGTTGTGCCTAAGGAAAATGGACCAAATTCCTCTGCACCTCCTGCGCCTAAACCAACTCCAATCCTTCCATCTGCATCAGATGCGAAGAAGACCAAGGCTGCAGAACGTGCAGTTGTGAAGAAAAGGAAGGCATCAACTTCCTCAAATTCTTCAGCTCCGAAGAAGATGAAGACTCTGATCAGTTCAATTGACAATCCAATTGATGCCGTTCCAGTCTCATCAATGCCATCAAAGGATCTTGTTCCATTTGGTGAAGATTATGTGATTCCTGATGAATCTGATGAAGAATCTCCTTCTGCTGCTACGTCAGAGTAGTTGGATGAAGAAATTGAAGTGGATAAGATCCCTTCAACCCCAGTCATTTCCTCACCTTTGCCTCAGTTTACTGCTGAAGAGGAAGGTGCTGAAGAAATTGAAGAGGAGGATGTGGACATTGGTTGTACCACTCCTGTGCTCAATGATGAATTTTGGGACAGTCAACATCCCAACTCTCCAATGTTCACTCCCCTTCAAGCTATTCCTCAGTCCCCTACCGCCACTAAAGTGCAAATGGGATCTAAAGAACCTCATGCAACCCCAAGTATTCATGAGGAAATTCCATCCACTAGTGCTGAAGAAATTGTCAATGAAAAATTGACGACCCAGGCTTAAGCTGTAGAAGAGCCTGAAATTCCTCAGCCTGAGGAGCCTGAGATCGCGATTCCTGAAGTAGTGCTGCAATTGACTAACACTCCTCAGCCCAAGCCAAAGGATCCTTTCTCTAAGAATCAAAAATTCAAGGCTGATGATTTCTTTGGCGAGCACATATTCTTCACGGAATTCAACCCCTATGACAATGCTCGTCTTAGAAGGAAGAGTTTCTGGACTGCCAGCCAGGCCAACTTCTATTCCTTAGTGCTCTTCAACAAGGACAAAGTCTTCGATCATGAGCATATTCCTCATGTGGACATGGAATCCATGCCTTGCTTCTCTCAAGTCCTCGGCATGATTCATGACATTGGCTTGCTCAATTTCTGCTCTAACATAGTTGATTGGAATGAAGAACTTATTCTTCAGTTCTACGCAACTTTGCATAATACAAGCGATGCTGCTGACGTCAACTCATGGGTGTTGGACTGGATGACTAAAAACACTCATTACAAGGCACCAGCCTCTGAATTGCTTCGTGCCCTACCAATCAGTCCTCCACCTGACGGTGCTCGTTGTCTGTATGATGAGCCTGAACTCACTAATCACTATATGCATGTGCTCATGAAGCCGCTGAAGCCGGGACAAGCTCCAAGGACCAAATTCCTCGTGAAGCAATTTCTCTATGTGCCAAGAACAATCTACCGCATTCTAACGAAGACCATGAGTCCCATCAAAGGCCATGACTCATCCGATGAAGAAATTATCGGAATGATGAAGAACATGCTTTTCAACATCATGCATGGCATTCCCATAAATTATCATGATTTCTTCATGAGGACTCTCGCGAATGTTGCACTTTCTCCATTTGAGTTGAAGCCTTAAGCGCCGTTGATCATGAGATTCCTCACAACAAGGTCTTCACTCAACTACAAGGATGATTTTCAGAATCACCTCAGCTACTTGCCCCCTATTGAAGTCCTCAAGCAGACAATTTCCTCATCTGATGAGAAGGGCAAGTCACCAGTTGTTATCGATGAAGGCATTCGTCCATTGGATGGTCAGTTCCGAAAAGCTGCATCTTACTCCACCAATGATGACTCTACCACTCATGATACTGCTGCCAATGCTACCAAGACAAGTCCTCAAGCTACTGCTCCTCGTGTGCTGACTGATCGTGAACTGCTGATAAGTCTTCACCAGAAGGTGGATCGCAACCACAAGTGGGTTAAGCGTCAGTTTGGTTCTATTCTTCACAACATGACTTCCACACATAATGCAGTGAAGAAAAACTACTACTACCTCCATGAAGTGTTTGATCGCACCTGGGCTATTCTGTCACATCTATATGGTGAAGAAGATCTGAAGCAAATGGGCTTCAAGGAAGACTTTGACTGGTCTGCTCCTCCACTGAAGAGATTCAAGAGGGTCAAGGTTCCTTCCGTGGTGGCTAGCTCATATTCTTCATCACGCGCCACGGACGAGCATGAAGACTTGGACGACACTGCAGCAGGCCCTACTTCGACTCAAGACCCTAACAACGCTGGCGCTCCTCCATCTTCATGATATTCTTTAGGGGCGTTAGTCCTCAGTTTCAACCCTTTTGGTCATTCGATGGCAAAGGGGGAGAAATTTGAGTTAGTCTTCAAGTGGGTCTATCTTATATGGGCATTTTTTGCTAAGTTACAACTCTCGTTCTTCCGATGACTTTGCTGGATCGAGTTGTAATCTTAAACTCTATGGTGACCTGATACTTTTGATGTGTTCTTCTTCATGCTTATTCCTCAATAATGTTAAGGCACGCATGCTGAATTACATCAGTCACCATATTTCATCATGCATTTCAAAGTCTTCGTATTATATATCAAATGCGTGATATAGGGGGAGATCTCCATGATTATACTCTTCAAGTGTGCATTGCTTCAAAAGCAAATTCCTCACTATGCACATCTTCAGGGGGGAGTTCTTCTATATCTTGCAATCAAATTCCTCAATATCAGTATTTACACTTCACATGTTTATCCCCGTTGAAAACTTAACCTATATTGTCATCAATCACCAAAAGGGGGGAGATTGTAAGTGCATCTAGTGCCCCTTAATGATTTTGGTGTATTGAAGACTTATAGGTTAAGGGACTGATGCGTTTGTGAGTGTACACAGGTCTATAAGTCTATGAGGAGTTTGATATTTATAGAGAAAGTCGACCCCTAAAAATGAAGTTCTTCAACTGAAGACTTTGGATCTCTGAAGACTTTGAACGTGAAGAAATTGGTGTGACCTTGAAGACTAGGCAATCATTCGAGGAACATGAAGCGTGAAGACTTTTGTTTTCGTAGTTTCATTTTCTCTTTCTTGATTCATAGGAAACACCGTACTGTTAAAGGGGGTCGAGGAAATACTAAGGAAAAATTTCCATGTGATGCTCAACTCAAAATCCTACACCTACCAATCCCTTCGAGTGAAGCCATTGGAAATCTCATACAGTTCAGTCATATTCTTCAGTGACAGAGACAAAGTTCTTCTGGTCTGTGAGGAATTTGTTCTGACTGAGGAGTTAGGAAGTGTGAATTGCCTACACAGTGAGGAACATGATAGCCCTGAGGATTTTGATAGTCAAAATTCCGACCGTTGTTGTGATATGCGCTAGCGGTTCCAAAATATCTACCTACCTAACGGTCATATCAGACAAGGGCATTTATGTCTTATCATGTCGGGCTGCTCCCTAGGATATAAATAGCCGCCCCCTTCAACCACTAGCTGGTTGGCTGCTCCGAGAGAAACTGACACTTGTCAATTGAGAGCATCCCATCCTCCAAGGACTTTGAGCGAAAATCATCAAGTGAGGAAACCCAAACCCAACACCTACAAACCCAAAGTGATTGAGCATCACTGAAGAGATTGATCCTACGTGGATCCGAGGCTTGTTTCCTTTGAAGACCGTGCTTCTTCCAGATGGTTAGGCGTCAAGGTCTAGAGCATCCAAGAGGAATTGTGGATCGCCGAGTGACCGAGTTTGTGAAGGTTGGGAAGTCACCTGAAGACTTACCACGAGTGATTGGGCGAGGTTTGTGTGACCTTAGCTCAAGGAGAATATGGTGAGGATTGTGTGTCCGGGACTGGGTGTCCTCGAGTTTAAATACTCATCCGCTCCAACCAGATGTACAACTGAGACAGCAGTTGGAACTGGTCTACCAAATCATTGTCTTCACCAAGCTTACTGGTTCTATTTCCTCAACTCTTTCATTTCTTCTTGTCTGTTGCTGCGTGCCTGTTCATATCTGTTTGAAGACTTTGACTGAAGACTTTCTCAATTTCCTCAGTTAAATTTCTTCAGTCTGTCCGTCTTCTTTCTTGTGTTATCCTGTGTTTACACTTTCTGTACTCTGTGCTTATCTTCATCTCGCCATGATGACTATGCTTGTATTCTGTTATGTTTACTTCTGAGTACTTATTCCGCTGCTAGTAGTTCTTCATTTAGGAATTTCCTCACCAGCAAATTCCTCAGTGTAGAAATCATAAAAATCGCCTATTCACCCCCCCCCCCTCTAGTCGATATAACGCACTTTCAGTGCTTGTTTTTCCGGCTCATGAGGTTTGGGATCTTCTGAGGGCTTGGTGGTTCTGGCCTTTTTGCTAGGATTTGCCTTCCCAGTACATGAGGACTCACAAAGTTAGTATGAGTCTACATATGTTAAAAGAGACACAGGTTTAAGTTGATACCCAGGGGCAGTCTTGAAAGGAGGAAGCTGAGTCTAAGATGAGTCGCCAGATGAAGAGTGAGAGGTCCCCTTAAAAGTTAAGTCAAAGGCATGAAGTGTTGGATGAATAATATCTAGGTTAAAGTAAACAGGTGTCGGAGTTTTTAAAAATACCACATTCCGGCGTTTGCGTGGAGCTGGCGTGTTGGGTAAGCCGGAGGAAAGTTCTCCGTCTCCACTATTTCGGGTTCTGCGCTGATTCTCATGTTGTTGTTGCTTCAAAATAAAGTTGGGATCCATGTGAGCTAAAGGGTTAGAAAACCTTACTTTTCGGATCACGCGTCGGATTTTCTGTCTTGGCAAAGGCTCGAAGTCGGAGGAAATAATGGTTACCTCGTCATCAACCGCCTGGCTGCTCTCCACGTCGTCCTGATAGTAATCAATGTCAATAAGGTGGATGAAAAAGGAGCCAAGGGAATCAAGATCTACCTCGGAATCTTCAGATTCATCCACGTTAAACGTGTCAGCAGCGGTGGATGTCTTTTTGCTTCTCTTCATTGCTTTGGTCTTGGCTCTGGCCTTCTTGGCGGCCTTCTCATCATATCTCTTATCCCAGAAAGTAGACCTAGCCTGAGAAAGTTTACGATAAAAGTCAGAATTTTCAGTTTTTATGAGCAGTAAGGTAACAAGTATGTAATCCGGATAAGCATACCTCCGGTGCCGGGTTAAGGACGCAGAAGGGATTCAGACCCACTCTACTGCAGATTTCCAATGTCTCACTGAGAAGAGTCTTGGTCATATCATTGATAGCCTTATCAGTCAAACGCTTTGAATTGTAGCGAAGCGGGTCTTTGGTATCACCAGTGTATGAGCACATTAAACCGGGCCGGTGGCTTAAGGGTATGATTCTCCAAGCTACCCAACATTGAACTAGATCAATTCCAGTTAATCCGTTGCCCAGTAATGCCCTAACCTTGGAAAAGGTAGGCATAAGCTTGGCCCGTTCAGCAGTGGTAAGCCGGCCAGGAAGAGGATGCTTCGGGTTGAGTCGTTGGTCACGAAAGCCTGGAAAGGATTTTCATCAGTAGGAGAAGTATCCTTGTAGTAAAACCAGGTTTGATTCCAATCTTTGGGATGGCTTGGAAGCGAAGCATAAGGGAAAATGGCGTCTCTGCGATGCTGAATTGAAATCCCTCCGAGCTCTTGGCTGGGGCTATCAGTAAACTCATTCTGGCGGTTCAGATAGAAATAATCTCTGAAGAGGTTAACACTGGGTTCTTCTTGAAGGTATACTTCATAGAAGACCTAGAAGTTGCAAATATTGGAAATGGAGTTGGGCCCAATATCTTGAGGGTGAAGTTGCATGAAGTGCAGAACATCACCGAAGAAATTTGACCCGGGTGGTGAAAAGCCCCAGATCATGTGATCAGTGAAAACGATAACTTCGCCGCTTGCGGCTGAGGTTTGGCTTCATCCGGATTAGGAGCACTCAAATGAATGACATCCTTGGCTCGTAAAAAACCAATCTTTACATAATCTTCGACAATAGCTTCGATAACAATGGATCCAACCCAATCACATGAGGTAAATCTCTTGGTCATGATCGGGTGCAAGGCCTACAATAGAGAAAATTAATATGTTATTAAACCGGCGGATATATGGAGAGTTACATGTTGTTGTCTCAACCGCAATGCAAGGATAAAACTATGGAGAGTCAGTTTAGACAAAGCCAGCTTGGTTAAAGCCGGAAGATGGCCGGGTTATGGATTTAAGTGGATAATGGCGGCTTACCCGGGGCCTAATGTAATATGGCGGGTCATGGTTTATGTCATAAGCCGCCATGGCAGTTTTGAGGATTTAAATCTATCAATTGGAAATTTTTGCTGAGGGGCAGACAAACAGATTTCACAAGCTAGTGCTATAAATTTGGATCTGTGAAAGTTCAGGAAAAGCAGTGAAAATAAAACCTAAGGAGGCGGCAGTGAAAAAACCTGGGTACATTGATGTAGTTCTTTACAAAGAGATGCTACTTTAATGGCAAAAATGGTGACAAAACTACTTCCGCACAAGGTCTATGGCCTATCCAGATTGAAAAATGTAAGAGCTGAAGAGGATAAGGAGGAAGAGTAAGAACACCGACGAACAGCGCAAACCCTAAAAGTAGATCTGAGATGAAAGAGGGAGGCGTGCTTATAGGTGATGAGGATCGGCGGTGGCGCACTGGAGTTCTCCGGTTTTGTCAAGTTGATGCAGCAACCTGAGTTGGTGCAGCGGCTGGAGGTTGCGACGGCAGAGTACGAGCGCCCACGCGGCTGAGAGGAAGAGGATGATGAAGAAGGAAGAAGGGGGGAAAATGAGAGAGACCCCCGTCCATATTTATAAGGGGGGCGAGTACAAGGCATGCGCAAGAATCGAGGAGGCCGAAATCATCGCATGGCTATAGGGACGCCTCGATTTTCGAGATGTTTATTAAGATAAAGATCAGTTAAGATGCTCTGGGACCAGTGCACAGTTAAGGCGAAATGACATCATGATTGTTTAAGAGGATTCCAAGAGCTGACGTCACAGTGGGTTACAACAGGTAGTGTAGGTTTTACAAATCAGGTGTTGAAGATTGATATGAACAAGTTCAAATCAACCTGGGGCCTAATATTGGGGATATAGCTACTGGGTATGAACCGCCCAGGAGGGGCCGGGTCATACTACTACTGATAACTCATGAAGGGGGCGGGTCATAAGAAGCCCGCCGACGGCCCAAGGCCCAGAGGCGACTTAGGGCCCAGAAGGATGAACCGCCATGAGGATAAGCTTGTATTGTAAGGCAAGCTTAGTTAGTCATCGAGCCGGACACGTTGTCTATGAGCCGGCCGGGACTCTATAAGCCACCGGGCGTTAACCTGTGTATATAAAGGGACGAATCGGCGGCTAGTTAGGGCAGGAAATAAAGAGATTGAGAACTATGTCAAGCGTATTCGCTCCCTGGTAATCGAAGCCCAAGCAATAACCACCCTACACTAGATTAGGCTGTTACCTCCACCATGAGGGACCGAACCAGTATAAACTCTCCGTGTCCCTTGTCCCATTTAACCCCTTCAAGCTAACTATGTTGCGATGGCTCCACACCTAAGTCTTTATGCTAGGACATCTGGCGTGATAATTCCACGACAGGGGTGGAGGGGTATATATAGCCTCCACACAAAATCCAACTGTTACACACATTTGACCCAACTCGGTCAGACCGAATTGAAGAACTCGGTGAGACTGATTCAGTTCAAAATGTGAATGTTAGGAATCTCGATGGGATTGACTGGAACAACTCGCTGGGACCGATGTGCTAGGGCTAGGGCAAAACCTCATCTCGGTGAAGCCGATTGCTTGAACTCGGTGAGACCGATTTCAGCAAATAGCAAGAAGAGAATTGGTCAAGCAAACTCGGTTTGACCGATCGCTCATTTCGATGAGACCAAAATGTCACAAAAGGGAAACAGAGAGTTTGCAGGGCCATCTCGATGAGACCGAAATCCGTATTGGTGTGACCGAGGTGTTAGGGTATGTGGCAGTGGCTATGTCAAATGAACTCGGTGGCTCCGGATAGAATGTTTCGGTGGGGCCGAGTTTGACTTTGGGTTTTGGACATATTTGGAAATGAGAAAGTGGTTGAGGGCTTTGGAGCAATATCATTAAGCATTTTGAGCAAGTAGACAATTAAGCAACACCTCATCCCCTTTTAATAGTATTGGATTCCTATGGACTCAATGTGATCTTGAATCACTAAAATAGAAATGAAAAGTCTTGAGCTTTTGCCAATATGTGTCCTTAGCATTTTGAGGGGTCCACATCTCTAGTCCATGCCATGCCATTCATTGAACTTTCTAAATTATTAAACTTGAATAGATATTAGTTCAATGAGCTATATGTTGTTATGAATTACCAAAACCACCCGGGGATTAGTTGCACTTTCAGTCTCCCCCTTTTTGGTAATTGATGACAACATGTAGATCAAAGCTTTGAGAAATGATAATATGAATGGAATATGTCGTCACTTTGAGAAATATGTGATAAGCAATAGCTCCCCCTAAATTTATGCATTATAAAAAAATTGCCTTTGAATGCAAATGCACAATTGATTAGGATCATGGGTCACTCTTCCATGTCAGATACATCTTGGTGGAGCGCTCAAAATGATAAGAATTGAATAACTTGCACTCATCACCAAGGATACAAGTGATTGATCATACATAAACATTCATGGATATAATCATGAAAGCACACATTAAGCATAATATGGTCAAACACATGATCACATAAGTATCTCACGAGCATAACACAAATTGTAGCATATGAAGACAACCAAAATGACCAAAGTAGCAAGAGTAGCAAGGCAAATGAAAACCAACAAAAGGCAAAAGACACTCTCTCTCAAAGCCTATGATCTATGCACTTTCTCCCCCTTTGGCAACAAGTTACCAAAAATTTCGAAAACATATAGTGCTATACGGCACTCTAAGCACGATATGTAGGAGCTCCGGTGTGCATAGACGGCGTGGAGAGGAGTCCATAAGCAAATGCCTCGGAGGAAGTCTGTGGAGCTGGAGGAGTTGACACTGGAGGAACAACTGTGGATGTGGCTGCAGGTGCTGAAGTGGTAGTCCTAGAGTCTCTAGCAACTGGCAAAGCTGATGATCTTTGTGCCCTTGGCACCCTCTGAAATGTATCTGTCGTGGGTCTATCATTCATGTCCTCAACATCCTCTTGAAGCTTCTCCACAACTGTTTGAATCTCAGTACCCTTCACATCTAGGTCATGGAACTTAGTCTCAATAATCCTCTCAAGACTTTCCGGATTTTGAGACAAGGTGGCCAAGCTCTTCTCAATTCTTATGTGGCCTCAAGCAGATAACTAAGTTGATCTTGCTTGGTCTTGAGATTTGCAACAGAAGCATCTGGGGCACTTGATACCTTTGCTGCCTTTGCTGCATTTGCAGCCTTTGTGTCATGGGCAACCACGACCACCTATGGGGCTATGCTACCTCTTGAGCATGCGTTGGTTTTCCCTTGAAGAGGAAAGGGTGATGCAGCAAAGTAGCGCAAGTATTTCCCTCAGTTTTTGAGAACCAAGGTATCAATCCAGTAGGAGGCTACACTCAAATCCGTCGTACCTGCACAAACAAATAAGAACCTTGGAACCAATGCGACAAAGGGGTTGTCAATCCCTTCACGGCCACTTTCAACAGTGAGATCTGATAGAGATAATAAGATAAATATTTTTGGTATTTTTATGATATAGATTGGAAAGTAAAGATTGCAAAATAAAATAGATCGGAAACTTATATGATGGAAAATAGACCCGGGGGCCATAGGTTTCACTAGTGGCTTCTCCCAAGATAGCATAAGTATTACGGTGGGTGATCAAATTACTGTCGAGCAATTGATAGAAAAGTGCATAGTTATGAGAATATATAGGCATCATCATGTATATAGGCATCACGTCCGCGACAAGTAGATCGATACGATTCTGCATCTAATACTATTACTCCACACATCGACCACTATCCAGCATGCATCTAGAGTATTAAGTTCATAAGAACAGAGTAATGCATTAGGCAAGATGACATGATGTAGAGGGATAAACTCAAGCAATGTGATATAAACCCCATCTTTTTATCCTCGATGGCAACAATATAATACGTGCCTTGCCGCCCCTGCTGTCACTGGGAAAGGACACCGTAAGATTGAACCCAAAGCTAAGGACTTCTCCCATTGCAAGAAAGATCAATCTAGTAGGCCAAACCAAACTGATAATTCGAAGATACTTGCATAGATAACCAATCATACATAAAAGAATTTAGAGGAGAATCAAATATTGTTCATAGATAATCTTGATCATAAACCCACAATTCATCGGATCTCGACAAACACACCGCAAAAAGAATTACATCAAATAGATCTCCAAGAAGATCAAGGAGAACTTTGTATTGAGATCCAAAGAGAGAGAAGAAACCATCTAGCTAATAACTATGGACCCGAAGGTCTATGGTAAACTACTCACACTTCATCAGAGAGGCTATGGTGTTGATGTAGAAGCCCTCCGTGATCGATTCCCCCTCCGGCGGAGCGTCGGAAAAGGCCCCAAAATGGGATCTCACGGGTATAGAAGGTTGCGGCGGTGGAAATAGGGTTTCGTGGTGATCCTGGATGTTTTCAGGTATATGAGTATATATAGGCGAAAGAAGTCGGTCAGGGGAGCCATGAGGGGCCCACGAGGGTGGGGGCGCACCTACCCCCCTAGGCGCGCCTCCCTGCCTCGTGGCCACCTCGTTTCTTTCTTGACGTCCACTCCAAGTCTCCTGGATTGCGTTCGTTCCAAAAATAACTCTCCCGAAGGTTTCATTCCATTTGGACTCCGTTTGATATTCCTTTTCTGCGAAACACTGAAATAGGCAAAAAAAATGGACTGGGCCTCCGGTTAATAGGTTAGTCCCAAAAATAATGTAAAAGTGTATAATAAAGCCCATTAAACATCCAAAACAGATAATATAATAACATTGAACAATCAGAAATTATAGATACGTTGCAGACGTATCAAGCATCCCCAAGCTTAATTCCTGCTCATCCTCGAGTAGGTAAATGATAAAAACAGAATTTTTGATGTGGAATGCTACCTAGCATAATTCTCAATGTAATTTTCTTTATTGCGGCATGAATGTTCAGACCCAAAAGATTCAAGATAAAAGTTTAATATTGACATAAAAATAGTAATACTTCAAGCATGCTAACCAAGCAATCATGTCTTATCAAAATAACATAGCCAAAGAAATCTTATCCCTACAAAATCATATAGTTTGGCCATGCTTCATTTTCGTCACACAAAATGCTCCCATCATGCACAACCCCGGTTTCAGCCAAGCAATTGGTTCATACTTTTTAACGCGCTTCAGCTTTTTCAACCCTCACGCAATACATGAGGCTAAGCCATGGACATAGCACTATGGGTGGAGTAGAGTATGATGATAGGGATTATGTGAGAAAACAAAAAAGGAGAAACTCTCATATTGACGCAGTTAATCAATGGGCTATGGAGATGCCCATCAATTGATGTCAATACGAGGAGTAGGGATTGCCATGCAATGGATGCACTAGAGCTATAAATGTATGAAAGCTCATCAAAAAGAAACTAAGTGGGTGTGCATCCAACTTGCTTGCTCACGAAGACCTAGGGCATTTTGAGGAAGCCCATCATTGGAATATACAAGCCAAGTTCTATAATGAAAAATTCCCACTAGTATATGAAAGTGACAACATAGGAGACTCTCTATCATGAACATCATGGTGCTATTTTCAAGCACAAGTGTGGAAAAAGGATAGTAACATTGTCCCTTCTCTCTTTTTCTCTCTTTTTTTTCTTTTTTTTCCTTCTTTTTTTTATTTTGGTGGGCTTCTTTGGCCTCTTTTTTTATTTGGGATTCTTTGGCCTCTTTTATTTTTCGTAAAGTCCGAAGTCTCATCCCTACTTGTGGGGGAATCATAGTCTCCATCATCATTTCCTCACTTGGGACAATGCTCTAATAATGGAAATCATCACACTTCTATTTATTTACAACTCGAGAATTACAACTCAATACTTAGGACAAAATATGACTCTATGTGAATGCCTCCGGCGGTGTACCATGATATGCAATGAATCAAGAGCGACATGTATGAAAGAATTATAAAGGTGGCTTTGCCACAAATACGATGTCAACTACGTGATCATGCAAAAGCAATATGACAATGATGGAGCGTGTCATAATAAACGGAATGGTGGAAAGTTGCATGGCAATATATCTCGAAATGGCTATGGAAATGCCATAATAGGTAGGTATGGTGGCTGTTTTGAGGAAGATATAAGGAGGTTTATGTGTGATAGAGTGTATCGTATCATGGGGTTTGGATGCACCGGCGAAGTTTTCACCAACTCTCAAGGTGAGAAAGGGCAATGCACGGTACCGTAGAGGCTAGCAAATTGCGGAAGGGTAAGAGTGCGTATAATCCATGGACTCACATTAGTCATAAAGAACTCATATACTTATTGCAAAAGTTTATTAGCCCTCTAAGCAAAGTACTACTACGCATGCTCCTAGGGGAAGGGTTGGTAGGAGTTAACCATCGCGTGATCCCGACCTCCACTCAAAGAACACCCCATGCTTCAAATTTGTCACACAACGTTCACCATACGTGCATGCTACGGACTTGCCAACTTTAACACAAGTATTTCTCAATTTCATAATTACCCAACTAGCATGACTCTAACATTACCACCTTTATATCTCAAAACAATTATCAAGTATCAAATTTCTCATAGTATTCAATGCACTTTATATGATAGTTTTTATTATACCTATCTTGGATGCTCATCATTTCAAGACTAAAATTTTAACCAAAGCAAATTACCATGCTGTTCTAAAAGACTCTCAAAATAATATAATTGAAGCATGATAGATCAATAATTTCTATAAAATAAAACCACCGTCGTGCTCTAAAAAGATATAAGTGAAGCACTAGAGCAAAATTGTCCAGCTCAAAAGATATAAGTGAAGCACATAGAGTATTCTAATAAATTCCGATTCATGTGTGTCTCTCCCAAAATGTGTTTCCAGCAAGGATGATTGTGGTAAACTAAAAAGCAAAGACTCAAATCATACAAGACGCCCCAAGCAAAACACATATCATGTGGTGAATAAAAATATATCATCAAGTAAAGTTACCGATGGACGAAGACAAAAGAGGGGATGCCTTCCGGGGCATCCCCAAGCTTAGGCTTTTGGTTGTCCTTGAATTTTACCTTTGGGTGCCTTGTGCATCCCCAATCTTAGGCTCTTGCCACTCCTTATTCCATAATCCATCAAATCTTTACCCAAAACTTGAAAACTTCACAACACAAATGTAACGCCCCGGATTCGATGCGCCAGGTGTCTTCCAGTTATTTGCCTTCTTTGCCATGTCATTTGCTTGCGTGTTGCATTCTATCATGTCATCATGTGCATCTCATTTTGCATACGTGTTCGTTTCTTGCATCTGAGCTTTTTCCCCGTTGTCCGTTTTGCAATCCGGCACTCCTATGTCCTCCGGCGCCCCCTTTTTGCCTCTTCTCTTGTGCGGGTGCTAAACATTCTCGGAATGGACCGAGTCTTGCCAAGCGGCCTTGGTATAGCACCGGTAGACCGCCTGTCAAGTTTCATGCCATTTGGAGGTCATTTGATACTCCAACGGTTAACCGAGTAACCGCTAAAGCCTCTTTTGTGTGCAGCCCAACACCCCTTCCAAAGTGGCCCAAAACCCAGCAAACTCCCCTCCATGCTCTCGGTCGTTCGATCACGATCGCATGGCCGAAAACCGCACCTCATTTGGACTCTCCTAGCTCCCTCTACCTATAAATATGCCTTCCCCTTCCAAATTCGCGGTCAAATCCCCCCTAACCCCAAAATTCCCCTCCGCGCCGCGCCGGACGAAGCCCGCGCCGCCGCCTCCAGCCAATCCGGGCACGCCACGTGTCCCGCGCCGCCGTCCCTCGCCCGCGGCCACCACGGCCCGCCCGAGCCCATCGCGGGCCCACGCAGGCCTGGCCGGCCGCCTCCCGCGCCGCTGCCCGGAACCCGCCGCCGGTCGACGCTCGCCGGACCCCGCCGCCGCGTCGCCCCGTGCGCCTCCTACCGGCGCCGGCCTCCGCCGTCGATCGCGCGGCTCCGCCGCTCGCCGCCTCCGCCTTTCGCCGCCGACCCCGCCGCCTCCGCTGGTCGCCGTCAGCGCCCGCAGCGGCCGCGTCCTCGCCGCCGTCCGGCGGGAGTTCGCTGGAGCGCGAGCTCCGCCGCGGCTCCGCCGCCCCTCGCCTCCCGACGGCCCTCCTCGCCAGATCCGGCGGCCCCAAGGCCGGATCCGCCCCGGATCTACCTCGCCGGCGCCGCCCCTACCTTCTCTGGCGTCCTTCTCCGGTGAGCCGTCCATCCTCGTGAACCGCGCCGCCGTTGACTTTCCCCCCGAGGTGGTGAAATTCTGCTAAGTCCTGAATAATTTGCATTATCATGCCATGTTCATCACATCACATCTCTGCCGTCCGTAGCTCCGTTTCGTGTGTGTAATATGTCAAATGGTTCGCCTCGACGAGTACTTCATTTCATCTCATTGCATCATTTTCATTTGTGCTCATCTTGATGCCCGAAATGCTGTTGGAAGAGTGCATGTTGATGTTAATCTGCTGAAACTGTTATAACATGCTCATTTGTCATTTTTGCCATGTTTGATGTGTGTATCCCATGAGCATGAGCTCTACATGTGTTTTGATCTATGCTATGCCATCTTTCCAGTGGTGCCAACCATGTATTTTTGTGAGTTGTGTGCTGAGTGCATCGAGCTTGATAAGGAGGGTACTTGTTGTTGCTATTTTGCTAGACAGATTCTGTTATATTTTGTTGCTATGTTAACCTGCTGCTACAAGTCATTTCGTGCATTATTCGGGAGACGTTCACTAAGGATGTTTTGTTATAAATGTCTTGCTCTATCCATTCATGCCCCTGGTTGCATTTACAGCTTGCTGTAGATTGTTCATATCTTGCTCCAATGTTGCTAAATGATGTTGCTGTCAGCCTGTTAACATTAAGTTCAATGTTTCCATGATTGTTTACTAGTGATCCATGCACCCTATGAACTTGTTCTTGCCATGCTTAGCTTCAGAAACATGCCTTATTACTGTTGGTTGCCTTGCTACGCCATGTATTGCTCTGTGGTGAGTGGTTCAAGCTCACCAACATGCCTACTTATAGTTGTTCCTGCCATGTTTGAATCTGTCATATAACTTGCCATGTTTACATGGGTGCCATCATATTTTCTGTGCCTTTTTGGCTCATGGTCAGTAAGGGACTCTTGTTCTATGCATTTAGTAGTATCATTCCATGCCTTTATTTGCCATGTTAAGTTCCTGTAACATGTTGTTTGATAGCTCTAAACATTGCAACCTGATGTTATTTCTGCTAAGCCTGAAACTGTTATAATTTGCAATCTTCCCATGTCCTTTTGAGCATGTTCTAGTCTTTTCTGGAGATAGCTCAGTGTTCATGTTTTGTTATGCTTTACCTGTACTTCATGCTCATGCCTTTTGTTATTATGTTAGATTGCTGTAGCATATTGTTTTGATGCTTGCAATATGCCTAGTTGCTGTTTTGGACAGATTGTTGTTATGACTTGTATAGAGTGCATGTGTTGAACCGTTGCTCCGTTTTGAGTGTGCTCTATATGAAACCTGCTTGATTTTGCATGTAGTTTCATATTATCATGTTGCATCATTGTTTTGAGGTGTTTGCTTGATGTTTGTATGCATTTTGCATCAATGCCATGTTTAACTTGTTTTGCTCATATCTTCTAGGCTGTAGCTCCAAATCTAATGAACTTTATATGTAACTTGACTAGAATTTCATGTAGATCCTCTTGGTGCATCCTAACTTGCTGTTTAACAACTTGAACATAAGGTTTATTCAGTTCTGGACCAATTTCGAAATTTGCATATGAGGACTTACCGGAATTGTTATATGTTGTTTCCAGACTCATTTAAACTTGCCTTGATGTGTTGGTCTTGTATGCATCATCTTTTGCCATGAGTAGCTTCATGTAGCTTTGTCATGCATCATGCTTGTTGTGCATCATGTCTTGTTCATGTGTGGTGTGTTTACCATGTTGTGTGCTTCTTCTCGATAGTTCCCGTTTCGTTGCGATCGTGAGGATGCGTTCGTCTACGTGTGGTTCATCTTCGTGGCTTCATCTTATTCATGGACTCGTTCTTCTTCCTTGCGGGATTTCAGGCAAGATGACCGCTACCCTGGATCTCACTACTATCATTTCTATGCTAGTTGCTTCGTTCTATCGCTTTGCTGCGCTACCTATCATTTGCTCTTCAAGCCTCCCAAATTGCCATGTTGTCACCATTCCTAGCAAACCATTGCTTGGCTATGTTACCGCTTTGCTCAGCCCCTCTTATAGCGTTGCTAGTTGCAGGTGAAGTTGAAGATTGCTCCATGATGGACAGGGTTATGTTGGGATATCACAATATCTCTCATATTATTAATGCATCTATATATTTGGTAAAGGGTGGAAGGCTCGGCCTTATACCTGGCGTTTTGTTCCACTCTTGCCGCCCTAGTTTCCGTCATACCGGTGTTTTCCCGGATTTTGCATTCCTTACGCGGTCGGGTGATTTATGGGACCCCCCTGATAGTTCGCTTTGAATAAAACTTGTCCAGCAAGGCCCAACCTTGGTTTTACCATTTTCCTCACCACCACCTATACCCATCCCTTGGGTCGGCCAACCCAAGGGTCATCTTTATTTTAGCCCCCCCCCCCCCGGGCCAGTGCTTGTCTAAGTGCTGGTCCGAACCGAGCCGCCTGCGGGGCCCCCTCGGGGCAACTCAAGGTCTGGTTTTACTCGTAGCCTGTCTCATCCGGTGTTGCCCTGAGAACGAGATATGTGCAGCTCCTATCGGGATTGTCAGCGCATCGGGCGGTCTTGCTGGTCTTGTTTTACCATTGTCGAAATGTCTTGTAAACCGGGATTCCGAGACTGATCGGGTCTTCTTGGGAGAAGGAATATCCTTCGTTGATCGCGAGAGCTTATCATGGGCTAAGTTGGGACACCCCTGCAGGGTATAAACTTTCGAGAGCCGTGCCCGCGGTTATGTGGTAGATGGGAATTAGTTAATATCCAGTTGTAGATAACTTGACACCAGATCCGAATTAAAATGCATCAACCGCGTGTGTAGCCGTGATGGTCTCTTCTCGGCGGAGTCCGGGAAGTGAACATGGTCTTTGGGTTATGATTGACGTAAGTAGGAGTTCAGGATCACCTCTTGATCATTACTAGTAGACGACCATTCCTTTGCTTCTCTTCTCGCTCTCATTTGCGTATGTTAGCCACCATACTTGCTTAGCCACTGCTGCAACCTCACCACTTTACCCCTTCCTTTCCCATTAAGCTTTCTAGTCTTGATACCCATGGTAATGGGATTGCTGAGTCCTTGTGGCTCACAGATTACTACAACAACAGTTGCAGGTACAGGTTTATGCGATGATCATGACGCGAGAGCGATGTTTGCTTGTTTGGAGTTCTTCTTCTGCTTCTTCTTCGATCAGGGGATAGGTTCCAGGTCGGCAACCTGGGCTAGCAGGGTGGATGTCATTTGAGTTTCTGTTTGTGTTCCATCTGTAGTCGGATGTTGATCTCTTGTATATGATGTATTGATGTACTCATGTGGCACTGTATGCCTTTTGTATGTATCCCCATCTATTATGTAATGTTGATGTAATGATATCCACCTTGCAAAAGCATTTCAATATGCGGGTCTATCCTTGGTGGGACCTTCGAGTTCCTTTTGGATAGGGTCGCATATTGGGCGTGACAAGTTGGTATCAGAGCCTCGACCGACCTTAGGAGCCCCCCTTGATTGATCGTGTAGTTTGGCCGTTGTTGAGTCTAGAAGAAAACTATTTTCAGAGTCTAGTTATATCGGAGAGTAGGATTTCTTTTTACTCCTCAGCCCCTTCGTCGCTCTGGTGAGGAATCTTGACGTAGGTGTTCTGAATTACTCCTCTTCCCCTTCAAAATTTTCTTTAGGTTCACGCAGTTGGTTTTCCGATCGTGGTTCACCAGCTCTTTTATCCGGTGCATTCCTCGTCAAGCTGATTCGAACCTTTCTCTCTTTGGGAGATCTATCCTCAGCTCTTTTCGATCGATGTTGTTTCCCTGTCCAAAGTTGCCCTTGTTTTTCCCACCCGCCCTCCCTTCTTCTTCTCAGAATCGGAGTCCGTAATCGAGTATCCATCCTACTCGTGCGAAGTCTTTGTTTTCTTTCTTCAATGATTTCAACCGGTGTTTTCTCTTCAAGATATTCGTCGATTTCCCCTTCCAAGTTGCCTTTGTTCTCCCACCCTCCCACCCTTTCTCTTCCCGGAGTCTGAGTCTCTTTTGAGCATCAATTTCATTCATGTGGAGCCTCTTCAGTCTTCCCTTAATTATTTCAACTGGTGAATTATCATCTCGTTCGTCAGACTTCATCTCTTTCTTTTCGGTGGACTTAATTCAAGTTTTTCAAGTTGATCATATTCTTTTCCTTGGATCAAGTGTTCTCCTTGCTCGTTCGCCTCTCGCCAGTTTATCCTTTCAGAGTTCAAGACATCTCAGGGGATTCATCTGTGTTCCAATTAATTCGAGGTTGTCACCTCAGTCAAATATTTCAATTATTCCGGTGCATCATCTATCTGTTCAACATCTCTTTCCAACGGTGTTTTCTTTTAGTGGGCCCTAACCCATAGGTCCTTTCCCAGGATCTTACCTGACTCGTCTAATTTCCCCGGAGTTATTCTCAAATTCTTTTCAAGTGTGACGTAAGAATAGATCCCATCAGTCACATGCCTTCTCCAAGATCTCGTTCAAATACTTTTCATTGTTGGCTCAACCCCTTCGCTTTTCATTCTTCCGGAGTATCTCAGGAATTTTGGTGGTGTTTCTCGTCATCATTTGAAGATCGAAGAAGAGTTTTTTCCTCTAAATCTTGTCCGTTCTCCCGGAGATTCACGGAGCTAGCTCGATGTTATCCTATCAAATTGTTTCAAGTCATGCAAATTCTTTTAATCCATCCGGAGCATTCAGGAGTTGCTTTCTCTCTCGATCATCCGGAGGCCATCTTTTCGGAATATCTCTCCGATCTAAGTTTTTTAAAATTCGTTCTCCAATTATTCCATATCCGTGCCCTTTCGTTCGTCTCAATATTCTTCCGGTGCTTCGTTCAAGTGTTCTTTAATCAGCTCATGATCTCTTTATTCTTTTGCATCTAAATCCCCTCTAGCATATTTGTTCTGCTAATTCTTCCCGGTGATTCATTCTCTTTCGTCAGTCATTTTCGAATTATTACGGTGGTTCGTTCAAGATTTCACTTCCTTCGTTATCATATTAATTCATTCGTTCTTTCAATTCTACCGGTGGTTCATGAAGACTTTCTCAAATTTTGTGCTATGTTCCCCTTAATTCTTTTGCAAGAAGAATAAGTAGTATGCAAAATCCACTGCTTGTCATCAATTTAATTTGATGAAGGATAGGCATACAATAAATCTTATTCTTATTTCATCCAAGGGAGTAATCCTTTTCTTCGGAGTTTGTTCTTGAAGAATAAATTCTAGTTCCAAGTGTTTTCATCTTTTCTTTTCCGGAGTTCAAACTTCCTCAGCCATCTCGTCGGAACCTCCATCTAAATCATCGCAACGCTCATTTATTCTTTTCATCCTTTAATTTTATATCGTCATCCTTTTGTCACCGGAGTTCTTCATGGTGGTTCTTCATGATTTAATTCATTCTTCAAGAGCTCATCAAGATTCTTGTTGGTGGAATTCAAGTATCCTTCTTCTTGCGTCTCGAAGTGCAATTAACTCTCCGTATTCTTTTGAAGTGGAGTTTTGCATTTCTTCGTTGTTCTCAGCTATTCAATCTTTTCCGCTTGTGGTCGGAGATCACCTCATAATTTTGAGATGTTATCTATAAGTCCACAACAAGCTTCTTCTTTTCGTTGTTGATTTTCTCAACAACTTCGTTTAAACCTTCCTTCTAAGGTTGCTTTCTATTTCATTCGTGGCACAAGTTGTCATTTTCTTCTGCATTCTTTTCTTTCAACTCTTTCTATCCTTTCCGGAGGTTTTGTGTCATGTCGTCATAAAGTATCATTCCATCCTCTCAAGCTCGTGTTCTATTCCCCCAGGTTTCAGCCGAAGTGCTGCCTAAATCCTTTCAGTCTTATCCGTTTCTTTTCTCATTCTAACCACTCCGGTTAGAACGAGTGATTTCATAGGCTATCTGATTCCGTGAGCTTTAGATTCTCGCCATTCTCATCGTTCCTCTCTTCTTCTCGTGTGCTCTCGATTCTTTGCTTCTGCTCTTGAATTCTTGTTTCACCTCATCCCTTTTCCCTTCCGTCTCGGTCCTAAGATCTCGGGACGAGATCTCTTGTTAGTGGAGGAGTGTTGTAACGCCCCGGATTCGATGCGCCAGGTGTCTGCCAGTTATTCGCATTCTTTGCCATGTCATTTGCTTGCATGTTGCATTCTATCATGTCATCATGTGCATCTCATTTTGCATACGTGTTCGTTTCTTGCATCCAAGCTTTTTCCCCGTTGTCCGTTTTGCAATCCGGCACTCCTATGTCCTCCGGCGCCCCCTTTTTGCATCTTATCTTGTGCGGGTGCTAAACGTTCTCGGAATGGACCGAGTCTTGCCAAGCGGCCTTGGTATAGCACCGGTAGACCGCCTGTCAAGTTTCATGCCATTTGGAGGTCGTTTGATACTCCAACGGTTAACCGGGTAACCGCTAAAGCCTCTTTTGTGTGCAGCCCAACACCCTTTCCAAAGTGGCCCAAAACCCAGCAAACTCCCCTCCATGCTCTCGGCCGTTCGATCACGATCGCATGGCCGAAAACCGCACCTCATTTGGACTCTCCTAGCTCCCTCTACCTATAAATATGCCTTCCCCTTCCAAAATCGCGGTCAAATCCCCCCTAACCCTAAAATTCCCCTCCGCGCCGCGCCGGACGTGTCCGTCCGCGCCGGACGAAGCCCACGCCGCCGCCTCCAGCCAATCCGGGCACGCCACGTGTCCTGCGCCGCCGTCCCTCGCCCACGGCCACCGCGGCCCGCCCAAGCCCATCGCGGGCCCGTGCAGGCCCGGCCGGTCGCCTCCCGCGCCGCGGGCCGAAACCCGCCGCCGGTTGACGCTCGCCGGACCCCGCTGCCGCGTCGCCCCGCGCGCCTCCTACCGGCGCCGGCTTACGCCGCCGACCCTGCCGCCTCTGCTGGTCGCCGCCAGCGCCCGCAGCGGCCGCGTCCTTGCCGCCGTCCGGCGGGAGTTCGCCGGAGCGCGAGCTCCGCCACGGCTCCGCCGCCCCTCGCCTCCCGCCGGCCCTCCTCGCCAGATCCGGCGGCCCCAAGGCCGGATCCGCCCCGGATCTGCCTCGCCGGCGCCGCCCCTACCTTCTCCGGCGTCCTTCTCCGGCGAGCCGTCCATCCTCGTGAACCGCGCCGCCGTTGACTTTCCCCCCGAGGTGGTGAAATTCTGCTAAGTCCCGAATAATTTGCATTATCATGCCATGTTCATCGCATCACATCTCTGCATCCGTAGCTCCGTTTCGTGCGTGTGATATGTCAAATTGTTCGTCTCGACGAGTAATTCATTTCATCTCATTGCATCATTTTCATTTGAGCTCAGCTTGATGCCCGAAATTCTATTGGAAGAGTGCATGTTGATGTTAATCTGCTGAAACTGTTATAACATGCTCATTTGTCATTTTTGCCATGTTTGATGTGTGTATCCCATGAGCATGAGCTATACATGTGTTTTGATCTATGCTATGCCATCTTTCCAGTGGTGCCAACCATGTATTTTTGTGAGTTATGTGCTGAGTGCATCGAGCTTGATAAGGAGGGTACTTGCTGTTGCTGTTTTGCTAGACAGATTCTGTTATATTTTGTTGCTATGTTAACCTGCTGCTACAAGTCATTTCGTGCATTATTCGGGAGACGTTCACTAAGGATGTTTTGTTATACATGTCTTGCTATATCCATTCGTGCCCCTGGTTGCATTTATAGCTTGCTGTAGATTGTTCATATCTTGCCCCAAAGTTGCTAAATGATGTTGCTGTCAGCCTGTTAACATTAAGTTCAATGTTTCCATGATTGTTTACTAGTGATCCATGCACCCTATGAACTTGTTCTTGCCATTCTTAGCTTCATAAATATGCCTTCTTACTGTTGGTTGCCTTGCCATGCCATGTATTGCTCTGTGGTGAGTGGTTCAAGCTCACCAACATGCCTACTTATTGTTGTTCCTGCCATGTTTGAATCTGTCATATAACTTGCCATGTTTACATGGGTTCCATCATATTTTATGTGCCTTTTTGGCTCATGGTCAGTAAGGGACTCTTGTTCTATGCATTTAGTAGTATCATGCCATGCCTTTTTTTGCCATGTTAATTTCCTGTAACATGTTGTTTGATAGCTCTAAACATTGCAACCTGATGTTATTTCTGCTAAGCCTGAAACTGTTATAATTTGCAATCTTCCCATGTCCTTTTGAGCATGTTCTAGTCTTTTCTGGAGATACCTCAGTGTTCATCTTTTGTTATGCTTTACCTGTACTTCATGCTCATGCCTTTTGTTATTATGTTAGATTGTTGTAGCATATTGTTTTGATGCTTGCAATATGCCTAGTTGCTGTTTTGGACAGATTGTTGTTATGACTTGTATAGAGTGCATGTGTTGAACCGTTGCTCCGTTTTGAGTGTGCTCTATATGAAACCTGCTTGATTTTGCATGTAGTTTCATATTATCATGTTGCATCATTGTTTTGAGGTGTTTGCTTGATGTTTGTATGCATTTTGCATCAATGCCATGTTTAACTTGTTTTGCTCATATCTTCTAGACTGTAGCTCCAAATCTAATGAACTTTATATGTAACTTGACTAGAATTTCATGTAGATCCTCTTGGTGCATCCTAACTTGCTGTTTAACAACTTGAACATAAGGTTTATTCAGTTCTGGACCAATTTCGAAATTTGCATATGAGGACTTACCGGAATTGTTGTGTTGTTTCCAGACTCATTTAAACTTGCCTTGATGTGTTGGTCTTGTATGCATCATCTTTTGCCATGAGTAGCTTCATGTAGCTTTGTCATGCATCATGCTTGTTGTGCATCATGTCTTGTTCATGTGTGGTGTGTTTACCATGTTGTGTGCTTCTTCTCGATAGTTCCCGTTTCATTGCGATCGTGAGGATGCGTTCGTCTACGTGTGGTTCATCTTCGTGGCTTCATCTTATTCATGGACTCGTTCTTCTTCCTTGCGGGATTTCAGGCAAGATGACCGCTACCCTGGATCTCACTACTATCATTTCTATGCTAGTTGCTTCGTTCTATCGCTTTGCTGCGCTACCTATCATTTGCTCTTCAAGCCTCCCAAATTGCCATGTTGTCACCATTCCTAGCAAACCATTGCTTGGCTATGTTACCGCTTTGCTCAGCCCCTCTTATAGCGTTGCTAGTTGCAGGTGAAGTTGAAGATTGCTCCATGATGGACAGGGTTATGTTGGGATATCACAATATCTCTCATATTATTAATGCATCTATATATTTGGTAAAGGGTGGAAGGCTCGGCCTTATGCCTGGCGTTTTGTTCCACTCTTGCCGCCCTAGTTTCTGTCATACCGGTGTTATGTTCCCGGATTTTGCGTTCCTTACGCGGTCGGGTGATTTATGGGACCCCCCTGACAGTTCGCTTTGAATAAAACTTGTCCAGCAAGGCCCAACCTTGGTTTTACCATTTGCCTCACCACCACCTATACCCTTCCCTTGGGTCGGCCAACCCAAGGGTCATATTTATTTTAGCCCCCCCCCCCCAGGCCAGTGCTTGTCTAAGTGCTGGTCCGAACCGAGCCGCCTGCGGGGCCCCCTCGGGGCAACTCGAGGTCTGGTTTTACTCGTAGTCTGTCTCATCCGGTGTTGCCCTGAGAACGAGATATGTGCAGCTCCTATCGGGATTGTCGGTGCATCGGGTAGTCTTGCTGGTCTTGTTTTACCATTGTTGAAATGTCTTGTAAACCGGGATTCCGAGACTGATCGGGTCTTCCTGGGAGAAGGAATATCCTTCGTTGATCGCGAGAGCTTATCATGGGCTAAGTTGGGACACCCCTGTAGGGTATAAACTTTCAAGAGCCGTGCCCGCGGTTATGTGGAAGATGGGAATTTGTTAATATCCAGTTGTAGATAACTTGACACCAGATCTGAATTAAAATGCATCAACCGCGTGTGTAGCCGTGATGGTCTCTTCTCGACGGAGTCCGGGAAGTGAACGCGGTCTTTGGGTTATGATTGACGTAAGTAGGAGTTCAGGATCACCTCTTGATCATTACTAGTTGACGACCGTTCCTTTGCTTCTCTTCTCGCTCTCATTTGCATATGTTAGCCACCATACTTGCTTAGCCGCTGCTGCAACCTCACCACTTTACCCCTATTTTTCGATCTGGTAAAAATGAAATTAGTACTATAATGAGTTATATGTATTGTAGACACCAGACGAAGCAATGGTTTATCCAAACTTCAAAAATAAAAATCTATTTTTTAATCTGTTTGTGAGAAAGCGTGAAGAGAGCCAAGATTAAGCTTTGCTAGTCTTGATACCCATGGTAATGGGATTGCTGAGTCCTCGTGGCTCACAGATTACTACAACAACAGTTGGAGGTACAGATTTATGCGATGATCATGACGCGAGAGCGATGTTTGCTTGTTTGGAGTTCTTCTTATGCTTCTTCTTCGATCAGGGGATAGGTTCCAGGTTGGCAGCCTGGGCTAGCAGGGTGGATGTCGTTTGAGTTTCTATTCGTGTTCCATCTGTAGTCGGATGTTGATCTCTTGTATATGATGTATTGATGTACTCGTGTGGCACTGTATGCCTTTTGTATGTATCCCCATCTATTATGTAATGTTGATGTAATGATATCCACCTTGCAAAAGCGTTTCAGTATGCGGGTCTATCCTTGGTGGGACCTTCGAGTTCCTTTTGGATAGGGTCGCATATTGGGCGTGACAACAAAACTCAACAGAAAATCTCATGAGCTCCATTAGTGCAAGAAAACAAACCACCACTTTAAGGTACTGTAATGAACTCATTATTTATTTATATTGGTGTTGAACCTACTGTATTCCAACTTCTCTATGGTTCATACCCCCCTCCCCCCGATACTAGCCATAGAATCATCAAAATAAGCAAACAACACACAAAAAACAGAATCTGTCAAAAACAGAACAGTCTGTAGTAATCTGTAACTTTCGAATACTTATGGAACACCAAAAATTCTAACAAAATAGGAAGTCCTAGGAAATTTGTCTACTAATCTTCTGAAAAAATAATCAACTAAAAATCACGTTTCTGTGATTTATTAAAATTATTCTCGTGCGTGCAGAAGTTTCTGTTTTTCAGCAAGATCAAATTAACTATCACCCAAGATGATCCTATAGGTTCTACTTGGCACAAACACTAATTCAAACATAAAACCACATCTAAACAGAGGCTAGATGAAATATTTATTGAATAACAACAAGGAAAAATATTGGGTTGTCTCCCAACAAGCGCTTTTCTTTAAAGCCTTTTAGCTAGGCATTGATAATTTTAATAATGCTCACATGAAAGACAAGAATTGAAGTGCAAAGAGAGCATCATGAAACACGTGACAAACACATCTGAGTCTAACATACTTCCTATGCATAGGCATATTATAAGCAAACAAATTTGCAAGGCAAGCAAAAACTAGCATATGCAAGGAAGAGGAAAGAGACAATAGCAATCTCAACATGACAAGAGGTAATTCATTAAGATAAAAATTTCTACGACCATATTTTCCTCTCTCATAATAATTACATGTAGGATCATAGGCAAATTCACCAAAATAGCTATCACATAACATATTCTCAACACGATCCACATGCATGTGAAGTTGACACTCTTCCAAAATAGTGGGATTATCATTAACTAAAGTCATGACCTCTCCAAACCCACTTTTATCAAAAATACCATAAGATTGAATATTCTCCAAATATGTGGGATCTAAAGTTCACACTCTTCCAAACCCACTTTTAATATTACTACAAACACTATTATCAATCTCATATTCATCATGGGGCTTAAATAAATTTTTAAGATCATAAGAAGAGTCACCCCAATCATGATCATTGCAACAAGTAGTAGACATAGCAAAACTAGCATCCCCAAGCTTTGGGTTTTGGGTATTATTAGCACAATTGACATCAAGAGAATTTAAAATAAAATCATTGCAATCATGCTTTTTATTCAAGGAGCTATCGTGAATCTCTTCATAAATTTCTTCATCACAATTTGCAGATTCACGAATTTCAAGCAAAACCACATAAAGATAATCTAGTGCACTCAAATTACTAGGATTCGGTTCATCATAATTGGATCTCTTAAAAAGATTGGCAAGCTGATGAGGATATATAGATCTTAGGTTCTCTGTTTAGCAATAAATAAACAACTATTCCAACCAAACGAGAAAACGAGCCAAGTAAGACATCAAAGCAAACGAAAAGATGAACAGAAGAAGGGCGAATAAAACGGCAAGGGTGAAGTGGGGGAGAGGAAAACGAGAGGCAAATGGCAAATAATGTAATGCGAGGGATAAGAGTTTGTGATGGGTACTTGGTATGTCTTGACTTGAGCGTAGACTCCCCCGGCAACGGCGCCAGAAATCCTTCTAGCTACCACTTGAGCATGCTTTGGTTTTCCCTTGAAGAGGAAAGGGTGATGCAGCAAAATAGCGTAAGTATTTCCCTCAATTTTTGAGAACCAAGGTATCAATCCAGTAGGAGGCTACACTCAAATCCCTCGTACCTGCACAAACAAATAAGAACCTTGCAACCAACGCGATAAAGGGGTTGTCAATCCCTTCACGGCCACTTGCAAAAGTGAGATCTGATAGAGATAATAAGATAATGTTTTTTGGTATTTTTATGATATAGATTGAAAAGTAAAGATTGCAAAATAAAATAGATTGGAAACTTATATGATGGAAAATAGACCCGGGGGCCATAGGTTTCACTAGTGGCTTCTCTCAAGATAGCATAAATATTACGGTGGGTGAACAAATTACTATCAAGCAATTGATAGAAAAGTGCATAGTTATGAGAATATCTAGGCATGATAATGTATATAGGCATCACGTCCGCGACAAGTAGATCGAAATGATTCTGCATCTACTACTATTACTCCACACATCGACCGCTATCCAGCATGCATCTAGAGGATTAAGTTCATAAGAACAGAGTAACGCATTAGGCAAGATGACATGATGTAGAGGGATAAACTCAAGCAATATGATATAAACCCCATCTTTTTATCCTCGATGGCAACAATACAATATGTGCCTTGCCGCCCCTACTATCACTGGGAAAGGACACCATAAGATTGGACCCAAAGCTAAGCACTTCTCCCATTGCAAGAAAGATCAATCTAGTAGGCCAAACCAAACTGATACTTCGAAGAGACTTGCAAAGATAACCAATCATACATAAAAGAATTCAGTGGACATTCAAATATTGTTCATAGATAATCTTGATCATAAACCCACAATTCATCGGATCTCGATAAACACACCGCAAAAAGAATTACATCGAATAGATCTCCAAGAAGATTGAGGAGAACTTTGTATTGAGATCCAAAGAGAGAGAAGAAGCCATCTAGCTAATAATTATGGACCCGAAGGTCTATGGTAAATTACTCGCACTTCATCGGAGAGGCTATGGTGTTGATGTAGAAGCCCTCCGTGATCAATTGCCCCTCCGGCAGAGTACCGGAAAAGGCCCCAAGATGGGATCTCACGGGTACAAAAGGTTGCGGCGGTGGAAATAGGGTTTCGTGGTGCTCCTGGATGTTTTCAGGGTATATGAGTATATATAGGCGAAAGAAGTCGGTCAGGGGAGCCACGAGGAGCCCACGAGGGTGGGGGCACGCCTACCCCCCTGGGCGCGCCTCCCTACCTCGTCGCCGTCTCGTTTCTTTCTTGACGTCCACTCCAAGTCTCCTGGATTGCGTATGTTCCAAAAATAACTCTCCCGAAGGTTTCATTCCATTTGATATTCCTTTTCTATGAAACACTGAAATAGGCAAAAAATAGCAATTTGGACTGGGCCTCCGGTTAATAGGTTAGTCCCAAAAATAATATAAAAGTGTATAATAAAGCCCTTTAAACATCCAAAACATATAATATAATAGCATGGAACAATCAAAAATATAGATACGTTGGAGACGTATCAGGCTACGAGCCCCTTTCTGGTTCGGCGTGGGGATGGCATGTTGCACAAAGAGCGGAGGAGAGTGAGGCAGCACGGCAGAGCTCACACGGGCAGTTTTTACCCAGGTTCGGGCCGCCGCGAGGCGTAAAACCCTACTCCTGCTTTGGTGGATTGATGGTGGTTTGCGGTGGGAAACGCAGCGCTCTTGCCCGGCGGGGTTGCCTTGGGGCGAGAAGGCTACGCGCATATGAGTGTACAAGGGTCCGAATCCTTTCTATGGTGGCCATGGGCCTCCTTTTAGAGATCAAGGGGTCACCACAGTGGCAAATCAGTCATTACGTTCTGATTAGATAGCAAATATGTTGGGGAAACGTAGTAATTTCAAAAAAATTCCTGCGCACACGCAAGATCATGGTGGTGGCATAGCAACGAGAGGGGAGAGTATTCTCCACGTACCCTCGTGTAAGTGGAAGCGTTATGACAACGCGGTTGAAGTAGTCGTACGTCTTCACGATCCGACTGATCCAAGCACCGAACGTACGGCACCTCCGAGTTCAGCACACGTTCAGCTCGATGACGATCCCCGGGCTCCAATCCAGCAAAGCGTCGGGGATGAGTTCCGTCAGCACGACGGCGTGGTGAAGATGATGATGTTCTACCGGCACAGGGCTTCGCCTAAACTCCGCGATGATATGACCGAGGTGGAATATGGTGGAGAGGGGCACCGCACACGGCTAAGGAACGATCCGTAGATCAACTTATGTGTTATGGGGTGCCCCCCTGCCCCCGTATATAAAGGAGCAAGGGGGGGAGGAGGCCGGCCCTAGGAGGGGGCGCGCCAAGTGTGGAGTCCTACTAGGACTCCCTAGTCCTAGTAGGATTCCACCTCCCTTGTTGGAGTAGGAGAAGGGGAAAGAGGGGGAGAGGAAGAAGGAAAGGGGGGCTGCGCCCCTTGTCCAATTCGGACCAGAGGGGGGTGTAGGCCTCCTTCCTTTTGGCCTCTCTCCTCTATTCCCGTATGGCCCAATAAGGCCCATATACTCCCCGGCGAATTCCCGTAACTCTCCGGTACTCCGAAAAATACCCGAATCACTCGGAACCTTTCCGAACTCCGAATATAGTCGTCCAATATATCGATCTTTACGTATCGACCATTTCGAGACTCCTTGTCATGTCCCCAATCTCATCCGGGACTCCGAACTCCTTCGGTACATCAAAACTCATAAACTCATAATATAACTGTCATCGAAACCTTAAGCGTGCGGACCCTACGGGTTCGAGAAATATGTAGACATGACCTAGAACTATTCTTGGTCAATAACCAATAGCGGAACCTGGATGCCCATATTGGCTCCTACATATTCTACGAAGATCTTTATCGGTCAAACCGCATAACAACATGCTTTGTTCCCTTTGTCATCGGTATGTTACTTGCCCGAGATTCGATCGTCTATATCCAATACCTAGTTCAATCTCGTTACTGGCAAGTCTCTTTACTCGTTATGTAATGCATCATTCCGTAACTAACTCATTAGCTACATTGCTTGCAAGGCTTATAGTGATGTGCATTACCGAGAGGGCCCAGAGATTCCTCTCCGACAATCGGAGTGACAAAACCTAATCTCGAAATACGCCAACCCAACATGTACCTTTGGAGACACCTATAGTACTCCTTTATAATCACACAGTTACGTTGTGACGTTTGGTAGTACCCAAAATGTTCCTTCGGCAAATGGGAGTTGCATAATCTCATAGTTACAGGAACATGTATAAGTCATGAAGAAAGCAATAGCAACATACTAAATGATCAAGTGCTAGGCTAACAGAATGGGTCATGTCAATCACATCATTCTCCTAATGATGTGATCCCGTTAATCAAATGACAACTCATGTCTATGGTTAGGAAACATAACCATCTTTGATCAACAAGCTAGTCAAGTAGAGGCATACTAGTGACACTATGTTTGTCTATGTATTCACACATGTATTATGTTTCCATTTAATACAATTCTAGCATGAATAATAAACATTTATCATGAAATAGGGAAATAAATAATAACTTTATTATTGCCTCTAGGGCATATTTCCTTCAAAATAGTGATGTCATACTACGGCCTGACAGAGTGCATTAAATGCGCCGCTCAATGTCACATCATAGCTTGCCCGGCAGGCCCTGCCGGGCTGAATCGCCAGCTTGGCGCCTGCTCACTCGACACGTCGCAAGGCAGGTGTCGCTTGTAAGTATTTTTTGTAGAAGGTGGCTGCCATGTGTCATATAGCAGCCGCTTAGTCACTTTGGAGCTTGACACCGCACTGATTGACAATGTACATCGTGATGAGGTGGTGCGGCGAAGTGGCTTGCCTTCGCTAGTCCCGGTAGGCCTGCCGGGACGATTTGGGGAATGTTCGCTTCTAGGGAAAACCTTGCCTCCGCCAGGCCCGCCTGCCCGGCAAGGAAGGTTTTTCCCTTGGTAGTGTCCTGCCCCTTCGGCTGGTCTTGGTCATCTTGATCTTACTTGAATCCTTTGAGGGAGTCGATCCATCTTGCTTGAGTTGTTCATTGTGTTGTGACTCGTCCTCGCGCCTGTGCACAGTCCGGGCAACGGACCCAGGGTCTGTTGCAATGACAGAAGCCCCCGGGCCTAGCACGACCGCACCGTAACTAATAAGTTAGTTGCGGGATGATGCATTACATAACGAGTAAAGAGACTTGCCGGTAACGAGATTGAACTAGGTATTGGATACCGACGATCGAATCTCGGGCAAGTAACATACCGATGACAAAGGGAACAACGTATGTTGTTATGCGGTTTGACCAATAAAGATCTTCGTAGAATATGTAGGAACCAATATGGGCATCCAGGTTCCGCTATTGGTTATTGACCAAGAATAGTTCTAGGTCATGTCTACATAGTTCTCGAACCCGTAGGGTCCACACGCTTAACGTTACGATGACAATTTTATTATGAGTTTATAAGTTTTGAAGTACCGAAGTTTGTTCGGAGTCTCGGATGTGATCACGGACATGACGAGGAGTCTCGAAATGGTCGAGACATAAAGATTGATATATTGGACGGCTATATTCAGACACCGGAAGTGTTTCGGGCGTTTTCGGAGAAAACCGGAGTGTCGGAGGGTTACCGGAACCCCCCGGGGAGAAGTAATAGGCCTTATGGGCCTTAGTGGAAAGAGAGAGGGGCGTCCAGCATGGGCCGTGCACCCCCTCCCCCTCTGGTCTGAATTGGACTAGGAGGGGGGCGGCGCCCCCCTCTTTCCTTCCCCCTCTCCCCCTTCCTTTCCCCCTCCTAGTAGTAGGAAAGGGGGAGTCCTACTCCTACTAGGAGGAGGACTCCTCCTCTTGGCGCGCCCTCTAGGGCCGGCCGGCCTCCCCCCCTTGCTCCTTTATATACGGGGGCAGGGGGGCACCCTAGGACACACAAATTGATCTACGGATCGTTCCTTAGCCGTGTGCGGTGCCCCCCTCCACCATATTCCACCTCGGTCATATCGTCGCGGAGTTTAGGCGAAGCCATGCGCTGGTAGAACATCATCATCGTCACCACGTCGTCGTGCTGACGGAACTCATCCCCGAAGCTTTGCTGGATCGAAGCCTAGGAATCGTCATCGAGCTAAACGTGTGCTGAACTCGGAGGTGCCGTACGTTCGGTACTTGGATCGGTCGGATCGTGAAGACGTACGACTACATCAACTGTGTTGTCATAACGCTTCCGCTTACGGTCTATGAGGGTACATGGACAAACACTCTCCCCTCTCATTGCTATGCCATCACCATGATCTTGCGTGTGCGTAGGAATGTTTTTGAAATTACTACGTTCCCCAACAGTGGCATCCGAGCCAGGTTTTATGCGTAGATGTCATATGCACGAGTAGAACACAAATGAGTTGTGGGTGATACAAGTCATACTGCTGACCAGCATGTCATACTTTGGTTCGGCAGTATTGTGAGATGAAGCGGCCCGGACCGACATTACGCGTACGCTTATGCGAGACTGGTTTCACCGTTACGAGCACTCGTGCTTAAAGGTGGCTGGCGGGTGTCTGTCTCTCTCACTTTAGCTGAATCGAGTGTGGGTATGCCCGGTCCTTGTGAAGGTTAAAACAGCACTAACTTGACGAACTATCGTTGTGGTTTTGATGCGTAGGTAAGAACGGTTCTTGCTAAGCCCGTAGCAGCCACGTAAAATTTGCAACAACAAAGTAGAGGACGTCTAACTTGTTTTTGCAGGGCATGTTGTGATGTGATATGGTCAAGACGTGATGCTATATTTTATTGTATGAGATGATCATGTTTTGTAACCGAAGTTATCGGCAACTGGTAGGAGCCATATGGTTGTCGCTTTATTGTATGAAATGCAAACGCCCTGTAATTGCTTTACTTTATCACTAAGCGGTAGCGATAGTCGTAGAAGCAATAGATGGCGTAACGACAATGATGCTACGATGGAGATCAAGGTGTCGCGCCAGTGACGATGGTGATCACGATGGTGTTTTGAAGATGGAGATCACAAGCACAAGATGATGATGGCCATATCATATCACTTATATTGATTGCATGTGATGTTTATCCTTTATGCATATTATCTTGCTTTGATTGACGGTAGCATTTTAAGATGATCTCTCACTAATTATCAAGAAGTGTTCTCCCTGAGTATGCACCGTTGCGAAAGTTCTTCGTGCTGAGACACCACGTGATGATCGGGTGTGATAGGCTCTACGTTCAAATACAACAGGTGCAAAAACAGTTGCACACGCGGAATACTCAGGTTAAACTTGACGAGCCTAGCATATACAGATATGGCCTCGGAACACGGAGACCGAAAGGTCGAACGTGAATCATATAGTAGATATGATCAACATAGTGATGTTCACCATTGAAACTACTCCATCTCACGTGATGATCGGACATGGTTTAGTTGATTTGGATCACGTAATCACTTAGATGACTAGAGAGATGTCTGTCTAAGTGGGATTTCTTAAGTAATATGATTAATTGAACTTAAATTTATCATGAACTTAGTACCTGATAGTATTTTGCTTGTCTATGTTTGTTGTAGATAGATGGCTCGTGCTGTTGTTCCATTGAATTTTAATGCGTTCCTTGAGAAAGCAAAGTTGAAAGATGATGGTAGCAATTACACGGACTGGGTCCGTAACCTGAGGATTATCCTCATTGTTGCATAGAAGAATTATGTCCTGGAAGCACCGCTGGGTGCCAGGCCTGCTGCTGATGCAACTGACGACGTTAAGAACGTCTGGCAGAGCAAAGCTGATGACTACTCGATAGTTCAGTGTGCCATGCTTTACGGCTTAGAACCGGGTCTTCAATGATGTTTTGAACGTCATGGAGCATATGAGATGTTCCAAGAGTTGAAGTTAATATTTCAAGCAAAAGCCCAGATTGAGAGATATGAAGTCTCCAATAAGTTCTATAGCTGCAAGATGGAGGAGAATAGTTCTGTCAGTGAACACATACTCAAAATGTCTGGGTATAATAATCACTTGATTCAACTGGGAGTTAATCTTCCTGATGATAGTGTCATTGACAGAATTCTTCAAATCACTGCCACCAATCTACAAGAGCTTCGTGATGAACTATAATATGCAAGGGATGGACAAGACTATTCCCGAGCTCTTCGCAATGCTAAAAGCCGCGGAGGTAGAAATCAAGAAGGAGCATCAAGTGTTGATGGTTAACAAGACCACCAGTTTCAAGAAAAAGGGCAAAAGGGAAGAAGAAGGGGAACTTCAAGAAGAACAGCAAACAAGTTGCTGCTCAAGAGAAGAAACCCAAGTCTGGACCTAAGCCTGAGACTGAGTGCTTCTACTGCAAGCAGACTGGACACTGGAAGCGGAACTGCCCCAAGTATTTGGCGGATAAGAAGGATGGCAAAGTGAACAAAGGTATATGTGATATACATGTTATTGATGTGTACCTTACCAGTGCTCGCAGTAGTACCTGGGTATTTGATACTGGTTCTGTTGCTAATATTTGCAACTCGAAACAGGGACTGCGGATTAAGCGAAGATTGGCTAAGGACGAGGTGACGATGCGCGTGGGAAATGGTTCCAAAGTCGATGTGATCGCGGTCGGCACGCTACCTCTACATCTACCATCGGGATTAGTTTTAGACCTAAATAATTGTTATTTGGTGCCAGCGTTGAGCATGAACATTATATCTGGATCTTGTTTGATGCGAGACGGTTATTCATTTAAATCAGAGAATAATGGTTGTTCTATTTATATGAGTAATATCTTTTATGGTCATGCACCCTTGAAGAGTGGTCTATTTTTATTGAATCTCGATAGTAGTGATACACATATTCATAGTGTTGAAACCAAAAGATGCAGAGTTGATAACGATAGTGCAACTTATTTGTGGCACTGACGTTTAGGTCATATCGGTGTAAAGCGCATGAAGAAACTCCATACTGATGGGCTTTTGGAATCACTTGATTATGAATCACTTGGTACTTGCGAACCGTGCCTCATGGGCAAGATGACTAAAACGCCGTTCTCTGGAACTATGGAGCGAGCAACTGATTTGTTGGGAATCATATATACTGATGTTTGTGGTCCAATGAATGTTGAAGCTCGCAGCGGGTATCGTTATTTTCTCACCTTCACAGATGATTTGAGCAGATATGGGTATATCTACTTAATGAAACACAAGTCTGAAACATTTGAAAAGTTCAAAGAATTTCAGAGTGAAGTGGAAAATCATCGTAACAAGAAAATAAAGTTTCTACGATCTGATCGTGGAGGAGAATATTTGAGTTACGAGTTTGGTTTACATTTAAAACAATGCGGAATAGTTTCACAACTCACGCCACCCGGAACACCTCAACGAAATGGTGTGTCCGAATG
This sequence comes from Triticum timopheevii, assembly GCA_963921465.1. Lineage (NCBI taxonomy): Eukaryota > Viridiplantae > Streptophyta > Magnoliopsida > Poales > Poaceae > Triticum > Triticum timopheevii. The sequence continues at coordinate 283,142,877 of OY997270.1, read as the reverse complement.
TCGTAATCGTACTTTACTAGATATGGTGTGATCTATGATGTCTCTTACTGATTTACCGCTGTCGTTATGGGGTTATACTTTAGAGACGGCCACATTCACGTTGAATAGGGCACCATCAAAATCCATTGAGACGACGCCTTATGAACTGTGGTTTGGCAAAGAAACCAAAGTTGTCGTTTCTTAAAGTTTGGGGCTGCGATGCTTATGTGAAGAAACTTCAGCCAGATAAGCTCGAACCTAAATCGGAGAAATGTGTCTTCATAGGATACCCAAAGGAAACTATTGGGTACACCTTCTATCACAGATCTGAGGGCAAGATTTTCGTTGCTAAAATCGAATCCTTTCTAGAGAAGGAGTTTCTCTCGAAAGAAGTGAGTGGGAGGAAAGTAGAACTTGATGAGGTAACTATACCTGCTCCCTTATTGGAAAGTAGTTCATCACAAGAACCGGTTCCTGTGACAACTACACCAATTAGTGAGGAAGCTAATGATATTGATCATGAAACTTCAGATCAAGTTTCTACTGAACCTCGTAGGTCTACCAGAGTAGGATCTGCACCAGAGTGGTACGGTAATCCTATTCTGGAAGTCATGTTACTTGACCATGATGAACCTACGAACTATGAGGAAGCGATGATGAGCCCAGATTCCGCAAAATGGCTAGAGGCCATGAAATCTGAGATGGGATCCATGTATGAGAACAAAGTATGGACTTTGGTTGACTTGCCCGATGATCGGCAAGCCATTGAGAATAAATGGATCTTTAAGAAGAAGACTGACGCTGATGGTAATATAACTGTCTATGAAGCTCGACTTGTTGTGAAAGGTTTTCGACAAGTTCAAGGGGTTGACTACGATGAGACTTTCTCACCCGTGGCAATGCTTAAGTCTATCCGAATCATGTTAGCTATTGCTGCATTTTATGATTATGAAATTTGGCAAATGGATGTCAAAACTGCATTCTTGAATGGATTTCTGGAAGAAGTGTTGTATATGATGCAACCAGAAGGTTTTTGTTGATCCAAAAGGTGCTAACAAAGTGTGCAAGCTCCAGCGATCCATTTATGGACTGGTGCAAGCCTCTCGGAGTTGGAATAAACGCTTTGATAGTGTGATCAAAGCATATGGTTTTATACAGACTTTTGGAGAAGCCTGTATTTACAAGAAAGTGAGTGGGAGCTCTGTAGCATTTTTGATATTATATGTAGATGACATATTATTAATTGGAAATGATATAGAATTTCTGGATAGCATAAAGGGATACTTGAAAAAAAGTTTTTCAATGAAAGACCTCGGTGAAGCTGCTTACATATTGGGCATCAAGATTTATAGAGAAAGATCAAGACGCTTAATAGGACTTTCACAAAGCACATACCTTGATAAAATTTTTAAAAAGTTCAAAATGGATCAGGCAAAGAAAGGGTTCATGCCCGTGCTACAAGGTGTGAAGTTGAGTCAGACTCAATGCTCGACCACTACAGAAGATAGAGAGAAAATGAAAGATGTTCCCTATGCTTCAGCCATAGGCTCTATCATGTATGCAATGTTGTGTACCAGACCTGACGTATGCTTACCAATAAGCTAGGCAGGAAGGTACCAAAGTAATCTAGGAGTGGATCACTGGACAGCAGTCAAGAACATCCTAAAATACCTGAAAAGGACTAAGGATATGTTTCTCGTATATGGAGGTGACAAAGAGCTAATCGTAAATGGTTACATCGATGCAAGCTTTGACACTGATCCGGACAATTCTAAATCGCAAACCGGATACGTATTTTTATTAAACGGTGGAGTTGTAAGTTGGTGCAGTTCTAAACAAAGCGTCGTGGCGGGATCTACATGTGAAGCAGAGTACATAGCTGCTTCAGAAGCAGCAAATGAAGGAGTCTGGATGAAGGAGTTCATTTCCGATCTAGGTGTCATACCTAGTGCATCGGGACCAATGAAGATCTTCTGTGACAATACTGGTGCAATTGCCTTGGCAAAGGAATCCAGATTTCACAAGAGGACCAAGCACATCAAGAGACACTTCAATTCCATCCGGGACCAAGTCCAAGTGGGAGACATAGAAATTTGCAAGATACATACGGATCTGAATGTTGCAGACCCCTTGACTAAGCCTCTCTCACGAGCAAAACATGATCAGCACCAAGACTCCATGGGTGTTAGAATCATTACTATGTAATCTAGATTATTGACTCTAGTGCAAGTGGGAGACTGAAGGAAATATGCCCTAGAGGCAATAATAAAGTTATTATTTATTTCCTTATTTCATGATAAATGTTTATTATTAATGCTAGAATTGTATTAACCGGAAACATGATACATGTGTGAATACATAGACAAACATAACGTCACTAGTATGCCTCTACTTGACTAGCTCATTAATCAAAGATGGTTATGTTTCCTAACCATAGACATGTGTTGTCATTTGATTAACGGGATCACATCATTAGGAGAATGATGTGATTGACATGACCCATTCCGTTAGCCTAGCACTTGATCATTTAGTATGTTGCTATTGCTTTCTTCATAACTTATACATGTTCCTATAACTATGAGATTATGCAACTCCTGTTTACCGGAGGAACACTTTGGGTGCTACCAAACGTCACAACGTAACTGGGTGATTATAAAGGAGTACTACAGGTGTCTCCAATGGTACATGTTGGGTTGGCGTATTTTGAGATTAGGTTTTGGCACTCCGATTATCGGAGAGGTATCTCTGGGCCCTCTCGGTAATGCACATCACTATAAGCCTTGCAAGCAATGTGACTAATAAGTTAGTTGCAGGATGATGCATTACATAACGAGTAAAGAGACTTGCCGGTAACGAGATTGAACTAGGTATTGGATACCGACGATCGAATCTCGGGCAAGTAACATACCGATGACAAAGGGAACAACGTATGTTGTTATGCGGTTTGACCGATAAAGATCTTCGTAGAATATGTAGGAACCAATATTGGCATCCAGGTTCCGCTATTGGTTATTGACCGAGAATAGTTCTAGGTCATGTCTACATAGTTCTCGAACCCGTAGGGTCCGCACGCTTAACGTTACGATGACAGTTTTATTATGAGTTTATAAGTTTTGATGTACCGAAGTTTGTTCGGAGTCCCGGATGTGATCACGCACATGACGAGGAGTCTCAAAATGGTCGAGACATAAAGATTGATATATTGGACGGCTATATTCGGACACCGTAAGTGTTCCGAGCGTTTTCGGAGAAAACCGGAGTGCCGGAGGGTTACCGGACCCCCCCCCCCCCCCGGGAGAAGTAATGGGCCTTATGGGCCTTAGTGGAAAGAGAGAGGGGCGGCCAGCAAGGGCCGCGCGCCCCCTCCCCCTCTGGTCCGAATTGGACTAGGAGGGGGGGCGGCGCCCCCCTCTTTCCTTCCCCCTCTCCCCCTTCCTTTCCCCCTCCTAGTAGGAGTAGGAAAGGGGGAGTCCTACTCCTACTAGGAGGAGGACTCCTCCTCTTGGCGCGCCCTCTAGGGCCGGCCGGCCTCCCCCCTTGCTCCTTTATATACGGGGGCAGGGGGCACCCTAGGACACACAAATTGATCTACGGATCGTTCCTTAGCCGTGTGCGGTGCCCCCCTCCACCATATTCCACCTCGGTCATATCGTCGCGGAGTTTAGGCGAAGCCCTACACCGGTAGAACATCATCATCGTCACCACGCCCTCGTGCTGACGGAACTCATCCCCGAAGCTTTGATGGATTGAAGCCCGGGGATCGTCATCGAGCTGAACGTGTGCTGAACTCGGAGGTGCCGTACGTTCGGTACTTGGATCGGTCGGATCGTGAAGACGTACGACTACATCAACCGCGTTGTCATAACGCTTTCACTTACGGTCTACGAGGGTACGTGGACAAACACTCTCCGCTCTCGTTTCTATGTCATCACCATGATCTTGCGTGTGCGTAGGAAATTTTTTGAAATTACTATGTTCCCCAACACCCAGTCTTCTGGTATTGGTGGAGGAGGAAGGTCGTTACTCGTCAGGGAATCAGCCCCCAGCCCTAGCTCGCCTATAAAAGAGGAGCGGGGGGAGGAGTGGAGGCATCCATCCACACCCCTCTCTTCCTCCGCCTTGCTTCGTCTTGAGTATGCTTGAAGGGAGAGCCTGGGGCCGGGCCCGGGGCCTTAGCTTGGAGCCGATGATGCCAAGCAATGGTGCTGGCGCTAGAGGAGTGAGTCTGGTCCTAGTCCAGGGCGAAGGGATTTTGGTCACTAAAAATCCCAATACTACCCATCTCCTTGGAACCGGGGTTGATGTTGATGAGGAGGGTGCCTTCCTGCCTACCAAGGTGGGGCGAGGCGTGCCTCGAACGCCTTGGCCATCTTGGCCGCACGCCATCTCTTCGGGAGGAGTGCCCAACCGCAAGGCTGGCATTTTCCTGGGGAGGTGTTGATGAAGATGAAGCCAGGAAAGACGGAGAAGGCAGGAGGCAGGGTGTTAGGTCGGAGTACGATCGCACCGACGCATTCGTCTCATACTGGTGACCTACCGCCTCGTGTTTCCGTTCTCCCCCCTTCTCGGCACCATCATCAGCAGCCTCCTTGTTTTCGGGGAGGGGGTCGCTCTCTTGGTGCCTTCGCCTCCTCCAGCAGTCTTCCAGCTGAGCTTTGGTGGATGACTCCATTGTCGCTCGAGCTGAGGCTTCTTGCTGGTCCTGGAGGTGGTGACCAGGGCGGCGTCGAGCTGCTCCTCCCGCCCTCCTCCTTCGTAGCCTCGCCACTCCTGATCTTGTCAGGCTGCATCCGGCAGGCCGTGACGGGATCGGGATGGACTCCCGCTTGGGCGCTGCTACTGCCTCCTTCTCTTCCCACCGCACTACCTGGGGTGAGAGGAACATGGAGAGGAGTTTACGAGGCACTTATCTTTTTTCAATCTTAAACTTGTAGGCACTTGCCAACTTTCAGTTCAAATAATGTAATCTCTTGAATCCATGTTTGTGTATTGTAAGGTTTGTACTTGTTTGAAGCATATTAATGAAAAAGATAAACCTTGCTGGGAATTCATGCATGTATATGGCCATGCAGAGGTGGAATGCCTCTATATTTAAAATAAACGAGTTTCCCCAGTAGGCTATCCTGCAGGTGCCCTCTATGTGGCTGCCGGGGAGCTATGCTTCCGGGCACAAATCATAATGAGGGACCAGCCCCCTGCCAACTTTTCTTCATCAAAGGCCGCTGCGACCATCCTGACCAAAGCAACGTTCTAGTCAAAGGATGGGAGCACCTAAGTTCCAAAAAGCGGCGAACTTTTCCTATGCACAAGTTTACACTTACAGAACACGTATGGATAAGAGATAAAACTCATCTGTTTGGCCTACCGGAGGTCGCAGTGATGGCTTTTCTTCTCATCTCTTCTTAGGGACATAATCCACGGCAGGATCCCGTAGATTATGTAGATGAAAATGATGCCAGATGCAACCTGATCTATATGAGGATGCAATGCTTATGATATGCTTATGCATGCATGCAACTTGTCGCCCCCCCCCCCCCAGTGTCTCTGTTGCTCAGGGTCTGCACCTGGCTTTGTACAAGGGGTTACATGCAACAGAGGCAAGGCATGTACAAAAGGGTGGCTACCGGGCAGGGCCCGACAGTCGCGCCTTACGGGTAGAACTTTCAGAGATGCTCGATATTCCATGAGTTTTGCAATTTAATGCCATCTCCGATCTCAAGACGGACTGCGTAGGTCTGGTGACTCGTACTACCTGGTAAGGGCCTTCCCACTTCGGCTCAATTTGTTTGCACCCTTGGCGGACTGAACGCGCCTAAGGACAAGGTCGCCTTCCTCAAAACACCAGGCATGAACCCTGCGGCTATGATAGTGATGCGGGGCTTGCTAATAGCGTGCAATACGCATAGCAGCCCGGAGACGGTTCTCTTCGAGTAGCACAGTGTCGTCACGCCGGTGCTGATTTTGCGCTACTTCATCGTAGGCAACCACTCGAGGGGACCCGTAAATGAGTTTTGTGGGGATAACTGCTTCTGCCCCATAGACTAGGGAGAAGGGAGTCTGCCCGGTAGCTCAATTTGGTGTCATTATGAGGGACCAAAGAACCACTGGCATCTCATTGATCCATCGCCTGCCGCACTTCTATAGCTTATTAAATGTTCTTGTCTTGAGTCTGTGTAGCACTTCAGCGTTCGTCCTCTCAGCTTGTCCATTGCTTCTCGGATGTGCAACAGAGGCAAGTGAGATCTTGCTTCTGAGGGCATGAACATATTGCATGAAGGCGCGGCTCATGAATTGGGTGTCGTTGTTAGTGATGATCCGGGCAGGAACTCCGAAGAGGCACACCAAATCTTTCAAGAACTTGATAGCTGACTGTGATGTCACCTTTATCACGGCAGCTACTTCCGGCCACTTTGTAAACTTGTCGATTGCAATGAACAAGAATTCAAAACCCCCAGTAGCTCGGGGGAAAGGGCCGAGGATATCGAGCCCCCAAACCGGAAACGGCCATGACAAAGGGATTGTGTGAAGAGCTTGTGCAGGCAAATGGATGTTCTTGGAATGGAACTGGCAGGCTTCACACTTGGTGACTAGCTCAACCACATCTTGGAGGGCTATGGGCCAATAGAATCCTTGTCGGAATGCTTTCCCAACTAATGCCCTTGATCCAATGTGGAAGCCGCACATGCCTTTGTGTATCTCTGCCAGCAGTTCCTTTCCTTCTTCCCGGCAGATGCACTTCAATTTCACACCATTGGGCCTTCTTCTGTACTGAGTGTCATTGACAAACTAGTACATACTAGCCCTCCGGGCTACTCTTTCAACTTCATCTTGCTCATAGGAAGTTCTCCGGTTTGGACGAAGTGGACTATGTGCCTTGCCAAGTTGGAGCCTGGGGCTCGGCAACCAGGACTAACCGCACCTCCACGCTCGCGAGGGTGCATTCCTTGACCGCAGGGACTAGTGGTCTGGTAGGAGGGTGCAGCCCAGCAAGTGATGGGGAGTTGTTCCCAGAAGGGTCCCTGCTAGGAGCCCCGAGGGGCTCTACCGGGAGAGGCTTACCGGACTCCAACTTTCTCCTTTTCTAGGCCATTGTTGCCGGGGATATGGAGGGCTGAGTAAGATGGAGAACAAAAGTCTCTGGTTCCACAAAGAAGCTTCTATGCAGCACACTTTGACAGATGATCAGCTATGCTGTTTTCGCATGGGGTACATGCTCTATTTGCAATCCGTCAAAGCCTCCTCCAATCTTCTCACTTCCTGAACGTATGCCTCCATCAATGGACTTTGGTAATCCTATTTGTCTTGTCTCACCACCAGTTGCGAATCTCCTTGAATGATCAACTTCTTAATCCCCAACTCAACGGCGATCCTGAGCCCGGCAAGGAGTCCTTCATACTCTGATGTATTGTTGGTTGCTTCCTCCCGGGGAAAATGCATCTAGACGACGTACTTCAGGTGCTCGCCAGTGGGAGCAATGAGAAGCACGCCAGCCCCTCCACCTTGCGGGGAGAAAGCACCATCAAAATACATGATCCATTCTTGGGGCACTTCCTTGCCAGGAATAACTGTCTCCATCACTTCTTTGTTAGGGGTTGGCGTCCATTCTACAATAAACCCTGCCAATGCCCTACTCTGGATTGTTGAGGTGCTCTCAAACTTCAAGCCAAAGCTGGATAACTTCAAAGCCCACTCCACTATCCTGCCGGTAGCCTTAGGGTTCTGGAGTATTCTTTGCAACGGGAAGTGGGTGACGGCTGTAATCTCATGGGTTTGGAAGTAGTGGCGCAGTTTCCTTGAGGCCATAATGAGGCCAAAAATCAACTTTTACATGCCAGAGTACCTCGATCTAGCCCCCTGTAACAAGGAGCTGATGAAGTACACTGGGCGCTACACCACTTTCTTCCTTGCCATGTCCTTGGGGTCACCCCTGCCGCCGTGCTCCTCTCTGTCCCGATCCTCATCCGGTCCTGGCGGGCTTTGCTTATCTTCTGTTTCTTCTACTTCCTGTTGTGGTTTAGGGGATACCAAAGTGGGCATAGAGGGCAAGTAGGTCTTCAGATCCTGTAGTGTTGCATCTGCCTCTGGGGTTCATTTCATGGGTCCTGCCTTCTTCAAAATTTTGAAGAACGGCAGGGCGCACTCGACAGACTTGGAGATGAATCTGCTAAGCGCGACAACACATCCTGTCAAACGCCTCACATCTTTAACTGTCTTGAGTGCCTAGATCTGCTCTATAGCCTTGATCTTACCTGGATTGGCCTCGATCCCGCGATTGGATACAAGGAAACCAAGTAGCTTGCCGGAGGGAATGCTAAACACACACTTCTCCGGGTTTAGCTTCAAGTTGATCTTGCGCAGATTAGCAAATGTCTTTTCCAAATCCTAGATGAGGGTTGATTTGTCCTTGGTCTTGACCACAATATCATCCATATAAGCCTCAATATTTCTGTGCAACTATGGTTCAAAACCAACTTGGACTGCCCTTGCAAAAGTAGACCCGGCACTTTTTAACCTGAAAGGCATGCGCGCAAAGTAGTACGTACCCATGGGGTGATGAAGGAGGTCTTCTCCTCATCTTCCTTGGACATGAAGATCTAATGATATCCAGAGTATGCATCCAGGAAAGAAAGCAGATCACAGCCTGAAGTGGAAACCACAATCTGGTCGATGCGCAGCAAGGGAAATGGATCCTTTGGGCAGGCCTTGTTGAGGTCTGTGAAGTCAGTGCACAACCTCCATTTCTCATTGGCCTTGCGTACAACCATAGGGTTTGCTAACCACGTTGGGTGCAGTACTCCTTTGACTAGACCAGCTGCCTCAAGCTTCTTAATCTCCTCGACAATGAACTGTTGCCGCTCTAAGGCCTACTTCCGCACCTTCTGCTTGACGGGTCAGGCATGTGGGCAGACAGCAAGGTGGTGCTCGATTACCTCCTTGGGAACACCGGGGGTATCAGATGGTTGCCAGTCAAACACATCGATATTCGCCCGCAGGAAGGCAACAAGCACGCTTTCCTATTTGTCATCAAGGGTGGCGCTGATAGTAAAAGTACCATCAACGCCAGCCAGCCCTGCCGAGACCTTCTTCACATGGGGTGCAGCAGCCTTAGTCCTCTTGCTATTGGAACACTCTGGAATGTCATCAACGGGTGATGTGCACTCAGTAGGGGCACGCTTCCCGGATTCCTTGCCGGAGTCCCTACAATCCTTCTTCTTTGCTTTACTTTCCTTAGCGGGCACCACTGCTTCGGCGGCCTCTGCCGTGACAGCGTCCCGATACATCCTATCAACGCATATCATCGCATCTTTCTTATCTGATGGAATGGAAATGGCACCCATTGGACCTGGCATCTTCAAGGTGTTGTAGGCATAGTGAGATGCCGCCATGAACTTGGCCAAGGCAGGGTGCCCAAGGATTCTATTATACGACAGAGGGAGGTCAACCACATCGAACACAATCTTCTTAGTCTGGTAGTTCAACTCACCCCCAAACGTCACCGGCAACATGATTTTTCCCTTAGGACGGCTCCTATCGGGATTAATTCCTTAAACATGCCAGTGGCCTTGAGCTCTTCCCCTGCTATCTGAAGCTTGCTGAGAACATGTAGGGAGATCAGATTCAACCCGGCCCCGCCATCAACCAACATCTTTGTGACCATGAGGTTGCGGATCGTTGGAGAGACCAACAACGGCAGGCACCCTACCGCAGTGGTGCGGTCAGGGTGATCCTCCTCATCAAAGATGATGGGCATGCGTGACCATTTGAGTGATTTCCGTGAAGTTGCCACTTGCTCCATGGCATCAACTTCACGTGCCCATTGTTTAAGTTTGCATTGAGAGTAGTGCAAAGATGCACCCCCGTCAATGCACAGGGCGTCGATGGCCTTCTGGAATTCCTGCTTACTGGTTTCCTCTTCATCCCCTTCATCACTTCCAGCATCACAATTCTCTTTCTCTCTGCTCCTGACGGGCTTCCCTTGGTTCTGAGGAGCTTTGCCGGGGCAATTTTCTTCACCACCCTGGCCCTTGTCACCAGTACCGTTTTGACCTCTTTCCTTATCTTGCTTCTCATACTCAGTCCTCTGCTTCTTGACGAGCCGCTCAACTTGATGACACTCCTGGAGATCATGGCCCTTGGTCCGATGGATCTTGCAGTACGGCCCATCACTCTTCCCAACTTTCTTGGCAGCCACAACCTCCCGGCAATCAGCGTACGAAGCAACTTCCTTGCTGGGGACTTCAGCATTTGCCTCCTTGCTAGTACTAGGTATGCCCAATCCCTCAACAGTCATCATTGCCTTATCCTTACGCTTATTATTGCGCTTCTTGCTCTTCTTCTTCTAGCTAGTGGTCTCGTCGTCATCTTCTGAGTCGATGTCGATGCAATCCTCATCTCCGGGAAGCTTCCTCCCCTCCTCCACCCAATCACATTTGTCCACCAAGGTGTACATCTCCTTCACAGTCTTGGGCAGCTTGACATTCATCTTGGAACATATCCTTCGGTTGCGCACATTAGGATGAAAGGCGACTATCATAGCTGCCGATTGGATATCTGGGATATTCCTGTGAACTCTGCTGAACCTTTGCAAGTACTTCCACGGAGTTTCTCCTTCTTTTTGCTGGAGGAGCTGCAAATCGCTGGGCCGCCCTAGTTCTTGATGGTCTGCCGTAAAGGCGCTAATGAACTTATGGCACAGGTCAGCCCATGACGAGATGGAGTTCTCCGACAAGTGCATCAACCAAGACCTCACATTAGACTTAAGTGCCAAAGGGAAATAATTTGCGAATACCTTCTCATCTCTTCCTCCGGCAGCCTGAACAGTGATGGTGTAGATGCTCAAGAACTTTGTCGGGTTCAATCTTCCATCATACTTCTCAGGTATCTCTGGCTTGAACGTGCGAGCGAATGGCCAATAGACTTGCCGTAGCTCACGGGTGAAGGCAAGGCATCCGACCTCGAAAGGTAGGTACCCGCCATCTCCGGGCATGGGCTCGTCGATGTTGGGGCCTTCACACCCGTTGGGTTGGCGGTGGTCATCACGCGCCGCACAATGACTGCGCGCGTCGCTTCCCTCCACCTGTCCTCCGGGGCTCGCCATGGTTCTTGCCATGCCCGAGGATCAGAGGAAGCCATTGAGATGTCGTAGGCCTCTTGGATGCATGGCTCCTATACAGCCTGCCAAGGTGGGGACTGCACTGTGGGAGCAGCCCCTTCCGTGCGGCCAGCCGCATGAGCCGTTGCCGCCGCCTGGGGAGGCCGAGGCAGGCCAGCTTGCTGTGAGCCCCTGGCCTCGGCGAAGCCAATCAGACTTTGAATGGTAGCTCTCCATTCATCCATCTGATCAGCCGCCGAAGGGAACCTCAACAGCAACTGGGCCCGCGCCATGGCCTTGGAGGCGGTGCTTGGCATGGGTGAAGATGATGAAGACCGCTGCATCGCTCGGCTCCTGATGGCGCCGATGGCGACCGGGTCGTGTCCTCGCTGCTGTGAGACAGCCGCCTGGATAGCGCGATCATGCAGTAGAGGTGCTTGAGGGCCGACGGCCCCATTGGGCCTAGTAGCTGGGCTAGCTTGTTCTAGAGGCGGCACAGGCCTCGCAGTCATACCCGTGGCGGGGGTGGCCGGAGGGTTGTGATTCGCCTCAGAACGAGCGCCACCAGTGCGGTTGTGCCCCTTTGTCGAGGAGAGAGGGTGCAGGTAAAGTAATTCCCCCACCTGTCCCTCAAGGGGCGTGGCCATCAGGATCTTGTTGATGTTGTCCGTCCCCGGCACCTCTTGTTTCTGCTTCAGCCGTGGGGATGGTGGTGACAGCGCCTACTGCGCCAGCCACGCCTCCCACGATGCCCGCATCTTCACGCACCCCCTCATTTCCCGTGACATTGGCAGTTGCGGGCGACGGAGCCTTTGAGGTGGACGGGTGCGCTGCAGCACCGGGTTTCTTCTTGGGCGCCATAGTTGATGAAGCCGCCGATGATGAAGATGACGCGCTGCTCACGCTTTCGGATTCGCGCAAGTGATCCCCCCACCTGGCGCGCCAAAGATGTCATGGGGAACCACGGCCACCTATGGGGCTACGAGCCCCTTTCTGGTTTGGCAGGGGGATGGCACGTTGCACAAAGAGCGGAGGGGCGTGAGGCAACACGGCAGAGCTCACATGAGCAGTTTTTACCCAGGTTCGGGCCGCCGCGAGGCATAAAACCCTACTCCTGCTTTGGTGGATTGATGGTGGATTGCGGTGAGAAACGCAACGCTCTTGCCCGGCAGGGTTGCCTTGGGGCAAGAACGGCTATGCGCGTATGAGTGTACAAGGGTCCAAAACCTTTATATGGTGGCCATGGGCCTCCTTTTATAGATCAAGGGGTCACCACAGTGGCAAATCAGTCATTACACACTGATTAGATGGCAAACAGTGCTATCATACTGCGGGCTAATAGAGCGCATTAAATGCGCCGCTCAGTGTCACATCGTAGCTCACCTGGCAGGCCCTGCCGGGCTGATTCGCTAGCTTGGCGCCTGCTCACTCGACATGTCACAGGACGGGTGTCGCTTGTAGGTATTTTCTGTAGAAGGTGGATGCCATGTGTCATATAGCAGCCACTTAGTCACTTTGGAGCTTGACACCGCACTGATCGACGACGTACGTCGTGATGAGGTGGTGCGGCAAAATGGCTTGCCTTTGCTAGTCCCGGCAGGCTTGCCGGGACAATTCGGGGGAGGTTCGTTTCCGGGGAAAACCTTGCCTCCGCCAGCCCCGCCTGCCCGACAAGGGAGATTTTTCTCTTAGTAGTGTCCTGCCCCTCTGGCTGGTCTTGGGCATCTTGATCTTACTTGAATCCTTTGAGGGAGTCGATCCATCTTGCATGATTTGATCATTGTGTTATGACTCATCCTCGTGCCTGTGCAGAGTCCGGGCAACGGACCCAAGGTCTGTTGCACTGACACTTTGCTCTCTCTCTATCTTCTCATGGGCTTCAGCACAAGTAGGATGGGATGCATCCATGACAATCTCGTTGTCCTCAAAATCTGGCCTCAGGGGAAGATGCTCTTTGTCCAGCAAATATGTCCCAGTTCTCATCTTGGAGTTTATCAATGTCTGGATGTGAGTGGCATATCTGCAAGATCTCTTCTGGTCGGCTACTGTCCTCTTCACTGTTTCAACTATCAAGATCATGACTTTTAATTTCTGAGGCACATCAAACAGGTGAAGCAAGTTGATGGAGTGTCCACGAATCATCCTATGATCTCCTGACTTGAGCAATTGAGTGTGCCTCAAGATGGTGTTTATGGTGGTCAAACCAGCAAGCAGATAGTATATAGATCCAAGCTTGTGTGTCTCCAAAGCATCATCTGGAATGGTCTTGTACAAATTATACATGGAGTTGTGATCCATCCTAGGCTTGTTGTACACATCAAGATCATCTTCAGCTTCTTCGGGAGCATTGATAAGCCTGGCCCATTCAGAGATTGTTGACTGATATCTGGTGCCTTCTGTCATCCACACTATCTTACCATCAGGGTAGAAGTGGGCGGTAGAGTACAACTGCATGATCATCTCATCCTTCCAATTTGCTAACTTTTGTCCAACAAACTTATCAACTCCATTCAGTCTAAAGCTCTCATGCACATGGGGAAAATAGTCTTCATTGGCATTGATGTATTTCCAATCAACCCATTTCATGTCACACACTATGGGCTTCTTGTCCAGCAAGACAGTCTCATAGAAGTTCTGCTGCTCTCTGGTATGAAAACAGTAGTCCACATCAGTCCTTCTCCTGATAGCATATGGATCACTCTGCCTCCATAGTCTAGGACCATGATACTTCCTCAACTTCACGTTCTCTGCCATAGGATGATCATCATTATGATCTGGAATCCTGGGCTTGAGTTTCCTGAGCACTAGTGACTCATCAACTTCTTGAACTTCAGGCACTGGGGTCTTATTCTTCTCTGCAGCTGAGATATTCCTTGTTGATCTCTTTGGAGCTGTTGACTTGGGGGCTTGAGATGGAGCTAAGGGCTTGGGGCAGACTTGAGCTTTGAAGGAGCAGCCCCAGTCCTGATGGCATCCCCCATCAGCTTATGTCTCTTGGCAGGAGGTGCAGCAGGCTTTTCCTCCTCCTCCTCCTCTTCTTCTTCTTCATCAGAAGAATGCTTTTCAAACTCAGTCATAGGATCTGAAGTTTGCACCATCTTCCTCTTTTTCTCTCTTTCTTTTCTTTTCTAGCACCTCTTGCTGGTTGTGCTTGCTCTTGGGCAACAGTGGATTACCTAGCTTTAGACAAAGGAGATCTCTTGGCAGGAGCCTTGTTGGGAAGGCCTGGCTTTGTGGCCGCAACAACATACTCCTTCTTGAGCACCTTTTTCTTGGAGGTCACTTCTGTCGGCGTTCTGGGAATGGGGGTCCCCAGACTTGCCTGCCTGCGGCCTGCTGTGTGGCTCCACCAGTGGCCCAGTACGGCCCGTCTGAAGGAAATATGCCCTAGAGGCAATAATAAAGTTATTATTTATTTCCTCGTATCATGATAAATTTTTATTATTCATGCTAGAATTGTATTAACCGGAAACATGATACATGTGTGAATACATAGACCAACATAACGTCACTAGTATGCCTCTACTTGACTAGCTCATTAATCAAAGATGGTTATGTTTCCTAACCATAGACATGTGTTGTCATTTGATTAACGGGATCACATCATTAGGAGAATGATGTGATTGACATGACCCATTCTGTTAGCCTAGCACTTGATCGTTTAGTATATTGCTATTGCTTTCTTCATGACTTATACATGTTCCTGTAACTATGAGATTATGCAACTCCCGTTTACCAGAGGAACACTTTGGGTGCTACCAAACGTCACAACGTAACTGGGTGATTATAAAGGAGTACTACAGGTGTCTCCGAAGGTACATGTTGGGTTGGCGTATTTCGAGATTAGGTTTTGTCACTCCGATGGTCGGAGAGGTATCTCTGGGCCCTCTCGGTAATGCACATCACTGTAAGCCTTGCAAGCAATGTAGCTAATGAGTTAGTTACGGAATGATGCATTACGTAACGAGTAAAGAGACTTGTCGGTAACGAGATTGAACTAGGTATTGGATACCGACGATCGAATCTCGGGCAAGTAACATACCGATGACAAAGGGAACAACGTATGTTGTTATGCGGTTTGACCGATAAAGATCTTCGTAGAATATGTAGGAGCCAATATGGGAGGTTCCGCTATTAGTTATTGACCGAGAATAGTTCTAGGTCATGTCTACATAGTTCTCAAACCCATAGGGTCCGCACGCTTAACGTTACGATGACAATTTTATTATGAGTTTATAAGTTTTGATGTACCGAAGTTTGTTCGGAGTCCCGAATGTGATCACAGACATGACGAGGAGTCTCGAAATGGTTGAGGCATAAAGATTGATATATTGGACGACTATATTCGGACACCAGAAGTGTTCCGGGCGTTTTCGGAGAAAACCGGAATGCCGGAGGGTTACCGGACCCCCCCCCCCCCCCCGGAGAAGTAATGGGCCTTATGGGCCTTAGTGGAGAGAGAGAGGGGCAGCCAGCATGGGCCGCGCGCCCCCTCCCCCTCTGGTCCGAATGGGACTAGGAGGGGGGCGGCGCCCTCCTCTTTCCCTCTCCCTCTCCCCTTCCTTTCCCCCTCCTAGTAGGAGTAGGAAAGAGTGAGGAGGACCCCTCCTCCTTGGCGCGCCCACAAGGGGCGGCCAGCCTCCCCCCTTGCTCCTTTATATACGGGGGCAGGGGGCACCCTAGAACACACAAGTTGATCTACGTGATCGTTCCTTCCATGTGCGGTGCCCCCCTCCACCATATTCCACCTTGGTCATATCGTCGCGGAGTTTAGGCGAAGCCCTGCGCCGATAGAACATCATCATCGTCACCACGCCGTCGTGCTGACGGAACTCATCCCCGACACTTTGCCGGATCGGAGTCCGGGGATCGTCATCAAGCTGAACGTGTGCTGAACTCGGAGGTGCCGTATGTTCGGTACTTGGATCGGTCGGATCGTGAAGACGTACGACTACATCAACCGCGTTGTCATAACGCTTCCGCTTACGGTCTACGAGGGTACATGGACAATACTCTCCCCTCTCATTGCTATGCATCACCATGATCTTGCGTGTGCGTAGGAAATTTTTTGAAATTACTACGTTCCCCAACACCGTCTTCATCAACCCAACACTCAAGACCCTCGCAAGGGGCCAAGCCTCACGGGGCGGACGACACAAGGCCTCCTCAGGAGTGGCCTCACCAGGCAGGCTCGCGAGGAGGCAGAGAGATCAAGGCAAGGGGTACCTCGCGAGGTGCCCATGACGCAAGCCATGACGACCAAGGCCAGGCGGGCGCCAGCCCGTGCAGTGTCCTTGTTTCCCCTTTGGTGCAAAGGGGGCAAGCGCAAGCGTGGAGTACCGAGGCATCAGGCAAAAGTTTCTATATCGGTGCAACAAGACCAAGACTAGCAGGACGGCGGGATGGAGGTCTCCATGGAGCCCAAGACGGCGTCACCACCAGCGCCTTTGGCAGGCGAAGACCACCTTTAGTCAGGATTGCCTGTACTAGCTGTCCCCTTTCAAAATGGCCATTGTTGGATCCCCTCCCGCTCAATATTTGGGAAGAGGACCAGGGCCTCTATAAATAGGGCTAGCCACCACAGTAGAAGAGAAAGTGAAGTTCATTCGCACACCACACCACCTCAAGAACACCTCTCCTCGCGAGGTTGTTCTTCCCTTGTACTGTTCATCACCAGCCCAAGAGGCAATCCACTACCACACACATGAGTAGGGTATTACACCACAACGGTGGCCCAAACCTGTATAAATCTTGTGTCCCTTGTGTTGTTCATCGTGCTAGCTTAGAGATCGCGGCGAGGTTGAGGGCGTGTTCCGGTAGGGGGAAATCTTCGTGCGCACCCCAGTGTCCGAACCTTAAGGGTTTTGCCGGAACCCGATATCCAACATTTGGCGCGCCAGGTAGGGGTCCGCCAAAATCTTCCTTCCGCTGATCCGCGTCTCATCGCTTCGTCGCATCCATGTCAGACGCCCAAAATCAGGAGTCGCTCGCGCCGGCACGGTGCTTGCGCACGGGTCTGTCCCTCCAACACCGACAAATCTGAGTGGTCGAGCTCTGGCCCACAGCAGCCCTGCGCGCGTCACCTCACCAGGCCCTCAGTGCCCTCACCCCTCTCTCGGAGCAACCAATGGCCGGTCGGCAATCGTAATGGCAACCCGTGCTTTTTCTGTGCTGATTTACAGGAACCTCCGGAGGACTTCAGCGGGCGACACCACGAGCTCCCTCTCCTTTCCATGCAATCTGCTTGCGCGTTAAAAGGGGGGCTCCTGAGCATTGCGACTCAGGAGCTCTTACTGGCTCTCCATCCCTCACCCCCTGGCCTTGACCACGGCATCGCGACCTGGCATACCAGCGGCGGCTAAGCTCGCTCGAGGGCCGGGACCTGAGGACGCAGAGCATGAAGGACAGTGCGGGGAGGACAGCGGAGGCTCGCACGGGCCTAGCCTAGTTGCGCCACATGCAGCTGCTGACGCACAAGTCTGGCACAAGACAAGGGAGCGACTCCAGATTACCAAGATAAGTCTTGCGCCTGGAACAACTAATCGTTGCAACGCAAAATTCTCACTTGCTGCAGCTCTGTGATGGCAACGTTGCTTTCCTTTCTCGCCTCTCGGTGACTGTTTGCACGCTAAGGGGGACCTCCTGAGCATCGCGCCTCAGGAGCTCTTACTGGACCTCGGGCCGCTCACCTCCTGGCCTTGACCACGGCATCGTGACCTGGCATACCAGCGACTGCTGCAGCCTGCCTGGGGACCGGGACCTGTCAGCGTAGAGCACCAAGTCGTCGCGAGGTTGGAAAGGGGGAACCAAGCCGGGACAGGACAAGCATTCACACAATTTCATAATAAGGATAACATCAACAAAAGACATCACAGACCTTTTACACGCCCCCGCGGGGTGCTTCTTGATTCCTCACAGGGAACAAAAGGGAAAGAACTCTGAGGAGCCCTATCTACACGCGCCTCCGTGGTCGACGCCATCATCAACAGTGGGCCACGGAAGGCCGGCGCCAACCCCATCCAGATCAGCTGTGGCGACGGCCTGATGCTGTTGCCTTGCTCCGTGCGCGGCGCGAGCTCAGGGGCACATAGCTATCGTCGCTCGTCTCCGGAGTCACGAAGAGCTCGGGAGAGTCGCTGGACTCCCAAGCGTCGCTGCTGCTGCCGGAGGAGCCGTTGGGGGAGCGAACGGCAGGCCCAGCCCATGCCGCATCGATGTCCTGGCTGCCTCCTCTGGGGCAGCACTCCAGGCGGTGGCCTTCCGCGTCGAAGACCTTGAAGAACAACGTGGAGGCACCGTCGTACTCGAAATAGATCACGAGGGCACCCCCCGTTCGGTAGACCCGGGCGACTTCGCCCCAGCCCCGGGTTATGAAGATCTTGCCCGGGGAGAGGACCTCAACCTCATCTCCGGTCACCAGGGCACCACAGTCGGCATGCTGCAGCCAAAGCTCGAGAGGGCCCCTTGGCAGCATCTCGGTGGAGAAAAACGAAGGGAAGCGGATCCAGTTCTTGGAGGCATCACCGCATGCAGCACGAGCTTGCAAGAGGAGTCCACGGCGTGGACTCCAGGAGCGACGACGCACGCCACCACAGTTTGTCGACCTCGCCTGCGGCGCAGGCGGCGTCGCTCGCCGTCCCTTTCTCTGGAGCCCTCAGCTTGGGCGTACAGGGGTAGCAGGAACCCAGGAGGTGGCCGCTCGCACCAAGGCCTCGCCATCTCTAGCCGCATGACCTCACCGCCCCGGCGGTGGGCCGGCCTCTTCTTCGGCGGAAGCGGGTCAGGTCCCTCCCGGGGAGCCTTCCCCTTCTCTTCGGCCGAGAATCTGCGGATCGGTGCCATTAGCGTCGAGGCTGGAGGTGATGTAGGGAAGAAGAAGCAGGCGGAGCAAGAAGAGATGGGCAATGGGGGCTCTCGCCCCACCTCATTTATAGCCCAAGGGAGGCCAAACGTCGACCTCCACGATCGCAGGTAATGATGACTCTTTTTGCATGCAGCAGGGACTCGTCAAGTCGGGCAGTTGCCGAGGCAGCGTGGGGAAGTGGAGACGCCCACGTCCAATCAGTCGCCACGCGTCGACCAAGGCCGCAGGCTGTTGGGGCCCGCAGCGCTCTGCACTTTCCCTTTGGCTTCACTGCTAAGCCAAGTCCGAGCGTGCCTTGGGCCCGAGGCTACTGTCGGCGTTCTGGGAACGGGGGTCCCCGGACTTGCCTGCCTGCGGCCTGCTGCGTGGCTCCACCAGTGGCCCAGTACGGCCCGTCTTCATAAACCCAACACTCAAGACCCTCGTGAGGGGCCAAGCCTCGTGGGGCGGACGACA
This sequence comes from Triticum timopheevii, assembly GCA_963921465.1. NCBI lineage: Eukaryota > Viridiplantae > Streptophyta > Magnoliopsida > Poales > Poaceae > Triticum > Triticum timopheevii. The sequence goes on along the minus strand of OY997270.1, from coordinate 283,123,486 downwards.
CAAGGCCTCCTTAGGAGTGGCCTCACCAGGCAAGCTCACGAGGAGGCGGAGAGATCAAGGCAAGGGATACCTCGCGAGGTGCCCAAGACGCAAGCCATGATGACCAAGGCCAGGTGGGCGCTAGCCCGTGTAGTGTCCTTGTTTCCCCTTTGGTGCAAAGGAGGCAAGCGCAGGCGCGGAGTACCGAGGCATCAGGCAAAAGTTTCTATATCGGTGCAACAAGACCAAGACCAGCATAACGGCAGGATGGAGGTCACCATGGAGCCCAAGACGGCGTCACCACCAACGCCTTTGGAAGGCGAAGACCACCTTTAGTCAGGATAGCCTGTACTAGCTGTCCCCTTTCAAAATGGCCGTTGTTGGATCCCTTCCTGCTCAATATTTGGGAAGAGGACCAGGGCCTCTATAAATAGGGCTAGCCACCACAGTAGAAGAAAAAGTGAAGTTCATACGCACACCACACCACCTCAAGAACACCTCTCCTCATGAGGTTGTTCTTCCCTCGTACTGTTCATCACCAGCCCAAGAGGCAATCCACCACCACACACAGGAGTAGGGTATTACACCACAACGGTGGCCCGAACCTGTATAAATCTTATGTCCCTTGTGTTGTTCATCGTGCTAGCTTAGAGATCGCGGCGAGGTTGAGGGCGTGATTCGGTAGGGGGAAATCTTCGTGCGCACCCCAGTGTTTGAACCTTAAGGGTTTTGCCGGAACCCGATATCCGACAACTTCCTCCTCAAGCACAAAATCTTCATCTTCTAAATCAGATGTTATTTTCTTCCTTTGCCTAGTAGCTACCTTAGGCAAGTTGTCAGGAGTGCTCCTACTCCGCTCATCATAGCTGCTATTGGGACTAGTGCCCTCACTGAGATTGAGCTGCACTTCAGACTTGTTCTGACTATCACTAGCTTCTGGCATAACTGCAGCTGGCCCTATGAATTGTTAGGTGTGGATAGAGTAGATGAGCATCACAAAATACATCTTACTTTTGCAAAAACTGAGACAAAAACATAACTTTAGTTTTCTGTAGAAAGCATTTCGGAGCTATCGATTTGACAAACTCGGTGACACCGAAGCACTAACAGAGTCTAAATATGCAGTTTCGATCAGATCGAAATGCAGTTCGGTGACTCCGAGATGCTAGGGTTTCATAGAGAAAGTGATTTCGGCCTCACCGATCAGTACACTTTGGTCAGACCGAGTTGTACTTGTGCAATGGCCTGGACCAATCAGTGTGATCGAAATCCTCAGATCGGTCGGTCCGAGATGGGTTCTGCGGAAACCTAACCCTAAGTTTTTGCATCGGAACTATTCTAAGGAATTTGTTTGCTGGATAGATTGATTTCATACTTGGGAAGAACAAAGGCATTATACTTTGTGCAAGAATCGGAGCAATGGAAAGCACAAAGGGTTAAATATGTACCCTAACTTGGTGACGGATTGCTATGGCGGCAACGGTCGGTGAAGATTCCCGTTGACGGCGGTGGAAACCAGTGGCGGAGGCACACTAGCAAAGACGGCGTCGATCCAAGGACCAAGGGGGCGGCAGTGCTAGGGCGTGATCTTGTGCGGTTTGAAGTAATTTTCAACCATACGGGTACGCGATATATATGACGCGATATATATATAGGTAAAATGTTTGGGGCACCTAGGTGCCTGGGCACCTTGATCGGGTCCAACCCGTTAGTGTGTTTTTTAGAATTTCTGATTTGTTTCCTAGTATTTGCATGCAGGACTTTCCATGTATGAGATATAATCAAGTGTTTTAAATTCTTCGAATTAGTACATCTCCTTTTATTGCTTTCCTTCTCTTATAAATTTTCATGCAGAAGTTGTACACAACGTATTTGTGACTATATACTCAAACTGATTCACTACCATGGCTTCACACCCATGCGCTGTCGGTGGCGCCGAGTGGAACATTTTGGTGGCGCCGAGAGGCAAAACTGGTAGCAGTTGTTGCAACTCGGTGTGACCGAATCGTTCTAATCAGTGACCGAGTTGGATAGGTTGGTCTGACCGAAAACCATTAAGATGTTTTGGAAGTTAAGCCCTTGACAGATCGGTGGCTCCGAGTGCTCCTCACCCGGAGGGTCCAAAAGAGACTTGTTCAAACTTTGTGATGTAGCATGAATATAGTTTGAGACGAGAAAAAGCATAGATAGCTAGAGGAAATACTTAGGCATTCTGGTCCATCCATTTGGCAAAATAAAGAAAACCAAACAATCAAAACAACAAATGGATGTCCTCGAATGGAGAAAATTATGCAATCAACATGCTCACACAATAAGATAGCAAATAAAACATGTGGCAAAGCATGCACATACACTCTAGCATCTGTCAAGAAATTGGCGATGACTAGGTCATCTATATATGAGTATATTGACTTAGGACCCAAATGAGAACATTTGATCATAGGTCATACTCATCGTTTAAGCACAAGTGGGATTACCACTTTTACATAAAGCATTGTTGTGTTCACATCATTAGAGTTGCTTTAGCCCAATTTTTAGAGCAAAGCTCCCCCTAGATGTGATATCCCCCCTAAGAGGGGTGAACTAACCTTGGGTTTTGTCGATGATGACTTCATGTACATGTTGAAGATGTGGATGCTCAATGTTGATGTAGATCATTTGGAGCAATCCATTGGAGTGAGTTGCACTATCAATACCTACATGGATTAGTCCCACAAGGAACATACAAGGATATCCATAGACATAGAGTGAAACACACATATAATGATGTCCATGAAAGCATTAGGTTACCTTGTCCCTTGTCTTGCCAACAAGAGGGTATGTGACTCCATGAACTAGTGCAAGATAGGAAAGTTGAATGCACTTGTCCTTGCCAAAATGAATATGAGTGAAGTTTGTTGGTAGAGTCACCCTCAAGAACACTCTAGTTCTTCTTCTTTGGGATCCACATCAACTTGATGGGAATCCTAGGAGTAGTAGTCATACTTGATAAAGTGGAACTTTACGTAGTCTTGCGAACCCACTTGACCATGGCCTTAGGAGCTTCTTCAAATGAATCAATCTCTTCTTGAAGCTTGTCCTTGACTTTTAGCTAGTGGTCTTGTGGTGGAAGATCATCTTGAGCTTGTGTTCCCTTGAAAGAAGTGGGGTCGTACTTCTCTTATTGAGGAACAAACTTCATCTTGGGGTATTAATCTTCTTGTTGGGGAACGTAGTAATTTCAAAATTTTCCAACGCACACGCAAGATCATGGTGATGCATAGCAACGAGAGGGAAGAGTGTTGTCCATGTACCCTCGTAGACCGAAAGCGGAAGCATTAGCACAACACGGTTGATGTAGTCATACGTCTTCACGATCTGACCGATCCAAGTACCGAACGTACGGCACCTCCGAGTTCAGCACATGTTCAGCTCGATGACGTCCCGCGAACTCCGATCCAGCAGAGCTTCATGGGAGAGTTCCGTCAGCACGACGGCGTGATGACGGTGATGGTGTTGCTACCGATGCAGGGCTTCGCCTAAGCACCACTACGATATGACCGAGGTGGAATATGGTGGAGGGGGGCACCGCACACGGCTGCGAGAGATCAACAGATCAACTTGTGTGTCTAGAGGTGCCCCCCTGCCCCCGCATATAAAGGAGCAAGGGGGAGGCGGCCGGCTAAGAGGAGGGCTCACCAAGGGGGGAGTCCTACTCCCATTGGGAGTAGGACTCCTCGTTTCCTTGTTGGAGTAGGAGAGAAGGAAAGAGGGGGAGAGGGAGAAGGAAAAGGGGGCTGCACCCCTTGTCCAATTCAGACCAGAGGGGGGCGCATGCCTCCTTCCTTTTGGCCTCTCTCCTCTATTCCCGTATGGCCCAATAAGGCCCATATACTCCCCGGTGAATTCCCGTAACTCTCTGGTACTCCGAAAATACCCGAATCACTCGGAACCTTTTCGGTGTCTGAATATAGTCGTCCAATATATCGATCTTTATGTCTCGACCATTTCGAGACTCCTCGTCATGTCCTTGATCTCATCCGGGACTCTGAACTACCTTTGGTACATCAAAACACATAACTCATAATATAAATCGTCACCGTACTTTAAGCGTGCGGACCCTACAGGTTCAAGAACTATGTAGACATGACCAAGACACGTTTCCGGTCAATAACCAATAGCGGAACCTGGATGCTCATATTAGCTCCCACATATTCTACGAAGATCTTTATCGGTCAAACCGCATAACAACATGCGTTGTTCCTTTTTTCATCGGTATGTTACTTGCCCGAGATTCGATCGTCGGTATCTCAATACCTAGTTCAATCTCGTTACCGGCAAGTCTCTTTACTCGTTATGTAATGCATCATCCCGCAACTAACTCATTAGTCACATTGCTTGCAAGGCTTATAGTGATGTGCATTACCGAGAGGGCCCAGAGATACCTCTCCGACAATCGGAGTGACAAATCCTAATCTCGAAATATGTCAACCCAACATGTACCTTCGGAGACACCTGTAGAGCTCCTTTATAATCACCCAGTTATGTTGTGACGTTTGGTAGCACACAAAGTGTTCCTCCGGTAAGCGGGAGTTGCATAATCTCATAGTTGTAGGAACATGTATAAGTCATGAAGAAAGCAATAGCAACATACTAAACGATCAAGTGCTATGCTAACGGAATGGGTCAAGTCTATCACATCATTCTTCTAATGATGTGATCCCATTAATCAAATGACAACTCATGTCTATGGTTAGGAAACTTAACCATCTTTGATTAACGAGCTAGTCAAGTAGAGGCATACTAGTGACACTATGTTTGTCTATGTATTCACACATGTATTATGTTTCCGGTTAATACAATTCTAGCATGAATAATAAACATTTATCATGAAATAAGGAAATAAATAATAACTTTATTATTACCTCTAGGGCATATTTCCTTCAGTCTCCCACTTGCACTAGAGTCAATAATCTAGTTCACATTGCCATGTGATTTAACACCAATATTCATATATGTATATGATTAACACCCATAGTTCACATCATCATGTGACCAACACCCAAAGGGTTTAATAGAGTCAATAATCTAGTTCACATCGCTATGTGATTAACACCCAAAGAGTACTAAGGTGTGATCATGTTTTGCTCGTGAGAGAAGTTTAGTCAATGGGTCTGTCACATTCAGAGTCGTATGTATTTTGCAAAATATTCTATGTCTACAATGCTTTGTACGGAGCTACTCTAGCTAATTGCTCCCACTTTCAATATGTATCCAGATTGAGAATTAGAGTCATCTGGATCAGTGTCAAAACTTGCATCAATGTAACCCTTTACGACGAACCTCTTGTCACCTCCATAATCGAGAAACATATCCTTATTCCACTAAGGTTAATTTTGACCAATGTCCAGTGATCTACTCCTAAATCACTGTTGTACTCCCTTGCCAAACCAGGGCAGAGTATACTTTTTTCCGAGGGTACGCCAAAGGCGTACCTTAGCTTTATAGAAGGGAGAAAAATATGTACAAGAGTTTACAGAATTGCCGGTTGGGCTACAACCAGCCTGACCGAGCCACCACTCCACACACACGCTACTCGACTACTCTAACACACATTGCTCTCCCAAAGCTCCTGCCGTGGCCCACATCCTCAGCTCGTCGAAGATCATGTCCACCGTGTCTTGTTCATTCTTGATCTGGCCCGAACCAAACACCCTCGCATTCCTTTGTTTCCATAACGTCCAGCAGATGAGCATGACAAAAGAGTCAAACCCCTTCCGAGAGTGCTTACGAAAACGCTTTCTAGCGTCCGACCACCAATGCACCAATCTAGAATCATATGTTGGGCAAAGATCCATGGGCAGCCCCATCCTAGAGATGCAAGCGAACCAAACTTGCCTCGAGAACACACATTGCAGCAGAATGTGGTCCACCGTGTTCTCCTCTTGGTCACAAAAAAAGCATTTAGAAATTTGATCTTGTAAGTTATGTCTCGCTCTTCTGTATGAAGTCCATAGCCGATATTGGACAGCCAGCCACATGAAAATTTTGCAAGCCAGAGGGGCCCAGCACTTCCAAATAGCTCCAAAGGAGTGGAATCTAACTCCTCCCTCACATAGCATCTTGTACGCAGAGGATGCGGTGTAAGTTCCAGACACATTCCAAGCCCAAATGGGACTGTCCTCGGACTGCGCATCCAGATGTACCTCCTCAAGAATCTCCCGAAGGCCTATAAATTGGGTAAGGCCTTCCATGCACAAGTCGCCGACTACATCATTCATCCAAGAGTGCATATCTAGAGCCTCTCGGACACGTCTCCTATTGGCAACTTGCATGGCATGGCATACTTTTATAGAACCTATGACTGAGGCATAGGGAATGACTTTCATTATCTTTCTTTTTTCTGCCATGGTCTGGATTTGAGTTTTACTCAATTTCACACCTTTGCAACACAGGCAAGAACTCTTTCTTTGACTGTTCCATTTTGAACTACTTCAAAATCTTGTCAAGGTATGTACTCATTGAAAATCTTATCAAGCGTCTTGATCTATCTCAATAGATCTTGATGCTCAATATGTAAGTAGCTTTAATGAGGTCTTTCTTTTAAAGAACTCCTTTCAAACACTTCTTTATGCTTTCCAGAGAAATTCTACATCATTTCTGATCAACAATATGTCACTCACATATACTTATCAAAAAGGCTATAGTGCTCGCACTCACTTTATTGTAAATACAGGCTTCACTGCAAGTCCGTATAAAACTATATGCTTTGATCAACTTATCAAAGCGTATATTCCAACTCTGACATGCTTGCACCAGTCCATAGATGGATTGCTGGAGCTTGCACATTTTGTTAGCACCTTTAGGATTGACAAAACCTTCTGGTTGCATCATATACAACTCTTCTTTAAGAAAACCATTAAGGAATGCAGTTTTGACATCCTTTTGCCAGATTTCATAAAATGTGGCAATTGCTAACATGATTCAGACAGACTTAAGCATCGCTACAGTTGAGAAAATATCATTGTAGTCAACACCTTGAACTTGTCGAAAACCTTTTTGCGACAAGTCGAGCTTTTGTAGATAGTAACACTACTATCAACGTCCGTCTTCCTCTTGAAGATCCATTTATTTTCTATGGCTTGCCGATCATCGGGCAAGTCCACCAAAGTCCACACTTTGTTTTGATACATGGATCCTATCTCAGATTTCATAGCCTCTAGCCATTTCGCGGAATCTGGGCTCATCATCGCTTCCTCATAGTTCGTAGGTTTATCATGGTCTAGTAACATGACTTCCAGAACAGGATTACTGTACCACTCTGGTGCGGACCGTACTCTGGAAGACCTACGAGGTTCTGTAGTAACTTGATCTGAAGTTTCATGATCATCATCATTAGCTTCCTCACTAGTTTGTGTAGGAATCACTGGAACTAATTTCTGTGATGAACTACTTTCCAATTCGGGAGAAGGTACAGTTACCTTATCAAGCTCTACTTTCCTCCCACTCACTTCTTTCGAGAGAAACTCCTTCTCTAGAAAGGATCCATTTTATCAATGAATATCTTGCTTCCGGATCTGTGATAGAAGGTGTACCCAACAGTTTCCTTTGGGTATTCTATGAAGACGCACTTCTCCGATTTGGGTTCGAGCTTATCAGGTTGAAACTTTTTTCACAACGACAACTTTGGTTTCTTGCCAAACTAGAGTTCATAAGGCGTCGTCTCAACGGATTTTGATGGTGCCCTATTTAAAGTGAATGCGGCTCTCTTTAATGCATAACCCCAAAATGATAATGGTAAACCGATAAGAGACATCATAGATCGCACCATATCCAATAAAGTGCGATTACGATGTTCGGACACACCATAACACTGTGGTGTACCAGGTGGCGTGAGCTGTGAAACTATTCCATATTGTTTTATATCAAGGGCAAACTCGTAACTCAAATATTCTCCTCCATGATCAGATCATAGAAACTTTATTTTCTTGTTATGATGATTCTCCACTTCACTCTGAAATTCTTTGAACTTTTCAAATGTTTCAGACTTGTGTTTCATTAAGTAGATATACTCATATCTGCTCAAATCATTTGTGAAGGTCAGAAAATAACGATACTCGCCACGAGCATCAACACTCATTGGACCGCATACATCGGTATGTATTATTTCCAACAAGTCAGTAGCTCATTCCATTGTTCCGAAAAACGGAGTTTTAGTCATCTTGCCCAAAAGGCACGGCTCGCAAGCATCAAATGATTCATAACCAAGTGATTCCGAAAATCCATCTTTATGGAGTTTCTTCATGCACTTTACACCGATATGACCCAAATGGCAGTGCCACAATTAAGTTGCACTATCATTATTAACTTTGCATCTTTTGGCATCAATATTATGAATATGTGTATCACTATGATCGAGATCCAACAAACTATTTTCATTGGGTGTATGATCATTGAAGGTTTTATTCATGTAAACAGAACACCAATTATTCTCTAACTTTAAATGAATAACCGTATTGCAATAAACATGATCAAATCATATTCATGCTCAACGCAAACGCCAAATAACATTTATTTAGGTTTAACACTAATCCCGAAAGTATAGGGAGTGTGTGATGATAATCATATCAATCTTGGAACTACTTCCAACACTCATCATCACTTCCCCTTCAACTAGTCTTTGTTTATTCTGTAACTCCTGTTTCGAGTTACTAATCTTAGCAACCGAACAAGTATGAAATACTCAGGGGCTACTATAAACACTAGTAAGACACACATCAATAACCTGTATATCAAATATACCCTTGTTCACTTTGCCATCCTTCTTATCCACCAAATATTCAGGGCATTTCCGCTTCCAATGACCATTTCCTTTGCAGTAGAAGCACTCAGTTTCAGGCTTTGGTTCAGCTTTGGGCTTCTTCACGGGAGTGACAACTTGCTTGCCATTCTACTTGAAGTTTCCCTTTCTCTCCCTTTGCCCTTTCCTTGAAACTAGTGGTCTTTTCAATCATCAACACTTGATGCTCTTTCTTGATTTCTACCTTCGTCGATTTCAACATCACGAAGAGCTCGGGAATCGTTTTCGTCATCCCTTGCATACTATAGTTCATCACGAAGTTCTAGTAACTTGGTGATGGTGACTAGAGAACTCTGTCAATCACTATCTTATCTGGAAGATTAACTCCCACTTGATTCAACCGATTGTAGTACCCAAACATTCTGAGCATATGCTCACTAGTTGAGCAATTATCCTCCATCTTTTAGATATAAACTTGTTGGAGACTTCATATCTCTCAACTCGGGTATTTGCTTGAAATATTAACTTCAACTCCTGGAACATCTCATATGGTCCATGACGTTCAAAACGTCTTTGAAGTCCCGATTCTAAGCCGTTAAGCATGGTGCACTAAACTATCAAGTAGTCATCATATTGAGCTAGTCAAACGTTCATAATGTCTGCATCTGCTCCTGTAATAGGTGTGTCACCTAGCGGTGCATCAAGGACATAATTCTTCTGTGCAGCAATGAGGATAAACCTCAGATCACGAATCCAATCCGCATCATTGCTACTAACATCTTTCAACATATTTTTCTCTAGGAACATATCAAAATAAACATAGGGAAGCAATAACATGAGCTATTGATCTACAACATTATTTGCAAAATACTATCAGGACTAAGTTCATGATAAATTAAAGTTCAATTAATCATATTACTTAAGAACTCCCACTTAGATAGACATCCCTCTTATCATCTAAGCGATCACGTGATCCAAATCACCTAAACCATGTCCGATCATCACGTGAGATGGAGTAGTTTTCAATGGTGAACATCACTATGTTGATCATATCTACTATATGATTCACGCTCGACCTTTCAGTCTCCAGTGTTCCGAGGCCATATCTCTATATGCTAGGCTCGTCAAGTTTAACCTAAGTATTCCGCGTGTGCAATTGTTTTGCACCTGTTGTATTTGAACGTAGAGCCTATCACACCCGATCATCACGTGGTGTCTCAGCACGAAGAACTTTCGCGATGGTGCATACTCATGGAGAACACTTATACCTTGAAATTTAGTAAGGGATCATCTTATAAAGCTACCGCCGAACTAAGCAAAATAAGATGTATAAAAGATAACCATCACATGCAATCAAAATATGTCACATGATATGGCCATGATCATCTTGTGCCTTTGATCTCCATCTCCAAAGTACTGTCATGATATCTATCGTCACCGGCACGACACCATGATCTCCATCATCTTGATCTATATCAATGTGTCATCACATGGTCGTCTCGCCAACTATTGATCTTGCAACTATTCCTCTCATAGCGATAAAGTAAAGCAATCATTTGGCGCTTGCATCTTATGCAATAAAGAGACAACCATAAGGCTTCTGCCAGTTGCCGATAACTTCAACAAAACATGATTGACGGTGTCCTGGACTAGGGGGTACTCAACGCATCGTCTCCCGATCAGTTAGATTGGGCCGAGGAACCCCATGGTCGTATACTCATGGGCCAGTCCGGACAGCTGCCACATACAAGGAAGAATCCACAAGACTTGGCGATCAAGACAAGGACTCCTCCCCCACCGGCGTATTCAGCTAGGACTCATGTTATCCTAGGCCTCTGGTGCATTATATAAACCGAGGCCAGGCTAGTCGATAGATATAGACAACAACAATCATACCATAGGCTAGCTTCTAGGGTTTAGCCTCCTTGATCTCGTGGTAGATCCACTCTTGTACTACCCATATCATCAATATCAATCAAGCAGGAGTAGGGTTTTACCTCCATCGAGAGGGCCCGAACCTGGGTAAAAACATCGTGTCCCTTGTCTCCTGTTACCATTGATCCTAAGACGCACTGCTTGGGACCCCCTACCGAGATCCGCCGATTTTGACACCGACATTGGTGCTTTCATTGAGAGTTCCGTTGTGTGATCGGCGAAAGGATCAATGGCTCGACTGCAGGTCAATTGCGACGTCGGCTTCTTCATAACCAGCTCGACTGGTCACCTTGGCTTGACCGAGGACTGCGCCCTACCTCCGATCGTCATGTTCGGATGAGGGCCTTCATCAACACCAACTCCGATCTCTATCAATATCATGGAGGAGTCATCCATGGAGCTCGGGGGCTCAACGTCAACATTGCCCTCAGGCGACCGTGCTGTTTTTCTGGATAGCAAACTTGTATCCGCCGCCACCGCCTCCTCGAGTGTCGCCTAAACGATTACTTCGGTGGAATTATGCGGAATTAAGTCTACAACAACCCTGCAAAAATTTCGTCGAGTTCCGATGGAGGAATCTCCGGCAATCTCCGATATACCGGAGCCCTGTTGAATCTGGACGAGAATCCTGACGAGCTTAGGCCGTGGTATCCAGCATCTAGCTCGGATGTCCTTTGGAAGATCTAACCGTTGATTTGCTGCGGAATTACCATATCTACCACCTGCCACAAATTCAGCTCGATCCGACCGTCCAAACTCCGGGAAACTTTCGATTAGTGCATCACTTTTTGGATCTGTTTTCTGCGCGAGAACGAATCCGACCCGAATTCATCTTCTTTATGAACGGGATCTCGGACATCCTTTTTGAAGGAAGTTTTCGTATGGGGTGTTGTGTTTTATTCTCAAACACATCCCAGTAGTATTATAAGTATTCTTGCAATACGAACTTCACCGTCGCGCCGGTGTCAAACCAGCCCGACAACATCACTCCACGACGGCCGACCTGCGTTAGACACGTCGTCGCTTTGTTGAGCCGAGCTCAATTTCTTCGGATCATCATCTCGGCCAGTCGAACAATAGTTAGACATCGCGAAGGATAAATCGTCACCAACATCGCTGCCCCACGGATTACACGGAGCGGGCACACCTGGATCGACCACGTCACGACCTGCATCGCTGGACCGGGGGCTTCATCATCTCTTCATCAACCTACTCCGGAGACTTCGGAGTCGCTGGCCGACCAGCTCTGTCATGTTAGCTGGACCGAGGGCTTTGCCTCGGCGAGCCAACCTTTGTCAGCATCGCCATGCCGTTGCTTTATCGCCCATCAGGCGATAGGTGTGCGGATCGAGTCCCAATTTTGGGAATCACCTTTCTTCGGATTGCTACAACAAATAAGCCAGGTGCTATTAATCCTAGTATTTTTTGCTTGTTAGGGTTCATTCTTCCCAATGAATTATTAGTCTGGTTTGTCCGTCATATGTACGCAGGTCTATCAAATGGTGGCCACATTAACGATGGTCGCATGGTGGTTCGGTCAGTTTCCGTACATAGTCCGGCGAACGCCGCACCGGAACTCGAACTGACCTGTGAATTCAGGCCTTCCCATGCCTTTACCGCATCACGCCGCCGCCCTGCATCGACATTGACTTCGGCGCCAGGCCATATTTCTTTTATTACTCACTTTGCATAAATTATTTGTTATGCAACGATTTTTTTTTTATTTTTATTATTATTACTATTATCTCTGGTTTGCACCATTTTTTGTGCACAGGAAAATGATCCAGCCGGACTATATCCTTTGGCGTCACCTCGGCTGGACGGGGGGCTTCGTCAACACTTCATTACCCCATGCCGGGGACTTCGGCATCACCCTGCCGTCCTGCATTGACCGTGCTATGTCACCACTTCGGAGTGCCGAGCTCTTTGCTCCGCCACCTCGGGACCGGCTCTGGGATGGAACCTTGTCCCGCATCAAGCTCGGACCGCGTCATCAATACCGAACACATTAACCAGCTAAGTTGTCTTCATGCTCAAAGTTTTAAATTTTTAACTTGTGTTCGGCTCGGCCAAGCATTATACTTTTTTGGAAAAAAGTTGCTTGTAAAAATTTCCTTGTCCAAACTTTGTTTGTGATGCGCAAATTCAAATACCCCGTTTACTTGGGGGCTTCCTTCATGAAGCCTTTTCCTCTTGCATATGGTTATACTTGCATGGCTTCGTTCCTTGTTCGTGTATTACGCCACAATATGCATCATATTGACTTAAGCGATTTGCAAGCTGGGTTGCCTGGCTCCTGTGCTTACCCCTACATTCCCGATTGTTTGGCTAGGGAGTAAAGGGAGCACCTCTGCAATTGTCACGATCGGGTCAACCGAGCCGGACCTCAGACTGGGTGAAGCCGAAAGCTAGCGCTCTTATTGTTTTCAATCATGGTCGGCACACAACGGAACTCATGAGTACAAAAAATCTATTGCACAAGTCTCATAATAATAATGAGCACCGAAGAAAGGTATCGGTGGGGGTACTATTTTCTTCGAAGATGCTTCTTACACTTTGTTAGTAATATAGCATAAGTTCCCTGAGCGCGCTTTGTCTGTTACAGCCTTATGGCCTGATTGCCTGGTTATTGGAAACACCGTCGATATTCTCGATAGATGGAGTACATAACACTTTTCGGTCCTTGACCGAAGAGGGAGAAGCCGACGGTCGGTTAAGACACGTTTAAAGTTCGGTTGAACATAGATATGATATAAGTACTTCGGTACATGCAATCATTCTTTTACCCAAGTCACTTGGGGGCTCTTAAATTTATATGAGCCATTTTATGATAAGTGTTTTTCTTCTTAGTCGTTGCAAAGTTTTTATTATTATTTATCACTCCTTTTTTCGACACAAGTGTGCGGTCACTAGCCGGGGAGCCTAATTTCTCTCTCAAAGCTGCTAGAGTTTAGTTTTCTAAACTGGCCTAGTAAGAAGTACTCCGCCTTCGGGATAGGAAGTTGAAGCTGTAGGCTGACCCGCTTGAGGTTTTGAGATAGGATGTGTCATGTTTAAAGCACGGCAGAAGCAACTTTTTTTCTCTAAAGTCCAATTTTCGGATTGGCACCGAACACTTGATCTAGTTCCGACATTAACCTTTTGAATAAGTTTTTTGGCTTTTCGAGCCGATGGCACTTCTAAACTATTTGTGTGTTTTCAGCACAAGTCTCACAGTGCAACACCGGACACCTTTAGAGATTCGGCAAAAACATTCTCGGATATTGCTATATATGCATCGGTTTTGAATTGTGTCTTCGGTCAATAGTTGGGTTGCCCGGCTCCTGCGCTTGCCTCCTATGTTCCGCTTTGTTTGGCTAGGTGTGCAAAGGGAGAACCACTGCGATTGTGCTTCCAACTCACATGGTTAAGCACCTCAGTGGAGAAAGCTGAAAACTGACTGTCACAATAAGCGTAAACTGGTGAGCGATCCGATGACTATATTAAATGACGGGCCGTTCATAACATTGGCCGAAGTGTTTATGGCTTGACCTCGACTGTCGCCGAACACTACCGAGGGCTAGTAACTGGCCTCCCAAACTAAATCCTCAATATTTTGCTCTTCCATTAGAGCTGAGGTTTCGTGATCATGCTTAGCATGACAACCCAAAGAAAGGAACCGATAGCGGGACTATTTTCTTTGGAAGACATTTCCTATGTTAAACAGTAATATAACACATCTCTCTGCGTACCTTTGTTTATAAAACCGTATGGCCAGATTGCCTTGTTTGTCAAAAATCTTTGCCCTTATAAAGGCTTTATAAAGTAGGACAAACACTCCTTGGCTACTGGCCGAGGAGGTTGAAGTCGATGGTCGGTCAACAAAGTTTTGTACAATGCGGATCCGAGCATTAATGACATAAAGTACTTGGATACATAGAGTCATTACACATAATTTGTGATTTTACTGAGGATATCGATCCTCAATTCGGCCACTCGTGCCTGCATTAAGGCTCAGGGGCTACTGGGCTTCGGGCTTATTATTTGCAAATATTAAAGGGGCACATCGATCCCCTGATCTGGTGTTGCCACCCGACCAGTGTCTCGGGGGCTACTGCATTACCTGTTCTATGCAGAAAATTTTAAGTGCAATACAGTTTCCGAGGAGATTTTGATCCTCAGGTTGGTCGGCCGCACCCAACCTGAGTCTCGAGGACTGAGCACGCCGCTTTTTGTGTCCCGAAGTATTCTGCCGAGCTAGGACTTGATCCTCAGGCCGATTTTGCAAATCAACCTGAGTCTCAGTGGTTACTGGGATCAGCGGTCTTATGTCATCCTTCAGGAGCATCTCGGGTTTTAGACCGATACACACCTTGAGGGCTACTGGCTATAAATCTCGTCAGAGAATAAATTGCATCAATAAAAAATATTGACCAAAAATCAGCCCATGAACGAGGTGCTGAACCACCTCAGAAGCAGTTCGGCATATAGCTCAGATGCAAGTGGCTCGCTCCTTAGAGGGCATTTCCGGCATTAAGCTCGGCTAAAACTCCTTCAACTTTTTTGGACCAAGATGATCTATGACATCTTGGATATAGTCCGGCGTTGGAGCTTGGACACAGCCCGGCGTTGGAGCTCGGATACATTTCAGCATTGGAGCTCGGAAGCAGTCCGGCATTGGTGCTCGGCTGCAAAAGATACCTCGAATGCGGTCCGGCGTTAGAGCTCAGATGCAAGAAGACACTGCCTCCCGGGAACAACTACAGACCCGAGGTGTGGCATAAAAATAAAAATGCATTGATAAAGGCCGGAAACTTAAGGGGGCTCCTCGGATACCCGACGTATAAACTCATCGAATGCATTTCGGCGATACTCAAGATCGAAGATGAGAAGATTTGTTGAACCAGTTTTCAAGACCGGCAACCGAAGATGAAGAATAGTTCAGAAGAATCGAGGAGCGTCCCTAACTTGAAGACCGGTTCAGGGGGCTACTGACAGTGTCCTGGACTAGGGGGTACTCAACGCGTCGTCTTCCGATCAGTTAGATTGGGCCGAGGAATCCCATGGTCGTATACTCATGGGCCAGTCCGGACAGCTGCCACATACAAGGAAGAATCCACAAGACTTGGCGATCAAGACAAGGACTCCTCCCCCACCGGCGTATTCGGCTAGGACTCATGTTA